>SRSE01000593.1:7532142-8787500 GCA_005024645.1 Planiliza haematocheilus | reverse complement strand
TAAAAGTATTTTGACAACCGAAAACCTGTTGGGACACTGTCAAAGTACTGCTCTTAAGGAATGTGAGGTGTAATGAATGACAAATGAGTTGTGATCTTCCAGGTGAACCGTGTGAGGACCAGGGACTTGGACTGTTGTCTAACTGTGCCCCTAATTATGGACGCCGGAAACAGCCTGGACTTGGTCATTAGCAGGAATCCTCTGGCAGACACCGAGCTGCCCAACGGCTGTGACGACCCGCCAGACTCACTGTTCTGCTTTCCCGACCACAAGACCAACAGCATCGCCCTGTGATAGCCGAGATAGACACCGACTGTCAGAAACACTGCAACGCTGCAGAGATCCACCCCACCCCCCACGCACGTCACACGTGGTTAAGTCTGCCACATTGTACCTCTCAGACAGACCTTCGCACTCATGTTCAACACGGAGGGCGTTCACATCTCCTGAAAGCATCTCTCACTCGCTCACGAAGTTACAAGTGTTCACGATCGCCAGTTTTAGTCACTGTGTTCACATGATGCAGTTCATAGGAGCCCCCCCCCCCATATCCCCTCCTTTCCGGGGGCAAAGCCACATGCTGGGTTATATAACAGGGGAGTCATAGCTTCTGATGGAGCCAGGATGTCGACACACATGCCTCAGCTCTGGAGAGAAATGCTACACACTTACACTCCATACTACAGATTTTAATAGGCTTTAGAGTCGTTCTCTGGATTTATTTATTTTTTTTTCTTTTCAATTGTAAAAACTAAATGCATTGGTTTATGTGCATATAAAAAGCTTGCAGAGGCATACGGGGTGTTGGTGGACTCAAGGTTCAAGGCACATTGCACCTATTTGAGTTATTTAAGCCACAACTTGGCTCACTGCCCTCGTTTCCAGTTTCTCCTCCACGCTGCCTGCCCTAGAGAAAGGACAGTGGCCCCAAATAGACAGAATGCTCTCAGATACTTGCCAAATATCATGAACTGCATTTTATGGCCCCTTTATATCTTAATACCACGAATGCTTGTAAAGACACTTCACCCTTTCTGTTTTAAAGCGGGTGAATGGTTGCAGAAGCTCAATGCTTTTGCTTTTTTATTTTCTATTATGTTGTTTTCAGTTTCACATTTTGTGTAAGGTTTTAGGGACACGACACACATCCCACCTGATCTAGGGCATCATATCTCACTTTCACATTTTCACTTTCACTGTAGGAAACTTCACACGTGCCGTTGCATCAAAATGACTTATGGGGTTTGCTTGTGTTCCGTCACTCGTGCTTCAAGTGAATCACGTTGTTTTCCCAAAGCGCAGGACTAAAGGCCTTTCAATTATCTGTGATGAATGATTTTGTGCCACAGTTCGTTTTTTTTCTTTTCTTGTTTAAGCATGGGAAGCATGCATAAAGGTTATCCTCAGCGAGTGGCTCTTAAGTCCAATCAAAAAAGTATAGGAGTAGTCTTTTTGTTTCGACGGGATCTTTCTCATTTTTTATCATGACATGATGTTTTTATAAAGCTGATCCAACTCTCTGGAAAATAACGGTTGTTTCATGTTGCGTGCTGACTGAAGTGAACACGTGAGACAGTTGCACTGTCCCGTTTAGAACAGCCTTCGAGACTGATTCATCCTTGGGACAGTGACCTATTGAGTTCATACTCATGTCATCTATTAAATGTCATGTTGTATACAAAGGCCTATTTTTAAGGTTTTACACGATTCCATCACTTCCTGTAAAATCCATCATCGTATGCAGTGCTCTATTTTTATTTATAAGCCATGCACATACAGTGTATCTTCATGTAAGCTGTGATACTGAATGTGGCTGTGCATTTAAATTTTATTTCTTCATCCTCGCTGAATATCGGGAATACGTTCAAAAGAACTTGAAATATTTATTGGATATTATTTTATTTTTGTTATTTAATTTATTATCAAGTAAGAAATGCATTTCTTTTTATGAGAATAAAGTTATGAGACTGGTTTGTCTGGTTTGTGTTGTTTACATTGGCTCTCTGCACAAAGGCTAATCTGACCTAGAAAGTGTGTCATAAGTAATGCAAAATTTCCGCTGCAAACCTTTTTATAGACTTTAAGATTACAAAGTTCACTGGCTGCCTGTTCACTGACTCTTCTTCTTGTGGTCAACACTAGTTTTATCAGCATAATGGCATAAAATATGCATTGACATTGTATGTCAATGCATATTTTTGGCTAACTCTAATATGTTTGGCTAACTCTGACACTGTTCTTATAGAGTAGCACCACCTTTAACAGTAATAATCATATGCAATTTTAGCACAGAAATGTTTGTTTTTTACGTCCTACATGCTACATTTATGCTAATGCTAGCTTCAGACTGGAGGCAAAAGCGATGTGGTAAAAGTAGGGGAATCAGAGAGTAGGGGAAGTGGCTCTGTATGAGTTATGGCTAGCATGTCATACATACTTTGTCATTTATCATTATCAGCTCCTCAGATATAATAAATATACAAATTTTACCAGACTGTAGAGGTGTTTTCTTGCTTGATTTGCCATTCTCTGATTGTACAGGCATGATGCTACAACTATTGTTGCAAAGAGCTGTACTACAGACTATGTAGTCAATGGTTTGAACAGGCTTCTTCTTCTTCTGCCTAGCGCTCCTTCATGGAGCATAGGCCGTTGGTCACAGTCCACCAGAGTCCTCTATCCTGGGCCTTCTTTTCTTTTGAACAGGCTAGTTATTGTTATAACATGGTTGCAAAAAGGAAGCAGCAAGCCCAGACAAGCTACCTCCACTTAAACTTCACAAAGAAACTGTGATTTAATACTTGCATATTGTTTTCTTGGGCTTTTCAGAGCCGTTTCACCACAATCCACAATTTACAGCAGAATACAGAGAGTTCACTTTCTGTATTATTAGTGAAAGAGCATCTGACCTCTTAACTTCATTAAATTCAATGTTGAGTACAAGTACGAGACTCTCAAAAGTGGTTTCACAAAGTAACACCCCATTTCCATGAGGCACTCCGGGGCCTTACATTCTCCTGCACTGAGGCACTTGATTCAGTCATGCAGGTGACCTAAATTAAAGTCTTTAGGGATTCAGTGCTTCGAGTGTTTTGGATGGACAGTGGTAACACCAGAGGCATGTCCAAATGAGCCAATCCCATCTTTGACAGTGAGGTGTGAATGTAACTCCCACCTGCTGGGTGGGGGTGATTGAGATTGATGGTGGGACAGACAGCCCGGAAATTTTAGGACAGGTGTCAATGAGCCATCACGGGGAGTGGGGGAGAAGCGGGAGTCAGGGTGACACTCCTGGCCTTCAGTGAGGAACATTTGAATAAATATAGATTGCTATTTCGGGAGTCCAATCAAGTTGTATTGTGTTTTGAACAATAGCAAAAATATCCAAATTGAAAACAGACAAACTTTGATGAAGGTTGAAGGTTGAGCACAGTTCAGGTCCAAGCAACATGCAAGGAGTCAAGGAGCACATGCTATCTAATGCTGTACCTACAGACTGTATAGACATTTATTATATACATATTATTTACGCAGTCTATGGCTGCACCTAACAAATGTCATCGCTGTGTATACTGTGTGTGATATGAAATTATCATGTTTAAATAAAAGGTGTTGAAATCTATGAATATAGGACTGGGAAGTTTGGGGAAAGTGGTGTTAAAGGCAGTGGTTATATATATTATAACCACTGTGAATAAAAGCCTACACTACACACCTCAGTATGAAGTATGGTGTATAGCCTTTTAGAAATGTTCATATTAAGAGAAGAAATGCATCACACAAATGAATCCGAAGAGAAAAGATGTTTATTTAATCTATATAGAAATGATGCAATATGCATCTCCAAAGGGGATAACTGTGAGACAAAAATACTTTGGTACATTTGAAATTTCCAAGTTGCACATTTTTTTTTTTTTTTTTTTTCACATGACGAAAGCTCCAGCTTCAGATTTTATATTCAACTAAGCTTTTTTATCCTTCATAATTTTGAGTGAGCAGAATGAACACTGCTGCTTCTTTGAATATTGCACAGTGAAAATTGTAATCCGGGCTCACGAAAATCTTTTTTTTTCTCCTTTTTTCTAGAAAACACATTGGTGAGCTTTCTTTAAAATAATAGTTCAGTGACGGTGTTCAGATGATGTACAGTATAAAATTGTTACAAAAAGGCATATGTGATTTACAAACAATTCAAATTCTACAATACAAATATAACCGAACATTACAAACTAGAGTCCAGTGGTAGTTCTGCAGAATACGCCTGCTACTGCAATGAGCACAATGGAGAGAGAGCCGTCAGGATGTTTAGAAAAGAAAACTCATATTAAGTGATGTTCTCACAATTCCCACTAATAATAATAATTAATCCTAAGATTTGATGTCTGATTTCTACTCTATTTTGTCATTGTCTCAGCAATGAAACAACTAGATACTGTATTTCAAAGTTTACAATATCAAAACGTTAGTCAGCTAAAAATATTTCCTCCTGAAATGTGTTGCAAATGTAACTGCAGTACTTTGCAACGATAATAACAAATACTACCATAAAGGTGAACTGACATATAAAGTGCAAAGAGAGGTTTCAATAAATGCACTGGGACTGACTATAGTAGTCACACAGGCGGTGTACAAATACTCTAAAAATGCCACTTCCCTTTTCTCCTCAATTTTTCTTTCTTAGTTTTCTCAGCAGTTTTCTGGATGGATCATTGTAAAAATGCATTTCTCACAGTATTTGGCCAAGGCCTTGTTTAACTTGTAACTTAAAAGACGTCAAGCAAGATCAACTCTACACAGTGCATGTTGCCACTTAACATGTTATCTATATATTCTCTGAGAGATGTGGATGGCTCGCTTCCGCCACTAGCGGTTGTACATTCATTTTCATTGTGGGATTAAAAACAAAAACGATATTACAGAAATTTGCCGGCGGCCATAAGGCTGCCATGATTGCGTCAGGGTGTTTGGACATTTTCTAGCTTATTTCACGATCAATTGCTCATTTAGAGCACTAAATTTATGAGAAGTGAGAATTTCCTCTCATCTTCTATTTCACCAAGCAATTTCCTCATCTCTACGGAATCAACAGAGGGGGTAGTAAACATTGAACATGTTCTATCTCACAATACTGCCTAAACTGAGATCAGTGCCAGCTACAGCGACAATTGTAACATCAATAATATCAATATAGTAAAAAAAAGAAAGAAAAAAAATTACAAGAGAAAAAAAAATTACAACAATAATATATAACTCTCTTCATAGAAATCAAACCAGGGTATCTCTATTGTGAATATAATTGGACAATGTAAACCTACCATTATCAAAGTTAGCAAATATGATAATAACACAGAAAGCACATCAGTCTTATTCCTCTCACAGAGAGCGCTCACATCGTTGTTTCTACAATGGTGTGGGTGGGCTTGATCAAGCCATTGTTCCCGTTTGGGTCCAGGGGCTGTGTCAGCTCGCTGCCCTTCACGTTGTACTCTTTCGGGCGAGAGCTCACGCCTGTCTTTGCTGGGGCTGCCACTGCTTTGATCCTCTGAGGGAAGGAGATGAGAAATTAGAATAATGATCATCCCAAACTGAGGGCGGTTTAAGGCAAAGAGTGACAGCTACACGAGTTCACATAGGACGCATGTAACAATTCAAACCATGTGAGAGATGATAAAGAAGAAACACAAGGCTCTACAGTAAAGGAATCATCTATGGTTTTTGGAAACATGCTTATTCATTTATTATTATTATTATTATTATTATTTTGCCAAAGCTAGATGCGTGGATCATGTCTGCATACTGAACACGGAGCTAAAGCTAGCTAAGACAATTAGCTTTGTAACCAATGACTGCAGCCTAGCTAGGGCTTCCACTAGCAAGCTAAGTTGCTATCATGCTAATCTGCTAGGATACATTGTACAATTGGGTTCCAGGAGCTTTTATAGTTACATTATGGATTTGAAAAAAGAAGATGAAGAGGTAAAGGTTTTTTTTAAATGCAGTAGCATTGGCTGAGAATTTGTTCTCTAGAGTTTGAATGTAAGTGAATGACATTAGCAATTTACAGTTACTTATAGTGTATTTGTGTTGGGAACAGAGATAGTGGAAGACTTAGGGGACAATTGAAGGACACTTGTGTAACTGAATGACCAGAAGCTCTGTTTGCATTAATGCTCATAATGGAGTGGCCCAGATGCCATGAGCCAAACTCACCCTGCTGTCATTCAAGGCCAAGTATGGGCTATTTAAGGTCAACCTGTTGAGTCCTGGCAACCAAACTCACCCTCAGTCAGTGCTGTCAGTCAAGGGCCTTAATAAAACTGCACATCTGAGTCACTATCTGAGTAGTCTTTAGCTTTCTATTTCAGTTTCTCTCTGAAATATGTTTTCATTTTATACATTTTATGTTGTTCAGGTAAACTATAAATGCACTACTTGCCTTTTGACAAAGCCAGGATAGCGTTTTCCTTCTGTCTGCAATATTCACGCTAGGCTAAGCTAACCCGCTCCTGGCTCTGGTTTCATATTTATGGTAGTGAGATTTTAGACATGTGGCATTTAACCCCTTGACACACTTTTTCTGCTCAGGCTGCAGCCAAAATAACGCATGTAATACTTCAATGTCTGTTTGTGCACATTCAAAAAATTCCTAGGAACCTTTTGCTAGCGCTAGCTTCTCGTAGGATCAGTCAGAGTGGTAAGCAAAAACACAAATAATTAATTACTATATATAACTGAAAAATCAATTCAGGCAGTAAGGGGCCACAGCAGCAGCATTAGCAGGGGCGATGCAGTGCCACTCTCATTCCATTTTAAGTTTTTCTCTTCAGCCTGAATGTTCTTCCTTCATTAATAATGTTATAATCTGGTGGGAGGCAACTCTGGGTGGCCAATCACAAGATGTTAGAATGGTATTAGTCTTCATCCATGCCAGCTCACCTCAATCAGAGGTCCCTCAGACTGCAAGATCTTGATGACCATCACCATGGGAATGCAGATCATGGAGGACAGAGCCAAAACCCAGCCAAGACCAATGGCCCAGTCAGGATACTCGTACACCTTGTTATAGGTCAAGGGCTTGTATTTTACCAGGGAGAAGACAAAGCAGCCCTAGAAAACAAACACATGCTGAATTTAGTTTGTGCCCCATGACCGTGACAGTTCAACTATCAGCACGTCATTGACGACAGCATCTCCAAACTTTCCAACACAATAAATTGAAAATGATCTCTCACCATGCAGAGGACAGGTGTGATTACGGACCAGCTCCATTTCATCCATGGGTTTGGTCTGTAGCCAATCATGTCCTCAACTGCGTCATAGAAATTATCAACACCTATCCAATATAAAGAGAATAAAGTCAGTAAATATGCATCTATGCACACAAGTATACATATATTTCAGTCAGTATGATCAAAATCATACGGGGGATATCATTGGTTTCTATTGTTCATGTGTTATTGCAGAATGAACTTTATATCAACCTGCAGAAATCAGCAGGTTTATGAGCCCTTTATCTATGTTGTTTGTCTCAAATGGCAGCATATATTTCCACTTTGTCATTGATTGCTGTTGCGCACCTTTGAGCTTGTAATCTTTTAAAGATTAGCAGCCTCTGTCAAGTAAACAAAATACACTAAACGCCTTGTCATGGTTTGATATGGGTAATTTGAATTTAAGTCAAAAGGCCATGATCCCTTGTCTCTCTTAATTTGAACAGTTTGTCCTCTTCCCCAATCAAACGGCAGCCAATGCTCATGAGAGTTTTTGTATTTGGACCGCAGGATTTGGACATCGCTCATTCAACAAAAGTTAAAAAGTTCTTAAAATGGGAAAACAGACTGGAGTATAATACACTTTCCAGACCAGAAGCCTCCACTTCGCACCTCTTTTGTTAACAGGGTTTCGACCCTTTGAAGGATCCCAACCCACAAGTTGGGAAGCACTGATTTAAGACACAGAGGCTCCATTGTCCACCAACAAAAAAGTCACTGAGAAGATATTCTGTGTGCTTCACCCACAGCAGCATTAGCAGAGGCGATGCAGTGCCACTCTCATTCCATTTAAACTTTTTCTCTTCAGCCTAAATGTCCTTCCTTCATTAATAATGTTATAATCTGGTGGGAGGTAACTCTGGGTGGCCAATCACATTCTCCCCTTAACCTCAACACCCCCCCCCCCCGCAGTTAAACTTATTTACTACTGACTTGTAAAAAAAAACCCACAAGGACACTTTTGTTTACCACCATAGAGATCATTAGAGCCGCCTCTTTAACCCTCTCTTCTGGATCATTACTGTGAAAAATGATACAGACAACAGAAACCTGTCACATGCAGACTTACCATAAACCCAGGCTACAGCAATGCATTCAAAGAATGCAACCCACAAAAGGCACACACCGCTGGCTGCATAGTAGTCAAAGAGTTGAAACACATACATGCCACCCTGGAAAAGAAATACAGAGAGTTGCATTGATTATTTCTATTAGGAGAGAAAGTAAAGAGATACAAGGGGGCATTAAAGCAGGGTGGGCTGGGGGGAAGTTGAAAACTGGACTCAAGAATGCTGGCACACCACCAATAGAAACAGAGTTCAACAGGTGCCGAGACGTCATTGAAGAACGGTTAACTACTAAACGGAAAACAGCATTCCAAATTGTTCTGTTCAGACACGCAGGATGTGAGTGGTGAATGTGGTAGGAAGCCATATTTGGTCGTAACAATGCAGCTGCAGACAGGCAGTGGAAAATCTGCAGCGTTATCTCTGATGCTGAGGCGAATGCAGTCTCTAACATCAGCGAGTCTCAGTGAGTCTCTTTTCCTTTTCTAAACAGGATACGCAGCAGAAGTAAGGAGCGCAAGACAGAGGCTCGATGAAGGGACTCTTGTTGAACTTACTTTCGTTACCATGGCGAGTCCCAGGAGATAACTCATGAAGCACATCACTGCAATGAAGATCTCTCGCCGGTAACCCTTCCTGAGGAGGGATGGGTACAGATCCACAATAGAGGTGATCTGTCCTTCCACTTCAACAAACTGTGGGAGACAAAAGCAACTATTAGATTCTCAAAGGAATAAAAAATCAATGTCTCTCTCTCTCTCTCTCTGCAAGCAGCTCTTGTTATGCCTGCGTAAACCAGTGATTAGAGAATAAGAGCTGTCTTTGTTGGGCAGTAATGAGAATTTAAACTAGGCTCCTCTTTGCAACACTGGTTTGTTGCTACCAAGACACAACAGAAGCAAAATAACAATGAATCACTGTCTCCGTCTGCTTGTCTGTGTAACTCGTCTGTGCTTCCCCATGTCTCCACTTTGTCTCAAGCTGCATAATGTCATAACAAAATTAAAAAAATGCGCTCCTATTTATCACAGTACAGCGTCTTCATGCAAGAAGAGCACGATATATCGTTGCACAATAACAAACAAAAACCTCTTACATAACTTTGGCATGTACAGCATGTGTATGTGTGAGCGATGTTAACAATATATAGCATTCAGGATTACAAATTTGCATGAATTTTATGGTCACATTATGCCCCCCCACACATACACGCACATACACACACAGACAACATTTCTCTCATGGAAATAGCTGCACTCGCATTAGTATTTACATGTGCTCAAACTTAGAGCATTGACCTGCACTCGCTTTTGGCTGAGATGAGTAGTTGGCCATGTGCAGGACTGAGTTAGCACAGGGGTAGAATTACACTTGGACGCAGGAAATGCGATACAGCCGGAGAATCCCTCGGGCGTACACTTGTGTTTTGTCTACTTAGATTATCTTGTCTTAATCAAAGCTCTGCCTCGTATCAAAGCTAGATGGTTTGGATGGAAGCTATTATATTGAGTTTTACTTATTGAATGTCTGGCAAACATCTGCCAGCTTCTAAAAAGCCATTTTGTATTATTATAGGGCATTAAAGAGGCTTTAATCCTCACACAGTGCAGTTGAGTGTGGCAGTAAAGCACCTTTGTGGGCACACGGGGCTTTTCTTGTCCGCTGGTTATCCGATACCTTGGAGACGTCAGATATGGATCAGAGGGACACCAAATGTGTTTTACACATTGGGACTGGCAGGAGCCGACAAACCCCTGGGGTTGGGGAGGTGTCTTTCCGAAATTAATGGGCTCTACTCTGAACAGCTATTCTGTGTATTGCTTGGCTTGGCACTGCAGCGAAAAACACCAACCTGGCTGTCGAGGCCCAGGAGCAGCAGCATGATAAAGAAGAGGATGGCCCACAGGGTTGGCAGCGGCATCATGGACACAGCTTTAGGGTAGGCGATGAAGGCCAAGCCGGGACCTGGAAGGAGAACAGAGTGGGGACGGGGAGAAGGGGCAGAGGACCGAATTAACATTTCTATCTGATTTCAAGTTGGACGACACTGTCCAAAGGGGATTGTAAAAATAATGCACATACTGAGCAAGCACTGAGCTAGAGAAAGCATAATTCTAATGTGCCAACAAGGGTGGCTGTCAGAGAAGAAATACTCTCCTTAAAGATGTCCTGTGCATGTTTACTTGCAGGACAAACAATTTATACTACTGTGCAAACTATCTTTTACACTGTACGTATTATGTAACTACTATTTCTACTTTCAGAAACATAATCAAGTGTACACTGGTCATACTACGACTAGGTTCTGTTCATACTACACACATGATAGCTTAACAATTTACATATGATTTTATAGGCACATATAACAGTTGCATGCTTTCTATTTCCTTCACTGCATCATTGGCTTCATCTTCATTTTCAAGTCTGCATATGTAACTACTTTCTGCAACACTGCATTTTGGTACTTACTGTGTGCAATGCCAATAAAGCTGAATGTCTAATCTAACCTAATCTAAACAAAACAGACATGGTTTTTAGCAAAGTCGTGAACCGGGCCAACAGGATATAGTTCAGCAGTAAGAGCATGAGACACACCAATCACATAACACACGGTGCCTCAATTCAACAGCTGAGCAAAAATCTGCAGGTCATTTCTCTTAAAAATGCCAACTTGTGAATTTAGTTTTTCATATATATGTATTTACAAGCTAACATGCCATCTCAAAATTACTGCCATTGTCGTACAAGTGTAGTTTGAGCTTGTGTGATTACATTCAGGATGGCAGAAAGTTTAATTTGAACTGCACAGAGCGAGCATGCCGAAGGAAGCCGCATCTCCTTCAAAGTCCACATAGAAAAATAAAGGAAGAGAGGAACAGCAGCGGTGGCGTCCGCCTCAGAAAATCCACGGCTTGTTAACAGGACTTGGCCTACGGGGCAGTGCTGCTGGTCAGAAATATCACCCGAGGGTGTGCGTACAGTATAGTGCAGTGCCAATCTTCTTAGCAATGTCCCCTGGTCAGAAAGATGTAAGGCTACTAAATGACTGGCGCAGGTTGAATGTGGGACACCTGTAGGAATGATGATGGCTCAGTACATCGTAGCGCAGTTCACTATGTCCCTAAGAAACACAGCACTTGACCAATGCGATGTAATCAGTCCCCATAAAACGTGGAATGTGTTTCCAAATGAAATAAGTCTGCCTCTTTGAGGATTTTATTCAAGGAGTGTGCAACTGCCGATTCTTCTACACTGCAGCATCATATTTCTGGGACTACGGTAATTTACTTTTCCTTATAAAATTTAAGTTTCCAATTGTCTCTTTTTTCCTCCTTTTTACTTATTTATTTATTTTTTTGACAGCAGCGCCCACCAACACTGCTGCCATCACCTTGGACCCTCGTACCTGACTCTGCCACATCGGCAATGTCCACCCCTTGTTCTTGTGCCATGAAGCCCAGGACGGAAAATATTGCGAAGCCAGACACAAAACTGGTACCGCTGTTGAGGCCTCCCAGCAGCAAACAGTCCCTATGTCACACATATGTCATGGAGGTTGTTAATGAACACAGGCGGAACCGAAGTTCCCATTTTCTTTTCACGCAACCATCTCTGACACGAGTTGCTGTCACTACTACAGTCCCGCCGCCCCCACCCGCCCCAGCGGAAACGCGGCTCACCTGTAGCAGTTGTATCTGTATTTGTTGTAGCTCCCCAGCGACGTCATGGCGCCCAGGCAAATGGCGTAGGAGAAGAAGATCTGGGTTCCGGCGTCAATCCACACCTGAGGAGAAGACGTCAGGGGCAGCGGAAAGAAGCAGTGAACACAACATTAGCATTCATCATCTCTTGAGGTGATGATGATGAATTTATTAATAAAGCAATATTAGCATTTGTAAGGAAGCATGAACTGGTCACAAAATGAATTCCATATTTACTCTAAAAGTGAACTGAAACAGAAGGATTGGGGACGGCAAAGCCTTAAAAAATTGTGATGAAACATGTTTTAAATCTCTGTAGACCATCACATGATCATACAAGCAGTCATGCATTAGCACTATTAGACTTTTGAACCTGGAGCTATGTTGCATTTGTTTCTTTCTCATGGACATTATGTCCTTTGCTAGACATATTAATTTGTGGTTTTAAGATTCTTTTTTACTACTCCTGTCTGACTATTCCTTTAATATGTGGGGACAAAAAGAAAAGCTGAGACAAGCTGAGACACTGTGACATTGTTTTTGATCCTACCTCTGGATCCTGTAGGCGGGTTAGGTTGGGGTAAAGGTAAAATTTAATCCCTTCAGACGCCCCAGGCAGGGTCACGCCACGTACCAGCAGCACGATCAGCATCACAAAAGGGAAAGTTGCTGTTATGTACACCACCTGATCGGAAAAAAAGAATTGTTAGCCAAAACGCCCACAGGTTCACAGCATACAAACTTTTACTTCCTGTGTTTGTGTTGGATTTGTGGCACACTTGTCACAACAATGAACTTTGCATTAAACAGGTAAATGAACCCACTAATAGCTCTTAATAAAGTTAATCATTTGCTTCAAAGAGCTGTGCATGTTGGCCACGGTCCACTTTCTCTCCTGCTAGCAGGAACAAAGACGGAACTAAGGATCGTCAGTCGAGTGTGTACAGCTGACAGTGTGTCTGGCCAAGAAGTAAGTTCCAAGACAACGCGGAGGTTTGTGTCTCCAACTCCACTATATCATCCTTGTTTCCAAGCAGGTGGGTTTTCTCTGAGCGACAGTGTTTTATCACTGGCCGGTCGGGGTAAAATCCAAAAGCCCAACCGCATCCAGACAACACATTAAGCACAGGATGTGTCTATGTCTCAGGACTTACTTTCCCAGTGGACTTGACTCCCTTCCAGATACAGAAGAAGCAGATAACCCACACTGCCAGGAGACACAAGGCCAAGTCCCACTTGAGGGTCCCTGGGTCCTCAATCCCAGAGGAGATGCTCAGGACGTTGTGTCTGCGGAGGAGATCGGGGGAACATAACAGGTCAGAAAATCATTCAGATTTTCGAACACACACAAGCACGTGGGTTATGTGGCAACTCGCGATCACGAGAGACTAATAAAACAGACAATAGTTAAAATAAAACAGGCACATGACTTGGCCCTTTGTGTGCCCTACTGCTGCTCTCGCTTATCCTGAAATGCAATGCTAAACTTGTGAGAGTAATGCTGCTTAAACATCGGACTATTTTAGCACCACGAGTTGTCCTCAGATTCAAACAATGTCTTAAAATGAATGAATTTTTGAGCTGCATTCGATGTTTGAAAAGTTCTGTCTAAATAAAGCTTATAATAAAGTGTTTTAGAGCTAGTACTGCATAAAAGTAAACCGTACCTTTCGCAGGAATGGTGCTTGTTCAAACACATTTACGCAAGCGAGATAAAGAGGCAGTGTTACTTTAGTATATCCATGTGTGTGTGTGTGTCAGGCATGCAGTCAAAGAATACTCACTCCCAGAACTCAGTTACGGGGGAGGTAAAGTTTGTAATGTTGGCTGCCAGCCAGAGGGTCTTGTTCTTGCGGACTGTGTCCTCTATACAGTGTTCTGTGTTCCAGGGCTGGTTGCATTTGGCCCACGGGAGCTCCGGCTGAAAGCACTGAAACAGGTAGTAGAGTCCCCAGGCCAAGATCACGATGTAGTAGATGTTCAGTAGAGATACGATTACGATGGATGCGTAGCCAATACCTGAAGAAAAAAAACAAAAAACAAACAAAACAAGAGGGTGGCAGATTTTAACATAAAGTCAAGATGTTGTCATTTTCATTAGCATCGAGACTTGTAGCTTTGACAACTTGGAAGCATCAAAACAAGCTGCGAACAAAGTTTAGAAGTCAAACTTATTAGCACGCAGGTCTTTTTACACATATACTGAGCAACCTGGTAATCCAGTCATGTTTCAGAGTCCATTATTCAATCTCTTTTTAGTTCTGTTTTTGGTCTTCACCAGCTAATGAGATAATTGACTGGCTTGTTAGCTCCACTGTGAGTCTAAGCTAATAGCTTTTTGGTGCTGCCTGCTGTGGCCTGATAACAGCGAACATTTTTTAAAAGGGGCAACTTAGTTGAAATGTATGGAAAGGTCCAAATCTTGATTTGATTATATACAGTTATAATGTCCTTAGTGTTATTTTTAGATGACTTTGCCACGAACCTGGACTCAGAAATCCCCGGTTCCCTTCCACCGCTACAGAGTATTTTTAACTTCATCCTCTCTGTCGCCCCCACCTCCTCATTCCCACATTCTCAATGCAAACTGATAGATAAGTCATTACTGTGACAGGTGTGTGTGTGTGTGTGGCGGCCACACACTGGCACATGCTGAGTAAAGTCATTGATTGCAGAAAAAAAACAAAAACAAGAGTCTGAAACAATGAGCCGATTAGCGATAGGCCGGTTTCTGCAGCCATTTCTGGACTTTCTCTGCTTTGCCAGACGCTGCAGCAGATGGACAGACAGCAGCTTCAGCGTTCTTTGGAGTGGCGGAGACCTCTGGCAGCTGCCAGAGATCCGGTACCGCAGTTTCCTCTCTTTTCATGTGACGTCCCTCGTGTGAACATGAGTAAGGGTGTCACAGCAGCTGCGGAGGGTGCGGTGCCTTCACGGTTGTCCACAGCTGTCACTCAAGAGGTATAGGGCTGGACATTAAAGAGGCCTAAGGCTGCTTTAGAGTATCAGTAGCTCGTCATGAAAAAAAGAAACGCATTATTTATAATATTACATAAACTCACAAATGACCTTTTAATGCAGATCTCCTGCATGTAACAGTATCTACTGCTAGGCAACTTATTTTTTCTCCCAAGACTCAGTTTCCATGGCAACCAAGAACTCAAGAAATCCATCCATCATATAAACCAAATCTAAAATCCAAGGATGACTTTGTGTTTTGAGCTTTTAAGAGTGCGGTGCTGGCATTTGTGTATCTACACAAACGTGCATCAAATATCCCTCGTTCTGCACGTTCCCCCCATCTTCACTCCTTTCAGTTTTTATCTCCTGCTTTGCTGTGGAATGTCGTTTACGCAACACAAACCAGACTAATGAGGTAAGACCGGTCCAATTAACCCAACAGAACAAAATGATGAACGCTGGACTGACACAGCAACAAAATCAGGCCGGGCATCTTGTTCAGACAAATGAAGCTTTTAGTCAGCGTTAAATATTAAATGGTCTTGTCGGGGAAGATTTGTGCTGTGATGCAGAACTTCTGTTCAGTTTTCTCAGGGTGGAGATGTGCGTGCCAGGACTGACCAGTGAAGATGGGGCACAGCTTAGCCCAGCAGGTGATCCCTCCCTCAGAGGTGTACTGGCCCAGCGCAACCTCCAGGAAGAAGACAGGCAGGCCACCCCCAAACAGGAAGATGAAGTAAGGGATAAGAAACGCACCTGGAAGTAAAGGAATCAAAATGAGACACATTCTTGCTGGTGTTTTTGAATGTAGCACCCCCAGCACGTGACGTGTATCCTCAACCTACCTCCACCATTTTTATAACAAAGGTAAGGGAAGCGCCAGACGTTTCCTAATCCGACAAAGCCTCCGGCCACAGACAGGACGAAGTCGAGCTTACTGGCCCACTTCTCCCTCTGAGGAACCTTGCCTTCAGCCTCATCTTCAGGCCGCGTGCCTGGGCTCTTCCCTGGCGATGGTTTCAAGGTGTCCTTGTGAAAGTCCTTTAAGCATTGGAGCTTCTCCTTTTGTGCCATGCTGTGGATGGCGAAAGCGAAAAAGGAGAGACAAAGAAAGACGGAGACAGACAGAGGTGAGAGGGATAACGTGCAGATAGGGAGGAGCATTAGGGAGATAATGCTGTCCCCTGATTGCGTTACAGCTTGCTGTGTGAGCACATGATATACAGTACAATGCTGTTAATCTTCCTAATCTGAGCAACTGATGCATGGAGGTCGTTCAGACTAAAGAAAAGGATCTGATTTGAAAAGAGCAGAAGTGAATGAGAAAGTGAAACACCTGAATGTCAGAGGCCTTCTGGAAAGTTTTCAGTAATTCAATCAGTGAAGTCATCAGAATATTTCGTCTCTAAGAAGTGTTTTATGTCTAATGGTTGAGCTAGAATGGCATCCAAATCCCAGTGTCACTCATTCACATCATTTGAATCAGTCGTACATTTTGTTCCCTGTGTTCCAGCTTTAATCTGTGTCTCAGGGTGGATCTTCTGCCCGAGGGGGGGCATATTGTCACCGGTGGTAAAGGAAGGGGGAGGCTGGGAACAACACGCGCCGTTGGGACCCCGAATGAACCTGACGGACAGTTGTCACGGTGCTTTAACTTGTGCTACCATGATCCAAGTACAGAGAGGAAGACAGGGCTCTACATTCCTGAGGTGTTCTCAGGAAGCTACGACAGCTTAGGTTTACTTGAGTGTTTACTCTGTAAACCGCCTTTCCGAGAAAGATTTGTTATTACGCACCGAGGCATCCAATTTCCACATGAGCCAGAGAGGAGAAAAGTAACCCTAATAGGACAGGAATAACTGTGTACGTGATCCCAGGGCTGAGTTTAATTTAAGATCCCAGCATGCAGGTATGAAAGAACAAAAGAGCGACAATGAGAGGGCTGTAATTAATTATGAGACGCAAGATTAACGGTTGATAGCGGCGAGCTGAGGATTCTTATCGTTCTCAAAGAGGGACTCAGCAGAGCAACGTCAAATTCTTGCTCTCAACCCTTTCAAGCCGCGTAATAAATTGAGCCTGCACTGTTAGTGGAAGTTCAGACAAAAGAACATGATGTACAGAGTCAACTCTCCGAAGAATTCATCTGGGTTCAGTGAATCTGTTGCTGAGAACAATTTAAGAACAGCTACCGAGCTATAAAAACAACAACAACAACAACTGGAGAGGATTTATGATTACTTGGGATGGCACCTCACAACAGTGATAATAAGACCTTTGACACTTTTACCAGCAAGCACATTAAAAGGAAGATTCCCTGAATGCTCTCTCTCTCTCTCTCACTGGGAATTACCATATATATCTCCTCACTTAATTAACTCTGTGTGCACACTGTGTCCCATCATTCCCTAGATTTTTTTCTTTCTCATCCCGTTACGCATGACAAGTCAAGTTGAAGCGCTTTCCATTCTCAAACCGGCTTACATAACTGGATCAGTCCTTGGCCGCACTGTTCCTCATCCCGCTTCCCTCTCGCCCTTTATCCCTCTCCCCTCTTCTAACCCTCGTCCGCTCGGCGTGCGGGTTTCACCTGCCTGCGTGGTATTAGTGAGCTGTATGCCCACCAGATAAGACACTTAACACAAACAGCCCTTGGGATTTAAACAGGGGCAGACTTCAAATGAAATTCTTTTTGTTTTTTAGTTTTGTTTTTTTAAGAAAGAAAGAAAAGAGGAAGTCATGGGACTTTTCCGCTTCTTGTCAATATGAATGGTAAAATACAACAACAAAATGCAATGAGAGCTTTTAACAAACAAAGAGGCAATATACAAAGCATTCCTCTGCTTTTGATTTGATTCCCTTTCAGTCCGTTCCGAGACAGAGAAAGGAGCATGCATACCCGGTGAAGTCAAGTCTCCAGTTTAGCAAAGCAAATGAGAAAACTTACATTTCCTTCATGGCTGCGACTATGTATAGTGTTCCTCTTGCTCAGCTGTCACCATTCCTCTGTACTGAATGCCTTTATGCCGACACTGGTCACAAGAAGTGAAGCTGACAGCAGGGCCCGCCCCCTGGCTAAAGACAATTAAATCCAAAGTAGAGATTGGACGCAGCCTCCCTGTGACAGACAACTCAGGTACCAACGTGGGAGACTGTAAATTTCCACTACTCCCTGCCCACAAACACTCGCACACAGCCAAGTAGTGGTGGGGGGGATGAGTGTGTGTGTCACACAAGCAGCACACGCACATACTTCTTATTCATGCTGGAGACACAGAGGACATTTCAGAGGAGGGGAAAGCTGAGCTGCTCCTTTACTGGGGGTTGGTCTTGATTTATGATCTAACACAAATGGGGGAAGTGAAGGCTGCATTGAGTTTTGGTTTTAGTCACTCGAACAGCATCGAAATGTGAAGCTCAGTTTCGTGATAACCCCCTTGTAACATCAGCTCACCACTTCTAAGCATCTATGTGTGGAAATTAAAAACTCTCTGTAGTTAAGAGTATGGCGAGATCATTTCCACCATGCAGGACATTCTTCAACACCATCCTCCATCCCTTCATGACACAAGTTTTGTTATCTGGAAAATGTAAGCGAGTACAGTATCAGCTTATAACAATGCCTAATAAGGTAATGTGTCCCCTAAGCTTGTCCACAGCCTGTTTAGATACCATTCACTGCTCACTGAGCTCACAATGCCCGGACAAAGGCTGGCATGCAACAGTTAATTAAATCTGATAAATTCCTCTGCAGGATTTACACAGTAGAATTGGGGACAAGGATCAGCCGATGCTACGTTGTCATTTTAATGATGCACGCACATATACACACCTTAGTCACGTCTTAGTTCTAACATGTTTTGGTGACTGTCATGCTCTGCACACTATGCTGGTTGTATTTAACTTTTGACGAATATTTTGATAGACCAGAAGATTGGTATTTTGAAGGGAGATGCTTGCAACAGTAAGAAAGCTGTTCCAAAGCTCGTGAGAGTTTTTTCTTTTCTTTTTTTCTTTTTCTTTTTTTTGAAAACACAAAAATCTATGAGGGTAAAATGTTAACTTTGCAAATACAGAATTCAGTCTTCCTCCTTTCGCTTCTTTGATTTTGTTTTGAGTTTTTGCTTCAAAATGGATGCAACAATCAGGTTTGAGGATTTGAAAGGAAGAACTACACGGCTATAGGAAATCACAGTACAGTATTTAGCAGAATAACTACTCTTAACATTTTCATACAGTGAACTGTCTCCAATATATCTTTATTTATTTATTTAGTTTACATTAAGGGAATTTATTCATGCTGCAATTATCTATGTATGTCACCTTTCAATAATATGCAAGATTGTTGTGACTACACATTAATCACTACTTATTTTTTGCAGATGACCCCCATTAATCCCCTCAAAGACCCCAGTATGTCCCCAGTTTGGAAATTTTATTTTCAGCACCAGCAGCCAAAAAAGGGTCCAGCGACCCCTCAAGCCTTTCCTTGCTGAGAGGGCGGATTGGGGGTTATTAAAGGACACACGCCAATCAATCATACACCCGACAGGGCAAGACGGAAGAAGTAGGTTAAGTATGAGCCACTAAGTATATGATATAAGCTAGTAAACGTCTTAGTTTATTAGGCCTCCTACTTCAGCAGTCTCCTATAAGACGCAGACCAAACATTTAGCCATCAATACGTTTGGTGGATGACTTCGAAGTGGCCATGTCACCTGTCACGAGGCACAATAAACATTTTTCTCCAACATCGCTTCGTCACTGAGAAGTCCGGGCGCGCCTGAACGCATCACGGCAGCCCTCCCAAAATGATCAAACAGAAATGAGGAACGCTTTCTTATCAGGTATAAACAGAGAAACCGGGTGCAAAGGCCAAACCATTTTTTTTCATAAGCAACACATTATTTACTCAAGTTGTGTTTAAAGCAGGGTTAAACCATGGGCTGACTTTTTTTTTTTTTATAGCGGAAGCATCATGGAAATAAGAAACCAGCCTCATGACAAAATAGTGGAAAGCTAATCGTATCTTCTTCTTTTTTTCACGGAGAAATTAATCAACATACTGTCCTCATCAAAATACCAAGAGTTAAAAATACATGACTTATGTGCGGAGTGTTTAGTTTGTCCATCACAATATTATCTCGCATTAAATCATTATTATTCCTAATTTATTGACCAATTACTTATAAAATAAAAATATCAGATTACCTGTCCTGCTACTTTTACAAAGCAGTCTGATGTTCCTTGTTTTGTAACGCTGAATGTGTCAGTTTAGTGGGATTTTTTTGTGTGTTTGTGTGAGAGCATTGTTTTCTATGAGCTGGTGCGCGTTTAGATCAGTTTGAGTGGAAAATCACCGGCTTCTCCATGCAACTGCTTCTTAAAGCGACAGCCTCCCTTCACTTGTTCCTCACTCACGTTGGTGACACACTCACAGACTGATAATAACTGGCCTTTACATAACTGATTTACATTAATGTGCAAAAGCTATCAATAATATGCAAATTGCAGGCAGTTAATATTTATGTTTTTAAGGTGTGTGTGTGTGTGTGTGTGTGTGTGTGTGTGTGTGTGTGTGTGTGTGTGTGTGTGTGTGTGTGTGTGTGTGTGTGTGTGTGTGTGTAAATCATCAGAACAGCTGTAAACATGACAAACATGGTGTATATTATTTAGATACTGCTTTCTAATGATGAGTCTTCATATGCTGGGACTTTGCTTGATAAACATGTTTATTTATGCTTATCAGACCCCTAATAACCCATTGTTAAAAATTAAGCTGTAAAAAAAATCCTGTTGGTGGTAGCATGGTGACTTTTGGACATTTGGAAAATGCTAGATCACTAGAGCTCCATAACAGAAAATGCAGTTGTTTAGATAAAGGCAGTGGTCACAGTCTGAGAGGCAGTGAAAGCCAAAGCAAACACTCAGTGTAGCTAGTTATGTAGCTGCCATTGACTGTAGTCGGGTGTTGGCCAGAGTCAACCTGCCAATGACTACCTGTGGCCCTATAGTGATACGGTGTGTCCGCGTAGTTTGCACTAGTCTGACTTCTGTGTGTGATTTTTCAGAGGATTTATCATGTTGAACTATGGCCGAATGAGATGGTTAGAGAGATCACTCGGATTTGCTGATCAGCTAATGCCAACAAGTCATCATGATTCAGGAGACTGCAGTTCTTGACGAATTACGAATACATACTACTGCCACCTGCTGGTAAGAAGAGTTATTTCCTTTCGTGGAGGTGTACTGTATGTGCCATGGCTGTAGTCTCTGAAGAGTTTTCAAGTGTGTTTGTCCCCGATGTCACATTCGGCCTTCGTTGGTGGTAGTTCTTTGATGTGTGATGCGTACGCAATGGAGCAACCGCCGTCGTACCTCAGACACGTCAATACTGACAGCAGTTCCTCACAGGACGCTGAATGATCTGCAGCCCAGGAGATCATCCACAAATGTTTAGCTTGAAGCTGGGCAAGACGGATTGCTGGTGACAGTGTGACCAAGTCAGAATGGTGAGAGAATCTATCTTTCTTATTGCAAACTTAGATGTTACAATCCCTTGTGCCAAGACCCCAGGCAAAACACATTTGGAGGCCGTGTCCAACTGAGAAACCCCAACGAACCTACAGTCAATGCATTATGAGATATGACAATAAAACCTACAGTCTACATGAAGTAAATGCTGCTGGCTTGTATGGTCCGCTGCTGGATGATATTGGTAGAGATGTTCATCTCCCCTTGAAGAGGAAAACCACGCACTGTGGTGACTTTTCCTCAAGCGCTACTATAAGTTCCAGCATGTACTTGACACGAAATTTGGAACATGCATTCATGTTCCCCCGCAGGATGATCAAACAAACACTTCACAACAGACATTTTGACATGCGGTAGCTGGAAAGGCACAGGCGTGACAAATAGCTGGGTTCCATTAAGGAAATTGTGTGGTGTGCCAACAGCAATACCAGAAAGTAAAACAGGTAGATCTCTGGGAATGGAGCCACATGTCATCATTTACACTGGTGCTTTTCCAACCAGGACATGTCTGCTGTGAAAAGACAGATCAGTTCAGTGACTCACTTTGTGGCTTCCGTCATCATGTCAAGGTGTTGTTATGTCACCAAATTTCAACCAAACGCTTGTATTTAGTGATAATTAACAAATGTTATCATGCTCACATGCTAAAGATTACACATCAGTGTACCTCAGCGTTCATCTTAAAGCCCCCAAGAGCTGCTAGCGTGGTGTCAACACTTTAATGTAGAAGTAAATGAATAAGTGAGTGAGGTTTAGCCACGTCACAACTCAACCGTTGCTCTTATTTGTTGTTAACCACACAGTTAAAGAATTAGTTGACTGACAAAAAGTTCACTTCTCATTATTTTGTAATCCTTTACTAATTTCAGGCATAAATAGTTAACAATGCTCAGTTTTATCTCAATGCTGCTTCTTAAATAAGATAGCTGTCTGGCTGTGAATAGTGAAGTTGTAATGAAAACACAGTTTTACCATAACACAGTTTTACGTTGCATCTCACCTAGTGCAGCCAAACCAACTGATGCCTATAGTTCCCTGTAGTCCAGTTTTAATCTGGAGAATCAATGCCAAACAGATGGCACAGCCACGTGTTTGTATGTCATGTATCGGAAGTAAAGCTCTTGTCCGGCTGTACCAAGATAATGCCCACTAAACACAAACACGGTGTGTATATTACAGATAAAACGTGTAGTGTTAACAGGGAGGCATTTGTATGAACAATAAAAGAATAGTCTTTAAAGATCAAGCTTAACTATGGTATTGTGGTCACTGTATTGTGGAAACTCTGGTGTTTTAAAAACGGGAAGTGAATATGTGTTTTCTAGAGGCTATGAAGCAAAGAAATTCATTGTGCAATCTGATTTTTTTCTTTTTTTTTAAATCACTCAGATCAAATTCCAGCATAGACCAGTCTTAATTTCATGCTGCACCCGCTTTAACGTGTGTGTTTCCTCGTCAGCCTTTCAGAGGCAACATCTCGTGTGAGCCCTGTAAAGAAAGTAAAGTGTGTTTCAAAGCCACCCCGTCCCCCTGAGTTTCAGTGATTGTTTCACCCTGCCGTGAACAAAAAGCTCTGTCAACAGAACAACTGCCTTCTGGTGAGAGTGAAATGGTGAGGAAACAGGAAAGTGACTGGGGAGAAAAACAAAATGCAAGTTTGGGCGCTCACTGTCTGTAACTGTGACAAAAACCAACCTTGAATCTAAAGTAGCCGAACACACACAGGGTGACAGGAGAGCTTTGTCGAGCTGAAAATGCCCACAGAGAAAACATTCAAGGCATTATGATAAAGTCACTTACAACAGATGTGAAATATCGGAAAAGAAATGAAAAACTTTGCTCTCAAATTTGGCTCTAAAAGGTGCTCTGTGAAAGGTAAGAGGGACAATCAAATTCCACCTATGTTAAACACAAATAAATAAATAAATAAAATGTGCTCATTCTTCAGTTCTGAAAACTAAAATGTGTTTATTTCCTTTGGAAGGTTTCATGAATTACATTTGATATGTATGCCATCTACCACTAACATGAGAATCCGTTTATTTTTATTTAGTTTCAGCCTGTTTCAGTCGTTATCTTTTGTGCGAGCTGGCATGCTAACATTAATGACACAGATAAGGCATGACTTGTGTGCTGCTGTTATGCGTAAAGCATGTTAGCGGGTTATCATACAGTACCTGCCATGCATTGCAGTAAGGTTACAACATGCGTGTGTAATGCAAACTCATGCTCTGTCATTCTCGTACCATCCTTGGTGCAGGTATCCACAGTAGCCTGCCCGACTGTTTACATTTGAGCAGTCTGAGGGCAGAGGTTGTTGTCCTGGATAGATTTAGCCTGTCTTTTGTTAGAGGTCTCTCTAAGGGCAGAACAGTCACATGGTGCGGGTAAATCCTATCTCACATGCAGACGCTGTTGGTGTCTCTCAGCAGAGCTGGCCGTGTTCTCTACTAGCAACCTTGTGACTCACCTCAGGTGAAGCATTATATTGTACTGTACACAAACAAAACATAGATACAAGGAAGGATTAAGTAAGCATTTATGTGACCTGCAACTGAACTTACGCTGTTTAAATGACCTTTGCAAATGCACAGAATGTGTTATGAAGATGAATTTACTCTCAGAGCACCCACTGTCTTTGACAAAGCTGACTAATGCGACCACTGCTCCTTTGCTTGTCTGTGCCCTGGCTGCTAATGCTTCAAGGGAGCACGTAAGGCTTAATCCCATATTACCGTGGCTATGTTAAGTGTAAGCATCTGACTGTCACACTTCCAACCAGAGCCTTCACGCACAGCAGGGAGATAAACAAAATTCCTGGTTGATAAGCTTGAGCTGCAATCAGTGTTTTTGAGACTTTATAGGCATCCTCAGCCCGGCATTTGCAGGGCATGGCTGTGAAAACTAGGGGGAGAGCAGCCGGCCGCTGAAGCCCTCTCATGTCAAGACAATCCCATAAAGAGATCTTCTTGGCGGGAACTTGTCATTCAGTTTGGTGTGTATGTAGTCTTTACGCTGCCATTTCTTACATAATGGCTGGCGGGGACTACTCTACATTGGCAGTAGTCCTAAGTCTAATGTGTAATGAAATGTAAATGCAGCTTCCTGCAGTGCCAAAGTAGGTCTGAACACATAGCATACAGACAGAAAATAATGCATATATATACTGCTGAGCGTGTCATGATCACACAATGTTTTTTGATGTTTTTTAGACTTAGAAATTTAAAAAAACGGTGAAAGATGGAGTGAAGATGTAAGAGAGACAAAGCTTTTCAGGTCAGTGTCTGGCTTATTATGGGCTTACCTCTGCCTCTCTCTCCCTCTCTCTCTGTCCCTCTCTGACGTGGTAATGTCTAACTAATAGCAAATTAGGATTTTGGCAGTGACAGCAGCAGTGAGTTATCTCTTCTGTAACCTGGGAGGTCTTATCTGTACTCAAGGTCGCAAATTAACATTTGTTTCAACTTACTGAGAAAGCCATTGATTCACCATTGATTCAGGTGTGTTTTCATTTCAGAGGCTGTGGTTAGAACTATTGCAGTGTGTTGTACTGACACATATTTCTATTATTTTGACAACCCCATTTTAGTCAGTTACTTGACATTATATTTTGAATGCATCTTTATTTGTAACAGAGTATTATCATAGCTGTTTTATTATTATTTTAAGAGACAGGAGTACATTTCCTCTCATCATTGCTTAGTACTCAGCGAAATATATGGAACAAAGTGCACTGTAAAAAAATTACAACAGAGGTTAAGTAGTGTAATATAGTTATAAAGTTGCATAAAATGGAAAATAATAAAAAAAGTCACCACATGCCTTATTTGCTCATGTTATCGACTTTATGTCCGGCCACCTGCGGCCTTCTCCATCTGCTCCAGTATGCAGTAAATCCTACATGTGTGCCACATATAGAGTAACATCGAGATGAGCATGTTGGAAAGACATGCAGACAGATGGTGTGAATGACACAGCTCTGCATGTCCTGTGCCCGTCATCCATTTTGTACCTGAAGGGACATTTGATAATGAGACAGCCAGGCCAAGACAGGTAACATTCCCAGAACTGTAAAGTACTGTTGAGAAGATGGGCTGCCACGTTGTTATTGTGATCAAATCTGCTTCTAATGACCTGGCCAAGTAAGTGCAAATTGAAAACTTTTATTTATAAGTGGATGAGGAGATGGCTGTTTGTCCATTTCCTCGGCTGAGTCCTGTCCTTGCAGATCACTGCAGATGCCATGGTGAAGTCTCGGTGAGTCACACAGTGGCATGACTCGAGAACATAAAGAGTTTTTTCTTTTAGAGGCTGCACTGGACACATGACAGAAATATGAGTCACAACTCCAACAACTGTGTTAGTACAAGTCTTATGTTGTAGCCAGTTTGAAAGGGAAGTGATTATTTTAAGTGTTCATGTGTGCCATATCAAACAATAAACAGCGAAAGGTCACAATAACATTTGATTATGTGGCGTTGCATGGGCATGTTTCAGGTTATTAGTTCTTCTTAATAAGATCAGTTCATCCACGAGGCTGAAAATGGTCATGGTTGAGTTAAACCTTAAACAGGCCTTCACAGGCCTTCTGAAGAAGATGTCATCACAACGGACAAAGGGAGGATCAGATTAACTGCTCATCCGTGAGTGTTGTTGCAGTGGAGGTGACTACAGGACCTGATTGTGAGTCATGTTAAACTGGAAATAAAAGCGCTGTGCAATCAGGTAGCGAAAAAAAGACTGAGAGTAGTCGGTGATAGCTGTGCTTTGAGCTCAGTGGTGGTAAATGCTAATTTGTACAAAACACAAGGTAGCAGAGGGAAATGGCAGTTTTATTCATGTGGTCATGTGATCTTAAAGCAGCCCACTGGATACTAATTTATCCAACAGCAGTCAAAACATTTCAGTTTTAAGACTACAAATGTCAAGCTCATGGTGACACTAAAGGAAAAATCTAATCAAGCAATCTGGATTCATTCTCTGTACATAAATGTCTGGGAGCCAGTCCACAGCAATATTTCATATACAGGATAAATGAGACACTTGTAGTGCTGGTTACCCCAAATGAAAAGTCATTCATCCTCCATGGCTATCTCACCAAATCACATGGCAACCTATAGATTCAAATTTTCTATGAAAGCCTTATATTTCCAGCAGCTGGTGGCTCTGGATGTAAAATCAGGCAATCAGCAACGTAGTTAGTCATCATCCTCTTGAACAATGCATGCCTGTGCAAAATTTCATCTCCCTCTGTTCAGTATTTGCTAAGATATACTGCCAGTTAATGTCAAAGTCTTGCTTTCAACTAGATCCAAGTCCACAGTTTTCAGGCTTCACTCTGTCCTGCTCTGACCTGTAGGCCTATACGGGTGGTGGGGGAGCTGAATGGGAACTAAAGAGGAGCTTTGACTTGTAAAGTCTCCAGGGAAGTGAATAATATATGTTGAGAAATATAAGTTATTCTTGTACATTGTCTAAATACCCATTTGTCTTTGGTAGGTCGTAATAAACTGGACTTTCCCACCAAAGATTAACACCAGAGTTGCTTAGCAACAACCCTAAAACATGTCCAAAAGAAGCTCACTGGGGTAATAACTAATTGTATTGTTTATTCTTGTCTTTTTTCGGCATGAAAGCCTTCAAGATGCCGGGCTGGAAGCCAAAACTTTTGCTTTCTAAAGGATGGCCTTTGTGTTTGGGTTGAACTGCACTTTAATGTGTCCTAACAGCAGCTCTGCTCCTCAGTGTCCTCCCTGCTGGGACATGAGCTCACCCACTGTAGACAACCTCAGGGCTCCATTAGGGTGACGCACAGCTTTGTCTTTGACTCTTTGAATTGAAACGGACAGAGTCCACAGGAACGCCAATTATAAACATGTTCACACATCTAAATTACAGCTAACATATAGCCATGTAGCCTCACTTTGTTGCTGTCTGCACATCTCGACACCATTGTGAACATGTGATTGATGAGTAATGTGAAAAATGTCTCTATTCAGGAACTGTTCCCAGGAGTTCAGAGACGTGGATGAAGGAATTCTTTGTTTCTCACACATGAAAAAGGTTTGAGAGACAACCAATCTCTGGTGGAACAAAAAACTCTAAGCCACAGACCCAGTTTGGTGATAAACAGTCAAATAGCGCCATCTTTAGGTGTCGCCCTTAACTGGTTCATCTGACTCAAACACTATAGGCCTAATTCATTTTGTTGTATTCAATAAATGAATAAAAATGCTAAATAAGTCCTTATTTGCTCCGCCACTAGTGTCAACACGTTAACTTCCGGTTAGGGTTTCAGAATAAAAGCAACTTCTCCTTAAAAAAAGAAAAACATTACACGGCAACTGTTTTCTCTTGGGATTACATTTATGAATTATCAATTTGAAAGTATAACAGTATACACAATCTAGGATAGGAACCCCGGACCAGGACCAGGGATCAAATCTAGGATAGGAACCCCGGACCAGGACCAGGGATCTAATCCAGCATGAGAACCCAGGACCAGGGTTCTAATCAAGCATGAGAACCCAGGACAAGGGATCAAATCTAGGACAGGAACCCAGGACCAGGGATCTAATCTAGGATGAGAACCCAGGACAAGGGATCGAATCTAGGACAGGAACCCAGGACCAGGGATCTAATCTAGGACAGGAACCCAGGACCAGGGATCTAATCCAGGATAGGAACCCAGGACAAGGGATCGAATCTAGGATAGGAACCCAGGACCAGGGATCGAATCCAGGATAGGAACCCAGGACAAGGGATCGAATCCAGGATAGGAACCCAGGACAAGGGATCGAATCTAGGATAGGAACCCAGGACCAGGGATCGAATCCAGGATAGGAACCCAGGACAAGGGATCAAATCTAGGATAGGAACCCAGGACCAGGGATCGAATCCAGGATGAGAACCCAGGACAAGGGATCAAATCTAGGATAGGAACCCAGGACCAGGGATCTAATCCAGGATAGGAACCCAGGACAAGGGATCAAATCTAGGATAGGAACCCAGGACCAGGGATCGAATCCAGGATGAGAACCCAGGACGAGGGATCGAATCTAGGATAGGAACCCAGGACCAGGGATCGAATCCAGGATGAGAACCCAGGACGAGGGATCGAATCTAGGATAGGAACCCCGGACCAGGGACAGAATCCAGGATAAGAACCCAGGACCAGGGACAGAATCCAGGATAAGAACCCAGGACCAGGGATAGAATTTAGGAATTATTATTATTATTTTTTTTTATCTCCGAGTTTGAAATGTCCCCGGATTCCATCTCAGAAACCTGGTCACCCCAAAATAGTATGGTACAGGAAACCATCACACCTTACCTTATAGCACCGTATAACCGAGAGCAAGATACCATCAGTCTTGTAAAGTAGAATATTGGCCTAACTAACAAACCATTGATTACTCATTAATACACTGATTCTACTAGAGCTATTTGAGCTAAATGCTAACATCGTACGCTACCATGATAGCAGGTATAATTTCCGATGTTAGTATGTTAACAGGCTATAGCAATTACTTAAAATTCGCATAATATGGGATTTGTCAATTGCTGACAAATATTTTACATTAGCACATCTGCCCATGATTATATTAGTGTGTTCTATTATGTTTATGTAGTGCTAAATAATGGGGTTAATACCAGTGTTATGATTGGTTAAGTAAATTGCATTCAGTTTCACGATGCTTCAAAATGATCAATGTGTCGAATAAAACACTGCTCATGCTTGCAATACCATGTTTATTTGGTAAAATTAAGTGCAGTTATTTATACATTTTTCACGATAGTACATACCATAGGCAAGAGGTGTTGTGAAAAAAGAAAAGGTTAAGTGTAAGTGTTGAAGCAGGAATTACACATGTTCAAACGGTGAGGTGAACTACAGCAACCAAATAGAAGATAAAAGCTGCAGACGGTTCTGCAATATCCTTTTTATCCTGCACGAGCAAAAAAAAACAACTATATTCTATGCAACCTCAAAATAAGACACTAGACGAATACTTTCATGAAAAGGAGGGGAACATCTCTTTTTATCTGTACTTTTCCCTGTGTGAGAGTGTCAGAACATAGACTCAGTTTTTGTCGGCATAAAATTAAATTTCATAGGGACTGACATAAAATATATTAACTTTATCGGGGCCAAACTACATTATTAAAGAGCTATAATCAGCCAGTTTAAAGTTTAAACTCTACGAGCTAAAATAATTTCATGCATGTGCTATGCAAAGGTATTCTGATAATAATAATAAAAAATAATGCACAATTCTTCTTTCAGAACAGATTCACATGATATACCAATTACGTTTCCTCACATTTGATATGAAGAAACTTTGAACATTATCAGCAGTCTCTGAATATGCCCCTATAACTTCAGAACCAAAACTTTTAAATATATACTCTATGCAATATGCTGTAAATAAAATGAAAACTACAAACATATACATTTGTATGCTTTTCTTTTCACCCTCACTACAAATGTTTGTTATGTCCCCTTAAAAAAACAATCTACACCATCCGCACCACAAGCCTCCAAATTCCCTCAGCAGTCAATGTTAATGCTGGACAGCAGCTCCTCCAGGGCCTCCAGTTTCTGATTGGCCTCCTCGATTGCGCTGTATGTCTGTACATTGCTGGTGATATGGTAGCGGATTTCATCCACCAGGGGCACGGAATCCGTCTCGTGTCGCTCCTCCAAGGATGCAGCGTCCTCTTTGATCATCTCCGCAAATTCTGGCTGCTCCACCAGCTGCGGGATACAAGCAGTATGCAAGCAAATTCATCCAACAAGAACATCCAGAACATCAGCTTCAGCTCTGTAGTACAAATTACTGTAATATGGCTTCAGAGGTCGACCAGTACTGAGACTTTTGATATAGTGGCAATGATGATCATCACTAATGGATCGTAAATCTGATATGATATAATTTGTGATAGCGTTAGACACAATTAGAAAAACAAATCTTTACCAACTAGTAGACTATTTGGCAAGAGAGTTTTCACATAGAAACAATGAAAGCACATCCAATAAAAGCTAAAACAAAATCAACAGGGATGTTGAGTTTTGTTTTGCTTCAGCAAAGACAGGTGAGGAATCCAGTGGGTCACTGCAGCAAACTAGCAGTGGTTCATCAAGTGTGTGGAAGTACTTCATTAAAGATGAAGCCCATACTACCGTGGCATGCAGAATATGTAAGTCAGTCCTGAAATACAACAAACACTGGAAGACGAATGGTCCAAATCCTCAACGACAGTCAACTTCACCCGCGGTACCAGAGAGAAGGAGGCTGCACATCAACATTTTGATGGTGAATTTCATTGTATAAAATGATCAGACCTTTAGCTGCTATAAACGGAAAGAGACATTCCTCATGGTAAGAATATGAGCCCAACACGTGTGGAATGGTGGAATATTGACAAATTGACAATGGCGGAAGGGGAGCTCGTTCCTAGACGAGGCTCCATCTACATTATCTGGAAGTGGTTTGGTTATAAAAGTATGATGCGGAGCAACAATTTACAACATGCCAAGTTTGCAAACAAGTAGTGGAGCAGCACTGACTTCATCCAAAGTGTAAAAAAATAAAATAAAAAAAACTCAGACGAAACTTACAGTCAAGAAGATTAGGCTAAAATGGTGTTTATCGTAATTTTTATCGTTACTGTGATAAATAGCAGAAAGTAAAAAGAACCTAGTCATAGCCAAAATGGAAGGATGACCTATTGTGCTTTTACACAGAGCTGCACACTGGAACTATTCTCCTTCTCACATTATTTTATGTAAACTAATATAATACACTGCAGGCTCTAGTTTCATGTTCCGTGTACAGGCACAATACTTTTATTCTTCTCATCTATCGCTGACAATAAAACACATATGTAAACACTGACTGGCCAAAAAAAAGTCACCACCTGGATTTAACTAAGCAAATAGGTACGAGCCTCCTATTGAATAAATACTGCATGGACGATAATCTTTCAGCTGGCAGCAAGTTATTTAATGTATAGCTGCTCATTTCTTAAACAACCATGTACACATCCCGGTGTCGTGGAAAGAACTACTAAAACTGTGTTAAGAACTGTCTAATGCATTATTAAAAACTGGAAGGATAGTGGGGAACCATTGTCTATGAGGGACAAATGTGGTAAAAAAATCCTGGTTGATCATGATCAGCAATCGCTTCACATTTGGTAAATTCAATTGCAGAATATCAACAGTCGAGCTCAGGGCTATGTTTTACAGTGAAAGTAAGAACATTTCCCCAAGTACAATGTGAAGGGAACTCAAGGGATTGGGACTGAACAGCTGTGTAGCCTTAAAAAAACACTAATCAGTGAGGCTAACTGGAAAAGAAGGCTTCAATTTGCTAAAGATTTGCTAATGCATAAAGACTGGACTCATGTGATCTGATGAGTCCAGATTTTTCCAGAGTGATGGGGGCATCAGGGTAAGAAGAGAGGCAGATGAAGTGATGCACCCATCCTGCCTAGTGTCTACTATACAAGCCTGTGGGGGCAGTGCTATGATCTGGGGTTGCTGCAGTTGCTCAGGTCTAGGTTCAGCAACATTATGTGTCCAAAGAATGAGGTCAGCTGACGACCTGAATATACTTAATGACCAGGTTATTCCATCAGTGGCATGGGCATGTTCCAAGACGACAATGTCAGGATTCATGGGGCTTAAATTGTGAAAGAGTCATTCAGGGGGCATGAGACATCATTTTCACACATGCATTGACCACCACAGAATCCAGACTATAACCCCATAAAGAATCTTTAGGATGTGCTGGAGAAGGCTTTGAGCAGTGGTCAGACTGTCCCATCATCAATACAAGATCTTGGTGGGAAATTAGGGCAAATATGGATGGAAATAAATCTGGTGACATTGCAGTAGCTTACTGAAACAATGCCACAGAGAATGGGTGCTGTAATCAAAGATAAAGGTGGTGATTTTTTTTTTTTTTTTATTGGCCAGGCAGTGTATTTCCTAAATTGCAAATATTCAGGAAAATTTTCATTAATGTAGTGATTCTACCTATGGAATAAACATATATCCTAGACATTCCCGTTATTCAGCCACAATAAACCTTACACTAGTGAGAGAGACCCACCTGCTCAATGATCTTGGCCATGAACTTTGTGCACTGATCCTCCAGCCGAGACAGACGGAAAAGCTTGGCCGTCTTCCACATGTATAGAACATTGTCCTCGCATATAGTCTTGCCGAGCGTCTTCCCACACAGACGTTTCAGCCCCGGCAGGAGATACATGTCAGCGACACACAGCACGTCGAACACATTCTCTGTCATCAGCTGGACACAAAGAGGAAGCAGTTAGGGGTCAAACAAAAGGGAAGAACAATGGACAAGTGTTGATCATTGTTTTATCACGAGCTGGATGACAGCGTGTAATGCAATAGTGTGAATCAAGGATTCAAGTTTCCCATATATGTAATCGAAGTAACTCTGACCTTGTGGTGAGAAATCAAAAGTGAGAGTCGAGAAACTCTTTCACCAGATCAGCATTGCAATATTAAGTTACTAAGCAATTCCTTTGTGTTTGCAATCACTGGCTAGACAAGGCTTAGAGAAACAAATATAATTCAAATATATACAATGTAACACAGGCCGAAGATGCAAAGGTAGGTGAAGAGACACGCTGTAAACATAAGAGCTGCAGTATCATCACCGAAGTTGACATGGCAACCTTGTTTTACATAATCAGAGCAACTTTAGCATTTATTTGAATTTGTGGCCAAAACTGCTATTGTTAAAGTGCAGGCTTAACGTGCAGCTAATTTTTCACAGTCTCCTAAGGAACAGTCGTAAACCAGTTCATGACGCACGCATCCGTCTCATCCTGGTACTTTGTATCCTTGACGCACAGTTCCGTCAAGTAATCACAGAGAAACTGTGCACAAACCTCTGTGTCATCGGTGTAGATGTAATACATGATGTGGATGAAGATTTCATGGGAGATGTTGTGTAAGGTAATCACGGGGATGCTGGGCTGGGACTGCAGCTGCTCTCCCTCACTGAAGTGGTCCTGCAGTAAGGCTTTAAAATAATCACTACGTCCACAGAAAAACGCCTGGAGAAACACACACACACACACATAATGAATACCTGACATCCACTTGAGTGTCAGGCTCACAGCTGGGTGTAAGGGTCTGTGTGTGACTGAGGAAGGCGGTGTGGGTTTGTAGTTCCCACCTTATGACAGGAGAAATTATAGCCATCGACTCTGAAGCAGATATCAGGATAAGTAGGGAAGTGGTCGACGCTGTTAAAGGGAAGCTCACCGAATCCAACCTGGGGATGATCAACACACACAATGAACAGAACTAGTATTATAGCAGCTACAATGTATTGAATTTCTAATGTTTAATGCTGTTTATCTAGCTCTTACTCTTAGTTCAGTGGGAATAGCACAGTCTGCTAACTGAGCCATCTCCTCCCGAAGCTGACAGCTGTGAGGCTCCAGGCTGAGAACTTTCACACAGATTCCTGGCTTGTTTGACACTTCATTATTAGGAGACAGGAAATAAAACGAATGTGATCACCCATGTACAGAAAGAAATGCAATCAAAGGCTTCAGATAAAGTTTAGCACAAGATCTGAAAAAGTTAAAAAGTTGTGTGTGTTATGAAGGTAATATAACAGTGCATGTAATAAAAAATGCAACCAAGAGTGCTGACGTACCAAATTCATACACCTGTTTGCATTTATTCTCCAGCTCCTCTATGAGATCTGCCATTTTGCACTGTTTAGCGAGTAGTCTGCTGTCCTCCAGAAGACTTATATCAATATCCATTCGACCTGCAGCATCGAGAAATTATATAAGAGGGTTATTTTTAAACACGGGACTAGAAAAACAGTCAACTCTAACATTACTGCATTCACTTTTTCCATGGTCCGAGTTAAATATCTTCATTCCAGTAAATGTTTCCTTTTAGTCTATTTCTGGAAAAAAACTGTCAAGCTAGCTCGCTAGCATTCCCAAAAATAGTGACCCACTGAAGTTTCCGTGAAAACCAAAAAAAAACACACATTTACATTCACTTTTTCTCATAAAAACGCATTGTGTTATTGAAAGCTAACAAATGTGTATTGTTTCTTTCTTTCTCAAAGATGATGATGGTTAAACCATGAACCTTCAGAGCACAAGCTCACTTCTCCAACCTTTATGCCTGCACTGCTTCAACATTAACAACAACAGCGTGGAAAGAATTTTCCTGCGAAATTGTCTTAAAACCGTAGTCCAAACAGCGCAAAAGCCTGAATGCTTGCATACTTGAGTTATAGACTGTATAAAGATGGACGGCATAAAGCAAGTAGCTCCCCCTGGTGACTGGCTGTAGTGTAGGTCATACACTCCATCCCCTCCATGTTAGTGGATGGGACTTTTTTTCCAAGGATTGGAATTTAATATAATTTTAATATAATAGTGATGCATGTCCAAGTGCCGGTTTTGGGGATAGCTTTCGTTTTGATGCTATAAACCGCTATGTAAAGCAGTCCAGTGGGACCGTGAGAGCTGTATTGAAAGTGTATAATCCAACATTTCCTTGTAACTGGTGGAGGTAAAGCCGAGCGTAGTATTTATTAAACAAAAACGTGAGTGAGTCTGGTAGAAGTGTGGTTGGGTCATTGAGATCATGGGTCTGCATGACTCCACTCTCGGACTGTACTGCACAGACTCTGGCTCCAAAGTTGCAAGATGGCGCCGCCCTTATCGCCAGAAGAGCATCAATTTGGCCAGTGTAAGGAACTGGCGACACACTGTCCATATTTAAACAGTCTATGGCTTGAATCCACACCTACCTGTATAGATATATTGCAGGATGACTCCAAAGGCGGCAGGGTTGATCTGAAATTAAAACAATTAAAACTTTTATTCATATTGATACAAATAAATGTGACTGTTTCTTACTGTCTTCTGGACATGCAGCAAGCCAGGCAACACTTACCAAAGGGTGTTTGAGGGTGATCAGGTTCTTGCCATTCCACTTGGTCTTAAACATTTCCGTGAAGTACTCTGAGCGTGCGCTGAGAACACATCGGTGGGCCTGGAACGTTTGTCCATGAACCTGGAACTTGACGTCACTGTGCTGGCCTTGCTCTAGCAGCCTAAACAAAAAAACAGAAAGGTCCGGATCAGACGAAGGCACTATACTGTGCTTTTGCAGCTCATTTTTTTTCCTGTTTTGGAAAAAGCTGTGGACCTCGGCCCTCACATGTGCAGGAAGTAGTTAAAATCCTCCCGCTGCATGGCACGGACGGTGACGCACTTGTAATCTTTGAGCATGCGTCGAACGGAGTCATTCAGGGAGCCGTACATACATCGCTCACCGTCAAACGTGTTGGCTTCACACTTAGCACCTGTAAGTCAAGCAGTGACTAGGATGACAATGCTGAACATTTCAGGGGATTCACGAACCAACAAAATTCCATCCTTACCACTAGCCAACAGGTACTGGACCAACTCCTCATGGCCACAAAGGCATGCATAATACCTGTAGAACAAAGTGTTTACATGTCAAGTAGTTAAGATGATGATGTGTTAACCAGTGAATTAGATGGTCTACCTATATTGTACTCACAAAGGGGTGCTGTCCCATTTGTCTCTTACATTGAGGTCCACATCTCTTTGTTCAACAAGATATCTGAGAGAGAAAACAGAAGAGCCTCATGAAGTGAACTGGTACAAGCAGATGAAAACATGTGCAAGATGCAAACTTTGCACGTAACTGATGATGCAACTTTTCAATTTATTATTTTATATTAGTTTCTGCTCGTTTCATAACAAATGCGGAAGTACTGTATTTATTTGCATGGTGCCTTCATTAATAAAGACTGGGCTACAACGCTGAGCTTGACTGTTAGCAGTGTGAGTCTGCCCCAAAGCAGAGGAAGTCTGTGCAGCAGACAGTTCTCCACACAGACATCCCGGCGAGCACCTCTGAGCTCAGCTGACAGCTAGCACCTCCATTACATCTGGAAACCGAGCAGCTGACCTACAAACGTTAGCTAAAGTTTCAAGCTGGGTCATCAAAGCTAATGTTAGCAACACTGTGTGTGTAACTCCTGCTTGGTTGCACAGCGATGCAGCAGCTTTGGGTTTAGCTGCACTGTTATGGCTACTGTTCTGTCAGCTAAAGGAAAGAGATTTAAAGCCAAATGTGTAAAAAAATTTAGCAGACGACGAAAGGAAACAACACTACAAAAAACGTAAACAGAGCCGTTGGTTACCTGACTCTACAAATGTCGCCCTTTCTGCAACTACTAAACAAATCGTGCACGTCCATGATCGCCTCGGTGTTTTCAGTCCTCTGATATGCATTGAGACGGCCTGTCTGCCGGACAGGGGAGCGATGGTTTGGCGTAAATTCAGGGTCTGATCGGTTGATGCGGAGAAAGTTTGCAGGCTGACACACCTTCCGAACAGTTGTTGTCAAGCAGCTCCGTGTTTTGGTCGAGGAGCTCCAGCGGTCATGTGACCAAGGATCTTCTACTTCACTTGATGTAGGAAATGACGGAAAACTGTCAACTCTACACTACAACTAACAGACGAAATGGTTTTAGTATTCTGCTGAAATAATAATTTATAATACTACATTCTATTTCAATGAATCACAATCGAGTGACTATTATTTCAATTTGTTGACAGTTAAAAGCACTGGTACGTAATGTGAATCAGTTACAAGGTGCGTAAACAGCTCCGAGTGTTTAAATGTCCGAGCTCCCTTCGGTAACGTGAATGTCATTCACGTCATTGTGTATACGTATGTGTTGAAATACAATTTACGGCTATAAAACCGAATAAATTTGCTTTTTTTCCGCAGTTATTTAGGTTCTGCACTGGCTTTCCTTGGGGAGAAAGCTTTTTTCCCCCACGGTTTAAATAAAAACACTTCCTTTTGATGTTGATTCTACTTCTCGCAAGAACAAGAAAAACACACACGGCTTTTAAAGACACAGTGCCACTATTTTTAGTGGCGCGTGGGCAAGAGGTGGCAGCTCCGAGCGATATAATTGTACAAAACTATTTATTTATTTTCCCATTTAATTTGTAAACCATACACATTGTCAAGAAAACAACAACAACAACAAACAGTTTAGTGAGTCATGTGCTGTGTAATCCGATGCTTTAACAAGCAGATCTGAAGCTGAAGTTTTTCTCTCTCCAGCAGGAGGTTTTCTTTCTGCAGATTCAGCACCTCGGCCTCCAAACTTTCTGTGAGTAGAGAAACACACAAGAACACGATTCGAGTGACTTAACAGATATTGCGGCTAGTGATATGCAGAATCTGTCACTAAAATGTAAAGAATTTAGCTTCTAGGGTGAAAATTACAAACATACATCATACAACAAATTAATACTTCCATGTTTTAGTTTGGAATGCACATAAGTATAGTATGTTTGTTTGTTTGCAGAGAAATCTTGAGGGTTAATATTCCCTTACTTAAAATGTGGCGGAATTGATGCAGACTAACGTGGATTTGGTTTGTTGTGAATTAGTTAAAGCTACAGTATGGCCATTTTGTCTCCCCCTTCTGGCAGTTACAGTAACTACGCAAACACAGTCAAAACATATGTAAGACAGTCTACAGCTTGGTTTATACTGCTGCAGTTGTGCACCGGTGTGTTCTGTGTTTACACTGGTAAAGTACTAGTTGGCAACTAGTCAGCTTTGTTGAATTTCTCTTTCTATTTCAATCTGTGCCAGCTGGAATCTAGTGACTCATGTTCAGGTTGACCAGTTGCGTTTGCTAAAATTACACCAATCAAGCATAACATTATGATTATTGTGTGGTCTCTCTTGTGCCTCCAAAACAGTTGTGACTCATCAGAGAATGGACATGGGTCTTCTGAGGGTGTCCTGTTGGGCAATAGGCTGTTGTTAGTCAGCGGCTTTGGGTCCTATGGGTTGACAGTAGGGGCCTCTATGGATCAGGTTTGTTCCAGTACATCCCACAGATACTTGATCAGTTTGGGATCTAGTGAATTTGGAGGCAGATCAACACTGTGTGCTATTCTTCATGTTTTTTTGAGTTGTTCCTAAACGAGTTGTGTGTGTGTGACTGTGTCAGGCTGCATCCTGCTGGGGATGGCTGTTGCCATCAAGTAGTGTCATTTCTATGTGGTGGGGGTGTCTGGTCTAGGTGGGTGGTACATGTCTAAGTAACATCTACATGAATGCCAGGTCCAAAAGTTTTCAGTAGGATATTGAATTGCTATGAGATGGTCGTGGTGGTCGTAATGTTATGCCTGATTGGTGTACTTCAACTTAAGAGAGAAAATACATCAGAGTGGATGTGTAGGAGTTCAGGACGGAGACATTTCTGTGCTTGTTCACTAAGGGACGTGAACATTTTAACATTGTCGTGAGAGAGGTGCATTTCAGGTAACAGATAAAGGATTTATGTCTGTTGCAAAAAGACAGGAGATCTGCCAAGCGCTGATTAGCTTAATCGGCCTTGGATGAACTGGTTTATCAAGAACTAGTGTAACAGGTGTTCATTTATATGTAAAAGTCCTGCACTATTGCTTTTATTTGGTCCCTTAATGCAGTTAGACACTTGATATGTTAACTCTGGTTGATGTTATCTTATTTTGAAACAAAGGCAAAACAAGAAGAGAACTGAAACCATGATTAGCATTTATATGGATGTCACTGGGAACCATCCCAGGATGCACTGGGGCAATCATGGACATGAGGTTTTCCACAACAATTCAACACCTTTTTATCAGTGGTAGACATTATCTATAGGTGGTTAAATTAAGTGGTTTATGAAAGAAGTATGAAAATAATACCTCACATTTGTCATGTAAATGAATCCTGAAATTGTTCATTTATTGGCTGAATATTCAAATTCCCATTTTCATTTACTTGTTCCTGTGAACTTCAAAAGTGCCAAATAACTGAAACTGGTTTACCCTAGTATCTTTGTTGTGGGTTTGGCCTTTATGGATTGGTTGCTCTGACAGTCAAGATGAATTTTAAGCCACATTGCAGACTTTAGTTGAACTAAACTTTTCTAATTCAAACTCAGGTTTCATCCCCAGAAAGGTAGATTTGATTGATCACGACATCTTGAAACAACAGTCAGGGCTTTAGATAATTAAAGGCTTTGAATTCATCTGTGAAAGACACTCCCAAATTCCGAGAATATTTGCTGCTTTTCAGAGGCAACATATAAAACATACGTTTAAACCCAGAGTACAAGTCGAACCCTTCGGTCAGTATCTGTCAGTGACAAGTAATTACAGTTTAAAGCTTTACCTGTGGCAGGTCTTTTAACTGAACTTCGCTGGGTATGTTCAACTGTACATATTTGGCTGCTCTTTGTCATCCAGAAGGGAGGTGCGCTGCATAACTCTACTTCCACGGGGTAGTGATCACTCACTCTCAGGGCCTGCGGGAGGGCGCAGAGTTCTGAATGAGGAACATTCCTTCATAACAGGGCGATGAACAGACAATGCAAGTGTACAGAGAGGCATCTCACCATCTCCTCTGTCAGAGCAAACTCTTTGTGGAAATTGAATGGTTTGGCTGAGTTTGGCACGATGGCTGCCAGCATGTCATCACCGTACACAACAATCCTGTGGGAGAGTACATTAATTAGGCTTCATATGATGACCTTCTTCCTCAGAGGAACGTTCCCGCCACAGATTGTTGCTAATGGCCACATGCCTGTCGTAGCTGTGATCGTTCGTTGCCTTTGAGGTGGTGTCCACATCATCGCCAATCAGCCAGTGGAAATCCTTGTTGCTCCGAATACGGATCTCCTTCATTTCCCTATCGGTGACATACTCACCGTCTGCCCTGAAGTCCCCTAGGATCATTATATTCTAGAACATAAACAACCATTTGAGTGCTGAATTTATTGATCAGGATGTAGGGGAAAAAAATCCATCATTTTACATCTGGCCATGTTACGCCTTGTTGAACCATAATGTGAAGGTTATGTGAATGCTGTGATTCCTTTAATATGAAAACAGAAGTTCATTTGTTCGTGCAAATCATGGACCCGTGATGACGCAACTCACATTGGTCTTCCATTTGTCTCTGACCACCAGGGAGACCTCATACAGCTCATCCAGCTCTTTCTCAGGGTTCCACGGTCCTGTTCGCACTGGGATCATCACTATATCCTTCAGCACTGCAAGGAAAACAGAGCTGTAAACTACACATGCACTACTCAGATGATCATCCATCATCGTGCCGAGACTTAAACATGTGTGGATTCACACACTAGATGATGGGACTCGATAAACCTGCTGTTTCCTTTGCATATCAGATTACATCAGGCTCACTACCTTGAAGAAAACAAACGTGGTGACATGCAGACTTGACTCAGACATACCACAGATGTCCCAGAACAATAAAATCAACAGGACACACACCAATGCACAGAACAGCCTGCCACTCCTTAAGCTTCAGCTGAGCACAGAGACTGACCTGTGTTGTGAGGTTTGAAGTAGAGAATGTATGGCTCCCTTTCAAAAGCGTCCACGTCGTTCACCTGGTTGTCTTCGTACTGATAGCAGTCGATCAGGTCGACCACATCGTCCCTTCCATTTAGATAGAAACGTGAAAAGTCGTTTAATGGGACTTGCACTGAATTATTTGCACTGTAATTGCCTCTACACTACCTCTGTTTTTATTTGTCTGTCTGTGTACTGTACTAGGTGTTTGATAGTTTTTATTTACATATTTATACATTGCTCTGGGCTAAAGGCTTTCTATTCTATTCTATTGAAAAAATAGCATATCTAGTGCTGTGATTCAACCGTACCTGTAGAGAAACAGAAACTGTTCCTTGTATCGTTTCCGTCCCAGGCGCGGACTCAGCTGCAGCGCGTAGTGATGGATTGTGTTGACCCTGAGATAAGCAGTGAAAGTGAGAAAAGGTAAAATGCAGTGACAGTTCTTTGCTTCATTCCGGGATTGAAAAGGCAAACTCGCCTGTTCAGTTCTTCCAGCAGCACTCTGACAGAATCTCCAGTCACATCCACCACCTCGAGAATAACTATGATGTCGTATCGAGACACGATCTACAGAAGACAGAAGCTTTCAGTGGAAAGTTTAGAAGAGAGAAAGGGTGTGTGTGTTTTTTTCTTCTGCTCTTGTGACGGTAACTCAAAGGCGGCTGAAATAATAAAGGAAAACAGAATATAATCCTTCACCTGGCTTCGAAAAACATTCACTTGGAGCAAAGGGTAATCGCTGCCTAATGCTTTTTTGTGCCTCTGCGATGCCACGGGTGCTTTACCTTAACCAGCGTTGACAGGACATCTTCATACGAGACTTTTGTTAATCCAAACCTCTGAGCGTTGAACGAAGCGATCCTCATGTTTGACAAGAGAGAGGCGCCAGTAAAGACACACACATGGGTACCGCTGACACTGTGTTTTGGTTCTGGTGGCACAGCTTCAGTGACACACAGCCCATGCCCGGCCTCTCAGAATCAACCTGCGCCCGATTTGTGGGAGAAACCTAGTGTTATTTTAAGGGAAGCAGATGATTGGATAATTAGTCTCACAAGGGAAACAGAGGGAGAGTTTAAAAAGAACGCTTAACACCGAGAGGACAGACCAGTTTTTAGTTTTGTTTACAGCTGGCTGTTATTAACGGCGGTTAATTCCATTTAAGCTGAGGGTGACACACTTCACTCTGGGCACATTTTCACTTGGAGAAAACTATTGTCAGGTCTTAAGGCCTCCAGTTCCGCGAGTGGAACTACAGTTAAAGTCACTCACTTGATAATTACCGCCTTCTCATCCTGTGTTTAAAAAATCAGGCTTCACTGCTCCCAACTTGCAAAAGATTCAAAACATGCAGAAGATTTTGTGTCTTGATGACTTTCAGTATCATAGTACTGATTACTGCTTTCATTGTTGTTCTTATCTCCAGAAGATAAATTAAAGCAACACGCCCAAAACTGCGAAGCAAGAATGAATTCCAGTGCAACGGGACAGACAAAGCATCTGTGCAGAGGGGGTAGGTGGGAGAAGAGGTGGCATGTGTCGGACTGGTTCACCCGCATTCACAAAACTTTGCAATCTCACCACGCCCAGTCCTGCTGTATAAAGTAGCCAAAAAAGATAAAACAAGCACCACAGTGCTCCTCCACCACCTGAGCTCGCCACGACGTCCAGCTGTGAAGCCTCCACGCACCACCAACATGAGTCTGAGGAGCAAGAGAAACAGCCGTCAAGGACTGTTCACGTCCTCGGGAAGCTTTAGCAGCAGGTCCATGGGGACCTACACTATTCCCAGAATCAGCATGGCTAACTCGGGGGGACATATCACAGCTGTGACCATCAACGAGAGCTTGCTGACCCCGGTCAACGTAGACATTGACCCTGCCGTCCAAGCTGTCCGCACCCAGGAGAAAGAACAGATCAAGAGTCTGAACAACCGCTTTGTCACGTTCATTGATAAGGTAAGAGGACATTCCCCTAAGCTGTCTCTCTCTCTGTCAGATAACAATCATTTTTACACGTCAGTCCAAGCTATAATTTTTTTAGGCATTTTTGTGTACTTTATGTATTTTAAACTCTGTAAAATATGTGTGCCACTGTTTGATTTGTGTCCCAGGTAAGACACCTGGAACAGGAAAACAAAATGCTGGACACCAAGTGGAAGCTGCTGCAGCAGCAGACCTCGGGGCCCTCAGACATCGAGCCCATGCTCAGGTCCTACATCGGCAACCTTCAAAAGCAGCTGGAGCATCTCACCAATGACAAACAGAGACTCGAGATGGAGAGCAGTGTCATGCACCAACATGTGGATGACTACAAGACAAAGTAAGACACCTTTCGAATAGACCACAAACTGCTGTCACGTTTGATTCCTTGACGTGATTAAGTGCTCGCTGATGAGATGTGAGTGAGTGACATGGTATCTGTGCGTGTTTCAGGTATGAGCATGAGATCAACAGGAGGAATGATGCAGAGAATGATTTTGTATTGGTCAAAAAGGTACAGTAAGCAGTCACTGTAGGTGACTTTACTTTTAGGTAAACAAACAACAACTCATAAAACCGGTTTAAGTTTTGACTTTCATTGCATTCATGCCTTTAATCTGATATCCCTGTTATTTTAATAGCTGCAAAACTGATCACCCACAATTACTGTTTTTACCTCCAGGATGTGGATGGAGGATATCTGTCAAAGGTGGAGCTGGATGACAAGCTGACTGTTCTCACTGATGAATTCCACTTCCTGACGGCTATGTATAATGTGGTACGTATGCATTCACCAGAAATCTTCACGTTAACATCAAAGGCGACATGTGTGAGCTTTTTTTTTTTTTTTTTCTCATGCCCTTGATCGTTGTGTGTATTATAAAAGGAGCTGCATGAACTAAAGGAGAGCATCAAGGACACCTCCGTGGTGGTGGAGATGGACAACTCCCGTGGTCTGAACATGGACCAGATTGTGGCTGATGTCAAGAGTCAGTATGAGGGCATTGCTGCCCGCAGCCGCGAAGAAGCCGAAAGCTGGTACAAGACGAAGGTAAAGGATAAATGCATCCACCCTGGGTCTAACATGAAAATGTGCATGTTGCAGTTCAAACCTAGAAATCTGAAAGGGGGCAAGAGTACGCTGCAGCTCATAAATACAGTAAGATCGCCCAGATTTCTGTCAGGAAGCAACCTTGTCAGACCTGATGGGTTTATTTCTTCCGCAACCAGTTTGACCAGATGAATGCTGAGGCCAACCAGTACGGCAGTGAGCTGCAGAGCACCAAGGGGGAAATAGCTGAGCTCAAACGTCTGATCAGCCGCATTCGGCTGGAGATCGATAACGCAGTGGCACAGGTGAGTGCAAGGTCCATGGATCGCTTAATATGTTGAAGGTGAAAGGCCACTGGACTCGCTGTTTGGTCCTATTTATTTGCTTATTAGTGCCACAAATCAATAGCATCTGCTGCAAAAGTACACGATGACAAAGTCTAATACTTCTCCTTAGGCTGCATCAGCATAAACTATTTCACCTTCAGGGGAAGGAAACTCAAAGCAAGATAAACCAACTGCGCATCCAGTCTTACAGTTTTGTTCTGTTTGTCCTGGAGCCAGTCCCATTACCCCTTAAGAACCAGTCTGATTGCTTAATAGCTAAAAGGTATTTTGGCTTCGGCGTTATTATGAGCCACGTTTAAAAACTGACAGATTCACAGAAAGATGTCCAATAAGCTCAGATTTAAATGGACCTTCTTTTTTTTTTTTTTTTCAGCGTACCAACCTAGAGAGCCGGGTAGGCGAGGTGGAGAATTGCGGGGAACAGGCCGTGAAGGATGCGAGGACCCGCATCAAGGACCTGGAGCTGGCTTTGCAGAGAGCCAAGCAGGACATGGCCCGGCAGCTCAGGGAGTACCAGGAGCTCATGAATGTCAAGCTGGCCCTGGACATAGAGATCTCCACCTACAAGAAACTGCTGGAGGGAGAGGAGGACAGGTGAGCCGTACGGACAGATCTAAGCGGTGACGATTTACTTATTGCAAATGAATTTATTTTGCATTATGAAGACAGTGAATTCAAGGTTAAGGCTCTGATGAGTTCTCCACTTATTTAAATTAGTGAGAATCATTGTGGTCTTTACGTTCCGCACCATGCAAATCAACCACTGAGAGTTTGAATAGAGATTTGAGTGTGTCACACAGGGAGCAGCATGGCATGGTGCCCACTGTTTTCTGATTCCACAACCAAAGAGTTATTTAATTAATCATGCGTTAAAAAACACACACACACACAACTAAAAATAGATCTCAGCTTTGTGTGGCTTTTATTTTCACTCCACTGTGCCTCCCACTGGCGTATGACAGCTGGGGATAAATGCAGTTACAAAGTTTGTGTTTTTCATCCTACAGCCACAAGGGGGACTCATTGAGCTCATTCTACGTATATACAAAAACAGACTTGTGCTTTCTCTGAAATGGGGCCCTTCGGGTTTTACAAGACAAAAGTGAGGATGAGGGCAAGCTGTTTGGCAAATGCCAGCCTCTCTGGGAGGCCCCCAGCCCCCAAAATAAAACACTTCATCAGATTTTGCTCCCTCTGGGATAATAGATGTCTTTATCACGACATCTGTGCTTACTGTGTATTCCCTGCTTTCTTACAGACTTGGACAGGGAACTGTCAGCAGCATCTATTCAGTGCCCTTCAGATGTAAGTGCTATATTTTAACAAGTGGAAATGACACCCTTATCAGCTCCTTCACAAATATAATAATAACACCCTGTTTGTTTACCGTCCTCTTTCCAGCGATCGCCCCTCCGGCTGTCGACGTCCAGCAGCGAAGGTCAGGCCCAGTCCTCATCAAGACCGTGGAGACCCATGACACGACATACAGCTAAAGCAGAAACACGGCGCAGTGCTCTGAGCTGCTGTATTAATCTCCTTGTATCCCACTGTAAGCTTACTGCACCAATGAGCCACATACAGTCTACAGTGTTGTTTGTGTATGTCTCTACTGCTTGTATCACATTCATCGCTAACCAGTGCTTAAAATAAATATCGGACTCAGCAACGCAATAATCTGTGTTGTTTTGTTTTTCTGTAAAATAATTAAAAGTTGCTGCAAACTTCAAATAAAGGTTCAGAGAAAATATGATAATCATTGCATCCAACTGGTCTGTTTTTGTGTCTGTGTTTCATCGGTGATTTTTACACTGGTTGCAGGTAGCAGGATTCTGTGGGTGCAACATTAGCCGGTCAGCTGACACAGGAAGGGCTTCTTTGTGTTCACCTTTTATATTTAAGACTATGACTCGGAGCCATCACAAACATATTGGAACATAATGGGGGTTCAGTATGCACACCAGTGATGTGAAAATCACATATACACAGGAGAAAGAGTCATTCTGAGTCCTGGATGTTTAAAGTAGTTCTATAGATCCCTCACTGCACACTTATGTCCTAAACACTGGTGGCAACTGTTGCAGTGACGGTTAAGCTAACCACATGCTGTCACACTGCACCGGAAAGATTACAATTGCAATGCCACTAACCACTAACCAGATGGCCGCCACTTATCAGGTCGACATCTTAAGACGTAAACCTGCCATTCTACTATTAATGAAAAATAAACTGACTCCTCACAATCATCTGCTTCATTAGAGCTCATTCAACTTTAGGTGAAGTCAGGTCTATGAGATCAGTCAGACTGAAATCACCCAATGGGGCGGATGAGCAGTAGCCTACTCCATGGAACATAGCTTTACATGAATTGGTCTATATTCGGAAGCATGAAGATAAATGTCTACAACAGTCACTGACAGCTAACCAAACATTGTGGTCGAATGGGGCGTGCCTGAACTGGCCAAATGGCGACGGTAAGCACTGCAGACAAAGGGACAGAGGTTGCGAGAGCGTGGCTTCAAGGTTAACAGAAACTAAATATACTTCTAATCAACACAGTTTTCTCACAATCTGATAAGAGGAATGCTTTGTTATACAGTTTAAAGTCGCAGAGCTCTGGAAAAAAAAAAGTTCACTGCTGCTATCCATTGCTCAACTACTGAAAGTACAGCTCACTTTAAACGGTAGGAAATGGATTTGTCAACAGCAGCCTCAGCCCTTAGCAAGACAGACCAGCTGCGAAAGACCCCAGGCTCTGAGGAGCAATTTTACAAAGGCGTTAAGTGGCATGTGCTTCCTGAATGCTAATACCTGAAAAGTACACTCTTCTGCGAGAGACTCCTGCCATCTAACGATCGCTGATTAACGTATAAGCTTTACTTCAATACTGAAACTTGGGTGGGATTCATTCAGTTTATTCAAAGCATCTGTGTACATATTAAATTCTGTTTTGGTTTGGGAGCGATCCAGGGAACCTTGCTTTGTGTATATGAAATCTAATCTAATGTAATTTAAAACCTTTTCACATTCAAGTTTGGTGATGACATCTACTAGTTTAACTGATTTTATTTATCTTTATTTTTTGGGGGTTTTTTTGTGTAGGTCACTTTTTAGCTTTACAAAACAGTTTAAAGTATCACGTAGAATAACAATAATAGTGAGAAAAAGTAAAATTAAAAATGAAATAAAATAAAAGTATTAAAGTAAGAAAAAGTAGATTAGTGACATGTTTTCTGTTTATTTTTGTTATGTGTGCTATAGACCCTATTTAGACCATCTGGACTGAATATGATGTTTTCCTAACTAAATAAAGAGGTTTTAAATAGTGGAAAAGCACGTAAGCAATTTCGTTTTTTCCTTACTATTCCCAAGATTTACCATGGATACCCGTCTCCTTTTGAGTTTACTTTACAAGCATAGCAGCTCTGTCGTCTGTAAGACAAAATTCAGGGATTAAAATGCAGCAGTGCACTTCCTGGTTTGAGTGGGTGGTTTTATTGGTGCTGTGGCTGGTATGTGTTTTACTTCTGCAGCATTCCCACTGTAGGTGTAACGTTTTTTAAACAGAACATCTGTCTGCTCTCTGAAGACACATTTTTCTTGCCTTGTCTTCCAGCAAGACTGCATCAAGGTAACTGTGGGTGTTTTGAAATGTGCCGCGTGCATTGTACCATATCATAAATATGTGGATAAACACTTGTTAAAGTTGTAAAGTACAATTTGTTACACGTTGTTCTATTCCATGCAGCCATGACAGGAATAAATTATTTTAATTGTGTGTTATTATCTCCGTGTCCCCAGAGATTAACGCGATGGACAAAGCTGCTGTGCTGACTCACATCCTGAAATCAAGGAGCGCGGTTACTCTTCTTGGTGGAGAGCTGCCTGCTAGTGTGATAAGCAGCAATAAGTACATACCCCCGCTCTCCTCTGCAGGTGACACCTTTCCCTCAGTTCATCACGCCATCCACGCCTCTCTGTCAGGTGACAACAGAGCTGTTACACTCATAGGCCCAGAAGGATCAGGTAAAACCACTGCCCTGCAGAAGCTGGTTGTGGACTGGGCAAAAGGAGAACACCTTCAAAGGTTTTCACATGTCTTCCACTTCCAGTTTACGGAGATAAATTCTCTTGAAGGTGTACTCTCTTTGGAGACTTTAATCCAACGCAGTCGTATCCCTCTTGGGTACACACCTCTTGTTCTGCAGAAACCTGAGGATGTGTTGTTTATTTTTGATGGCCTGGATGAGTACAAACACAGCCTGGACCCCTCCGTCCACACCCTCACCTCTGACCTGAGCCAGGCAGCCACGGTGTCCGGCTTAGTGGCCAGTCTGTTTCACGGATCACTGATGAAAGGAGCTGCCTTCGTGGTGGCAACCAGGCCAACAGGATGTCTGAAGTTTCTCAGTGGTACCGTGGTTGAAGTGTTGGGTTTTCTGAAGCCTCAAAGAGAGGCCTACTTAAACAGCTTTTTTACTGACCCTGCCGCTGCCGAAAAAGCTCTGACGCACATGGAGAGGACTCTAGGCTTTTACGATTTCTGTACTGCTCCAAGATTTTGTTGGACAGTTTGTTCTATTTACAAGTCTCTGATTGATTCTGGAGAAAAACTTCCTGAAACTTTATCCCAGCTGTTTGTAGATATCCTGGCCCGCCTGCTCCAGACACTGTCTCTGAACGAGGCCTGCAACAGAGACCTGGTGTTGGCCTTAGGCAGGATGGCCTCTCATTGTTCTCACAAACAACATCCAAGCTGCACCAAAGAACAAATGTATTCCTTTGGTTTTCAACCGTTTCTTACAGCGGCCTGTGTTTTCCTGCGAGTAGCTGGTGAACTGGATTCAGACTCATGTGTCTTCTCCTTCCACTCCCAGCTGATGCAAGAGTTTGTCTCTGCCGTGTCTTTCTTTTTGGAGAAGTCGAAATTTGGCTGCGTGGAAAAGATGCTGGAAGGCGGTGCAAAGTTCGTAGATCTGTTCTTGTCTGGGCTTTCCGAGCCAGTTCTGCGCAGACCCCTGGAGATCCTGCTGGGGGAGTTCAACTCTGAGCAGATCGACTGTTTTAAGAGCTGGTTTAAAAGCAGCTCAGAGGCGACGCTTCAGGGATACTACAAAGACAGGCACCACAGATGTTTCCACCTGCTTCTTCAAGCTCAAAGTGAGAGTTTGGTGAAAGAAATCATCAAACCATCAGATCGATTAGGCATCAGCTATGGCGACCTGAGCCTCCAGGAGTGTGTGGCGCTCAATTATGTTGTCATGTGCCTCGGCGAGTTGGAGACACTGAATCTGTACCGCACGACAAATTTGACGGCGGAGCAGGCAGCAGCCCTGGCTCCAGCCATGCGTCTGTCACACAACATAAGGTAAGCCAGATTAAAAAGAGTAACTTTGTTCAGTTTGTCATCATGTGTGACATTGCTCTTTTGTGTCCCCCAGACTGACAGACAGCACCTTGAGTCCAGAGGCTGTCCCTCATCTGGCTTCAGCACTCAGCAGAGGCATCACCACTGACCTGGACCTCTCTCATTCCCACCTTGATGATGACAAGTTAAAGATTCTCTTCTCTGGACTCAAAGATTCCAGTCTGCACAACTTGAAGTATTGTTTGCTTTAACAGACTTTTTTCAGAGACAAAAAGCAGGAATCCAAGTTTTATTCTTGATGTTTTGTTTTTGATTTCAGCCTGTGGTCATGCAAACTGACGGAGGCAGGCTGTGAAGACCTGGGATCTGTGCTGACCTCAGAGGCCTCTCATCTGCGCGTGTTACAAATGGGGGCAAATCAGATCGGGGATCAGGGCTTTGTGAAAGTGTGCAAAGCCCTGCATAGTCCTCACTGCAAACTACACGAGCTCCTGTATGTACTAGTACGCTTTCATATCTGAACTTTTGTATTATCTGTATTTATGTGTAAGTCACTGACTGTAAGGTTTAAAAATGAATCTGATTTCGTTTTGTTGAAAGGACTGAAAGATGCGACCTGACTGCAGCGTCCATGGAGGCTTTATCAGCAGCTTTGTGTTCTGGTCAATCACAGCTGAGAAAAGTAAACCTGGGATACAACATGATTGCTGACAGCGGAGTGGAGGCTTTGTGCAAATCCCTGCAACACCCACTCTGTAAACTGCAGAGCCTCGAGTAAGTATGTTTCAAAATGATAAAACGAATGTCAACAGCCACAAGCGCCATTCCTTTCATTCCTGTGATCATCCATGTTGTTTATCTTTCAGATTCTTTGATAGTGACCTAACAGGTGGATGCTGTTCTCATCTGAAGCAAGCCTTGGTGTCAGAGCACTGCTCCCTGTCTGAGCTGGATCTGTCAGTGAATGAACTAGGCCAGGAGGGGGCACTTCTGCTCTGCCAAGCCCTGAGTCGACCAGGCTGCTCTGTAGAAAAACTCCAGTAGATAAACCTGCTTTAAGACTTTTCAGTGATACAGTACCGCCTTTCTCAAATATTTAGTGAAATTCAGATAAGAACATTGCTGTGTATTCTGCTCCACCCTGCAGCTTGAAACGATGCAAGCTGACTCTGCCGGTGTTCAAGGAGCTGGGCTCGCTGCTGAAAAGTGCAACGTGTCAACTGAAGTCCCTGACTGTAGGCATAAATAAAGTAGGAGACCACGGGGTTAAACATCTCTGGGATGCAGTTGCACATCCAAACTGCCGACTGGAAGAACTGGAGTGAGTTGACGAAAGCATTCTCCTCATCCCATTTCTTTACTATCATCACTCTACAGTGCACTACATTTGAATCCGTTTGTTCTGTTGTAGCGTTGAAATGACCGGTTTGACAGACGCCTATGTTGAAGACTTGTGTGCTGCCGTGAGAGCCAGTAAGACTCTGAAGAGCCTTGAGCTGAGCAACAACGCTCTGACTGATGCTTCCGTCCCAGCTCTTGTCCAAGTCATGAAAGACAGTGCAAATATGCAGCAAATGAAGTAAGCACAGTTTAGGTAGTTAAAAACAATTTCAACATAAAGTTTTCATTCACAAGAAAGCACCTGACTACTACTTTTGTTTTCAAATCTTCCAGCCTGAGGTACAACGACTTCAGCGAGGACGTGTTTGACATGTTGGACGACTGTGATAAAATAAATTACTGAGGAAGGAAGACTGGTCCAGTGTGCTGTGGGATTACATGCTGCACTCATATTACAAGCATTAAGAAGCCCGACTCCTTCCACATTCACCATGCATTGCATAATAAAACTATATGTAATCGTCACCAGTGGGAACAGTTATGTTTTATTAAGAAATCTTTGTCATATTAAATAGGCACATTTGGTATCCTGAATTCTAAGCTTACAACAGCAAAAGAAAGCAGGTTTTCAGTAAGACAGATGCAGTGATTTATATTACAGTAGTAAGATGTATTACCCATTTTTTAGTTAGATGTTTTTACTAGGAAAATCCATTTTCAAGAATATGCAGTAGCAGAGTAGGCAGTGATGCATTTGCTTCTAACTTTAAGAACACACACACAAACACACACACACCATCACACACCCACACGCAAGCAGATCAAGGAGCAGGGGTCTGCTCCTGTAAGCAGACAGCAGGTGTAAACTTCACACTTGTAAACCCAACTCAGTAAGACATAGCTAAGTCTGATTGCCACACAGGGAGTTCTCCTTTATCCGTGTCTCCATTTGAACCTTAGCAAATCTGAGTGGAAAAAAAAAGAAAGTCTTTTCAGAATTAAAGCCACTGGAGGTAAATATCTCCTCTTGCCACTCAGTGTTCGTGAGTATCTCCGTTAAGGCTCGCGGTGCGGCTGCCGTCCTTTGGTTTTAGGCTCTGACCGGGGTTTTTACTGCTACCGGAATGAACCTCCTCGTCTGAGCTGGTTTCTATGTCACTGCGGTCATCTTTTGACACCTGTAAAGTAAAACACAAAGACGGTCGTCAGTTTCACCGCCTATTATGATGCTATTGTAATTTAAACGTTTGCTGCTGTTAAGTGGACTAATGTGCAAACGATGACATTGCTAATGTTAAAGGCAGAGCTACGGTGGGATTACAAGCAGTGAACATATTGTCTGATTAAAATTGTGCATTTCTAGAATCAAAATCTGAGAATTAGATGAACTCTGAGCTACTCCGTAAATCAGAAACTACTATGAGCAGCAAGAAAACAAAATCTATTTCCCCCATGTTTTTAGGAACAAAACTGGACATAATTACGGTTATGAAGAACAATGTGAACAAACCGCTTTTGTAATTCAGAATATAGACAGGGATAAAACGTCAGAGGTCAGAGGTGCGCCTGTATGCTTTATTAAATCCTGCAAGTCAGGCATTACCCAGTTAATTATATCTAATAGACAAAGTGCATGTAGTAAAATAAACACCTGAACATTATCTCTCCACCTGTCTGAACGTCATGGAAGCACTAAATCAAATCAAAGCTGCTTGCATGAGAAGCTAATCGTCCCATGGAGCAGAGCAGGTCATACCTGTATTTTTTATGGTCAAAGTGTCAGGGTAACGTCTTAGCACGCCAATAGTTTTTTTAGACAAGTTACAACGAATGATTGAGATTTTAGCCTGAAGATGGTTCTAGAGGAGAGATCACAAATGTTCAGGCAAATGTTCAGGCTGCATTAACTTCATGAAAAGTCAAGGGATCACTGATGTCAGTAGCCTTGATTCTCTAGATCCTCTAGGTATAACATCTGTAGAGATATTTCAGTTTTTATTTTATTTCAGTCTTTTTCTAGTAGTGTGTCTTACTGACTGCATAAGCTTCATTGTCAATTCTGTCATATGTGCAGCACATACAAAGGATTGGAACTGTGTTGCTCTAAGACCCGTGGTGCAACAAGTTAAACATTAAACTGGAAATAAAAACACCCGAGATAAAAGAAAGAAGTCAATAAATATAAATATAAAGACCAAGGCAGACAACAGTTTGAAGTGAGTCCAATGTTGCACAAAGTGTCCGGTGCAGAGTTTAGCAGGTGCAAAGTAAGACATAAAAGAAGTCAATGAGTAACATACAATATAAATGTCACAGATGTGTGTGCGGGAGCGAACAGTTCCTGAAGGAGGAGGAGCAGGGAGAGGCATGACCCCAGCTGGACTCTGATCACAGACGTTGCAGTTAACTACTATGTGTCTTTATCATTTGGTTGTCAGGGAGCCCAGAGATATTTCCATCTTGACCAAAGTGGCAGACCAACTGACCAAACAACGGAAACCGTCTTCCCCACAGCCACACCGCTAGCAAGCAACTACACACAACAGACTAACCTTTCCCTTGAAGATGGCTTTGACAGCAATGCGACTGATGAGGTAGAACCAGATGATGTGAAGAGTCTGCAGCACCAGCAGCAACCCATTGAACAGCCACCAGGACTGATACGGCCCAGCAATCTCCCAGCTCTCAAACAGGACGCTGTTGATGATCCTAAAACAAGCACACGCATACAAAGCTTACTACATGACTAAGCTAGTTTATAAATGGCTTCTAGCTGGCAACAGTACGCGATTAAGTAATCATTTGTCTCACCAGAAGGGGAAGAAAACAAGGCGAGTGACGAAAAAGCTTATGCTGAACACCACAAACAGGCCGTCACATAGCCTCTGGTATTTGGCATAGTTGGCCAGCTTGGCTGCCTTGGAGAGTAAAACAAAAGGAAAAAAAAAAAATGTATCAGTGATTCACGAAAATAAAATGTCAAGCCAAAACCTCAGTGCTGCGATTTGTAGTAGTAGTAGTACAAGTAGGACAAGCTGCACAAGTAGATGAGTCATTTCTGTGATCATATGTTCCCAGCCGAGTTTGCCTACATTTTGAATAATGACGCCAGTTAAAACGAGTTTTCACGTAACAGGCAAAAGAAACCAAGTTCACCTCAAGGAAGATGTCAGACGCGTCGTGCAAGCACATGACCATAGAGCCGGCTCTGAGCATGTTGTTGGCGTAGGAGAAGGTGATCAGGACAATGGTGGCCAGGTGGTGCACGAGCATGATGACAAAATCCTGTCATCAGGGGAAACAGAGAGCGATGACGAGAGAGAGAGAGAGAGAGAGAGAGAGAGAGAGAGAGAAATGTGGTAAATGATGCTCGAGTTAGGTGTGCTGTGAGTTTGCAAGCGCACAAATCACCTGAAGCCAAATGAACAATAACAAGCAACACTTCAGGTCTTTCCACATTGATCAAGGCTGTCGTCTGAAACGCCTGAAAGACTGCTATAATAACTGGCTAGGACATGAAGATGCTTTGTGTCTCTGAACAGTTGTGTGAAAAAAGTATGTTGTAGTTTTGTAGCCACTTGCACAATTTGAAATAAATTTAAAAAAAGCTATCCAAAGTCCAAATTTGTTACACCTGTACATCCATATAATTAAAAACAGGGCTGTCAGGTTAGGTGCCAGTGACATCCCGTCTTAGGAGTGTCAGAGGAACCCGACCGGTTTATTAAACCTACGATATGTACACCTTGATGTTCTCTTTACTATAGAGGCATGCAGTGCAGTGGTATCGATGCTGTGGATGTATATAGAAAGGGCTTTGAAAACAATCTCCCATTAAATCATTCGGGTCTCCAAGGATTCCAAACTTTCATCACATCATCTGCATTTATCTATTGAAACTGTTGGTGTTATTGTATCTATAAGCGTCTGTAAGTGTTTTAGCACTGAAAAAGAACCTTAGATCAAAATGACAATTTACCAGTGATAAGACAATAGCCAGGTTCTTTGGAATAATGTTGAGTACAGCGAGCGTCTGGGGTTGTTTTGCAGGATGTGCAGTTTACGATTGTGGATTCAGCTACGGCTTCTGAGTGATATCAATGAGTGCTTTAATAGAACCTGATCAAATCTGAATTAGACTTTTCAGCAAATTCATCATCCCAAGCAGCCCAACAAATCTGCCAAAGTGTTGTTCAATAAGAGGAACTCAAGTGTTCTTTCACTGCGTTGTCAAAATTCCCTCTTCTGGTTCAGCAACTTTATCAGTAGAAACTACTTGAAAGAGGATCACATGTTTGTTTGATCACACACAACAGAAAAACTTGTTCTATGAGATGTATTTGACATTATGTGACTACACATATGTGTTACTGTAACTTTTATCCTCTAACCTGTTTTGCGAAGATCACAGAAGATAATTCACACATTCTGCGACAGCAAGTAATATGATATGGAAGCTAAACAGACCATGAAAACACAGATAAAAGATAAAAAAAAAAATGGAAAAATGGCTCTGGTACAAAGGCCAGGAAGTATACGAGAGGCAGCTCAAAAGTGTCACTTAAGCCGTTGTTGACTCACCTTCCGTTTTATGTCGGTGAACTGGGAAAACATCAGAGACCAATAGAAAGCCAGCTCAGCCACATAGTGGTTGTACTGTCCTGGAGTCTGAGGCTTTTGGGAAGGAGGGAAACAGACACACCTTTGACAAATATGTATACGTACTGATGTACCAATATTATGCAGCAGCTGATAAGTGTGCAGCTGGGTATGATGCTTAGCAGTTAATTAAACAGTGTTAACCTGAAAAGGGTAGTTGTACCAACAATGCCTGGTGTCCCACATCCATGGTGACTAGCAGAAACAGATAGAAGTGTGCACATGATTGAATTGGCAACGACACAATGTGAAAATTAAAACTATGAGACACTTCAGTCAAACAATATACGTTATACAGAATCATGCTAGTTTTAGCATGCTAGTTCTACTTACCTCCCACAGATAGCGAATGGCATAGATGAAGATCGCCAGGTAAAATGTGAATCTCCACCTGAAGGGAAAGAAATGCATTAAATTGGAAAAACAGAAAAATGATCTCTTCTTGATGTAAATAATCTACAGCCAGGATAACAGCTCTGTAACATTTACAACATTAGCATGCAGGCATTCCCTAAAAAAACACTAGTAAGACTAATCATTTTTGTCATTGGCCAAAGTACTGGCCACACATGAATTTGTTTTTTTACTTGATGATTAAACTACATGAAAGTCATCACTTAAGTGATACCATCCAAAGAGGATATCTGTACCAAATGCATTGACAATCCAATCCAGAGTCAGAGTATCATTGATGCCATTTGGATTCATCATCATGATATATTGACATGATCAGTGAAAACAGTGACCTACTTCTAGCACCAGAAGAAAAGTCACAAGATCACCAAAGTCATAGGATTTATCCTCTGGGGACCCTGCCTGGATGTTTGTGCAAGATGTCACAGCAATCCATGTGATGGTTATTTACATATTTCTGCATGGATCATGGTGGTGGACCCACGGACAGAGCAGACTGGTTGTACACTACACAGGAGCATGGTAGGAACCACTGTATCGACGTACATGCTCTCACAGAACTTTCTCTGTGTACTGGGCCTGTCTTGGTTCCGTCGGACCCGAAACCATCTCTGTATTTTACGCACATCCCAGTCCAGCTGCTTTGAGAGTCCATCCAGTTGCCTCGAGTCTGGACACTGGGGAGGACAATAAATTACTTATTTTTTCCATGTCTCTGTTCCTAAAGTGAAAACTGTAATCGGCACGCCATGTCATGCAATATGTGGTATTTACTGAACATATCATTATGCCTGTGGTCTTATATTCCAGTGCAAAAACATCATTGCTGCAGAGTATACAGGAACATGTAGTGGACTACAGAACAAACACAGGCTTTATGTACCGCTTTGGACTGATACAGCCTCTCCAGGACAGCGTTGGGCTGAGCTCGCCGTGGCACTCCCGCCTGAATCTGAAGTATGTGGGCACAGGGCTTGGCCACTAGCCTGTATACACACAGAGAGTGGGGATAAAATGAGAGGGTGGGGACACAGAGATGGGGTGGTATTAAAAGAGACATTCAGATGAGGAGGAAGTCAGGATAAAAGTTAAAATTCTCTAGAAACAGTTGGCAATGTTTTTTTCCCCCAAGGGTTTCCCTCACTTGAGTGACCTGTTTGGCTTTCACAGTTTGTTATGTTTGACATAGAAGTGTGTTGGTTTAAGAGGGAGTGAAAGAGAGCACAATAGAGGCTATAGGGGAGACACAGGCTAGTGTTAGAAAGAAGGAATCCTGGGGAATGTAGCACCTCGCCTAAACACAGCGTGATGACCTGTCATGTGAGCGTAGGGGAGGGACACATCCAACCAAATTCTAATGTGTGTCACAGGATTATCTGGTTTAGCTGACCAGTGTTTATGCACAGACTCTGAGCCATTCATTACATGTCAACCCAACAACATCCCACTTATGCAGAATGGTTTCGCAATGTGACAAAGGGCTGTAGTGATTTGACTAAAAAAAAAAGAGACTGAGCTGTAAAAAGAAGTTTGAAAAGCATCTTAACAAGGCTGCAAAACGTCCCAGCGATCAAATACGGATTTAAAGCAGTTGTTTCCCCGTGAAAACTTCTTCTACAAGACTACCATTGCAATGCAGGGCAAACAACTGCCCCGAGCAGTCAATCTTGGTCTGCCCTCACCTCAAAAGAATGTTAACACTGTCAAATAAGAGGCAATAGAAAACCCAACAACAGTGAGTTCTTGTATTTTTAGATTGCCTCAATACAAATGGATGAACTATAATCATCTGAATGAAAAGACACGTGACAAGATCTTTGTTAACGTGATGATATAAAAATTAATAAAAAAAAAAAAGAAAAAAAAAAAAGAAACAGCCGGGTTTGTTTCCTTTAGTTTCCAAATAGTTTGTGACCATAAAAAAAGCCTCATTGCGTTAAATTTGCTGCAAGTAGTGTGACTTGTTTAGTTGCACTTCCCATTTTGGTTCATTTTTCTTTATGAACCACAGTTGCCACATCAGCCCGAATCCCACAGCTGTCGACTCATTCAGACCAGGCACAGAAATGAAGAGGAAACTAACGCTACACTAAAATTAATAGCGAGCAAGGGTCGGAGTTACCTCTCAAAAAGCTGCCTCAGGAGAAAAACTCCCACGGCCAGAGGGAAAGCATACAATATGTGCCGGAGTCGGGGATATTCCACACCAGGTGGTGGATGCTCCAAGTCCGCCCATGAGACATTTTCGGGAAGCCAAAATCTGTCACTCCAAAACCAGTCGTAGATAGAGGAAGACATCGAGGAACAGAAAACAGTAGCAAATAACAAGGCCAATCTGGACTAAAATAAATAAATCACTGGTAGGACATTTGGTGGCTAGAAATTAGAGAACTTAAAACTTAGCAGTGATGCTTCGTACTCCGCCTCCCCGTAGCAGTACTCTTAGAAAGCATCACTTCTGGTTAACTCCTGAGTAAACTGTGTGCAGCTTTTACTTGACACGTAACAAGCTCAAACGAAACGCCCACCACTACTCATATGTGGAAAAGCGCTCACCAACTTTGTTCCCCGTGCGCGTTTATTTTAAGTATTACGACATGCAAGAATAGACCGGAATAGACCTTCAAGTTAAAAGCGATGTCCGGTGTAGAATTTTTTCACAGTATTCGCTCTGTAAGTCAGTAAATCATGCATTAATATAATGTAAATGTCTTAAAAAAAAAGAAGAAATAATTATCAGCTATGAAATCACATATGAAATATATTTAAAAAAAAAATCAAGATCACTTTTGTATAAATGTGGTCGGTTTCAAATGAGTCAATTACGTTTAACTAAAATATTTAATTGAAGGGAAACTCCCTGTTTTCATCCCCTCAGGATGACGCCTCAATAAATAAATACCAAGATATTCTGATGCCGGATTTCAAAATTAAAGCACCATAAAATGTCACAATCTCTGTGGCGTGTCATTTCACGCGTGAAACCATTGGCCGTGACCGTGTTTCCCGGTGAGGAGGCTGGCCTTTGCCGCAGTACAATATCAGTGAGGTATTTCACTTGTGGTATGCACACAATATTGTTGTCTCTGAGGCTGCACGTTCAGCGTTGTTGTGAATTTAAAGCAAGGCTGTGTGTCGGGCAGTTAGCGGCAGTTAACGTTAGCTAACTCCAACGGACGCCTAGCTACCTACAATTAGCATCATCGTGTGATTAGCTTAAGCTAAGTTAGCCTTCAACGCAAATTCCTGTCAGTAACCTAACCGTGTTAATTTATTATTATTATTTTTATTATTATTATTTTTCTTTGCCCCCTTAAATGCTGCATTTTGAAGTAATAACAGGTAATAAAAAAACACGTAGCCATAGGTTATATATTCAATTTGTTAACAACCTAGCCAACTAAATTAAACGTACGTATTTGATAAAGGTCTTAGGTTAGTTTTTCAGATGTGGATGTTGGCTGTTAAACGGGATATAATTTAACAAAGGTATTACTGTTATTTACCCTATGCGACTAATTAAAATGGGGATTGTTTAATAGTAGAAACATGTGTTGGTACAACACAATACAATAATACCATAAACTACAGCCCCCAAAATGAAAGTTGAATCAGTAGCTCTCTATTGAAGAAATGTTGAAGATTTAGTACAAGAATGTTATGTAAAAGTACATTGTTTTCACTAGTGTGCCTCAAGAAAGGGCACACCAGTGTCTTTTATTTTAAGTAGTCTCAGTGTCTTTTATTTTAAGTAGTCTCTTTGTAAGTCCTTGCTGCCAAAATTAGCAATTATAATTTGTAGTTATTTCTATCAGTAAAGGAGATCTTAGTTTCTGTTCTAAATATGCGACTTGGCAGTGGTCTGGGCAGTATTTCTTGTAACTCACATAATTATTTTTTTTTTTTTACAACCTGCTTGGGGAGAGTCACAACACTTTTTGCTGTATTAATTCTACTATCAAGTTATTTCTGTATGTTATCTTTAAACATGCACTTATCTAGAAAAACAATTGGCACACAAGCTGTTCATACTTGCGTGATGGAACTTTTTATTGATAAGAAATGATCGTACCATCGGTGCTAGCATTGCACAGCCTTAGATAAGTAGATGAGCTGATATATATATGGGCCAAGCTGGCTTTTACAACCATTCTGCTGCCAGCTTGCAGGACACAGATTTCATGCTTCAAACTGGATGAAAAGGTATTACGAATAATAATGATAAAGCAATTAAACAAGCCTCCCCTTGCATTGCATTGCAATGTTATTCTATAGCCCAATACACACAGTTAATTCCCTCAAGAGTTGCAGCACAACTTCAGCTTTCCGGATGACATGAAGATCCAACCCCAAAGGCCAGCACTGAATAGTTTTCAAGTGCTTAACAAGTGGCTCACCCAGCAAAGTAAGAGAGGATGCAGATGCATCACATACACAGCATGCGCACTCTTACTGGCTGTCCCAATTCAGTGTCATCCTGTAGATCTTTACATCAGTACCAACCAGCCAGAGAGCAGCTCGGCACCCTGAACAAAACCCCTCTGTGTCAGTATGCAGCTGCAGCTTCCGAGATGCCCTACTCGGATACATGACCCAGTGTGGAGGGTCTGGGAACTTCAGCCACAAAATAGGGGGGTTGGGTTTATTGACACGTTCGTCTGACTCCCCTTTAATGCAGCATTCCATCACAGTTTATGTGCTTGTCAGTTTACATCAGTCAGTTGTTTGTCATCACTGGCTTCAGTCTTGCAGTAGTAGAGAAGTCTGATCAAAAGTGTCTGTCATCCCATCAGGGTCCCCCCTTCACAGGTTGGACTGCTCCATTTCGTGTCTGAAAAAATCTGATAGTTGGAGAAGAGTTGTTCATGTCAGGGACTGCTGTAGCCTCAACACATACAGCACACTAGCTCCTGGACCACCTAAGGTAATATTTTTATGTAAGTTTTGTTCTTAATAGTCAGTGTTATTTTCTGTGACCTATTTCTTTAAGGACATCGCTTGGCAGCTCTGTAAAGCTACCTCTTCTAAAAGTGGTAGATGAACATGCAATTTTGTGTTTACCTTTTAAAAAATCTCTAAAAATGACAAGAGCCATAATCTTAATCAGTTAAATTCAGCTTTTTATTAAAATATATCAAGATGGATTATTCATGTACAACTGTATTTATATATTTACATGACATTTACTTTTTTTTTCACAGATAAACAAATGGATCAAAAAGAGCTGAATGATCCCCTGAACAACGTAACACTCATTAAAGGTAACCTAGCTCTGTTGTTTTCTTTAAAATAACAGGCACAATCTAAGTGAATGACTTGGCATTGTTTTGCTCCTGAGATGACTGGGCACATCTCGCTAGCCGTCAATGTAAAAAGAGAAACAAAGCATGAGTCACTCTTTAAATGAGTGTCTGGACCTATAAGGACAGCTGCTTGATTTCAGAGCTCAGTGGGATATAGATGGCCTTGTTTTAGAGGCTGATTCCTCTTGTGTTAACAGCTTATTAGAAGATGGAGTCTCTTTGCACAGAGGGCACATCAGCTGACCGATGTACGTTAGCACTGACATTCAGGGTGACAGATTAAAATAGAAAGTAGTGGATGACTCAATCATACAGTGCATAGAACTTAGAAATCAACAGAGACATTCATGACAAAATGTGCACGCATGCAATCAATTTTGCATGATGAATGAATTTGTAATGCTACACTGCACAGTATATAGGGAACACAAAGCAAACAGTGTCCTCCCAACAACAGTGTCTCAGTGATTTCTCCCATTCAGCCGCCTTCAGAACATTTTGTAGCTGTAAATTGATATCACCTCTGGTGGTGTGATGAGCAGTTTTAAAGACCGTAGATGTTCAGTGGGAGCGCGGCTAATCCTCTTGATTTTGGTTAAAGAAAGCTGTCACATTCATTTTGGAAGGAAACGGGCAGCGAGGAAAGATGGACCATGATGGCTCTAGCCTTCAGCACTTGAGCTATAAAAAGACTTTCTCCTACATTTTTTCTTTCATCACTTGAGGCAGTGTGATGCTCAATATTCCCAACTAGTCTGTGAGATCATTTTAAACAGGGACTAATCCCATTACTACTTTGTCAGGTGTCATTCTTTGATGCGGAAGCAGATTAACAATCGTGTCTGAAGATAACATATTGCACTCAGCTGGAATACTCTTTGTCTCTCCTGCTTTCGTCAGAGGACATTCATCATTCCCACAAACTGAGACAGACGACATACTTACAGGGAGCCCACTCGCATTCTGGCGCTCACTCATGCATATGCAGACAAGAAGGAAAACCACACACTGGACAGAGCACTGCCCTCCCATTCTTTATCTAGCTCACAGCAGGGTGGTCATGTGCTTGTGTCAGAGGGTGTCACCAGTTTCCAGCCTTTGTTTCATACCCGTTAATTTTAGGGACATAACGTCTGATAGCGCTGACAAACACGAGTGTGTGTATATTTGGACTCATGTAACCATGAGCGCTAGACACAATGACATCACAGTTTTCACTATAAATGCAGCATTTCATGGCAGTCCAAGTCCTGTGGTGTGACCATTTATGGTACACATGCCTGACCTGTCCAGACTCTTGTTTTGGCCTCTGCCAAATGCACCATCTGAGATGAGGTCATCTCTTTTTCTAGCTGAACTAGATTAGGGGATCATGATATTCATTGGGTATTTGCAAAGCACAAGTATTTGTGGAGCTTGTTTCCACCTCTGGGAAACACAACAGATCCTTGACAACACTGGCAAGTCTGTTCCCAACAACAACTGTTACTGTTAATGAGCAACGTAGATGTTCCAGGGACTCGTATGAGGCTGGTGTAATGGACAGTTTGGACAGAAAATGCAGTTGTGTCTATATATGGGTTAGCAATTAGTTTATGTAATAGACCCATTTTAATATCTTGGGAAATCATCTAGTCACCCTGGTTAAATATTTGGGACTGCAGCAGAATAAAAATGGCTAAATTACTTTTTGTTATCCTTGTATTTAATGGCAACCACCTGAATTACCATCATTAGCGTCTGATGTATCATGATTTGAATACTACTTTTTAGTGACTGTGTGTGCAGTCGGTTGACTTTTGCTGGAGGCCAAGAAGCTGTGCCCTTACAACTAGATGTGCATGTTAAGAGAATCGGTTTTCTTACCGAGATAAACATTTTGTTCTGTATTTCTGTATTAGATGACTTGACCAGGTCAAACATGGGGTCCCCCGGCGACTCAGAAAAAATGATTCAGCGCTTGAAAGATGAACTACGAGATGTCCAGGAGCAAGCTAACATGGAGAAACATAAATGCATGGAGCTACAAGGTAACATGGAAAACCCAGAATGTTTGACATACATTGTCTACTTCATTTCTTACAATCTGAAAACGCAGCCAACTCCAAATGAATGGTGATTTGTTTGTAGGTATCCTGGAGGAAGAGAAGAATGGCCGTAAACAACAAGCGGATGAATCTGCAAAACAGATCAAACTTCTTCAAGGTAGGTCTGTGTGTTTGTGGATTAACGAGGTTTGTGTCTTTGTCTCTGAATGTTATGGCTAAATTTGTCTTAATAAAAATGGTATCCCTGCTAATGTGAACACTAACCATGTCTTGGACAGGCCAGCTGCGGCAGCTCCAGGATGAGATGGGCATCCTCAGAGAGCAGATAGACGACTCCTCCAGTTCACGCGACGAGCTACAGAGTGCACGTGATGAGGTGAAGTCGCTGAAACGTGCCCTCGAGGCAGCCACTGCTGAGCGGGACCGTGACGTTGCTGCTATCCAGTCTAACCTGGCAACCGCCTCGAATGATCTGGACAAATGGCGTCAGACCGCCAACAAATACGAGAGAGAGATTGACAATCTGCAGCGTGATCTTCAGCAGCAGAGCAAGCAGTGGCACAAGACGGCAGAAATACAAGGTGCTGCATGCTGCAATGTATTAGATGGTGGATAATCTCATGCAGTAACTCAAAATAGGAGTATTTATTTGTCATACGTAAATAGAAGGATTCTTGCCTTTAAAAACAATTCTCATATATTCTTGAGCTGAGCAGGCGCTGCCAGTATTTCTCAATATTTACAAATGAAAAACAATATTACCTGTATAACTGAGGATTAGATTGTGATGTAGCCGCACTGAACAAATCTAGTAGGGTAGACAGTTAAAATTAAAACCTTAAAATTATTGTCACTCGTAATCAAATCCTTAGTCTTGGTGGTTGCATATGTGTTGTTATTAGAAATTATTTTTAGAAACGTGTTTTGTTGTGATACGAACATCTGCTCAAATAAAACACAGTTACATAAAACCTTCTCTTTCGCAGCCACTGAGTTGCAGTCCATGCAGGCAGAGTATAGTGGTCTCCAGAAGGAATGTTCTGTCCTGCGATCTGAGAAACAGGACATTGTGAATAACCACCAGAGGGAAAGGGGCAGTCTGCAAAGCGAATGTGCTTCCCTCAGGGCTGAGAAAGAGGAACTCCTCAAGGCCCACCAGAAAGAGAAGAGCAACCTGCAGAATGAGTGTGGAGCACTGCGCACTGAGAAAGAGGCAGCGCTGCAGAAACAGCAGCAGCTGGAGAAGGACCTTGCCAGGTCAGTGCACTGATCTACATTACCAAGAGCCTCGCCCCCACCTTTGTGCTCCCTCTGCCTCATTTGCTTGACTCAGCCCCAGTGTATTTTGCTGCACAGTATTCCACTCTCTCACACACACACACACAGTGTCATCTTTTACCTATTGAACTCGGTGTTGCTTTGTTTCTGGCAGTTTGCGTGCCCAGAACTCTGAGCTGAATAACAGTCTCAGTGCCCTTGAGCGATCCCAGCAGGAGTTGGAGAAGAAGCTGGTGGCCCTGCAGCTTCAGCACAAGGAGGATAGCACCAAGCTGCAAACCCAACTGGAGGAGGCAGACAGCCACAGCAAGGCTCTGCAGAGAGAGGTACGCTATCAGGACTAGACACCAGCCTAACGGACACAAGAAGTCAGAATGAGTCATGCTGAACAATATTCTACCTCAAACCTGAACAGTTCTCTCTGCTTTTTCTCATTTTTTTCTACTACATATCTGCTCTTGTTACACTTTTCCTTTGCCCAAAGTTGTTTTAGGCTTCAGGTCTATTTTCCTCCACTTATGCATGTACGTGACAGATGGATCTTTGAGCTAAGCCATAAGAGCTCTGAATGCAGATCTGTGCTAGAACAGATCCAGTTTAGACACTGGAGGTGTAGCCAGTGTGCTGCTGACCTGGCTGCTTTACAGGGCTAATGTTGACAAGCTGTTACAGTATTTATGAAGTTTCCAACATGCGCTCTCAGAAAGGGGGAAGAGGGTTCTTTGGAAAGCAAGTGAAATCCTACTTTTATTACAAACCGAAACCATTTAATGAAATGATCATTTTCATTTTTCATGTCATGCAAGCCACTCATTGAAGGTTTACGTATATTAAGTATACAAGTAGTACAAGTAGGCCAATTTATTTGGAATTTCACACAGAATTCAGACATGTCTTGAATATTCAAATGTGGTAATATTGGTCTGTTTTCATTGTCAAGCTGCAGCTCTACATGTGGACCGTTTGACTAAGAGTTAATGATTACACGTTCAGCAGTATTGCTCCGCCTACTACTAGAGCAAGAGTAAATGAAAAAACTTTTCCCAAGTATTTGCACTCTGTAAATGGCTTTTATTTGAATGTCAGACCACCAGGCTATATTTGTGAGAATGCTGAGCCCATTTAGATTGATATTTCCTCTCAGAGGCACCTGAAGCATTAGGCTTTGTGTTTATCGTCTGAAGGCTGCTTCCCACAGGACATGGGCTGCCTTATCTTGTATTATTCATTCATTTCCCTGTAAACATGATTTGATATTGTAGTCTAGTCTTGCTTACCATCAGCTCTTAATACGTTTAACCTATAAATAGTGGGCATTCAGGATATATTTAATGTGAGATGACTGTAGAGAGATACTGTCCAAGGGTTGTATTTTATTTGTTGTAGACATCAGAGACTTTGTGCACAGGGCGATGGGACTGCATATTCTATGTTAGAATAGTGCTTGAAAACTGGACCAGCTGTGCATCACTTTGAATCTGGGTCCACTTAGAACTGATTTTCTATTTAGAGACAGTGTTGTACTCATCAAGGCCAATCCAAAGTCACAGCCACCACAGCTGAATGTTGAAGAGAGCTACACAGAGCTACCTAAATTACAGTTCTACAGTGACGTGACCGAAATCACAGTCTTGTAAAATGTAAAGCTTCCCCCGGTTCAAACATCCCATAGATTCCTGTCTGCTGGCAGTGCTGCCATACTACTGTGTGTTCCCAGTCAGGTTTAGCAGGCTGGACAGGAGTCATCCAGTGCTGTGATACTCACACAGGAGGCCTCTATTCAACAGAGATGAAGTCATCCTGAACCAAACGTCCCAATGTGGCACTGCTCATTCAGTCACTGAATGGAAGTGTACACAGAGTGCCCTGATTAGCTAAATAAATAGAAAACTCACCAGTGCTGAATAGACTGGGGTATCCTGTAAACAGGACAGAACCTGTGAGAAATGATACAATCTCATAAGTACTCAATCTGCAAAATTAGTCATACAGTGACACTTTGTGTGTGTGTGTTATAAGGGTGTAGAGCTACGTGTGTTTTGTTGAATTTAAATGTTATAAATCTGCTTGATGCAGTGTGAGGAGGCTAAGACAGAGCTGTCGGACCTAAAGGAAAAATACGAGAAGACTGAGCAGGAAAAACAGGCGGTCACAGATGAACTCCAGGAGTGCAAAGCCAGCATGAAGGAATTACAGGAGAAAGGAACAAAGGTGAGCGCTCATCTATCAAGCACTTGACAGAAAGTAAACACTATTTTATGCATAAATCCCTTAACACACGTAATCGCTCGACGCTGAGATATGATGCATTATATTTGATAAACATATCTGTAATTTTTATAAGGAGCAAACATCTTGAGCTGTTTTAGGAGCATGGACTTCGCTTGCAAATTTGCTATGACATTATACTGAACATGTTTATTTTGTGAAATATCTCCAGTCACAAAAGATGAATCTTTTGTGAGGTTCACAATATTTTTGTCTCTGCACACCTGCTCCCCTTTACTCATCCACAGTTTTTTTTTTTAATTTACTGTTCACATATACGGATTTAAAAACCTGGGCTAGGGACAGCTGCCATTTTTTGTTTAGGAAATCTGTCTTTGTCTCTGTCTGAGCTCAACTGACTCGAAAAGCACTCAGCGACACAGAGGAAAGAAAGGAAGGCTGTACGACACTGTGACCACTGCCAGCTCCGATGATAATTTGACCTGAAGTACTAATCAGAGTGTTTGGGCATCATTGTGGTATTAAAACACTTTCAACAAGTAACATAATGTTAAATAAACTCTGCTGACTATGCTGTTCTATAATTATGAAACAAATATTCATACTCATTAGGGGCCAGCTACTTTATTGTCCGTATGTGTGAACGCACCGTGAGACAGTGATAGCCGTGTGTGACTTTCAGATTTTTAAAAACACAAATTACAGACAAGAAATAACTGACTAAGGGTTGTATTAATAAAGCTACGCCCAGCCAAAGTTTGTCTCGTTGCGGTTGATTACTATAATATCCCTTCCCTTCTGTAGACTTCCCTATTGCTGCCCGTTCAAGCCATAGTCATCGGCCTTATCCTGGCTTTGCTGTTTTGGTGCTTCGGCGCATTGTGGTAGTAAGGTACACATTACTCCTGTCAAGTCAGCCTGCACCTTCCATTCTCATCCGTGTCTTTTCAGTCATTGCATGATTTAATTTGGTTTTCCTCATCCCCCCAGAATGCCTTCCTTTAGGGTAAACTTGTCATCTCTGAAATCTAACCCCTCTAGTCATACAGCTCCAACATCTGACATCTGTTTGTCCTGTCTGGATGGCTTAAAATGCTTAACAGTTGCTTTCAGTCGGCTTGGATGATGCTTATCTTTATCTGAAAGAGCTGTTTGTAACTTCTCTGTGCGCTGCCTTGATCTCACTTGCAAGCTCCCTCTGTCAAAACCTCTGCAATCCTTGGATGGGTGGTTCCATGCGGCGATGCTCAAGTTTCCCTTTCTGTGTTGCCACTTCTTTCAGAAACCGTGGATGATCTGGGGACCTGTGGTCGCCGTGGCTCTAACAGCTGTGACCGCTGCTGCGCTCTTCAGGACCTGAAGGCAACTCATTCAAACACACACAAGTTGAACCTATATTTGTTGTCAAATGGCCAGACTTGCCCTCCTCATCATATCTGCACTATTAATCAGGAGGGCTCATATTTAACTCTGTTTAATTTTTAAGATGCTCTATTTTAGATGGCAGACACGTTAATAAAAGAATGTCAGTTTTGTGTGCAAATCAACAAGTTTGTAAGTCTGTTATTTGAAGGAAACCTAGTGGAGTCGTGTTTTATTTACCATTTGAACTTCTAGGTTTTTCCATTAATGAATGTAAAAATAGAAATACTCCACACACTTGACTAATTCTAAGTATCTGTGTGATATTTTAGGTGGATCACTTGAACTTGTCTAACTGTAGCACATATATGTAACTGTCAAAATAATGAATATCGTCACAATAACACGGCCCCTAATGGAGTGCATGATGAAGGCCATACATGGGTACCAGTACGTCAGAACATGTTGGGACAGTGTGAGTAGAGATGGAAGTCTGACAAATGTGAGGAGTCTGGTGAAGGTATTTGATAAAGTTGAGCTTGAACAGGATTTATTTTCTTTTTTTTTTTTCTTTTCAAAAGAGCATCATTAAGCAGAACTGCACCTTTAGAGCTACATTTACTTTATTGATAACTTCACTTGTTGACTGCAAATATTCTGTGTGTTCGACTGCTGATTTTCTCTCATATTTTCTTTTAGAAGTCGTGATGATGGAATACACTCACTTGCCACTTCATTAGGTACACTAATGAAAACAAATGCATTCTACTGTAAAAGCTCACTAAACACTAAATCCTCCTTCATGACTGTTTTCAATTCTTTTGGAGGATGCACTTTGTGATGCTGTTGAAATTAAACTCAAAACCCTTTCTGTTATTTAGCCTGACTACAACCAGGTTGTCAAAATAAGAGTAATACAAGTCAGTAATACTACATACCACAGCCTCCAAAATGAAAACACAATTATTGAATAGAATAACCGTCATGAAGCCAAGACTGGTACATCAGGATGCATTGGTTTTTGCTAGGGTACGTGATGAACTAGCAAATGAATGTATATAGCTGTGTTGTTTCTGTACCAGCTACTAACCACTTTCACTGCAGCTCTATCCGATTAACAAGATAAATAGTTTCTCTCTTGCATACCAAAGGGAAGTCTATGTTCATCAAGACATAACACAAAATAATAAGTTCTTGCATTGTTTTTAAGTGTATTGTGTCCCCTCATACCAGTAGCCACTGCAAGACATCGGTGTAGCCGGCCTCTTTTTCTTTTCTTTTTGTTTTTGTAATTTACTTTAATCTGAATTTGGAAATGAACCTGCTGCTAAATTCATTCAGCTTCATTTTGGTTAAATGTTTGCATGCATCCTGTGAGTTTGTGGAAAATCAAAGGGTCATTATTAAATATATACATGCATATTACTTTGGTGTACCTGGAAGTAAATATAAAACGCTATGTGTTTTTCAGCTTTATGTTCATGAATAACTGTTCTAACATGTGAGAGTGACCTGAATTAAAGATTATTGCACCTCATATTCACTTCAGTTAACTGACCAAGCTGTGTGAATATAAACTCTGACCTCCTGCTGCTACGGGTTAATTTTTTGTGAACCACCCTGCAGATGAACACTGAGTGCATACAGCATGTGTGAGATAATGTCTTCTTGTGTGTAAAGTGTTTAAATGTTGAGGTAAGGAAAATGTGTTTCGCTAAATATTTTTACTCCTGCCCTCCAGCAACCTGTGACATTAAGGAGTCTTATCTCCTGTGTTGCACGTGACATTTAAAGAAGCTGCTCGATGCTGACAGCAGGAAGCCCGTGGTGTTTTCTTCTGAGAAATGTCCTGTGAGGTAAACGCGCTGGTCGACGTTAATATATAAGCAGAGAGCAGCCAAACAATGGACACATTAACTGTGTGGGCAAAGACTCGCAGTTTGACTTGTGTATTCTGTCAAACTGGAGGTCATTGTTGCCCCCTTGGATGTCACAGTGCGGGGCCTTATTGTTAAATCATCATATTAATCAAAGGAAGTTTTGTATGCTAAACACTTTTTATGGTCATAGGTTTGAATAGACTGAGATGTTTATTGTAAAGTGTACCAGCTACTAACCAGAAGGAAGCATAGTTCTTTCAGAGCATTAGAGGTTTGGATATATTCTGGGAACATGAATCATGTAGTCTTCGCAAAGGGTGACATGTGACTCCTTCATTCCTCGTAGTTTGCAACTCAGCAACTTCAGCTATGAGCAATATCACTTATTGGTTAAAATGTTAAATGCATTACAGTATATGGCTAAAAATTAGCTTTCTCGTCAACTCTTCTGTTTTCTGGAGTTTGACCAAGTAAACATGATAATCTTGTAGTCATGTTATCAGAATTTTCTCTGAGCTCGAATAAGAAGAAATATCGAGTGAAAAGAGTGGCGTATAGAAGACAAATAATGAAATAAAACAGGATGAAAAACTGTACAGATGAACTGTCAGACCAGCATTTACACCTTGTGGTGTAATAATATTGCACATATTAAGAATGTCTTGTGGAGCCTAACGGCAGCAGGAGGGAGAGACCTGTATTTTTCCTTCATGCATCGAGGGTGGGGCAGTCTGTCACTGAAGCTGCTCCTCAGTTCTGTCGGGTCACCATGGAGAGGCTGAGGTTGTTAAGTCTGCAACACAAAAGCTGCTACGCATGCTACACAAACAGATTTAGGAGGCACTGGAAGCCTTTAGAATGACTTTTAGTAAAGTGCTATTACTCTAGAGCTTCATCCATTGGGACAAAGAGTGTCTTCAAACCTGTAGTTGGTTTGTTACCGGAGATGAATAGTTGAATTTTCCATGGATTTCTTTTCAAAGCAAAATATCAAAGCCACACGAGGACCTTCGGCTCATTTACTAGAGAGGTGGGATCGAGAGGGTAAACACAGAAAGAAGGGAATGTACAGAGGAAGGTCAGTCTGCTCAACTGTGAAGTTACCAACATGCTCTGATGCTAGTCCAGGTAGGCCATGATTCAACCTGCGGCTAGTGGCTAGCAGCTGTGGATTTCACTCATCCACATGGATAGATGGATAGATCTGTCATTCAAAAGACACACCACAGGTGCACACATGGATAGAATTCTGTTGCAAATGGCTCAGATAGCAGCGCTGAAGGCACAAGTATTTAAATAAAAGTGCCTAAAGAACAAACGGTAAACAGTAAAATATATTAGAGCTGCTCAGTTCAAAATAATGCATCTAGTAACTGATCACATTATGTTCGCCTTGCAAGTAAACTGCTGCAGACTAAGGTTAAGCAGCAGGTTTAAGGAGGGTCTAAAGGGCATATGCCTCCACTTCCTGGAATACCTCTCTTATTGGTTGGAAGTGTCACACAACAGCTCACAAGCACGGTTTGAGCAGCTGATGTAAGGGAGATCACTAGGTAAAGCGGGTTGTCCATTAGCCACAGGGTTATCCGTTCAGTTACGTGTGGAGCATGTGGTGCTGAGGTGTCCTTGTGGAGTCACTGCAGGCTGATGGGCTCCTCTGTCAAGGAGGAACCCTTGCATTTCTCAATAGGATGAGAAATCTGTTACCAAATCTCAGATTTCACAATCTCTAGAAAGTTGCTGCTCCAGGGTACGTCACAGACCCCGTGTGGATGAGTCCTCCATCTGCCCTATCCACATTGTGTGTCATTTCTGTTCTGACATATTTGCCGTGTCAAGGATCCATCTCAAAATAAAATGTGATGACTGGATGATGCAGCTAATGTGATGTCCTGGCTCAGACAACCTGGGGAATAGACTGGGACACGTGTGCAGATTGAGGACAGCCCCTCCGTCCTATATAACCCCAAATATGAGAATCATTCCCACGCAAGTCCAGCCTCTCGGCACAGTTGCTGCGTCCATTTGTTCTGCTCTAGTTTGTATGTAGGTCAGCTGTAGTGGACCAGAGATGCAGCAGAAAGACACCACATTAGATTAGAAGATGTGTTCACTGTCTGATCTGTGGCTTCCTATTGCTGTTATTTACGTCTCCGTACAGTTTGTGTGCAGAAAGAGTGACAAGTAATTTGTCCGAATCAAAGCACAGTTTGCCAAGACTACACAAGTCAAATATTAAAGTGATATTCTATTATTTAAATGCCCCAAATCAAGGCAGCATTCTGCTTTTACTTTCATTTCAATTCAGGTAAATCCTTTTTGCTGATAGTTATGAGACGACGATACACTTACACATGCAAAAACACAGCTTGGACACTGGTTTAAACAGCAAACGTCACACAGCACCAGGGGATCTATTGAGCCAGTATGACCTCAGGAGGGCAGTGTGTTTCAGACTCTATTGTTTCACCAGCTCTGTCTCTTCCCCTGAATCTGAGGGAACTCCTTCTGGTGAAAAAGGCCTGAGTCAAATCTGTAGTCCACCGCCGCGTCAGAACCGACTGCAGGAGAGGTGATTGACTCCTCAAAGTCTGTGGATGTCATGACACCCAGTGGTCTCTGCAAAACAACGTCAAATGTTCCTTGCTCACTGCAGTGAACACTTCATGGTGTGTCTCTATCATGACACCCAGTGGTAAATTTTGGCCCCTGGCTGTGTGGCGTGTGTGAAAGTCAGATTAAATGTGAAAGCAGAAAATGCCTCCAGCAGTGACTGATGGAGGGGTCTAGACCGTAACCTCCCTCTTACTAAAAGGTTTTCACTTCTGTTCTTACGTGTTTACGTGCTCAATATACAAATTAGGTATTCATTTTAAATGAATTTATTTTTTTATTTTTTTTACCATGTATTTTAAATTGGGAATTACAATAAGTAGTAGTACACATTTCCCCTAAGAAAGGAGTTATTTTTCACACATTTATGGTAATATTCAAATCTCCATTTTTCAAGATGGATAAGTTCTTTGAGTTGTTCTCAGCTATGAAATCATTTTCAGACGTGGAAACATCAGATGTTTGACACTGATGCTTTAACAAAACACCTAAAAGAATAAAGTACTGCTCAGTTAGCAGGCTAATATCTGCAGCTCAGATACAGGAATACAGTATAAAATTTGGTATTTTCATCTTTATATCATGTCATGAGTGATTTTAATTATGATCAGGTCAATGATTATTCATATAAAGTTTCTGGTGGGTGTGGATGAATCTGGTTCAGCTTGTTGGCAGGTGTGCTGTATATGTGGCACAATATTAATCCTTTACATATCTGTATGTCACTTGCTAAATCCAGCCGCTTTATTGCCGCTGTTTAAAGGATTATTTTTTTTTAATTTTATACTGCCCTTTGTCAGCCACAGGCAAAGTCTGGCCTGTACGTTCACTTTAAAAGATTGACCGAATAATGTAGTGGCCCGGTTTTCCCCAATGATGAGTAATAATCAATGAGTTTATCCAGAGCAAACACAAACTGACAGGACCAACTGCCCTCCACATACACGAGGACAGAGTTTTATTTCACATTTAAGAAATATATGCATTGACCATTACACTTTTCTGCACATCACACATAAGCGTTGTAGCACCTGCATGCTCTGAAACAACAGAAATCAAAGTGGGACCAGTGGCCGCCTGTGTGTGTCTCTGATAGAAGAAACAAGAAGGGGAAAAAATAATCTGAAAAGTAAGCTTTTACTATTTAAAATGCATTTGTCAGCTCCTCTATCCTGCATGTTTCTCTTTCCACTAAAGTTTTATTTATCATGTAGCATAATGAACATGTCCTTCCCCAGATGTGTAATCACTGTGCTTTCATGTATTTTTAGTCGAGGCATGGCGGCTGATCTCGATGTGGTGAACCTGTTTATCATTGCCGGGGGAACGCTGGCTATTCCCATCCTGGCCTTTCTGGCGTCCTTCCTTCTCTGGCCCTCTGCACTCATTAAAGTTTATTACTGGTAAGTTAGATTGCTGTCACATGCTCTCCATCATCCTGTATCTTAATAGCTGATGTGGTGCTTTCATTAAGCTACAGAGGTGAATGGGAAATAATAACCCAACCACAACTATTTAAGAATAAATCACCAAGAGGTGACGGCAGCCATTGTGTGGGTTAAGGTTTGGATAAATAATCTTATTCTACACTTGTTGGTCAATGCTCAAAGCCAAAAGACTGTTTGATGTTTTTATGACTGCCACTTTATTCAGATAGGATAAAATAGATTTGTTCTTTATCCCCCAGATTTATGTGGATCTTTATTCATTTTATTTATTTATTTATTTTAAGGAAACAGATAGTTGACTGTATATAATAAAAAAAAATCATTAAAGTGTAAAGTTCCCTTGAGATTTGGTGTGAGTCTGATCTGAAGCCATGCTAAGCATCATAACTGCAATAAATTAATAGGATTAAGCGGTGTCCCACTGTGGTTACAATGAAAATAGTAGATTTCTTTTATTTGTATTTGAGTCTTTATGTTTCTTTGCTGTGCCCTTGTTTTCTTTGTATTTATGAGAAGCAACAACTTTGTCGCTTCTGATTTAAAAAAGCTGCAGTCACAGTGACCAATGATCCCAAAATAAACAACGGCCATTATAATTTCAGTGCAGTCAGGCCTCTGTGTGTCTTTAGGTACTGGAGGAGGACTCTGGGCCTGCAGGTGCGCTACGCAGACTGCGGTGGTTATCGCTTCTGTTTCTCCTACAGAGGAAAGCCTGGGATGAGACCTTCCATCTTAATGCTGCACGGCTTCTCTGCTCACAAAGACACGTGGCTCACTGTTGTCAAGGTTGGGGTAAAACTAAACTCACAGAAATGAGACCCAGCTGATTTCAGAATGTCAAACTTGTCAATTTCTATGAAACAGTGACAAAGAAAAAAAGAAACACAGAAAATAAAGGTACTTCAATAAGTAAATGTAATTAATGCTAGAGAACAAAGCCAATATTCAAACATTTCAGAGAAACTTCAACAGTATTCAACTGGTTTCTTAAGTTTGATGTGTAAATGTTGGACACCAAAAGTCAAGATGAATATGTATTATATGCTATAGTGTATACAGTAATATACAGTCCAATTATGTTACATTCTGTCAGTCACGTGATCCAGGAGAAAGACATTCATCATTTCACAGTACTACTGGTATTTGTGGACTCCTAGAATTACATTTTGAATAAGATTTCACACTTGTTAAGTAAGAAGAAAGTTTTTCCATCTTTTTCTGGTTTCCATTGAATCCACATGTTGGAGTCATTAAGCTGGACTTTTACTCTACTATCGCTCTAGTATCTGCCAAAACATCTGCACATTGTGTGTGTGGACATGCCTGGCCATGAGGGAACAACACGTACCAACACAGACGATTATTCCATTCAGGGCCAAGTCAGAAGGATCCATCAGGTACGCTGAAGGCACAGCTTTGAAATATATGGGTGCAGTTTCCTGGTCTCTGACGCCTATTTGTGTCCCTCTTTTTCTCAGTTTGTGGAAACCGTCCGGTTAAACAGGAAACCGTTCCATCTCGTTGGAACGGCCATGGGAGGAAATGTCGCCGGGGTTTACGCAGCCTGCTATCCTTCAGAAATCTGCAGCATGACTCTCATCTGTCCAGACGGTCAGTTAGTGCGTGTGTTTATTTGCATGAGCGTATGTTGTGGTCACATCAGAGTCACACTGTGGAAACTAAATGTCCTCATGGAGCCTAAAGTCAAGTCGGTTTTAAGGTGAGATGGATACTTAAAGGTTAGAGCAAGGGTTAGGTTTGGAGGTTAAAAAAACAACATATCCTCCCAAGTGATATGTGCATGGTTTTGGTCCAAAGAGAGGTCAGGCTCAGAAAATATAAAATGTTTTCTGTGGTTCTTGAGGGAGCATCAATCAATCTATGACAACATCAAAGTGGGTCGTCTTGACTTGTAAACAGACAAGATGTGCTACAAACTGATTGTGTAAGGTTTGAAAAACAAAATGTATACAAATTAAAAAAAAATCTAAGCAGCAGAAGCTGATGTATCGTTCAAGCTCTTAAAGTTGTGGACCAAATATTTCCCATACTGCAAGAGGAGGAGAAGAATTCACTCACACTTACAATTAGTTTTATTATTTTTAGCTCAGAATGAGAGGAAAATGGTAGTTTCTGTGTAAAATAGTAAAGCGATAAGAAGTAAAAATCAAAGAAAATGCACAAACTGTGAAAAGAATCGAATTCTGTCTGCAGTCTCTCCATAACATCACATGAAAACGTGAGGCGTCGTCAGGGTACGTTCTGAGAATAGATTTAGTGTCATTATATCGGTGTAGCCACATTTGCTTTTCTGCTCAGTACTATAAGCAGCATTAACATTGATGTTTGAGTTAATGTTTCTTGGCAGGCAAAATACCAAGTAAAGATCCAGTTTTGGAGATGTGAAAGAAATCCTGACCCTAATGAAGGTTAGGTTTAGAGATTAGGGTGTAATGTCAAATGATCTGTAATGGAATTGCTGGCTGCTTCCTCATCAGAAGAAGTAGCAAAAGTTGAAACAACTGTAAAGACTAGTAACGTACTTGTTTGTATTTTTTCAGTTTTAACCAGAAAAAGTCTAATGAACTGTCAGAGGAGCTAAAAGTCAGGATCTGATTTGTCCCCCAGCTTTATCATTCAGTAGGTCCCTTATACAAGCAAGAATCTGTTTTGTGCCTATAATCTAAAATGTCAGAAACAGTGAATGAAGGTTTTTCTGGCTGTAATAACACACCTTTATTTATTTAATACATGCTTTTCCAGCTTGCCATTTTGTTCCAACCAAAGCCTACCCAAGCATCATCACCATCAGTTTCTCACCAGAAAACACTGGTTCTGTCCTGCAGGCATAAGACATCCGTCTGAGACGAAATTTGACAATCATCTGCAGGACCTGGAGCACAGCAATTACACACTTAATATCCCTCTGATCCCCACTACACCCGAAGAGATGGAGGACATGTTCAGACTGTGTTCCCATGTTCGCTTTAAAATTCCTCAGCAGGTCAGGTCCACACTTGAAATATGAATTTCTTTTCTTTTCTCTTTTCTTTTTAAATTTGCTCACGTTGAGTGAAGATCATGAATCAAGTTTTCCTTGTTTAGATTCTCCAGGGATTGGTTGATGTCCGGGAACCTCACAACACATTTTACCAAGAAGGTTAGCTCACTTTGTTCAAAAACATTATAGCACATAAAAGCACATTATAGTGCATGTTTAAAAAAAACAACAACTCTTAATTTCCTTCTTTCTTTAACAGTATTTATGGAGCTTGTAGGTGAGAAGTCAAGATATGCCTTACAGGAGCACTTGCATCTAATCACTGCACCTTTACAAGTGATATGGGGCAAACAAGACCAGGTAACTATAATATAGTGACTCAGCAAAGCCTTTCTAAATACGCAAGTGAATACCTGCAGCTTTTGCTTCTACACTAATCCTAAGAGTCACACGGCTGTGTTCAAACTTGCAGGCAGCGGTTTCTGGTTTCTCTGAAGTTAATGTCTGGATAAAGAAACTTCAGTCTCACATCTTCATAGACATAAGCGCAATATTAAATGTCCCGTATTTGTGCAGGTGGTGGATGTCTCTGGAGCAACCGTCATTGCAGAGGTGTTGCCCAGATGCAAAGTGGATCTGCTTGAGAACTGCGGTCACTCTGTGGTGATGGAGAGGCCCAGCCGGACAGCCAAACTCATCCTGGAGTTCATCATCTTGGAGCAAAATGCCAAGGGCGGCACAAAGAAATCCTCCTGAACTACTTTTAAGCATCTCCATGTGTCCCTAATGCTTCACACGTCCCTTATACATGACATAGCCTACTTATGTAGACGGATATTCATAAAGCCACTAGGCAGGAGTGCCCAGCTTTTTTTTTTAGAATCGTATTTGTAATGTAAACTGTAAACTAATAATAAAAATGCCCCATGCGTTTATCCGTATGTGTGGACGTGTTCTTGCAGAGGTGTGTGTGGTTGCAGCAGGACCTCCTCCCCTCCTTCACCCTCCCTCTGTGCGCAGTTTTGCTGCAGCCCGGAGCCGAGCACAGCTGCCCGGTGCGACCAGCGGCAAACATCAATGACTCTCCGGCTGCACCGTTAAATACCGACCACAGGCCTCTTGTTACAGGTGAATAAACACGAGTATGCGTTGAAAAGAGCTAGTAAGGCTTTGTTTTAGCGTCTATTTAACTGACCCGTAGTTCATTTGCGGTCCCGGTGTTAACCTCTCGTTTCCGTTAATGTTATGGTTCACAGACTGCTAGCTGCGTTAGCATGCTAGTTAGCTAGACTAGCTATTAGCAATGCTAGCCACACTTTTATTGGATTTAACGCAACGTAACGCAGTGTAACCTAGCCGGGTTTAACGCACAACTTTAAAATGCACTCGAGATATCTGCTCGTTATCTTTCTGAAGTGTCATGGCAGCAAATATAGGGCAAATGTGCTGTGGCTGAATGGCTACTCTGGATATTAGCTGTAGAACAGACGTTTACTGTTTATTGACTTCAATAGCATCAACCGCTGCAGTAAAAGTGTCGCAAAACAGCTAACAATTTGAATTAAAACCGGTTTATGTTGATCAGCGACAGGTTTCAGTTTGGTGCATTGTGTTTTCAGAGAGTCGCGCCCGAAGAAACATGAGATAGTATTGAAACTGGAAACAGCAGCTGACAAAGCAATGCCACCTAGTAGCCTGTGTTATCATCCTAAAGTGGAAATAAATAGATTTTTATAAAACACAGAGGAAACTAATTGCACTAATTGTGTCTATAGATGGGAAATAAGGCCCCTAAAACCAAATGAATGGTTATTAAATTAGATAGTTTCCTCGGTTAATCTGATCTATCTCCCATTATTATTGCACTACTTCAGCTATTAGAAAGGCCATTGCAGATTTAATAAAGAGCTCCTTCTTCTGTTATGACTGACCTCTTCTAGTGAGTTGCTCTGTCACACCTGGAAGCACATAGACCACAGCCACCAGATTGGTTCTTCATTGTTCTCCTCGAGCGAATGCATGAAATGTAAATATAAAGTATTATCACAGACATCTTGTCATCTGTTATTCACTGAAAGTGTTGTTTGGAGGTTTGTAATTGTTGCCGCACACGTGAGCTGTAGTCGTCTGATCCTGTCCACAGATTATCCATAACTGTTCTTATCAAGCATCAGCTGTTGGTGTCCTTACAAAATTACATGAATGAAAATATATGCTTCTTCTTAAGGGAAGATGTTTTTGATCCTTTTTTGTCTTCTGTCTAGTCTCAAATTCCTGTTAGCTGGAACATGTTAGAGAAATGAAACTTGGCACACTAACTGGAAATGGTGTGCAAAGGTTTAACCAAGAATGTGACTGTAAATGGCCAGATGGTGGCACTCACATTAAGACCCCAAAATATTATATTGTAAAGGCTGCACCCTTCACACAGTGAGTCCCATTATCTTAAAAATTAGCATGTAAGCTCTGCAAAAAGCCTCTTGGATCATACAAGTCCAGCTTTGTTGATTTCTGCAATTTTTACTCACTAAACACCAGTGAGACTTGAGAGAGTCCAACCTTAAGCCAGAAGCCCGATCAAGGTTTTGAATTGGATTGAGTTGCTCCCCTCTATGTGACAATTCTGGTTTTGTTTAAATTGTAAACGATTTTCCATTATGTTTATTTTCTGATCTCTATTTTGGGATTTCCTCGCCTTTTCTCGTTTAATTGACAGTATGTGGTACTTTTTGGACGCTAATCCAAAAAGTACCACATACTGCAAATCCAAACCAAAAATAAAGACAGGTTTGGCGGTTTTCACTGAAATATTGATGTTCATTTATACTTAGATTTAAGGTGTGACCTCCACCTGCAGATAGAGATATGGTAATATACATAAAACATCTACAGGTGACTAAGCCAGTCTAGAGTTTCAAATAATCTAACTTGCATTACCTGTTTAAGTAAATTAGCTCCAAGGAAGAATATGTTTGTGTAACACTATGTGCATATTGAGGGGCTGCAACCTCTCATCTGTACCAACAAAACACTTGATTTGACTGAGCCTACAGTGTCTGTCTTATAAAACTTTGTTACAGGTCATGACTCTTTTGTCTGTTTGTTTTCTACAGGTGAAATTGAACTGACACGATCATCATTTGTTCCCTCTGTAATTTGGTTCTGACCAAGTGTGCACTCGTCTACAAATGGATAATGGAGACTGGGGCCATAGGGTAAGTGTTGCTTAGAAATAAGACTATAGTAAGAGCAATCCCAGATGCCAACAGTATGCAGCGTTAATTTACCATAACTAAAGTTTACAACTTCTTGTGTTTGCCCTAGATGAGTACTCCTGTTACCTTGAACGTGGGAGGCCACCTGTACACCACCAGTTTATCCACCCTGCAGCGTTATCCAGACTCCATGCTGGGCGCCATGTTTCGGGGAGACTTCCCCACAACTCGTGATTCGCAAGGGAATTATTTTATTGATCGCGATGGAACGCTTTTCCGGTACATCCTGAACTTCCTAAGAACGTCTGAGCTTACGCTTCCCCTGGACTTCACGGAGACAGACCTCCTGAGGAAAGAGGCAGACTTCTACCAGATCGAACCTTTGATCCAGTGCCTTAACGACCCAAAGCCGCTGTACCCTCCGGATATCTTCGAGCAGGTCGTGGAGCTCTCCAGCACTCGAAAACTGTCAAAATACTCAAACCCGGTCGCTGTCATCATCACGCAGCTGACCATAACTACAAAAGTTCACGCCCTCCTAGAAGGCATTTCCAACAACTTCACCAAGTGGAACAAACACATGATGGACACCAGAGATTGCCAGGTGTCGTTCACCTTCGGACCATGTGACTATCACCAAGAGGTGTCCCTAAGGGTTCACCTCATGGACTACATAATGAAACAAGGCTTCACCATAAGGAACACGCGTGTGCATCACATGAGTGAGCGTGCAAACGAGAACACTGTGGAGCATCACTGGACTTTCTGCAGACCAGCTCATAAAGTTGAAGACTGAGTTGCATCATTAGTGTTGGACTTGTCTTCGTGTTACACAATGAACAAAGCTGACCTCTGTTTTATCAGTGTATCACTAATAATATAATTTTGTTGTGGTAAAGTGCACAAATCTCAGAGTCCAGACAGCAAAAAACAATGATAATGTGAATCCATGATTTATTCACCTCTTATCTGTGCTACCACTACATATTTGGCTCTTCTACAAATTAGTGACAGCATTTCTTATGAAACAGAAAGGACAGAAGATTATGATTTCGTTTACTTAGGGGCCCTGTATTACCACAATGATGCTTAAGTGGATGTTAAAGTATTTTGGGAGTAACTGAGACTAAGTGTGGCTAAGAAGTCAGTAATAAACTGATTGTTAAGATGTATCTGATCTTAATATTAAAATGCATCAATATAAATTGCAGCCACAGTTTGCAGGAAAAAGTCAAAGAGAAGAGATTGTAAAAGCTATCTTGCTTAAAGATTCAGTTTCATTATGGATTTGAGAGACTGTACAAAGAACTTTGTTTTTGGACTCCAAATTTTCAGGAGTGTTCTTTTTTATAATACTAACTTATAATTATCTTTAGCCAAATAGCTTTCTGGTAAGTTAGATTAGTCCCCTGGCTCTCTATTGTCCCCCTTGTATGGTACTATTTCCGAAGCCCCTCTGTAGCTGTTGCATGTTTGAATGTCTTGTGTATGTATATTGTATGTATCTGCTGACAGTACTGTTACAGTTTAGAGTTCATATCGACAGTGATGTGTTTGGTCAACGCAGCCAAAATAAACCATCTGTGCATTTCATTTTGTTACTTTTGCTTCATGGTTGAACTTTTCATTCTAACTCGGATATCTGTGAACACCACTTGGACGGCGGTTCAACTTTTCTTCATCAAAGCTCCATGCAGTCACAGTCACGTACGGGTTCACTACAAATGTTAAAGCAACTGGAAAGACATATTTATTAAGTCATATGTAGCAACGATTTATTGGAAGAGTATGTTTTTAACATTAGCCGCAGTTGTTGAAAAACACATTCTGAAACATTTTTTTTATAAATGCTGTTGTAGGTTTTTTATATCATTCATTGGGGGTGGGATCACGTTTTATAAATAACACTGTAAAATATGCTAGACCACACTGTCACATAACCTTAGAGTATGTCAGCGCAACCCTATGGCTTTATCTGATTTCCATCCAGTGACCTAGTTTTATAGACTATTGAATGTCAATAGAAAGGGGGCTGGAAAATGAATTAATTGTAAGAGTTAACAATCACAAGCATAAACATAACCTTTAGTTCAGACTAACAAAGGCGCCATTTTAATCAACTGCAAAAATAAAGATGTGGATATACGGAAGTTGTTATTGTTTAAAGTATCGAACATTCGTTGAAGGTGATTCAGTGAGGTATTTTCTTGTTTACAGGCTGTGAAAACACACGTACATGTTTGGCTTGAGTCCCTGGCGTACATAAAATATGTCTCAGCTGTCTGCCTAAAAGAAATCTGTTGCCATGTTTAATAATTTTTGTGGACTAAGGTGTTTTATGAGCACATGGCTGCCCCAAAGCCAATATGTGTTACGTCCTGAAAACACTTACCAATTATTTAATGAAAAATTAAATCATTAAAAACACTTTTTTAATTTACTATGGTATGTACTTTCCCTAAGTGTGAACCATTTTAGGGCCACCTTTGTCACTTGTATATCTGTCTCATTTTACGCAGATACTACAGGCCTTATCATGTGTCCCAAATTCAGTTAATAACTTACGTTACATGTCAATATCCGCCTGGAACATTATTAAAGAAACACACAACATGCTGTGGAAATGTTATATATCATATATTAAATTGTTCATAAATTATTTTTTAAATGCAATCGAAGGTTTTATTACTTTTAAGTGAGAAATTGGCTGTTTTTAAATCACGTTTATCTCAACACACACGGATGTTACGACACTTCCGGGGTTCGCTCGTTTTCCTTACAAACGACACCTTTCCTCCTGTTTGTCTTTGGATTTCTATTAACTCCGCCCGTTTGGTTTAGGCCATGTTACAAAACGAGCGTTCCCTCCCAGGTCTCATAACACGCACAGAGGACATGTTGAAGGTCCGTACGAGCTACTACTCTTGGTAACTTACCTGAAGACTTTCCCTGCGGTTTTGTAGACACCTTTTATGCTCGTTAGCTATGTTCTTTTACAACAGTAAAATCGTCAAAGATTTGCTGAAAATCGTCCCGGGGAAACGCCGTTTCGGGTCGTACAGATTCCTTCCCATCTTTTTTTGCATCGGGGGAGTCATGGAGTGGATCATGATCAACGTGAGGATAGGACCAGAGACTTTCTGTGAGTGTAAACCAACTATTTGAGCGCTTTTTCAGCAGTAATAAAACGTTTAAACTTACGGTCTTATTAAGCTAGCCTGGTGGGCACTGTTAGCCTGTTAGCTCTGTTATTACTACTGCCATCAGGAAACATGGAAGCAGTCTGTGTACACATGCTTCTCATACCTTTCTACCTAATTCAATGTATAATTTTAATTTATATCACTCCAAATAAACTACAAGCAGCTACTGTTTCTAACAATTAAATCATTAGTGAGAATTTCTGTTATTAACTTCTGGTCTAGACAATAAACTTCACATCATGATAAAATATTCATTATATTTTTAATTCAAAACGTCCATGGCAGTGTGTACTTAAAATGTTTATAGTAAAAGCCCTCATTATCTAAAATTACCACATTTTGACTGTTATGATTACCTATTTACTGTATTGTTCGATCTATAATTTAGTATATGTTAATATTTTTATTAATATGAATATTTAGTATACATTTATGACAAAAAATAATAATATGTCAAATGGGCCTTGTGTGGCTGCTAACTGCTCCATGTATGTACAAACAGATGGGTCAAACGTGAATACATACGAATATACTTGTCCAGTAAGGCTGATTTATATTTACCACACGTTAAAATTACCAATTTTTTCTTCCCATACAATAAATTTTGAGTGATGAATGGGCAGAGCTTATTTAAACCACTTTGTATGCAGTTCTTTAAAGTTACTGTTAATTTTTGAATCTACAGAGGTGTAGAAGTACCATAACGCAGCATGAAAAGATTCTACTCTTTGGCTGAATACAGCACTTGACTAAATGTTCCAGAAGCAGTTTCTGTCACTTTGTCGTTATTGATATGTCTGCAGCTGGAAACCTGGAGAGAACAGCTCCTTCAAAAGTCTGAAAAGAAAAGGGACCCTTGTGTGTTTTTACTGTCATCCAACCCGTTCCCCGTTATTCCAGATGTGCACAAGTGTGCTGTTTCGGGAGAGCTAAAGGGACTCAAAATCCCCGTGTCAAAAAAGGAGAAAAAAAAATCCACCCAGCACATTTTATCCTGTAATATTGTGCAGCCATTTGGGAATACAGAGAAATGTTTTTCACTGCAGTGAACAGACTCTCATTCATTGTTTCATTCCTTAGCTTGGCAATCGTTCCCTTCTTATATTTCATCTGATCTCGCTGCAAAAGCACTTCATCTTTTTCTGATTTGCAAGCAGGATAAGTTGAGGCTAAATAATAGATTGTTTTTGACATTTTAACTAGTTGTAGTAAACTTTGTTAACAGCAGTTCAGTTCCATCAGTGTCGCAGCAGTTGTTAGTAACGTTAGTAAATCACATTTTCCCTGCTACAGCGAGCCAACACGCGAAATCATCTGAGGAAAACATCTGTTGTGCATGCTTTCTCATTTTCACACTGTCATGGCCACTTGAATTCATCAGAGCCAGTAGTAATGGTTTTTCATTAATGTTGTAACGTCTGTGCTTTTCCTGGCAAGCATCAACTATCCAGAATGTATTTTCAGTAGTCCACCGTATGTCCTCTTTTCATTTTACCACTGCAGCTCTAAGTGGAACCACATTTTATTCTCTTGAATCTTTTGTCTTTCCAGATGATGTCTACCGAAGAAAGCGATCAGAGCGGGAGTATCAGAAGAAGATCGCAGATGGTTTGATAGTTCTGAATGAGCCAGCAGCCAAGTGACAGAGGGTCCAGTTTAATGTGGACACCATGTGTCGTCTGAGGACTCGCTGTTGGACTCTCACCCCCTTACTGGGTTACGAAAACTGTATCTCAATTATGAACACTATGAAGAACTCCAGAGGGAAAATGGAGAAGTCACTTCCAGCATGCAGGTTTTATTATTTAAATCGTCTTCGGGCAGAGAAGCATCAGCAACGCAGCAGTGATAACACAACTTATATGAGATCAAGGTTTAAAATAATCACAACAAATTCATTTTATTCATAAAATCCATGCCATAATCTTGTTATTGATTTGTCAAGGAGTGTGTTGATGCATTATATAAAGGAAAAACATTGCAAAGCACCGTCTCAGCCGTATTATAATAAAAGAAATGACAAAAACATATTTGTATTTATAGACGGTTTAGAGATTTTTGCACAGACATGTTACATAGAGGCAGATATTGTTCTCTTCCTTCCTGTTATGTGATTATATGACTACTGCCTATGTTGTTGAGGGTTTTAACTGTGAAGGTAGATGTATTGATTATATAAAATGTTGCTTAAGAACTTTAATCTGCTTTATGTGTTATTATTTTGCTGTGCACTCAGTCAGTTGACAAAAAACTAACCAAATCTGCCTCGGCCAAAAGCATGTTGTTGTTTTTATTGGTTTTTTTTTGTAGTTCAGTTGTACGCGCCAATAGGGAGTGTCTCCAGACAGATGAAGCTGTCAGGGTACTCCGACAGCCTGACGGGGTTCCCATCCAGCCTCACCTCACCCATGTTGGTCCGGATGTAGTGGCTGGTGTTCCCTTTGCAGAACGTCTCATCTGTAATTTTTGAAATCCTGTTGTTCTGCAGGAGATCCATCCAAGAAAACAACATTGGCCCATTGTGTAGTAACATAATTTGCAGACATAAAAAAAAAATCTGATTGCTTCTGTTGTATTAACTGTAAGAAATTATAGATGAACTTACCTGCAGGTGCACAACCTGTAGAGACTCTGGAAGTTGGGGCACTGCCGTCAGTTCGTTGTTTGCGAGGTAAAGGTATGCCAGTCTCGTGAGTTTCTGCAACAAGCAATATCACTATTTGAAACCAGAGACACATGCACCATGCAGCATTTACCGTAAGGATTGATGTGTCGGCTTACTTTAAAAGCAGTGGACTTTACACCCTGGGTTTTAAGGTTGTTAAAGTTGGCATTGAAAGAAACCAACTTGTTGGGCAGCATTGGAAGTTTAGTCAGCCTGTTCTCTTCAAGACTGAGCTCCTCCAGATTGGAAAGTTTTGAAAAAGCTCCATCTTCTATCTCGGCGATGAGATTCCCAGTTAGGTCGATTCTTCGCAAAGTATCTGGAAAAAAAATAATAATAAATGAAAAATACTGTTGGAGAGAGCCTGAAGAAGAAATTCTCTGAAGAGCAGAACAATTCTGATACTATGGGGTCTTTGCTTTACCCGTCTCTGCAAAGTCTTGGTTTCTTATCTTTTTGATTTTGTTGAAACGTGCGTAGAGATATGCCGTTTCCTTCGGCAGCGATGGGACAGTTGACAAGTCGGGGGACACCTCCTCGCAGTAAACAGATCCGCTCAGGCAGACGCACAGTAGACATGTCGGCAACTCTGAAGATATACAATTGTTTTTAAATACACAGTTTGTCCTTGTCCCAGCAAAGTGACAGGAGCTTAAAACACTCTACACAAAAGTTGAGAGGAGGACACTTGATCGGACCTTTTATTACATAATACAGGCTTTAGCTACTTTTACAAAAAATGTGGAGGAATGCTTGAGAAAGTGTTGCATAATCAGCTTTGAAACAGTTGTTGAAAACTATCTGTTAAATAAATCTTACCGTCGACTTTTGGGAGCGATGCTGGCATCACATTTGTATTTCTCTACAAAAGGAAGACATTTTTATCTATCTTTCCTTTTCTCTCAACTCAGACGATAATTCATATATTCCATCCGTCCACTCATTGAGACAACAAATATATCCTTACCCTAACTTTTCTTGCTTCCATGTATTCATTCTTCGCAGAAGAAGACAGTATCCAAGGGAGCATAACAAATGTGAAAATTAAAATCCTTAATTGCATCATGGTGTCTCTGTGGCTGCTGAGAGAAAAGAGAGCTGTCTGCTAGGCTGGGATCTGAGGTACATGTGAGCAGAAAATTTTCCATCCAGTTTTTATTAAGCTGCCAATGCACTGCTGAGTAAGAGAAGGAAACGAGCTTAACTCAATCCGTGCTGTGGATTTGTGTCACATTAAATGGTCTTCGAGGCACTTTATAATATGGTTTGACAACAAATGACTAGAAAAGTGTTGGTGGGTTAAAGTCATGATTGAAATTATTCTAGAACAACTGTACCATTATAGAGATCTGATATTCAAGGGTAACTTCACTGACAAAAGAATGTTATTACTGGAAAAATATGACGGTGTTGACTTTCAGTTATTGACAGGAATTTAAGAGACGGCGTGCTGAAGTGGAAAGAGAAAACCTGAGGACTGACGTTTTTGCTGTTTTAAAAGTTGTTAAGGCCAATGTTACTTATCCTGAATGTTTGATCTTCACTGTTCAGTTTGACTATTCTTAATTTATTTGCTGTTATTTTATCTGAAAATCTGAGTTTAGGGTGTGAGACCTGTGTGCAGGGTTTGTCATACCACCTCCATATTTGGTCTGAGTGGCCAAACCTCAACTGCATTCTCAATGCATATTGGGTATATGGGTGTACACCTGCACTTAGAGCAGGCCACTTGATGTTGGAAATTGTAGCAAAGTCTAGAAATTATTTCACAATTTTCAGACATTCTATACAATTAATGGAAAAATAAATGTATGCTTTGACTGATTCACTGTAGTATGCTTTCAGGCAAAGTTTTTTGGGGAAAATATATATTTATTTTTTGCAATGCTTTTATTTTTCGCTTATTGCTTTTGCTACAGGTAGATATACTGAAACCGCTCCACCAGGTTCTGATAAACACTATGAACTGTTGAAGTCCTTGAGCAAAACATTGACCTTGACCTTTGACCTTGCTGTTTAAGATAGAAAGCAAAAGTATATGTGATATGCAGAAGATAACCTGATAAAATGTACGTACACAATTATGGCCAAATGTAAGTCTTCTAATTTATATGAAGGTAATTTTGTGTAGTTATATAACACGTTGAAATGGTTATGGCAGCTTTAATGTAAATTATTATTATTATTATTTTTTAAAAAACGTCTGTATAGTGTTAATGCAAAACCGGACGTCGCAGTTTATCCCGTTATAATGCCAGATGAGAAATAGCAGAATGTAAATATACAGTAATTGATTAAGTTTGAATTAAAAAATAATCTAATGTAACCACCTCGATCCGCATAAAACGGCATATTGTGAACGTCGTCGTAAAAGCACATTAAACGTGTTAGATTGTGGAAATATGTCGTAAGCGCATAAAGCGAAGATCTTTTTGAGAAACGATATTTTAAATTTGGCTGTAATAATTATCGTTTGCTTGTGAGCAGAGGTTGCATTACGTAAGGCAGATGTGTGGTGCAAAAAGAGGAAACAGAAGTGCCAATGTAGCGGAAGTGGTACTGCCCTGAACGATACGCTGAGCGAGACGGAGGACGGAGACTGAATCGTCCAGAGAGAGAAAAAAGAAGGATTAAAAGACACCAATATTGTAAGTGTAATAACCTCACGCATATGAATATCACACAAATACTACGTTTTCGTTCGTATTGCAGTGCTAAAATGGCTGTTTTATCGTGTCCGGATGAATCCTGTTGAGAAGCCATCATAACGGACCCAGCTAGCTAGGTTGGTGAAAGGCTAGCTTAGCTCGCTGGTTAGCATTAGCTACTAGTCAGTTAGCATTAGCGCTTAGCCAGCGAGCTAACTGACGGTCGGATTCCATGACACTTTGTTCTGACAGGCTCGGCAGCCTGGGCGGGCCGATGTACAGCTGTTGAAAATGAATTAAACGCAAAATTAATACTCTGCAATGCACGATTCTGTTTTATGGGGATTGCATTAAAATGACAATTATTGATTACCAACGCCACAACCGTGTTTTTATTTATTTTTTTTAAATCAAAGTCGGTCGTCGCTTTTGCTGGCCTAGCGTTACCGTTAGATAGCAATGGGAAATTGGTCGACGGTAGCTAGTTCGCTAGCTGGTGGCCACTCCACTCGCTTCGCCTTATTACGAATACGGCAGATTTGCACCCTTAACGCTATTTAATGTAGTTAAATGTCAAATGTAGGTGGAAACAAAGTTGATTTTGAATCGGTTAATTCGCACTGAACAAGCTAATCTTGGCATCGGTTAGCAAGTGTATCGGTCCGCTAGCTTTACTAGCAACATTGTGGGAGGGCATTAAAACCTGACCCGGGAAGGCTTCGGCTGTTGTAGCAAGTGTCGGCTGAAGTAACTGTAAACGATCCGTTAAAACACTTGCGTACGTCTAAATGTCTCAAAATGGGAGCAGTAAAGGCTGTCGACGATTTTGATCCAGCCTATTCGAACAGTATTGGTTTGGCTCTAATAGGAGGAGACGGGCTGGAGAGCGCTAGCTAGCAGTTAGCCTTAGCAAGTGATGTGTGTGGTTGACCCACTTGCCATGGGGCCCAGTTCACAAAGCTTATCCTCACTTTCCATTGAATGCAGTAGTTGCCTTGTTTAAAAGAACATGTCTGATAAAGTCAGTTCACTTTATATGGATTCAAAGCAGACATAAATATCTGGTGAATGAATGTGATAAAGTAATAAAATATTCTTCATTGTCTATTTATCACCTACACATAACCATGTGTAATACCATGTGTAATGCTGTATATTCTTTTTCTCAGTCTAGAAAATGGATAAGAGCGACCTGGTACAGAAGGCCAAGCTTGCTGAGCAGGCTGAGCGCTACGATGACATGGCCGCAGCCATGAAGTCGGTGACAGAGCAAGGTGGGGAGCTGTCAAATGAGGAGCGCAACCTTCTCTCTGTTGCCTACAAGAACGTGGTAGGAGCACGCCGCTCATCCTGGCGTGTTATCTCCAGCATTGAGCAGAAGACCGAGGGTAACGATAAAAAACAGCAGATGGCACGTGAATACCGGGAGAAGATAGAATCTGAGCTGCAGGAAATCTGCCATGATGTGCTTGTAAGAGTTTCTCATTCTTCTTGCCTTTCTTGCCTACCTTAAAAAAGTAATTTGTAATATTTTGAAGATGGTGCTTGTGTGTGAAATGCAAAGGTTATCAAAAGACTGAAAAGGTTATTATTGTTTTCAGGGGCTACTGGACAACTTTCTCATTGCCAATGCGACTTCTGCTGAAAGCAAGGTGTTCTATCTGAAAATGAAAGGCGACTATTATAGATACCTGTCTGAGGTTGCATCTGGGGATACTAAGAAGGGTAAGTGAGAACACAATTTACATTAAAACTGTTTTTAAAATCACTTGGAAGGGAGGACACCAAGACTACATCATATTCAGCTCTTCCATTCTTTTTCTTTCCAGCAGCAGCAGCAGGCAGATTCTGTTTTTTCTTTGTTAGCAAAACAAACTTAAAAACTGATTTACAGAGTCTGTGCACTAAACCAAATGTCAGGCAAACACTTAGTAAGAGAACACATTGGAGCGTGGCATCCAAACCACTGGTTATTTTCCCTCAGGCCTTTTTGGGACTAAAACTGAACTAAAAGGAGAGAGAATTCCAGTCTTACAATTACTGGTTTGCTAGTTTTTTTTTCCAGTTTCTGTGGAGTTAATAATAGGCAACAGTTTTCAGACACTTTTGACTTTTTAATTTAGGCGATAGGCTGCATGTCTTTGTAGGTAGAGGCACTGCCCCCAAGTGGCCAAAAATTAATCATTAATTTTAAAATGGTGAATGATTTTAAATTTTTTTGTTACCTTCTTGTCCCTAAACAGATACAGTGGAGAATTCCCAGCAGGCGTATCAACAAGCTTTTGATATTAGCAAGGGGGAGATGCAGCCAACACACCCCATCAGGCTTGGCCTGGCTCTCAACTTCTCAGTCTTCTATTATGAAATCCTCAACAACCCGGACAAGGCCTGCAGCCTGGCTAAGACGGTATGAACAGAAACAAACAGTCATTACAAATATAGAAAATACAGTTTAATCTTCATCTCAAAATAACAGTGTTAAAAGGATACTGTGAGATTGTTTAACTTTAATTGAGTGTTGTTTTTTTTTCCTCCAGGCATTTGATGAAGCCATCGCTGAACTTGACACTTTGAACGAGGATTCTTACAAAGACAGCACCCTGATCATGCAACTACTAAGGGACAACCTGACTGTGAGTATTAAGATGCACAGTGTTTGGACTCCTGATCCTGATTGATTCTTGACAGCAAGTTGTAATGTTTTTTTTTCTGTCTCTCTTCCCAGCTGTGGACATCAGAAAGCCAGGCAGATGAGGGAGAGACCGGAGACGGGGAAAACTAATGGAATTGCACTGTTAATCCACCTACACTCTTATCTTAAACACAGACAGCTTATATACATCCCCCTCCACTCCATCAGCCCCTCCCACTTCTGTATGACAAGCAGCCTGAATTGCTCCTGACCAACTAGTTTACCCCTCTCAGTTCACTGTGAGGTGACAGGGTAATTTTCAGTTGTTAGCAGATTCAGTCACTTTGTGGAAACATGTTGTATTGATTAGTGAGTCCATGTTGCTGTTGTTTTTGTCGGCTTTGTGTGTAGGTTTGTATGTAGTGCGTGAGCACGTGCGAATGGTTGTGAAAGATTGTGTGTATGGTCTGGGGGGGAGGGGGGTGTTGTGAATTTTAATCGTCCTTCCAAATTCCCTTGTCCCAGCTAGTTTGTTGTGCATTTTTCATCCCTCTTTTGTTACTTTTCTTATTTGTGATTCCTCATGATATTACTGGTTTTATTGTATGGTAATTAAACTGGCAGTTGATTTCCACCAAACACTGTGACGGTAGGCGCTCCATTTGCTTCACAACCCCAAAACAGTTCTGTGTTTGAAACGTCCAGACACACACACACACACACACACACATGTTCCAATAACTGCAATTCTGCTGTGGGCTCATACAGAAAGGAGGCAGGCTGTATTGTGACACTGACATCTTGGTGTAATGCTCCTTGATCATGTTCACAAATTCACAGTTTTAAGGGACCCCTTAAATTGTCATGTTAGATTTCTTCAGACATTTGACATTCCACATTATTAGGCTTTTGGAAAAGGCAGTGGTCCTTTTTGTTTTAAGTATGGATTGTCATTGTAGTTTTACTCACTGTGCTGCTTGATTTCAGTACAATGAAAATTTTATGTGCGTAAATGTGGTTTCATGTATTTTGCAAGGTTGACTATCATCTGTATGTAAAACCTAAAATAACCTTTTATTGATGTTAATTGAAAATGTCTTACCACACTGTATCAACCCTGCTTGCAAAATATTCCTCTTAAAGCGGTTGTTTTATCCCCCCAAAAAAGTTTTCGTGCCTGGCTTTCTCTTGCAGCCTTTTTATTTTATTTTTTTATATAGGTGACAGCATCTTGCTTGTTGTTTGAAATCTCAGAGAACGAGTTAGACCACACAAAAACTGCTAAATGTTTTTTTTTATTTTATTTATTTTTAAACCCACATTGCGTCACTCTGCTGTTAAAGATAGCCGGTGAGAATGATTGCCTCAGTATGTCAGGTGTGTTTTGAAGGTGGAGAAACCCATTTCATCACGTTGGAAAGAAGCTCAGTGTCACAATACCATGTATCACCACTACATTCCACATTATTGTAGTTGAAGACACCATTCCACATTATAGCTGACGGTCTGTTTACTCTGACAATGCTCCAATGAATTGAAATAACTTTTCTGTTTGAAAAAAAAAAAAAAAAAAAATCATGTCAGTTTATTATTATGCTTGATGAAAATGCAGTTAGTGAATGTGGAACGAAGCCTGTCTGTATATCAGGTATCTACTTGCTTTGTTTTTACTGACAAGTCTTATGGCTAAAAATTTGCTTCTGTAACAGTCTATTACCCAGTGCACACACGTGGTTGTGAAAATTTAGAGTAGCTATAAAAAGCAGTGACGAAGTGGAGATAAACAATGGTTGGTGTAATTCTAGCTTTGTGTTTATGTATCTTAAAACCATTCTAGTTTCACTATACATGTAAGAAATAGGAAAAGTGTCAAAGACCATTCAGTGAAATAAAGTTTCGTTTAAGATAACGGGCAAATTACGTCTTCATTTCTGCTCTCGAGGAGTGCTTTAGCATAAAATCACTATTTTTTAAGTAGCTGTTTTATAAACGTTAGGCTCTTGCTCCATTTGTAATATATGAGCCACGATGAATTGTAATATACTGTAGGCTTTCATTTTAGCAATTTTAGGGACTAGCTTTTCTCGCGGAGGGCGACGTCCGTGTAATCTCTCGCATCATAATTGAGATGATGTTGCGCGGAGGAGCGGTGCAGGTGTTCCACAGTGATAATTAAATCAAAACAACCTCCCGCCCATGTGGAAAACGTGCTCACAACTAGCGGCTGCCCTGAAAAATCACAAAGTCCTCGCTATAAACGTAAGTTGTTGCTTTTTTTTCCAGTCAACTTGAACGATTCCCGCACCTCGAATTTAGTTGTTCCACCCGTACCAAAGATGAGCTGAATCCGGTTTTAAGCGCATAAACAAAGAAGGCAAATTTAGCTAATTAGCTAACGCGGTAGTGTTTTGGCAACAAGTCATTTAATATTTTTGGAACCAAACATATTTTTCTGGCTTGATAAAGTTTTATCCAAGCTGTGTCATAATTGGGAAGTAGATGATAACATTTTTGTGATGAATTTTGTTTTGTCATGCATGTAGGATTGTAGGATTGTAGGACGTGTAGTGTTTTTGAATAAAGGTCCCGCTCATCCATGCAGACACTCGGTTGGCAAGAAAAATATAAAACTAACATTGGATCCCTGCAGTGTAGTGTGCATCTAAGGTTTAACGTTAATTTCCTGTGTTTTAGAGTTTTGATTCAAATGTGTAGCCGTTTTGGGTCTTTTGGGTTTTGACACAGGGAGGTGTTTTTCTGTTATTTAATCTGCTTTGCTATAAGCTTTTTGGACTTTTTTATATGAACTTTTATTGCATAGATTATCCTGCAGTCTTGGCCTCAGAAAACAGATGTTTAAGAAGATAAGACATACACTGATCAGGCATAACATTATGACCATGTGCTTAATATTGTGTAGGTCTATTATGTGCCTCCAGAGCAGTTGTGACTCATCAGAGAATGGACATGGGAGTCCTTCTGAGAGTGTCCTGTGGTGTCTGGTGGATCCCACAGATACTTTTAATACTTTAATTTGAGTCGTTCCTAATCACTCCTGCATGGGTGCTGCCATCAAGGAGTGTCATTGCTATGGGGCGAGGGTACATGTCAAAGGTACATGTCCAGAAGAAGAATGTTGAATTGTCACAAGATGGTCAATGTTATTTACTTCTCCTGTCAGTGGTTTTAATGTTGTAGCTAATCGGTGTACACTTTAATACAAGAGTCATGCAGTAAAGGAAGGCGTTTGAGAGCAGAAGTAATGTGCCATACTGTTGAACTTGTATTGCAATAATATTAAAAGATTTGTGTGTATCTGTTTAGGATAGACTGCCTGTCATGCAAAACACTGCCATTCGTTCTGAGTAGCAAAACATCTCAAAAGGAGACACGCTAATAGATAATAGTATTTATTTCAGTATATTTCTGACCACACAGTCAAATCAACACTTAAGAACATGAACAAAACCCAACACAATACTGATAACTGCTTTTCTTGATCAAGCGGTTGCCCAAGATGAACAGCAGTGGACCGGCATATCCTCTGGCTTCCCTGTATGTCGGGGACTTGCACCCTGACGTTACAGAGGCCATGCTTTATCAGAAGTTTTCTCCTGCTGGACCCATCATGTCAATCCGTGTGTGCAGAGACATCATCACCCGCAGATCTCTGGGATATGCCTACATAAACTTCCAGCAACCAGCTGATGGTACAGTACCCACTTTGTTTCCACTAGAACTCCATAAAACTCTGAACGTTACTGCGGCACCAAAACGGCACATTCGTTGTTATCTGAGGGTCGTTGCTGCTCGGTAGATGTTGTAAAATCTGTTAGAATACTCCAGATTAAACACACTAGAGCACACACTAATACAAGAATTATAGAAAGAAGACTTGTAAGCAAATTAGAGACTAGACTATGAATGTGGAATAAATTTAAGGTTCATAACCTGTCAACAGAGTTGCAAAAGGATCAACCAGTTTAAAGGAAAACCAATTTAATACATTTATAAAATATTTCCTATGTTTCAGAAATGATCCTTTAAGTAGTCTGTCCTTTTTAAGCTCATTACTGACAAACACTTATTGCAGATATGCACATATAGTGTAGACATGCAACGCTCCCAAGTAGCTGTGGTGCCTGTTAACTAATAAAAAAAAAACAAAAAAAAAAAAAAAAAACTTAGCATTACCATATTAATGTAAAAATGCCATAACATGAATAAATGTGACCGAGGGAATTAAAGTATTGGTATTAAAGGCCTCCTTCTAATACAAGCCTGCTTAAATGATGCCCGGTTACTTGTCTACGCTTGAGGGAAATAATGGCCATGGTTAGAACAATAATAATAATAATAATAATAATAATATATTTCTATGTCTTTTTGAAGTAATCTGATTTAATCTGCTTTTTCATTACATAGCTGAGTGTGCCCTGGATACAATGAACTATGACATCCTTAAGGGTCGGCCAATTCGAATAATGTGGTCTCAGCGTGACCCCGGGCTCAGGAAGTCTGGTGTGGGTAACATCTTCATCAAGAACATGGATGAGTCCGTTGACAACAAGGCTCTGTATGATACCTTCTCAGCCTTCGGCAATATTTTGTCCTGCAAGGTAAGTGACCACCTCAAGTTATTGTTAGGCGGATGGTTACTAATGTAGCAAAATGCTGTATATTTTACATGATTTAAATCCTTTTGTCTTTGCAGGTTGTTTGTGATGAGAAAGGATCCAAAGGATACGGCTTTGTTCACTTTGAGACTCAGGAGGCGGCAAACCGAGCCATCGTAACCATGAACGGGATGCTGCTGAACGACAGGAAAGTGTGAGTGAACCTATTGCTTTAATTTGACTGCAATGACAAAAATGCTCTATAAGCTGAGTGGAAGGGTAGAGGAGGATGTACAGCTGAAGTCAGAAGTTTACATACATTCAGGCTGAAGTATTACTTCTCCTCAGACTTCATGTTAAACTATTGTTTTGGCAAGTCAGTTAGGACTTTACTTTCCCAACAATCCTTTACTGATGGGTTATTTCACTTTAACTCAGGTCAGATGTTTCTATACACTAGGTTGACTTAATAATAATGCCTCCTAGCTTTACAAGGTTCTGAATGGCTAATCATGGGAACCAATTCAGTTGGAGGTGATGTTTTTCAAGTCCTGCCTTCAAACTGAAAAGAATTCAGCCAATGACCTCCACAAGTTTTTTTGCTCATGAAGGAGGCACATTCTGTCTCCTAGAGATGAACATACTTTGGTACAAAAAGTATAAATCAATCTCAGAACAGCAAAGGACCTTGTGAAGACACTGGAGGAAACTGGTGCAACATACCTGTATCCACAGTAAAACGAGTTGTATATTGACATAACCAGGAACGCTGCTCAACACGGAAAGTGCCCCAGCTCCAAAACTGCCATAAAAATGCCAGACTGTCTCTGTCTCTTCTGGTCTGATGACCATCGTTATGTCTAGAGGAAAAAAGCGGGAAGGCTTGCAAACCAAAGACCATCACAACCATGAAGCACAAGGATTGGCAGCAGCATGTTGGTTTTTTGCATTTAGCTGTACTTCACAAAATAGATGGCGTCATGATGAGGAAACATTAAGTAGAGATATTGAAGCAACATCTCAAGACATCAGACTGGCAATTTGGTTGTAAACGAGTCTTCCAACTGGACAATAACACCAACCAAATTTCTGGCAAACTGGCTTAAGGACAACAAAGTTGAGGTATTGGAGTTGCCACCACAGTCCTGACCTCAATCCAGTGGGGAATTTTGGCATAAAAAATATCAGCCATACCAGTCAAACAGAAGAAACAGAAATGTTATGCTTTTGTGTTTTGTTTATTCAGGTAAATTAATCATTTGTACCTGATCTTTTTGGTGCAAAAATAAATGAACCCTTGTTTTCAGTATCTATGCATCCGTGCAGCAGTGACGGCAAATAAACGTTTCTGGCAACTTCTGAACAGTCGTCTACAGCGGCTCGGAGGGTTTTTAGCTCATTCCTCAGTACAGAACCACTTCAGTTCTGTGATGTTGGCAGATTCCTCACATGAGCACACTTCTGAAGAGATTTGTCCATGAAATGAAATCAACTTATAGTTCTGCATTTTTGTGTGGAAATGCAGAAAAGTCTGAGGGGTGCAAATACCTTTTTAGTGGCACAATATATGTTACATTGTCAAGATAAGAGTGATCCTTATTGATGGACAGATAGAGGGATTAAATGTCAGCAGCTGTATGTAAACTTCTGAATTTAACTGTACTTATTGTGTTAAGTGTTAATGAATACTCATGGCTTTACAGAAGAAATACTATAGAATCATTTCTGTAGATAATTTTTTCCATTTTTTTTTGCACAATAGAAAGACAGGAACACAGTTGGTATATGGCATTTCCAACTCAAAGGCCCGTTTCCTGGGAAAAAAATGTCAGTTCTTCTTGCCTAGGTCAGTGGATAAGTAGGATATGTTTGTAGGTTTCATGTCTTTGTGTGTGTTAGGGACATAAACAGGCAAATGAAAGTCCATACAGTGCAGGTTTTAATGTTTGTGTTCATGATATCTGTCCACATCAGTTGTCTGTTTTTTGTACTGTGTGGTAAAGCCAAATAAATTGTCCCCATTCCTTTCTTTTATCCTCTCAATTGTTCATTTTCCGACTGCAGCTTTGTTGGACACTTCAAGTCTCGCAAAGAAAGAGAGGTAGAGTTTGGCTCCAAAGCCATGAAGTTTACCAACGTCTACATCAAAAACTTTGGTGAGGACTACACCGACGAGAAGCTCAAGGAAGTGTTTTCTGTGTTTGGTAAGACATTTGTGTTTGGAATCGTTTCTGTTGCCCTCGTTGAGTCAGCATTTCTTTATGAAGTTATTGGCACAACAGTCAGTCTGTTTTATAGCGGCTTTGCATATCATGGAGTGGCTTGTTCTCTCAGGGAGGACTCTCAGTGTGCGGGTGATGAAGGACGAAAAGGGTCGTTCCAGAGGATTCGGCTTTGTGAACTACGCTCACCATGAAGAAGCTCAGAAGGTAGTTTATGTCAAGTTGACATGGTCCATTGTGGTGACAAGAATGACAATATTTAAAAATGTTTTTTCTCTCTCATTCTGTGTTCTGATCTTAAGCTGCACACTGCATGAGTTAGTAAAGAACAGAGCACAGTTGAAAGGAGTTGACACCTTGCTGAGAAGTTGGAAGTGTGCAGTCTGTCACCTGCAGATTTTCAGCTAACACCCATCTCTGGCTGCTGCTTCTTGTTCCGTTAACTCCTGAAATATTTCAAAATGATCCTCTGTTTAAACACGCCAAAAAATAACCATTGTCTTCTTTTTATAGATGCATTTATGATTTACTGTTATGTGCTTTGAGTGTGAATATGCAGAGTTAGGAAATGTTACGTGACCTAATTCGGCCTGGGTTACTTCAAGGACTTGTATTTAAATTAAAATCTTCAAGATTGCCACTTGAAGGGTTCATTAAATATTTTAGGCAGTATAGATACATGCTGAAGACATAGGAAAGAATTAGCATCTCATTGGAGTTGGATGAGTACAGCTCAAATATTCTGTCACCTTTATAGTTCAGGTTCTAATTTCAATTCAGTTGAAAGCCTAGAGCCGAGTGTTTGTCATTCTCATTACCATCTCCTGTAAGAGTAACAGCCTCGCTCTTGTTTTCCCAGGCTGTTGATGAAATGAATGGAAAGGACATCAATGGCAAAATCATCTATGTGGGGCGGGCTCAGAAGCGTCTAGAGCGCCAGGGAGAGCTGAAGCGCAAGTTTGACCAGATCAAGCAGGACCGCATCCAGCGCTATCAGGTGCCGCTGCCTTGTACATGGGGATAATGAATGATAGTCACGGTTAATCATCTTCCATTTAACTCATTTCTCAGAGCCGTTTAAATGTTTGGTAAAAAAAATGTTCAATAGCGTTCACAATGAAGGCAGGTCATACCTCGGTTGTTTATGGATGTGTTTTATTTAGTTAGTTATGAGGTATCTTATCAAACAAAACTGATAATGACTTGATTGCAGACCACAGTCATAAAGACCTGAAAGCAGAGGCACTTGCATGTCTCTGAAATCTATTCCCTTCAAATTTTACTTTAAAAACTACTTGCGTGGGTGTTTAGTATTCGCCCCAGAATCCCTCCTATTGAACTACCGAGTGGATATTTAGAGTCAAACACTGAAGTGATTGTGTGAATACAGATGCAAAAAGCCGTATTGGCATTGGAGGAAAAAACACATCATGATCAGATGTTGAGCAGAAAAATGATTGTGTCTGTCCTTGACTGATTATTAGAAGCAGGCTATTGGCTGGTGGTGTTACATTAATTGGAAATAATGGTCGGGATGGGGTTTGCGTCAGCAAGAAAACACTGTGATAATGTTCTCAGATAATGACTTGCATGAATAATTTTACCTAGAATTTACCATAAAATGATGTTTTGTTTTGGGTCATTTCTGCTGTTAACTCGACTCTGAACAGATTGTTTTAGATGCTGGAAATGTGAGCGTTTATGCTGAGATGCTTGTCACAGACATTAAGCTGGTGGGAAGCATGAACTTAGGATTTGTTGCTCTTTCTGATTCTATAGGGGGTGAATTTGTATGTGAAGAACCTGGACGATACCATAGATGATGAGAGACTTCGGAAGGAGTTTGCTCCTTATGGCACCATCACCAGTGCAAAGGTATGGTCATAGGCAAAGTGGTTGGTTCTGTTCCCTGTGGAGTAGGGTTGGGCGGTATGAGCAAAATCTGATATCACGGTATGAGTAATTTCATATCACGGTAACAGTATATCGCGGTATGTTTTATTCCCCCTGTAATTCAATTAATGGCTTAAAATAACCACTGTTGCATTTAATCATTTTCCTGTTTTATTTTTATTTGCTCATAACATTATTTTAAAGAAAATATTATAATAATATAATACTGCTTCACATGTTTTAACTTTAAGTGGTGGAAGAGGTTACCAGTGTTTCCACCTCCAGCAGCAACAGTTGCGCGACACTCTTTGCAGAGTATCACTTTTTGTTCGCCGTTGGATTTTCTAAATCCAAAAAAGTTCCACACAACAGACATAGCGCCTCTTTTTGGAACGAGTTCCTCATCCTCCTTGTCTTGGGTGGGTCGGGCTGCCTCTATTTCCTCATGACGGTCACTCTCCGCCACCACCATGATTATCATCACTCAGGTAAAGCTGGTTCTTCTTCGTCACGCTCGTTCAACCACAGCAGGCAGTCTGCTGTAGTGCCCCATGTGTCAAGGCGGTGTAATTACAGTGACACAGACATCTGCTCTTTCTCCAGTATGAATCTCTTTTGCAGACACTTTTATACCGTCACACAGTATAATACCGTCATACCGCCCAACCCTACTGTGGAGCATTGAATGCTTGAAATGGAAGAAGAAAACTGCTGTTTCCCAGCATCATTGACTCAACCTTGAATCCTTTCATTAGACAAGACTATCAGACATAACATTCTCAAAGGTTTATACTGCTTCTCAAAATCCAACAGAAAATTCTCTCCACTCATTCCTGTTTGCTCCAGTTGAGGTGGTTACCATTTTTGATCTGACTTGTCTTCTATTGTATTAATGTTATACTAGTTTCCATTAAACATCATAGGCAATGATGACGTCTTGGCCTTTTGAAGCAGTTTTGAGTTAAGTACATGTTGTTGTTTGTCTCCTGTAGGTGATGACGGACGGATCCCAAAGCAAAGGCTTTGGCTTTGTCTGTTTTTCTTCGCCTGAAGAAGCGACAAAAGCGGTGACCGAAATGAACGGAAGGATCGTTGCAACCAAGCCACTGTATGTGGCCCTGGCTCAGCGGAGGGAGGAGCGTAAGGCCATTCTTACTAATAAGTACATGCAGAGACTGGCTACTCTGAGAACCATGACCCCTCCAATCGAATCATACCAGCAGTCTGGATACTACATGACTGTCCCGCAGGTATGGACGCTTGAATGGTGACCAGAATGCTCATCTGTTACAGCACTCTTACACTGTACTGAATGTTGGCACCACTTGTGTGTGTGACCAGTTTGAGATCCTCAGACACATTTAAGCCTGTCTTGTATTTCTCACACTTGTTCTGGTTGATATGGTGACACCTGCAGAATTCTGCTGGTCGGACCATAATTGGAAGTTTACTTTCTCTGAGCAAATGAAGCTGGAGATGTGCAGCCTGTTGCCGGCAGCTCTTCATCTAACAGCTCACTGTAGTCGTGCTTTGTTAAGTTCATTGATTGAAGTAGTCACAGCAAATGACTACTGCAATACTTCCATCAATAGTCACCATTGTGTTAACACATTTGACCTTTGGGATTTCCTGATATTTATTTAAATGGCAATCACTGGGAATGATGCTTTCGGTTAGGGTTGTGTTGGGCATTTGCTTAGACTAGGGAGGCAGCCAATTCATTGAGTGTCCTCTCAAAGACGGTCATGTCTGTCTGTCTGTTCAGCTCAACACTAACTCCAGTTCTGTTGATTCTGTCCATCCTCTTTCCTACTTCCTCTCATATCTGTATAGTTATGGAACTGACTCATAAACCCTGCACTGTTTTTATTCCCAGCCTTACACCTGCCTGTCCATTTGCATCTGCCTGCAACATCCATTGACTTAGTATGCAATTGTTCCACTGCAAACATTTGCATGCTATCAGCACATGGGGACGAATATTCAAAAGGATTCGGTGGTGAATGTGAAGTTGGATGTTATGGAGTATAAACTAATATTTAACCTTCTTGCAGCCTCCCACTCGCTCCTACTACAACCCCAGTGCTGTCAGCAACATGAGACCAGTCCCTCGCTGGACAGCACAAGCACAGAGACCACAGGGTGAGTGGATCATTAGTATAAACGGACAGATGTAAGTATGCATTACAAATGAATAACGCAGATCATCTCATTTTGGGATCTACTGGGCAGAAGGAGAACATTTTGGGCCACGTTTAATTTTGATGACTGTGTCAGAGCATCTTCAAAACTAGATCTTGTGGGGTTTTCCGGTCTGCAGTCATTGGTATCTATCATAATGATTCAAGGAAGGAAAAGGGGTGAACCTCTGACAAGGTTCATTGTGTGGTCAGATCCAGACAGACTGTGCTGAAAAAGATCCTGGTTCTGATAGAAAGATGTCAGAACGCACCGTGCATTGCGTAGCTGCTCCAGTCTAATTCAGCCCATGCCAGAAATGACTACAATTGGCATGTGAGCATCAGAACTGGACCATGAAGCAATGAGCTGATGAGCGTACATATTGTGTGTTTTATAAAAGCTGCTCTCTCTGTTTTTAGGCCCCTACCCAACCCAGTTTGTTGGGGGCCCTGTTCCCAGACGTGGATCGATTACTACGGTCAGACAGGCTTCCACCCAGGCTCCACGCATCATAGCCTCCACACAAAAGACAAGTACTAACCTGTGACAGCAGGACACACTCTGTCCGTCTAAAAAATGTGGCATCAGTCTCAATGGAAGTGTCTGACGTGTTGGCGTCTGTCTTTAGATAACATTGGGACCCAGACTGTAGGAGGGCGCACTGACATGATTGGTGTGGCCAGAAGCAACCAGTACAAGTATTCGTCTGCAGTGAGGAACCCCCAGCAGGTCGTCACTGTACCTGCACCCATGATAAGACTACAGGTACTGTTCTCAACTGACTGACGCACACGAGACCAACAAGAAATCACTTCAGATGTTTCTTAATCTAAGACCAAATAGGACGATTCACCGCTAAGCGTTATGTCATGCCAACATCAGGAGGTTTTATTGCTTTAGCTCACTGTGTAGGAATTTTGAAAAAAGCAATATGTTTTAAATGCTTTTGCATATATACCAATCAGCCACAACATTAAAACCAGTCAGGTTAAGTGAATCCATGTATATATGTATTCATTTATACAGTTTTTAAGTTAAGCAGGACAGGGTTCTGTTTAAGATATTTTATTTTATATCTATTATGTCTCAGTTCTTCCAGAGCAGGACCCTCACACTGACTGTGTAAGCTCATGAACAACAAGACTTTTGTCCTTTTCAAGTGGGCCAAATCACTTCTATTAAAAGTAATGACAGTTACTGCTATAATGTGATTATTTTAATATACCACGTAATTTGCTATGATCTTGGGCTTTGGACAGGTGTGATACTGGTCTGTGGCCCCAGTGTGCTCAGAGTTTTTGTGTATGCTCAGACACATGAAAAATTAGAGGGAACATTGCATAGCACCCAAAGGCCCCAACTAACAGCATTTGTTGTCAGACACCCTCAGATGACCCATGTCCATTCTCTGATGAGGCACAATGATGAGAGACCTACACAATACTCAGTTATGCCATAATGTTATGCCTGATCAGTGTGTGCAGTTTTGAAATAAAAATATATTCCAGAGAGCATTTTTACTGCCATTGCTTGATGTGTTCAGGCTGTTCCTGCTCCTGTGATGGAACCACCACCACCACACACATTCAAGGCTCAGAGATGCTCACTGCCTCCATGCTGGCCGCAACTCCACTCATGGATCAGAAACAGCTTCTCGGTGTGGCGTCTGGCTGTTTTTTCCCATTTTTTATTTTATTTTATGCAGATTGTATACACTAGTTGTCACTCTCCTGTCTCTGCTGTGACACACAGGAGAGCGACTGTACCCGCTCATTCATGAACTCCACCCTCACCTGGCTGGAAAAATCACCGGGATGCTGCTGGAGATCGACAACTCGGATCTTTTGCACATGCTGGAGTCGCCCGAGTCTCTGCACTCCAAGGTACGTTCATGCTCACTTTGCTATGAGCTGTTTAATAGTCTAATTCCTAGAATGTATTTAATCAAAACACTTGAGTCATGTCCTACGTTCTTATCAAATCAAACACCATATATGGGTCTCTGTAGTCATCAAAGTGTCCACCAGTATGTCTGCAAAGACAACAGAGCCTTGTTTGCAGTCTGTCTTGTGCTTTTAATGGAATGCCTGGTACCATTTCATGCACAAGAGTTGATGAGCAAGCAGCAAGCTGAATTTGACCTTATGATCATGGATAATTGTGGCATTTTAGAGATAATGACTCTGTTGGTCAGGTGGACGAGGCGATCGCTGTCCTGCAGGCTCACCAGGCAAAGGAGTGTTCTCCTAAGAAGTGAAGAGCTCCGTCAGGTCAGCAACAACAGATGCTTTTAAGCCGCGGACAGATCCTCACAGCAAGCCCAAGTTTCATCAAAAATGTTTTTATAGGGTTTGATTGTACAAAGTTCAGTTGCTATTACTTTTAGGTGACGGGTATTTTTTTAAGCACTTTGTTAGGAAACTGAGCACAGTCCTCTGTGAGGCTCCCTGATCCCGTATTAACACAAATCACTTAACTGTGCTGTTTTTTGTTTTTTTTTCTTCTTCCCCCCAGATGTCAACAACTTTCTGGAGGAGGGAAATATGACAAAAGTATATTTTCAGAAAGAAAAAGTGTGGATAAAAAAAGATTTAAGAAGTTAAAGCTATTTTGTTGATGCAGTACCTTCTGTTAGAATATAAAGTTTTCCAATATAAGCATTAAACCTGCCTTGTGTCATTTTGTGGAGCTCAAACGTAAATGCAGACTATTCTTGAGGGTTTCAAAATGTAGTTCACACCTTCAGTGGATGTCTGATCACCTGACTGAGGAATAACAGGGCTGCTCTTTAGCACCATTTGGCAATTATTGAGACCAACCAAATATTTTTCAGAACTTTCTTATAAGACCCAACGGTCTGAAAACATTTGATGCAATTTTTGCCAATGCTCCAGCGTTTCTTTGTGTTGCAGGAACACGACAGCTGGGTTTATATTTACATTTTTTCAGTTTAGCGAGGTTGTCTACTTTTTGGTTTAACGAGTAACAGATTAACTGTCCCACATCTGTTAAAGAGCAGTACAGGTCATAAACAACAAGCAGGAGGTGGGTAAACACCCCCAGTAGTGCCAGTTAAAATGCTAAATCTAAAGTAAATAAACCACGCTGTAAATCTACTGGTCACATCGGTCCAAGGAGGACATGGTCAGAGGAGACAAATTTGCTAAATTGATGTGTTCTTCTCACAGTATCCTTCCATAAGGCATGAATTGGTTCTGTTGGACAAAATACCCACCATTATGGAAGTCAATTCTCATCAGTCCAAAATATGTCTCAACTAAGTGGATTTAAAAACACCTGTAACTCATTCACAGGACACGTATTAAAAGAGACGAGTGTCTCAAATCTAGTCTTATGATTTTGTCCAAGTATTAAAGGTCAGTTTTGTGGCTTAAGATAAAAAGCATTTCATTTTCTGACCGGATGCTTCATTTTGTCCACTTTGATGTAAAAACCATTTGCTTATACCAAGTATTAAAATAGCAATAGAGAAACATGGGGTCTGATGGTGTAATTAAGACTTTAATCACAGGCATCTTAAAACTGGGAACAAAAACAAAATGAAATTGTCAAATTTTGCCAAGTTTATTGGGAGCCTTCATACAAAAAATGAAATTATGGCTGTATAAAGTTACAAAGGATTATTGTTGACATTGATATACTTTTGGCATTTAAGGCCCGTTAACCCCAATGCAGTTTTGTAACTCTTGGAAATTCTTTTTAAATCTAAAACTGATTTAAACAAGCAGATAAGACAGGAATATTTAAAAAAAACATACAGACCAATAGATACCTGCAGATTACTTCTCGTGGTAGTTTACAACACAAACCCACAAAAAACTTGAAAAGCAACTAAAGAAAAAAATCCTAATTTTCAATGGTCAACGTGAACTTGAGGCCACTTTTATTACACACAGCCAACTAACTTCAATGTGTCTGTTTCAATGACATTTCCATGAATGCAAACAAATGTATTTACACTGACTTTCAGAAGCAGCATGTCTCAGACTATCGACGTGCTGGCATTAGAAGCTGCTTTGCCGTTACTGAATCAGGGAAGAGGTTGTGGTAGGTCGGTAAGGGAACGTACGCAGCTGTTATCATTTTGCCTGAGGGATAGAAAAAGAAATGTTACAACCTGCACAGACAGATTTAGAAGTCATAATGAAGACAAATCATAGGAGCGCCACATTACATACCTGCAAACCAGCGTCCATGAAGTGCATTTACAGTTGCCATCGCTGCTGGTATTGAGGGACACTTCACATACACGTTACCCTGATTAAGCAAGAGAGGACAGAAGAGATTATAAAACCTGTGAACTTTGTGAAAATGTAACTAACCATCGTGTGAAGTCTGAACTGAATGATTCAACTTACTTGAGCAGAGTTCTTGTCAACATAAATGTGAACGATCCCTCCGTGTTTGTTGCACTCTTCAATCACATCGTCTTGGATTTCTGTAGCCCAGCTGGGGTCATTTTCTCTGAAAATGGAGACAAAAAAAGTCAAAATTAGGAATACAGCAACAAAACAAATAAAATCTCAAATGATGAATTAAAAATTACATTTTTAAAAATATAGGTTTATGATGGCTTCCCTTAAATTAATATCGTAGTAGTGAGGGTCAAAATCCAGTAATATGCCTGAACTTTGAAATGATTTTTTTTTTTTAATAGCAATCCACTGTTAAGACTTCAGCCTCCATCTAATGAACTTTGGTTCCTTTTTGGAACAGGAAATCAGTTTACATAAACTGGAACATCCTCCTTACGCTTGTGGGTTGAACAGGTTGGACAGCTGGAGGCAGTGTGTGGCCAGTGGTTGTGATGGGAGGTTCAAAGCTTGAGTTGGAGCTGGAGCAGGAACAGCTGAAACAACAAGAACAACAAATTGTCACTTTATGTTCTGAAGAAAATGAAAACCGTTTTCTGTCACCTAGACTCACCTGCTGGAGCAGCGATGTTCCCAAAGGGTATGGAGCCAGTCATCTGTAGAGCCTGCTGGGCAGCAGGAGGGATCTTCAGACCAGTTCCTGTGATGCGAAAGAGATATTTACTTTATGAGCCCCCAATAGTTAAAAATGGGGGGAAATATTCAAACAAACTCAAGAACTTTTTCCCATTAGAATGTATGTTTACACAGCTGAGAGTGTGATATTTGCAGCCATGTGATGTCAAGAGAATCTATCAGTGAGATTGGTTGTGAAGTATAACAATGGACACCTTCAGTTTTAATGAGAACAAAATTTATACTGTATTTGGAAACTGAAACATCAATTTGTGGTACATTTACAACACGTTTTTTTTACACTGCTGATATAGAAAGAATGCAACAAACCTTCTGCTAGCCGGGCCATCAGCTGCAGACGTCCTGTGGTGCCCAGGTCGATTCCAGTCCTCTCAAGCTCATCATTATCCAGGAACGAGCTGGCCGTCGACGAGTCCGAGCGCTCTGTGACATGGCCCACCTTCATCGGACGCCCGGCCAACTCAAAACCGTTCAGCTGCTCCAGCGCCTTTTTTGCACATTCCGCATCTGCAAACTTTAGAAAACAAGATCTGAGAATGAATTCAGCAGAAAAACACAAAACTACCGTCCGGTGAAATATAAGAGCTTTGCATACCGATATGAAGCCATAGCCTTTGGATCGACCAGTCTCGCTGTCCATCATAAGCTGAATTCCTTCAATCTTTGGAAACAAAGGACAACAGCACAGACGATTATTGAATTAATCTAGACGATTACAAATTTAATTTATTAGAGAAACTTGTTCCTGACCTTTCCAAAAGGCTCAAAGATTCCTCGAAGCATTTCTTCGGTAATATTGAAGTGAAGGGAACCCACATACAGCCGCATCGGACCAGAACTGCCCTTCTGGAGATTATTGGCAGCAGCTGCAGCTCTATTTTTCTCTGCCTGTAATTCCATAAACACATTATAATGTAATTACATTGAGCGCATCAAAATTATTATGAGCTACAATAAACAAAGTCGCTGTTTGTCCCAACTCAAGGCAATCTGACCTTTAAATAATTGCATTTCTGTTTTCTATAAATGTATTTATTTGATATTTCCAAACATTTTATTAGATAATAAATGCTTCAAAAAGTCTGTTAAATGTTTGGAGCACAGTCCACCAATTCTGAAGGCTGGCTTCTGTCTATTAATATGTTCAGTCACGTTGAGCAGAAACAGCCCAGCTGCACTATATTTAGATAAAGTTACCACACTGACCTGAGAGGCCTGGACGATGATGGGCACTCCTAAAAGCCTCTGTCCAGTCAGACCAATAGCCAGCGGTACAGAAGAAGCCTCCACAAACTCGATGTACGCAATGCCCTTCGATCTCCTGGAGTTTCTGTCTGAGATCATTCTCACATCTCTGACCTACAGATGAAAAACGGTCACAACATCACAAATCATTCCTTAAGAACTTGGATTATTTATGTTTATCTTGACAAATTTACAGACCTTTCCGACAGCTGAGAAGAAATCTTCCAGGTCTCGAGCTCTGATCCTCGCAGCAAGCTGCATACAAAAAACTGTGCGGGCATCCCTCTCCTCTGGTGTTAGATTGTCAATTGGTTGCCTTAAAAAAAGAAAAAGAAAAAAGTTACTACATAAGCTAGGCAGAAGTTAAAGTTAAAACACCACAAACATTAAATTTGGAGTTGTTTTGACAAACACAGGCCATATTCTCACCTAATGGGACTCTTTTCTTTTTTGAAAGGGCTTCGACTCTTGGAGCGTTTCCGGCTGAAATACAAATAGATAAACAAAACTTTATTAAAGTATTTATGTTTGAAAGCATGTGAGAAAAATAACAGGTCCTGCTGTGGCTCATATCAATGGCAAGGGGAGAAAAAAAGAGAAACGACTTCTAAGTTATTTAACTGAACACTGCAAGCAACGTACAACATACAGTTCTGACTGGGAATACATAATCCAGTTTAAACGGTGACTTACACGGGGCTCTTGCGCGCTCTGTACCGCCCAGAACGATCCTTGCTCCGAGAGCGGCTGCGATGGCGCTCTCTGCTGCGGCTGCGTTTTCTTTCTCTGCTCTTGCTCCTCTTCTTGCTCTTCTTTTTGTCTTTACTCCTGCTTCTTCTTTTCCTAGAGCCAGGGCTCCGGCTCTTACTTCGACTCCTCCTTTTTCTGAAATAAATTACAGCACTACTTACAGTAAAGTTTTAAACCTAAAGATGATGTAACAAATGTTCAAAACTTACTTCTTGCCCTGGTCATCGTGTCCATTTGCATGAGAGGACTTGTTCTCATCCTAAGCAAGGTTGATAGAAGAACATCATGAGGACGTAGATGAAACATTTCAAGTCGTCAAGGTAAAGGGGATGGGGTGGGACAAGAGAAAATGCAGAATATATTCAATTAATAATAATACAAACTTCCTACTGTCATGGCTGGACAGTGTCCTTCCACTACCCCAATAGCTTCCCATTTCTTTTCTTTACAAGGCTGCTTAGTACTTAATGCAACAAAGCAAAGTTAAGGGAGAGTAGTGTCCAACATATTAGCTGAGTTCAGGAAGCTTTGATAACAGTCAGGTCATCTCCACCATTCCCCTTCTAAAAGGTCGTACCAATGCCACTATTTGTGCCTAATCATGTGACCTCATATGGCCCATGGCCACTAAAAGAGATCCTTTGTGGTTGGTGTCAGTCCAGTGATCTTCACCCACTTTCGTTCTTGGACTGTAAGAGCTCGATGCCACCTCTGTCACACATCTTGCCCTGAAGCAAACAGGGATTCACACTTCTTAGTAATATTGACGCCCAAGAAAATAAATAAAAAGATTAATTCAATTCCACGTGTTATACTACCATAATCTTTAGTCTGCATTATTGAGTAATACTTACAACCCTCATTTCATAATACAATGATGGTAGATAGAAGTATCTATTTTACAAAATTCTGGTAATACACTAAAATCTGTGGTGTTGAGTAGCATGCAATAAAAAAAAAAAATCAAGATGCTGATTCACATTACAGTTGACTATGCAAAGAGGCAGTATTCAAATTTACAAGCAAAAGAAGCTTTTCACCTGTGTTTCACCATAAAGACCATGACATGGCTGAAGTGTCTGAACAATAAAGTGCTGCGAAAGCAATTCCTGCATTTACAAAAAATGTGTTGCATTTAGACCGTTACACTTTGATAAACACAAATATCCATAAATCATTTGAGGAAACCATACTTACAAGCACAAATTTATGCATTATGATTGGCGCTACAGATTTTTTCTCTCTTCACAACAAAAACAAAAATACACTCTTCTTGAAATCATGCACTACAGGACATATTTTTCCACGGCAGGGCATACTATTTAAATGTGGTTATAAAATGAGCTGCATATTCAGAAACAGCCAGAACATGCAGATTGTAAGTCTGAATACTGCCTCATTTGCTGGACAGGTAAAGATGGGCTTATCAACCATTGGCATTCACCTTGTTGCAACCGAATAGGGATTGGATGTTCTAAGTTGAGTCTCTTTTAGTCCTAAAGTGAACCACAGTACATCAGTATATGCGCAATAACTACCTTCCTTTTTTTCACAGTTCACAGTGGAATCAAAGATGAATTCATGGGAGTAGAGGTGAGATATCATTAGGGAAGTCTATAAAGAGAGATAGATGTGGATTTATTTATAATTCCGTATTGCGTTTTAAATACTCAATCACACCACACAACATTCAAGTAAACTTTGTCACAGTAGCAAATATAAAGGACTAAATAAAGGAGTAAATCATAACAGTGAACAGGCCTCAGTTCTCAAACTTTCAACCCACCTTTCTGTATGGAGCCTCCAGCATGGCCTCAACGTCAAAATCGTCAGCCATGTCGATCCTGCAAAAAAAACAAAACACAGATAAAACAATGATTACTTTCACGCGTGTGCGATAAACAGAAACAAGCAACGGAGAGTCTAAAAATATAAGTGGCAAAGACACGGAACAGCTTTTCATAAAGTTTGCACCAACTCCTTACGATTTACCTCAATATCACACTACACAAGAATTTACTCCATTAAAATATACCAATCTTAAGAGTACCAGCTTCAGCTGAGCTCAAAGAACAACAGTGGAAATAACACGAAGTATACAGCACGCGTTTATCCTGTCACGAAGCTAATGCTAACTAGCCACATTGAAAAGCTACATCTCCGTCGTCTCAACGTTAGGTTATCTCAAGGGCCCGTATAAATGACTCGAAGCTGCCTAAAATGACAAGATACAATTCAGCGACCACGCAAATATGCAAGATAATCGAGCTAAAGCCAAATTACTTCGAAATGTGAACACACGTCCGCGTAATGTTTTCGGTGGGAAAACAGGCGCTTCTCAGCAGAGTGCCAAAATGGCCAACGGACGGCGTTTCCGCGACAGCGAGCTAGCTTAATTAGCAAATATTGACGTTACCGTTTGGAAATGATGAAATGGGGTGCCAAAGTCAAAATATCACGGAAAATGTGCAGCCGAAGAGATTCCTCTCGACGCCCCTCGCCTTGAAGATCACACAAAGCGCAGATGAGATCACGATTTTCGGAGTTATGTAACCTTTTTTTTCAACTATTAGCAACTATGCATAGCAGGTCGTGGCCTGGTATCAAAACGCTCTCCTTCCTTCTTCTTCGTCTTCCTCTTCCTCTCCTTTGAGGTTTTACGGCTGCGGTGACATTTGGCGTCGCCTTACTGCCGCCTACTGGAGACACGGTGGTACATTAACCACACGTTCAAGTGCTTTTGTCTGCACGGGTTCATATCATGGCCGCAGACATATTGAACAAGAACTACAAACATACATCGATCTATCAAAAACGAATATGATATCAGGCTGTGACAGCTTCATTCTAATATCAAACAATTTATTATAAAAGATTAACAAGTTTTTAAAAGATAAGTGTTTTTGTATATTACAATAAACTGCTGTTTTGAAAGGAGTGGCTATACTTTTTTTATCCACTGTAAAGCCAACAATCTGTGAACAATGGCGCCATCTAGTGGATAAAACCAACCCGGAACATTGGATATCGATTTATAAAATTCTGATTTAATGAACCTAAATACTGAAATATTTAGAAGTGGCGGTACAAAAGTAGGTTATAAAGAAAGTTATTGAACCAAGTGAACAGTTCACTTAAATACTGGCACATATCAAATGGGTGAGGACACAGATAATTCACTAAACAACTTTCTGGGTGCTTTGTAATTGCAAAAACTATTCCCCGTTCTAGAGGAGGCTACACATATACACCAGGGTAACAGACTGTCGTTATATACACACACACACACTGGGGAAAATAAGTATTTGATACACTGCAGATTTTGCAAGTTTCCCCCCTTATAAAGAATGGAGATGTCTGTAATTTTTACATACGTACTCTTCAACTGTGAGAGACAGAATCTAAAACAAAAATCCAGAAAATCACATTGTATGATTTTTAAAGAATTCATTTGCATTATATTGCATGGAATAAGTATGTGATAGAGAAAAAAAAATGAATTTGATATTTAGTACAGATCCAATAACAGTGATCAAATGTTTCCTATAGTTCTTGACCAGGTTTGCACACACTGCAGCAGCAATTTTGGCCCACTCCTCCATAGAGATCTCCTCCAGATCTTTCAGGTTTCGAGGTTGTAGCTGGGCAACACAGAGTTTCATCTCCGTCCAAAGATTTTCTGTTGAGTTTAAGTCTTGAGAAGGACTAGGCCACTCCAGGACCTTGAAATGCTTTTTACAGAGCCGCTCCTTAGTTGCCCTGGCTGTGTGTTTTGGGTCATTGTCTTGCTGGAAAACCCAACCACCCATCTTTAGTGCTTTTACTGAAGGAAGGAGGTTGTTGCCCAAAATCTCGCCATACGTGGCCACATCCATCCTTTCTTCAATACGGTGTAGCTGTCCTGCCCTCTTTGCAGAAAAGTACCCCCAAAGTATTATGTTTCTACCCCCTATGCTTCACAGTTGAGATGGTGGTCTTTGGATTGTACTCATCCTTCTTTTTCCTCCAAACACAGCGAGTGGCGTTTATACCGAAAAGTTCACTTTTGGTCTCACCTGACCACATTACTATATATAGTAATAATATATATTATATTTTCACAGTGTACACAGTTATATTATAACGTATAAAATCTCTCCATAAAGCAACAACAGTACTGGAAGATTTCAGTCCCTCATTGCGTTCTGCAACAAAGAACAGATTTAATTTATCAGATGTCATTTTCATAATCAAACAGAACAAACAGAGTGGCATTTCCCTTCAGCAACACCATACTCCACGAGGAAAAAAATCACATGCATACAGTAGCTATCTGACCTGAAGTAGTAAGTAGTCAGACAATACTCGTTTTCGCCAAGAGATGGCAGGAGCAGCTTTGTGATGAAGTGACTGATACCACAGTCCTTCAGGGTATACCGGAGCCCTGGTTAACCCTGTGTGTTTGGCTGTGATTTGCCGTATAATGAATACATAAGCCACCTGCATGTGGTCATTCAGTGGGCAGCATATGGCAGGTGATTCAATATGAGGTGAACGTGATGAGCCTGAGCCATGAACAGGAAACGACATAGTTTTGTGGGTCTCTGTGTTGGAGATTGTAAGTGAAAGAAAGTGTGACGTGAGCAAGTGCTGCCAAACTGAAATGTGTAAAAATGAGCTTTGTGAGGATGTTGTGAATATTTGCCTGGATACGAACTTAAAAGCATCGTCCTCTGGCTCAAGGCCAAGCCTCAGTTGTAATTACGTCCATGTCTAAGACTCTTAAAAGCTCCTGGCATGTTTTCTTGTCTTATTTCCTCTTCTGTCTTTGATTATATTCAACAAATACTCTGATTCAGCTGATGTGTTTTGTGTTGCCAAAAGCCTTAAATAGAGGCTTAATGAAATAACATTGTTTGGATGGACTTATGTCATTTACATCAAAAGTTAAACCTTCTTCTAAGGAACCATATCCATACCAAAGCAGTTACTTTTGTGAAACATCTTTATCTCATTAATTTCAGACAGTGAGAACAACACGCAGCATGTTGGCTGATGCTGAACATCTGGCAGGTGGAGAAGGCAAGGAAGAGGCAGCGCATCCCCCAAACAAACTGCAGTCTGTCGTCAGTGATCTGGGTCACAGTCAGGACTTCCACCTTCATTTCACGGCTTTGTGACCCAGCAGGAGGAGCCGGATGGTGCTTGAGAAATCAAAGGACTGTCACATGTTCCCAGCTTTCTCCAGATAGGCACCACGCAACAGGAAAGTGATGGAGATGATGACGGATAATTGAGACAACCCATCTGTTCAGCTTGTCTTAGTGTTTATCCAGTGGACTCGTATTGGTGATTTTTTGTAATGTGGGATCCACTGTGTGCTCTGCCCTTTCATTTGTACATTTTTATGTTTCGTTAAATCAAATCGCAGATTTCTTAAAGTGTGTCGTGATGTACACTAATCAGCCACGACATTATGACCACTGACAGACGTAAATAACAACGACCATCTTGTGACAATACTGGGCAACTGCTGGGAGACTTTTGGACCTGGCACTGGTGTGGATGTTACTTAGACCTTATCATATGCACTTACTTTAAGCTCATTTCATCTTTTTTGTGTGTGTTGCATATTGTTTGCTGCTACTTAGAAGAAATCCTTGAAATCAAGGTTACATATCTAAAGAAACCTATGCTCACAATTTAATATTTAAAATCAGAAGCTGCATCTGAGCTCTTTCTCTGCAGAGCATGAATTATGGATGCACAAAAAAACAAACATAAAAGCTTCAAATGAGTTTATTTGACATCCAAATATGAACATTCGTACACTTTTTGATGTTTGCATTTTGGGCAATAAATAACACTATTACCAGCCGTATTAGACAATGTTGGATAATATCAAGGTTAATTCCATCACTTATAAAGTATAATAAAACCTTATTTACATTTGTTTCTCCACTATTTCCAATATACAGAGTTGACAGTATTTGTCTGTTGTATGTCAGGCAGCAGAGTCCTCAGTTGTGATTGTGTTATTTAGTTTAAGTGGCGCATCATAGTCCGGGGGAACCTCAAAAAATGGTTTATCATCGAAACAGAAATCATCAGACGGTGATGCGAGGGATGGCATCCTCAAGACAAAGCCTGTGAGGATGCCTCCCACTGCTGACAGTCCTATTGTGGAGAATACAGCTGCGACCTGGAAGAGAGCCTGTTCCCGGGCAGTCCTCCCTAAACCTGGCTGTAAACCAGGGATCAACATCTGGAGCTCTTGCAGTTTAGGGTCCCCTTCCACTGGAGCTCTGTGGGTAAAGATCTCATACAAACTGGGGCCGTAAACATCCTCACTAGCCATCAAAATGGCACATATCCCTGCAGTGCAGGATATAAGTCCCGTTAAACCATGCAAGTTATGTATCCCGCACTGATCCTGGATCCGGAAGCGGCGTGCCAAGAAAGGAGTCAAGTACTTGTAGCCCAGCATGCATGCAATACAGCCCATCATACCCAGAGCATAAGCCGCTGCAGGCGATATCATCATATCCACAGACGCCCCAACCGTCACACCTCCTGCCAGGGTCACGTTCTGAACATCAGCCATGGTGAGCTTCCCGTTTTTGTTCAGCATCGCAGAGAGAGCAAAGGCTGTGAGCGTGGAGGCACTGAGGCCGATGAAGGTGTGGAGGATGGCCCTGTGCTGGTCGTCACCTTTTAGGGTCAATGCCGAGTTGAAAGAGGGCCAGAACACCCACAGGAACAAGGTCCCCATCACAGACAGCATGTCAGACTGGTAACTAGTGCGCTCCTTTGCGTGACCTTCATTTAGGCGAGGTCTGTACAGCATAAATGTGACGCCCAAACCAAAATAACATGCAAAGATATGAATGAGAATGGAGCCTCCTGCATCGTTGATCTTCAGATACTTCAGCACGGCCCATTCTGTGACTGAAAACGCCGGCACCTCCAGCAGAGCCATGACCAGCAGCTGCAACGGACTGGTCTTGCCCAGCACGGCCCCGAAAGATATCAGCACCACAGCACAGGCAAATTCTGCATTTATGAGGTTGATCACTCCGAGGTGGATCTTACCGTCATGGCTGAACTGGAAGTACCCCTGCACCAGAATCGCCCACTGGATGGCAAAAGTAGCAGTGAGGAAGTTGAAAATCATCCCTCCAAAGCCATAGAATCTGAAGAATGCAAGCAGGCATCCGAAGCCAAGGAATATCATGACCTGTATGTCTATAAAGTACGGGTAGTCCCTGTACATCGCATTGTGCATGGGGTCCGTCTGGTTGGTCTGAAATCTGGCATCGGCATGTTCATCGTAGGTGACGAAGGCAGCGTAGAGGATGACAAAGATCACTTCAGCGACGAACACAAACACGGGCAACCTCACACGCAGGCTGGTCGGTGGTGTCTTCATCCTGCCCGCTCTCCAGAGCAAATGACTGACATTTCTTTTGTAGCCTGGATTATCTCTGTTTAGATAAGACAGGTCAGAGACATCGATCAAGTCTGCTCTCTCTCAGACAAACACAGCAGTTTTCCCCAGCTGTGTGGACTTTGGTCGCTGTAATAAGACATGCACCAGCTTTGAAGTGTTAAAGGCGAAAAGGCTTCATTCACAGATTACTACAAAGGACACCCAAGGGTGACAAACACAATATATTTAGAATGAACATCTAGCAATGTGTGAGTGAAATTAAATTCCAACAGTGGCTGGAGGCTTACCATGCTTGCACACACACACCTAAACAATGACTACTGGACATTTACTCGTGCAGCTAAGTGCACTGGTAAAATTAAACTTAAAAGTGATTTTCAAGTGGCATTTCACAACAGTACTATTTAGTGGATATTGTCCCGATCAATCACTTTGACATTAAGGTGAGAACAGGAAACTGTTATGCAACCGTTTTCCCCAGCTGTTGAATGCTGAATGTTCTCCTACAGCTTGAACCAGTGCAATAAAATGATTTCAACCAAATTTTAAAAGGATGGCCTGGTCTTGTTAAATCAGTTTTATTTGAGAACAGCTTCCAAGTTCTTCATTTATTGTGTCATGTGGTGCACGTCAAGGTTTTATTATATGACATATCTGTGTGCACGTCCATTTAGGAGGAAAAACATCCCAGATATTTTTGCACTGGGCTATTAATCTGATCATTGTTAACAGTCAGAGCTGACAGGTATATGTCTCAATTGACATTATCTGGCAAGAGATTTGCTCCCATCCAAAGCTTATGAACTTATGAATTTTCCTTCAATTCATACTTCATTCAGAGGCTGTTGCCTGTTGTGAATTAAAGTCACTTGGGTCACAGTGCTTTCACATGTACGTCCCTCCGTAGAGGTGCCTGGCTAGAAAGAATACTCTGTGGAAAGTTAGAGTCACAGACAACAGTTTTCCATTCAGGACCACTTTATTCAAAGAGACTTTCTTTCTATTTGCAGTAAATATTTTCTTTTGTTAGCACGGCTCTATTCTGGGACCTCAGTGCAAAGCTGTTTGCAGAGCAAGCAACAAGGGTAGGCTAAAGCAGCTTAAAAAAGGCGTCCTGAACGAGATTTGCCAATAGAGGACTCAGCTGAGCTGGCAGCTGATGTGGGCTGGCATGTAAATCAACTATCAGCTAATGTAGCAGAAGGATTGTGAGCTGAGCATTACTGAACTAACACCATGCTCAACAACTGTGCTTTTGTTTACAAAATCACCTTGCCTAGAGAGACACTTTCAGGAATGACGGTGCAATACCTTTGTCAACTTCTAGGCTGTCCTAATTCCTTCTGAGCCTCCTAGCATGAGCTCACCTGGCCACAAGACTTCCTGATTTTGCAAGATTGTGCAAATGTTTGTACAATCAGTTGTTTGCTTTACCATCATGACATTTTGCACAGTCATTCATGTTTGTCCCAGGATGAATCGTAATCACTTCGGATGATCCTCTAGCTTTTACTCTGATGATCTCTTCAGGTCAAAGCATAATACTCATTACGCTGCATGCTTTATTCTGTATTTAGTGCTAATTTGTCAATATTAGCACTGGACATTTTTTCATTAAGCAGGACCCAACAAGTCCTGCTTAAGTTAAAATCTGTCTTTTAAGGAAGACCTGACCAAGACAGCAGCCTTACATTGTCATGAAAGCACAGAAAAGGACAATTCACTAAACTACTGACAAAATGAGACCATCTAAAATAAGGTCTGTTTATGAAGGTTCTCAGTCATCCAGGACCAGGAATAAAAAAAAGAAAAAGTCAAACCATGGGCAGTTGTCTCTTGAATACATTTAACCACTCATCCAATAAACTTCTTCAGGTCTAATGTAAGACAAAACAAACAGATATAAACTGTAAAAACCTGGATATAACATTGGATATACAAGGTTTTTAAGTTTAATTACCCTCTGCAAAACAACTAAAAAAGAAAGCTTCTTTCTTTCTTTCCCCATCTTGAAAACTATGATGATACTCCTGGCAAACATTAGCATTCTCATGTTAGCATTATACTGAAAACACCACTGTGTCTAAGTAGACTCACTACGCAGCTGCAGATTTTATTGTTCCCTTTAACTTCAGACCCATATGACTACTCACATATCTGACTGATGCAGTCTGTATGCTCTTAAACACTGCAGCATTGTTAAAAAGTGAAATATGCTGCATATGTGTTGGCTCCTGCAGCAGCAGCTCTGTCCAATTTTGTGTCGCGGTGATACCTTTCCAGTTCAAGTGTGGCCAAATCTGTGTGACTAAATGTAAACTGAGGTCAGTGATGGCATTTGCAGAGACACAAATCCCAAAAGACACATTAGGAAATTTGACAAGTGTTGTTGTATTAAAATGATTTATTGCATTTTGTCCGGACATATAAAATGGTTTCTTTAAACCATTACTTGTACACAATTGCATATAATAGAACATTTAGCATTTTAGAAGACAATACAAACCTCTAATTATTTTATATTTATAAAATGTGTATTGACACACGTGACAATATTATCTCTAAGCCTACAATCACAATCACTATTTACAAGTGTCCCGTGTCACTATTCAGTATACAGTGTCCTCTCTCAAACAAGCATCAGGTTCACACACAAACATATGGCATACACACGCTCACTGTGGGAGTTGAGAATCCCGAATATAAATTTATGCAAATGAATGAGTTTCCAATAATATTCACCTGCAAACTGACACCATTGTCTTATGGATCAAAAGCATGGATCAGTTCAGTTTTCACTGTTGCTGATGTTATGCACCCACACTTTTCAGATTAAGGGTGCAATAAATCTTTGTGTCTTTGAGGAAGTGAGTTGTATATGCTCCAGCATAACATCGTGTGTACAATAAATCAGGATTAGATTAAAATACTCAGAAGTACTACAAGATAGCAAAAAAAAATCCTGAATGAAATACAGGCCAAGGGGAGAAAAAAAGAGAAAACAAATCAGACTACTGTCTATGTACACGTTTGAACTGACAAAACTATGAATAGCCTATTAAATGATTTGTTTTGAATACTGATATTACTAACTATGCATGTTTTGGAGCAAGAAACCCTACACTACTTTAATCCTTATGACAAAGACGTGTCTAAGTCTATGACATGTACTTTATGTCAAACATTACAAAACAACACACAAACAGAAGCTAAAAATCAATTGTACATACACTTTCTCTCTCACACACACATACAAACTAAACATCTGAGAGACAGGATAACGATTAAATAATTTCAATTTGAAGCCCGTCATTTGTGATTTACTCAATTTACAATATTATAGCTACTGTCAACAGATATTCAAATAAAACATTTTACAGTCATAGTTTTAAACATTTTGAGAAGTATTCATATTTGTTTTCTTGCCAAGAGAAAGATGAGAAGATTATTATAACTGCTGCCTCAATGTTGTAACCATGTACAGCTACAGCTAATCTATAGTGTAGCTTAGGATAAACATGAGGAAACAGCTAGTGGCAGAATACACCTGCTACTAAAGTTCACATAATGAGATAGTAAATCTTGTTTGTTTAACCATGTTAGAGAGTTGTTTGCAAGACTGTTTCCTTGTCACCAGCAGTTACCTGAAAGTTGTTGCTCCTAATAAAGAACTTAGCTCATAACCGCTTGTAAATGTGCTAGTTGCAGGTTTAAAATGGTGTTCTTGTATGGATTAGGCACACAAGATAAACAGTGTGAGATAATTAGCTTTAAACGAACTGACAGAGGAACTGAGTTATGTTTAGACAGCACTAGACTAGCAGTTTCTCATGTTTCTATCGTTTATGCTAAGCTAATCTGTCTCCTAGCAACAGCTACATACAGCATACAGGCTTCTACAGCGTAAACCATGACAAAAAACAAAGGTGTATTTCCCAAAATGCAAACTGTCACTTTACTTTCTGTATTTCAGATTATTTAAATAATGACACTGTAAATATGTGTTTTTCAGATTAATGACATTAAAATTTTTCTTTTCCCTCTTGTGTTGCAAAATATAATAGAACTTAGTATGCTGGTTCCTACTGTGGAAGAATACGCTGTATTATAAGAGGTTTGATGGCATAAATAAAATAATTGCATCTGCCTCTTGTCATTGTCTAAAATGTGTTTTAATCTTACATTACATTTATATAGAGGCCCATCTTGTTCGTAAGAAACCGTTAAGGTTTAGTATTTTCAGAACTGATACAAATAAAACATTAAATTCTGGTTCAGTTTGATCATTTTCATGAATTACCACAAATATTTTAAAATTAAATCAACCAGATCCCGAGCATATTCATAAATGAGCAATAATATCTAGCACAGGACAGTGTGTTGCAGGAAAACATGGCTGCGTAAGGAGCAATAAATATCAACTGATAAGCGAATTGTTATAATTTTAAGCCCAAAGGCTTTGAGATGCAGCATGAACCAACATTTTCTCGCTATGTATTATTAACAGCACTCCAGTATCATTAATTGAGCACTTCCAAACATACTATGAAAAGCAAAAACAGACAAAGACAGACATGATTAGATGAATAAATACATCAATAACATCAATAATAAATAACAGAAAATGAGAAAAGTGATAAATAACATTTCTGTTTCATGGGTAGCTGGGAAAAAAAGCAGAAAGTTGACTTGACAAACCAGAAAAGGAAATGACAAAAAAGCTTTTTTCTGTTATTCAGACTGTTAAGCTGCCCAAAAATTCAACTGCTGCAATCAGTCTACAACAAAGAGGTGACTGTAAGGTTGTGTGTACTTTAGAGGTTAAAAGGTACCAGATGGTCACCTGAAAACACTGGCGTTTGAGTACAACGTGTGGTGGCAGCTGACAGGGCCGGTGTTTTCCAGTTTGTTTTTTTATTTTATCTCTGGAACCAAGGACAGGGGAGGGGAGAGTTCATGTAGGTGCAGATAAAGGACCCTAAAGGCTCTTCAGGAGTAGATGGTGATGACCTCGCGACCACCTCCACGCACCAGGAGGACCCGATTGAGGCCTTCAGTGAGCACCTCGAGGAACTCCATATCTGAGAGAGATTTTCAGTGAAGGATTGTAGTTGTTTTGTAGTTTGTTTCCTACTGACACAGGAAAGAGTTATGGCTTCATGCTGCACAGCAGTGGTTTTAAGTTCTGGACTGCTCTGCCACTTTTAATTTAAACTGACTTGGTTCTGTTTTTTTTAAACTTTACTTAGCACCAAGTTATGCAGTTGGTGTTTGATTGGTGTGGACATTTCCAAGGAAACCACGAAAGCATATATTGATGTTGTGGCTCCAGAGACTACATTTGAGTCACATAATCATGAATCTACTTAAGATTTACTACAAATTTCCAATTCTGGGATCGGTCCATATATCTTTCTGTCATTTATAGCTGCTTAATCCTGTAGAGGGTTGCAGGGGGCTGGAGCTTTTACCAGCTGATACTGGGAGAGAGAGTTAGAGAGTCAATCACAGGGTTAACACAAAGAGACACACGCACACCTACGAACAACCAGTCAACCTAGCATGCATGTTTTTGGACTATAGGAGGAGGCCAGCACACATAGAGACATCAACTTTTAGTCAAATCAATTATGTGCTTCTCTACTTTATTATATAACAGCTATCTTACAACTGTATACTGATATATATTTTGGAGCAGACCAGACGTAGAAGCTCTGACTCATTATATTTATAACACACTAAGAACTGAACTAAGCCACAAAGATATTTGGAGAACAAACAGTGTGTGAGATGTATAGGATACAGTTCTCCTCGCCCACGCGGTTCTTTGGTGGTCCCGGCATGTTGAGCAGGACAAGCTTTGCCTCCTTGGACTTCTTTGTGATGACCTCATTGAGCCGCATCGCTGTGTGCATGCGCCTCAGATCAGTCTGGTTCCTGACGGTAGAAACATGACGGGTCACAATGGGTTTGATTCACAAATCAAGTCTTTCTACGACTCGACTCACGCTGCTAGCTGTCTTGGTGGAAAGTGATCATACTTACAAGTTCTCCCATTCCCTGCCGCATATTTGGAAGGAAATAATAATAATGAGTTAGACAAGGTTTAAACTGGCAGTGTCCAGAAGGGCAAGTTTAGTTCTGAGAGGTATTTAAATAAAATGTTTAGATGTAATTGAATAGCTTAAAAGTGTAAAAGTCTCCATAGCTTTTGAAATATAGTGACATTTTGACTGAGCTCATTGAAAAGTTATGAAAAAGTATTACCCCCCTCTTTTTGTTAAGAACTGCAATTTCACATTATCACTACCTCTCTTATTATACTAAAAGAAAGAAAGGAATTTGGTAGACAAGTATTTTGTCCATACTTCTGTCTTTAAGTTCAAAGTTTTATTTGTCACATGTGCAGGAACAACCTGTTTCTCTTTAAATCCTTGAACATGGGTCGATGTGGACAAATATTTACAACTGGCCCACGTCCTTGTGTCTATGCTGTGTGTCATGTCTGCTTCCTGTGCAGCGTATTGACAGTATGGAGACTATGGGTTCACTCACGGCTTCATGTTGAAGTGATCTTTGCCCGCCTCTGGGGTCGCTGCTAGAAAGGTCTTCCCCTTGTCTGCGCCCTTCCTGTCAGTGGAGGCGACAGCGCCCCCTGCAGGCGCAGAGGGGGACGTGGGGCTTGTGGGGCTGGTGGGTGAGGAGGCATTCTTAGTGTGGATCAGCTGTACCTGTTTGGGGTTGGAGACAGCCACAGACTGAGAGAAGGACACCATGACGTGACAGGTAAAAAGAGAGAAAAGAGTGAACTGTCAGTAACGCTGTCGCAGTGGCCAGTTAGTAAACCCTCAGCAAAGACTGAAAAGAATAAAACCTTTCAAAAACAGAAACCGGAGAACACACAGAGATCAGGAGTGATGGAGGTAAGGACAGAAGATCTATAAATGATCAAGTCTTTTTCTCCCATGGAGGCTGTAACCTAGTATTACCTCTTCCTCTGGCTTTTCAGCCACGCTGGCTGGCGCCTCCTCGCCACTGTGCTGGGGCCTCAAGGCAGAAGGGTTTTTACGCCGGATGGACCCACGGGATGAATCTGTAATGCTCTGGATCTATAATGACAACCAAAAAAAAAGAAAAAAAAGAAATTACTAATTTCCCCATGGAGTCTTCCTTCAGTCAAAATCCAGCGAGTACAAGTCCAGACAGACACCGTATTGTATTATAAACCAATTTCCTGCCTCAGAGCAGATATTCAAAGTGCACAGAGTGATAATGAAAATGTCCAAATGAGTGTCATGTTGCCTAGTTATCCATGAAGATTATGATTTCATTTCTGTCCCCGTCCCAGTTATGCATATGACATAGACATTTGTGGTTTACCTCTCTCTCCATCTCGTTCTTGGTCAGATGCATCTGTTTGAGGATCTGTGATCGCTGCTCCATTACCAGGGTCTTTTCATAGGTGTATGCTGATATGTCACCGTCATGCTTTAAAAAGAGAACACATTTCCATGTATAATAGGGATACTGTAAGTTTAAACAGCGTCATACGGTTATTTGGAGAAATGGTTTCATCTGTGGGTAAACAACAGACTTTCTCTGAGAAGAAAACATTTTTATTTTTTCGTTCCAAAGGAACTAATCCTCTCCTCGCAGGATGCTTGTGACTCAGATTATGTGCCAGACAAATCTCTCACCATCTCCACCACTTCCACCTCAGCATCAATACGCAGGTGATAGAGGAAGGTGATGAGGTCCTTCTTCATCTGGATGCTGTTGTCATCCATCTGAGCAACAGTGAAAATACGCATCTTGCACTTTCTCCACACCTACAGAACAAATCAGGAACATTCGCAGATACTGACGTTAGTGACGCGCCGTTAAGACATGCCCCACTTAACTTGTGCTTGTGATCTCCAGTCATACTAAACCTCCTCAGGTGTAAGGGACTACTACTCTGTGTCTTCCTTCCCACCTTATGCTGACGCAGCAGGAAGGGCAGAAGCATCAGCATGCCCCCATCGTGGACAATCCACCAGACATCTATGTGGCCTTCGGTGAAGCGCTCTCCATTGGATGGATAGCTGGAGATATTCTTAGGGACGAGCAAGGCCAGGCTGGCTATGGTTGTCTCTCTAACCACCTCTGTAAAAGGAGAGAATAAAACACGATGTGTTCTGGTCATCCCTTTAGAGAGATTTAGCTAAATATACCTATGAACAACAGCAGACAGTGTGGAACTTGATCCATACTGGGTTACTGAGGCTGATGCTTAAACCAAATCCACTCCTTGAAAGTAAAATAAGCATTTTTGAATTCGCTGTTGATTTACTCTTGGTTGCAGTCTATGTCAGACTATATGATATCAGTGACTCTATGATATAACTGGATGTAAATGGGAGAAAGTACAGTATATGACAGCAAAGTGCATGTCATCCACATGTGCATACTTGTATCGTTTTCGATAACCAAACCATCAATGGGGGACATTCAGTTTTCATAAAACATACTGTATGTTCAAATGGAAATTCTGATCTGATATTCACATGGTGGGTCATGTGCACCCGAAAGCTGTAAAGCCTTCATGTATTTGCAATATGATTAATTTTTCATATTCAAGAAAGACTTTGTTTCCATGGCCTGTGCCATTTATGAAAACTTCAGCAAACACTTCTATGGTTGTAAAGTAATGAAGGTTTTATGTGACTCCTCTCGTGAGCACAGTAAAGGCCAAAGAATCTCAGGGTCGAATCTAAATTCTTCTCTTAGTCATTCAGTTAATACATAAGTTGCTATTAGGTGGAAATAAAGAAACAAAACAAAAGCCGTCCGATGTGAAATGAAAGTGGAGGCGCCACTCACTGACAAACATCTAAGATGTCTTTTATTCCACCAGTGGACTTACCAATGAAGTTCCTAAACTGCTGGTGGTACTCGGGATGTTTCCAGTTACGGGGCCAGCTCACCATCACAGTGTTGTGCTTCAGACCTCCGAGCCCTCCAACCTGGATCAGGTGGGAGGTCCCATCTCTGAGGTTGGAGGAGATGACGACCTGAGAGAAACCCTTCACCTTCTCTGTCTCCATCAACTTACGCAAAGACTGCAGAGACACAGACAGAGCGGGAGCTCACTGTTAGGGAAAGTGGGGATCATGTAATTGGTAATGTGTTGTGAAGCAGCAAGAGGTGAGTAACATTAAACTGTTGTTTTTGTGTGTGATATGCTGCAGACCTGATCTGCTCTCTGGGCCTCAGTATAGTTGTCCAGGAAGGTTCCTTGAACAGAGGTGCCGACGATGGTCAGACCCTTCCCCGCTTTCAGCTGATTAGTCAGAGAGAGCATGCGAGGCTGCTCCACGTTCTGCTCATCATCCACGCTCACCAGAACCAGGACCTGAGGCCTGACAAAACAACAAACAAAGCAGCAGGGGGTTGAAACATGTCAGAGATAACTCCACGGGAAACTCAAAACAAGCATCTTAAACCGTCAACATGGACTGAACTGACCTCCAGTTCTTGGTGTGCGGCGGGCCCTCCTCCAGCCTCATCAGGGCAAAGCGTGCAGCGCTGAGCGAGATGCCACGTATGCCATCACCCCACTCCTTCTCAGCTCTGTCTCACAGAATATTTATCGGTTACCACATGACGCTATCTACACCATCTATGTGAGCCATTATGTGACTATTGACAAAGGAGCCTTATGCTGAATAAAAACAAGACCCCTCCTTTGCTGTCTTGTCTTGATTTCTTACCCGCAGAACTCAATGTATTTGTAGATGCAGGTGGCGATGCCCATGGCGACTATGGCGTAATACCAAGAGCAGATGAACATGAGCGCCAGGCACAGGCTCATACCGAGGAACGACAGAGCCCTGTGGGAGAGCAGATTGAAATACAGCAATGAGCTCAGGTTGTAAAAGGGAAGTTTTGTATTTTATTTGATGCTGCAAAGTTCATCTTGGAACACAAACAAGCAAACGTCAGGTTCCCATGGCAATTCAGATGCACACAGATTTCTGTGTGCGTCTGCAATGCTGAGTGCATGAATATGCTGTAGTGTTCACCACATTCATGCCAAAGTTTTCATGCTGACGAATGATCTAAAGGTGGAGATAATGTTTCTAATAGGCTATTCAGATCGTACTATACTAGTATATATAATGGAATAGACTGGTCAAAGGATGCTGTGGTTAAAATGGATGTAGTGATCCTTCATGAAGGTAGATAGAGGTAGATATACAGAATAGGGTGAGATGGAAGCAGATGATGCACCGTGGCGACCCCTGAAGAGAACAGCTGACAGAAAAGATGATGCTATTCAGATCTGAACGCAATTTATAAAGCAGGAAATACCTTCACAAACGGTACATTCTGCTGAACCAGACGCAACATATATTCAGCTTTTATTTATTGAATAAGAGGGACACTTTTTAACACGGACCTACAAACTCACCAGTGGTAAAATTTAAAGCGTGGCCTCCAGTTTGGCGTCCTCAGCAAAGTCTGCAGGGCGCAGGCGAGATTGACGAACATGTAGCACATCAAGAAGAACCTAAAGAAAGAAGGCCAGATGAAGAGAGAGAGAAACAATACAACGAGGAGAGAAGTGAGACAGTGAGGAGGATCATAATTAGAGTGGACGTGGTCTGGAATGAACGGACACGACTGCCCTTACATGGAGAGGATGGGTGCCACTGCGTCCAGGGAGGCAATGATGATGCCAATCTCACAGATGCTAGCTGTGAGTAAGAGCGCCCAGGTGGGCTCTCCATTGGCTTTGCCATGGCCAAACACCTGCAACAGCACAAAAATATTCAATAGGTACAATGCACATTAAAGATGACATTTTAATAATTTAATAATAATGTCTGCTACTGCAGCATAGGGCAAAAACATTAACATATAAGCTTGTATACATGAAGCATTTGAACGCTGTTGTACGTGTGCACTCACTCTAAGAAAAGGGATGATGCCGTCCCTGGAGATGGCCTGCAGGAGACGTGGGGCTCCCGTCAGACTCTGCAGTCCAGCGCCACAGGTGGAGAAGAAGGAGCCAAACACTATGACCCACGGAGAGGGCCATGCCAGCGTACCGATCACCAAGTTACCATTGACCCCTTCACCAAATCTGCAGAGACAGGGGAAGAGAGAAATCTAAGCTTTAATGATGTTCTAGAGGTGCTCAGTGTGGCAGGAACCAGTTTTAACAAACAGACTGGACTAAATGGATGGCGGCACTGTTGTTTATGGTGGTTTTGAGCAGAGCAGAACTCCCTGAAAACACTGAACACCCCCGCTCTCAGTCAGAGCTAAAAATTGAGCCATGCCAGGTAGATTCATTTAATTAGTTAAATCTGTTTGATCAGTATCTTTCAGTTAGTTTCACACCTCCCTTTGTGTTATTGTCCTCCTTGCCACTGTTTGATTGTTTTCACTGGTGTGTTGGTACCCTTCCCCTTGCATATTTAGTCCGAGTGATCTCATTGTCAGTTTCTGTTCACATTGCTTTGTTCGCACCATTTTCCCAGTTTCTATTGAGTTTGAGGGTTTTGAGGGATTTGTGGTTTGTTCCTTCTGATTTGTACCCTGTGGACCACACTGTGATGTATTGTATTTTTTATTAACAATGAACCACCTACGCATTCCTTCAATCACGAGGAAATGCAGAAGAACTTCTTTTGACATCTTTTCTCAAATGTCCTGACCTTAACATTAATGTCCTTTAATCGTACGGTTAATACATACACTTATCAAGTATAACATTATAACCACCTGCCTAATATTGTGTAGGTCTCACTTGTGCCTCCAACTGTTAGTGGGGACCTGTGGGTCCCATGGGTTGAGGGGAGGGGCCTCTGTGTATCAGGCTCATTCCAGTGCATCCCAGTGTCATTGCTATGGGGTGGGGGTGCCTGGTCTGGTCTAGGTGGGTGCTACATGTCTGTGTAACGTCCTCACTGAATGCCATGTCCAAATCTTTCCCAGCAGAGCATTGAATTGTAACAAGATGGTCAGTGTTATTCACTTCTCCTGTCAGTCATTGTGACGTTGTGGCTGATCGGTGTACAGCAACACAACGTGAGCACAAAGAATCTGAAAGGAGAGGTTGATCATAGCTTGTACAGTTATGTAAATAGCAGGCAGAACTAAACCTGGAGGGTTGTATTTCCAGGATTTCTAATTCATTGATGATGTTTTCACTACTTTGGGTAAGAAATAAGTACAGTAAGCAGTAAAATGATTACAGTCATACCCACCGGTTTATGAATTGGTATAATTTAAGTAATTAAGTAATTAGACTTACTTGTCTCTTAGCACTACTCCTTCTATGCAAGCACCGAAAAGCACTACACAGGACATGTCTGAAATAAAAACTGTTAAAGAATACGTTGTTGAGACTATTTGACACAAATGTAAAGACAAAGTTTAAATGAGTCAGCACTGTAGGACCTTTTTTATTTTTTTTTAATGGATCCTGGCTCAATGAAGGATACACACAGTGGACGTGGTAGTGATGGCTGCTATGGTGCCAATGGGAATGGACTTCTGAGCATCACGCAGGTCTCCGGAGCGGTTGGAGCCGGCCATGATACCTGTGAGTGAAACAAGATTTGGAGTTTTACACCTTTCTCCCTCTTTGCCCCTTCTCTGTGCACCGCCTTCATATCAGCAACATCACAGTAGTGAAGGTCTCCACTCAAACATCTGAATCGAGACAGTTTGAAGGAGTCCAAGAACTCATATGAAATAGATTATTATGTGAATAGGACATATGTGCAGCATTGGTTCCAGTTGTTACGACCGGACTCGAGAGGCACAACGTAAAGTGGAGATGCATGACGGAGTTACAAAAATAAACAAACAGGCGACAAATCAGACATAGTGAGCTTCTGCAGCTGAAAGGTCTTCCTCCTAGGCCTCCTCTCAGATGTTGCTGGAAAAGGTAATCAAGCAAAAGCCAAAGACACTTGCACAGTTAGTGGAGGTGCAGAGGGGCGTAACACAGTGCTCTGAGCTGCTTGTCACTCCCCAAAGGAACATCAAGTTCTCCCTTAATGCAACACAGACTCAGAGCCAGTGAAGGTCAGGTACAGTCAGTTTTTAAAGCATTTAAGTGAAAACAGCTGCCTCGTGTGCATTACACTGATGTAAATGGTGACACTGAACCAGAACATTGAGTTAGATCACAGTTACTCATTGCGCGGCTCTCGAGCTGTAACTGGCGGCTCGCATGGTAGCTTACAGTATCACACTGCCACTTGCCTTTAATTGCAAATTGCAATCCACTATTTACCGGCAATGCTACTTAAACTGCCATCTCGTGGCGATAAGTTGTAATACATTTCACGCAGCTGAATCAGGGAAAGTGCAAATGAAGGTGGCCATGTGGCATTGTTTACAAAACTTGACCGCAACGCACGTTTGCAGGCAGGCGTCGTAAGCTCCGCTAGCTAGCTTAAAACATAAAAATGGACCGGTTTTTAATAAAAAAGACACAGAAATGAGCTCATTAAAGTAAATCTGGTCTCAAATGAAAATGTATTGGCCGTGTTATTTTTTGTGGGATGTCCAATTTATATGTAGAAATCCACAAAGGTGACTTCACAATAGGGGAGGACAAACGGGGTAGTGGCTCGCCATTTGATTTTGCACTGCCAATGTGGCTCTTATGAAAAAAATAGTGAGGATCACTGAGTTAGAATATAGTGAAATACCGAGTGGACTTGAATCTATATGTTATGGTAAGGGTTGTAGCCCAACATATGCTATAAGTTGTTCTGAGACATTTAAAAAAAGATATAAAGTTATACATTTGTAAGACACTACCTTGTGTCTTCAGTGCTAAATATCTAAGGGTCTGGTGCTGACCTGTGACAGACGGGAAGTATATCCCCACCAGCAGAGTGAAGAAGCTGGTGATGTCAGCCTGAACGTAGCGCTTGGAGACGGTTGTGGTACTGTCTGGATCTGCATCCGATGCAAGTCCCCGCTTCTCCAGGATCATCCCTTTTTCCAGATAGTTACCAAACAGGTTTTCTAAGAGGGAGATCAGTGCAAGGGTGGGGGGGATGACAGGAGTTAATCATCAGTCAGTCTGGGACTGTGGATGGAAAGACTCTTAGGGGGCCCATTTACCTGCCAGGATGCCACTAGTGACTCCTGGGATGCCCTGTATCTCTGTGACGTTGTTGTTGTTAAAGTATTCATCACAAGTAGCATTGAGCGACTCAGAATCGCAGAAGCTCCTCCACAGCTTGGTGGTGATGGTCTCGTTGTCTATTTCGATGACCTTTGCGCACACGTCATATGCCTTGGACATAAGAGTTCGGTTTCCCAGGAGACACACACTGCAAACGAATCAGCTAAGGTATCACTGTTATGCGCTAGCATTTGACATCAACTAACACTTAAAACAGTGAACCAAAGAGACACTTACGGAAAGACAGGGGGGTCGATGGCGGTCTTGATGACCCCGCCGTACACAGCCACAATGGAGAGGATGACGCAGGCCAGGAAGACCAGCGCCAGCTTGTTGACGTATTTGACCCCCACAAACACCACCAGCGCCATGAAGCTCAGCACAATGGTGCCGTACACCCGCATGTTGTTGAGCAGAGCTTCCTCCGCCTCTGGCCCCTCCAGGCCCTCGATCTTAAAGATGGCTGCCTGAGGAACAATATAAATCTACAAGAGTGGGAAGAGAAAAGATAACATGCGAGAAAGTTAAATACTGTACACCTACACCAAGAAGAAGTAAGACCTTCATTCTCTAAGGTCATGTAAATTCTCTATTTTTGCAGTGACAGCCCTTCTTATGAATAGTCTTCTGTAATGACATACAGTTTGTATTCAACCGAACGGCATTTTAATGGCAGGATGTGGTGACATGGTGACAAAAGTATGATTATTTTTTTCTCATATTGCCTTCTGGATGTGTGTGCTCATCATTATACAGGCAAACATCATCATCATCATTATACAGGGGTTTTTTTTCTGACTAAAATTGTCTTTAGTCACATGTTGTTTGCAGGAAGATCACCAGTTAAATCCATATTTAATGTGCTTCAGTAGTAAGACCCAGAAACTGAACTGAAACACCTGAATGGAATGCAGCCGTACATGTGTCTCGTCAGGTAAAGAGGGCAAAGAAAGACAATATGAGTTATTTAATAATTAAATCTCCTTACCAGTAGAATTTCAATACAGCCAAGAATGTACATGGCACCTGCGAAAGTGGTACCCAGGTAGAAGCAGATCCCGACAGCTCCCCCGAACTCAGGCCCCAGGGAGCGAGAGATCATGTAATACGAACCTCCGGCTGTGAGTGACAGACACGCAGAAGACTCAGAGAACTGCCCCATGAAACACATCAATACACGCCCTCGGATATCTGCTCACCTGGTACAACACCGTTCGTTGCGATGGCACTCATGGAGATGGCTGTGAGCATGGTCTGAAAAACAAAAAATCAGACAACAGAGGAGGGTTACGGGGCTCTGAAAGCAGCAGGTGGGCAAGACAAATTAAGTATGGCTGACAGCGAGGCCTCGATGAACCGAGGAAGTGCGAGGGGAAAAGCATCCAGCAGCACAAGTGTCTGACTCATCTGGTCATGTTGACTTGTTTTTCAAAGGGACAATCAGGCAGACGCTATCACTTCAGTGAAACTACCTGATGTAGCCTGAGATAGAAAGAAGCTCATTACCTTTACTGACTAGAAGCACTGTAGATGTATAAAATGATACAGCCTCTGCATGCTATTTGAGGAAAACTATTTTTCAATCATGCCAGCGATGCTGAATGAGAATGAACAGAGGAAATAGATCAGCTGTGGCGTCATACACTGCTGTTAGTAATGAGGCTAAAATAAGTCCTATGCCATCTTAATCTGCAAGTATGAAATGTGTCTATTAAAAGTGACCAGCAATCACTTAGAAAAAGGCTTGACATTCAAAAATGGCAAAAAAAAATAATTATAATAATGTTAAGTTAATGGAAGAGTGACCACCGAGAGTGACCACTAATAACTGACCGATAATATGTAGTATTGGAAATGTAGGACTTTGTGGTGCTTCTACTTCTCTCTCTCTATATATATATTACGGGTTCTGTTGAAGGCATTCCACTTAAAAAGATAAACTGGACAAGGTGGAACATCAGGAATTGCTCCCACAAGCCGTTTCTGCTTGCTATGAAGCAATAACATCTTTTGTAAACGGGCCAATAAGCGAGTCAGAATCTGCTGGGTCAGAGCAGGATTTCAGCAGGATTTACTCAAACCCATGAGCTTTCAGCATCAACAAACAAGTCTAATAACTTGTCCGGGCAAGTTAGCTCCTCACTTGAAATGCAGTTTAAAAACAAATAATTAAATTTATTAAAAATGTATTGTATGCTTTTATAGATATATATATATATATAGATAGATAGATAGATAGATAGATAGATAGATAGATAGATAGATAGATAGATAGATAGATAGACTTTAGCTATAAATCTATAAATGAATCTGATTTGTACTTAACATTGAGTACAGTCTTCTTAAAAGAATACTGGCTGACTTTTTTCTTCTACTTTTCTCTCTAATTGTCTCTCTAATCTCTAATCTCTCTAATTATATTCTAATTATATACATATAATATGTATGTATGTGTGTGTATACACACACATATATATAGTCGTTTGCCATCTTATATATAGTGTGTATGTGTGTGTATATATAGACATACTGTATATGAGGTCATACTATGATCTACCAAACCAATGTGGAACATCTTGAACTGCTCCCACATACATTTTTCAAATTTGTAATAATAAAATAAAATAAATAATAAATATTCAGACTGTGTTGGGATCCAAATGGGATTTCAGCAGGATTTACTCAAAACTGAGAGCTTTCAGCATCATCAAACAAATCAGCATGTCTGTATTGGGGAGCCAAATGGTCCTAGGGCCACTGTTCAGAAAGAGTGTATTTTCTAAGATTTTATGCAACAGGAAAATGTGGTTTTAGTGTGATTACTAGCAGAATGCCTTACACCTGGATTTACTATACCACCTACAGCATCTGCAGAAAGAACACTATGTGCATGCATATGCAATCTCTTACATATTACCGCACATGTTAGTTGCAGAGAGTGAGATGTTGCGGACAAACACTGCAGCTGCAGTTTTACTCACTGTAGAGCAACACATGAAGACGATGATGAAGGAGCCGAAGACGCCTCCAATCCCCACCATCCACGTCATCCGCAGGAAGAGGATAACCCCAAAAATGTTCTGGATACAGGGCAAGTACACTCCCATCAAAGTGCCCAGTTGAGGAGCCTGAGACATAATAACAATACAAGAAAGAACACAGTCTGAAAATGTGTGTTTTAGTTTTCCATATATCTCATCAGTAGTTTGTCAGGCTGATAGTCTGTCAGAGAGCACGTTCTTGTTCAGTCTTTGTTTACTAAAATCTGTTCTGTGTTTAAATCACAAAATCTGGACTTTAATTACAAAGATAGAGCCTTTCAGTATAGCTATATGTATTTTCTATCTTTTGTTAGAATTGTTTGTTCTGAAACTCAGTCTTTCCCATATAAATGAAAAGAGAAGAAGGAATTATGTTTAATTAGTATATGAAAACCACCATTTACAATGAGATTAAAACACTAACACTAAACAAATACAGGATATCTGACTCAGGTCCAGGTGAGGGCCAATAATGATGAGCCAAATGAAAGGAAAGGGAGACACCTGTGAAAGAAATTTAGAGAAAACAACAACAAAACTACTGCACTGCTTTTAAGACATAATTGTTCTGTTGGGTCTGTTTTGCAGTGACATACAACGTGCACTAATTACAAAAATTTTACATCTTTCAAACTTTCATTTTTTTTGGTTAATAACCCATTGATTCACATGTAAACAAGTATGTCCGCCTGTGTGCTCATAAGAGGAAGCAGTAGTCATGCCAGTGATGGTTCATGTGGCCTTTAGCTTCCAGGTTCCAGACCTAACTATTTAAGAATACATGTGGCTTTCCTCTCACAGATGTTAATTCATATTTCTCTTTGTCTGCTCTCTGTAGTAAATAAAGCTGCTCTGACCTTGACTGGTTTTTTAGACGGCCGTGCTCCACCCTCCTCATTATTCTCTGCCTCTTCGTGCTCTTTGCTGCCAGTCGGCAAGTTGGAATAGTTGGCCAGAGTGCTGAGCAGAGAGGAAACCATTGGACTGGTGTCCATCTCCTCCTGCAGCACAAACACAAAGACATTACGTACTTATATTAGACCTAGAAATCTACTGGTAGTACACAACTACCTTCAACTTTAACATTTTTGAGCTGAGAACACCATTAAGGACATGAACGAGTGTTCCCACCTCAAACAGAGCCATGTTCTTGCCGTCATACTGCTGACTCTTTTCTGCATCACTGGCTGCGCTGCTGTTGATGAAAGGACTGCTCTCTTTGGGGTTCCCATCACCTGAAACACAGAAACACCAAGCAGCAGCATAAAAGTCAACTCTTTACCCATTTAAGAAGCACCATGTGATTTGTTTTTATGTTGGATGTGCTCATATGTGGCCTGAGACAGGTGTCCTCAATCTGTACAAAAATATATAATACTGAACTAAAGCTATTATGAAGATTAGGTGGAGGTGGTTAATTATCGTGTCTCTCAATTTGAGTTGCGTTGGAGCAGTAATAATACTCAGGGGCTTCCTAACTACAAGAGAGAGGAACTGGATGTTACACTTGATTTATCTACAAAAACTTCAAGGGTCAAAGCTTCACATTGGCCGGTGATACATTTGGGAGGGGAACTGGATTATGTCTTTCATCACTTCCGATGCAAGCAAGAAGGACATTTCTTGAAAACCAGGTGGCAGCCTATAGGAACTTCAAAAAATGTGAACCTGACCTTTGAAGAGTCCACCCCATCCACCTTATGAGGAGATTATTGATGACGACCACATAAAAGAACCACAAGTTTAAAAAGAAGCATGTTATTTTTATTCATGTGTGACATGCATGTTACATTCCCACTGTTTCAAATGATCTCATTCATACATATTTATTTACTTGTCAATTGCCCAACATACACATAGCACGGCCTATATTCCTGCCAAACCTCATTGGACAAAAAGAAGGGAGTGTTTTTTCCGCTGTGCGTTTTCTTGAGGCCCAGGATTTGAATGATTGGTGCCTGATCCCTGAGCAGCCATAATGTCTGCCACACAAAATCATGGCTGATGTATAGAGTTATTTTGTAGCTCAGCCATGTGAGTCAGGAGAGACTTTCCTCTGGCTCCTCAGGCAACAACAGATGAAAACTAGTCACTTCATTGTTCACAGTTATGGCACAGTAAAGTAATTGAAATAAACTTTCTACCTATGTGAAAGTTGCATTTCGAGTCTGTTGTATGTTTCACAGCAGGGCAAAGTGCCTGCAGCAGGAATGCCTTGTTAATCCTACTGGGAGGCTTCTCCACAAATGGACAGGGTTACAATCAGGTCACATTTCCGTAGCAATGCCTTACAATGAACTGATACTTGTGTATTTTGCTTTCGTTGTGGTTTGTGGCTCAGGAGAGTAGAACGTCAACACATAATTCAGCCGGGTGCATGTTTGTACAAATATACATTGTACCCTCGCTAAGATTTCTTTTGTTCGGGTTTCCAATATTGGCATCAAGTAAAGTCAGAAACATATGTTACTGTTGATTTTTTTTCTCTGTGTTTAAAGAAGAAAAAAAATACAGGTGGGATTTATGGTACCAGACAAGTAGAACATTATTGCTCGGCATATGCATAATAGACACATCAAGGATGATTGTCATTTTGACAAATGTGAAATTACGTTTCTCTCTGAGATCTGTGCAGAGTTACCTAAACAGGTAAAAGACTCAGGCCTGAGAAGGATGCACCACAGTGCTGCTATATGCACCTTTCCACATTTCCAAGGTCGTACGTGAGACTAAACCTAAGCAGCAAACCTTGCTCACTGTAACAATGAACCGAAAGGGGCTAGAAGCTTTTGAAGAGCTGAGAGGAACTGCTGTGTTGGAAGATCATTCTCTGTCATTTGGCCACAATTGGTGACTTAGCCCATAGTGAAAATAAAGATGATGGTAAGAGCAGCTTTAACTAAATGAGTACCCATGGAGGCTGATCAGACTAAATCAGGAAAGATCAGAACCGTACAGCAGTTTGCAGCTCTTCGCAGTTATTTCCTTCTATGTGGGTGCAGATTGTGTATTGCCAGATGGCTGGTCTTTGTGGTGTGTTCAAGCGCAAATTTTTGGTGGCGACAAAGCGGCATGAGGCAAGTCGACAGTTGACCTTTGAAGATGGTTGTTCTTTGATATCATTATTTGATTTGACTGTACCTTCAGAAGCGATAACAAATTACTAATGAAAGAATTGCCATAATGTAGTCCTCCTCTTTTTTTTCTTTTTTTTTACCTTTGATAATCTGTCATTCATCAGAAACTATTCCAAGCATTTTCTCCACTAATTATTTTTATTATGGGACGTTCCTCTGCCTCCTTCCTCTCAAATTCGAAGAAAACCATGTTTCCTGTAGAAAAATTAGCACATTTAACACGTTTCTCCTCATAGCTCGGGATATAATGGATTTCAAAAAGCCTGTTTTAGTGATGAAAAGAGCCACCTGCTGCAGAGTGTCTTCTGGCTGCTCAAGGCAACACAGTCAAGTAACTTCCAATTGCCTACCAGTATTATAAACCAATCCTTAAAGCGAAGAGGAGAGTTGAATCCCAGCCAAACTGCTCTCACACAGCACATAATCCTTTGAATGATGGACTGCTCTCCTAAAGACACACAGTCTGTCAAACTGGATTAGGGAACTCCGTTTTATGTTGCCGTTGAAATTTTGCCAGTGTCCTTTAAGTACCTGAGCGCAGCACATCGAAAACACCTGAACACGGCATGTCACATCCGGCCCAGTGTCAACTCTGTTACAGGGGGGAGATGCTCTTTTTCTGATGTCCTGGATGTTAAATCCAGGTCTTTTATTCCCAACCACCTGACTGTTCTGTAATCCACCACGATTTTTAAATCTGCATTTAAAGCTCATTTTTGCCTGTGGCTTAGAGTGAAATCAGCTTTACAAATGTTTCACTAAATGCCTTTGTGCGAGTGTGCATCAGGCATATTTTGTGGTGGTTCTCATGCAGAAGTGTACAGATGTGTGCAACTCAAAATGTCTCATCATGTCTCATCTCTGACTGCACGGCAGTAGGAAGCCGACAAAACACTTCACAGTCTGGCTTCCTGATCCTCCTCAGTGAGAAACTCTAAAACATTTAGTCACTCATGCAAGAAACTAGCGTGTCGGCCAAGGTGCAGCGCTCACTTGTGTCTTTCTACCTTGAGATTAGAAACCACAATCACCGCAATCAGCATGTGACCTCGGAGAGGAACCAAAGGTCTCATTTGAATTGACCTTCTGATCCATCACAGTGACAGACGAGGTTATTAAAACCATCATTCTTGCAGTCAGTGCATGTGTTTTTCATGTAAACTGATATCTTGCAGGAACAGGTGGACCTTTGCATTTGACTAGTAGTTCATTAAAGACCACCATATTTCTGTAAACTTCCAAATGCATCCATCTGAAACCCTCCTCCTCCTCCTCCTCCTAGATATCAGCTGCTGCATGAAGTATCTACGAGTTAATTACTAACTAATGATTCATGAAACATTAACAGATCACATAAATCTTTATCATGTTTTGGTGAGCAATGGGAATTCATGAGACCAGTACAACAACAAAATGCCAGTGTTTTCTCACAGTATTAAACTCTTTTTAGCATCACATTGCTGCATTTTATCATTTTAATTCTTGCAAAACTTTAATCCAGTACTTCAAACAATGAATCCGTCTTTAAGAAGTCTCAGTATGTTACTCTGAGAAGGTGAAGGCGGTGGACCTTATACCCGCTGAATGTTGATGTGAAAGCATGCCGACATGTCACCGTGAGTATGTGAGGATTTAGCTTCCTCAGAGAATGACTCTACTCTTGTTTTCTGTTGAAATGAAAAACACAAAGCCGCTTAATGCTTCCTGAAATAATGCCCCTTATGTCTGAGGATGCACATACTGTACACAGAAATCCACTCTATAACAGATGCCCGGACAGTATATTAGGATTAAATATTTTTGAGGGGTTTTGCTGTCTGTCTGCGCGGTAATCCTGCACAGGTAGGATGCTGCAACTCTTCAGGCGGTTCTTCAAATATCCTCCCGAGCCCCCCAGAGGGGAGTGATCTCCTCTCCGTGTGAGGGCTCAGTACATGGACTGCATACATAGATGGACAAACCCTCCGTGAGGTCACAAATAGGATTTCTGAGGAGCAGTTTTGCAGCTCGGTGTGGCGGCTCTGGCTGTTGCCATGTTAAAGCCTGAATCCACGTAATCCAAAAATGGGCAAAGATGTCGATCGTCAGTGGAGCTGAGGCAGCCGGCTGACATCTAGGCAAAGCGTTAGCGACCTGTGATGGCACCAACCTGTTGCTCGAAGTGGATACACATATAATTATACATAACTTAGCCATTTAAACGATTTAAAGAGGTGAGTTATATAAACAAATTACTCCCGTTTTATCCCATTTTATTGCACCAGGAGGTAAACAGTTGTAAAGTTAGGGATGTTTTACTCTCTTTTGAAGAAAAACTGCTGCTATTCAAGGATGTTGACTTCCCTTTTTGGCCTGGACGATTGCCACTTGGCTCAGCTTTATCAAACCTTTTATTGCTCATTCTGCAGGCTTCATCAGTGCTTAAAGATATGGATTTATGTGTAGAGGTTGACATGGAAGATGAATGGCCACATTTCTGACATAAGTTTGCATTTCTCAGCCAAAAAGAAAATCTCCATATTTCTGTCCAGAGTCAGAAACTGTTTCACTATAGGTCATACTAGGTGGAGATCAGGCGTCACAGTTATGCTGATGACACACACCATTATTCATCACTAGGAGCCTCGTTGGCTTAAAGGCCGGTGCAAAGGTTTTCAGACATTTTCAAATTAGCAGTAAAAGCAACATAGTGCAGGACTAAACTGAAGTCATCCTAAGAAAGAGTCAGCTTGTCTGGTGCCTGAGGGCCGTGAAAACTCGTTACGGTCTTGGTCTTGTCCGTAGATTTTGGTTTGAGTTGATAAGTGGAATAAAGTTGTAACGATGCATCACTCCAAGAAAAAAGTAATTGCCAAAGTTTGATTCTCGTCCGTCCGTCCGTCCGTCCGTCTGTCTGTCTGTCTGTCTGTGGCAAAGTGGAGTCTGGTTCGTAGGTGGAGGGAAAAGGTATATAAAGGTTAAGACTGCAGATACTTTTTATGCCCTAGGGCATCATAAAACATAGGTACAATCAGTTCCTGACTAGCCTCATTGTCTTGACAGCTTGTGATCATGTGCCCAGCACACAGTTGCAGGTGCCCCACTACCAGTAAAGCTGCACAAACATTTTCCCCTTGATTTCGCAAAACAGAAGAATCATTGGCTAAGAGGTTAAAGAGTGTCAAAAGTGACCTAGATAGATTAATTCCTGGAAGCTGAAGCAGGTAGAAGAGGTTTATAGAGTCGTAAACGGCATAACCTGTAGTCACTTCTTTAAGCTTCCACTGCAGCATCCAGAAGAAATGTTTCCACATAGAGCGAACACTGCCAAACATTTCACTTTAACAATGAAGGCAATGACCTACATTGAAGAATCAGAAATAAAGTATAGTAGGGTAGGATGCTTTGGGGGATACGTGACTGTGAAAATGAGAAGCAGCGTCACATATGAGGATTTTGCAGGTCACGTCAGATTTAAGCTGCCACATTTGACTCATATCTTTCAAGTCTTATCACTGCCTGAGTCCCAATCAGCTCACAGTGGAAGAATAGACTGTTGCCATTGAAAATGTCAGATATATAATTATTTGACACATGACATAAATCTACTATGGTATTCTCTAAAAGAGGTTAATGGTTAATGTCATGCCTTTTGAATTTATCTGAGTTCAGTTGAGTTCAGCTGAGTTCAGGTCAGGTTGAGTGTGCTGGATGGGGAGGTTAATGTGCACTCAAAGGTGCAGGATATATAAAAAAAGAAGAAATAACAGCATGTCCTAAAAGGATGTGGTTTTGCTTCCTGCAAATTCTGTTTATACAAAACTAATATTTTTCTTGATCTTAACCAAGTGTAAATATCTGCCTATGTTACTTATGGTTTATTATTCAAATCTAAACCTGCTTAAAAGCCCATACAGAATAACAATGCACCAGTGAATATTACTGGATGCCAAGACGTTAGGAAAACTGTTCACAAAAACATGAATGAAACTGGCATGTTTATCACTTTTTCACATGTGACTGCTGCTTGTCACAACAACCATCTGACAGTCTGTCACTCTCATTCTCTTTCTCTCTCTCTGTGACAATGTCAACTTGTCATTTGACACTGGAAAACACATATAACCCTACATTTAAGTAATGTTGAGGAGAGAGAACAAAGAAAACCTGGGCTCATCTTTCACCATGATGTATGCTAAATGCAAAACAGTCAGTTCTCCAGGGGTGCGTTGGGATAGGCTCTAGCCCTACCATGACCCTTCACAGGACAAGCGTTTACAGAGGATGAATGAATGAGTGCATGAGTTCTCCAGGGGAAGGGTCTTACAGAGATCATTAACTGAGGTTATAATTTAAATTTGAGGGGAATTAACTGCAGTGTTGAGTTAGTAATATACCCAAAACACATGCAAGACACACAAGAAAAGCTAAAAGACAGAAAAAATGCCTCAACGGCCTCCCCTTCTTTTAGTTTTCTTTGAAAACAAAGCAGATTTGCAGGCAAGTTGGTAACATATGTTCAGGCGCTTTAAAAGAGAATGGATAATCCTTCTGTCTGCATTCGTGTTTTACTCTCTCTACAGACTTACTGCTAACAAGTGATCAGCTCAGACAGATGACATCGTTGCAGAAGGAGAGCTGACCGTGTCTGCATTGGATCTGCAGCAGGCAGAGCTACGGCCGTGATTTGACCGCAGCATGCAGATGAAAGGCAGTGGTTGGTGCAGATTTGTACCCTTGATGTGACATGGCTATTAAAAAATGAACAGTTTATACCGGCTTTTAAAAGCTTAATGGGATGCAAGCTCAGGGGGATTATCCAGCAGCTGCTGGTTGCCACAGACGCAGGCAGAAATTAACTTCTGCATGTGAGAGAACTGAACCAATCAGCTGCACGGTGAACTCATAATTACATCAACCTCACACGTACCTCATTCATTTCCTCCTCGTCTGCTGTAACCGAGGAATTAAAGCTAATTCCATGAAATCATTTGTTTAATTTGAATCCATCTCCTGACTGACACTCTCTTTCACTGTCACTGCCTGGCTGTCTTTCGCCCATGGAAACTAGTCAGCAGAGGTAACACTGAAATATCATGCTTTCTGACCAATAATCAAATCTAAAACTTCACATAAAAACACAAATAAAAGCAGAATATTGAGAGACTGAATTAGGCAGCATCAGCTTTATACTTAAGCCCAGACTAAAACTGTTACTGCACTGAAGTCTGATCAGGAAATTACAACTTGAATTTATATTTTGTACGGTATCTGTTCTGTTGTCAGTTTATTGTCTAACATTAATATCTGCATGGTGTTTTATAGTGACCTTCACACAGCCAGGACAGGGATCTGTTGGACCACAACATTCCTTAAAATACCTTATTCCTAAACTTTAACTATGTGTTAAACATGACAAATAACCATTCCTCTTCTTGGGAGGTTAAAATTCACTGAAGTGAGAAAACCTCTGGGAAACTGTTTAACCAAGGCATTGGTGATAAGATAAGTGGATAGCTTGTTTTTCTCCCATCTCTCTCTGAAAACATTACTTTATTAAACACAGCTTCCAGACAACACCTCCTCTAGAGGTCATTAGTTCGTAGGAGTGTCAGCAATCGGTCTACTTGCGTCTCAAAAACAGCAATAACTGTATTTATACAGATATTAATGGTTACCAGAGGATGAACCCCAGTAACTTTGGTGATCCGTTGACCTTACTTAAGGTGCAGATTTGTAGTTGTGCATAGAAAGCAACCTAGAATTGCGTGCCCTCTGGTTAGCTGCTGTTTAATTCCCTTTCTGTGTCTGGGAGGTTCCAGCAGCTCCACCTTCTCCTGGGGTGCTCACTGTGGATTTTTGTTAGTCAATACTTCTCCATAGACTGGCTTCTATTTGCAGGATTAACGCGTGCTTAAAGTGTCTTAAACCAACAATTAATCCCCCACCGAAAGACAAACAAACAGCAGATCGAGCCATCACCAAATCTGGCTCAGTCCTAATAACTGTCCTACAAAGACCGTTGTAACAGTAGACTGAGGAGAGGAAACAACAAACGGCGTGAACCAGGAATCTGTCCGTGTCTCATGTGTGGCATCTTTTCCCAATTTGCTATTTTGAAGTTTGAAATGCACTTGCCCATGTGAAAATGAAAACCTGTAGTTATTGTCATTGTGAAATGTAAACTATGAGCTTATTGTGCTGCATAAATGTTGAATTGCTGAAACAGCTATGCACAAATAATAAATGCCTCACATGTTATGCCTGCATGAAGCCTTGATGCTTGTGTAGCTGAACATAACTCCACTAACAACACTTCACTAGTCCCTGGGCATATAAACATATGCGCTTTAACTTCTGCCAACTTGTCAACAGATCTTTTCATGATTTCACTGAAAAAGGTGATAATTGAAAACCAGACGGAGCCTTTCCAGATCAACAAAACAAGAATTGTTTCATCTGAAATCAATTTACACATCTGCTGCTCCCACACATACAACGTTTTCCCAAGAGCACTCAGCTACTGGTGTAAATGAGTGTTCCTGTATAACTGAACAGCTAATGAGAGCATGCTCACGTGTTTAATATGATGCATAAAACTAGATATACTATATGAATGTGTAGGTAATATCATTGATATATCTTAGATAATGTAATTTTAACTCTTTCATAACCGGATTGCTCCACGTGCTTTATTCTGTGCTAAGTTTCAGACACATAGGATTTGTGAAATGAATTTATACGTTCAGTACAAGCAAGAAGTCAACCATTAGCTTGGTGTGTAGCTTCCCATAAAGAGTAGGAAAAGAGGAAAACATCTGACCTGGCTTGTTCCAAATAGAACAAAATTAACCACCAGCCGCTCTGAATAAAGGTCAATGAATAACATCTCTGCGTTTAATCTGGCTGAAGAGCTGACCATCTCCTGGCTACAGCTGTTTCTTAGCTGTGGCTGGCATTAGCTTCCTATTTAATAAGGGGAGATGAAGCAGATGAAGGAAAAACGAATGTGCAGGGTAATAGTTTGGCAATTAGACTACGAGAGTGATGGTATCAGACAATGTAGGTACGAACAGACTCCCCCTGGAGTGTAGACGCTGGTGGTGGTGGAGGAAATTAAGAAGTTGGCAAGTGAAGGAGACCTCCGATGAAGACCCAGAGGATGACCATGCAGAGGTGGAGATGAAGAGGAGGAGGAGGACGGTTATGCAATGGACAGCCTGTGAATGGAGCAGGGACAGAAAGCACAGGGACACAGGAAATGACTGGCTGGGAGAAGGCAGAAGGTAGAAAATAGTTTATTGGATAGTAGTAGTGACGATCTTGACAGTGTGAGAGATCGGATTAGGAAAATTAGGAAACAGAGTGACAGCCCACATTCAGCAGAGGGAAACAGATCGTGAGGGGACGTATCTGCCTCGTTGAACTTTCGCCCAGGCTTCATAAAAGACAGTGGACATAAATCTTCACATTATCTCAAATCAAGAAATCCAGTGTTCAGATTTCACAAAATGTTGGATGTTGTAACCAGAGGTCAAGCCTCAAACGCTGCAAGATTTCAAGATAATGCAGTTTGAATTGACAAACTCTTCCGTTATTCCTCCTTTATACCGATTTAACGTTCGGGAAACAAAAACTACTCGGTTCTGTTTATGGAAATCTTGATGTTTGAAAAAAAAAAGAAATAATTGTGCGCTTTGGGCATAAATTGTTTGTACACACGTCCATCACTTTGACCAACACTTTTCCACCATTGAAGGCGAATGTCACGGCAATTGCTGCAGCAAATAAACATAGCTGGTTCCGAGACATTTGAACAAAACCACCACTGTCTGTCAGTCTCACAGTTTTATTGTTTTTGTTTTGTTTTGTTTTTCTTTTATGCTTCCAATTTAGGCCTCTTGACAGATTAATGTTTCTACCTCTGGGCTTTAGCTGTGACAGAGCTGAGGCACAGACTCAGGTTAGGAAGACAACAGCTGTAAGTTTTACCTACTACTCACTAATTATGTGCCCAGGACCTGACTAAAAACTATACTTGTCTTGCTTTGACTTTCAATGTTTATGAGAGGTGTTACGCCAATACAGGTTACTGTCAGTTATACTGTTATTTTTGTCCTTGGTTCAAATGCTTTTCAGGTCACAGGAAGTTTGTAATGGTCGCCCCCGCCGGAAAAACCTGAATGCTTAATTTGTTGGATATCACTCTACTTAGGAAATGAACACACAGAAAGCCAACGTGCAACTTTTACACAGCGGCCCTGAGAAGTGAAAGATGAGAACATGATGTATGGGCAGGTAGAAAAACAACCCCCGCACAGCTCTCTCTAAAGCTCCAATTATAAATGTTCCCTCTGCTTACTTGTTACAGAAGGCAAAGTCTGAATCAGAAAAAAGTCTTTCTGATGACTCATCTGTACATGCAGCTTCACTTTATTCTCCTCAACAAGGTAACATCAAGTGATTCATCCACAGCCAACAGCACTCCAGGGTGTACCAAGGCTAATGAGAAGGATTTTTACCACATTAAAAGAGGGGAGGGGGTCATGTTTCCGCTCTTTGTTATTGCTGATTCTTTCTCGTGTTCTTTATTAAGTTATTTGTTTGTTTTTTTTAAACAATTTTTGTGTTTTTGTGTTTTCAACTTATTGTCCAGGAAACAAAAGACACAAACCAATACAGAACACAAGCAACAGTACTCGGGACAACCATCTCAGACACTTTAAACCATCTTGCCAGGCCTCTTCTGAGAGCTCTACCCTCAGGTGTTATCCAGCTGACCTTTGTTTTTTTTTTCCTTGTGAAGCTACGTATCTGAAGAGATGGGATCTGGGTATATCATGGTCAGTTGCAAATGTCTCAAACCGGGAAAACGTACCATTCACAAAGAGGTCGCTGAAGAATACCTGTCTGTTTCAGTGCCAGAGTTGGCAATGTATTATTTGAGACAGATGCTGCAAAGAAAAGATTATAGACTACTGGAAAAACACTAAAACACTAATCTGTTTCAGTCCAAAATGTCTCCTAAACTGTGACTATATCCTAAGGGAGGCTTTAACCACCGGGTACTCTGCTTTTACATTGGGATTATACGGTAATGGCAAAGTAAGCATTGGTAACGGGTTAGATAGGAGTTCCATCTGTACACAATCTGTACCTATCCAGTTCTCATATGTGAATACCCAATGTACGAGCTTCTGAGTATAAGCAGCCCAATAGTAATAAATAAGATTAGGCAAGCCCAGCCCCCTTTTTAGGAACCTCTTTAGGAACCTCTAAATAGACTTTCTTCATCCTCTGATTTGAGTTTTTCCAAATTAATGAATGAAATTGTATCACTTAACAGCAAACTCCTTGAGTAATTTATTTTAAAGCCCAAAATTATCTCGAACTGACATTTGCTTTGGGTTAGATATATACAGTAAAAGGTCATCAGCATAAAGTTGCACCTTATCATATTTTCTTGTTTTTTAAATTATAGTTATAGTTACAATAGTTATTGTTTTCAACAATTGTTGATGCCACCTAGACGCATGTCAGACATAAAAGTAGGTACCTTCTTCTTAAACTCGGAAATTATGACTACCACACCTATTTTTATCAATTAATCGCATATACTGAGAAAGTTTACGTGAGGAAAAACTTGTGATTAGACTGCTGTGAGCAAGCTGAGGGAGGGAAAGTGATGATGGAGAAAGGATTAGGCCACGCTGTATTTCATAATCTCCGATCTAAGATGACTTGGTGGGAGAGATGTTGTAGCTCAGTGGGAGGATTAGAGCGGAGCTCTGTCACTATTCCCTCTGCTCCTTCTCCAGATCAGCTGCTCTGCTTCACAGCGTCAGCCCCCGCTGTGCAATCATCAAAAGTTCACTGAGTCATGTCAGACTGCCTTACTGTAGGTCTGACAGAACAAGCTAATAGTTAAGCTAATAGTTTGGCTAAGACATCTGGGCCAGACAATATTCATCTGGACTGAGGATTCAAACGCATCAGAGACAAAATTCCACAAGCAGTCGATATGGACTAGCGCCTAACTACATTTATATATACAGCATAATTACGTGCACGTGCCCTTAAAAGCAATAGGTTGCCCACATTTTGGGGCAACCTTTGAGGTTGAGAGTGGTGGAAGAGGCAGAATTAGCTCGATGTCAGCTGGTGTTGGCCAATCACATCTGGTTGCATCTGTCCTCACATACATCATATTCTAAAACAGTCCATTACCAACAAAACTGTTCCCATGCAGTTACATATGTTTCTGTTCCTCTTCCAAGTATGAAACATAAGACCACATGTTAACTAGGGCATGTCCAAGCTTAACAATGCTAGAATCCTAGTTCCAAAGCGCAAAGTGTGATGACAACAGAAGGAACTTCTGCTTTTTCATCTTGATCTTGTTTGTGCGTTAAAATTCACAAATATTTTCAAGACAACATGATCATCTAAAATTAATGAAATGTAGAGCTGAACAGGATGATTCAGGAGAGGCCAGCTCTATACGGCAATTTGATTCTCTCTAACCCCTTACCTTTAAGAAATGATGAAAATTGCAAAGTGAAAACACAAAGGTGCATTATGTAAGGTTTCCATTCAGTAGGAAATTATCCCTCGTGCTACCCTCCTGCATGCTCTCTATCTGTCTGTCCATTCACTTGGGGTCTCAGAGACCCCAAAGGCAGCACGAGGGTTATACATCGAAGTTACAGCGCACAACAACCTACTATAGATGTTTCATCATCCATAGTGGGTCTTTGTAATAGATTTGTCCAGTAAATGAGATGTAGGTGATGAACCAAAGTCGACTACATACAAACATTAAGCGACACTGATCTTGACCAGTCTGTACAATCATGCAGAAGGTATCAAGATTTATCGGTTTCATCAGTGCTGCGGACACAACAGTCCAGCGGCTGGTGTGTTTTCTGCTCTTAGGCCGTTTATTAAAGCTGTAAATCAGCTGAGAACACATCAGTGAAATTACAGGGAAGCGGCAACATTAAAATCCTTTTACATGGCATTAAGAGGGCAGCTTTACATAACGCAGTGCTACTCTGCAATGAGATAATACCTCATGTACAATTACATGACTGCTCATGTCCACAACAACCTAGCTACAAATGAAGAAGTTGAACCTTGAACCTTGGCCCTTGACGTGTCCAAGTTTTACATAACTACAGTTTGCTTGATTCCTGGTTATTTCATTTTATTTTTGCAGTAATAATAAGGAAGTTTCTGCTTCTGATGTTAAAGCAGAACTCATGAAAATGCATCAGTCGAGTAAAAGCAAATGAATTTGTCTATTCTTCTGTCCTTCAATAATTTGCAGCTATGACCTTGTCATGGACTATGAGGTGTTCTGCATTGGCTGTGCATCCATTTAAATTATGCCGCTGGCCGCTCTGCATTAACCTATGGGCAATCAGACAAATTGATTCAGATTCAAACACCAGTGGATGAGCCGACAACAGCTGGCAAGCAGATTAAGTCCTTCTCAGTGGGCTGTGGTTCTGTTAGCGAGGGCGAAGGGTGCAGGGTGTGTGTGTGTGTGTGTCAGACTAACTTTGATGGAATCGCTCAACATTTGGGGGAATTGTGCTTAGTTGCTCATCCTTAAAGACTGATACTATTTAAAGACAATTCATCTGGTATTAAACCTACATACCTATATATGTTTTGCTGTTTGTATGGCTCAAACAAACAACATAATGTGGCTGATAGTTAGAACTGGAGATGGCAGAACCTGGCCAATGGTTTGTGCTTTTTCCAGCCTTTAAAGTTCAGTCAATGGCTGAGCTTTAAAAACATGTCACATGTTGTATCGTCTAAGTTATTGTAAGAGAGAAAATACAAGTAAAAGTAAAGCTGGATGCACAATGCACATTGCTAATTAAGGTAATCTGGTATCTGAATTTTGCACCATACTGGAGTTTCACATGTGTTGTCCATGATAGCATTTCTGTGCCAGTGTACTGCTAGCAATGCATTTTACGTTTTATGCCTGCAGTGATTGGTTGGCCAGAGCAGAAGAGGTGAGCGACACGGATTGACAGTGGTGTGGCTTTTCCTCATAAGAGATCGCTGAAAGAAGTGAAGGGAATTAAGCATTGCAGACAGTAGGCACACGTCATGCAGGTGTGAGCCTCCGCTGAGCTCAACAGACAGCCATCTGTATGCAAATGAAGGTTTACATGCAAATGTCATTTGACGTCGCCAAAGCCAGTCTTGGTGCAGATACAGAACCAAAATCAGAGTTGAGAGCTTTGTTGCCGTTGGTGTTAATCATTCACCTGAGTGACAGGAGGAGGGAATTTGTTGACAGAGAAGCAATTAAGTTAAATCAGTCCTGCTAGATGTGATTAATGTGAGTAACCGTTCAAAGCAACCCCCTTACTGTGAGTCTATTGTTTCGAAAGCAGAGACGAGGAATATTAAAGGGGAACTACCGTTTTTTTCCAACCTCGACCATATTTTTAGCATAAAATACAATCGTTTACTCACTCATATAACTTATATGTCATTTGCTCATAATGACACAAACGTTTTGTGTGGTTGTTACTGACATTTGGTATAGAGCGCTACAGTGAACTCCAGTGCTAAAGACCTTCTCCTGGTCCTCAGATGAACTTTCATGTCTGTAAACACTTGTTTATTGAACACATGTGAACAGGACTAGGGTTAGATAAATGAACCAAACAGTCTTTATAAACTGGAACATTTGTCCAGCTGTGGACTGTCTCCAGATAATCAGCATGGCCAATAGTATGTTCCCTTCATGTAAAGTGATTTGTGTTCATACTGTAACTATACGGTGAGTCTGCGCACATGTACCTTTAACCAAGGTTTAATCTCTCAGTCTAAAAAGCCCCAAGAGGGTGATTCCGCACCATCTGCCCCCAGAGCTCGCCTCGATCGTCCAAAACAGCAAGGACACTGATGACTAGCAGCATCTGCAGTCCTGCTATCACCCGTTTAGACACACCTTTAAAACAGATATGAAGACATCCAGACGTCTAAAACACGCACGTCACGATCTGAGCTATAACAGTGTTTGTCTCAAAACAAATGTAACAATAAGGAGAACAAAACAGCTTTGTAAATTATTGTCTCGATACGTGTTTTGCTAGCTCCAGCTAGCTTTACAGTATTGTAAAATCCTTGCCTCTGACCCTGCAGTACTCACACGCAGTGTCATTACACTCTTTTAAATAATTGCTGACAATCTTTTTGACATTGGATTGACATTTGTTTATCTCCTGCACCAGGTGCTCAGAGGATATGAACAATTCTTTGGTGGCAGCAGTTCCATCGAAAACGCTGCTGAACGATGACGGTTGTTTTGGACACTTACTTCAGTGCAGGTTTCATTGGTTTGACGGCTTGCCGTTGCCCTGCAACCGTACGTTATAAACAAAATGATCAGATATTAGTGGCCTGAACTGTTTTACATTTCCAATTAATGGTTTTTGTTGTAATGTCATATTTGATCTTTCAATTAAGATAAACTCTTCAAGCGCTAATACGCTGCATGCACGTTAAAACATCAGTAACCCTAATACAGCCAGTATGAATTCTTTCAAAGACAATTTTATATTATAATCAAGATTGTTTATATTATTTACAGACAGAGTTAAAAGTATATAGACATCTTCCCAAACAGCTTCTTTTCTCGATGATTACAACATGTACTTTAACGTCTTAGAAGCAAAGCTGGACCAGTATTACACCATCTATGACAAACGCCCCCATTCAGATCACATTTCCTCTTATTGATTGAACCTCTTCCATTCTGATTGCGGTGGTGGTGAGCGCGTAGCCTCCGGGGGATCTCACCAATCCGTCATCTTGTCTTCATCTTGTTAAAACCGGCAGAGATGTAATGAGATGGTATTTCTGTCCAGGTGTGATCACGGCTCGGACGGTTGTTAATGCGCTCTTGTTCCACACATAGCCTGATCTCCACTGCAGCGTGCCCGCACTTACACCTAAAATGCCACCTCATTATGCACCCCTGTGGTGTGACAGTGCCGCTTACAGAATGACCTTTACAAAGCAAAAGGTCACTGGCCCTCTGTTGCAGGGTCAAATGCATGCAGCAGAGGTAAACTTCACAGCTCACACACAGTATCTGTCTCGTGGAATTCAGGTCTTAGGAAGAAATGTTAAGGAGTTAGGGAGTTTAAGTTGATCTAAAAATGTGTACCTCATTTTGTTTCCTATTAAAGGAGTATTACTGTTTTTTTTTAACAACTTGGACCTTATTTGGCATTTTATCTGGCATAAAATATGATTGTTTACTCACCCGTATAACTTTGGTGTCATTTTAGTCGTTTGGACAATATGTAGATCCGCGTATATCCACATAGTGTGAGTGACTGGGGCACCGAAACGCAGCCTCTAAATAATGCATTCATTCATTTCACCAATATTTTGATACTGATCAATATGATACGCTAGTGCTATTCCCTGTTGAGTACAGAGTTCCGTGTTATCATGCTCTGGGGTCTGTAGATCGTGAAATGAACGAGTTTCTTGGCAGATAATGTGTTATTTAGAGGCTGCTTTGTGGTGCCACAGTCACTCCCACTATATGTACGTTGATCTAAATATTGTCCGAACGACGACAAATGACACCAAAGTTATACGGTAGAATAAACGATGGTATTTTATGCCAGACATAAGGTCCTGGATGTAAAAAAACAGTAATTCCCTTTTAATTAAATCAAATAATGGTGACAAAGTAATGACACATAAATCTGACTTTTTTTCATAATTTCTATAATTTAAATAAATAAAAACTAATTAAACTAGACTGAGGACCTGTCCAGAGTGTACCCTGCCTCTCATCCAATGACAGCTGGGATAGGCTCCAGCCCCCCTGCGACCCTTAACAGAACATGTGGTTACAGAAGATGAATGAATAATCAAACTAATGGAAACAGTAAGAACAACCCTTCATTTATCAAATCTATGGAATTACAAGGTACCAGTGATTAGAGGCTCTTGAGGGAGTGAAGGGATTTAAAGCAATCTCCATTCAATGTAAAACATTTACGGAAAATCATCAAAAATCAAGTGGTTTAGATTTGAAGCATTCAGGACTGACCGCTGAGCAGATTCAGCCCAAGAGCAAGAGTATCTCAACAGAAAAAGTGCATCCATCTATAATCGGAAAAAGAGACTCCACAAATCCGACCTGTACGGGGGGGCGTGTCAGGGAAAAAACAAAGCAAAGCATTAAGCCAATAAACCATGATGTCTGCACTGTATCAAAGAGCGCTTGAACATAATGTGAGTGCATTTGGCCAAATGCTGACGCTACCAACAGGATAAGGATAACAAAAAGCTCATAACGCCTGGCTAAAAATGATGAAATGGCAGGATGACACATCGAGAAAGAAAGTGCCACAACGTTCTGTCGAAAACTATGGAAGCAATCGAAACTGGCAACGTGTGCAAGAAATTGTACACAAAAGAAGAGTGGTCTCAGGTGGTAGAGCAGGTTATTAACTCATCATAAGGCTGGTGGTGCAGTCCCTTGCCAACTGAAGGTCGGCCGACATGTCAGTGAGCAAGACATCCGCCCTCTATGTGAGTCTCTACCAGCCTACATGAATAAAATGAAATGAATAAATGAGAACCACTGTAAACTGCTTTGACTATCGCTAAGGTAGAAGAGCAAGTAAGTGCAGAGCATTTGGCTTTCAATAAGCTGATAGAGACAGGTGCGTTTCCATCGAAGGATGCAGTACTTGCCTCTGAGGCCAGAACATGTATTTTTGATGAATAAATAACAGGAGAAGCTGATTTTTCTCAGAGTGTTGCTCAATAGCTCCAATGCTTGTGAAGATGTAACTCTGTACTGTTTTTAACTCATGGAAACACAAAGACCAGAACATCATCACGACTAAACCCTCCCACTGGTATATACGTTGATGTGCATACACACACATAATATTAATTACGTACAGGATTCATAGAGGTGTAAGTCTCCAAGCAGTTATTCAAGCAGATTAACAGCTCCGAGGACACAGAGAAGGCTCGGTGTAGACTGAATTTTCTGTCCTTGTAATTTAATTTTCTGCTGTAGTCCTTTCAAACAACAGGCCTTGAGGGAAATGTCGAGCCGGCTGATCAGACAAAGTGAATAAAGTCCTCCAACAGCGGAGAAGAATTTCTCTTCGACTTTTCTGCACCTGTTGATTCTCTAACTGTGGGAGTCTTTCTCTCTTACAGATTTAAAACTACTGACGACAGAACGCACACATTCACAGAGAAGTAAGCTGTGCAGTAGCGATTTCTCTGTGTTATGGCCATATGTGTGACGGGGGCTAAATAGACACACGGTGATATACATTTTAATCCAAACTCCTAAAACTGCACCAGCAACTCATCGTTTATTTTCTTATTAGTTTATTTTAGTGGAGAATAATTAATCAGTGGCGGATTTCTCCTGCTTGAAAAGAGTTGCTCTGAATATCACACAAGTGTCTATGGAAAGGTGCCATCAGGCCATGTTTGCATGCATGTGTGATGGCGCTCAGACACGCAAACCCTCAGCTGTACACTCATACCGTTATGAAAGGCAGACATCTCCCCTTGGCTAGATGCTCTTGATGGGAGAGACATGAAAGACTTTAAGAATGAAAAGCGGGTTTTCACAGACGCTGCGCCAGAGGATGCACTCAGTCTGCTGGAAACCTTTTTGTACAACCTTTTTGCATGAACCTACAGGCAACGGTCAGGTCCATACCAAAATGTTTAATGCTTATCTTCTGTATAACAGCAAACCAACAGAAATGAGGAGACTGTCTGAACCGGTTGACAGATGGAGGTCTACATACGTAACCCCGGGAGGTGCAATGTGTGAGTGAAGGTGTTAAAGAGTAGGAGGATCCTTGACTCAAGAACATGCACTTTTTCGTTTTCTAAACATATCTGCATCCCATCATTCTTTGTGCAACACACATCAAAAACAAGAAAGCGAGTCAGCCCTCTGACTCTCATCTCCACGTCCCTAAACCGACATAATCTTGTTCCTCTAACTTTCCCCCACAGACACGTGTGCGCTCCCTTTCAGCGCCCACGCTGACACCGGCACACAGACACAAACTGACGCCCCCCTGGTCCACATGCTGCCCACGCTCTGACACACACTCCTCTCTCATCAGCCTGTCGCAGGTTTCATCACTCACCCTGGCTGTTGGGTCCCCCCTCTCCCTCCTCGCAGTCCGTCATGTTGTTCAGCATCCCCTCTCCTCCTCCGGCGGCTGTGTGCACTGAGCACTGAGGCTCTTGATCTCGATGCTGACAGTAAAAAAAAAAGAAAAGAAGAGCTCTGAGTTGGCTCAGAGAAGATGTCCTTTACTTCTGTGCCTGACTGCCTCTTTCACCTGGTTTCTCGGTGTCAAAAAAAAAAAGCAGTACTCTTTTATTCACTTGTCTGTTGCGTGATTCCCCCTGTCTCTCTTCGGGAAGGAGGACAGAGAGACTGAGTGCGGCTGCAGGGGAGAGTCAGTGATGGAGCTCGGTGTCACTCACATGCACGCTCTCGGTCTCTGCGCGCCACTCGCCCCCCAGTCAGTTTAAGCCTGATGACTACATTCATCATGTATTCAGAAGGTATTATCCCTCTCTTCCTCCCTCCCTCCCTCTTTCTCTCCCTCACGCATTGGTCATCATCATCATCCATCTCATCATGAGAGAGGGATGGATGGAGAGGGATTGAGAGACAGAGGGGACGCACGTCAGACGACAAAGTACTGCCTCCTGAGATTAAGCATCTCCTTTGATGTTCTTTTCAGACCCTAAGATGAGACTCCATTTCATTACCGTGTATTCATCCTTCTTTTGTTATATTCCCCCTGCGCTGCATCTCTCTTTTATATTCGCCTGCGTGGTCATGGCCCATTATCTGTGGGAGAGCTGCAGGCTGCACTTGTGTAACTCTGTATAAACCTAAAATGTGAGCCTTTCACTGTTACCATACGCACTAGCTGACCTCTCCTGGTGCCCCTGAGAGGAGGGCACTATTCTCTACGTTACGCTTAAATCTGTTTAAATGAAAAACACTGCACTAAGTGACTTGCATTCCTCTGCAGCAATGCTCATGTCAGCTTTAAAGATCTTGGTGTTTTACGAACCTGTCTTACCCCGAATGAGACTTTAATGATTTGCAATTATCGTCCGCTGGAGGTCACTGAAAGGGCTCCGGGGCACCAGCTCCAAAGGACGCAGCATCACATAGCTTCGATTTAGACTGAGGAAAGAAGGAAGGCTGAAAGAAAAATGGGAGCTTGCTGAGGGGACGAAAAGACAATACCAGGAGAGGACTGGGAGGACATAATTGCAGGTTTGTGTTTTACCACTAATCCCCACCACCTGCCTGGTGATAAAGACAGAAAGGCCAAAAACACAACTGACATTTAATGGATTATTTCCCCAAAACCATTAGTATTTGTATTACTTGACATTATGTCACTCTGAACTGTGCGCCCATCTCTGGTTAGATGATCTCTGCGTTTTGACAGATGTTAAGGCGGACATTATCCTCATGTTCACTCAGGCCTCTCCTGGTATTTTAAACAATCAGCTCCACTGTAAATGCCACAAAAGAAGACAATATTTGTTGTGACATGAAGGTAAATGCAGAGAAATTAATCCTGATGCAGGGAAAGATTAACAAAAGGAGGAAACCTTAAATACCAGACAGTCACTGCATTGACTGAGTAGGTACCTTATTTGTTACCCTATTATTTGAAACATTACATGACATAACATGTCTTGCAAGATCAGTTAACCAGTTATCTCTCTCATACACCGATCAGCCACAACATTAAAACCACTGACAGGAAAAATAGCAATGACACCAGCAAGATGCAGCCTGACACAGACGCACAATCTCAAAACGGTTTAGGAACAAATAAAAAAAACATGAGTACAGCATGTTGACCTGGCCTCCAAATTCACTAGATCCCTAACTGATCAGGTATCTGTGGGATGATCCACAGAGGCCCCTCCCCTCAACTCAGCACCCAAAGGCCCCCACTAACAACATTCTGTATCCGGACACCACAGGACACCCTCAGAAGACCCATGTCCATTCTCTGATGAGTCAAAACTGTTTTGGAGGCACAATTAGATTCAATCATCTGAGACGGTTCCACGCAGCCACGGTCATTGTTAATTAGCTGTTAATTTATGTTTCTATTGTTGTGGCTACCCCGTTCTGGTCAGTGTGCTAGGCTGGTGCTTCATTCAGTGCCATTTTACAGCTCCACAAACTGCATTCTGATCATAGTGAGACGATGGGACGTTCTTCCAAGACCATGAAGCTACATGAAGACGCAGAACTAAGCACAATATAAGTGACCGAGCATAAAGTCCACGCGTGCAAACTTATGCAGACAATACGAAACAGTGCAAACTATATGAACAGTGCAAATGGTGCAAAAATGAGAGACATTGCAGAGGTACACACTTGAGAGAGAATAGACCAATAAAAAGATATTACACAACAACAGAGAGCAGCACTGGGAACCATGAGCAACAAGTCTATAACAGGAGAAATCCCAGCAGAGCTAAGAGCTTGTGTCAGAGGGTAATGTAGGAATGCAGAGAGATGATTAATCAAACTCAAAAGCAGAAAGCATTCAAATGTGAGTGATGCGTGTGTCTTTTTTAGTTGTTCACCATCATAATTTTGAGGCAAGAAAACGTCTGATAAGTGCAAAAAACAGGTCCATCCCAGCTGAGGACACAGCAGGGATGCTTCTTTTTGATTTATTGTTGGACAGCAACTCGTTGGTGTCAAACTGGTTTGTTTTAAGTATTTACACTCCTGCTATTTATGCAGCACGGAAGATTGTTTCTCTGAGAAAGGGCATGTTGATGAGAGCCTGCTGTAGAGGTGTACTCAAGACATCACTCCTGGGTGTGATTACTGCTGCAACAAAGCACGCTTCTGACCCAACCACTCCCAGCACTAGTGCACTGAACAGAGGAGCTGTCAACCAGAGCTGGCAGTGAAACACTTCTCTTCAGCCCGGTGGACCAACATAGATGTTCTGTTCTGTTCTGTTTTCAGTAAATCAGGTTCTTCAGCTGTGTCTGTCTGCCTTTCTGTGGTCCACGCCGTGTTTGAAGAGCTGCCCGCTGTGGCTGAAACTGATCTGACGAGAGTTCAGTGAGAATGAACAATGAGAAGAAAAGACTCCACGGAGCAGAGGTCAGACTGCACAGTGATCATTTTTAAGGGTTTGGCTGCTTTCATTCTCGCTTTGTTATTGAATCCATTGTTTATTGGTTATAGCAGGTTTAAGTAAATGCAGTTTTGAGTGCTGACCTCACTCTATAATATTTCACGCTCCATGCATTTCCCTGCATTGCGTGCAGTGTGGAGAGCCCATACATCAAGTGCACATGTGGCCTAACTCGCTGTTCCTGACGCGGTCTGTCAGCGAGAGTGGGCTGTTGGCTCTGCTTTGATTGGCAGAAAGCCTGAGAGCCATCTTCATCTGGGCCAAGCGGCTTTAGCTCTTAACCCATGGGCACCTCCCTCCCTCCCTCCCTCCCTGGCTACTGCTGCTGCACTTGTGGCTTTAGATACTAGAGTTCACCAACTCGCCCACACCTACTGTACGTTGGTATACAAAGTGATGCAATCACACGTAATGCGCACGCAAGTTTTCAACAAAGAAAACACACAAACACACGGGCATTTACACAGGCGCAAACACACCGGAGTGAACTTTATGATGTCCTAATCCTGCAGATTAAGGCCATGTAGTGCTGGGCAGAAATCCACTTTTTGTCCTGATCAAGCACAGTGCCTGCTGCTCTTAGTATTGTGCTCGACTCCTGCTGAACACCGAGACGGCGATCAACCTTTTTCACACCTCAAACTATAGCTAGCAGAGGAAGTGCCTGGATGGATGGAGAATTAGACCTTTAACCTGAGGGTCCAGGGTTCAGGTGGAAGATGATGGGGTTGTATGTAAGGTCAGCTCTCTGCCACCTTTTTCTAGGGACAGCTGTGGACTACCGGTTGGACTAATGGACTTGGCACTGCAGGGTCACTGATTCAAATCCCCTCTACATCAATGGCCGAAGTGCCCTTGAGCGACGTGCCATATTCCTGAACTGCTCCCTGGACACCTTGTAAGGTAGCCCACGGTCAATGAAACTCATTTACGCGTTTTGCTGGTTTGAGGCAGACCAATAAATGACCAGTGCAGCCGATCAAAGTGAGACAGAAAAGGTTTTGCCGAACAGAAGCTCAACACATCCTTTACGCTTTATGTTTTAAAAAAAAAATTAAAAAAAAGATGCAGCTGTGACGTCCTGAACACTGTAAATAAAATCTACTTTATTTTATTCCACAAAAAGGCAAAATACAGTAATTATGCAGTCGAAGATTTAATTTTTTTGCAATTTTAAAATAAGTAAAATGACAGTCTTGGGTCTCACTTACTTTCTAACTGACTGTAATGTGGGGGCTGAGTACAGTCCCAAGTGGACAGGAAATTTGAAAAACACCCCTTCCTTGTATTTGAGATTTCCTGTTTTATAAGATACGTGTTAAGATGCACTTAAAGGCAGACATGATCTCTGGGCCTTCCTTCCAAAACATCTGTTAGACATCACTATCAATTCAACCACCCGGCCCCGACCCTGCATTGACACAGCTACAAGAAGATCCTTAGAGAAGGAGTCGGCTATCTCTTTTGGCTGCGTGCCTTTCCAAGGGAGTGAGTCAGTAATATGACCTGGATCCCCGCTGTGCCTTAACATAACACTATGGGAACGGTGAAAGCTGTGGGATGGGGTTTTGTTGACATTTCCTTGTGGACTTGTGTCTGCCCTTACGCTGATCTCTGACACATTACAACCAGTTGTTTTCTTGTGTGCTTACCCTCGGCCTAACCTTAGCCTTACAGGAACCTGGCTATGCCAGAAAGTTTAAAGACGCAAAGATCTGTTGAGCCACAGTATGAGGGATTCTTTTTACATACAAACTTTAAGTTTCATTGTCAGTCAATCAAATTTTCTCCATGTTTGAAATGGAATACAACTCCTAAAAATGCAAATTGTTCTACAAATGCAAAGTGTCGACATTTTCCCAATGTACCCATTTTACCAAATGCAGTGAACACGCTGCCTCCCTCTACGACTGCCACACATTCTTCTCCTCTGCCTCGAGACTGTTCAATAAAAGTTAAAAAGTGACGACAGCTTATGAAAAGACATCTAAGGAGAAGAATGGCCGAGGGACAGAGAGGAATTACCGAGTCCCAGTTGATGAATTGCACACAGGAGAGGAGGAGATTATCAGGCTGACACTGAACAGCTCCCATCTCACCTGCAGTGTCAGTTTAACGTGAGGAAGAAAAACTCTGGGCAAATTTATCGTAAACAGGTGAACAGAATCGTTCAGCTGTAGACGTTTTCCGTCATGATAAATGGCAGTCACGTAGTTCAACAACCTGACGTATTATACCATTCTCTGCAGCTTCAGGCCTAACGTATTTATGGGGTCCAATAAAAACAGGGGTCACTGCATTGAACTGTATGGATTTCACATAAAAGGACAAAATGAGTTGTCAAAAACAGATAAAATGCACAGTCCCTTTAAATTTTTTTTTAGTAAACCCAGATGAAACACAGCAGGTCGCTGAAAAGCATGTATGCGAATAAAACGTATTTGCGGATTCTGAGCTTGAGAAGAACATGGTGTAAATATCTGAGTATATTACTTTATCAAAAATTATGAGAGAACTCCAATAAGGCGACACACAGTGCGAGAGTTTTGTGGCCTTAAAAAAAAGAACCGATGAGACGATTCATTACTGAATATGGATAAAAGCTCGGGTCTGCAAATTAGCTGGACATCATCCCTGTCCAATAACATTTTAAACGAATACTTAAAAACAAACACGGATACTGAGATAAGATAAGCGTGTCGAGATTCGGCATAAGCTCTTCAAAGTGGGAGTTGCATGGTATGGAACAGCTGCTACAAGACGGTCAACATGCAACATCTGGAAGAGATCTATAAGTCCACTTACAGGTTGTGAAGCACCACATGGGTGCAGACATGTCAAACAATGACGGACGTAGGCATAAATAAAATTGATGACGGGAATTTGTGAGGAAGTTTTTTTTTCTTGCTCATCACAGGACAGTTTTGGTGCAAATGCTTCAAAACTCGAGTTTGAATTTAAGAAGTAAAAGAATACAAAGAAATATTTCCTTTGGTCCACAGTCTCACAAGTTTAAGAAATTTAAACGCAATACACTTTGTTTTATGCGTGGATTTCCTGTGTAGTGCAAAACAAAAAAAGATATGTTATCTAAGTTCTCCATGAAATCACATCACTACACAATGTCATGTTGTTCAGAATAGATCTCCTGATAACAAATGTTCAATTGTGACGCAGTAAATGCAATGCACATTTGATTTGCCTCTATGTTTTTATTTTAACCCTTCCATAAGTGCAGAGTGCTGACATTGTATTCTTTGCACAGCCTGTTTCAGTGATGCATCGCTCTCCTAAAATAATCTTTCATCTGTCCGCGATTCAGCTGCATCAATCCCACAAGAACATAATCAGCCCCCAAATATATCCCGAATTGATCTGCTTTCGTCACTATTTATTTATTCATTTATTTTTTTCTCAAATCAAAGTGGTTAAGCAGTTTTGTCCGGGGGGGGAAAAAAAAGTCAAATGTTGTAATCCTTTCTGAAATCCTCTCAGAATGATGACGTGTTGTCGCTTGTCTGAGGGATCAGGGCCTGGCAGCCGCAAACTCATGAGTTCACTCAGAACTAAGAAGATATGGTGTGAAGCTGAACATGCAGACATTTACGGAGAAAAGAACACACTGACACACACTGCAACGACCATTTAACTTTTCACGAGAAAGCAGATTTCCACTGGCTTTGCCCACATGACTGGCTCAAACACATGATCGTGTCTGTTCACACTTTGAAAGGCCTGACATACGGCTTCCTGTGCAGGAACAAATACCACCTCAAGGAATAATAAAACATATAATAGAAATATTAAAAGACTGATAGTCAAATCTGTCTGTCGCACCAGAATAAAGCAAATACGACTGCTTCTTTCACTTGTCTTCGGTTCCATAAATCTTGACGTTGTTTAGATTATTTTCCTCTACATTCCCATTATTGAACTGCACACATATATTCATGAGGCCGCTCTCATCTCAAATCCAACTGGACTTAGGCAAATTCACAATCTGGTTTTATTTATGCATTTCAGTTAGAAGTAGGAGTAAATCACCCTAATCTCTGTAATAAACAACAAGGCCTCAAGTGTTTCCAGCAGTGATTTCTCTAACAGAGTCCAACACATTATTGTTTTAAGAGGCATTTCTCTCAGAACCCCAGATTCCATTACACTCTGCAGGCCTTGTTAGATGTAACATAAGAGGTTTTATTGCTGGTTTCGTGATTTGAAGAGTGGCTGCTGTGCAGACTCAAGACCAACAGATGGCGACACAGACTGTGTGTCAGCTACTTCCCTGTCTGATTAGTTGACGAGATAATTTATGTCAGCCTGTCAACATTTACATCAGTTTTGTGTCTTCAGGGTAGCACTATATGACACCTCCTAGTTCTCGCGTTGTTTTCAAAGCAGAGATTTAGCTTGTTTTCTGTCTTCTTTGACATCTGTCAAACCCTCAAGACAGTGGACTGGAATTCAAATGTGGACCCTCATCCCGGGGGGATTGTTGGGATTTGGCTTAGCAAAGGTACTGTGTAAAAAAGTCGTGAGAAATCTTTTTATCTCTGTGCTGTTTCACGACAAGCCGCATGGATGTGGCCGTTGATCCCTGGAGGGCACAATTTTATTAGCATGGACGTGAAATAATGCAGATGTTAACAACACTAGTATTATGTTTTCATTTTTGTGGACACTCAGCACATTATCACTACAAGGCTGTAAAGAAAAACATGTTGCCAGATTGATATTTCTATAACTGCATCCAAATCACTTCAGTCCTCTCATCCTCTCAGCTGTAAGTTGGTCCAGCCATGACAAGCCCAGTGATCCTGACGTAAGTACCAAAAAAGCATTGCAAAACATTTGTTACGCAATCTGCCAGTTCGTTATCTAAACTGAAACTGATCCAAGTGGAATCACATAACAGTATATAAAAACACAAATCTAAACACAGTTCATTGTTGCAAATGACAACTTAAAATACAAGACTACTGGTTTGATTTATAGTTTTTGGCAAAACAGTGCAACTAGAACACAACCAAAGGGTTTATATGTGACACAGTGCAGATCATTTTAAAGTCTCTTGATTTATATGTAACTAGGGGAGGTCTAGGTGCCTTGAGAACTGCTAGTCGACGCTGGGCTTTATTGTTACATGAAAGGTGAAGCACAGATAAAACACCAGAGCAAAATTACACCACAAACACCAACATTTACTCAACAGGCCGGCGAGTGCCAAATACAGATTTCATAAATATTTAAAAACATCTTTCTTAACAACTGGCTTACAGCCTTATGTAACCTCGGCACCACGCAGTAATCACAATCATATTTTTGTGCAGTGTTGTTGGCGCTGCATCAGTAAACTCAGATACCTTCTCAGTGGGTGGCTGCAGGGAGGAGCAGGGACCCCTGCTGCACACCGAGTTAAGTAGAGCCAGATTGCTATGGGAAGAAGACACTACGTGTGAATCATTAGATGACCCTCCATGCAGCCAGAGACATGAAATCCTCTCCAGATGAGTCCTCTTAATGTGTGGAGAGCAGATCATAGAGCCCCGGTTTCCATGGCAATGCGGTGCCATTTTCTGACATAGCAACCAGCACACGTGTCTGAAGGTGTTTTTCAGACTATTCAGTCAAACGCGTGCCTCCGCTGTGAAACAATGCACACCAACGGAAAGCTTCAATACATCACTTAGTTTGGAGGGCAGTTTGTTGAATGCCTCAGGGGTAGCATTTAAAAGCAGAGGAAATTCTTTCCTAACACTTCTAAACCTTACTAAATACCACCATCACACGTTTGTGCTCAAAACCAGACATGTAAAAAGGATAAATTGTGGCTTTGTTTTTGTACTGCCTTTAACCTGCACTGCCTGCGGTGTGGTAGCTCCATGTTAACAGACATGAGCAGTGGTAAAACTGTGCAATTTTGACTTGCTCCTGACAAGTTGCTTTTGATTTAGCACTATCATCACAGCGCCGGAACTTGTTGGGAACAAAATGAATACGGTGCACACGCTGTATCGGTCTCATTTCGCTTAAAAGACGATGCATTAATGCTTCCTGCATTCCATTAGTCACACGACATCTGAACATATTTCATTTTTATCTCCGTCAGAGTCTCTTCAGCAGCACAGCAGATGGGGCCTCTGGAGCTTGAACAAAGGGTTGCTTTTCCTCAATAGCCTCTGCACTCCTTGTACTGCCCTTAAAGGCTGTATGTTGAATTACTGTATGCAGCGCTACACATCTTGTGACTTGTCTGCTCAGTCAGACTCTGAGAAGGTTTTCTGGCTCCAGATGGCAATGGCATCAGTTCACTGAATGGAAAAGTATTGGAGGTTATTTCCCAGTGTCAGCTAGTATTTCAGAGCTGATGCAAATCTTTAAAGATCAAAAAATCTGTTTGGGTTTTTCATCATGGATTCAGAAAGTCTTGTAGCTAGGCTATATCACTTGGACTTGGCGTTACTGTTTGTCTTTGTAAATAATATGAAAATATGCTGTTTCTGGTTTATACACAGCGCTATAGTCAGATTGTGAAAGACATGCTAAATCCTTTTTGGGTTGAAACAGACACCGAAGCAACAAAAAACACGGTTTGCGTGCTTATACATGGGCTTGGGCCATGGTAATCACTCACCCTGCCTCTGCCTCATCCGCATTTTCATTCCGACCGCATATCTCGGGTTATTTCATGCTTCTATCTCTCAGGTATTAACTGTCCAACAGCGTCCCAAAATGTTTGTGCTGACCACAGAGGTTGTGTGAGAAATAAGCAGGAAAATGAGTGGAAAAAGCTTAAGAGGGTTTACCATAAGTTAAGCTGTAAAGATGCTAGATTTACTTTATTGAAGATGCTTATTACTTTGTTGAACCTGCTTGATTAACTCCAGGCCAGCCATTGGGAATTATGAACATGTGGACAAAACTTTCCAGAATGGGCCCTTCGTCCACATCCATTCAGTTGTCTCTAATAACAGGACGGCTCTTGGCCTCTAGACTCGACACAATTACAGGAGTCTCACAACTGCCATTTAAATCCAGTGTTATAGGCTCATCCAGGCTATGAAATGTCTTGAATAGACATGTTCGCCATGATTTTAAAGCACAAAAAGGAGTGAGACAAAAATATATATATATATATATCTAACGTGTGAAAATCAAACAAATAAACAGTCATTGAGCAATTACTTGGAGGCATTAAATCATGAGATCCAATTATGAGTGAACAAACGCATTTAAACAAATTCAGTCTTAAGGGTTGTATTAATCAGTGTCAAATGGTGTGCAGAACAGAAATACTGTATTATATGGATGTCATCTGAAATGATGAACACATCCAGAGGGTTACCCACATGTTACTTATGCCGGCAGTGAATCACACATCAGGCTATACACTATATTAATTTCGCCCGGAGTCAACCCTCTGCTGCACTGCCGTGAATATTTCAGCTTCTCTCTTGTGTGCACACACATACTGCTTTTCAGTGAAGCTGTACACAATTACAGATCTGTTCTGTTTCTGTTGTTAGACAGCACGCTGGGATGGTGATTGAATTGTGCCCTGTTAAGACGTTTAAAATAACAGTAGGTTCCCAGACATTTCCGAGAAGCTGCTCCTGATTTAATAACCGCAGCGTGGTCTAACACAATAATCATACACATAAGCTAAAGACAGTGAGCTTTATTTACATGCACAATGATCTGAGTCGGAGAAAGGGGAAGTTGGGAGACAAAAAATGTCTCATGTTTGCATATCTCACTGTCTCTGTCCAGGCAACAAACCACAAGAAGGTTGGTCCACTGAGGTTTGTCCAGGATGTAAAACAAATGTAAGTTAATGTTCTCTGAAAAGTCACAATATACAGTATGTTGTAATCCTGTCATGTATGACTGACCAAATGCCTGGACCACACAAGTTTCACTATAAAAATAGGTTTGGGGTATTTGAAAAAGTTTAAATGGGCATTTAGTGGGCATCCGTTTACACATATAAATACATATAAATGGTATACTATTATAAATACTGTGCTGCTTAAACACTTCCGTGGATTTTCACACAATTCCTGACAGGATAATCCAAACAGATAAACAAAACAGAAATATTAGGCTTCTGTAATTGTTTGTTCAAAAAAATGAATCATATCTGAGAGGTGCAAAAGTGAGATGTTTTCTGTATCTGCTGTGACTGATGCTGGAATGCGGTTTTGTTTTGTCTCATTTAAGGCAAATAATTTGATCGTGGTCCCAACTGTCTTCTGGCTTGTCCACATGATGTTCAGAAATCGGTTCGGTGTTCTCCTGATGATGGATTCATGATCATTAGCATCAGTCAAAGAGAGAGAGAGGCCTTTAGCTACTTACAAGTTACCCTGGGTTGACTTGTAATCCCAGAGATACATATTTGTTTTCCTTGATTGATTAGGTTCTCTCTGTCTACTGTCAGGACTAATGTGAAAATCCGCTAAAGTTTTGAGTCTTTTTTATGCAGAAATGTCAAACATTCAAAGAGGTATTTGGAAGTGACACTGTATGCGAGTGGGAGTCATAAGTCAGTAAATAGCTGTACTCTGCACCATTTCAGGGTGAACCATAGATCTTGGTAATGATCCTCCTGGGACTTGAAGCAAGGTCAGCTTTACCTTTTGAACTGACAGTGCAGTAGCCCTAGTTGGCTTTATTGTGTTTTATGGAGAGACTGAGATACTAGGTCTGGTCAGTGGCCAGAGAGTCATGCAAGTACATGTAGTCAAGACCTTTGACCATGGAAACTCAGTGGAAACGTAATGGGAAAGAGCCTCGGGGGACTTGTCATGGCAAAGAAGAGTCATCTGGCAACTTAACCACGCTTTGCTGTGACGAATGGGCTAACTCTGAACAGAAAAGGGCTCACATCAGCCTTTATTAATATTAATTCCACTTCTGTTATTATGGCTCACAGAGAGAGTGTGTCTAGGTGGGGGATGCCAAACCATGTTCGAGCAAACAAGTGGATGTGCATGACTGTTAGCTTCATTATTTGTTCTCCTTATATTCCTTGAGTTTTTGGAATTTGCTTGTCTGTTTGAACATCTAGCAGGCCTGTACTGCCTTTCATTTCCTTGGGTAATCATAGATTAAGTACTTCTTCTTTCTTGTCCTGTCCTGCCAATAAGAGATTAGCCCGTGAAATTTGCAAACAGTTTTATATCAGAGGTCAGATCAATGTGTGCAAACACGAAGGAAGAAAGCTCTGTGTCTCTTTAGTTTTTCATTTCTTACTTGTTAGTAATGTCAAGACACTGTCCAGGGGTCACAAAGAGGTACATTTTTTTTTTTTTAATCTCAACAGATAAATGCTCGTCCTTTGGGAAACTTTGAGTTGCTGTGGAAAATCCATCAGGGTCCAGCAGAAAGTGAGTGAACGGTCAGTTATGTATGGCAACAGCCAGCTCAACCCTTAGTAAACAATTACTTCCACCTTTAAAGACAATGTAATTTCGCTCAATTCAAAACTATGCTGCTCGGATAAAAACACATGTTGATTTGTGCCTCTGCTTTCCTGCTTTTCAATGCTGTCACACCATCATGAATTCCCTCTAATCAGCAACACCCAGCATAACGCCAGGCTGTTGACACACAGTCATGATTTGGATAGCGACGTGAAGTGGGAGTGACCATATCGTGCCTGAGCAATATGCGCTCAGGCAGTGCAGTTCCCAGGACAATATTTGGCATGAGAGGACATGAACTCTCAAACGAAACATTGGATGGTGACACTACAAGAGGTTTTCTACCCTGCCCTTGCAGCTGTGGGTATCCCATGTAAGTATATGAGAGTTAAAGCTCTTGGCTGATTTCATACTTAAACTGATTTAATTCCATTTAGAAAAGTTGATTTGCTGGGTAAGTGGTGTTATCTTTTAGGCTGATGTGTAACACTGACACTAGTCTTTTCCTCAGCCAACACAGTCACCTTCCTGATTATCTGGAGAAGGAACTGCATGCTCTCCAGGTCCAGCACCTTCTATCTGATGGCCATCTCTGTGGCTGACAACCTTGTTCTGATCTTCATTGTGGTTCTTGAGCTTTCCTTTAAATACCACCAGCAGGAGCCATTTTGGAGTCACGAGCCGTGGTGCAAGCTGAGAGACATCTTTAACTACGGAGCCTACAATGCCTCAACGTGGCTGGTGGTTCTCTTTACAGTGGAACGTTTTGTCGCCATCCACACCTGGAAGATTAAAACTAAAATCTGCACTCCGAGATGCGCAGCATGCACCATAATAGCCATCTTCATCTTCAGTCATGTGTTTGCCATTCCATACTACTGGTCCAATGTCTCGGTCTATGAGAACAACCAAACCATGTGCATATACACACAGGAGGCCCCGAGTCATTTCATTCACACCTTGGTTTGGTTTCAAACACTGCAAGCTTACATACTCCCCTTCCTCATCATCCTCACACTTAACGGGCTGACCCTGCGCCTGATTTCTCTCAGCAACCGGGTTCACATCAGTAAAGAGTTGACTCCCAGGGTTCAAAAAGTCAGGCCCCTGCTTCGCTCCCGGACGAGAAAGTCGGTGGTTCTTTTGGTGACTGTGTCCATGAGTTTCGTGCTGCTCTCCGTCACCCGTGCTATAACTCAGATCGTCCTCCGCACAACTCACATGTACACTTTGGACCGCAACGATTATAACCTCGGGGTAAATATAGCAGCAGACACCGGCACCATGCTGAACCTGAGCAACGCTGCAGCTAACATGTACCTGTACGTGTGCACGCAGGCTAAGTTTCGCCAGGAGTTCTTAGCTTGTGTCAGACAAGTTACATTCTACTGTAAAACAAAGCCATAGAATGAAAAACATCTGCTGTGGCTTTACATTGTCAACGAGAAAATTAGCACAGGTGTGCCTCGCTGGTGTCAGAGATGAGGAAATGTTCTCATGGCAGACGTAGCCAGTTAATGACTTTGTTTTTGTCAGCAGACTACGCTAAGACTCCATAAAACACTATTTAATTTACTTTATTACTGTGTTTTTCAGATTCTGGCTCTCTATCACAGAAAATAAATTGTGACGCATATCTGCAGTGTTTGATGTTGGACTTTAAAAGTCAGAATTAATTTCCTGCATTTGGTTACAAGACTCAGAGCAAACAAACATGAAGCCCTGTCCTGAAAGATATTATCACTCCCGGCAAGTATGAGTGAAATGGATCAGGTGACCATCATGACAAAGGTGTTTTATCTGAATACACACATAATCAGATAACAGTGTTTTACACAAATAAAACAATGGCTTTTAATATATAAGGCTTTGTTACTACCATAGATACAGACAATATACCACGTAGCTTTTAACCTACAGTTTGCACAGGTGAATATTTATTATATTGTGAATTACTAAGTGTGTGAAATAATACACTGCACTATACCTCTTTTCAGCCTAAAAAAATATTTTTAGCGATTTTCTTTTTTGTCTACATGAACTCAAAATATGAGTCAAAGATGGTTTTCTATGGTAGATGCACAAAATAGTATTATTAACACACTTAGTAACTACTGTATTACTACATGTGTAAATAAGATGTGTACATGTACATTTAAACTGTTTACTAATCATTTACTTACACTTAATAAATTATCTTACAAACCCTGTAAAGTGCTTAATGACCAGTTTGTAAATACTTTAATATGTAATTTATAAATGATAAACTGATCTTTAGTAAAATATGATATATGATATGATATTTTTAACCAACTTCTCAAACATTGCAATTAACAATGGCCATCTTTATTTGGTATTATTTCATTGTCTTCAAACACATTGTGCCCTGCATATATCACCAAACTCTAGCCAGCTGTATTCCAAATGAGCTCTTTAAGCCAGTGAGGCCCAAGTTTCTTATTAAGGAACAGTCTGGCTGCCATAACACTGCTTGGCCAAAAAAAAAAAAAAAAAAAGAAAAGCTGTGCCTGGATTTAACTAAGCAAATACTTACAAGCCTCCTTTTGGATAATTACTGCATTGGTGGTTATCTCTGAGCTGGCAATAAGTTATAATCCCTATTCTGGTGACATTACAGAAGGTTATCGAACAATGCCATAGAGAATGAGTGCTGTAATCAAAGCTAAAGGCAGTCCAACAAAGTGTGTGTGACCTTTTTTTTGGTGGCAGTGTATTAATACACAGAGGCTATTCTTAGAGTCTATTAGAGCCCTAGCCAAAAACAATTCTACAACATATGTGGTCATGTACCTCAAAGCTAAGTGAATCACTTAAGTTAATTAGCTAGTAGAGCAGCATGTCCACTATTATCTGCTCCTCTTTCCCATGACTTTTTTTTTTAATTTTCTCCTCATTCTTTTCTTTCCCCCAGAGATGTCCGTTTTGTTTGTTTTTTTAAATGGGTGCCTGTGTCCCACTTAAATACTTTAAATGCACACCACATGCGATGGGACTGAGTGTGCAGAGCTGTGTCAGCGATATTTTATCGTTTAAGATAGATCGTCAAAAACATTCCCCACAGTAAGAATATGTCATCCCATGATTGACAAATTGACAACGGTGGAAGGTGGAGCAGATAAGCCGGGAACGAGGAGCTCATTTGCAGATGAGGCTCCACCTACAATATTTTCAACTGGTTTGGTTGTCTGATGCGGCGCAGCAATTTACAACATGCAAGGTTTGCAAACAAATAGTGCATACAAAGGACAGTAACAGCACTAAAACACAGCTCAAACCAGAATATGAATAAAATGCGCAAGAAGCAGCTTCGACTTCACCCAAAGCCTCCGGTAAAAAATGGTTTTTATTTATCGTCATTTTTATTGTTACGTGATAAATATCAGAAATTATCGGGATACATTTTTCAGTCCATATCGCCCATCTCTACTGTGTAGTGTAAAAAATTATTTTACAGAATGAAATAATAGGACTCTAATTGTGGTACATCTAGTTTACCAATAGCAACTTCAGTATTTAGAGGAAAATCAAAGTTAAAATCAAAGTAATTTTAACCCAAAGTTTATGTGTTCAAGAGGAGACTCCTCGCTCTGCATGAATGACAGAAAAACTGGACATTCAGTCAAAGTCAAGAGCAGCCCAAGATCTGTGGGCAGTCAGAGATGTCATCAGACATGCTGAACTGAGGCGGGCACCTTTGACAGACACAACAGCCGCTGGCCAAAACGTTAGTCAGCAGTGAATGTCTGAGTGGAAAACAAGCCTTTCAGCTCATTTTCTCATTCATGAGTCTGATACTGTAGCTCATGTGAATTTCTGGGATGTCATTCCACTGGTGAATTGACAGAATGTCCTGACATTTTGTTCTTTGGACAATGGTCCCTATTCACACGTTTTACATCGTCAGTAGGGAAAACGTGGGTTGTCTTAATTATGGCAGTAGTTCACATTTCACACTTAATTTAGTGCATTCTGATTTGCCCTCATGACTTCATACACCTGTGCTTTGCTATCGAGACAAGCGCATGGATATTCTACGTGGTGCAGAACTTAGGAAGGTGAATGATTTAATGAACATCATTTTTGTTAAGTCGACTATTGGCAGTGAGAAGGAATCTGTTTTGTTTTTTTTGCATCTAAAAAACAGAAAAAGGTGTTAAGGAAAAACTATGAGGAAAAAACAACAAGTAGTGGCGAGTGATGCCTCCAAATAAGTTGATTCATGGCAGCTGTACCAGATGTGGTGGCAGCAGGAGACAAAAATAGAGGTGGGCTGTGTAGTAAAGGAAACCCACAGCTAGTATTTGCTCCACAGCCAAGTCTAAAAGTAGCTTTTCTCGACAAGATCAATTTGTCAATGTAACAACCCTAATCAAGCTCATTTATAGTTTCCAATTCAGATAATAAATGCTTTCTGACAGCAAACATTCCACTGGCATCCTTATTATATTCACTGTGGCAAAAAATGGAAACTGAAAACCCGGCTGGGAGTAGGTTACTACTAAAATGATTTAGAATAAATGACAGAGACTTGACCCTGCTTCTCCAGGGGAATTTACACCCCCGGGTGTAAAGGACTATGAATATAAATGTGGACCGCCTTCAACAGACTGGCACAAATTCCATCTTTTACCAATGTGGCATGCTCACAAAAAAAAAAAAACTACAAACATGATGATGACTCAAAAGGCGTACTTGGAGATGGCTCGTGAGATTGGTCGCAGCAGAGGCCTTACCTCAACAAAACGGATGCTGTGTAATTGCACACAGCCTTGGTTAAAATTAAGTTCATAACTTCAGAAAGAAAAAAAAAACAGACAAAAACAACCAAAATCAAATTAAGTCAAGGCTTTATGGTAATTCTGGCAAGGAGCTGGAAGAAAACTCCTTTGTTGTGGTGCCTTCACCAAAGCAGAATATGAATTCTATGGAAAACTGCACAAAATAGCGGCAGTGCAAGTGTCTTTGGGTGGTGCACCCAGGTCTGTTTGCCTTAATCGTGTTATTTATATAAAAGCCTTCTCTTTTTATTCATTTATGTTCTTAATCTAACTCTGATGTCTTCCCTTTTTATGCTGCAAACCACAAGTACGGTCGTAACACCAGTGTTACACACAAAGAAAAACCATATGACCTGATTTGTGCTGGTTCAGGCACTCTCTTTGGACTTTCAAGTATGTGAATAACAACCTGAAAGTGGCTGCTTTAAGAACAGCACAAGGGGCAACAATGACTTTATTTCAAATGCTGTGGTGTCGTTGGTCAAATCCTCACCCTTAACTGACGCCTCTCCGTCATAAACCATCACTGTGTTTTTAAATGGCAGCTTCCGTGTGTAAACATGGAAATTCAGGTGAAAAAGGAGTCAGCTGGCCGACATTATTCCTCTTCACACTCACCACTAATTTTTTTTAATATCTATCCACCATCAGCTGTCTAAGAACAGATGACAAAAGGAAATGCATGGTCAATGATAACAAGAAGAGAAAGGTTGTCAGAACAGAGGGGACAGAAGGCAACATAGCAGATACCTTGGAATCCTAAGTACCTTGGAATCCTGCAAGCAAAAAGGACACCATGAAGAGGCCACGAGGAAAGCAGTCATAACCAAATAACTACAGTAAGTAAGGCAGGTCCTGTAAAGTGGGAAGAGCCATCAACACCTACTTTTGCACTTCACATCTGGCATAATAAACTGCCCACAGTAGGAAGTATAACCAACTAATATCTAGACAAGGGAGCTCCTCATAATGCACTGAAGGTTTCATTACAAACCCAGAATCCTGAGGTTGTACGAGGCCTAATGAGCGTCAGAGAAACCAGAGGAGAAAGAGACGAAAGATCAGGAACTATCAGGGGAGGACAAACCTCTCCATGGTAAGCACAACTGGCAGATAACAGATAAGTGGCTGACATCCAGAAGTCCTACCAATGGCTGTAAAAGGCTGGACTGAAAGACAGCACCTCTAATCATGGCAGCACAGGAACAGGCTCTAAGACCAAGATCAATAGAAGCCACGGTCTACCACACCAGGAGTGACCAAAGGTGAAGGCTGTGCAAAGATGCCCTTGACAAAAAAGCAGTTCATAACAGCAGGGTGTAAAATGTTTGCTGGCAAGTAGTAGTCTACAGGAACATCTGTGCAGAATATCGACTGGAAGAGCCAAGGTCAAAATAGGTAGCTTCCAAAGGTAGTGGAGAATGGCCAGGAACAACAGCTAAGATACTGTACAGACCATTCAAAGCTCATCTGGTAGAGGACCCAAGCTTAGAGGAGGAAAGACATCTCACTCACAAGGGGTGGGAGAGGAATATTTATATAGGTGTGTGTATATAATGTATAACATTCATTTATATGTATGTCAATCTGATTTCTTGTTTCATATTTTTTATAATTAGTTGGAACATTTATTGAACTTGTTAAGTCACATTAAAGACCACACCATTCACTGAAATGTTTATATGGCCAGAAGCTAAGGTAACTGTTTTCCCTTCTGTGCTTCTGGAAACCAATTACCTTGCAGCTAAAAACTACGGGTCTGGTTCAGCTCTGTAACTTTATCTTACTATACCCCCGGGAGCTAGTGCAGAATAACAAAGGCAGTAATAACAGCATTCATCAACCTTCAGAATAAGACAGTGATTCCATTTTATTACACGAATGGTCAACCGTTTCCAGTTCTATACATACAATGAACAGTTGGTATAGCAGACTGAAATGTTACTTCTTCTTCCCAGTTTTTGACAGTTTGTCTAGTCCTTGGATGTACTTATGAGGAATTTGGTAACGTTCTGAAAAATAAATAAAAGACAACATGACTTCAGTTATGCAAAAGCAGTGCAGATCAACTGTTGAGAAAATGTTTAAGATGTGTCTGACATTATTAAGTACTATACCGAGAAGCAAATTGCTGACTTGATGAATCTGGTTGCCTTGGATCTGGACAAGGACTTTGTCCTTGGCTCCAGGAATAGGATGTAAGACAGAGCTGGCCTGGACTCTACGCTGTAAAGCAGTGGCCACGACTGTGGGATCCAAACCATACACTTCCAGGTTCTTTATTAGAGTCACCTACAAGTAAAACATGGAAGCAGTTAAGAAGTAAGAACCCTAAATGAGCCAGTGGGACATATAAGCGGATATTAGCTTGGAAATGTCAAAGGTAAGTCTGAGATCACATGTGAAGAATTAAACTTTGAAGAGACATTGGAATTGACATGTCTGGGGTAATTCCAACCATATGTTGCTCTCTCCTGTCTCTGCTCCCCTGCCGATCAGTGTTTCCTGATCATACTCCTTTGTCTACCCTCCCCATCTCCTTTCTCCTGCAGATCAGAGCCTTGATCCTACTACCGGAGTGTCACTCCTTTGATCTGACCATGTCTGGGAGCCACCCTTGCCCCCTACCGAGTTCACCCTCCTGTGTAAAGTTGCCCTCGATTGACCAATATACAGTACATCCACTATACGATCTAATCAGGAACCGTCTGCAACCACATCCAGGGACGGGGTATATCTGTGCTCTGGCCCTGCATTCAGGGTCAGTCTCTGGTCTCAGATCCACTCTGTGTCGGTAGGCTCACCATGACCTGGAACTCCAATAAACCTCCACCACTTCAGCAAACTTGGAACTAGACTTGGATAGTTTTTTCCTTCAACACATGCAAACAATGTCTCCATTACATAGCATGTACAAATGGAGAGAACTGCCAAGTTTAACTTTCGACTGCAAAATGCCCCACTCCAGTAATTTAGCCATTAAGAGATGGGACTCCAGGGATGGTAATGTTGGCCTGTGCCTGGCTGTATAGCCAGTTGACGTATCATTAAATTTGTCACAAACACTGAGCCCCCTCTTCAAGATTACATTTCCTCTTGTGTCATCACAAGGTCAATTGCTATTTGTCAGTTCAAATCAGATACCTACACAACTGACATTCCAATCCACTTTAACTAATCAGCCAGTGTTATCCTGCTACCCCTGCTGATCATTTAACTGCCGAACATGTCAAAGTAACGTTATAAACTCTTATCATCCTAATCAGTACATAATATTAAAATAGCCAAAGCTATCTGGTGATATAAAGAATTGTTAAAAAAAAAAAAAAAAAAAAAGGTCCCACCTTCTTATTGGAGCCACGAGAAGCCACCGTAATGTCTATGGGCTCGATATGGCCCTTTTTTATTATAGGTGCTTGTCCAGGGAACACAACTTGATAGCACTCCTGCATTCTTGACAATGTCCTGTGGAAAACAAGTTGTTGACTCAGATATCACACAATACAAATAATTACATACTTATTATTGTGTCATCAAACCCATTTTTATCAAAACACTGAGGAACTGCACAATAGAAAGATTTCTATAATACAAATCTGTCAATACTGGAATACTGTGAAGAAAAGTGTCTCTTTAAAACTAGACTGGCCACGCTGACAAGTAATTTGTGATATCCATGTGGGACCTCCGTAGTCCATAGTTTATTTGCACAAGCAGTGAATCGCCTTAATGCATAACTATACATTTTCTTGAAATGCATTTCAGTTAACAAAAATAAGTGGCCTAACTGTGCTAGGTGGACTTATAACTACTTCTAATACTACTCTTCCGCAAGACAAATGATGACAAATGATTTATGTCTATATACGAATATCTGCAATAAAAGCAACACCAGAACACCCAAACATCAACCCTCGTCCCTATAGTTCTTTACACCACGTCCTTTGCAGGCCTGAGGAGACAAGCATAACATTTTACAAATCTAGTACATCTGTAAACTATCCTCCATATGGTGAGGATATGATGGATATGTTCAATATTTTACATGGGCCCTTAAGAAAAATAAATAAATACCTGCTAAAGAGGTCGTCCCACTTGAGAGACTCTACCTCCTGGTACTCGGATTTCTCCAGTAAGCAGTCACACAGAGTGGGGTTAATGGTCACGTAGCTGGTGAAGGGGAGAAAAGCACTGAATCTGTCAATAACAGGGGACATGCTGCCTCATTAGCCTGAACCAGCTAAATCACAGGGTTTATTTCATTTGCCTCACTGCCAGTTACCAAGTTGTGGCACATCAGAAGACGCACCAACTTTCATGACCTAAAAATAAACACGGTTTCAAAGTCACATTTAAACCATTTAGCTTATTATAATGACATTAAGTGGCCTAGTGTCAGCTCTGTGTTGGTTTAATTGCCATTAAGGCTGCCTTTTAACCACTGCACGGAGCTCAATACCCCCTCTGTGAGCCCTTTTGCCGTTCAGATGTTTGCCATCCTTTATGTCTGCTGGCATGTAAACAGAATTTGATTAGGAAATGACAATACAATTACGTAGGTCTGCATAACACCCCAAAAGAATCTAAACATCTTACTTTTTATTATTTTCATCCACAAGTTCATTCCTCCTGACATAGTCTGTGACAATACTTCTTATTTCAGTAGGATGCATTGTGGCTCCTTTCCTGTGAAGGAAAGCGTACATGTGAGAACATAATGAAGGTAACATGTTGAAATATTTCCATTCAATCATTTATAATTATATTTGTTTTAAATAAGTGAATAAGCTTTCATGAAAAGTATAATGTTCAGTTTTTTAGGAATGTGTAGAATCAACTTCAGGATTTTTAAAGGATGTAGTTGGTAGTTTCTTTTCATGGAGGTAGGATCTATTCCATTATTGTTTTAGACTGTGATACCAGTAAGATGTGGCTAATAAACTGGCCAAGAAGTGTTTATAAAGTAGCATGGACTAATGCCACATACCACAGAATTTACAACCTAAGCCAGTGTGCACTGCCCGTCCCTTGACAGGCCAAATACACAAGACTTCAAGACTGGTTCCAGGCCAGAAAATATATGTAAAACAGCCCAAACCATGAACATGACATTTTTATGACATTTAAACAAACGCTGCTTGACAGAATAATAACACGTCTGGTGTGAGTTTTCCACAAACACGTCCTAACTCCAACTGGAAATTCATAAATCCACTTTTACAAAACAAAAAACAGAAAAACATGTCTTGACACTGTACGATGCCAATGTTAAATTTATAAGTTACTTTCCCAAGATTCCCGTCACAAGTATTTTTTTTTTCCACAGAAGTCATGTTGATGTCACAAGAGGAAAATCATCAAGTAACACGCACGCTAACGCTCTGTCATGACTTACTAGATCATTAGAATGAATCACAGTCGTCACTAACGCCATTAGTATCATTCTCCGGTCACAAGTCCAATTATCTACCCTCATAAAACTTGTGACCTGGACACGAAGATGAAAAACCAAAGGTGTTGAAAGTTCTCAAGTGTCAGAAATCTCACTTTCCTGCTCAATATGGAGGAAATTAACAAGTGGCCATTACATGTGCAGCAGTCCATCCGCAGCAGGCTGAAAGGCAGTGATTTCAGACGCAGCTGTAGACTACGAACTGTTTGAACTTGTGTCATGGGAATATTGTTTTATCTCTTCACTGGGAGGTCAGAGGTTGAGGTTGGTTATAGTGCAGCTCTCATGGCGCTGTTGGGGATTCAGTGTCTCCTCTAAGTAAATACAAGCTCCAACTGTCCCTGCTATGTTCCCCTGCTGTCTGAACCATGCAAACATGAGGCTGATTGAGAAGGCAGGGTTAGGAAAACACACGCGCACAAACACACACGCATACATACACACACCTCTTGTTTGCATCCAGAAAGAGAGGCTGGAGCCGAGCAGTCACAGAGTACAGGGTTGTGATTTCCGGAGGATGGAATGGAATTTCTCCTTCTCCTCCATCTTGCAATGGCGCTGCTTCAACGTCCGTCTCTTGTGGAGCTCGGAAGGAGCGCAATCTAGTTTAACACGAATGAAAAGCACATGGATAGTCAGTCAGAACGTGGGCGGGTTGTGAGTTTGAATCCCCACCAAGAACTTCTTTAAATTGAGACACTCACTCTGGATTTTTCCAGTCCACCTCCACAATGCTCTCAACACCTTTGGTGAGTTCTTTCACTCGCACAAGATTATGCTGCTGCTGCATCGCCTGCAGAAACTTGGACAGCTGTTGAGGAAAAAAAAAACATGCATAAAGAAGAAATTAAATGGTTTCTGTTCATATGAGCGAAATGTTATGTTTTTTTTTTTAAAACAGACATATACCTTTTTATAGCTGGATTTCTTAATGTCGAGTTGCATTCCGCTCGGGCTGAAAAATACGAGAATCTGCATTCAGTGCTACATTCAATTCCCTCGTAGCACTTCCAAAAACGATACATATACTTTACCAGCATGAGAACATGTGGTTGCGGAGAAATGTACTGGTCAGCAGAGGGAGCTCTGACTTCTTCACCTTGCACTTAAGAGCATGCAGAAAGCACTGCAACAGCAGAGCGTCCATTATCTCTGTGAAATCAGCGCATGACCCGCGTCACTTCCTTTCCTCTTATCCCATTTGATCACATCATAAAATGTCTAAGTGAATCAGCATAATCCAACCATATGGTCACAGTCAAGCCTGCCCTGCAACTATTTATTAGTGAATGCCTACATCACTTAAGGATAATGATTGTTATGAAGCTGTAGCAGACTTAACTCTTCCACTTTCTAACACATGTATTACACATGTATACAAATATGACAGGAGACGTGACTAAGTCTGATACCTTGTGGTGTTCTCTGGTCATCCTGGTTATCCTCCTCTTTCTCATTACCCTTTTCACCCTTCTCCTCCTCCTGCTCAGATAGACTCATCTCTTCAATGCCCGAACAGGCTTGATCTGTGACTGTTTCACTAGGACTCTGTTGCTCCTCTGCACACGTCTCAACCTCCTCCTCTTCTTTCTCATTGACCTCATGTTCCTCTTCATTCAGCCCTTGTCCTTCACCTTCTGCTTCGGGTAAAGAAGGGGGGCTCGACTTATCTCCAAATGCCCTAAAAAGGATATGAAAAAAACAAACAAAAACCATTAACTTGACTAGATGGCTGAGTTCGAATACTTACAGGCAAAGCAGTTGTCAAGACCACAACAGATAAACAACAACAAAAACACCACTTTCATATCTGCCTGGTAACCATGTGATTGTCAGCACTGAAACTGGACTTGGCGGACACAGCTAGCCTGGCTCCAAAGGTAACCAAGTCAGCCTCTTTCTAATGTTAAGCTAATCAGCTGCCATCTGTAGCTGCGCACTCAACAAACTCAGACCTCCTAATCTAACTAGTCAAGAATGTAAATGCCCCATCGCAAATAAGCATAAGTATCTTTTCCCCAACTTGTCAAAATAATCCAGTAACACAGACTTACTAACCAAAGATAGTCCATGTATGTGTGGAGGACACACACTCCTCTCCCTTTCATACCCAAACCGCGCATCTCTGCAGTGGACACGGCAGCAGTGCCGACTGCAACAGGAGCTCTGCAAACAACCAGGTGTCACACAGTCTGTAAAGCATGTGGCAGACGTGTTTCCAGTTATTTTATGATAACATACCTGTTGTTCACTACTGTAACAGTGCAGCAGTCCCCTTGTTTCACATCAGGAAGGCCACATGAAGGCACCACCACACCTGGCAACATGAGATCTTTGTAGAGTGGAGAAAGACATTAAACATGTGTGATCTCAATTAAAACAGACTGAAAAAAGTCAAAAAAATAAATAAAAACATACCTGCCCCCCCTATCAACTTCTGAAGCACAGGAGACCATGTCCTGAATGTTGGTAAGAGAGCAGGGTAACGCCAAAGCGCATACACTAAGAAGCATGACAACGCACAAGTTACTTAAGAGCAACTCTGACACCCGGTCTATTCACTTTAGTTTCATTGCTGGTTCACTACCTGTAGGATAAAGGCGTTTCTCCAGTTCAAAGAACAATGGGTTTTTATGAAGAACGTAAGCCGTCACGGCATCTCCCTTGTGCGCATAAATCTTCACCACGTTTATTTCCTCTTTGTTGGGGACCAGCTCTGACAGCTCATCAGCAGACAGTGAAGGGAAGGCTGCAGCGACGTCAGCTTTGAGCTTTCTCCTAGAGACAATGACAAAAACAACACACAAATTACACACTGTACATATACAATTGCGTGTGTGTATATGTAGTCACCTTTTAATGTAAGTTTTATTCAATCTGTTCAATCTGTTATCCAGGCCATGACGTATCTAAAAACAAGGCTTAAATCCAGTTGCTTTGTTGTTTTAGCTTTGATTTCAAATATTCTATGCACAAATTATCTAACACATGCATTTTTTTAGAGATTGCTGCCATTCCAGTTGACAATAATTAAGTAGGCAAAGCAAAACAATAACCAGTTGCCATTCATCTAAATAACAAATAGTTGGACTGAAACATAATACAATAACCTAGTTTAACACCGACTGCCATTGCCAGCTGGTATCTTGAAGCTATTTGAAAAGAAGAACTATTTTTTGACTTGACCCAACAATATCAGGTGCCTCTTGATATGTTTACGCCAGGCTCTGTTAATTTAAAATTATATATATAAATATAATAAATACAAAATACCCACAGAAGAGAATAAATTAAGTCTCTGTGCTAAGGTGTCAGCAGCAGTGAGTCACCTGTCGGATCCTTTGATTGCGGTGTTAGATTTGACACGAAACGGTTTAGCAAACATCTTCTCTGACGTTACTGCGATCAATTCAACATAACCGCTTCTGAGGTAAAGCCTGTGTCTTCAACACATCAACGAGGCATTTCTTTATACAACTCATCTGGCACCAGATATGTAGCCTTGTGTTTGTAATATTGTTGAACATGTATCAGCTGTCCCTCGCTGGATAAAATGGTCCGTCACATATTTTTGCCCCCCGTGAAACTGAACCGCAGCAAAGCGACAGAAAATTAGTTCCGCATATAGAACGAGAAATATGCTTTAAATGTTTTGTTCTTTTCTTTTTGTAACATGACATCCAGAATAAAAACAATACACCACAATAATTAGCAAGCGTTTAATAAAACAGCTTCAAACTAAACCAGTTAACTAGCTGTAATGCATTTTTTTCCTCCTGCTAATGTGCTAATGTAGCGGTGGAGGATCATTGCATTACTCATCAGTCAAGAGTCAGCGCTACATCAATTCACCTTGATGGTGTACACACTGCTTTGTATTAACACATATTTAACACAAACTAGAACATTATGCCAGTGAAAGGACGGGCTAACATTAACCGTATAGTGAATTCATTCATCTGCGATTTATTTAACAGCTTTCGTGGTGTTGTTTAAAATAGTGGTCTACCGAGGTCCTCGATTTCATAGATTCCCACTCTCTCCCACTGCCCACCTGCACTTGCCCCCATCCACATTTCCCACTATGTCTGTCACTGAGGTCTTTTGCCCAGGAAGCAGAAGAGACAGCCGGAAGGATGAGACACTGTTTCAGCGAGCAGCAGAGAGCAGCTTGTGTGTGTTGCTCGAAAGGGAAGTTCTTGATTTCCGTCAGGGTCATGCAGGATTTATGTTTACCCGTATTCTGTGACTTTGGTTACTCAGTCACAATATTTGATTCCTCATTTTTCAGCTGTAATGTAAAGTTTGTTTACTCAACCATTTTACTTCAATGCAAATGTGAAGTATTTGACTTATTAGCTTGGCTGATAATAGAAATGTTTCTAGTTTCATGCATATTCATAGAATTGTGATTTCCTTCTAAGCTTCACTTCACATCATCAATCATCATCATTTAATAGGTTTATTTCCTCTGATACCTTATGGATCTTGTCCCAACCAATGGTGGCTGGTTCACTAGGGATATTGTGTCGCTGCCTTCTTTCAGTTTTACTGGAAAAAGTTCTTGTATGTAGAAATATGTGTACTTTCTGCACCAGTGGTACTGGTAAGTGTGTAAGTAGGTCCTTCAACTTTTAACAAGCAGGTGGTGACGAATACATATGATTAGTGGGACTTTTATAGAGAGCTGAGCAGAGGTGCTTCTGAGTCTTGTGTTCCTGCATTACTTACTGTCCACCTGAGACCTGACCTTCAGGTCGTGCCTCATGTTATTGCTGCAGGTTTGTCTTTAACATTGTACTCTATTTATTGTCTGGGAAGCTCATAGAAAACTCAACATTTTTTCAAACAGCATACTAGGAGTAAATATAGATTAATGGCAGCATAGCAAATCAAGTGCTTACACTAGCAGCCATGGCAATGAACAGGCAATTTAATTATGATTGAAAAAGCTATCTACTGAGACTGTTTCAGTGATTGAGTAAAAGAAAGTGTGCATTTATTATCTCCAACTCCAAGTTGAGTAGTTGTTTTTGCAGCATAATAACAGAGCAATCCGGGCACGCCAGTTTACAAGCATGCATGCTTTCAAAAGCAGACTCTGTGTAGATGCACCCTGGAAGCCAGCGAGTAGAATTCATTTTGCCTGGTGATGATCTGCTGGGCAAGTCAAACTGTTTGGGTCGTAATGATGGGAGAAATAAATATCTTGTGACAATTCAATGTTCTGCTGAGAAACATTTGGACCTGGCATTCATGTGGAAGTTTCTTAGACATGTGTCATCCGCCTAGACCAGACCAGGTACCCCCACCCCATAGCAATGACACTCCACGATGGCAGGAAAAACAACACAAGTTTGTTCACCTGGACTCCAAATTCACTAGATCCCAAACTGATCCAAGTATCTGTATGATGGACTGGACCAAAGCCTGATCCACAGAGGCCATGTCCTCAACCCATAGCGCCCAAAGGCCCCCACTAACAACATTCTGTTTCCAGACACCACAGGTCACCCTCAGAAGGCCCATGTCCATTCTCTGATGAGTCACAACTGTTTTGGAGACACAAGGGAGACCCACACAATATTAGGGCATTATTAGGTCATAATGTTATGCCTGATGGGTGTACGTTGTGAGTCTAAAATGTGTGTCACACAGGGCTGATAGAAAGCCCCGCCTCTTCCGTGGTAATCAGCCAATAGGACTCAGGATTATGAGGCAGTGAGGGTGGCAGTGGTGGCGACCCCTATACCATCCCTACCATAGGCTACGCCTCTGTGGGACCACCGGAGAGATGCAGCTCTAATGCCCACCATTTCAGCCCTTAAGTTTTTTTTGTTTGTTTGTTTGTTTTAGTTTTTTTTTTTTTTTTTTTTTTTTTTGGCATTTGTTTATCCAGTGACTGATAATCCTGTAATCATTACGTGACATTACACGGTTTGGACTCGCTTGGCCAAGTTGTCCAACTACCTGCCTGTCTGTTGACTGTGGACGGTCACACGGCTGCTACAGCTGCTTCTCGGGCTGCCTGACTGAGCTGTCTGGCTAGCGGTGGGCTAATATCACTCAAGGACAACATGAGCTAACTCGCTAAGATAGTTTAAGCAGCTACTTGCAGCGAGAAGACGCCCCCGGCAAGAGTGGACAATTATCTCTCAATGGTTACCGGTAGTAAGCATGTCGAATCAGCACCAGCCGGCTTTCCCGACCCAACAGCAGCAGCAGCAGCAGTCCAATCTGAACTCTGCTAGTTTCCCACAGCTTTTCGTTAAACCTCCAAACAAGCCTCTTCAAATCAGAAGGAATGTCATAACAGACGATTACAGTGTAACGAGTCAGGTGCTCGGCATGGGGATAAATGGCAGAGTGCTGGAAATATTCCACAGAGAGAGTGGAGAAAAGTATGCACTGAAGGTAAACATGACTGTGGTGACCATTACGTGTGCGTTTATTACCAGCTCCTACAAAGAACAGCAAAAGTGTGATGTGTAACTAGACTGGATTGTTTGTAACTTTAAAAGCAAAAAAAAAAAAGAAAAGCAGAAATTAACACAAATGTCCCATTTTTCGTTTGTGACAAGAACAAAACACCTGTCTTAGCCTGTTTATTAGTTTACATTAAAGGAATATGACACGAAAAAGGGATTTTTAGAAAAGAATTTTTTTAAGACATTTTAAAACAGTTCCCTTTATGAAGGAACTGAGTCAGTTTGGTAATTGCGTATACTCTTGACACTTGAATGCACCGGATCAGTTTCAGTGTGGAAGAAAATTGCATTTCATGGTTCTGTGATATCTGTACGTGATCACTGCATCAGTCTCCAGTTTCTCCACTCGTTGTATAGTATAGTTAAAGATAATAATGGATTGATGTTTACCCTTTTGACCATCTTTGTTGTGACAGATATAGACAGTTCTGTGGGACATTGATAGATAGATAGACAGATATACAACTTTATTGATCCCTTTAGGAGGATCCCGCCGGGAAATCGACATTTGACATTGTTTGAAAGGTATAGGACTAAATGTTTCTGGGTTGTGTGAGAGCATGACGTAAAGGCAGCACCTGACACTGACAGATGACCTTTTCCAGGGTACAGAGATGAAGCCTTGAGAGAATTGTGTTATTTATTTATTCTTTACAGTGTTAGTCCAGTCAAGTTTAGCAACTAAAATCCGCTTGAAAAAAAAAAAAGAAAACACTGCAGAGCCGGAATAACATTTCTATCATCCAGTTTTTTTGGCCTGCTCTGCTCTGTACACCTGTATTTGTTTAGTCTGATGTGTGCGCAGTAAACAGGATGAAAGGCTGGCTAGCAACCTTCACGCATAGAGCTTGTCTGCATTTTGTTGCATGCTCAGAGCGAGGCAGAGTGCTCAGAGTGTCTGAGGACGGACGCTTGTATCCTGTCTATAATTTCAGAAAATCTGTTTCTCATACACTGCTGTATCTTTACACTCCCCAGGATATCACATGCCCATTTCCTAAGTCAGTGGGGAGAGTTCAATACATATATTACCTCACTGGGTTCCTTTGGGATCGATTACTCAGTCATAAGGCATGTGTGATATGTACCCAACTACAGAGTACCTGAACTAAGTGGTGCGTTTGTGGTGACAGGCAGTATTTAGAGCAAGAGCTCAGCAAGGCCAGAGTTCTAGCTGGGGTCACTGCTGGTATCAGAAGTGAGTTATAGATTTGTTTTCTTCTTGAAATGTGTAATTGCTGCGTTCTTACTCAGCTTTCTCAGGGTCTAATTTCAGTCCCAAGGTTTGTTCATTATATACTGTCGAGGGCCTCCGCATTCAGCTCTGTTTTGAAAGAGGAGTGTTGACTTGTCCTATCCAAATGCTGCCAGCCTGAAAGAGAGAGGGGAACATGCCTGTGTCTAAAAGTAGCCTCATACGAGAGGCCAGAGATGACTGAGGGATTATGAAATCTGGATGGGGACAGCAGGACAGGGTGTCACTCTTAGCTTTCCTTAGTTAGTGAAGGTGCTTTAGATTGGTAAACAAATTGGGGAAACTCATAGATCAATGCATTTCTTTGAGGTTATTTTGCAGAGACATTTTTTCTGAATTTAAAAGTTTGGAAATGCACAGGACATGTACAATTTCTTGCTAGAAAGAGAGATTTGGACATATTTACAGCAAGTTAAAGTTCACAAATGTTGTGCTTTGGGCTGAACAGTTATAGACTGTGGCCCTTTAAGTAACAGCTTGCCTTCTTTGTTTGATCTCCCTTTTGAATGTACAGTCTTGGAAAAGGGGCAACCCAAAAAGGTATTATGATATACAGTGTGTGTGAGACAGACTGATCCAAATATAAGTCAAGGAAATCCCTTTTGAAAGCAGCACAGTAAATCACAATACTTTCAGAGAAAGAGGAGTGCCTTAAGTTATGCGGAAATACAGCTTCAATGCGACGTGTAGTTATTCTTCCTTAATTTACACAACACATGCATCCTTAGAGTCACCTTTTGCTGTGCATTACCGCAGTTTCAAATATTTCAAAATAAATTATGCAGAATAGGCTTTTATGGAAATGTAGCTATTAAATGTGTATATGAACTCAATATCAAGATTCACCTAAAAGGTAATGACATTTGTTTATATGGCGCAAGACACAAATAGAGGTAAACAGACAAGCCCAATTACCTCCTGCGGGGGTAGTGACGTGCTCAGAGCTGTCAAGCAAATAGTTTTGCAACTAATTACAGATCATTTTAATTAGTTTTGTGTATAAAACATGAGAAAATAGTTAAAATGTCTTTAAATGTTGACTATTGTCCAGCCAACAGCTGCTCAAAGCCCAAGTGTACTATCATGTATTGCAGAGGTGAAATTCTCCAAGAAATGATTTGCAAAATACATGATTATCAAAATAGTTGCAGATTACTTTTCATAAGTCAGCTAATTACATTATTTTTGTAACTGTGGCAAAACATGTAATTCTGGGAAAATGCACAGCTCCAGACTCTTTTAAATCAAATATTACAGTACTGAACTTAGCAAAATTCAAACAGAATATGAATCCACAGCAACTTTCCACAACTATGCTGTTGTACTTTCTTATCCCTTCATTCCTCTGCCGTGGTTTCAGATGCTGCAAGACTGCCCCGAGGCCAGACGGGAAGTGGAGCTCCACTGGAGGGTGTCACCTTGTCTCCACATTGTCCCCATTATAGATGTTTATGAGAATCTCTACCAGGGCAAGAAGTGCCTCCTCATCGTGATGGAGTGGTGTGTTGCTCTCCATTCTGGATACACGCACGCACACACAGTTATAGCCAATACTGAATGTGCGGTCTTAAAAATAAATAAATAAATAAAAAGATAGCACATGTTGTCAAAAGCTGATTTCCTACCCTGGATATCGGCCATCTTTGAATGGCTCATGGAAGTTGTGGCTTAAATTGATTGCTCTCTGTGCTGATGGAGCCTGATAATGCGCACCAACTGAGGTGAGTATAGTGGTTTCCAGAACACTTCAGGGAACAAAGTAATAAAAAGCAGACGGAGAGAGAGAGAGAGAGAGCGGGTGCTTTGTCTGGATTATAATAATGCAGGCGTCTACCTCTAATCTCTACAACCACCTCATATTCTATAAAGCTGGATAATGATCTTATCGATGAGATGTCATTAGTTATCCTGACGGCCAGCTAAACAGACATAGAAGGTTATCCAGCTGTAGTAGATATTGATTAACAGAGCTGATTTCACAAAATTTCGATTTGTCACAGTTGGAATCAGTAATGGCGCGGGTCCATTCAGCGAGCTAGCAGGCCATTAGAGTAAATCAGAACTCCATTAAGTGAGCGATCCCTCCTGTTACACGTCAAAATGTTTGCTTTGACAACGGCCTGTAGCTTTGTAGCTGAAGAACTCACTGTTTTACTCTGCAAACAACATGCCTTGTTCTTACTTGATTGTGAACTGAGGTTCATTTTTGTTTTCAGCATGGATGGAGGAGAATTGTTCAGTCATATCCAAGACAGAGGGAATCACGCTTTCACAGAAAGAGGTAAGCACATATTAATTCCTGAGAAAGTCATAGATTTCAAATTTCTTACTTTTTTTTATTTGATTCTAATATTACCATTGCTGGGTGAATTAGTACAAGGCAGCCAGCAAACACATATTATTTGGATAAAAAAGCTGCATTTTCCACTATGCAAGTCCCACCCACTAACATGAAGGGGGTGGGGCTTATGACCTATACTGCCACCAGACACTAGGGGGAGCTCTACTTGCTTTGGCTTTACTTTTGAGGAGCAGTTCTGCTGTTCATATTTATACAGTCTGTGAACAGCAAACTATGACGTCTCTTTCATTCATTACACCCTGGAATATTTAACACTGACTGATCATGCCCCAGATGATTATATATAATAACACATAATGGCTATAAGTGTCAATGGAAAATGCAGACCGTAAACACAGTCAGAAACATATTTTGGAAATCCTTCTGAAAAGGGGCTGCTGAATTTATTGTTCCATATGCATATTTCTGTACTAATCCATTACACCCATGTTCTTTCACTCTATTTCCTTGTTCCTCAGAGGCCTCGGACATCATGAAAAGTATAGGAGAGGCCATACTTTTCTTGCATTCCATCAACATAGCCCACAGAGACATCAAGGTAAATGCCTCTTCTTATGTATCTGAAGGGAAAAAAAATGTAAATCGGAAAGCTGCAGTTTCAGTAAAACTTACTCAGTGGAAAACATTGTGGAAAGAAACATTAGATCATTAATCAATAAAAAGTAGGAGTCTTATAGTTCCCTTATTCTTTGGTTTTACTGACAATGCCAGTACTTCAGGTCAAGTTGTACAGTCAGGAAAAAAACAAGAGATAAGAGAGTTATGAAAACAAAGCCCTCCAGGCATCTGTATGTAATGGACATTAAATTGTTCACATATGTAGAGTAAGCAAACAGTGAATGGTTGTGGATGTAGACCGATTGGATAGCCTCTAATGGCAAACAAAAAATAGTTTCCATGAGTGGAGTGGAAGTTTTTCCTTAAAAACCTTTTTTTTTTTTTTGTCTTCATCACTGCGCACTCTATATTTTCTCTGTCCTTAGCAGCTGTGAGTAGTTTCCCAAAACTCTACTAGAAAATTGATGATTGCACCTTCGAAGTACTCGACAGCTATATGAATTCTTCTCCAGATGGTTGTTGATTAGTGTTTCCTTATCTTTCAGCCAGAGAATCTTCTGTACACTTCTAAAAGACCAGACGCCCTCCTCAAGCTGACTGATTTTGGTTTTGCTAAAGAAGTCACCACTTTAAACTCTTTGGCTACGCCATGTTTTACACCCTATTATGTTGGTAAGACCACAGGACGCGTGCTCTTGAAAATAATTAGGTTAGCTCTTTTTGTCGAGTGCTTTGTCTCACAGGGTTGAAGTGCATTAGTGGATACAGTGTTAAGTGTTTGCAGGCTGGTCCCATATTTCTAAACCAAACATCCTCTGGCTCTGTGGTGTCATCACAGCTGTGAACATGTATTTTTGTTCTGAAGAATGCGATGAATGAATTTCATGAATTTAGCCATACTTCAGAAGAAACTGTTAACAGAGTAATATCTCTTACAGGACTAAGTCTTTGTTTGCAGTTCGACAGCGTCAATACATTCCTTGTTAATAAAACAATTTTAAGTCATCCACAGCATGTTTGTCTAGAGGGGAGTTCTCTTAAAAGGTTTGATGGTTTTCTTCATGTGGAAAGTGTTTTGACGCAGTTGCAAGAGGTTACATCCCGCTGGAACCGAAAAATGTGCTACTTTAATAACCTTTTTTTTACTTTTGGTTATTTTTCTTTAAACAATGTTTCTCCACATGATAGCCCCAGAAGTTCTCGGCCCAGAGAAGTATGACAGATCCTGTGACATGTGGTCTCTTGGTGTCATTATGTATATACTGTAAGTCGGTCTTTGTGTCTTTTTTCTAAGAGATTCTGTCGGTTGACATGATCCGTCATCGGGGTTGTTTTTTTTTTCCCCCTCTTCTCCTCACATCCAGACTTTGTGGATATCCCCCTTTTTTCTCCCATCACGGCTTGGCCATATCTCCCGGAATGAAAAGGCGGATCTGTAATGGACAATATGAGTTCCCCAACCCAGAGTGGTCTGATGTGTCTGAGGAAGGTAAGTGGTGTTTTTGCTTTGTTTTAAATGCACACCATATGTCAGTGGTCACGTTCCCAAGCGGTGCACTATGATTTGTTCTGAATAGGTAGAATTTAGTTTCAACTTAATATACAGAAACAGTAATCTAGTAATAGTATGCTTCTGTGAGTCTCATATTACAACTTTATTGTTGCTTTATGGCTTAAAGGGGAACTACTGTTTTTCACAGCATGGGCCATTTCTGGCATAAAATATGGTTATTTACTCACCCATATAACTCTAGTGTTATTTGGAGTCCTTTGGAAGATATATCCATATAGTGGGAGTGACTGCGACACCGAAACACAGCCTCTAAATAACATATTATCTGCCGTGAAATTCATTAATTTCACCAATATTTTGTTATAATACACTAGTGCTATTCCCTGTTGAGTCCGGAGTATGTTACCTATTAGCAGACGTGCAGCAGTATGTTGTTCTTTGGCCAGCTGTTCCTCTCTCTGGCTTAAAACGGTAAGGACGTCCATCATAAGCAAGGTCGTCGTCCACAACCTCAGGATCACTAAAATATTCAGCCATGTTGCAAAAAAATGGCCGTAGCAGATTACAGGTAAACAAGCTACGTGGGATGCGCGCGGTTAGTAGGTCAATCTACAGGCCCTGGATGATGACAACAGGTAACTCCAGACTCAACAGGGAATAGCAGTACCGTACGGTAACAAAATATTGGTGAAATTAACAAGTTTTGTGGCAGTCACTCCCACGACATGGCTAAACTAAATGGCGTTCCACTGGAGCTAAATATCTTCTGAAGGACTCCAAATGACAGAAGTTATATGGGTGAGTAAACGACTGTATTTTATGCCAGAAATAAGGTCCAGGCTGTAAAAACGGAAGTTCCCCTTTAATGATGAAAGTTTTCTATTGCAGCAAAACAGCTGATCTGTCAATTACTCAAAACCGAGCCCACCCAGAGAATGAGCATCAGTGAGTTCATAAACCATCCGTGGATTAATGTAAGTGTGCCCCTGCAGGGTTTCAGTTTGTTCAGGCACCTGGTGGTTTGAAAAGATTTGGTGAACGCTTACCCGCACTCTCTGTCCACTACAGCAGTCAGTGGAGGTCCCGCTGACGCCTCTTCACACCAGCCGCGTGCTGCACGAGGAGCAAGATGTCTGGGAGAAGGTAAAGGTGAGTAACAGGAACGGTTTTGATGTTGGACTAATGGATTTCGAGCTCTTATTTATAACCAGACATTTCCAAATACAAAACAATTACATTCTTTTTATATTTACTCAAAATTGAATTTGTAGACTGTTTTCACCTTTATTGTTTTTGTTTTTTTCAATAAGTTCATTTTTGTTTTTGTTCCTGTCAGGAGGAAATGACAAATGCCCTGCAAACGATGAGAGTGGACTATGATCAAATAAAAATCAAAACTATTGAAGACTCCACTAATCCTCTGCTCTTGAAGAGGAGGAAGAAAACTAAACACATGGCCGCACAGCATCCAGGCTAGTGAAGTAAAGACATTAAATATAATTAGATCTAATACAATAACACACACAACCACATTCATAAAATCTAGTAAAAGAGGAGCCTTTCAAGGATTCGGGGAAGGTGGACTTTGTCATGTGGCTACATCATGTTTGCAGCTATTCTTTTTTCCTTTTCATACCCCCATTTTTAGTAAAAGTGCATTTATTTGTTCCTTAAGCCTTATTCAAACGCCCTCACACTACAGGGAACAAACATGTAGTGTGTGTTCTAAGCATAAAGACCTAGGTTTTCATTGTTTTTGATGTACATAGTTGTTTTTAGGGAGTTGCTTTATTGTCAAGTCACAGATCGAGGCGGCCTGTCTGACTGCTAGCCTGCTCTCAGTGTTGAAATCCATCTAGACAGATATTTTGGCCTCAGGGGGCTTTGTGAGTTTTTTTTTTTTTTTTCCAGCATCGTTCATATTTATCTATTGAGTGATCATTACCAGAAGCTGCAGCTTTTGTTATGTTTCCTGATCCAGTAACAGAGGAATTTCTCCTTACCACAAAGTAGGAAGTTTATTACCACACTGTGGTAGTGCAGCATTTAAAAAATTTCTTGCCATGTGTAGCAATAATCGTGCTTGCTGTGCTTACGGGAGGGGTGATAACTGCTTGGATGTACAAAACCGTGGAGCTTACTGAGCTCCTCATCCTTTTTTTTCCAAAGTCTGAACGACATGGAAAGAAAAGCGTGTGGCAGTAAAACTCAAGAGAACAGTGTTGAGAAGTACAGTGGACAATGTCTTTTATTTTGTATTAAACCTGATGTTCTCTGTGCATTTTGTGTGTTGCTTGACCCGCTCAGTGAGTCGCTCCTAAGTGTTTCTAGCACATAGAGAGCCTTGTTATGTTATAACGTCAGATGAGATTTACATTAAATTAGTTTCTTTATAGAAACCACATGAATGACTGAATGAAAAAAGTTGGACAGATGCTTTGAATTCTTGGTGCTCCCTTTAGATTATGAACTGTAGGGTTCAAACAACTTCCTTTTTGTCAGAGATGTGTTTTGGAGCATTGGTCTGTAGCGAAGTCCCAGGAAAGACACCTGATTCAGTATGTTAGAGTAATGGAGTGAACTCCACTAGTTGTGGTACTTTAAGAATAATCAGGGCATATTTCCTGTATTTCTTCACCTGAATACTTATGTCATATGTGGAGAGAAAGCCATTGACATAATTAAAGAGATGTAACTCTAAAAAGTCGGTAGGTAGGAAATAAAAAAATAAAAATGCACAGAGAACAATGAAAGTGTGGTGGGAGTCTATTTTCCGATTGAGGTGTTATACTTTGTGAAAATAAACATTAAACTTACAAGCTGTAGAGAGACAAACACTTGAATATGTTACCATTAATGTCGTTTGGCTGTAAAAACACTATTACTATCACTAAACGCTGGCCGAAGGCAGATGTACTTAATATTGAGGACCTGGTTTAAGCACGCAAAAAAATGAAAGATATAATGTAAATGAGATGGAGAAGTTGATTTTCTCCTTAAGACTGGAAAAAGACAAATACAATAAATTCTGGATATGAAATATGAATGTTTTTTCTTTGTCTTTCTTTTTTTTTTTTTTTTAAAAAACCAACAACTTTGTCTTGATGTGCTGGGACTGTAGGTGTCTAAGCCAGCCCAGCGACATGGCAGGCAGACTTGAATTAATTTAATCTTACTTATTTTAGCTAAAGGCCATGGATGCACTGAAAATTTTCGACCGAAAATGCACTTTCAGGCCATTTTCAGCCCAAAAATTGCTTGCACGTGTTGTTTCTGCGATAAAAATCAGAACATTTTCGGCCGAAATTTTATCACCCAAACAACACGGCTGAAACAGGATGTCGTGACGATGCAAGCAACAACCACAGCAATTTTCGGGCCAAAATGGCCCAAAAGTGCACTTTTGGTTTATCGGCAAAAAACTTTCGGCGCATCCGTACTAAAGGCTCATGTTAAATCTGTCAGAAATTAAAGTGTACTCATTAAATTGTACTCAAGCATTCCAGCATTCTTTGCTAGTATTAAACTCAAGAGGTAATAGCTAAATTATTTATTAGATCTATCTTGTCGTAAAGGGAAGTGACAAGAAGACATTGTGATCCAGGAAACATGAATGTTTTTATTTAACAGCTTGTCAGAAATCCATGGTGGTATGGCCGCTAACTTGGTCTACAACACTGAGCGGGTATAGTCATTCCCCATCCAAAAGATGTGCAGATCTGTTTTAAGTTAGCATGCTCTTTTCATTACAACATCTCCCATTTGTAGTCAGTAGTGAAATCCATTCATGACAATAAAATAGTTTCAGCTTTACTTCACGGTACAGCTTGCCACATCAAAGGACAGCTCAGTGTTATTATGTGCTGTCACATACTTAGGACTGTTGGCTGAAGTTGCGTACATGAATAAACAATGCCCATAGAGTGTTTTGGACAAAGAATTATCCTGTAATTACAAAATAAGATCCCCAGTTTTTGCATCCTGTTTTAATTTAAATGCTCTACGTGCAGTATAAAGAGTAGAAAAAAAACGAGCTGCCTGGCAAATACAAAGATAGTAATCTCTGTTACGTGAAGTGGATCATAGTGAGCTAATGATGACTGAATGATACAAACAACATCAAAGTTTTGGTTGGACCATTTTAATTTCCAACCGGAATTATTGCTTGTGAGGAAGCATTTTCATGTATAATTAGTGTTGACAGCAGATTAATAACAGAATGACAGAAACACTGTAGCTAGACATACCATAATGTAACATTACTTGGAAGACATTAGTATTTACATAGTTAAATATAAGGTTTTAGGATTATACTGTAAGTCGCTTGTTTGTGCCGCAGCTAAAAGTACCACGTTTTGTGTGCAAAAGAGTCCCATCTGTATGTCCTCAGGTTCTCTTACCACTCATGGGATGTAACTGTGTGATGATTAAGGTCTATTACTCACTGAACAAAGTCCACTGCAAATCCGCACGTTTTCTCAGACTTTCAAGATCAGGGGAATGGGGAGTGTAATCCTTGAGAGTCTTCGTCCAATTTTTCCACCCCTGAGGAGGACATGAATGGCTAGGCCTTTTTTCTGAAAACTATCTGCAGGATGATAGCGGGGCTTTTTTGTCTGCAGGCGCCAGCACAAACATATGTTAACTTTCTCCGCTGCCTGAAGACTGTAATTGACAAAAGTGGTACTTGAAGCAGGCGCAGAAAGAAAATGTTCGAGGACGAATGATTGTGGAGAAATAACAGGGTTTGCTATATACTTTGTTGAGACACATTGTACATAATAATTTACAATTATAATTATAAATACGGTGCCTTGTTTAATCTCCCAAATAAAAGCTAATTACAGCGTCTAGCCTGGTTCATTTTAATTTCCTATACCATAAGCCCTTTCCCCTCCCCATAACCGCCATACCACAACAATAAACAGCAAGACGGTCTTGAAGTGGCTGTGCTAATGATAAGGCATGACACAGTGAGGGAAAACAAGGTTGTTAAAAAGCAGATGTCCATACTGGCTCCCAGATGGGATTGATATTGACATGGCTGGAGGTGATACGTATGTAGTAGTGTAAGCTTTACGTGCAAGTGGAAAAGATGTATGTGCTCTAATGAGAGTGGGTGGCTGGGGCTACAGCTGCAGAGAGAAGGGGGGTATTTACTCTATACCAACAACTTCTTTCACTCAGTCTGAGAAACGCACAGGCGACGTGAGCAAAGGAGGAGGCATCATCTCTGATCAACCAAACGGTAGGTATACTACACCTACGGTACATTTGAAAAGTGGAGCGCAGAGAGTGAAATCTGCCTTGAATTACTACGACAGCGCCATTCAGTGTTAGATGCATTTCCTCAGCTATGATCAGTTTCTGATAATCTAATAAGGGAGTTGAACAAAATTTGAATTCATTCCATTTTGAAATCACATCATTTTGACCAATCTTTTTCTCAGCTTTTCCACCAGTGATCATGCGGACAGTGGTGCTCCTCCTCACACTGGGAATTGTGGATTTGAGCATCGGTCAGCGCTACAGCCAGCTTCAGTGGCTGTCCCAACTGCGAGGACGGCGGCAGCATGCCGGCTGGCAGGCTCAGGATATGGACTGTCCCCTGGAGTGCGACTGCCCCTCAGCCTACCCCACAGCTATGTACTGTCACAGCCGCAACCTTCAGCATGTTCCCTACGTCCCTTCTCAGATAAAGTATGTCTACCTGCAGCGTAACCAGATCACAGGCATCCAGGATGGGGTGTTTGACAATGCTACCAACTTGGTGTGGGTAGTTTTGTTTCACAATCAGCTCAACTCAGACAAGATCGGCAAGAACGTCTTCAGCAAGCTTAAGAACCTGGACCGGCTCTTATTGGATCACAATGAGCTTACCCGAGTGCCACCTAACTTGCCCAAATCTCTCACAGATTTGCGACTTGGTCACAACAAGATCTCAAAAATCCTCACCAACTCATTTGAGGGGATGTCAGACCTCACCACGCTTCACCTCCAAGAAAATGTCATAGAGGACATTGGAGGTGTGTTCAAGGGGTTGAAGTCTCTGACCATGCTCGATATGAGGAAAAACAAGCTGCGGAAAATCCCCGAAAACCTCCCTGAAAGACTCCAGCAGCTCTACCTGGAGTTTAATAACATTGAGAATGTGCCCGCAGGCTTTCTCACCATGTATCCCAAACTGCAGTTCGTGCGGTTGGCTCACAACAAACTGACTGATAAAGGACTTCCGTCCAGTGTCTTCAATATCAGCAGCCTGGTTGAGCTTGACTTGTCCTTCAATAAACTGGAGAGGATCCCTGTCGTCAGTAGGAACCTGGAGAACCTTTACCTACAGGCCAACAAGATCAAAGGTATGAACACTCATCTATACTCCTGTTACATACTTACGGGTTTTGGATCACACAAAAAGTGATATAATCAACAGGGAAGAGTAAGAGTGACTATTTTTTTTAGTTTTATTTTTTAGAGGCATAAAAGATAAAATAGTGTATGGAGTATGCAGAGTCATGCAGATACGATCTCCAATCTTTCCGAAAGGTTGTAGAATTTCAGAAGTAGTTTTAATTTTGGGGTTCTTATACCACTCACTCAGTTATGAACTCACACACAAGTCTCTTGTGGCACAAATATAGATCCTTTAAACTGCCATTTTCATGCGGTTCAGTTAATCCATGGGTTTAAATGAAGAAGGAACAATATGGTTTGTCAAAGGAGTGAAACAAATTTTCCTGACACATGTTCTCCTTCAGTTTTTGGACTTTGGTAAGGTCAACATGTTTGTCCACCATTGATTTAATCTACTCTGGTTGCGTGTGCGATTATTCCTAGTTCTTATTTCCCATGTTGTTTATAACTACATTGTTATTGCAGTTGAGTGGCTGCATTTGCTCTATCAACGTCTTAAAACTTAATGTCCACGCTGACGTAAAAGAGGAACACCTTCGGGGTGGGCTTGGTCCTCGTATCAGAGTTAAAATTCCAACCACAAGATGGCAGCTAAGACAGGATATTAAGGCTCTGTGTAAGTTTTTGAAATGATCTTGAACACTTTCTCATTAACCACGTGAACTTTCTGAAATGTCACAATGGAAATCTACAATGTTGTTTTTTGTTTTCAGCCCCCAAAAACGTAGGAAAAAAAGTTGTGACTAAGCCCAGTCAAATGAAAGTGGGGGATAAAAATGTGGGACTTCTTTTCTCATTCCTCTCTCCTCTTTCAGAGTTCTCCCTGAGCAGTTTCTGCAGCACAATCGACATGACAAACTTCTCCAGGCTGAGAATGCTGCGTTTGGATGCCAATAAGATCAGCGCCAAAGACATTCCTGCCGAAGCCGCCTACTGTTTGCGGCGCGTTGCCTTCATTGATGTGTAGAACTTCTTGTTCCCTCTCACCTGACGTGTCCCCATCTGTAACACTTTTTGTCATGTGTAACTATGTTTACCTTATATTACTCAACATTAACACAGACTGTTAGACTGCTAAGTGTTATGAGATCTACTATTAGTCTTCCGGTGATTAAACAGTTCCAGTATTCGTCAATGGGAAATACCACAGTTGTATAATCACATATCCAGATAGGCATATGGATGACAGAGAACGATTAGGAATAACCAGATGATGGACGTCCTTTTAATAAACTTACATTAGTTGCAGTGTTCTGGCACAATATTATAGCTGATGACGGTGAATAAGGCTTGTGTCGTGTCTGGCTAGTATTGTATGTGTTAAATCGCCAATCACTGGTGTGAGACTGGGTTTGGATCTTTGCTTCCACCATGTGGCTCAAGGTGATAGAACAGCAAGCTGCAAGCAGCAATTAGTGCTTTTTAAGAAATTTCACTTTTTAATGTATTACCAATGGTGGACATTCACCAGTGCATTTAAAGTCTGATTTTGCTAGTCTTTGATGTTTTCAGTCTGCATTCAGCCTTTAAAGTTGCATGACGTGAATTGTTTGTGTCTACAACTTATGAAACGAGTATTTTTGCCCAATAGCCTTCCTTCTTATTTAAAGCTACGGCTGCAACGAATCTTATCAAATAAACATTTTCAAACTGTCCACTTTGCCGCTTTTTAAGAATTTCAAAGCTAGTGTCTGTGGTGTCGCATGTCCGAGGGAAGGCACCAGCTCATTTCACATTGTGTAATGCAAATCTTCTTTTTTTTTTCTAGGTATCCACCAATTTGTTCTCATTATTACATTTGAGAAAAAAAAAAACAGTTTCCGGAGTTATTTGTCCCCATAATTGATGACAGTGATGTATTTTAGGAACAATAACATGTTCTGTTTCCTCTAATTTGAAGGTTTTAAAAAAATAAAAAGTTGGGAAAGAGAAACAGGGCGGTAGCTCTTTTGACAATTGTAACTGGTCTTAGGCAGTTCCCATATATTTATTGTTGAAGACAACTTGCCTTTTCATCTTCCACAGCTGCCTTTAATCCTCTGCAGAAAGGCACTAAATTGAATTAGGGAAATACTTTCCTTGTTTTGTAATGGAGCAATGTCTTGGGATAAAGAATGGACTAGAGCCAGTGCAACAGTGGTTTGCACATTGATAAGCGGTAGCCTGTGAAATTAAGTGTATTATAGATCATGTTATATTGCAGTTTGCAAATGGCTCTGCAGAGGCTGAGGGTAGGGCTGCGACGTTCCCTCCCATGCTTCCTCTACTGGATCTTCAAAAACAGAGGCCAGCACACAGATCACATGTGGGAAACTTTTGACAGGATTTACCGATGCAGCCCTCTCTGAGACAAATGTTTCACTTTATGGGGAACGGTTCAGTTCTTCCCAAACTCAGACATTAGGCAATTTGTTATCAAAAAACACTAGACTAAAACACACTGGAGCCTCTCTCACCATGTTAACCTATTTTTTTGCCACTACCGTGCAGTAATGAATAAATGCCATGCAGGCACATGACTAAGCTGTAGCACGTTATTCCCACCAAATCCTGTCACGCCCTGCGCAGCAAATATATTTCTTTTGAAGCTGCTGAAGCGGCTGGTGTGCATCTATCAGAATCGTTTTTCCACCTCTCTGCCAGTAACAACACCTCAGGGTGTTTGACCCATAACAGAACGTTGTCCAAAGTTCATGTTGAAAGTGTTTTGTAATAAAACTGGATTTACAAATCTCTGGTCATAACTCTCAAAAATTGGCCGTATTGATCAGCAGCGTAGGCTCATAATGAAGGGAACTTTCCAGAGGAGTTTGAAGGACGATTTTGACACGGACTGGAGCACTTTAAAATCCACATAAAGTGTCGTACAGGATGCAGGCTTTTAAGCGGTGTAAATCCTTTAATGAGATCATTACCTGCTCTTTAGTTGTGTTTTTAATGTTTTTATGAATGCACTGGTAGCATGACAGCCGGAAAGCATTATGCGTTTTACGTTTGGTATTGATGGTTAACTTTTATTATCAATACAGTGATTGAGTAAAGTGAAGATAATAAATAACTTGTGGAGATGTTTGGCAAAAAAAACAAAAACAACAAAAAAACATTACAAACTGTTGGTTAAGTGGTAGCAAATGGAGACACATTATTCAGCATAAAAAATAAAACTTTTTTAGTGAACTTGAAAAGGTATCTGCAATAGATAACGCATTAACATAATATACATAGCATTCAAAATAAGGTCCATCTCTGTTCTCAGTCAAGGCGAAGCTTCCGATTAAATAGCTGAGCATGATACAATACACATTTAATACTGGAAACTTGTTTGTGTGGGATAAAATGTACAGCTTCACAAGTGCTCTGTCTGCTGCTGCAGTGATGCGCTCTTCACTGCCTGAGGAGAGAATATAAAAATATATGAGCACTGCAGTTATTCTTTGCTGTTTGTTAGAGACTAAGGTCATCTGAATCTGTGCCAGCTCCAGATGTTTAAACATCCGTAGCACTCTGAGACAAGGATACTCACATTACTGTGGCTCCATCTCTATGTCCTGTGGGTCTCTGCTTTAATCCAGGTGACAGAAGTATGTATTAGAACAACTTCAGTAATGACAGCAATGTCCACCACTTAAAGTTTTAATTATCTGAAATGTGCTCACCGTGAGTTCGTGTGTAATCTTGAGCCATGAGGGTTGTGAGTTTTCTGTTTTGGAAAGAGAGGGGGTTTATGAAATAAGACCGATGGACACATATCATATCATTTTTCTTCAGTGATGAAGAAGCTAAATCACATAAGAAAACTAGGCCGGAGTTCTGAATGATTGGACGCTTGCAAAGGTCACATGCAAAAACAATCAATGTGGGATTCAATATTTCTCTTGTTCCCTGCAGAGAACACTTTTATTAATATCATTATTGGAGTCCATTCTAACTTCTGCGAATCCAAACTGCCTCCATGCTCCTCCACTGAGTAGGCCGCTTTTCCAGTCATCTATCAAACTTACAGCGGGTGATCACTTCTGTCAAACGATACATTTTCGGACTCACTTTAAAGTCTTTGGGAATGTGATGTTTACCTTATTCTTTCTCACCCTCTCAAACCGCGCCGGATCCTATTCTCAAGTGGTGGGTGGTAGCCCAAGGCCACAAATCATTCTCAATAGTATCCCAGTGCAAATAGAACGACCTTTTGAAGTTAAACCCGATTTAAATGCACTTTGACCTACCGTGTGTAAAATACACAAAGGATGATGGTTTATGGTTTTTTTTAATATATCATTTGTTCGGCTTTGGCTTGCTTTAGTAACTTACATGTTTGAAGGTAGAAAAGTACTGTATTATTTACACAGCCCAAAAGAGTGTGCGTGTATCGTAGCATGCAGAAAAGTTCAGAGCTTTCTCACACGATTGAACTTGTTACAACCTAGTGTAACGTATAAATCATTATTTATTTGGTTTCTTCTTGCACATATTGTAATTACACATCTCAGTCAACCATTAAAAAAATGATTACACATACATAAACACCTTTAAATATAATGAATTGGAGCATGGCAGTTAATCACGTCGGCTAAGCCGGAGCGTCACGATGCAAAAAGCAAACAGGGCAACTGCTGACTGCAGTCTTCCAACAGAATATGCACAGAAGCATGAGATTCCCAGTGTCGCCCATCTGTGATCGTGCATTCTCCCTGAGCACACAGATGAAGGTAATTAAAATCTGAGCGGGTTCAGCGTTTAGAGCTTTAGGGGCAGTTGGTATGACAGCATCAATCAATCTGTACACACAGGAGAGACAAAAACAACAGGACAGGAAGGAAACTGAGCAGGGTCGGTGAAAAGCTGCAGGCGCAAGCGTGGCTGGTAGGCTGACGAGCATTCACTGCCAGCTACGTAACATCCCATCTAGTCTTCTGTGTGGCAGTTTTTACAGACATTTAACTTGTCTGGCAGGTGTCACAGTAAGTGTAGCTGTAAAACTGAACCAGTATTCCCAGATCCAGGACCTCTGCTAAACTAAACGCAGCCCGTATTAATACACCTGTGCTTTCCCTTCTCTGACAAACCAAGATTTCTGCACTAACACAAAAACTCTACTTTTTTGTCACTGCATGAAATCAGCTAAAGAAGTTTATAAACAATTATTACCTCCTAAAAGTTAAGGCAGCCCCAGATGCTGTCTGGTCTCTGTACTTGGGGAATTTAAAAGGCCTGTGTGGAATTTAGGGGGATCTATTAGAGGAAATTGAATATGGTACCCCTGATGATGTTTTCGTTCATGTATAATCACCCATGAACTGTGAATCATTGTGTTTTCATTTGCCTAAAATGACTACACAGGACAGACACACCAAACAATGGCTCTGGAGAGGTTCTTCTGTGCTTGTACGTTGAAGTGGCAGCAATTAGAAGCTCTTCAACACACTTGGAAAAGGCAGAGTTGAGGGAGGGGCATTCAGTTGCCACTAAGCCTACTAAATCCTTCATAACGGACGTTTAAAGCACAGCCAGGTGGCACTGTCTGCAGTGAATAAGACGAGCAAATCGGGGTATGTTTCGAAATTTCACAATAGTGATATTTAAACTTTGACGTCTGTCTGTCGTCTGTGATATTCAGAAGTCCTTTAAGAAGCCAGCTTCTGTACCACACAGTCCTATGAGTGCATGTACATAGCTAATTACAACAGTGAGTGGAAGAAAAACAAGCTGTAAACCAATCATTGCACAATACTACGATGCATACCACTGAGGCATGTGCATACACTCGTTTGCATGTCATTATCTAGGCTAATGTAAGCCTCTTTCAGTGCTGATGTGGTGTGATAACTGCAAATCTATATTCTGCCCTCTCATGTGATTCTGATATTTACCTCATGACCAGGCGGCCTTTCTGTGTTTAGCATGCATGTTTCTGCAGGCACTGCAGTGCCGTCCCAGAACAAAACACACGCAGAACAAGCATTTCCTGGCTCAGCAGTGCTCCACAGACATATGTAAAGATATATGCAATGCTTGGCCTCAGGCTCTGACCGTGACAGCCCAGTGCTTCCAAATATATATCCAGGTCAGATGCAGAACAAATGTATCCTAAAGGGTTAACAAAATGTAGCACATTAAACTTGCCATTATAAGCACAAGCGTAGAACAGTATGTCTACTGTCATCCCAGACTTTAGAGCGACGTAATAAAAGCACACCATGACAAGATAAGCAAGATAAGCACTTTCCAGCAGATGTCCCGTTGCTAGCATGACTATTAGCAGATTATTGCTTTCTCGAGACCTGTTGTTTTTTTTGTTTTTGTTGTTTGTTTCTTTAAACTGCAGCTGGTCCTGTTTCTGAGTCTCTACTTTATTGTTTTTTTTTCAAGCTAATTTCACACCTGCTTGTCTGTTTTGTGAGTTTAATGGGGCGTAAAAGGCTGTTGCTGCAGTATCCAATCAGTGGAATTAATGAGGGCAGTTTAAATATTAAATTACGTGGACTGTGCGGATTATGATCCAGCTGAAAACCACTGTTTTAAATCACACAATGCATCATCTAAACTAATGGCCATTGGCGCCAAATAGTCTCAAACAGGGGGCACGGCATGCATGCATTCATTTACAGACGTTGCTGCAAAATAGACGTGGTGCACACGCCAGTAAGGCGCACCTCCATCTTGTTTTGTTGTGCTCAGTGTTTACCAGCAAGGAGGCCTGATACTTCTGCAAGAGGGAGTGTTCCAACGAGCATTGCCAGCCGAGCTGCCAAAGCCTACTTTATTGCAATATGACTGGAATGCATGGCAAACTTTATTAGGGCACATGTGATTTTGGAATTGACAAAATAAAAGCCCTGGTACCTTGTGTGTGATGAGACAGTAGAGAGTCAGTATGAGCAGCAGTCCTCCGCCGATGGATGCAATGATGAACCCGAGCTTGTACAGGTCTCTAACTGGTCTTGTTTGAGACGCCTTCGCTGAGTTCCTATCATAACTGTCTGTAGAAAAGGACACATGATCTGTGATCTCAGTGGCTCCAGACATCTGCACAATTCATAACAGAAACGTTCCAAAAGACTGAGATTCCCACCTGTAAAATATTCTGTGGGTGACTCTGTGGAGAGCTCTGTGGTAGAGCTAAAGCTTTCTGTGTATTCATTTTGGCAACTCCAGTCAACTGGCGCGTCACTTGTGGTCACAAGCTCCCAGTAAACAGACAACACCTCTGAAGCTCTCTGTAGTGCTTCTGAAGGAGACCCTCTGTAGAGCATCTCAAAACTCTCTGGCTTATCCTGCAGCAGGAGACATACCTTAAATTCTTTTTGCTGCAGATTTATCCCCTCCTGCTGGACAACTCCTCACATCACATTTTTTGATTCCATGTTTTACATTATGGAGTATTTAATCTGTCAGTCCGGAGAAAGAGGCGGCAAGTTCACCCCTGGAAGACGCACACTCACCTCGATCTCTTCATTTAGCTGAGGCACACATTTCTGAGAATAGATGTTGAGGATGAGCGCTCTCAAGGACTGAACATAGCCATCATTGACTGAACCCCGATTATATTTGAAGTGGGTGGTGAGGAGCTCCAGGATCCAGGGTAAAGCGGCTTTCACAAAGCAACATTTGCTCTGTGGGAAATCAGAGTACAGGGTAATAAAGTTGAAACGCTCACTCAAGGTAATGGAAAGTATAATTTCAGATGAAAACAATCCCATAAAACAAATGTTACCTTACCAAACTTCTCCGTTCTATGAATGTGTACGTTATTGAACAGCCGCTTCTCAACTGGTTATCCATCTGCAGAAACCAACAAGGAAGCTTTCAGTCCGGGCCTCATAGGATGATTAAACTAACGTTGCATCAACACATACCAGTTGCCTGACTGTTAGCAGGTGCTCCCTAGTGATGGAGTGTCTGCATGGACCAGGGACCTCCGCCATAGTCAGAGGGAAGCTCAGGAACATAAGCACACACAGACACTTTACCTGCAACTGATACAACTATATATTATCATCACGCCAACTTGAAAAGTGTGCCGTTCCAACAAAAAAGCTGCTCCTTGACTCAAATATTACTCAGCCGCACATTGCTTACTCTCAAAAACAGTCAAATGAAGAATACGCTCCAAAGCCAACTCAGCCGTGGCACCTTGACCTTAACATTTCAGCATTTAACACACTCCTCATAGCAATGCCTCTCTGATTGAGTGCTCCCACACAAATCACGATGATCTTTTCTTTTTTCTAAAAAAAAGAGCACTCTTATAAATTATTTTACAAGAAAAAACAAGTTCAAAGCAAGCTTTAATGGAATTTCCACCTAATAGTGCCATAACATTTTAACAGTACGAGTCTGAGCAATTCTTGCCTTTCCGTCCAAAATCTTCTAGAGCATGAGAAGTTGAGCAGAAGAACAGTGTTAAAGTAGTAAACCCCCCCCACAAGCTTTGAGCAGAGTCTGGGCAACAGGCAAAAACATTCAGCTTCATTGCTGTGGTTCTACCAATGACAAATGTTTTACCAAATGTGACCTCAGAAGAACTCGGCTTGATATTAGATAAGTTTATGGTCAAATAGTGCCATCTACCACAGAAGCCTGGCCTGTGAGAGCAATGTGCATAGACTCCTCCTGTAGCTGATGATGCCTGCTACCAAGCACCTTTTGGCAATCGTAACAGTAAAATTGGCTCCAGATGGGCTTCATCCTTTTACTCAGGAATAAAGCATGGTGACCAGCATATGTTCTTCACACTGTGGGCAAAATGTCTGCACTGGAAGGTATTTCTTTTGCTAATCATTCCCTTGACTTGACCTGCGAGTTTGTTGGAGCTTTTGCTGCAAACGGTGCAGAGAGAGATGCAAGCGAAAACTCCGTCTTGAAACCATAAAACATGATTTATTTATTCCCCGGTTGGCTTCTGAGATGTATTAAGACACAAAAGACAATTCTTTGAAAGCCGCAGAGATGTGAAGTATTCTTTTCACATTTTGCCGTTTCTTACTCGTATAACGCTTAACTGTGCAGTTAGGTAACGCTTGTTTATGACTGAATATATAACATGAACTTCAAAATAATTTTGCCATCAAAGCTTTTACTTTTAAAGCAAATTTAAAAGCTTAATCGGAATAATTAGAAACACAGAAGTTCTTCTTTGAGTTCTTCTCGAAGCCAGGGAAGATGCTACGTCTGAGCAGAAAGACTTCCAGGCATTATTGAAAACTCACTTATTGACTGATGATCATAGATAATCTAATAAAATGTAATCTAATAAAACTATTGATGTAAGTGGTATGTGGCGGATCCAGGAGCACATGATGCAAATGTCACCTATCACATGATTTCTCCATGCTTTGCATGGTATCTGTATGTGGGTCAACAAACTGCACAATCAAGCATCCAACTTTAAATACAGACTATCAGGAGCCTCCTGTCGTCTATTCTTACATTATCCTGAATCTATAAGAGGTGGATTGGTTTCAATCCACGAAATATAGAAAAGTTCTCACCTACCTTAGCTTTGCTCTGAATCAGCGTTGACACAAGGATGGTCATCTGGTACGTGTTTGACAATGGAAAACACCAGACTCCTCTGTCACACACATTGAAGCAAAGAGATCCTTTTCATATATTCACTTCCACTCCACAGAAAGGAATTTGCTGTTAAGTAAATTTGACACTTCGTCATGTGGCGCTGTTCTTCAAAGCACTGCCTGATGTGCTCCTCCTCCGCAGAGTGAGTTCAAACTGAGACTAACTGTTTCAGCTGACAGACGGCCCTTTTAAAGACCTCCCACCTCTCTGTGTTTGACAAGATACACCTTCTTCGTCTCGGCAGATGTAAAATGACACATTCGATGTCACAGCTGTAGATTGATTGACACCCGGGGATTGTATATTTAACTTAATGCCTCTGAGAAAAACTATCATGTGGAATGATTTGTCTTTATATATATATATATATTATATATATATATATATATATATATATATATTATATATATATATATATATATATATATATATATATATATATATATATATATATATATATATATATATATATATATATATAAAATGGACCTAACAGTTTTTGTTGGCCTGAAGTTGATGCTAACATCTGTTTTTGAAACTTTATATGTTGAAAGCTTGACTTAGCGCTCAATGGCATATGAACTCTTAGACCAACAGATTAGATCAGCGGAAAGGCTCAGACTGAGTGGACCCATCCGAGCAAGGAAAATAAGGTTTTATCAAAATATGTGGAGAAGATCCTATGGATGATTAAGGACTTCATCAAGGTTGTCAGACTCAGGTATGTTGCATGTGGCTACAGGGATCCTAAAGGATTTTTGTCTTGTTCTGTTTTCTTCAAATGACATCACATTATGAAAGAACCTAACCTGAACCAAGGGACTGAGACACGCATTCACATAATAATTCACAACGGCTTTTATTAGCTGTTATTGATGCGCTCACACACTTCATGCATTTCAACACTTAACATCATAAACTCCTGTTCTTGATTCAGCAATCAGCTAGTTTATGTGTGCATCTGCTTTATTAACCATTTGTTCTATTTGTATGAAATAGCTGTGTACATGTTGCAGAATGAGAAATAAATATAAAAATCTAGTGTACAGTGGATTTAATTTTACTTAATGCACTTTTACTTTCTGCATTAAAAATGTATGTACATTTCTATTCATGTTCTATACACTGCCTGGCCAAAAAAAAAGTCGCCACCAACATAAAAAGGGTCACTCTAATATTTTGTTGGGCCGCCTTTAGCTTTGATTACAACATGCATTCTCTGTGGCATTGTTTCAATAAGCTTCTGCAATGTCTCAAGATTTATTTCCATTCAGTGTTGCATTCATTTTTCTGTGGTGGCCAATCCATGTGTGAAAATGATGTCTCATGTCCCCTGAATCACTCTTTCACAATTTAAGCCCCATGAATCCTGACATTGTCATCTTGGAATACTCGTACTATCAGGGAAGAACAAACCCACTGATGGAATAACCTGGTCATTCAGTATATTCAGGTAGTCAGCTGACCTCATTCTTTGGACACATAATGCTCATGAACCTAGACCTGAGCAACTGCAGCAACCCCAGATCATAGCACTGCCCCACAGGCTTGTACAGTAGACACTAGGCAATGGGTGCATCACTTCATCTGCCTCTCTTCTTACCCTGATGCCCCCATCACTCTGGAAAAATCTGGACTCATCAGACCACATGACCACTTCCGAGTCCAATCTTTATGCTCCCTAGCAAATTGAAGCCTTTTTTTCCAGTTAGCCTTAATGACTAGTACACAGCTGTTCAGTCCCAGTCCCTTGAGTTCCCTTCACATTGTACGTGTGGAAATGTTCTTACTTTCACTGTGAAACATACCCCTGAGCTCTACTGTTGATTTTCTTCGATTTGATTTCAGCAACAACAGCGATTGCTGATCACGATCAATCAGGTTTTTTTTCTGACCACAGTAGTTCCTGCAATCTCCGTAGATGTTTTCTCTGTTTGGTTCATGCCAATTTTGATTTGATTTGACTGTTCTCAAACAGACTAACATCTTTTCCACGACCACAGGATGTGTCCTTCATCATGGTTGTTTAACGAGAAGCTACACATTGCATCAGTTGAGGTTAAATAACTTGTTGCCAGCTGAAAGACACCCATACAGTAATTGTCCAATAGGTGACTTGTACCTATATGCTTAGGGACTGTACTATAGATATTCTAAAAGATTTAGGGATGCAAATACACAGAGCATCCAAAAGGTCACTGCAAACCACATCTTTTGCCTTATATCACACTGCTTCACAGTCCTAGTGATTCATTGTAGCTACACGTGAACCATGCTTCTCTTATCTCTTGTTTTGACTTTACTACTTATCCTGAAGTATTCAGTGAGTAAATCCAAAGAATAGGGGCATTTTGCAATGAGCTTGTGTTTGTTTTTAATTGAAAGATTCCCAGATTCACAAAGGGAGGTATTAGCATGAGACCGTGCCTTAAGTACCTGGTAGTACACTGCCAATTAAGGGAAATGCTTTGCAGACACTACTGTAATGAGGGGAAGTGTCATGTGACACCTCACGTCATGCAAGTATCGCTCATTACTCGTTTTACGAGGTTGATCTCCAGCAGTGTCCAGCTGCTTGGAGAGAGCACAGCTGTAGCTGGTTTGTCGTGCTGCAAACCTGTTACTGGGTGTACGGTTATTGTACGGACATTGGCTACCGCTGGGGTTCAGTTCATATCCAGATGTTACTACTTGAACTTGTGCTGTTTTTTTGACAGGCATGTTATCAACTGTTGTCAACACACTGTGGGAGTACAGTAGTTCCAATATAAAGCTTGCCGAAATCATCAGTGCACAAAGACACAATTTCAAAAAGCAATCTGCACTATTGCATTTAGAAAGAAGAGCCGAGAACTCTGAACAAGTGTTTGATGTTATTTACACCTTGCAGTGGTTGTGTGTGAACAGTGATGGGAGTGCTTTTCAAGCACCATACTGCAGCTACTGTAAAAGTATACACCTGTTATAGAAGCACCTCAGTTCAAATAGTAATAGCTGCTCGGATCTATATCACAGCCTATTTCATTTCATTTTGACTTGTCGCAGCAGGGAAAGCACAGACGAATAATTCTATTTAATATCCTAGCAAATCATGACAGTAAACTAGAACCCTCTCTGGAAAATAGCTGTAGTTGGGGCATCTGTGCACTTCCCACTGAGAGGATAAAATTTTCTAATTCTTTGAAATCGGTTTATAGGTGGAACTGAAGCAGCAGTCGAAGATGTAGTCCCAACAATAGCCATATTTCCAATGATCCCTCCAGACAGAGCAGCTGCAGCTTTGCTCACAACCAGCAGCAGGATGCCATCACAGACCAGAGTTTTGGAAAGATTAATGTGCTCAAAATCCCTCATCATTTCTCCTTCCTGTAGTATCTCCAGAATCTTTTCCTTAACTGGCAGTGTATTATGGGCCAACACACCAACCGCCAGAATCACAAGGAATACAAAACGTGTAGTGACTGATGTTCTTGTGAAAGCAAATGTAGTCGATCGAGCGACTCTCTCCATTGTCACCTTTCATGGTTTATGTGCAACCACCTACGTTTAAGAGTGAAAGGAAAATAAAGTAGCTGAACAGAACCTTGTGCAGGAGAGGCACGTAGCTAAAAGCTAATAAGATCTGAGAAAGGTGAGACAGACAGAGTTAAGTCTAGTAAGTTGGCATCACTGAGTTTTCTTGTAACTCCTGTACAGGCACTTGTCATTTTTACTACTTTTCTTCACCAAGGCTCTTTTTTATTCTGCCAATTTTCTCGCTGCAATTTCTCCAGCTCCACAGCGAGTGCTTACGATAAACGCAGTTTCTTTAAGACCACTAAAATGCATAATGACAGAATAAACTACATGATGTGCTTTTGCTGCTTGCTATCCTTGAGATATGAAAAGTATACTGTTGAGAAAGGCTCTATGCCAAGGCGGGTATTATTAGTTATTAGCGTACTCACAAATCTCCGGCATTAGAACAGAGCTTTAGTTTTATATAGCACTAAAGGTCCAGAATAAATCAGCAGGGAATGTTGGGTAATTGCAAAAAACCAAAAAACCAAAAAAACCCTAGTGTCTCCCTCAACAATGCTAAACAGGCTGATGACATTTCTGGAATTTAAGAGGCTCTCTCCTGCTACTCCCTTTTGAAACAAAAGCTCCCAAGACTGAAATCTGAAATCTGAAATAAGGGAAAGCTTCGTTGTCGAGATTAACCATGAGTGACGCCTCCGCTGCTCAATCTCAGATGAAATGGGATACGTTTTCCAGGCATGGGGTAGTTAAATGTGAAGCAGCTGGTACCTGGCGCTGCACAGACCCCTCTGCTTTTCAGCAACACATTACACATATGTGCCTCTGAGGAACCAGTGTGTCAGGTTCCTCAGAGGCGCTGGTAGGTTGTCTTTCAACAAATCCAGGCAAGGTACCTTCAGCCGCTGACTAAGATGTACCAGGAGCAGCACGGAGAGGAAAGCTACTCTTCACACTTAACAGATGAGAAACACAAGTCTTGTGTCACAAATGCATAATGAAAGCTATGTAGATTAATCTAACTCCGTGAAGACCAGTTGTTGCTGCAAAGCTTCATTGATAGAATGAGGTCTTGTAGCGCTGTCGTGTGCACGGACTTCAAGCTATAGAAGAGAAATACTCTGAGGAATAAGTTTATATGTTACGGAATGTCTGTGTTTGTTTGGGTTTTGCGTGTGTGGTTGTAAGGGCAGGTTTCCAGCCCAAATAGTTGTGTTGACTCATACTGAGAGACATGTTTTTGCAGCGGCTCGACTGTTGATCAAATTCCAGCGCAGAGAAATCCACCCTCACCTCTTTGCTCACTGTTGACTGATAAACATGCAGAGGAGACAATTCATGGATATGAAAGCAAGGAAGCGTGACATCCCCCCGCTGTCACTTTCGGAGCAGCGTGACAGGACTTCCTGACCAATGCAGAGAAAATGAAACAAAAATATCTGACAAGAGCATCTGATAAATGTGGACACCTATTGCCCTATTGTCTTGATGTGTCCTCCGCATGCTAAGTAAGCAGAAATGACTGACTTATCGAGTCAGTCTTGAAATCGCCCCGAAGGCTCGTGTTAATGTAGGTTGTTAGGAGTTTTGTAGATTTTTTTTTGTTTTGTTTTTTTTAGATGAGCCTTGCAAGTTTCACATGCTGCACACGAACATTTGAATTTTTGTGGGGAAAACTACTGGTGTTGTAACTGTAAGTTACGTGACACTAGCTCCTACTGTAAGAGACAGCTTGAGTTAAAGAAAACAAGCTTTCCCATCAGACTGTGCAGCACATCTGGCTTGCACAAACCTTGGAGTATTCGGTTGTCTTAACTTGTTACACCTATACACACATGTATACAGTTAGTTCACAGTGAGAAAATTAACAATGACGTCGTTTCTCTCTCTCTCTCTCTCTCTCTCTCTAAAGCTGCTCTTGTGTGGCTGATTAAATCTGCCACAGTTTCAGTCTCGGCGTTGACTCTCACATAGTCACAAATATTATTCGTCAGACTTGGAAGAAAACAATGCAGTCATTAATGGAAACAGGACTGAACCAAATTGAAACCTCAGTAAACAACTTTATTCTAGTTAAGTCAGAACAGTGCAGACATGGGTTTCCATTGTTGCTGTGATAATCAGAGCCGCACACACACACACACATACACACACACACACACACAGAAACTAATTTATAAATAAAAACATGTTCAGAAAGTGTTCAGTGCAACTGCTGCCTAATATCATATGACAGGAAAGCGGAAATGCAAGAAATGTCCTCAAGTGAAACGTATTACCCCTCATCCTTTCTGCTTAAGGTTCTTCTTTTAATCGCGAGTGATTCTAACTGAAGAGAGAACTGTGGTTTGGAAATATTGGGAGATAGCAGCAAAGGAGAGAGAGAAAAAGAGAGAGAGAGAGAGAGAGAGAGAGCGACGTGGCTGGTGTTTAACTTTCCATCAGACCGCAGTAGCAAACCCTATCCTATTATTTTGGCGGTCAAACTCAGTGTAGTAGCGGGCAATGAAGTTGGCTCCCAGAATCCAGATGGGACCTGCAGGGGGCGGCACATCCAAGCCCCTGAAGGTGACGGTGCAGACGTCCCCTTCGATCTGAGATTGCTGGAATCACAGAGAGCAATTTGATCGTTATCATAAGCTGCTATAGTAAAGAAAAAATAAATGAGTAAATTGAGGACCATCAAAATGTTAAACTGATAGTTCTTAGGTCAAAGTCCTCCATTAAAATTGTACTTTAAGTAAGTAAAATGCATTTATCACAAGTAAAATGATCATTTATGTATACTGTCCCCTTTCAGAGTTTTGTCTTTTAAATTTGATGTAAAATCAATGTGGCACGCCTTATGACTTTATATCGCTTGGTTTTAAATAGTGAGGTTGTGCACTGCAAATCCCAGCATGCATCGCTTTTACCCGAGACAGGATTAATGTTGTGCTTGTATTCAAGCCCTTTAATTTATAATAACTTATTATAATTATCCATATCTGTTTTTTCATGGGTTGAAGCAACTGGATACTGAATTTCCTTCTGCATAAATAAGGTATCTATCTATCTATCTATCTATCTATCTATCTATCTATCTATCTATCTATCTATCTATCTATCTATCTATCTATCTATCTATCTATCTATCTATCTATCTAGTGTGGTAAAAGCTACCTCATTGCCATTCGAACATAGTAGAGAAGGAGCTAAAGGTAATATGAAATGGAAATACTTGCATAAATGGACTTAGCCAGGACTTTTTATATCAACATGACTCAGCGTTCATCATCTTCTTACCCACAAAATGTAATCCTCCTGTGTGAGTGAGTACTCGTGGCCTCCCAGGTGGAAAGTGACACTGGGCAACGTCTTCACCGTGTCACAGTTGACTTTGTACTGATGAACAACACAAAGTAATAGGTGTTGACAGGTAATGGGTATTTACAGGCGAATGCTTCGCTCGTGGGAAACAGCGTTGCGTGTGTTAAACCTTACTCCGCTTTCATCCTGCTGTGCTCCGATGGTTCTCATCAGCTCAGACACAGAGGAGGCCGGGCCTGTGATGTAGGAGGAGCCCGTGTCGATCACAGCTGTGCAGCCCTCCGCACAAAACATCATCTCTGTCCCCACAGAGACGCTGAACGTGTGAAGGGAGAGGTAGAAAACAAAAGAAAGAAAAGGCGTTTTTCTGAGTGGGTGCACACACTCGCACGCACAAACACATTGTATATAAGCAGAAACCTTACCCCTTCATTGTGACTTCCCATTTGCCCATCTCTTTGGTCTCCACATAATTAAAGTTTCCGGTGTAGTAGTTGGGGTCCGTGCCACCGAGGACCAGCTCTCCTCCTGGGGAGTGTTTAGGGTCCCTGCAGAGAATAAAATAAAACACATCTAAAGCCACTTCTGCTGAAACTGTGAAAGCATAATTCTGATTTGTTGCTGAATCACATTTTCCTTCACCTGAAGTGTGATTCTGTGACCTCTCATACATAATTCTCAAAAGAAAACAGGAAAGGAAAGCATGATAAGTTTTTTTCTACTGGTTTATTCTGGCAATAACCTCGCCGTATTAAATTTCAAATACTTATGATCTGTTTCCTAACCAAACACCGGTCTTATCTCATCCAGCTCCAGCTCCAAATTCTGTATATTTAGGATAATATAGTTCTGTATATTAGGATTTAATGTTTGATTTTCCTCACTAATGTGTTTTTTTTTTCTTCAGGTCATTTTTGTATCTTTCAGCCGTCTGAAGAATCTAAATTACACATTTTCTTTTGCAGGTGTTTCCACACAAATCAGCACTGAATCCAGAGCAGGTGACCCACCTGCTGTAGTAGATAGAGAACACCTTTTCCCTAAGGACATGCTGGGACATGATGCGGTCAAACACCGGAGTGATGCCATCGATGGCCACGTTGGGGTAACCCATCCCCAGGACCCCGTCAAATTTGGCAAAGATGAAGGGCATGGCAGACAGAGAGGTGGCCTCAGCAAACACTTGCACCACAGGAATACCACCGACCTGCGGAAATAAAGCAAGGCCAAAAATTTAAAGAGTGACACTAGAGACTAATGTTGAGCGTTTAAAGGTCACTGACTGGGAACTCACCACGACCACATCCTCGCTCAGAAATCCCCTGACATTTCCAGATGCATACTGGATGGAAAATCCGGTTCCATTTTCAACGTAGGTCCGGGATTTGGAGGCGTCATACCTGTTGTGAGTAACTAAAAGTTCAAAATGGATTTGAGTCTTAAAAAAAGCCCATGAACAAAGAGTTAAAAAAAAACACATATCTTTTTAGTTTAAAGGTGCAACAGCAGAATTTCAGACATTTTATTCTCTTTTATTTATTTTTTTCCATTCTTGTTCCCTGCCGACTCTCTGGCCCTAAAATACTATGTTGAAAGTGGTCTACTGTGTCTGCCAGCTGTTTGGTGACAGGCAGGAAAACAAAGTCAGGAGTCAGACAGTTACACATCGAGCTGAAAATCACAACAAAGCCGTGGTCACCACGGGTGTATGACTGTCGCATTGTTCTCACATGGTTACGTGATACATTGCTGTTGTGAAAATATACATTGTTGTCGCCTTTTACTTACAGCAGGCGGTGGAGAAAGGTGAGCAGCTCTGGGACGGTACCCACAGGTTGGCTGAGCCTGTGTCGAACACAACGTTGAACATCTGAGCTGGAGAGCCAACACTGATTTCGCCAAAGTACTGAGTCTGTTGGGAATAAACAATGAGACATGTCAGATGTTGCTTTAAACCCTTTCCAGTGAGCCATAGTCCACAAATCTAATTTGACTCCATGAAATATGACTTTGAGAGTATGACTCATACACAAAGAATAAAAAATTTTTATTCAAATGCAACTGATTTTGCTGTTTCACTCTAGAAGACGTTTCAACCCAAGAGAGATGACTGCATGAAAGCCTCCTTTAACCCTCAAGACTAATGTCTTTTTACGCAGCCAAACTCAAACAGCAAATCACCAGGTGCTTCCAATTTAATATACAAAAATGTCCTATAACCTGTACGTCTTTTCCAGAGTCTTCCCAATGAATCACATTCATGTTAAACAAATAGTCTTTTAAATATGGAAAAGCGTCTCACATCCAAATAGTTGGTCAGAGGTGTGGGAACAGTCCCGTTGTTGGTGTCGTCTTTGCTCTTCTGGGTCAGCTCAGTCAACACCTGCTCTGCAGAAACCCCCATCTCCTGCAGTGTCTCTCTGATAGACGGCATCTTCTTTAGGGCGATTCTGGAAACAGAACAGACGAGAGGAGCAGACAGCGTGATGACGAAAGAAATTCTAAAGAGGCCTATGAAGACTGTCTTCCATGCTATACATCTGATACGTGCCTGGTCATCATCCCAGTTTAACAATGAGACTTTAATAAAGTGCAGGCTGCTTTTCTGTCATTGCCAAGCCAGAAAAATGAACAGAAACACATGCTAAGTCAATTCTGAAATCATTAGCCTTTATAATGAACCAAAAAGCATATTTGTTTTCCTGTCCTTATTTATTTTGTTGTTTAGTGTAACTAATTTTACTGCAAACCCAGTTACTGCTGCAGTGTTACTGAGCAAAGTCTAGATAAAGGAAAAAAGTGTTTACCTTCTCAGAGCGTGGCCTGTGGTCACTGTCAGCGCTAGAACAACCACACACATCCAGTAATTCATCAGCGGTGGCATGGCGGCTTCTCTGATGGCAGATCAGTGGCTCAGACTTTTCCGTGTTTTCGTGAATATCCACGTGTATCGAATCCAAGTTTGGAAAAACTGTGAGCGCTGCAGTGTCCTTCAGCTCTTTTTATACCATGTCCTCTACGCCGTGCTCTCACCCAAGGGCCACTGGCTCTGGCTGGGAGCTCTCCTGGGGGTGACCACTTGGAAACAAGCTTCCCTCCCCCCAACCTCCATCCTCCCCTTCTACCCTGGTCACACAACCCCTCGAGTGATAAACCGGTCCCAGCGAGAGATCTGAACTCTGACCTCTTAAAAAACACTGAAGACAGAAAGCAGGGGTGCAGAGCTCCAGAGATTGCTGACGTTGGAGAGCTGGACACCTTGTCTCCAGGGCTGTGAGAAGATTTAGAGGAACTGGAAGATGCTGTGAGCTGCTAGGACGGACTCTGTTGGTTTGTATTACACACAGCTAAAAGTAATATGAACATTTAGTTTGTCTTGTCCTTGTCCAACACCCATCAATTTCTTGTCTGTGAAGCAGACATTTCTTACACCTCTATGATTGCCCTGATGTGAACTTTACTGCAGCTTTCACAATGAAGTGCTGCTTTTCACATAAAGACAAGGGATAACAGGGTGTAAGTTTAGTTCAAGGTCTTAGACAAAAATCACTGTCAGGAAACAGAGCCCATGTTGAGTGTGTTATGAAGTACGGGGGATTGGCAGGGGGATGTGTTTTCGTACTGTTTCTGTTGCTGCTATGCTCAGACCTGACGGCGCTCAACACCCAGTTGTTCTGCGCTAGTTTCACACTGGCAACAACCACATGGAGGATTCCCACGGTATCTGACCTGTCAGGACTGGGTGGCGTGTCAGTACTGTACCGACCACCCAGTCAAAGCAGGAGATATGCAGGGTCCCATGTCAGACACAAGCTCAGGCAGCCATAGCAGAGGTCAGGGGTCAGACACTGAGATACTCCCTGTGGACGGCACTTTTCAGAAAACGATAGCACAGTTATGCACGGTTTATAGAGGCAGGGATGTCCTGCAGCGGAGCTGTAGTGCAGCGAGGTTGACTGATAATGTGTGAGCGGTGGCGAGTGTTTACTTGTGTGCAGCAAACGTTTATTTAGACTTTTTAAAATCTATTTTTAAGGAGCCCTCGACTTTGAAGCGGCTACAAGTCTGCAAACGAATGGGAAGATGTATGTGAGACGTGTATAAAGCTCTTCGGGTACCAACAGGTAAAAAAAAGCACTGTATAATTATAATTATATTTAGTTTTAATTAACAGTTTAGAGGTCCTTCACAGCTTTACAGTTACAGTTCACTTTCACTGGTTTCAGCCACAGCATACAGCTGTTTTCTGCATTAAGAAAAAAACCCTGCACATCACATCCAGACCACCAGAAAGCAGACAGATAGATGCACTTAGACACTGACTGACTATTTATCAGATGCAGAAAAAAAAAAACAGAGCTGAGTAGGAGCGAATACAGGACTTGTAGTGCATTTTTTTAAGTAGTGCTTACACGTTCAGGTGAGAATATTGCCTTTACAGCTTGTTTAATTGTTAAAAAAGCCGCGATGGCAGGCCGTGTCATAAACACATCGTTGTCACCTTGTAAAACTGTTGTGGCTAAGACACTCGCAGCGATTATTTTCCAGCTTCATCACAGCTTTGTTGATTCACTTACATAGTTTTTGCATCTAAAAACTGAGCTGATGAAAACCCTTCCTCATAATTTTCTGTTTGACTTCATGAACACATCCTGCAACATTACATTTAACTATGCGAGTGTATGTTAACTTGAACATACTGGTTAGTGCAGCTATTTAACTGTCTGGCTTATCCGTCATACAATTAGGCCAGTCTTGATAGCACATTTTAGGGACAATCTCACAGACATCTGACTCTTGACCTGCCTGGTTAAATGGATACCCACAAGTTTCTTTCCCACCCTGCCTGGAGAGACCCATGCGTCACTCCCGCATGGCCTCCCACCTCTCGAGTAGGTCCTCTCCTCTGGTGGGCATGGGAAATGTGAAACTGTCTCCTGGAAGATGATTAACTTATATACATGTATGTTTTAATGTCATTAATATTCCCTCAGACGTCCGCCTGTTAAGTCAGATCTCAGACTTGAAGTTGAAGTGGCCATCGTAAAACTGAAATGAGTTTCTGCTGACAAACACAGCACATCAGAGGTAGAATTCACGTAAGGGGATCTTTGGCAGAGCTATCTGTCATGATAACAAAGATATGAAGCAGAGCAGTGGTTGTTAGCAGGAAATGAGACTCAAGGGAAGTTATCAGTCAAACAAACAAGCCTCACAAAGAGAAGAAAACCCCACCACAGTAAATTCTGACCAGCCGGTATGTGCATTAAAAGCAGGATGTTTGTGATCTATTTCTAAGCAGTTGTTTCATACAATTAAGAAGACAAAACCCAGCAAGAAGAATCTGTTTTCACTGATTTTATGCTGTTGAATTTGCAGCCAGCAGACTTGAAATTAGAAATGACGAGACCCTGATTCCATCTGGAGACAATATGGATGAAAATGTGTGGGGCAGTCTTCACAACAGGAGGTAAAAAATGTAGAAATGAAGACCAAAAGAAGTAGTAAAAACCCATTTTATGTGCAACAGTATGATCCCCAGGAGCACTGTGAGTATTGGGCTTTTTCCATCCATGATAATTAATCATAATGAAATACAGTTTGAGTTTTTTTTTCTTTTCTTATGATTAGCTCTCTAAAAGCTTTTTTGTTGTTGTTGTTGTTGTTGTTGTTTTGGAGGCATATATGTGTTTTGCTTCTCGTGGCCACCAGAGAGCAGCAACAGACCTAAAAACACACAGTAGTCCCTAGTCACAAAGCATTACTTACTGATCAGAGTGAATTCAGCCTGACTTTATCTGAAGAGAGAGGATTTTTAAGTTTTGATCTGATTTATTTATGTAGCTTAAGATGTTAAAAAAACAACAACAACAATCGTGAACAAAAACAAAAAACAGACTATATCTTTTCAGAATTACCGGTGTGTCACTCAAGTCCATAAATAAACCAGATTACTGAACATCCATGCTGTTTTAATGGAAGTCAGCTCCCTTGCACATCTCCACCGTTTTTTGTTGCAGAAAAGACTGTGGTGGAACAGCTTGATGTCAATCTAGTCGTTTGCCAACTGCCGATCAAACCAACAAAAAGAAGAAGAAGAAAAACTTCATGGAACTTCCTGAAAAAAAAAAAAAAAAAACTATTTTATGAGTGAAAAGAGCGTGGATGAGGAACAGTTTTTGGAGAAGGAGTCAGCAGTACATGCCAGATTTTAATACATATCAGTGGTCGTCTGCTAGCTCACTCAAGACTTGGTGGCAAGAATATTTAGGGGATATTGTTAGATTTTCAGGTTTAGAGCTAAATCGGCCCAAAACACCTGTAGTCTGAGCCAAGCTTAAGTCACTGTAACATGACAATGACACACCAAGCACTATAGCGGGCCTTTAAACTGGGTAAGATATATGGAATTCAGTCATCACTATTTTATTTACACCTGCACTTTTCCCACCTAAACATGTAAAATGATGGTGTCCCAGTGTAAAAGAGTTAGGTCTCATGACTGAACAAATACGGGGAAGAAAAAGTGTGAGGTCAAGTGACATCGTGTCAAAAAAAATAAAAAAAAATAAAAAAAAATAGCAAAATATCCTGAATAGAAACAGCACATACAAATTAAATACAAAATGAAGTAAACAAAACAAAGATGTGAAATTAAGATAAGAAAAAAATGGAATAAATAATTCTGCTTTTAAAGAAGGTACACAAATATTAAGTCACAATATATTCAGTTTACAAAGACAAATTAGATCTAACACGGAGCTGAGTCCGTGTATTCAAAAACAGCAATAAATACATGAAAAACAATAATGTGGTATCAGATAATGTTAAAAGGCGGGTGAGTTTTTGGAAAATAAACTTCTCCCCTCACGTCACACATCACAGTGAGTATATGTGCAATACATGGCTTGCAATACACGTGAACGAGTCTGGTTTGCGTCCTGTGAAGATGCACTGTAAATTCCCAGGGAGCTCTATTAGGAAACAGGTGCTCTACAAAGACAGAAAACATCTGGTGAACACACGACAAACCAACTGCAACCGCGCTTGTTTTGCTGTTCAGTGTTTGTGACACAACAAAGTGTGCCAATCCATAGCCTGGACCGATGAATATTTAATAGCAGCAGGCCTACAGTCGCACAATACGCATGGGGCGCCTTATAACTTATGAGTGGCTCTGATTGGTGCTTGTTAGTCTCATACATCTCGTTGACACGCTACTTCATTTACTATTCATTTACACAGTACTGTATCTACACACTCTAGTACTGCAGTGATAATGATGTATAACCGTAAACAGATGATGTGTGTGATGCTTATTTCGCTTCAGTTGAGAAGCAAAATCTCAGCTCACCATCTTGCGTTCTGACCGTAAGCGAGCAAGCATGGGTCTTTAAGACACTACGAAGACGAAGATACAAACACAAACCAAAAAGACAGTTGACAGGAGGGGCAGCAGCGTAGCCAAAATGATTCAATAACCGAGAGAGGAAAGCCGCGGCACAAAGCCTTGTGAAGCTGTTTTATCCTTCAAAGTGTGGCTAATATCAAAAACAGGCAGCCAGAGCACAATCCATGGCTTAAAGAAAGAGACAGCAATTTAAAAAATGTGTTGCTCTGTCGAAATGCAGGCATTCTGTCTAATATGTGTAACATTTATTGAGGACAACTTTAACCTGAACGTGCAACAAATTTTCAAATCTCTTATAGTACAGCCCGTGAACTCATTTTGTATAGTTAGGCCAATTGTTGTAATCAGTAAATGCTCATTCAAAAGACTTCTGGTATTCATTGAAAGCTGCTATATTAAAAAAATGGTTTTGCAGCAGGGATAAAATAGCAGAAAGTCATATTATTAACCATATTAATATATTAATTATCGATCATCCTAATCTAGGGCAGCACAGTGGAAAGGTGGCGCTGGACTTAGCAGCGCTTCGTGGGTTCTTCCCGGGTACTCTGGCTTCCTCCCACCATCCAAAGACATGCTCAGTAGGTTAATTGGTGACTCTAAATTGGCCGTACATGTCACTGTGAATAATATATTCTATAATCTATATTAATCTGCGCTAGCCCTGCGATGGACTAGGTGACCTGTCCAGGATTTACCCCTGCCTCTCACCTGATGACAGCTGGGATAGGCTCCAGCAGACCCCAGCGACCCTTAACAGGAATAACCAGGTATAGAAAATGATTGAATGAATGAATCCTACTCTAGTACTATAATATATATTAATTATATACTTTTACATGTAACACTGTAAGTACAATTTTGTATTCACACCATTCTTCCCCCATAATGGGTTTGTGTCGACATTACTGTATGTCACTGATGAACACAACAATAATGACACATATTGCTTTAGAGACTTCACAGGTCAGTGAAAGCCTCAAGAGAAAGTTCCAGGTGAAAGTCTGACAACAGTGACAAACTCCAAGCTAGATTCATTCAACCAATCATTTGTGGGGCGATGAATGACAAGACCAGTATCTCCCCCATTGAATCTCTAAGGGACAGGATTTCAAAGTTGTTGTGGTTACTTCGTTCAAAAGACAGGATTGTGTGCACAGGATATCCTCATTAAAAAAAACAAAAAAACACATCCTTCTCTAATTGCTCAGCTTTCAGACTTCCTGGACAACAAGCGTCCATATCCTTGCAGCCACCAAACATCCTCTGCGTTGTGTTTGCTGTAAGGCTGACTCATCTCAGAAGGAGGACAGTGGAAATCCCTTATTGTTCTATTGTGGCCATCCCTGTTGTCTTCAATGCCTTGTTTTTGCGCCACTTTGGTATCAAGCACATTGTTGCCTGTCCTGGCTTTTCCCGGCAGTCCGTGATGAACTACATGTCAAGAGTCACATACTGCCGTGATAGTCATCAGAAAACAACAGTGCTGAGCGGATCAAATCGAAAGACAAGTTTATTTTTCTATTATTAATGCTTGTTGGGGAAAGGTCCTGACATCTAACACTTGGCTCAATGTCATTGCAATCTTTGTTTGTTGATTCTTTGGCCTAAGCTAATGTGCTTGTGTTAGCATGCTGCTCTTCCCTCAGTTAGCATGTCTGAAACATTTAAACTATTATTTCACACATTAATTATGTATGTACTATTTTTATTTGTTGTAGCATTCTTCTTTATTGACAAAAAGTTTAAAAGAGCAGTACCTTCCTTGAATGTGTCTGTTGTCACAGCTATCTGGCAGTTAGCTTAGCTTAGCTTAACTGCAAGGAAAAGAGTCTTTGTTCTAACATAACAAAATTTGGCTTGTAGCTCTCATGAAACTCATAAAAAAACATATTATATTGCTTTTTTGTGGGGAAAAAGGTGGTTTTATAGATTTACAGAGTTACATCTACGTGTATCTCTAAACTGTCATGTTAGTTGGTATGCTACTGACCTGTGACCCATTTATTTATTTATTTCTATTTATTCCTGTATATACGGATTCAGTAGCTGAATAGACAAAATGTTATAGAGGACAACTTATTTATGGATATCTCAGAACTGAAATAGAATAAAACCTAACTAATCTGGTAAAACAAAAGTAGCCAACACAATTCCCATAAAGACACCAAGAGGCAATAGAAATGGTTTTAATGAGGCGGCACATTTCTGTCTTAAAACAATATGTTCTTTTCACACAAAACATTAGTAGTTAACCCGTTTACAGTGTTTGGTGCTAAGCTCACCAAACAATTGCTTAGCATCATATTTATTTAACACTATAATTGGCAAAGAAGTGAATGTGCATCTTCACTGAAATGCTTGTACATTACAAACATTGTTATCAGGCAGACCAAACATTCAGGGTGAGTAAACGTTCATAAAAAGAACAACCTAAAAACCTGGCACTCAGTTTACTGTTACATGCCGAGAGTCAAGTCAGCTGAAGAGGAAATAATTCATATCAGACCAGTTTGTCACATCTATGAATGCTTTCATCTTTTAAAATACATGCTGCCCTACCTTTAGCTCAAATACCTTTTTGTTTATTGCTGTTTGACTTTTGTGGATAGTTGTGATATTTCCCCGTGACCTGGCCATTCACATTGTTTCTTAACTTGATACAACATAATATTTTGAAGTCTTGTAATGTCTGTTTAAGGATTGAATGCTATATTGCTATCTTGTATTGATTGTATTGTAGATTCTAGTTGTTCCATCACATAATGTACATGCTCGTCCCCTTTGCAATACAACTCCACCTAAACTGTCAGTCCTCATTAGATGGTTTGAAGATTCCTCAAAGGCAGAAATGTCCCTTTTTTATCATTCGCACCATGTCAGTTTTCAAAGGAGATCTGAACATGTCCTTGGCAACCCACAAACCAATCCATGGCAGGAGACACTGAGAAATCCATGGCACGTTGTAAAATAGTAAAGTTAAAGACCAGAATTAGATGCAGATAGTAAATACTTGGGTTCAATTGTGAACTGCTGAATACAAACATGTGAGATGATTCACAGCTCGTTGTCAGTCTCCTATTTTTGAGCAGAGGTGGAAGAAAGACACATTATCTCGTTTGGGGAAATATTTTTGACCCGAGCATGAGATCTGTGGGTGATGTGAATCTCGTGGCTGCTAATAAAGTGCATCGGACTGAGATTTGCTCTTGCGTTAGTGTGGAAGCAGGAAATGTGTCTGTGTACACACACACACACACACACACTCACACACATTTAAGAAATCTTTAAAAATGAAGCAAAAAATAGATCACAATTACAAAAAAAACAACAACTATGCATTAAAGGCATCCTTGTGTAGGAATTAAGGGGAACAGAGCTCTGACTCTCCATAGATTCTTTTTTTAGAACGCGAAAGACTGGTGACCTGTCCAGGATGTACCCCGCCTTTTGCCTGATGACAGCTGGGATAGGCTCCAGCCCCCCACGACCTTTCACAGGACAAGCGGTTACAGAAGATGAATTATTTGAATGAATGAATGAATGAATGAATGTAGAATAGTGTATTCAGTAGCTTGCAATATTCAGTCCCACCACTAGACACCACTGAATACTACACACTGGTTTTATAATGTGGAATACCCCTTTTGAACCCCTGAATACAGCAGGAACAAATATATGCAAGAATATGCAAACCCAAACTCGGTATTCACAAACTACAGTATGCACTGATCAGCCACAGCATTATAACCACTGAGACTGAGAGAAGTAAATAAAACTGAGACCCTCAGAAGGCCCATGTCCATTCTCTGATGAGTCAGAACTGTTTGGGAGGCACAAGAGAGATCTACACAATATCAGGCAGGTGGTCATAATGTTATGCCTGATCAGCGTATTATTTAGAGTATAGGCCAGATCAGCGAGTTGGAAATCGACTGATCTAGACTCCAGTGCTGTAGGGGGCAGTAACACAGCCGCAAACTGTTTTTTTTTTTTTTTCAACTGTCAATTGATTAATAGGAAGAAGAAGAAGAAGAAGACAAAGAAGTGTGGAAGAGAAAATTGTTGGTCAGCATGGGATGTCAACAACTACTGGAGGTCAGATTTTAACTGTGAGTTCTCAAATGTAGCATGCTTGCTAACATTAGCCTTAATGGCTGGAATGATGATTTGGGCTGAACCTGGTTACCAGGCCAAGTCCAGACTGGATTTCTCTAGCGATTGAATTCTGGGGTAATTCAGTCTGAAACTCTTGAGTCCAGCATTATTTGATATGATAAACATAAAATGTTAGCAAGCAGAAGTTATGATGCAACATTGTAATTCATTTTAAGTAGTGTTTCAGATCGCCTATTAATGTAAATCTCTTTGCTCCATTTTGTTCTCCGCCAGCGACTTCAGTTCTCCGTATGGCTATACGGTTTTCACTATTAAATATTAGAAGAGCAGTAGAAACATATCCTTTGAACACATATTTTTGGCATGCCATCTTGCAGTAGGCTTTACCTTATAGTATGTTTGACCCTGGTCATACAGATGCCTTCCGTTTTCCCAGTTAAATCAAATGTTTTGCTGAAACTGTCATGTGTTAATCTAATATTTTCACTGATGGCTGCACTCTGCTCGGTGAACTTAATGTACTTTCCAGAGAAAGAAGATGAGCAAAGCGGGGAAATATTGAATTTAAACATCTGTTTTGCCCTGAGGTTTACAGTTTATCATTCAAGACACATTGGAGACATATATCAGAGAACTAAATACCCTTGAAGACTCAGTCCACTGCCAATTCCGAACGACTCTTTTCACGTACAGCTAGTCATTCGATTGATTTTTAATATATAAAGAAAGATTATTTTCAACCTCAAATAAAGTAGCTGAAGCTGGCACATGCATACCAAACATTTACACCAAACAACAGTGAGTGAATTTGCGCAAATAACCAACTTCGCCCTTCTGAAAATCTCTTTACTCTTTTCTCCCAGAATAAATACAACACACAGGCCTGTTCCCGCTGCTGCTGCTACTGCTGCTGCTGCAATGTTCTCTGTGCCTGAATAATTCAATATTGCTCACTGTCTGCTTCTGTTGTGTGCTGCATGGTTAAGAGCCAGTGAAGTGGAAGGCTCAATGCATGGGGACAGGGGAACTTGTTTGCTACGCCCGCAGCCAAGCGTGTGTCTTACGTAAGGGATGGGGCTGGATGGCCAGAGTACGACATCCACTACACGAAAACTCATGTCGCTCTGTCATCATGTGTCTTCCCCACCTCCGCTCTCACTCTCTGCGTTGTACGGCCGCGCTAATGCTCTAATTTTTAATGAGCGGGCCACGTTCTCATCACAGACAGTTCCCCGCTTTGAATTTTATTTTCCATCACTCTGTTTTTCCATATCTGCCATCCGCTTTTTTTTTTATCTCTCGCCCCCACCCCCACTCTCTCTTTTAGGAAGCAGACAGGACAATCACAGTTATATTATCCTGGACTTCTTCAACATACAGTTTTGCTACGCTAACATTATATGTGGGAAATGGCTGTTTGCAAATTACACAGCGTCCTTACAAAGAACAGGAAGATTGTGCTCATTAAAATGAAATTACAGCTCTCTGCTTCTATTACAAGTTTCTCTAAAGGAGAACATTTGAACTTTTTTATCCTGTGAGACATCTGGAATATAAGGATTCAGCTGGTAACTGCATTATTTAACGAACCCTCCAGGCACTTGATCTTTCACAGGTATACTCTAGCCTATTTCTCATGATTTCACCCCACACAAACACTCTGCCCTTCAGATGTTTTCATTATTCTGAATTACAAATAGCCGCTGAATCCATATTTATATCAATACACTTTGTATTTTACAGCTTGCAGTTGGTTCAAGCCTTTTAGGCTGTCTGGTTGTGGACAGATACTTTCAAAACACTGCTTTCAGCATACTTTATCTGATGCGTAAGGAAATGTTGCTGAACACAAAAGAAGAACACGGCGTGTGCATTGCAAAGTCAGGGCATGTGGACATTTTTCCATAAGAAACAGAAATAAATCTTGCTAAAGTCCACTCACCAGCTGTTCATCTGTGCATACTAATCCCTCTCACATGCACAAGAAGGAATCATGCGGCCCACCACTCACGGTGCTGGAATCCACGGTAGCATTATTTCAAGCAGCTGTGACTGATTTTGTAATAGCAGTGAATGAAATAAATGGTGGTGTTTATATCGGCAAAGCTGTAAAGAATTATGACCTGAAAAATAAAAACACTTTACGCAGCAGGCTAGGTATTTCACAGATAAAGACCCACATATTTCCCTCAGGAGCTGAAAGAGAGCGATTATTGGACTTAACTTCATCAGGTGGGCAGAAACACAGATCATCCGTCCGTCTCACCAGTAGCTGCACCAGCTTTATCTTGTAGACGATCAAGGGGGTTCGTAGCCGATCGCAGCTGAGAGACAGACGAGCATTCGTCCTCAAATCTAAACCTTCAGTCAAGCCGGCTTAGCATCACAATCACTTCATCTAGCATACACAGCTTTGCAGAAAGAGCCACACTGGTACAGGGACAACATGCAAAGTCCAGCAGAGTGCCAAATGATGACAATGTGGCTTTGTTGCTGCTGGATGTGTAAATAAGCAGCTGCAGTGCATCTGTGGGATCCACTGGAACAAGCCTGATCCACAGACACCCCTCCCATCAACCCACTGGACCCAAAGGACCCCCATAACAACACTGTGTTTCCAGTCGCCAAAGGACACCCTCAAAAGACCATGTCCATTCTCTGATGAGTCAGCACTATTATGGAGACACAAGGGAGACCTAAACAATATTAGGTTGTGATGTTTATTGACCACAAGATTTTGGAGAGATCAATTGTTGCAGCTAAAAAAAAATAAAAAAAATACATTTACATATTTCTGGTCTTTTCCCTTGAGTTCTCTACATGCATTTTTCCTTTTGTTTTCATTTTATGTACTTCTTGAAATAACCTGTGTGTAACCATCAAATAAATGCAACTGAAAAGATAATAGAGACCTCTTTTTTTTTTAAACAACAGATTGCTCCAAAGCAACGTCACCAGGAATAAAAAGAAATAAGAGAAAGGGAAGTAAACACAGGCCGTACCTCCGACCTTCATCCTGATGGTAACGGCTCATGTTCACCACAAATAGAGTATCGATACACTCCTCAGGATTGCCCGCCCTTTTCTCACCACTTGGGACCCACAAACCTGCGTCATACTGTGCTGTTGACTCGCAGTCTTGATATATTAACAGTTGGTTTAGTTTGTTCTTATTGACTACATGCTATGAAAAAGAAACCTTGAATGCGTTTGTTGTTGCCGTGATGAAGAAAACAATTATCATTTAGAATTAGGACACTTTAAAAAGGGCTATTTCACATACTTTGTGGCAGCCCATGTGACAGTATGTCCCATTATGTTCATCTGAGCCTAACGTACACTTTGTAGAAGTATTAAAAGGTAGTATGTTCTTACTCTATACTGGACATGTCTGTAGTCCCACCATATGGTTGCAAAATAACATTTGCGTCTGAGTGCATAATGTGTAATACATTCAGCACGAGGATCAATAAATCAGCAGAAATGAGAGCCCATTTGGCAAAGTAAATGAAGAGGCTCAATGAAACACCTTGAGCTATCACAGCATACCCTCTTTGATGCAGTTTACTCTACCGCCTGACAGCCATGACAGATCAATACGGTGTTTGACTTGCTGGTTAATATTTAATCACTGTGGACTCGTGGCATTCCTGGTTTTGGACGCACAATTACTGTTCACCTGTAAACAGTGAACACAAAGTTTATTACACAATACTGGAGGCTTTGCATTTGTTATTTCACCAGCCTTTGCTGCAGGCCTGCCTTTATGTACAACTCAAAGTCTGGCCTTTCTCATTTGTCTTAAAGTACTGCAACAAGGTATACAGTGTTTCTGTTTGCTTTCTTTTACTGCAAAAGACACGGCTCGCTAAATCTGGTTGTCAGACTGCAGAATGACGTGAAGAGTTATTGTGTCTTGTGTGTGTATATATGTGTGTGTGTTTGTAATGTCTTATTATAATCACAAGTGCTTATGTAACGGACCTTATGGTTAACCTGACAGTTTTTTTCCATCTTTATTCGTATTTGTCTCTCATATTTATGCAAAATCACACCTGTTCTCAATGTACAGCGGCCTTTAGTCTGCAGTATACACTTTATTAACCTTACAGTTCAATATTCACTAACATCAAAGGTGTCCTCTGCTCTGAGAGCAGATGGAAACTCTCTGACATTGTCCAAGGATGCATTTATTACTCAGCAGGTCTAAACAGAAGTATTACCTTTATGTTTAGCAATTAGTTAGCACTTAGCAGTTAGCTATCTTCTGGTCACTGTACCAATGGAATGTCTAAAGTCGAAAGTCCACACTAGCGTCACCAGGACCTGTGGTTTGATCACCCTGACCCTTTGTCTGTTAGTGAAACATTTAACTCATGTTGCCATTACGACCCAGCCAGGCAGAGAAGCTATTAATGCACATTTAGACTCAGGTGAGCTGCACTGTGTGATTAGATGTGTTAAAGTAAAAAGAAACTTCAGGTTTAATGGCCTTTATCTCAAAGTTTGGGATGTAACAGACCTTCTTATGTTACGGTGTGCAGGTATTAGGTCTGATTCTCTTATAGGATCTGCTTTGATCCATAGAGATGGAGGTACATGGAGATGCGTCGAGTCATCTATGACAAAACCGAACTGCTACAGCTGCCATACAGTATACTTTAGTGTCCCTGTCAGTGGTTTGAGACTATGGTTTGATTCTAGTATAGAAGAATGTTTTCATCTTCTTTCCAGAGTTGCTTTGTTATTGGCGCAGTCTTGGAGGATAAAGGCCTGCCCTGGTGAGAATGAGATGTTGCAGACCAAAGGCTCACAGGTTTTAACTTCTGGTCTTTGATGTTGCTGCCTTTTGTGTGAGAACTGTAAAAGATGCATTTATTTAAATGTATGCCTTTTTTTTGACATTCCTCATATCCCTTTTAGCAGATCAAAGACAGACAGTATTAATTACCATTTAATCCAGAAGTACTGTCAATCATCCACCACAAGGAACAACTAGTCTGAATGTAGACATGTTTGTGGGCTCACTGACATCATCTGTAGTTACAAGTGGTAGCCAGACTGAGTTGGAGAGAACACGCTACACCACATGAAAGATGAAGATCCCAGATTAAATTGCAGCCGAGCTATAGCTGTCAAATGTTCAACTTAAGCTCTCCATGAACTCTTCTTCACAGTCATGCTTCTTGTCTCTGCCTTGATATGGATAACGATACTGGTCTGAGGATAATCCAGGAGGGAATATTGTTCTCTGGATTTACTGCTGCCAAGAACACAACCTTAAAATCCTGGATTACAGGCGACATCTATATGAACTCCTTCTGGATAAATAATCTGAATAAATAATCTGACGAACAAAACATTGTGCTCCTTCGTGTGTATATATATATATACAGCTGCTCATGGAGGAACAATATAAAAGAGGATGTGAGATGTTCTTACAGTCAGACAGAGCCAGGCCAGGTAAGTCTGTGACTGAATGCCAAGGTGCACAAATATGGTGTTCATTCATTAGTGGCTTTCATGTTCCATTTATAACCCTTACACTGTAAGTAGAGTTGTCCTATATTTAGACCAATGGAGAATGTACACTGCAATATTAATGATCCCAGTAAATGTTGGTTAAATGGTATTCAGACATCATTCATTTTATTAATTATTTGTAGTGTGGCATGTGGCATGTTGTGGTAATAGCTGACAGACACTTCCTGTTAGAGTGGGATGATGTACAGCTTTGAATTTCTCATTTTATTGTAATTGCCAAGATAGCTCTGTTTAAGTCTAACCTGGGCAATAGTTTAATCAATACAAATGAACTATTTACATGTGCACTTAGAAATCCAACACATAAAATACCTGAATGCAGTCAGGAGTAAGACAATCGTGGATTGTAACCTGCTTGTGGAGCCCATTTTGAACATACGCCCTCATACATGCTCAAACTCATAAATGAACAGCTTCTTCTGAAGTGTTATCTTAAAACAGGCACTGTAAGGTTTCTGTGTGAATTTTATGTCAGGATTTCAGCATGGAGCATATAGACAGCAATAAAACATTGACGGAAGAACGGCAAACTTGTTCTTTTAGGGTCGCCAGAGGTCCCTTGCATTATTTTTGTATTGTACCATCTCAGAAAAAGCCTCTATGGTAAGGAGTTATGCTTTCAGATGGTGCTTTAATCAAAGGTCTGCATCTTGTAAACAGTGTTCCCCTCAGTGAGAGTACATCAGGGCCCTGGATGTGTGTCACGTTCTGTGGCCTGCAGCTGTTAGTTTTCCCTGCCGAGAATGTCATGTGATGTGTGACTGGCAGACCAGAGCCCGCTTTACAACACATTAGAGCCACTGACAGAGTGGCGTGGTATATGGTATATTCACCATAAATGTAGATAAGTATAAACATGTATGAGTGGAAGTCTTGTAGATATAAACAAACAACACCAATGGCCACTTTGTGGCAGTTTGAGACAAGCATTAGAGGTAAAATAATCACAGTATAGTCACCATGAAAACGGCCAGCACTCAGCGATGAGATTAAATGAGATGGAAGGCAGCCTTTCATGCGCTGCTATCCAGGCCACTGCCCTCGCAAACAGTGGGCTGCCAGTTACTGTACTTTATCTGAACAGGCAGGAAACACAGAGGGCCTGTTTTTCCCTTGCAGTGGCATGTGTTTCTCACCTGATCCTCCCTCGCTCTTTCCAAACTGGAGAAACCCCAGACCTTTGCATTGCTGTGGAGAATGTGAATGTGGACACTGGCATCCACCCTATTTTCCCTGTCTAGAATCAAATTAGTTTGTCCAGATGAAACCCTAACTCACCCAGGGAGTGAAATTTTGAGAAACTTAAAAACAATGTACTTATACACCGATCAGGCAAAACATTATGACCACTGTCCTAATATTGTGTGAGACCTACACAAACAGTTGTGACTCATCAGAGAATGGACATGGGTCCTCTGAGGGTGTCCTGTGGTGTCAGGCAACAGGATGTTGTTAGTGGGTTTAGGGGAGGGACCTCTGTGAACCAGGCTTATTCCTGTGCATCCCACAGATACTTGACTGAAACTTTCAAGTTGTTCCTAAAACTTTAAGTGACTTTCTCACTTTGGTTAATCCTGCTCTGGATCAGTGGAAAGAAGTTAACAGGAAAAAGGTGCAAGTGGCACTCTTTTGCAAATCAGTTTTAAGGTTTTTCATATTTTTGCACAGTTACTGCTTTAGATGCGTGGTTTCAAACTCATGTCTTGGTGCAACCCCCTACTTCCCACTAACCACAGACGGTTGCACAATAAACAAACCCAAAGCTGGGCTATTATTGTTGGTAAGAAGGCAGCTGCCTAGTGCAACAAACTTAAGTGAGCCACAAAGAAGCACTGAGCATTATATTTATGTAGATTATGTGTTTGGTGTATTTTCGTAAAGGAGGATAAGCAATGCAGGTTTGAAAAACAAACATCTGAATTGTTAAAAATATAGCTATTCTTAAATATTTGTAGTTTGTACATTCGATGTATAGAAAATCAATAAAATGCACGAATATTCTCTGTCTGGATACATGGTAAAGTAATTAAAGTGTACAGAGCCTGATGCTCATGGACTTTTTGCTAAGTAACATTTTGGAATTAGGACATTTGTTCAATATTTGTTTGAACAAATGGGTTAGGTTGGTAATGTTGTAGTGTTACTGAAACATTCACACTAAAAGACATTTAGAGTCTAAATGGAGAAGTGGGTATTTTAATACATTCCAACAAATCAACAGCTATCCAAATCCAAAACTTGGATTTGTACAGCTGTTTAAACTGTGCTCTGACCTTGTTACATCTCCAGTTTAAATGTCACGTACATGTTACTTCGGATTGTGAGCCAATGACTTTAAATCTAAATCTGCAACTGCTCCCAGACTGAACCGCTCCCTGCTGCGTGTTTTCATTATTCATGACCAAAGACAACAACTCCTCGGGGATTAAGAGGTAGATATCGCTGTAATCCGTTTGGGAACGCGTGCTGGCCGTCGGTAGGGGAGGAGCTTCAGTCCAGGACCCGGTAGGTGTGGGGTGGGGTGGGGTAGGATTTTCCTCGTGGAGAAGCAACTGGACGCATGCGCCCCGCTTCCACTACTTCTCTCCATCCCCACCGCGGGAGCAAATAGGATGAACTTGTCGTGTTACCTGCTTAAAGGCGCCGCCGCTTGCGTGAAAAGCTGAACCTGCTCACGGGATGAGTGACAATTTTCTACGGGTGGAAAGTTAAAAAAAGATAAAGGAAGCAGGCGGAACTAGGAGATTAATGAGGAGAAGAGTGTTTGAATGTGAAGCGGGCAATCTGAGAGCGGATTAGATCCCTTTGCGAGGAATCAGAGCGTGTGTTGTTGTTAAAGATGCGGAAACAACAACAGAAGCAGCAACGATCTGGGTTTTAATCCACGGGGATACCTACTCTGTGCGCTGGGAGCAGCATGTCTTGGCCCAGGAGGAGAGTGAAAATCTTCCAACTCGGACCAAAACACCCTGAAGAAGTTTTCTTTCTGGTGGGACAACCTGTGTGGTATGAGCCGTTCGGTCTTGGCACCGTTCATCGGATTTAACGGGTTTGGTTTGGACGTTAATCACCATGTCAAAAGTCATTCAGAAGAAGAACCACTGGATCACCAAAGTGAATGAGTGCGCGATCGTCCGGGACGCGTACGGGGAACTGAACGTGGATCTGCGCGGGGGAGCGGAGAATGGAGAGTTTGCATACATCGGGCAAGTTACAGAGGATGCTGTGGTTTACCAGGATGGTAAACTCTGCGAAGGGGAGATCCTCCTGGAAGTCGAGGGCCTCTCTGTGTCTGGATTACCCCTTTATGACATTTTTACTCTGATGAAATGCTGCAAAGATCCCATCAGGTTGAAAACCGTGCGTCAAGGTAAGACGGGCCTGGATATGGAATATAGATTGAGTGTGTGACTGAATTCAGGGTGTTTGTGTGTGAAGATGAAGTACAAAAGTGTTGACAAATCCTAGTGGAGGTTTTTTATATATATATTTGCCATGTGGCACAACATTATGAACACAAACACAGACAGAGAATGAGGGAGTGAAGTAGGGCAGACAGGAGTGCTGCTGCTGCTGCTGCTGCTGCTGCTGCTCATCTTCCCTCCACAGCAGCCTGGAGTTTTCTCAGACTTTGACATGAAGCTGCTCTGACAGTCACCCCGTCCTCATTTGTCTAACATTGCTAAAGCCACTCTAGGTCAGACTTGCGGGGTCACGGATTAGGCCACTTACACTGACACACGAGCACAGGATAGTACCAGTTTTGCCTCTGTGTCACGAGAATTAAGAAAGATATCCCACATTTTCATACCATCACCATCTTAAGGCTCAACTCACACTCTCGCACCATGTGGCTTGTTGTTTTTACTGCCGTTCAAAATTGCATTAGTCTAGTCTACAAACGTCTAGACCTTCAGGTCACCTGTCCACAAAATGAGCTGAGAAGAGAAGCACTATCTTTGTTTCGCTCATCTGTTTCACTGTCCACTCTCTCTCCAGCTGAACTTCTTTGCCTAAATGAATGTGTTTATGTGAACTGAGGGGAACACTGTTAGTGAGACGCACTCGTGGACAGCAAGGGTTATTTCTGGAAGTACTCCCTGTGTTTTAGATGAGCTTGACCCAGTGCCCACGGTCTACTGCGTCTGCATCGCTCTGCGAGAGGGATGCAGCCTCAGACTGAAGCTTTAGCTCTTTTTTTTTTCTCCTTCTTTCGTCTACTTTCTGTTGAGGATTCATTATCCCGCCTAAATCTGGATGTCCCGTGATGCCTGTGTTGAATACGTTATTGGTAAATTCAAATCTGATGGGAGATTTTTGTGTATTTCACCTCGGAGAAGTCTTTCCCAACACGCTCACATTCATGTCTTGCTTGCACGTACACAACATTTGATAAAGCTGCAGTGCCTCCACTCCTGGGAAATCATTAACCGTGTTATATAACTGTGCTTTAGTGTCAGAGTAGCATCTTTTTCCTTTGTGCTGGATGTCCATTAGTGGCTGCACGCTGAATGTTTGACCTCTGAAACCAAAGTCTCGGCCCCTGGGACAAGAGCTCAGCACTAACGCTGCCATGTGTTTGCAGAACAGGCGCTTGTTTGACTTATAATCAGTCCATCATGCCATGGGAGGTTTTTAATATCCACAAACAATTTTCTAATTATTCCTTACTCTTATGGAAACACTTTGTAAACATAAAGAAAGCTGCAACACTCCAAACGTCGACATAAAGGATACCCACGTCCGTCTGTCATTAGTTTCTTGCGTGAGTCAGCAGATTCTTCTTGTCTCTAATTAAAGGGGGGTGGGGGGGTATTCTTAGATTATCTGAGCAGCTCACAAGACCTCCATTGTGTCCGGCAGTCTGTTGAGCTCCCAGGCGGAACCGGTAAGGGATAGCGAGCCAAGCTGTTCCAGACCAGATGACTGTTGGGACGGATCGGATCGCTCTCCTTTTCTCTCCAAAGAGCCGCGGGTCTTATTACGCGAGGCCACATCACCTCCGTACCATAGGTAGAAACACTATCAGAGTGTGCAGGTAGGAAGGTTAGTGCCTACAGGTGTGTTGCTCCGACAGAGGAATGCAGACAGTGAACCAACTGAATGGAGTCTGAGCATTCCTGTGGAGGACAGGGAACACTACACTCTTGTGGTCTTCATTTGTGGTTTTTATTGAGGTGTAGAATAAGTCTGACTAATCCACAGTCTGGCACAGACTCCTACCTCCAGTAATTTGGAAGCTTTAAAGGGTATCAGCTTGAATTATGTTGCTATGCAGTGAGTGACTGTGGGCTGCAACGTAAACCATGTTTTTTGTTGCCTAAATACCAAACTGGCAATTATGAATGTATGCTAAATAGGATTTCAGCAACTCCCATATGCAGCATAACCATGGAAGTTCAAACAACTAAATTCGCTGGATTACTTTGACTCTTAGGAATCCTTAAAAATGTGATCATTCATTATAATAATTTGTCCACTGATGGCAGCGGTCTCTCCACATACACATTCTGTGGTCACAACAAACCTGCTGCTGTTGTGCGGATCAGTGAATGGGAAACACAGTTATGTGCCTCGGGTAATACTAAGATGCTCAGTGCAGACCATCTCTGACGTAAATTTAAGGATGTTTATTGAAGATGGACATCGAAAGGGGCCAGTTGAGGTTGTTGCTGGTGAGTATGCCTAATATGCCCCTCCCTATGGAGGTTTTTCGGGGCATGGCAAGATGGCATGAAACTCTGAGGTAGACCAGAATTTTATGAAAGGATACGTTTATAAAGGAATGGCCTGGGAATGCTTTGGGATTCCTCATGAGGAGCCAGGATGCACTGCTAGGGATAGCGATGTCTCCAATACCATGCTTAGTGTGTTGCTACCATGACCCAACTTTAGATTGAATTTGGACAATGGATATAAAAATATATGTATCAAATCAATGTGTTTAGATCAATTACCACAAGAAGGAGTGGCCTGTAAATGCAATTTGTGTCATTAGGGTGTGACAGCTTTTAGAACACTATGATAACCTGCCACAGCTGCTGTCTTTGTGGATAAAAAATAAAGATTACAATAACTACCTTCTCCTTGTGTTCCAAACACCAGCACACACCTGTCCCTTTTACCTCTTGTAGTTTCTTTGCCTCACGTCTCTACCTCACAGTTTTAAACAAACTCATTCAACTCAGCTGCAAACAAAAGAAGCATTCAGTGCAAATACACTCGGGCCATATTTTCTGTTCTGTCTCCACAATGGGCTGCGGTTACTTGAAGATTGAATAATACGAAACGTAAGGTGAGAAACAAATGGTTTTATGATATGACATAACTGTCAGGTTAAAGTACAAAGAGGGAGTGCTTTCAGACATGTTCAGACCCACCTGTGTAGCTCTTCTGTGTTGTCACCACTTGGATCTTGTTCACTTATGAAACGGTTTATCGCCATTGTCTTGCATCCTGACTCTATTTTAAGCAGCATTTGATAACAGTGGCTTGTGGGTAAAGGTGCAAATGTTGCCCATCAGGTCACAAAAAGGACTGGATTGACAGTGAGAGGCTTTCTGACTGGATTACATAAAGAAATGGGTGTGAACAAAGCTTTTGTTCACCTGTTTTTCAGTATGGGCATTCTTGTTGCGAGTTCAGTCGTTTGCTTTTTAAGTGAACCACAAAACCCTCCTGCACCTAAAGGGTCTGGGGGTTTATGGTACGCTGATCATGAGTGGGATTTGGCCAGGTGTTTGACAAATGGCCCGTGGTCTCTTTGGATCTTGCCTTGAACTGAACCCAGCCAGAGGGAATCTGGCCAGCCTGCTGAATGCCAGGCATTCCTGACGAGTGGGGCCAGGAGTTCATTGTAACACCCTGATGAAACTATGCAGACTTTTATACATAAAGTACTCAGTTTTGTTCACGTTTAATCCAGTCTCCCAGGTCTCCTTTTAGACTTCTTGTGTTTTTGTTTGCAGTGCATGGCAACTTTAATATTAACTAATAGCTGACACTCAACATTGGCGGTATCTCCAAACTGATTCCCTTATCCTTATTCCTCTTTGTGGAGAACATGTGGGACAGAGTTTGTATGTTTTAGTGTAGAGAGGCAAAGGGAATTGTTCTAAATTTGCAATCTCTCCATTTTCTGTTGTAAAGTATAAACCATACACTGCTGTTATGCAAATATTAGAAGTGGAGCACATCTTGATAAACAGCTGGAGGCACCAGTTCTTGAGCTGGGTGCCTTTAAACAGTTTCAGAAGGTGTAGTCACCACTAGATGATAAGAAAGCCAGTGAAATGCAGAGAAAACACAAATGAAGATGCTCGTGGTTGTTTCATGTATTCATTTGTGGTCTCTTCAACATGATATATCAACTTTATTTTGGCCATATTTCATATATTTTATTGCACACATAAAAGTACGTTGGATTGCACATTACAGGAAGGAGAGGGTCAGGGTTACTGGCACAAATGGTTTCTGTTTTCATGAGATATGGTGACTGCAAACAACCGGAACTGGTGACTTGAACGACAAAACAATGAAACAACACTTTTGGTGTTTTACGGGGAAGGCAAAATTTCCATTTGTGGATACAAATTGTGTCCCTTTAAATAAAGTTGTACACACAGTACTGTCCAATTTCTGTCTATAGAAATATCCAGGGATCATATTTAAAAATTGCTACAGTATTCATTGCTCTCTGTTGGTGTAGCTAACCATGGCTAACAACTGCATCTAGGCTTTGTGACTTCAACTCGGGTGTGACGTCATTCGTAGCGCGGACTTCCGAGGTAAATGGAACGTGGCATGAGTACCATATGGAGCGCTCGGATAAGTCACAGATGGCACCAAACAATGGCTAACCATGTTGGCCCTGCAAATGGCTAACTGCCTGAGAGGCTGTTGGAATGAAGGCCATTTTACAAACCGACACAGATACTGTATCACTGTATCATTCACACCTTCTGGAGAGCATGATGTTGCGGTGTCTATGACTGCAGAAAAAAAAGGAATCGATTCCTCTTGGTAGTTGCAGTTTTAACCAAGTCAGCACACGGTTAAAACAAAACAAAGTTTAATTCAAGCGTGTGCATCTTAAAACTGACTGAATTAAACGAAGGTTGCATCTGACGCACTTGCTTTGGAGACACACACACGATAATCTTCAGCGACGAGCTCGTTCCAGAACGCTAACATTTTCTTAAGCATGAAGACTTTGTCAGTCTCGATTAAGTGCAACTGACAGCATGTAAGCATACCCCTGAAAGGCTTGTCAAAGGCTTGTGATGAAACCTGCAGCCGTCGTTACTCCGTCCCTCTGTTCCCTTCGCTTTCTCCTTTTCCTTCCTCATCCACTGTTCATTTCATGAGCTGTGTTTTAGACACCGTTTGAGGCCTCTTAGATGTTTTGTGTGTTCGTCTCTTTTCAAGCACTTATGAACATCAGTTTGACATGATAAGAAGCGCTGGTGTGGGTGTCTTCAGAGGATCTGCCTGAAAAGCCGTTTGCTCGTGTGCATACTGTATAAGGCTTAAACACTGGAATTGTAGTTTGGCCTCGATGTAGTGACTCTCCTAAAGTGGCTGTGTACCAGCTAAGGAACTGCCCCGCCGCATGCACGCAGCTTGTGTCATTTACGCTCCAACAAATGGCTGTGTATTTCACAGACTTCGCCTCAGGTATTGCAGCAATGAGGTTAGGATGGAACGCAGGCCAGAGGGGTAACAAGAAACATCCATCAGTACTGTGGCTGTGATGCAGCGAGAGGCCGTCATTGTTTCCTCTCTGTAGCCACGTAACAGTGTTTATAGAATCACAACATTTTATTCTTTGGTCAGATAGTTCATGACATGACTCGTTCATGATAGTGTTTTGTTGTGCTGCTCCTGTTTACATATTTAAAATGATAGAAAATCGGTTTCCTTCGTTACAAAAGCATGTTTGAGGGACATTTTTCTTGCATGAGGCTTTCTTGTTGACGTCATTTTGACAGACAGGTTTCCAAAATATCTGTTGTCAGATTAATTTAATTTGTAACCATAATGAGTCATATAGTGTTGAGACACACACTGATCAGCCACAACATTAAAACCACTGACAAGAGAAGCTAATAACATTGATCGTCTTGTGATAATTCAATGTTCTGCACTGAAACTTTCACAACCTGACATTTGTGTTACTTAGACATGTCCAACCCACTTAAACCAGGCTGGACCTAACAACTTTCTGTTGCGACACACCACAGGACACCCTCAGAAGGCCCGTGTCCATTCTCTGATGAGTTGCAACTTTTGGAGGCACAAGGAATACCAAACCAATATCAAGTCATAATCTTATGCCTGATTGGTGTAAAGATCCCTAAGTCATTTATTCATTCATCTTCTATACCCGCTTATTCCTGTTAAGAGTCGCTGGGGTCTGCTGGAGCCTATCACAGCTGTCATCGGGCGAGAGGTGGGGGTACACCCTGGACAGGTCGCTGGCTTATCGCAGGGCTTGGAACCAGAGTCGAAACTGTAGTCACTGATTATCCAAATGTTTTTGTAGAGCAACTAACTGATTAAATAATAATTGTTTCTCCTCTAGTAAGCACCAGTATGCATAAATCGGTTCCAGTACTTTGCTCTTTAATGTTGGCTGTAAAACTTACAATACAGAATTTTTATCACATTGTGCCATCAAGTCAGCTGTAATAAGTTACTACACTTATACACAGGGGAGGGTTATGAATCCTACTGATGTTATCATCAATAGTATTTATCCAATATTCATATATAACATGATACAGCAAATGCTGACAAGGTGAAATATACCAAATTCATGTTCAAAGAAAATAAATGTTTAGAAACTGAAACAAAAGCAAAATTAATTGGAAAGTTAGTCACAATGTTAACAGAATAAAGGGATTTTATTTAAAAAGAAACAACATCCAGACCAACAGTAGCTAGCTGCATTGAACTGTTTTTGAAAGCTCCCAAAATGTATGGAGGCAAGGGATCGTCAACAAAAAAGGCAAGGCAATAAATAGTGAGCGTGATATAATCATGTTGTAAAAACCCTAATTACATAATATGACTGAAAGTCAGTGTGATACTAGGTTGCTGTCCTAGTGTAACAGTATTTAAAAGCAGTAAAAGGGCACTGTGAGAATAAAATACGAACATGTTAAGCGTGGGTGTGTTTGTGTGTTTTCCTGGAAACTTGAGGGAGCATTATTTTGCTGGTGTAGTAACCCCAGAGGGAAACGCAGACACGCGATGTTTTTCTTATCAGGGGAATAATTCACCTGTGTTTCAGGAAGCGTCCAGGGTTCGGAGATTGTGTATTTCTGGAAAAAAAAAAAAGGGCTTAAATGTTTGAAATGACCTCAGCTTGAAAGGAATGCTGCAGGCGATAGAGGAGGGTATGTCCATGTCTGTAGGTTCATGAAGAGATACTCCTCCATGGCAGTGAAGTTACATTATTAGTAACAAACACAGAGAGCCTTTGGGATGTCTGGAGCACAGACTATGCAGTTCACATGTCCTTACAGTCATATTTACGCTCAGAGAAAGCAGCGAATAGACGGCACGTTACTGTGAATGGACGGACGACTCCAATTACATCTAGAAACCTGCAAGAAAAAAGCTTGTCCTCTTTTTCTAAATGTTAACAACACCGTCATGTTGCTCATCACCACATAAGCTGTTTGTGTTATAAATGTGGAATGAAATGGATATAATTACCATTAAATGAGTGCACGTTTTGTCATTGTCTTCTTTCGTCTAGCCATAACCAACCCGGGAGGAGCTTTATGCTAACAGAGGACACCTGAACGCACCATTGGTTTAGTTCTGTGTGATGATGCCTGGGTGGTTTCGAGTGGACGTGCATTCCCAGCCTCCAGCTCTCTAAACACCACACCTGGTCTTCTGAATAGACCCTGCTTGTTTCATCTCAAACCTCCAGCTCTTTAACATTTATAGTATGTCATCTGCATCTGAGTGCTTGCATGTGCACCATACTGACATGAAAACACAAACACGAAATCATAAAGCAGGAAACCTATTGACTTGCTCCATAGGCCCCAGTACGAGAGTCTACGTCATATGTTTTGGAGTAGATAGTGTCTCTGCGTCTAGTTTCGTTAAGAATCAATTGCAGGTGATTGTTTAATGTTTAAATGAGGGGACCCACCCTGAAACTGACCAGAGTGACCTGCTCTGACAGTTTCTCTTCTCTCTTTATTGCTTCGTGCTTCCAAAGTACAGCAGGTGTAATCAGAGGTCAACAGGCATGGCGTATTCACACCTTTGACTAGAGTAGTTTACAGTATATTAGCCTAAATATGACACTCACACACATTAAGCCAGTACCTCATCTGGGTGAAACTTGGCATTGGCAGTTTCTTATAAGCTATCACTTTATTGTCCTGACAGTATTTTAGCATATCAGAAGCAAATCTGTGACTTACCAAACTCCCAAATTGCAGCCAGTTAATGGAGAAGGGACAGGAAACATCATCTATGTGTGACAATAAGAGAGTTTTATTTAGTTTTATTGTGTAGCTCTGCTAATTACTGGAAAGTTAAACACAACTAAGCCACATTAACACCTACTGCATTCTTGCTTTCTAGGCATAGCTGTATTTTTAACACCTGAAATCCAACATTACTTTTGGGGTTTAACCCTTAGGGATTACATTAGGTATCTTTTTTTCTTGGAAGGAAATGCAGCGCCTGCCCTTCCTCCCATCACCACTTTTACACACTATCTTTTACACACGGTCAGTATTTTTGAACATCGGTGCTCCAGGTGACATTATTTTTCTGTTGTGATCATAGATTTGGTGTATATGCTTATTTCTACAGTAACTTCCATTGCTAACTAGACTAAGAAAGCTTCTAGAAGGATTCAAACTGAGCGGGACACTTCAGATTAAGGACTGTTTGCTGTGAGACTATTAGTAGCCAGTCACAACAACTTACTTACAATGCTGCTAAATCTCTTCTCCTGCCTGTGCCAGTGTCTGTCTCCTGCACCCCTGCACGGTAGCTTGAGTTTTAAGAGCTTGCCTTTGGCTCCTCTCTCTATTAGTCCATCTCTATCTCGGCTGTTCTAACATGCACATGCAGTTGCACCCATGCATGAGGCTACCAAGTCTATCAAACACACACATTCTCATTGAGTGTCACATACGTTAAGCTGGGCTCCTGCTGGAGTCACACATCTGGAGGGGATTACTTAACATTACAGGCCTGTCACAGTTCTGCTTTTAGGCAGTTTCTGTTTTTTCTTTTTTTTTTTTTTGTTGTGGTTTGAAGCCGCAGTAATTACACCTTCCTTAAGATGCAAATTGCATGTAGTGTGAGAGACGTTCTAATTTTCCCAGAGCTCCTCTGTCATCAACCTGGCTTTTAGATCAGCTGGAGAAAGACGCCTTGCAGAGCTGAAAATGTTTTTATAAAGGAGTGTTTTGTGCGCTGATTTGACTCTAAAATAAAATGCCCCTATGAACATTAGCAGGCTCCGTTTTCTTATTGTGTGGTGTGTTGTTTAGCCGAGGGGAAAGGTTTGCAGATCATCCTTAGAGGATTTCTCCTGCTGTTGATCTCTCTATCCCTCCCCTCCTCCTAGTCTGTCAATCTCCAGAGATTCAGGTTGCTCATAATCTCTTGAGAGGCTGACTGGACCATGCAGGGTTTACCAGTGTGTGAAACACTTTATGCTCATATGATCATCTGATCACCCTGACACTGATGTTCACACTGCTGCTTAATCTGAAAGCGTACTGTGTGTAGCAGTAAAACACTAAGATATTATTCTACAAGCCAACTCCAGACAGTAGCACGGTGGCCAGGTTGGTGGTACAGAAAAGCTATCTTAGTTTATGAGTGCCTGCAGCTCTAGGTTTTACCCGTGTTTGCAGCGATCACTGCACAAGAGCTGTTAAAAGTATATGAGGTTTCTATTGACAGAACCTTGTTAATATTTAAAGAGTTACAGGGTTGTTGTGTTAATCCCGTGAGAATCAAGGTAACTCGCTCTGACTTAAAAAGTCCCTCTTATGTTTATATCTCTGTTGCAGGAATGCTGGTTTACTAAAACAACAGAAAAAGAAGTAGTTTATGCTGAGAGAGACGCTCACTAAAACAAAACAGTATGCTGGACTTTTTCAGCCTCTGTGCAAAAAGAAAAACAAAATTAACAATGAATTGACAAATCTCAGAGTGTTACGTAAGCTGTTCTGCTGTGAAATATTTTTCCTGGAACTTCCTCAGAGAACTGAGACGCAGACAAAGTCCAGACTTTTGTTTGGTCTAGAGAAGCGCCGTGCCAAACCTACCGTCTCTCAGAGGAACAACAAAGTGATTTAAAAAGTGATTATTTAAATAATCTTTTGGTCTGTTAAACATCAGTGTACGGTCCAAAACTGAAAGGTTTCACTTTAGTCTGACAATAAACAGAGATGGCCTAAAGATACTCAGGTTTAAGAGACTGGAAACAGAAACTGCTCGAAAAAAGATCAGTAGAATTAATTGAATAGTTGCTGGTTATTTTCATAATGATGAAGTCATAGCCAGCAATTCAATAATGTCGTCTTTGACGACAAAAATCAGCGTCAGTTTAGAAATACTCTAGATGTTTGTGCTGCAATTGAAAATGTACCTTAAACTGATTTTTGTGTTGGAAATATGTAAATGTATTCAGGTTTAGTCAATGACATTAACACACTATTGAAAATTCAAACTTTCCAGCCACGGTTGTAGCATTCAGTAACTTGTCATGTGTTGATCTGCATTTGTATAGTTGCAACGGGACACCATATAACAACTGGGAGTGGTTGGTTTATTGCAGACTTGTTTCAGTGAGTCTCGCTGCAATTTCACACGGAGCCCTCCAGTGGTAGAATCGTGTAGTATGATCATGACGAGTCCGAAAGTCTCCGGGAGGCTTGCTGTTTCATGAGTTACAGACTTTTATATTGAAGTCGTATGCGAGTAAAACCCTCAGTGACGCTGGCTTTGGTGATGATATGAGAGATGTCAGTTGAAGTTAAATTTCTCATTTTCATCCTGGTGACATTCACTGTAGCTCTCTATGACAGCTTGGAGCCTTTCAGAGTCAAATTACAAACGATCCAATCTTGAGTAAAGTCGTACTCTAGATGCAACAATCCAATTAGCCAGTGGATCAGTAGGTACCTACGTTTTTTTTTTTATCATTTTGGGCTGTCTGAGTGTTCTGTTGTTTTCATTTAGTCGTAGCCCACATGGTGGATTATATTGTTACCTGCTCAGCAATCCTGCTTCCAGTCATATCATACTGCGGTGTGATGGCGACACAGATGTGCAGTCAGTGTTGCCATAGTATCCCTAACCCTAACCCTGTCTTCAAAGGAAAGGTTTGTCTCCTCCATGTTACACCTAAACCCTAACATACACACAGCGACTTGAGTCAGTAAGCAGAGCCAGCTTTGATCTTTGAGGTTTAGAGGGGCCAGCCCACTTTTCCCATGGTCCTGTTCCCTGAGTTCTTACCCTGCATGAGGTGAAAAAGTGAAACCCCACCACGGAGCACTGACAGCTTTGAGCAGGTGGAGGAGAAGGTTCAAAAACCCTCATGTGCCTCGTGCATCTGTGTATGTGTGTGTGATTGTGCCTAGCATCCACATTATCTCCTCCTCTGTTCCCAGTCGTATATCTTTGTGTGTCAAGTGGAAGGACGCCTTATCTAAATCAAAGCAGCTTTGCAGGAACTGGCTTCTTCCATCTGATATTCTCATTACTGTTAAGATGCTTGAAGATGGTTCCGGTTGTGGTGACCTAAGTTAGTCACAGTGAGGAAGCGGAGAATGCCACAGTAATGAAGGTGAAAGGTGTTGCGTGGGAAATGTCTCTGTTTACAGCCGTGCAGCACAACAAGAAAGAAATCCATGTTGCTACTTACTGAACTGTTGAAAACGCACCTTTAACCAGTAATCCTGCTTTGTGTGCAACATTTTGTTTGAAACTTGGATCAACTAAGTCAGTCTGCAGTTTTTATTATGAAGTACCAACTAGTTGTAGTTTGTAACTTCTGACACCAGTAGCAAAGCTGAAGTAACTTGAATTTCTTGTTTTGTCTGAACTAAAAAAAAAGTCCAAAGTATATATACCAATCAGGCATAACATTATGACCTATTCCTGTGCCTCCTAAACAGTTTTGACTCATAATGGAATGGACATGGGTCTTCTGAGGGTGTGATGTGGTGTTTAGCAACAGGATGTTTTTAGTGGGGGCCTTTGGGTCCTGTGGGTCCTGTGGGTTGAGGGGAGAGGCCTCTGTGCCTCAGGCTTGTTTCAGTACATCCAACAGATACTTGATCAGTGAATTTGGAGACCTGTGTCAGGCTGCATCCTGCTGGGGATGACTGCTGCCATCAAGGAGTGTCATTGCTTTTGAGTGCCTGGTCTGGTCTAGGTGGGTGGTACATGTCTAAGTAACATCCACTTGATGCCAGGTCCAAAAGTTTCCCAGCAGAACACTGAATTGTCTCAGGATGGTCAGTGTTATTAACTTCTCCTGTCAGTGGTCTTAATGTTGTGGCTGATAGGTATATATTATGTATTATATTAAATATCAGAATTTGACCAACCATCAGTCCACTGATTTAGCGTTTCACTTGACTTTGAAGGTGCTTCAGTTTTGCTTTTAGTGGCTGTTCCCGTGTCTGCTCCTTATAAACGTGAAGTCTGTGTGAATGAGAATGAACCATCACTGGACGTCGATTCAGGCTGTAGCAACCTTGGCAGTACACACTTTACCACACTTATACTTAAACTGACAGTGACAACCGCTCACTGTGTGAAAGTGTTTAGATTATCTGAGTTTCCTTTTAAATCTCCACTTCTTTAGAACTACACAGCTCAGCTGAAACCGGTCTGTTAGAAATACTTGGAAACAAAGGTAACTGATGATAATGTTAATGTTATTTTTTCATATTTTCGATTTCCCCCCCCCCAGAGCCTAAGAATGTTTTACACAGCTGAACAAACAGGTAATGAAGTCGTCCTCAAGCTTAGTGGACTATTGTTGTTTCAAACAGGTGATCCATTTGAATGGCTTAATGGCTTATTTCATGATCAAAAACACTGTTCTATTAGTTTACTAACTAAACACTTAATCCCTTCAGCCATTTCTTTTCAATAAGTAACTACCCTCCACTTCCTCTTAAACACATGTTGAATTTATTTCTATTGGCAGCGTCTCTATAGTCCTGCTGTACGAAAGTCGTGTTTGACTTTCCGCTCATGGCCAGTGGCTCAGCCTAACACATGAGCCGTCCTATAAACCAATATTTTCCTCCAGTCCTCCGGCGGGCACTCGCGTACAAATCTACCACAATCTGACACATGCCTCCACGCATCAAATCACTTGCTGTTTTTCTTCCAGCTGTGCCTCTGAAACGTTGCATTTCCACAGTAAATTTAGACTCGTTTTAACAAAGCGACATAATGATGGAAACATTTTTTGTCTGAGCTGCTGGTGCCAGTTAAACTCACTTTCAATACTTAACTTGTGTAACTGTCTTATCTTGGGTTGCCTTTGTAAACCTGACCTGAAACTGACCCAAATCTCATTCAGCTCTCAGTAGGAAAACAGTGTTTTATTCTTTTATGTTTATCTGTGTACAGAGCTTCAGTGTGGAGCCATATATGCTAGCTGGGACTGTTTCATCAGTAAACCATCACTGTAAATGCCATATTCTGACTGTAATATCTTTCAGAACAAAGATCGCACACAAAGTTTGAGCGGATATTTTTAAGAAACTCGGCGGGTAATGTTATAAGTTGATAAAAGGAGTTTCTGCTGTTCCTCAAAGCTGAAGTAGATATACACGAACACCGTGTGGCTGTTTTTTGTGTGCTTCCGTCTGTACGAGGGTGGGGGTGACCTTGGGCTGCAGCTGTTTGTTGGAAGGTGGCGGCATCTGGCTGGGATTAGGGGTGAGGTGTGCAGAGGACAGGTCACAGGTTACAGAGGACAGGGCTCTGTCATTTATTATCTAATTGAAGAGTTATTTGTCTTGAATGAGATAGATATGCATGATACTCTAATCAGTCTTAGCAGCCAGATATTTTATGTCTTGGAGCAATCTTCGAGTTTTCAAACAGTAGTTCACTGGATTGTACTAGCACGATGGTATCATCCCATTACTTTTACCAACTTGAACATGTTGCTTGTAGGTGGCATCACCCATGATCTATAGGTGTCCTGAAGAGCAGTATGGAAGCTGAATGTGGGCGGTACTGGCTGTTGAGGAACGACCGTTTTTTGCAACCGGGACCTTATTTCTGACATAAAATACAATCGTTTACTCACCCATATAAATGTGGTGTGATTTGGAGTCCTTCAGAAGATATTTAGCTCCAGCTGGAGTGCAGTGTATATCCATATAGTGGGAGTGGGAGTGAAATAAGGTCCAGGTTTTAAAAATGGTAGTTGCCCTTTAAGGCTGTTACATGCTCTGCTAGAAGCAAAAAATTTGTTCTTGCTCCTCAGGCTGAGAGAACAAAATTACGTCATTTTGTTCTCTTAGTATGTTCTCGATGCGTCGACCGGGCAGAACTTTTTTCTCGCGTGGTGTCTGGTTACTATTCTGTGATTAGTCAGAAATTGGAAGTGGCCGTGGTTAATGCGTAAAAGCAAAGAAATGCTAGCTGCCACTCCGTGAGCTCCCAGATGCTAATATTCACAGTGTGACCGCTAATCTCTCCTGGGTAGAGGTCGGCATACCGTGTGTGGGTGCATGAGCCGAAGGATGTGGTCGTCAAAACATGTGTTGCATTTTAATGGCATAATGGGTTGATTTATTTACTTTTTATTACTTCTTATTTTAGCAAAAAAGAAATGGAACGTGTGTAATTTTTAAGATTAAAAATAGAAGCACTTGGCTGCTGCTAGTATCTCAGCGATGAAGGCTCCTCTTGAGTTTGCAGTTAACACGAAAATGAACGCTGAGCTGAGATGAACAGAAATGGCATAATGTGAGGAATTTCAAATTAGCTGGTTATTAGATTTCGGCCGTACAAATTTCACAGATAAGTGGGAGATGTCTGATGTGCTGAAACAACAACAACATCAAGACATTTACTATTTGGGTATGTATTACTTCTTTGCCCAAACTCATGCACTAGCAGCCACATTCAATGGCCTTCGGCAGCAGATGGAGTCAAGTTGCCATGGAAAGTGAAAAAATACTACACCACTCAGCCATAACATTATGACCTTAATATTGTGTAGGTCTCCCTTGTGCCTCCAAAACCGTTGTGACTCATCAGAGAATGGACATGTGTCTTTTGAGGGTGTCCTGTGGTGTCTGGCATCAGGATGTTGTTAGTGGGGGGCTTTGGGTCCTATGGGTTGAGGGGAGGGGCCTCTGTGGATCAGGACTGTTCCAGTGCATCCCACAGATACTCGATCAGTTTGGGGTCTCGTGAGTTTGGAGGCCAGGTGCTGTTTTTCATGTTTTTATGAGGTGTTCCTAAACCGTTTTTGTGTGCGTGTCTGTGTCTAGGTGGGTGCTACATGTCTAAGTAACATCCACATGAATGCCAGGTCCAAACGTTTCCCAGCAGAACATTGTATTATCACAAAATGGTCAATGTTATTTACTTCTCCTGCGTTTTCAGTTAATTAATACTGCACTCTGCTCTACCTCCACCAGTTACAAGGAAATGTTGGATTATACACTGTATTTATTTATTTATTTTTATCCTTTATGGACCGGTTGGCATGGCAACTGGTGGTCGCTATCATGTCACATCCTGTTTCTATATAAACTAAACTTATCCAAATTGACACTTGAACCTGCATCAGCAAGTATGTGAACAGACACCTCCCGCCATAGTTTGCTGGCTTTGTTGTGTGACATGTGTCTTTCTAACTGTCCTCCGTGATCACACCAGGAAAAGTGTTTAAAAAGGCACAAGGTCTTTACTATGTTTAGCTACAATTAATACACATCCTTCCTCGTGTCAGACCTTGAACTCATCACAGACTCAAATATGGCTGGCTAAGCACTGGAAACGTTCCAGTCCTATTGTTATTGTCTCTGGTGGATTTCTTGTCGTTAAAATGAAGGATGTTGAAAGGAAGGAATTACAAATGAGGTTTTAACAGTCCCCCGACAATAGCCTTGAATGCAGCGATGATACGAGAGAAGAAGAAAAATTCCTTCTTGATCATTTTGGTCGCTATCCCGTGTCACGATGCGTTGTCGCCAGTTTCGGGTGCCAGCACGCGCTCATTAAAAGAGAGCTCGGAAGGACGAGGACTTGACATATTATGTCACATCAAACAATGAATCAGTGCCTCATTAAAGCACTCACAGCAGCCACAGTCAAACACTACGCAGGCAGAAATGCATGGAGTAGGAAGCGGAGCTCAGACTCATTTTAGTGATTTATGTAATCATCTCTGCTCCAGAGAAATATTCATTTTATTGTGTTTATTTTTAAGCTGTAAACACTTCTCTTCTTACTCATCAAACAGTCACCATCTACCGTTTGTGGTTGTGCAAAGGATTTGATGAAAATACTTTTCAAATGCAGCAGCAACGAGAGTTACGTTAGTGAATATTAAATAATCGGTGAGATGCTCGGCCATAAAATGTCACAAAAAGAACGCTCCTCACTACAGGACAACACTTCATCAGTCCCAGTTTGCTATTACACTTGGTTTTCGCTCAGTCAGAAGAAATGGCACGTCTGTAACTTGCTGATTGGACAGTTCTAGTGATTTCATCCTTAACTATCCCAGCATCATCTGTTGCAAAAGTTACTTTTTACTGTATGTGACTTTCTGGTTAAACTTGTCGTGATTTGAATAAATATACAGAGACAGGTCTATTAGCTACAATGCAGTGAGCCAAAGCTGAGAGGTGCAGATTAAACATAGTTACATAATTTGTCCTTATTTTAAATTTTTGTGTTAACAAATACCTGTCATACATTCATACACAAAATAACTAAGACCAACACATCTTTACATGAAATGCTTCTCTTACACATCTGAATTATAACAGAAAAATTATCTGTGACAGTGTGAGTGCCACCATATAAATATACATTCACTATACAGTTAATTTAGAATTGAGTAATGGTAACACTTAATTAAACAACCCCATCAGCTGTCAGTCAAATAAATGCACTAAGAAACATTATTCGTTAATTGACAGGTTCTTGTTTCCAACCCTGGATTATCCATTCCTTATTTGTGTTAAAAACGGTTCCCACATTTCTGTGTAAATGTGTAAATGTCTATCTTACCATTTGTTTTATCTACTAATTGTTCATATGAGGCTGTTTCTGTTTCTGCATTGAGCCGTTCAGAGTAGGTCGGGTTATCTTTTTCTGCCCGTTGCCTCAATATGACTCTTGTTATCTTTAGCCACTGTGTTTTTTTTCTCTCATTTATTTTCTTATTTCCTTTCATACTGTTCAGGAGACATAAACTGATATTCATACCTAGACTATCTATGATCTTTTCTGTAACCCTCTGCTGGTAGAGAGTTAAGTTGGGGCTGTGAAGAAACATGTGGAAAAGGTCTCCTTTATCTGTTTTGCACAGTTTTGACTCATTTAGCCCAAGTCTAGTCATCCTCACTGGTGTCCAGTAGAGTGAAGATTTGATGAGTTTGGACCTGGCATCTCTCATTGGACTTAGCATCTCCACAGTCATCCTGCTTCATTCTTCCTCCTCATAAGTTATTCCTGAGTCTCTTTCCCACACAAGATGATAATAGATTTTGCTTTGATTTTGATGAAGGTGAGGCTTTGTGCTTAATAATATAAATTTAGAGATATAGGAGATTGGAGATTGAATTGGCAGCTCAACACCTCTGGGGGTTGCCTAAGACATGAGCTGTAAATATTTCCAAGAATCTCTGTTATGCAAGTTTTCCGTTTCCTTTAAGTCTTCAAATGATTTTATGGTAGAGACATTGGATATGTTCAATTCTTTTAGTGTGCTATTCTCTCCAGAAGAACACCTAACCCTAACCCTATGTAAGTAACTGGCAGCTGAGTGAATGTGGCTTGGGCACAGATTGCTTCCTTGACAGTTAACGGCCAGAATATAGTACCCGTCAATCCATTGTCTCGTACCACTTATCTTGTAGAAGGTCTTGGTGGGCTGGAGCTTATCCTGGCTGTTGTTGGGCGAGAGGCAGGGTGCACCTTAGACAGGTCATCAGGCTAACACAAAGAGACAGACAACCTTTCACATCCACACCAATTAACGTAAGTAGCATGTCTTTGGACCGTGGGAGGAAGCCAGAGCACCGGGAGTAAACTACGGGCACAGGGAGAACATGCAAACTCCTCACAGAAATCCTCCGGCCCGCCTGCAGGCTCAAACCCAGAACCTTCCTCCTGCAAGGTGGCAATCCAAACCGCTTTATCACTGTGCATATGGTTCGTCTTTTGCTGCTGCTAAGTTATTATAAAACGATGTGTTTCATGTTTTGCTTTCATGCTGCAAAAGAAGCCGGATCATTTTTGAAGCAGACTGAAACCCTGGCGTTTCGTCTTTTATCTGAAATTTATGGAGATTAGTATCATGCATGACAAAAACAAATATTCATATTTGAGTAGCTGTAAACTGGTATTGTTGCAGTGAATTTGTCTATTTTCAAAGGCATTTCAATCTTTTAGCATCCATGTTGCCCCTTGTGCTCTTTCTCTCCATCTTTAGGCCTCATACACAGTTCCCTTCAGTTTCCTCTCTTGGTGTCTATCACCTGTGGGCTGTCTCCTTATACGACCATCTCAAAAGTCCCTCAGTCACCTCCACGTTCACTTCTGTGAAGCAGGCAGAATCAGCTATGTCTCCCAGTCCGATGGCCGGTGTTTGTCGGTGAGCAGTTTATGAAGGATGCTCAGTGCACATATTCACCTTTAATCTGAATCAGCTAAGCCTTTAGAGGCAGAGATGGGTCACATTGGTGGTTTAATGAACGCTACTGTCCGGTATCCCAAACTGAGCACGCCACAGCAAGGAGATCTTAGACTGCCAGCATGTGTCACTTGAAATGTCTTTTTCATGCTGCACTGAACATTTTGCAGCAAATGTCACAGTCTTTTTGTAGTTTGTCGTTTTTTTCGTCTGCTCTGCAAGAAGGACACATTTTATCTTTTTTAGGTTGAAGCCCGTCCATTTCTGCATGTTTCTGTATTCACTCAGAGCTTATGAAAAGGGACAGACTCTTCTGTTCTCTGGACCATCTGTTATATTGTCACCCATGGGGATGCTTAGATTTACCCGACGAATCAATCACGTTGCATCACTAAAAGCCAGGAGCAGCGCATGAGTTTGGGAAGTAGCATCTCGCAACATGGCATCAGCTTTTTTTTACTGTTTACGTTCTGCCTCAGTGTTTAATTGAAAGGGCAACACTCGAGGCTGTTTCTTTGTTCCCCTTTCCTGCCTTGTTATCTCTTTGTCCATTATCTTTTTTTTTTTCTTTTTTTTTTTTAAAGGAAACAGAACTTGGTCTGATATGTACCTATGAAGGTTTTAAGCATCGTGATAACGAGGCGTCCTGCTGAGATCCATGGTCTTTCTTTTAATCTTATCTCAGCTGTTGATCCCCAGCTGTCAGTCTGCGGTGTGTTATCTGTGCTCAGCTCTCAGTTTTGATAGAGCCCGAGATGTGAGCTCCCCTTTAAGTTGATCATAACTGCATTTTCCAGCCATCTGTCTAAAGTCAAGTTTCTTGAACTCCACTTTAAAAACTGCAGTGTTTTTGCAGTGTTGCTTCACATTTCCTGAGTAAAAACACTTTTTTTCCTTTTTGTACCATATGAGCTGGGTCCAACTTGGCATTTCTGAAATAGTGCTTCCTCTGAGCGCAAAATCCTGATAGCAACATCCATTTGGGTTGCAAACTGAAGAAATTCACATGACATATTAATGTAATGAATCTCCCCTTGGGGCCTCTTTTCTGTTTGCTATCTGATGGGCAGCCCCATTGTTAGAAGGGCAATCTTTTTAAAAGTGGTTTTCTGTATTTGTCAATAACTATCAGGCTGAACGCAGTGGAGAGCTCAGATATTTAAATATATAGGTCAGTGGATGTACCACCTCGGAGTCTCCTCTTAAAGTCGTCTGGTTTGTGTGTGCACAGCAGCAACAGCACAAGCAAGCCCCTTCAATTACAATCCTCAAGGTACAAATTAGCGGTCATTAGACCCGGTGGAAAAGCTTCCCCCGTTTTCCACTCCTTCATTCAAATGCATATAAACCATAATTCAAGCCTAATGTGGTCATCCCTCCTCTCGTGTTTTATTGTGTTTCATCATATTAGCCGGCTGGTGATGACACACACGTCCCTGTGGTGTGATGTGTTCCAGGCTGCAGCCGGGAGAGGGAGGGACGGAGGGGGAGGATGAGGAAGAGGAAGGGAGGAGGGGGGGGGGGGGGGGGGGCGCATGTATCTGTTCTCATTGCCTGTGGTGATCGGCTCCTGTGAAAGAGGGGACTTTAATGACAGAGGGGGCCCTTTGAGTGTGACGACGAGGCGGGCAGTGACATTTAAGAGAGGCAGCCAGTTGTAACTGATGGCGTGCTCGCGTCCCCGCCGTGGCTTGATGCTTTCTGCTGGGGAGGGCTGGGCTCGCTGGAAGATTTGGTGTTTTTACATGTGCTGCCCATGGGAGGAAAAAAGATACAATAGAAACATTAAAATAGCTGCTTTGCGTGCATTTTTTTTTAGAAACATGGCACAAAGAAGAGTTTTTCCTTCACTTTACAAATGAACCCACGGGATAATAATAGAGATCCTGCCATCTGGAGTGTGTTGAGTTTGGTGTTCCACTATTTGACAGGAATATTTGTTCATGTTTAGTCTTAATATTTTGTGGGTGCAGGCAGAATGCTTAAGCTGCGTCTCTGTTTATCTGGGATGATGCCCATGTCAGTCAAGAGTGACCCTTCTCTCAACCCTCAAGCTGTTTCTCTTTCTTTTAGTCTCTACAATTGCTTTCTCTCCTCCCTGCCTCCCTTTTTCTTCCTCCATCCTTTGGCCGACTCAGCTGCTAACGGAGAGCAGGAGGAGCGGTAGGCCTGGGTTCCTCTGGTTATATTTAGCAGCGAACAGATGCAGCGCACTGGAGCGGAACATACCGCCTCTGCTCGCCTCAGTGTGTGTTTGTGTGTGTGTCTTCGTCTGTGACTCTTATTTCAAACCGGTTCTCCCATCATGCACCGCTGACTCTGACTCAGCAGCACAGCACCAGAGAACTGGGTCAGAATCATCCATACGTGTCTGCATCAGTCTATTCAAAACCAGTTTATGGTCGATCACGTGGTGACAGTTTAACTCTACAAAATAATATCAACTAATCATCTATCAACTACGAGAACTGAAGGAACTAAAATACAAATATCTAATGCTCTCTGCTTTCAGTTTTTTCTATATGTGTTCAGGTTGAAATATTTTCTATTCTAACATTGAAATTAAGACGCAAGACAAACAGTTCTGGACCATTACATCCTTGTTTGTTGTGTTTCTTTTTTGTGTGTCACATGTTTTTATCATGAGATAAAAATGAGAAATTGGTATCAGAAGACAAATCTGATTCTCAAAACACTTAAACATACTGTGGGTATGGAAAGTATTCAGACCTGCTTAAAAAAATCACTCTGTTCTCATCAGTGCATCCCAGAAATAAACAGAAATGTAGATACTTTTAGAAAAACTGCATAGACTTTGGCAAAAACCACATAAAAGACTCTCAGATTATGAGAAATAAGATTCTCTGGTCTGAACTTTTTGGCCTTAATTATAAGCAGTGTATGTGGACATAACCAGGCACTGCTCATCGCCTGCCCAATACAATCCCAACAGTGAAGCATGGTGGTGGCGACGACTGGTTGCCACTGAAGGAAAGATGAATGCAGAGTACAGAGACGTAACTGTCACAACAAAAACTAGTCAGGGAAACTGACACAAATCAAATAAAAATAAAATACTGCACTGAATCAGCAGTTTATTGGCTGTCGTAGGCTTTTTGATAGCAATAATATAACGCTTTTAAGTACGTGGGTATTGAGTAAACTGTGATTCATGGTAACTGGTTTCATTAGTTAGATGTAAAGCATCTTTAGAAATATAGAGGAGTAAATGGCTTGCTGTGTATCATGGTGCTCTATACACTCCCTGGTTCATACAGAGGGAATTGGATGAAAGGAGCACTGGGTGTGGCTGGTTGTGGAGGTAATTATAGGAGGAGATGGCAGAGGACCCGTCCAGAGCTTTACGACGGACCTCTCTGAGATTGTTGTTTTTTCCTCTCCACCCCTGGCTCTCTGATTGCAGGGCTCACGGTTGGCAGCAGTTAGACGGCAGCTGTGAGCGGTGAATGTGCAGAAGATGAATCTGAATCTTTCATATGTGTGTAACAGAGCGACAGAGATAGCGTCTGAGCTTAATTGGCAAACAAGCGACACCCATGTCAGTGTGGTTATTATCATGTCTTCTGTAGCAGCCGTCCTGACCGCTCTCAGGCACGGTAATGGTTGTGTAAAAGCTGGAGATTGCAGCTACTTTACCACAGCAACAGATCCAAGTGAAGCACTTCGCTGAGAGCAGTGTGGACTATTTGATTAGTTCTGTCTCTTGCATCCCTCCCGATGTCCACCTCTCTCAGACTGCCTCTCCTTATATTACTGGATAATGCAGAGTTAAACGCTCTCATCTGTAACTGGAGAGTCCAGTGTTGACTGACGGGATGTCCTGAGACCCACAGGAAGCTGCTGAAACAATGGAATTTACTGTTTAAGAACCAGCATTTCCAGTTCCCACTCTGTGGCCATTATTTGGAATCAGCAAGAGGAAATACAATATTATTTGTCCCCTGGCGGAAACGCCACTTCTTTGTCCTCAGCCTGAGTGCGGGGTTATCAGCCTGGGATGGCTTGAGACTGTCACAAAACACACCTGAAACGTTTAGAAGATGTTTAGTATAAATAAATCTGTAACGGACAGACAGTCGGTGTGTAACTTTGTTTTCAGCTGCTCCTGTTGTGCCACAAAAGACAGAGGGATGCAGACAGAGCGGAGACTTCTTAATCAAAATGTGATAACAGACAGGCTCGCGAAATCCCTGACTGAATGCTGCTTTGGAGGCCTTTCTAATTTTGTAGACCACTGTGCTTTGTTCATCCCATCCTGATGTGATCAGCGTTATGGAGTAAATCCAGATGAATCGTCTGCTAACTGCTTTTTCTGCAAGTGTGAGAGGATCGGTTAGACTAGTTGCTTCTTTTCCTGCCAGGAGTTAGATGAGACTGATTGACTCTCATGTCTGCAATTTCAAGCTGTTAATTTGTATGCTTAGCTTCTCATGAGGACTGTTATGTCTCCAGTTCAAGATATACCAGTCGAGTCTTAGCCAACTGCTGCTGGTTTCATATTCAGCAAACATATTAAAGAGTTCTTGATCTGAAAGTGAATATGTGTGTTGAAAACGACGACATCTAGACCCGATCACCTTATCCCAACACCCTCAGGCCGTCCTGTCTTTCTCCATAATCCTCTCTGTCGTCACTACAGGTGGCGTTTCATTCGCAGTGTGAGCATGTCTTCCAGTTGTTGTAGGGTTGTCTGCTCTCCTCTGCCCAAATTAAGGGCAACCTGCCTGCCATTTAACACCTGACCTGTGCCAGTGGCAGCTTCCAGGGGAGAGAGAAACACACAAGGCTGTTCTCAACATGTGTGGATCGGTGATACAGTGACTAGACTCTTGGTGTCTTTGCATTATTTTACTCTCAGGTTACACCAGAAAGTGGAACAAGCTTCTCTGATTTGGTGAAACTCTTGTTGGGAACAATGTTCACCTTATAATGTAATACATATTTTGCTCACAGTAATTGCTCTGCTACCAGTGGCAGGGTATTAACTACGCAGCCCTCTCCCAGGCAGCAGCTGTAATTTAGGGATTTTATTTTCTGCCGTGGCCAGAACAAACTTACCTCTGCATGTGTGGTCCGTATCTTGAAGCCAAACTGTTGGTGTTGGTATATTTTTTTAAACCTTTTTACACTAGATTTGTTCCAGCTCGGTTACAGATTGTTTCTGTCTGCTCTCCAACTGGGCTCGACTGCCAGAAACAATCAGCTGCATTACAAACACCTTGGAGATAATGGTGGGAAACAAAATCATATATTTTATACCATAAAAGTAGCACTACCACTCTTTAAAGATACCCACAAATGCATATTTTAGTGTTAAAGCTGGTAGTTTTCGAGCTATAATGAATTCCAACAGCTATTTTTCCTGCTGAAACAAAGAGAAGTAAAAGTTTAAAGTTTAATGAAATGGAAAAATGCTTGTAAAGTTGGAGTACCTCAGAATTTTACATAAGACAGCCTTCACTTGTGCGTCTGTAGCTGATATCTGAGGCTCTTTTGAATCTTTAAAATAGCTTCAAGTGCAGCCACGAGGGATTAAGATCCACATGTTTGAAGTCACATTTGTAAGCCTTGTTTTTTCCCCACCCCTCATGGAATAAAGATCCACCACTAGGGGGCAGCATCCCATAATGACCACAGACACTACTCCTCTCAGTCGCTGGTTGGCTCCAGCGTTGCCGCGGTAACGGCTCTGCGTGAAGCAGACCTATTGGCTATGACGCTGGGAGACACAGAGGGCAGTGTTGAGCTGGAGGACGGCAGATGAATCCCAATTAGCAGCTGAGCTTAACTCTTACACACACACACACACACACACACACAGAGGAAACACACTGTGGCTGTGGACGTTTCCTCAGATGAATGTCAGTCCTGTATCAGCTGTTTGTTTAACTTCTACATAAGAATGATCACAATCACCCGCGGTCACCACCCGCTTTTAGCGTCTAGCACGCTGCTTTGAAATAATAACCACCTGGCATGTTTATTTCCACTGACATGATCGACAGGCAGTAGGGATGACTTGTAGTGACGGCAGCTGTTCTGTGGTACTATAGGCTGCAGCTGCTTTGCAAAGTCTTCTGCTGATGTTTCAGGCAGCTGCTGCCATATGTCTTTGCTCTCTTGCCGTCGGGCCCTCCATGTATTAATGCATGAGTTTTTGTTTAATCCTCGCCGAATGTCTTCTTATTTTATACAGCAAAGAAAAAAAAAGCTCTCGGAATCCCTTTGTATATCTACGTCCACAGAAATATACGTGAGCGCGTGTGCATCACTATCTCCTCAGATGTTTTAGCGCGCACGCTGCCACCTCCCGTCCTCATTCCCCAAAATGAGACAGGGGATGCATAACTAGATTTAAGGTTATGTAATGCTGACTGGAGGCATGGAGGATGTGTATAATCCACTCTTATTTGGGTTAAATCCATCTCTCTTTCTCTCGCTCTCATTCTATCTGTAAGAGGACGGAGAACTCACATCCTCACATATCTCTCTTCTGCCTCATCAGGCTTAAAAAGCACCAATTTCTGTCACACACAGTCTTTTAACAGCCGGCTCCCACAAACACCTTCAGCTCCCGGGAAGCTGCCTCTCAACGCAGTGATGTCTCTAGTGTCTTAGATGTTCCCTGATGAAGTGATTCTTTTTTTAGTGTTATGAGAATGAATCCTCTCCGAGCACTCAAAGGATCCATCTCATCTTCCAGAGATTGACTGATTGTCGGAGATGTTCACTGACAGAATAATACGTCATTTTTAGAGCTGCGAAACAGCTAATCATTACTGATTAGTGGGAAAGATTCTCCCAAAGAAGTCATGCATACTGTTGACCTTTTGTGCTCACCTTAATAACAGTGTTTTGCTCCTCATACCTCATCAGGAATGGTTCACTGAGGGCTGAACGTCCGGGGAGAGAAGCATTGTTAATAAACGACAATTGGTGAAAAGGATTTTTCTGGGACTTTTACAGCTGGTTTATGGTTCGGTGTCCCTGCGGCTATGACTGTGTGATCATTTTAGAAATGTCAGGTCAGTCATTTTCTATACCCGTTTAGTCCTGTTAGGGGTCACGGGGGTCTGCTGGAGCCTATCCCAGCTGTCATCGGGCGAGAGCAGGGGTACACCCTGGACAGGTCGCCAGTCCATCGCAGGGCCATTTTAGAAATGTAATAAGGTAAAACATACCTTATTCTTTTTCAGTTAAGTAGTTTGAACAGTCAGTTTTCAACGTACTCAGTCCAGACTAAAGTTTTTCCAGCGACATTCATGGTTCCCTCAGGGAATTCTAAATGTTTGTTCTCATCCTCTCACACATTGAACTCAAAAACCACATGGTTTTGAGTTAGATTCATTTTCACGTTTCCCCGGGATGACATTTGATATGTTTGGCGATGCAAAGTCATCTCTCCAAAACTTTAATTCAACACCTTTTTTATGTTAAACTTGACACCGTTTATTGCCAAATACCAAAGGACAGATGTGTTAGCACTAACCCTGCTGCTTTGATTGCTGCTAAATAGCAATTGCTAATGATCAATATGGTGGATGAGGTAAACATTTAGATGTGGTCACTGTTAAAATAGATAGCACTGCTAGCTCCATGCATAGTCTTTCTTTACATTGTCTCAACTGTAAACTCAACTGTAGTACTTTAAATGTCCTTGTGCAACACATGTATTTGAACATAATGAGACAATCTCACTGATGCTTATTCAGCTCCTCTGCAGCTTCTGTCATATTCTAAATAAGTGTGTATGACCTGTGACAAACTGTCTAAACCAGTAATGCCCACCTATTTTAGTAACAGCATCATCATTGCCCATTGTATATCTAAGAGAGATAGATAGCTATAGGTTAGCATTGTAGGAGACTGTCCAGCACATTCTCAGTAACAACATGCCGCTCTTATTTTACACAGCGCAGGGATCTCTGTTCATTACACGTGGTGAATTGGCCAATTCTCCATTCTCCGTGTGTATTGTTGAGAAATGAGTGGCACTCTGAAGGCCTGTGGTTGCTGAGCTGAGATCATATCTCCAGTCTTATCAGCACATCCAGTTGTTTACGTTTTTAAAACTTCTTTTTGCTATATGCTGTTGCAGGAAACCACTTTAAATGGGCCATATAATAAAACTTTTGTAAAGTTGAATGTTATAATAAATTGAAAGTGAGACTAGTCTACCATGCTGAGGCGCTTTTTTCTAAATGGAAAATATCTCCAACTGTGACAAAGCTGAAATGTACCGAATCACACTTCCAAATGTTTTCATCTGTCAGGGTCTGAGATTAACTTTTTTTTTTTTTGTCAGGCAGCAAGATATGTGCATATTTTTTTTCTTTAATTTTCCAGTGTTACATGCAGAAAGCTGCATCTACTGCACCGTAACATCTGCTTATTTGTTTTCGCGAAACAGCATTTGGGATTAAAAATCCAGAGAGAGACTAAGTAAACAGCGACTCGACACACACATGCGGCCCAGTGGTGTGATTGTACACTCTGATCCACACGGCTTTAATCCTCATAAATATTGAATATTTGATGACTTCCTCATTGATGGAGCATGACACCTGGGCGGCCCGCCCTCTGCTAGCTGTACGTACCCGTGGGAGGGGGTTGTTCCTGACAGCGGTCTTTATCTCGGGGAAAGCATCTGAGCCAGCAAAACTGACAAGGCAGTGAACACAAGCGCTAATGTATGTGTCACATATTTTATTTTTGAAGAGATGCTGTTTATATAAATCAAAATGGAGCTGCAGAGGATGCGCCAGTAGGAAGAACGCCTAAATGAGGGTGTGTTTGCGTGTGCGTGCTGTTGTATCTTGTTTTGTTTTTTTTCTTTTACAATCTGACTTCTGCTTGCCTAGCAGGGACCGTAATGATGGTCGTCAGCACTGGCTGGTTGCTAGGTAACAATTACCTGACTGTGCTTTGCTTGCACTGAATTACACAGTGGGCTATATGTGTGTGTGTGTGTGTGTGTGTGTGTGTGTGTGTGTGTGTGTGTGTGTGTGTGTGTGTGTGTGTGTGTGTGTGTGTGTGTGTGTGTGTGTGTGTGTGTGTGTGTGTGTGTGTGTGTGTGTGTGTGTGTGTGTGTGTAGAGGAACGGAAAAATACAGCAGAAGTAGAATTCAAATCAAGGCTATAATAATATGAGCTTAGCAGAGTGAGCTGAATGTCACCTTAAATATTCATCTTAAACATGGTTGTTTTGTGCAGAGTGCTTTGAGTCTGTCCTATAATTTACTGTAATCTCAATTATTGCAGTCCCTTAATTATGACAAATGCATTAGTGCCCTGACTCATTAAGATATCTTTTTTCTTGTTGTTCTCACTGTAGTATTCAGCGCCCGTGCTGCCAGACTTAGGGCTTCGCGTTTTCATTGTTGCTTCGGCGTTTATAGTCCTGTCCGTGGAGGGAGGAGGTGGACGTGACGGATGATAATGTCACCACGGGGCCACACCTCAGGGCAGATCATTGATGCCCCTCCGCTTTAAGTGGAGGTTTCCCTTTCTCTGCTGCTGAACCGATGCTTCTGATCTGTTTGTCCTTTTCTAGTTTTTTTCTAGCCTCTCATTATCAGTTCCTCTTAGGCTGCAAGCACTCCCGCCTCCTTCCCGGCTCACGTTAGCCAGACTCAATTCATATTCGAAAGTGCCTGCTTACACACCAGAAAAAAAATACCTCTCTGTGCTATGATAGTCCTACAACCAGAGACATTTTGTCGTAAACAAATTCGACTCAGATGACTTATGTAATTACATTGCTGTCAGTTTTCTGTCCATTGCTGTGTTAAGTGATGGACCCCATACGATTTGATTCGCCTGGCAGATCTTAGATGGGGCATATTCAGTTCCCAACAGAGCGACCCCAGACCAGCTTTCCATTTGTGGGGAAGTTGGGCTAGCTTCTAGACATCAGCTGGAATTTTAAAACCTAAAAGACAACTCTAACCGAGGAGGAATAGTTTGACATATTTCAGGAACTATAGTATTATATTATATAAGCTTTCTTGCTGGGACTTAGGTCAGTAATCAGAAAAAATATAAATATGTGCAACAAAGGTGAAACCAGCCTCAGTTAGCTTAGCACAGCCTTAAAACTGGGAAGCAGGCTTGTAAGATACCAGTCTCCATGGTTATTTATACACAATTTACAAACAAGAACTGATGTATGAGTTTTCAAGGCGCTGATATATTTTGTCACTATATATTTTGATGTATTTTGACTTGTTTCTAGTCTTTATTCTAAGATAAACTAATCATCTGTAGTAGCAGCGACACACACGTCTTGCCAAATAAGTGAAAAGTACTCAAAGAGAATGAGAAATATTAAAAATGAAACACTCAAGTTTCCAGATTCCTTATACTGATGACATTTAGCTAATCAAATTAGCCCCACCCATGATATAAAACCACACTTGACTGTGAGCTTATGAGTCATAGTAACTAGTAGATAGGGTTAGGGTTAGGATTAGAAAGTTATGCTTTGCAACAACAAAATCTACATTCTTGCCCTGAACACATGCTGAGAACAGACAGTTCATGCCCTCCATACTGCGTGCTACAGATATGTATAGCCTGTATAAAAACAAGCTGTGACTCAGCACCATCGACACCATTTAATATTTCTCCACATTGTGTTGTAAGGTGAGATAGCAATGGACTTAAAGATGTTCATTTTCTCTTTCAAACTAAACCTTAACGTTTCTTGATCAATCGTGTAATTACCATAACCACCATTGTGTTATTGTCACCATGACAGCCATGACTCTATTTTACCTCAACCCCTGATCTTTCCCTTCATCAACTCTAACCAGACAGAGGTGAAAAAAAGTGTGTTGATTCAAGAACTGCTTCTCAGAAATGAACAACCTCTCAGTGATATAATGGGTCAGTTGAATCACAGTTGTCAAAAAGAGAACTGACATCTCCAAAGAATGTAGTTATGGTCTGCTTTATTCGTTCCTCCTTAATCTTGTTGATATATGTGCACACATATTCTGTTTCATACGGTAATAGATCGCTTTGAGTTGGTTTAACATGCTCTAACTGGAACTTCACTGACTTTAAACCATGTTCAAAAAAGTCCCAATCCCCAGGTAAACCCAATACCCAGTTAGCACACTGACTCTGCCATCCAACCCAAAGCTCAGAGCAAGGAGAGTCTCCTCCGGTGCGATCTGAGGCCGACAGGAGGCCGTGCTACCTCCCCCAAGAAATGCTTGCCAGCTCTCTCAGACATGGATGATATATTTGGAGATCATTAAATGGTCCTAAATGAGACCCTGGCGTGAGAGAGAGCTCTGACCATCTGGCCCCATTGTGAGCACCGGGACTGTGTTCAAACTCAGCCAGCAGCATCAGCACGCCTGATTGGACGGATGCCTGAGAATTCCAGCCAATCAGAGATGCTTTTAATCAATTACCCAGACCTGACTCAGTCTCTGCCTATCCCATTTAATGAACCATATTGTTATATATGTGTGTATTCTGTAAGACTGGCCCATCACAATCTAATTAAATTGAATGTGTAGTATGTGTAACCCTTTCTCTTTCTGTTTCACGACTTTCTGTGTGATGGATTGTCTTGAAATTTTGTGCATCAATGGGAGGAATCTAAATGACTTCGGTAACTTTTCCGCACCACTGTGAGGTTTACAGTTTGCTGCTCATATGCATCCTATGACATATTTCAGATTATATGGTAAACATTTGTGCCTTGTTCTGCTAGGTAACGATTATATGTATTATCATTTGGAGCAAATCAGCAAGCCGGCATTAGCATGTAGCAACAGGGCATGAAGTATAGCTTCATGGAACAGTTTGTTACAGACCTTTGTTTTTATGTTTAAGATTATCATGAAAAAAGATATCTACTGTTCAGTGAAGGCTAAAGAGCGATTTCTTGTGCTCAGTCATATATATTGTATTTTAACAGTGGAAATGTTGTGGCCTTTGTGGGCCGTATTTTGGTCAAACGAAAAACTCCTGAACAGGATGGAATGACCAATTTATTAATATTCGGGACTGTTTACTTGAGGTGTTTTGTCTTTTGTGTCTGTGTTTCCCAGGTCACAAGCTCAACAAGGACCTGAAGCACTACTTGAGCTTGAGGTTTCAGAAGTCGTCCCCTGACCACGAGCTGCAGAAGACCATCCGAGCCAATCTGTATCGTCACGCTGTGCCTTGTGAGTAAAAGCATTAGTATTCATGATACTGTGATGGTGGATGCTGAAACCAGGACATCTGGCTGAAGAATGGTGTCTTTAACCACTCTTTAACATCATTTCCTCATCTTCACCCAAATGACCCACTTTCTTTTGGCTCCTTCCTCAGCTGTTTCATCTCCTTTTTATCTTATCCCTCCCTTTCACTCAGCCATAAATTATCCTGTTACACTTTATTTCGCTTTCATCTTTCAAAATCCTTACTGGTAAATCTGCTTCAAAATGCTGCTTCTCAAAATGAGAAACATACATTTTGTAAACACCCTCGCTGTAGATTTTTGTTATTACTGCCCATTAACGCCACTCGTGTGTTGACTGCTGTGCCAAGACACCATCGTTGCAGCTGTTTCACATAGCTGTGAAATATACAAAAACTGTGGCCCAAGTCAAACACCCAGCACCGTGCCAAACTCCACAGCTGGGCTCGGTTACGTCACAAACAGTTGGATCTGCGGGTGGTTGACACAGTCCATCTCTGCTCAGTTTATTTTCCTACTGTACTTGTGTTTCTAAAGCATTTTGATTGAACTGCGATGACCACAAGACTCGAGGCTTTAAGCGATTCAGCGAGCCTGTACGGTGGATCTATTGGGGATGTGAAGAGCATGTGTGTGTGTGTTAATGTGTTTTTCCCCCGTGAGACACAGATTTGATTACCAAACATATGCACAGGCATGATTTAACCAGCCAAAAAGAGGGATCGTCAATCCTATCAATCACCATTTGCTCTTGTTTCGTTGGAATGGGGATTTGTGTGTTGGTTTGCATGTGTTTGCATGTCAGTGCTCCCTAATAAACTGTGGCCTCTCTGCTAATGTATTTTTCCCCTCTCTCTTTCTCTCTAGTCCTTTGCTTTTTCACTCTCTGCCTCTCAATCTCTTGCGCTCATCCATGTGACTGGTAAATCCGCCTCTCTGAGCCTCCCCCGGTGCCCTGCCTGGGATTATGATGTTCTGATATATTGAAAATAGATTCCTGCCTGATTATGTGATGAACATGTTGGGCTCTTGCAAAGGTCACAGTACATCAGCGAGGCCCCTGCGTGCAGAGGACAGGTTGGACACAAATAAAACACGGAGAAAAACAAAATGCTTAATATGTTTTAAAGTGATTGTATTGTGAAGCAGTCTGTGAGGCACAAGATGATTCAAGGGAGTGAAAGTGTTTTATAGACAGAATATACTGTATATATTTTTATTAGTCTTTTCTCTGTGAACAACTGGATGCATTTACCTCCATCCCTCTTCAAAAATATTAAATGTAATACTGTATGTCCACACCTCTACTGTTATAAGTACACGGATGTATGCTTCAGCCTCTTTGGATTTTAAAAATCTCTAAAATAAGTTTACATTCAGGACACTGTCGCCTCACCATGCCTCTTAAAAGTCCCCAACACATAACTATATTCAGGTCATAACCTGTGATGATGGCTCACAAGTACACATTAGTTAATTTTTAGGCAAGGCAAAAAGCTCGGAGCCACACAACAGATGCTGCTTGAGACATTACTATCAATAGGTCATCAAGTTGTCTTCAACAGTAACAAGATGAATCCCGAGCGGTTGCACATCTGTTTCTGCCTTTAAGTTGAGAGAGTACAGCAGTGCTTGTGTTAAGAGATGGAAGTGTTATCATAGGTGACTGGTAAAAGCCACTGGAGAGGAAATGTGAGAGCTTCAGTATGATTGAATTGAACAAGGCCATCAGCAGCAGCATTAAATTATAAGTTTTAACCTTTCAGTAAGTGAAGAGTGAGATGTAGGAGGAACAGTGTGCAGCTCAGGGGTCAGTTCTTTCAGACTTTTACTATAGTGCTTTGTGCTCTTTCTTTAGAGAAATGTAACCGTGGACTGAAAGAGCTGTAATAAATGTGTGTGACTGATTAGACTGATTCATATATGAGGAAGTTTGAAAAAAAAAAAAACACCAAATGTGCAGAACAGACTTTTATATTGCTACATTAGCTCTTGGTTGTTTCTTATGTTCTGCAGCTGTTCCTCTGTTAACAAGAGACTGCACAGCAATAAATGTCAATTTCAGCATGCTAACATCCTCATAGTGACAATGTTAACATGTTAATATTTAGCTGGTGTGAAGTTCCCTTCAACTTCAACTCATGAGCTTTTGGTTACAACATGAGAAGTCGAGTACATTACATTTTTGCCGTTTAAGCTAACAGTACAGCAAGCTAACAGTTATTGAACAGATACCTCTATGGAGAAAATGGAAAGGCATAATGAAATTATCAGGCTGTTGGGGTATATCAGTTTAAAATTACAAAAAAGACTCAACTAAATTACAGTTACGACAAAGGGGGCCTGTAGGTAAGCTGTTTTCTCAGAAACACAGTTAACACAGCTACAAGGTAGCAGCCAAACTTTGTATGTGTTGGCGAATTAGCTCTAAAAATAGGTTTCATTTGAGGCAGGTGCAAATGTTTTGTACGTTTTTGGTCAACCAAAGTGAACAAATACAGTTGACTTAATAATGACATGTCAATGACATGTCTGTAAGGTTACACTTAAATGCGTCCCTGGGGGGATATAAGTGTCTGTATGAAGTTTTCATAGCCATCCAGCCAGTAGTTTGTGAGATCCTACAGTCTGGATCAAAGTGATTAATGACAAGAACATTTAGTTATTTAGTGTGAAACAGCTGTAGTAGATACCTGTAAGGACCGAAAGAATCAGTAAAGGTAAAAGTTAGAGACTTACGTCGTAATTGTGAAGTATTTGTAGTATAGTAATTTGATATTATGCTACTTTACACTTCTGCTGAATGTACTACTCCACTACTTTACTCATAGAAAAGTAACTGCTCTAATACTTGTGTTCAATATATTTTATAGGCTGCTGTAAAATGGTGAGTGCTCAACACAATCTAGTAAATTTTAGTACGTTTTCCATCACTGGTTTTGCAAACACATATAGACATCCAGTACAGTGTTTCCTCAAAGCGTTTCTAATAGTTACGGTGCGTGAAGAATAAGCAGCACAGGGCGCAGAACATCTGAACTCGTGCCCATGTATTTTCACACCTGAGTAACCCACCGCTGAATCTCTGCACTAATGGTTTTAAAGACGCACACAAATAAAAAACACTTTGTCGATGTTATACATTGCATATAGTCTGGAACATGAAGCAAGGCAGAGGGTTTCTCACAGTCACTTGATCACGTTAATGCATGAGCATCGTCCCTGATTATTCATTAATTGCAAAGATTTCACATGCTTCTGACTCCTAAATAAAGCGTTGCTGTGTGGCTGAAGAATGGCTTTGACTCTGCTGGAGATAAATCATTTAAGGACACAGTTGGCTCTATATTTTCCCATGTAGGTAGGCAGTCAATGTTTCACTCCACCTCTCAATACTTTCTGACTCCCCTGATTGTGCCAAGGCTAGGTCTCACAGATTTCAACCATGTGAATGTTTGGTTCACATTTTTCCTAAAGCAAGTGTAGGCTGTATTTTATTTATTTTTTTAAAGCAGAGCATTATTCAAACAGGAGGAAGTATTTTTAAGAGGTGCATTGGGTGCGTTAGTGAGTGTTTACAGCAGCAGGGCAGCATATGTAGGATTGACTTAAAATAAACTACAGCGCCCACGTTCCTGGTGATAGGGGAACATGTCATCTGGCCCCCTCTAGGATCAAATCTTAGTTAATCCTTGTGAGACTTAATATTCATTTTTTAGTAAAGTTTTTTATTTTTTGTTTGAGGTTCTTAATGATTATTTTCTATCTCGTAATAACCAAGAAGAGACAAAGTGGGTCACACTACAATGCTGGTCAGTCTGTCACTGAAATGTTTGTACTGTTTCCCCCTCCTTTCTCTCTTTCCCTCTTCCTGTCCCTCCCTCTCTCCCTTTCTTGTTGACCTACAATCGCTGCCACCTCGTTTTTATTGTCTCCCTCCCTCACACACACACACACATGCAAATATTGTCTTAGCATGACAAGGCAGAATGACAAAAGCAGTCAAATAAAAGCCACACTTCTCAACCTTGTGTTTCCTTTGTCTCTGTGCCTATCGCGTCTCCTCCCCCTCTCATGACTACATGTGCCGCTCACTCTCCCCATGCTTGACTCGAACAGGTGCCTTTCCCTCCACCACTGACCGAGGTGTTTTTTTCCCTCCTCCTTTGGACATTTGTGAGTGTGTGTTTATAAGAAAAAGCACCCCCGCCACACGCATACACACACTCCCCAAATCATCCCACCCTCCTCTACTTCATAGCCCCGCCGCTACAGATGGCCATTGTTATCACGTGCGGCAAATGTCACAATTGATAGAGAAGTCGCTCTCTCGTGGGATTCATTTCCCTCTCACGTCTACAGCTGCTGCTTGCGGATGAGGGTTATCTCGGCGTTATCCCAGCGTTTGAGCCACGGAGCGAACCAATCCTCCCTCCCCCACCTGATCTCTCCCTCCCTCTCCCTCTCCCTCTCCCCCTGTCGTTCTCCTCTCTTCACTTCAAATCCTCCAGTGAGTGTCAGCGTCCCTGTGGCTCGGCGGTGGCTGCTGCCTTCCTCCGTTGCTCTCTGTCACACTCTAGCTGCTCCCACTGTCTCCCTGCCTCTGCTGCTCTCACCCTCCATCTCCTCCTCTCTCTCTCTCTCTCTCTCTCTCTCTCTCTCTCTCTCGTTCTCCCTCCCCTCCTCACTGTCTTTCACTCCCTCGCTTCCTTGTTTTCCACTCCACTGCCGATCTCGGGGAAATCATTGTGGGAGACAAATTTCTCTGTTTGCCGTTCACACAAAGAAAAGGATTACGGGTTGATTTGCTGGCTCCGGGCTCACTCCGCATCCAGGCAAGTGGCAGCTCCTTATTCTCTCCTTCTTCTTTTTTTTCTGCCCTCACCATCATCCACCATCCAAAGGCTGTGATGTATGCATGGCAGAGAGTGTGTGTGTGGTTGATGCTGTGTATATAGGCTAAGGGAATCAGGGAAGGTGGGGGTAGGGGTGGGAATTATGGGAGGGGAAGAGGGGGGGCAGGCACACTCTGAGCAGGCACGTCCAACCCAGAGGGACAGATGGCCAGTAGCCTTGGTGCTTTTTCCTCTTTGGTTTTCTGATTCACCCTGCAGGCTTTGTATAAGGCCCACTAATACACAGACCTTCTTTTCAAGAAGCAAGAGATGGCTGCTATCCTTAGCTAGAATGAGGAGGGGGGGTATGTGTGAGTGAAGAACGGATAACGTGTAGAGGAGAGGAGCGGAGGGGATGGGGGGGGGCTTGCTGTAGAGGCAGAGCAGGATTTTAAGAGGAGGTTAGTATAGGAGAGAAGAAGAGAAGATATGAGGAGCTGAAAGGGAACAGAGAGGGGGGGTCATCAGCCTTGAATGCGTGGAGGTCAGGTCCAGATGCTGCCCAAACAAAAGGGCTTCTCTCGGGGAACGGCAGGGGGAAGCGTGGCACTCGCCATTGTGTGTGTCGCTGCATTGCAGGGTGCTGCTGGGGAGCCTCATGCTAATGATGGCCATTCATTCTAGTAACGGATGAGTGGGCCCCAGCTTCTGTTTGCCTGCTTCTCACATACGCACGGTTCCTATTTTGTTCATGTGACCAAGTATGCTGCTGCATTAACACACACGCGATTGTCTGTGGAAGCGACGAGGGATATTGAAAAACGGCTTCCAAGTTCTTCGAAGAAGCTGGGCAAATATGTGTTTTTGCATAGTAATGATGTAAAAAGACAGGTGCAGGCTGTCTGTGTGTGTGTTTACAAGGACTATGTGTGCGTGAGGTTTATGTTTAATACATGTGCCTGTGTGTTCGCTGCCATATTTAGCACATTTCACAGATATGATGACAAGCATTATTTTGTGAAATAGAAATAAAAACACATGCCGATTACAGGCCAAAACAACTGCAAATCCTCCTCCTTGTTTGTCAGTGTGATTGACATGTGGGTGAATGGCGGCACTGGAGGCTGTGGTCTCTGATGTTGTTGTGTTATTGACAACCTCCTGCTATCTTAAGGTACATTATATTGAAGAGACCACTATTTCTGTTTTTGCTCCTGGAGTTCAAACCAAACTGTACTCTGAGCCTAGTCTTAGATCCATTTACTCAATCTACTGTCCTCAGGATTATAAAGAGCAGCTCACAGTAATGTTGTGGTTATAGTTACCCCCTTACATACGTCTCATTACCATGCTCATGGAAGACAGTCAGGCTGTGATTTTCCTAATACTCATGCAAGGATGTGAAGATTGTTGACAGGATCACCAGAGTCACTGAGGTCAACTTGAAGTGACCAGTCACTGATTAATGAGCCGCTACGAATGTTCTCCCACAACTGTAGAAACGCTTAATTATCTCTGTATTGCTGGGGAGAAACTGCAGCCTCTGCATGCTCAGACCAGGCTGACACTTGGAACGAAAAGAGAGGATTGTTGTTGAAAGCAGACGAGAAGTCTCTACACTGTGCTGAGAATATTTGTTTAGAAAGTATCCGTTTATGTTAAAGTCAAGGCGGCGTATAAGGTGAAGGAAATGAGCTGTGTTAATTCACTGACTGAACAAAGATTGCCTGTTGTGATCATGAAGGCTCATTTGTGTGTGAGAGTCTTGTGATTATTTGGATGTGGTGGTCAGCTAGCCCACATCCTAGCTATCCCCGAGGCCTCCAAGCAGTAAGTGTGATGATGGTACATGGATCTAAAATCGGACATGGCTTCACTTACTTCACAGAGCTTTGTATGTAGCTGCATTATCTCTTATCCTATGGTAAAGCATTTCCTCTGCATATGTAACCCATGTGCAGGAATATTAAGCTGAAGCTAGGGTTGAACCCTGAAAGCAGAGGAAAAACTTAAACTAATTAACATGGCATATCAGTTTTGCCCTCTTAAAGTAAACTGTTGATTTTTATTAAACAAATGAGATAATAACATCGCTTTTAGGCTATATGGTTTAGAAAGAGTCCCCCCCCTGCTTCCAGCCATTATGCTAAACTAGCTAAACTGCTGGCTGCGTCTTCATATTTAGCGTACATACGCAGGAGTGCTTTTGATCTCAGCACTCTTATACTTTTGCCGATTCACTTCAGGAATGTTTTGTAACAAAACCTCATAATTTCAGGTGTGGTATAATGAGGGCATGTGGCACAGAGCGGGCCATGTGAATCCAAACGGAAAGCTGCAGTCTTCCTCCCTGAGGGCAGCTCCTGGGTTTTGTGGTCAGGTTGCCTGGGCAGCTGTCCATGTCCATGCAGGTACAGGCCTGTGCTGCCAGGTACAAGCTTTCCTTTAGTCAGCCACTGGGCCCTTAATCTCCCTAGTCTGGTCAAGGGATAGTAAACAAATCCATCCAACAAACAACTGCGCGTTTACCCTTTCTAAACAATTAACTTATTTTTGTCACCAGGTGCATCTTCACCTTCCGTATATATATATATATATATATATATATATATACTGTATGTCCCTCCCATTTTCCTGCCCTCTACACCGTTCTTTAACCCAGCATTCACCCCAAGAGGTTTTCTCAGTCAAGAGACCTGCGTGAAGCTGTTTATCACGAGGGACCATGTGTTAGGTAATGTCAAGAGTCTATATTTATGACTAAGATAGCAGGGGAATGGAAGAAGAGAAAGACAGAAGAGGAGAGGAAGAGAAAGGGAGAAAGGCAGAGGGAGGGAGTAAGTGGGCGGGAGTATGCGGGGGGCTGCAGCCATTGGCCTCAGACAGGAACTGGAGTGTGAATAGCTCACATTGGCTTAGCCTCTAAGCTGGGCTGGACCTCTAATTTGCTCTGCTTGTGGAGCTTTGAAGAAAAACGGCAGCTGCCTACTAGCTGCCTGCCTGAATGAGCTTGCAAGCTGGGAGCTAGCAGTCGCTCGTGGACAGCTGGATGATCCATGGATGGTTTGGATGGAGCGGGGAGAGCAGCCTGCTCGGATCTATCTTTTTGAACGTGTCTGTGGAATAACGTGCGGAGAGGGAGGAGGTGGAAGGGAAGCGGCGGCGGCGGCGGCAGCAGTGGCGGTGTAGAGGTAAATCTGTGACATTTGCTTCTTCTCCTGCGAGTGATGCCCTGGCTTCCGGGATTAGACTGAAAGAGATGTGGGTGGGGAGAATAGACTGATACACAGAGGCAGAAATACAGGCAGGTGGATTTTCTTTTTCTTTTTGACACTGTGGGAATCAGTGCTATGCAGCTCTGTGGTGTGGTACTGATGAGATGTGATGTGTTGTGCCGTGTGTCTCTGATGATGGCGGATCTGGACATGCACACATGTATGTTTGTCTGTCTTGGATGGTGTTTGGTTAGGGGCTGCATTTAAACACTGATCTGTTGACACACTCGCCTGCTGTTAGAGGACATTTTCCCCTGCCACTGGCTCCTGCAGTCACATCTTTCCTCTCATCCTTTTTCTTCCCATCTTCCCTTCGTTTTTACCTCCTTGAGTCACCCTTCCCTGTGCACTAGCTCCTCTGCTCCCCTCTCAGCTTTACCCTTTAAATCTCAGCTCCTTTCCCCCTTTTCCATCTTGCTTTGTCTCCAGTAAACAGGGGTTTCTAATAGGAGAGGGGAAAAAATCCTGCCACAATACACAATCCTTTTGTGTCATTTTACGAGATTTCCAGCTAATGACGCTTGAGATTGTATGTGCTTGTGCCCACTATTCATTTTCAGCTCCCCCTCCCTCATTCTTCTCCCCCATATTGAAAGGGGAGAGATGGGGAGGGAGCGGGAGAGGGAAACAGCAGGAGAATAGCGGCTGGACTCAGCTGTGAGGAGTGTTGTGGCGCGAGCTGAAAGAATGGCCTGTTGTGTTGGGCAGCAGCAGTATTGTGTGTCTGGCCTCTCTCTCCCTCCCCGTGTCCTTCTCCTCTTTAATGGGCAACTCCATCATGCCTTTATTCAGACGATCCCAGCGAGGAACCTGCTCCTTTTGTCGAAATGAAATAAATGAGGCTCTTTGATAAAGAAAGCTACCTTTTGGTGAGGCACGAGCCTGGGTTATTGTTTGAAATATTTCTAGTGTAGTACCAATAAAATACCCACGATACACATATTTAGGTACAGCTGTGGCACACTGCTCAGGTAGATGTATTGCTTTCAGAAATGAAAGGACGATTTTATGTAAAATGTATGATTTATTTAAAAAAAAGAAAGAAACCTTGAAGTCTAACATAAGCAGTTGAAACAGAACTTATTTGTAATGAAGTCAAGGTTTTCAGTTAAACCAGGAGTGGTTTAATTAAGGAAAATACTACTGTAAATCAAATGTCAGCTCTGACACGATATGTAGAGCTGACGAAAGTGAAATGATTATCTTCAACAATAAATCCAGGTCAGTATGATCAATTTACAAATTTAAAGTCTGAAAATATTTATATTTGAGAAACTGGATTTCTTAGATTACAACCTCAAGAATGCAGTTTAGCTCCCAGAATTATTTCCTGTTGTCTGACCTCCCAGTGAACTGACAACTGTGGTAGCACTCAGATTTTCATCTCTAAATGTGACATTGTATATACACTAACTAGAAACAGAGATTCTGGTTTTCCATGTGCGTTCTGAATCTCTCGGTGAAGCGTCCTACCGCACCGTGTACAACATGGTGCGCTCTTAGCAGCACCTCGGCCCCCGGTGAGGATCTGGAGTGGGACTGCTATTTGCTTAATCATTAATCTGAGGGCCTTTGCTACATTGATCCTCTCCCTGCGCCCCTTCATAAATCATTATGGGCTAGCGTTCCCTTTAATGGGGGATGGAAGTGCTGATTGAACGCAGCCATAGCACTCAGGATGTAATGCTCACCTTGGTCTGCAGGTCAGCCGATCAGGGGTGAGGAAACAGGTCCGGTACCTGTCTATCTCAGCAGCAGCAGCAGCAGAAGGAGATCTCTAGCCATCAAGCCTGATGACAGAGGCTCCATGCTTGAGTTAATTCAAACTAGAGTATGAAACCTTAAATTGAAAAAACTTATGTTGTAATATTCCATTAGCATCTCTAAAAAGATTTGTCCCGATGACACCGTAATGGATGCAAATGGCCATTTATCCATAGTTTGTGGTTGGGACTCTCCCATCGTCTGACCAGTGTATTAAGGGACTACTTGTGTAGATGAGGCCTTAAAGTGCTGCCTCAATCAATGCAGCCCGGGTAATTGGCTTAGAGGCCCGAGAGAGTTCCATGCTAACTCCCTGTGTGACTGTTTGCTTTCCCTGCCCCTCCTCTGCTCTGTCTGCTCTGAGATATGGACGTAATGTCGTCTCACGTCACCCCTCAGCCTCTGTTTTCATAACACACACATCCCAGTCAGCGTAGAGCGAGTGTTTATTCTGGAAACAAGACCCAATTTATTCTGTAGCTGTGGTTTCATGTGTTGTAGAGGGGACAGTGACTGGTGTTAGGATTAATGTTTTTTTTTAAAGAATAATTCATTGATTTTCAAAAGCAACTGCTGTTTCCTTGCACAAGTTACAATCCCACCATCAGGGTAATCTCACTCTCAGGTCAGTACTTGCTCTCGTGTGACCCCCCCTCCTCCTCACAATGGTCACACCAGCAGGGGTTAAAAACAGCAGATGTTTGGCTGAACCGGTGTGGGTGTGTCTCCGTGTGTGTCTACAAGTGTGTGTATGTCTGTGTCAGACAATGAGTGGAAGCACCCCAGACCATCAACAGCAGGAAGGCGATTGAGGGTATCAGATGTCACTGGAGTGCTGTCAGCCCACTGCCTATTGTTCACGCACAGGAGGACGTTTCTTCACCTGGATTCGTGTGTGATTGTTGCTGAGGTGGTGTTTTCATATGAGGGAGCGTTTATTTGCATTTACACTGAAAGGGAGCTCTCGCTGCCATCGGCCGCTTGCGTCCCTGATGTCAGTCTGAGCAGGTGAACAGAGAGGTCGTGTGAGTTTGGACGCGCAGGTATACAGGTTATCGCGAACCAAACTGAACCAAAGGTTAGAACAGGACAACGGGAGAAAGGCTGCGCAAGACATCACCCATAGTCTGACATCTTTCACTGCACCTGTTGGTTTGTTTGATACAAAACAGAAACATCAAATGTGGAAAATTGGAGAAAGGTTTGAACAGGTTAGGGAAAAGGAATCCTACAGTAAGAACAAGCAAAGAATAGAGGCTTATTGCATAGCTCCTATTGAGTAGGAAACACACACCTCAAACCTCACGTGTTCTGACTTGGACGCATTGGCACAACCTGAGCTGTTAGAACAACATGAACGCGTTCTTATTTTTGACTTGAAGCATTTTCCCTAATGGTGCACAGTAGTCATTCGGTGCTATCCCATGACTATACTGAGCCACAGGAAACACAGTAAATAAATCCATGCTCATTGTTTTGTTGGTAGAAATAATGTCCAGGTTGGGGTTATTGTAAATCTGTGCAAATTAAATGGGGCTTGAATATAGTCGTGTGTAGGTGTGACGTTCATTCTTCAAAAATGTGGATAAAAATAACTTCCCACAAAGTACACATGTACTTTTTAAATATCTAGAATATATACAGTATACATGCACGGGATTTAGAGTTTACTGACACACCAGCGGTTCTGCCCAGTAATTTTCAATAAACGGCATCATGCAGAAGTGTTAAGCAGATATGTTTACCATGTTCATCACTGTAACTTTCCCCAGGGGCTAGAAACCTTTGGAGGTACTCATTTAAACCAGAGTCTAAATTCAGTATTACCACTGGGGATGGGCTTTGCACAGCTCATCATTTCTAACTGGTCAGCCTCCAGCAGCATATATCTTGCGAGATGGCGTGAGTCGGCCTCTGTCAATAATCTGAGCAACGGCTTCAAATCAATGAAAAATCCGTTTTCCAGCATTTTATTTTGGGGGGGGGCTGATTTGTCACTAGTGCTCTTCTCTTTTCTGACGTCGACTCAATGGCCCCATTTGCAAAGCTGTAAATCCTGATCAACTGCCTCACGGCTTGAATTCCCTCCATGCTTGTTACTGTGTCACCGCTTTATATGGTACTATCGTTGTCGTCTTGCTATAAATATCTCACCTACTGGACTGGAGTGGAGCAGGCTGCTGCATCGTCACATGCAAAAATGACACGTAAAAAAAACAAAAAACGGCCATCTTTCATTCAAAGGGCTAATTTGCCTAATCTTCACAGGTCTTTAGACTGCCCTATAAAAGCAGAGACAATCAACACTCTGAAGGAACCTTCTGGTTGCTTAAACAATTTACTTTTCCAGATGGAAAAGTGGCTTTTGTCTACCAAGCTAGCATGCTTACATTTTCTAGTTAGCCAGTTACCAAAGAAAGAGTTTTCAGGGCAACCCATTTCAGTCAGGACCATAGAGGAGGACCATCCCAGCAACACCACCATCCCTAGTGCCCCAGCAGCACTATAAATATAAACTGTCATTTTAATTGAATGTTTGTGAAACATCATTTGAGGAGCTCTCAAAACCTTTTATATTCATATTTCAATTTGGACTCAAAAGCTCAACATTAGAACCAAACTACTCTTTTTAATCCTTTTACTTGCGTATGGTACATTACGTCACACGTGGATATCCTTGGCAGGCTCGGGACGCTTTTAGACAAAGCAAACACTCGCTCAGCTACATGAATGAAATATTTAGTTAGCCTCCACAGATAACAGCTTCTCTCTCGGTATAAACTTCACACAGCTTGTGTCAGCCCACTAGAAAGGGCTGCAGTGCAACTTCAGTTCCTACAAGGACGCCATGTATTTGTCTTGCGGTGTGCATTAAAGACCTTGTCTAGCATTAGTAATTACGTCTTTCCTCGACCAGTTCATTTTATTATATAGTTATGTTATTTTATGTTACATTAGGTCAGTATGTGTAATGGCCAAATGCCAAATGATGTGGCGCAATGGAAGACGGAAAATAGTAATATTGGGCTGCCAAAAGAGTGAAAGTTGTGCCTCGTGCATTGTAAAAGATTCAGTAGCCATATGGCCTTGGAATCTGGTTTTCTCAGAAGCTAGATAAAATGGCATCTAAATGTTTTGCCACTGATATGCTGGCTCACTTGCAGCATGCAGTGGCATAGGACTTTGGAGAATTCAAGATCCTTGTCCGAATCAGACTTGTGGATTGTTTCTTTTTGCTGGTCTTCCTTTGCAGGAGGAAGTGAATTGCTGCTGTCCCTGTCTAAGCAGCTCCTCATGTTGTTCCATGGTGAAATGCATGAAATTTGCATGAAACAACAACAACAAATCAGCCATATTTTTTCATTTCCGCTTCAGAGCAGTGTTGCCATCATGGAGGAGGAAGCTTATCAATGACAAGGCCAGCAGCCTCCCCTTGTAAGAGCCATCTTATCTCTATGCTTTGCTTCTTTCTAAAGGGAATCACTTCAACTTTAGTCTCTCTCTGTGCTTTAAATCCTCCTCTTTTGAAATGCTGAAGGACGCACAGCACTTACTATATGCCGCATGTACATGACAGACCTGGAGACATCCATTCTACATCGTGATTCAAATACTCAGAGCACCTACTATAAGGTGATAACATTTCTCTAAGGTGTGCAACTTCAAGGTCTGTAATTAATGTCTTCGTGCAGCTCTGATGCTCCTGCAGTTTATGGTGCATGTTCAGGAGCAGTGAGTGAGTGGCCCAGTATTAGGGAGACAGGATGTGGGTCATAGTGTACACTCAAACAGGCCACTTCAGGGACACATGTCCCCTGATCCGGAGCTTTTTATGAACTGCCAGAGAGGACAGAACCTGGCTTCACCATCCTGATATTTATAGTCCACACTCTGAATAGACTGTGTGTGTTTACACACTCCATCTCTTCTCTGCCGGTGTCCCTACCTTCCTCCTCTTTGATTGTGAGTCTGTGAATGTGTCAGCGTGGATGCTCATACCTACAAACGCGCGTGTGTGTTTACTGTAAATTTTGTGTCATCTACTGACTGTAGCTAAATTTAGGGCAGAAAACAGCCGGAATAAAAAGTAAGCAAGAGCCCAACTCTACTCTTAGGTTTGTTTTTTGCTTCTTGTAGACTTTGCTCAGTGAAAACAGTGCAGCAACCTTATTAAAAGTGTAGCATTCCACGTCCTGATTTTCGAGTGATGTAACTGTTGACTATTTTTATCTTTTTTTTTTAATATTGATCAACCTCTGGGTTATTCTTGTGATTAAACTGTGCATTATTTATTATATAAAGTATACCAAGATATTGTAAAATGCAAAAATCAAGTCATGAGATAATTGTGGTATTTTTCATTCTGGCCTTTTATTTGAAACCCAAATAAATATTCTCTTTGGAATGAAGTAAAACAGAATAGAGCTGATGGTTCATCAAGTGAAAACGACACACACACACACAAAAAAGGATTTTTGCTTCAAATATATGAGAGATTACAATTTGATCTTTATATATTTGTAATATATTTTTTGCTTTTAGAGTTTGGCCTGTCTTCTATATTTTATAGGCTAAACAGTGAAACGATAATATGAAAGTAGAGTCTTTCTTGGGTTTAAAAATCGAGAACCAGGGTACATTTTGCGGTTTTGCTTGCTAAAGGACTTCAAATTGATCCCCAAAATGGTTGCCAATTAATTTTCTGTCAGCCAGCTAATCAGCTGATTGACTGCTTGTTTCGGGCATGACGTTGCACAGGGAGCTTTGGGTGGTGCAGCAGTACGGTGACACAGACATAGAGATGATGTCAATGCCGTGACAGAGGCGAGGACAGGCTTGCCCGGACTCCTTTATCCTTTTAGCAGTGCTTAGATCAATACCATCCCTCCCTCCCTCTGTCTCTCTCTCTCTCTCTCTCTCTCTCTCTCTCTCTCTCTCACAGCAATCATGCATATATCCATCTTCTTCACTGGGAGGAGAGAGTTCGGTGCTATTGCATTAAATAATAAGAGGCCCAGACGATGAAGTTTGAGATGTGAGGTCGAACAGTACGTCACACTGCCAGCCAGCGGAGCTCTTTGTGTGTCTGCGGTTGGCTTCCTGGTGGTGTGACCGTTTGTTGCTTGTCAGACAGTGAAAGGTGAAAATGAGGGAGAGCTGTCTGCATGCACAGGATTTCATCTGCCCATTAGGTGATTGGTTTGTCCTGTTTGTGTGTGCCAGGCGTCTGTACGTCCTCTCCTTCATCCTCTTTCTCTCTCTCCATCTCCTCTGTGCTGTTCCACCATTTGGCAGATGTTCCCTGCCCCAACAGCCCCGTGACGTGGATGCAAACTTTGACTCTCACTGGATGTTGTATTTAGCCTCGAAACTCTCAAATGTAGCAGGGTATGGTCTATGTTACGGTGGACGCATTACTATTTTTTTTAAATTCCTTTTGAAAGACATTTTATTCCACAGCCTCACACAACCTCAAAACACACTGCATTACATTTTCTCGTGGTAGATTTATTTTATCTTGTGCAAAATTTAAGTTATCTCTGCAAAGAGATCATATTTTTTAGTCATGCCCGCAGCATGACTGTCCTCTGCTTTGGTGCTGACCGAAATCTAAACGTCTATGCGATAGATGGCCATGAAAGAAGGATCATTGGGAGTGTGCCCCACTGTTTTAGTGCCATGCATCCTTGGCTTCTGGACAGTTGTTGCTGATCCTGTCTACTTTCATTTGTCTCCGGGGTCAGTTTAAATATAGAGGCAGCATTAAAGTTTGGTTTTTGAGAAGATACCCGCAACTTTAAAGCTACAGTGCAGAAGTCTTTTTCTTTTTTTTATCTCCTCTTTATTAACGTCCAGGGAGGGTCAGACAGCCAGGCTTGTACCCAGAAATACACTGTTGACCATAAAATTGGAATTATTATTATTTTTATTTTTTTTACAGTGTGATTTATATAAATACAAATAAAAAGAGGAATGTGTCTGAAAACAAAACTACTCCAGCTTTGTGGACAACAGTGTGGTTACAAAGGTGCAGAGAATTTTCAGTAGTTTGAGTAAATTAATTCTTTATTTTGGTATATCCAATGGTAATATGGCCTCCTCCGAATATCATACCATATGTCTAAGAGCAGTGGATGATATCTGTGTTGCCCAGTCCGTCTCAAACGTCTTGCAGCGCCGCCAAGTTTAATCTGTGCCTGCCCTTGCAGATGATTCTTTTGTTTTTTAGACTCAAATCCCTCCTCTGATCAGAGACTTTTCTTGGATGCTACCAACATGTTTTGGCTAGCTACTCTGCCTCCATTGCAGTGTTGGCTTACTTAGACTTACACTCGGACTTAGACTTGGCCACATTGGTTCAGTTGCACATAAAAACACTTTTGAGGACCACAAGTAAAAAGAAAAACATTAACAACATGCAGTTATCTCTTACAGAAAGGTGAAAGTCCTGACGTGTTCACTGTGCTAGCGGAGCTGAATCAGTCTATTGGAGAATGAGCTACACTGCCCCTCTATAGTCCATTGCTGGTTGATGTAAAGCTCAAATGTACTGGTGCACCACCCTAGGACTGCTGCCTTGAACACCATGTTTAATGTCCTCTAGGCTCAAACGGCATCATGTGACCTTCATTCTAACAAACATTCATTTTTACCTTAACATTCCAATCTTTATTCCCATCAGTCATCTTTTGCATTGTGCCATCATGGTCAACATGGTAGACCTACTCACTAAACATCTAGAGCCTGAGAGCATTGCAAGCGTGGCTGTAACTGTATTTATTTGAGTGTCCAAATTCCAAGTGTGCGACTCAATCCGCTTGTGCGCTCCAATATTCCTTTACAGAACAAGAATTGCTGTCCGTGGCATGTCCGTGACCGCTGCATGACTCCAGAGCTGAAGGCAAAATGGCAAGATATTAGTGTGTAATCTCAACACTAAGCAGTAAATTGAGATTTACTGCTCAGTGTTGAATGGCCATTATATAGAATGTAGTAAATAAGGGTTACTACGCGTGGAAGGAGCTGTTGTATTGGAGCAGAATCCACACACATCCCTCTCCTGTATATTTTGAAACTCCACAGCACCGTGTAGCATCAGCTGCTCTCGAGGCGTGTTTTAATTTGTGTTTGAGCCGAAAACAAAAATGTTCTTCGTAGGATTAACTCATCGTGATCAGTCACTGTGGTCGGCTGTAAGGAAATGGCGTGTTTGGTTGGTTTGGTTGTGCATAGCATAGGATAGAGTTACGTTACAAACGCTCCTCTATGTATCAGCGTTCACTGCGTAGCTGCAGTTTTTTGTCGTTTCCACTCCAGTCCTGGAGTTTTCTCATCATTGTTTAAACGGGCACTGAATCAGTCACCTTATTAATTACGCCGGCTTTCTAGTCTCCTTCTTTGATGTTCACGTACAACTCACATGAATTAGTAATTTAGGATATTTATAAGCTTTCATCCTCAAAAGTACAAGAAAACAAGCTCACCTGGCAGAATCATTATCAGTGATTTCAGAGAATGATTTCATTTATCATGTATTGTCAGCACTGACTTTACTAATGCAGTTTGAAGAAATTTTCATCTCAGAACCTCTTTAATTATGGTTGTGGTTTTAAAGGCCAAGAAATTGTCCCAGGCACAACCTGTTTACCCTTTAAAACAGAGTAAACATTGTCTGCAGGTACCACCGCCTGCAGTTGAATTTTGGTCTGGTCACTCCATTAGCTAATTATTATTATAATAGGTGCAGATCTGTTGGTCCAGTCAAATAATATGGGCAGGTAACAGTGACCTCACCATACGCGTCATATTAGTTTATATAAAATGGCTGCCGTCAGAAGGAGACAGGTGTTTGGATTCAATACCTGTTTACTGATAGCGAAATAACGGCTATGCTAGGCTTTATTAAACACACGTCATATTTGTGTTCTTCAGCGATGCTGGAAGGTGAATTATCAAGATTCAGGATTCTTAATTGTCACCGTGTTGAGCACGCAACGAAAATTCAGGTGGATGTGTCTCAGTAACTACATATGGAAGAAAGTGTATAAAAAAGTATGTTCACACACACGCATTTACACACATATACTCTCATACAGCCACACTACAGATCCTCTCTACTTTACACTGCCATCGTACGCACTACAGCCATTATTGCACATTAGTGTCCATTTTGATACCATTGATCAGAAACAAGAAAAACCATTTACTGTGTTTAAGCTCAGCTAATAGGCTGCTGTCCTTAGCTTGATGTAAAGGATAGTAGTGGTTATCGTCTCATCTCTCTACAAATCAGTGTGCTTCTCAAAATGCCGAACTGTTCCTTTAAGTAACAGGCAGCGTTCACTGTTAAATGTTAGATTCCACTTATACTGACAACTGATTTATTATTGTAGTCTTAACAATGTCATCAATCTGTTAGACTCACACACAGACTCTAGTTCTGGTCTAAACATTTTTTTTTTTCGCATATAAGACAAATCCTCAAACTGAGCTTCAGTCTGAGTACGATAAGTCTGTTTGGTTTTCTGTCGAAGGAGCTCGCATGTAGACTGGAATCCTGACATGAAGTCTCTCAATCTGTAACAAGCTGTCACTGTTATATAATGCTCCGGCTTTGTTCTGTCCCACACACTTCATTGCTAGATTTACATCGCAGAGGCACTTTTCCTCCTGGTAGCTACTGTTAATGGTGAAAAACGTCACGGACGCGAGCCTCCACAGTGGACGTCTGCTCATGTTATCACCTGACATGGGTTAGTGACAGTTAGGAGCATTTATCTTAGTGTCGAATTAAAATGCAGTCAGCAAACCCGCTGACAGATTTCTTCTCCTTTCCTTTATTGAGTAATCATGCGCCCATGAGACTTGAAATGCAGTGTGCAAAAGTGGCTTTTCAAGAGCATATCTGATGCCTGCAGATGTAGGCCCGCCCTGTCATGTTAGATTTTCTGAAAGCAAAACAATCTACGCAGAGGAACACAGAGATCTTAATTCACTGCAGTTCGAGGAAGAGCTTATTTTTTCTATCAGCGAGCAGTCATAAGCTCTTTGAGTTGTATATATTATAGTTATTTTTAGTAATGTGTGATGTTGGTGTTTGTTTTTTCTCAGAACACCACAGAAAAAGAAATATAGCAAGTGGACGCCAAACTGAAAAGTAGCCCTATATTTGATAACGTAAAGTAACCGGGATCATCTTTAGCCCTTTGGTTATGTTTAACTGCTAGTTTGTGTTATTTGTTTTATTGAACACATTTTATTTTATCGGTTACCACCCTTTAAATCTCGCCTTTCTACTTTGACGTGCAATAGAAAAATGAACACTCTGCAGTCTGTTGTGTTCTCTTGACATACACTTTTATCAGACAAAGACGACTGGTGTTTCAAAACTGAAGATGTTTCTGAACAAGCTTGTGTTTCATTTTCCATTCATACATGCACAGGCTGGTTTCTCACAGTGAAAGAAAGGAGCCCATTCATGAGTGTCAGTGGAAGTTAGTTCACCAGAGCCGGGTTCAGGGCTGACTACGGCCTGGTCATTGTTTAACTGGACAGAGAAAATAGAGACGGTGATAGTCAGGGGCCGGGGCTCAACCTCACTGTTACTGTCCTAACAGTAGAGCATTCAAGCACTATCTGATCTCTGACTGAACAAGTGGAGACAACAACGATTATCTCCCACACTTATCTCTTTTTGTTTAGGAATCTGGCAGAATATTGTTTTATGGAAACAAATGATTGTCTTCTTAGTTCATGGATGTATCTGAACCTTGCAATAACAGTGGGAAATGTAACAATGTATCCCAAGATACTATACAGTATCAAGGGGTCCATATCTCTAGGTGTGTCGAGCCATTGTGGCCACAAGCTGTTTAGTTGCAGCTAAGAGTTATCATTTTGTGAATAAGTGTAAGGCCCAAACAGAGAAAAATGATTTAAAAAATAAAAAAGGAAGGATTAAAAAGGATTTTTAAGGGCATTTTTAAGTAACTGGTACCAGCAAATTTTTGCCATTTTTGCTTTAAAAGTGACTGAAACTATTAATCAGTTCATTCATTTTCTGTCAGACCCGTGAATAAACTGCTAATTTCAGCTCTGTATGATATTTGCTCAACACTGGATTCATCTTTATCTCTAAGGTGCTTCATTGGTTTGCTTAACAACCAACAGATATCCGTACTTTCCTCATCTCGCCTGTTAAATAAGTCTTATTCTGTATGTATACATATATACTGTATATTTGATGTGCATCTGCATACACAATGTGCATGTGTTATTTTTAATTTCGAAAAAGGCAAAGTGACATTTTTTTTTCTCTGGTAAGAAAAGAGAAATGTATGTGTGGTGAGATCTGCTGATGACTGGCTGTCTATCCAATAGAGGCAGCTCATTGGGTGTGGGCAGCATATCGTCAGGGGCGGCACAGCAAAAATAATCCAAACATTAGTTACATTTGTGTGACCAGTTTTTTATAGCCCCTCACACCACATCCTGTCAGTTTGATATGATTTTATCTTTGTGGGTGCAACTTTCTAATGAGTAGGTATCCACTGAAGCAGATCTCAGTCACAGAAACACTGTGGACTGGTGCAGGACAGGTGGATTTCTGGTCGACCTACTGGAGAGGGGGAGCAGGTTAGAGTAGGGATCTATCAGACAGCAGACCTCCATTACTGAAGTTCGCCCAGGGCACTAAACAGGGTAGAGCAGCCTCTGCTATCCAACATATGATTGTGAATGTTGACAGCAGGAATCCAGATGTCTTAAAGTTAATGTACGTGCTTAAACTTAAACTTTAGGTGGCCATTTAACTTTGTAAAGCAAATAACTATGGAGCGTTTTCATCAGTCATGTGTTCCCTTGGCTTTCACCCACTGGTCAAGTGCAGCGACTTGCCATCACAAGTCAAGGGGAGTCGGCTGCCTACTTCGCTGCTAATGGAGCATGACACCAAAGATAGAGTACCCTATACCAACCATTGCCAATTTAAGAGCAGTCTAAAATCGTACGTAGACATTTCTGAAGTTGTAAAAACCTTCTGAATAAAATAACTATCTAAAAACTTAACATACCGTAATGTTGAAGTGTTGCAGCGTTGAATTTCAGTTGTTGTTACTTTGTCTAACTTTTGCATCAGTTTGATTCCGTCACAAGTATAAATGGTTCACACTGGTGCAGGCTACGTATGTAGGTTACGCCATATGTGTGCCAAAGATTTATAAACCGTGCTTAAGGTTATGTCTCTTGATGGTTGTGTTCAAAATATTTCTGTCTGACTGAAGCAGCGTGACAGTTTTGACAAGACAATAAAGGCATGATCTAAAATGTAACTCCTTACCTTACGGTGTAAATATTTCTTTCTCCAAAAATGGTGTCTGCTAATGTTATTAAAAAAAGTTAAAAGAATATGTAAACTTTGCTTGTATAAGATGTAGCAAAAGCTTCAACGCTGTGTAATATAGATAGACCAGAATTAGTCAGCCTGTCAGGGCCCTCCACAGTGGGGAATAGACTGGAATAACAGCTTAGCAGTCAGAGTCATTAGAGCAAGCTGAGCCTCAGAAACATCATATTCCACCGAGGGACCACCCAGTCCTAAGACTCAAACTCCCAGACAACTTCACTTTCATCCTACCCTGATCCACTGAGGTGAATACAAAGCAGCTCTTTGCTTGCGTGCAGCTGCTGTAAACGGCCAGTTTGATGATTTATCACGTTGTTTTCTTCATGTAAGGGATTTAGATGTTCACACTCAGCACTGCATCTCCTATAACAGAATTCCTTTTTCTTTATCAATTTATCCTGAGTGTCGATTCCAAAATGGCAAGTTGAAAAGCAATGGAGAGAACCTCCGTTTCCTTTGCAGTGCAGGTATAGGACTGAGCTGTGCTCGGTTATTACGAGGCGTTTGTGGGCTGGATGTACCTTGAGGGAAGAAGTGTGAGCTGCAGAGACTCAAGTAAACATTTAATAGCTTTCATGTGTTTTTCTTTTATCTAGAACAGAACACAGTGTTGATGTTAAAGGGGATGAAGAGGGATGAATTGTAAGTTCTGCACTTATCTGCTTTCTAAACGCAATAATATGGTTAGTGTGTGAAGAGTAGAAAGATAACAAGATTAGGAGTTAATCCATTTTTTTGGAGGTGTGATGGCAGTTTATGGTGATGAGAGCGAGGAGCAATCTGATTGGTTAAAGGCCATGCAGACAGTGATAGACTGGATGGGCTTGGATGGCTCATCCAATCCTGTGCCAAGTATGTTTTGTACTAGTTTTTAATGTTCTGTGCAACCATCCAGACTAAAATACTTTGCACTGTTACTGGACGAATTGAGGTGTATGCATGTACAAATAATATTTATAACGCACAGAGGATGAATCCCAAAGACTTGGTGCTGTCTGACATTTTTCTAACCATCCAATGATTGGAATGTCTTTTCAGAGTAGTAGTGCTTATAAACCTGAAGCTATTTGCATGTACTAGCACCTTTAGACTTCTTACTCTGCCAGTAAGAAAATAAACTACACTCAGGTCCAGCGTGGTGTAGTACTTTCACACGGTTACACGTGTACCAGTCAAGTGTACCATGCCTAAGATGGATGTTAAAATGCATCATATTCCTTCATGTGTATACTCTGTCAATGTGCATGTTAGCACTCCTGTCCTGATCACAGATGGTTTACAACTTCAGTCAACCATCTGGCATGCCATCTCATCTCTTTTTTGTAAAGGCAGAGACACAATAGCCTCTGTCTCCATTGTCTGGTGTCGGCTTCCTCCTACAAAGTGTTCTCACTACAAAGTGAAACACCGCAGACCACTAATCATTAACCCCAAAAAGGGATCTGTCTCTGGGCAGTTGGGCCAGCAAGGAAGATGGAAAATGTTGATGACGGTTTACCTTTTAAGAGAATCTGGAACCAAAGATTTGATTGAGACTCATGTCAGACTTTTGATTCACAGTGTTGTTCTTTCTATGATTTCATTACACAAAAGAATGAGTTGTGGTTTAAACTGTCTCAAATTGAAAGCCTTTATTGTACTACAGTTAACACCTTTGAATGGAGTGAGTGCACCAGCTGAAGAATGCAGTCATAACAGGAAGAATGCAGTGTTAACAATCGATAACAGCTTACTACTATTATATCAGTTAATTTCACATTTCGAGGCTTGAAGAACCTGATAGATTGATAACAGTGTCAGAGCTAGTGTTGTTAAAGGTGACCTTTATTTTATCTCCTAACCTAGCAGGCGGCAGTCTCCCATGAGGCAGAGAGATAGCTAGAGATGTTAGCCTTGATTTAATTTCCTGACATAATATTCGCAGCCACTCAATAGACGACATTCTTCCAGTGACGACGCTGAATTACAATCACACCCTCTTCATTTCAGAGCCCTTCCGTATGGCTGGTCATCATCTCTAATAGCTGAATGAATATTGGCATTCTGGCTGCATGTGAACCTGAATGATCGTTGTTGTTGTTGTGAGAGAAGCACATTGAACATCTTCAGGAAAATTCTTATTTGTCTTTCAATCTACAGTAAGCACGCAATTTGAATATAAAAAGTAACCGACAGCCAAGTAAATTTTGTTTTTGTTTTTTTCCTTGTCCACAGGTACAACCCGCCCCCCTCGAGACGGAGAGGTCCCAGGGGTGGATTACAACTTCCTCTCTGTGGAGGACTTCCTAGAGCTTGAGGAGAGTGGCACACTACTGGAAATAGGAACGTATGAAGGTGAGGCTCATAATGATAATCATCATAACTGGCACTCGACGTGACTCATGATAGCGCAGGTGTCCCCATTCTCCACAGACACAGTGAGTGTGCAGCCATCAAAATGTATTCTTCCCTACATGCGGGCAGGCTGTGAGACTATGCACTCAGTTGATTCTGATTAGACTGTGCATGATGGGGGAAGATGCATCCAGGAGACAGCAGGTCACTCCACATCTGCCCCTCTCACTCTGATTAGGACAGTGTTGTGCAGTGCTAAGTCCCGTACTGACACAAACCTGTGTGTGTAAAACATGTGCGCATGTGTGTGTTTGTTTGTGAGGCTGTGTGTTACACAGGGCTAAGTCTGATTTGTGTGTGCATGTGTGTGCGGTGACTGTGCGCGTGGGGCTGGAGAGAGAATGTTACGACATTAATCTGCTTGGCACCGGTTCTGCTGTGTGTTGGCACGTTTCTCCCTTTCACGCAGACAATGTCAAATACCTGTCCGCAGGAGTCTGTGTCTGTATCTGTCCACCCAGAGAACTGGAGGAAGAACAGATTATTTTTATTACCTTCAGCAAAAAAAAGCAGAACAACCTCGTTTGACTGCAATATCTCTAATCTTTTTCCAAATAGTGTTTGTGCAGTGGTATTCTGTTTATGAGTTGATGGCCAGAGAGTTGACAGGAAATTAAATGAGATAATATTGATAAATTCAAGCTGTTAAAGGGCTAGTTATGCGCTTCCTCTCTTTCTAACCTAAATTTGCACGAGAAGGTCTGTACCTTTCTTCTGCGCAGCTGGTTAGCTTAGCTTAGCATAAAACCTTGAGACTGGGAGACACTGCTTTACTAGTTTTGTTCAATCCAACCAAAACTTGCATCTTGCTCTGCTAGCTCATCCTGTTTGCTTTTGGACGCAGCCAACTATCTATTCCTCCTGCCTTCAGTTTTAATGCTAAGCTAAGCTAAGCTAACTAGTGACTGGCTGTAGTCCTGTGTGTTGTTTTCTTCATTGACATTTTTGCAAGAAAGTTAAAATACGTATTATTAAACTTTGGCTTTTGTATAGGTCAAGGCTAGGTCAAGACATGCTAAGCTATACTAACTGGTACCGGCTCCAAAGGGAATGGACAGATATAAAATGTGCTTCTTTTTTAAAAACTAGCACCAAAAAGCATTTACTAGCATCACTGTACATGGTGTGCATTAGACTTTAGACCCAAGCCACCACACCAGACATATATAAATATGTCTGGGTCTTTGATTGCAGTGCTGACTAAATCAATAACATTTTCCGTCTGAAAAAAAACAGAAAGGTTACTAGAACAAGTTGGACATTGTGATCTGATCCATTGTCTTTCTCCGTCTTAATGTGCTTTCAGAGTCCAGACAATATGGCTCTACAACCTCAAATACAAACTGGAATCATTTCATTTTCCCACTGGCTGCTTATTTCCATGATTTGTAGTCACATTGTGATCCAGCTTTTATTATATCTCTCTCCTCTCAGCGTAAGATTAGGACGTTTCATAGATCCTGTGCCTGCTATCTCTCTCTGTCCCCCCGCGCTGCCTGTTTTTATCCCCGGCTTCCTCTCTCTGTCTCTGTTTCTCCTTCTCCCTCCTTCTGTGTCTCTCTCTCAAGCATGCTAATGTCCTTCTTGTTGCCTAGGTAACTATTATGGGACCCCCAAGCCGCCAAGGCAGCCCATCATTGGGACAGTGATTCTCAGTGATGCAGGTTCCCGTCAGTCCACCCCACTGCGCACCAAGTCCTACAATGACATGCAAAACGCCCGCGTAGTGCCTGCTGACGACGATGATGACGACCAGGCCACGGAAATGAACAACAGTTTTACAGGTGAGTGCACTGCTGCAGCTCTCCAGCATTTCTCTCTCTCTCGTTTTCTCTCTCAGTTTGCTGAAGTTTCTGTTTCTGCAGCTTTCTTGGTCTCTGCATGTGTAGTATTCTCCACCTGTGCTGCGTTTGTTCTCCACTCTGTGCTTGTTTAGGAGTTTCTCTGTATGCGTGCGAAAGATTGGGAGTACAAAAGAAGAGAGATAACGTGTGTATGTTTATGATTCTCCCTTCTGTCGTACGGTGATGTGTGTCTGGCGGTTACATCATGTCTTTGTGATGCTGATTTCTTTTCTGTGAGCCTCCAAACACTGCCATCTGCCTGTGAGGAGGGGTGTAGAGGGTGAAGAAGTAGATCACACTCACAAGATTCATCCTTTTCTCTGCAGGACACAATCCTTATTTACATCTGCAGCTTATTTTTGTGGGTTTGTCCTTAATGATTTCAGCAGGCCGAGCGATAAAGTGTTGTTACCTGCCTGCTACATCACAATACATTTAAACCGAACTGTTGTGTGTATGCAAGTTATTTTATGGTACGAATAAAAAAAGGAAAAGGTTGACATTATGAGGTTTAAAAGCCAAAGCCTCTCTTCTTTTCCTGTCTTCTTGGAGCTCTATCCTGTTTTAGGTGCAGGAGATGGTGTTTTTTTTCTCAATGCTGTGAATCTATGCCCTCTCTGTGTCCCCCGGCCAGGCTGCCAGAGTGTTGAATTTGCATTTGATCAACCCTGAAAGGCCCACGGAAGTGTTGGAGGATATTTGGCTGGGACTGGGGAGTAAATGGGAATGGGGGTTGGGATAGCTCGGAGGCTTATGTGTGGAGAGGTAAAAACGGGCGGGGGTCAAAATGAGTTTCGGAAGGGCCGTTGCTGAAAGAATTAGCATTTTCCTGTGGCCCTTTTGATTACACTAGAAGTGGGCGGCAACCAATAGGATAGGGGGAAGGTGAAATGCAGGGAATTTGGTGTGGCTGAAGTTTCCTGCTTGTTTCTGTTCTTTTCATGCATGCATGAGACATAAACTGTGTTCTTGTTCTTTTTTTGTTCTTGTTCCGTGTTGTGGTTGTTGCGTTGCCCAGGATCCTTAGTGCGTAGTCTCTTCCCCTCTCCTTTGTTGTGCACAGGTAACCCTAACGACCAGGACGAGAGCCGCGGCGGCATCCTCCGGCCATACCCTGCACGTGAAAATGCTCCACCCTTCGGTCTGAACAATGCAGCCGCCTCCACCGCAGAAAGCGGGCAGCAGACCCTGGCAGAACCGCAGGTCTCTCCTGAGGACCCGCTGGGACCGCTGCCTGAAAACTGGGAGATGGCCTACACGGAGAACGGAGAACTTTACTTCATAGAGTATGTATCAACAACCTGCAACACGTAACAGATTAATCCACTGAACACACTGCCTGAGTAAGCATTTCTCACCGTAGCTCATGCTGTAGTTGGTGTTTTCTGTGTTTCACCTGCGCTATTATCCCTTCTGTTCGTCCAGTGGCTTGTCTTCCCCAATGATTTGGTTTTTAGGCCTCCCCAGCCAACCTGCCCAGCCCCCTGGGTGACACTGCTTTCCTGTTAATCCCTGCATGTCCCGATCTCAAAAGGAGATCACAACCTGATCACCTGACTACCTCCACTTCTCTGTCCTCTCTGCAGCACGGCAAAGGCACACCACCAGGACATGGCTGTGTGTTTTCAGAGCTTGTATGTTAATTTCTGCTATCACTGAATTACAGTATGTTCTTGTTTGAGAGTGAGAGGGAATAGTCAGGTTGTGTTTGTTGATATCCTGTCTGTGTCACCCTGTTCGTTCCTGTTTGCAGCAGACGCCTCTGTCCTCTGTAAACTTGCTGACGTGATTTTCTTTTTTCTAATTCTTATTGATGCATCCATGCGCCCCTGCTGTGCTTTTATGTGTCAGTTTGACGGCCTGCACTGAATTATTCTGTTGTCTTGTTTGTTTCTTCAAAGCCACAACACAAAGACCACATCATGGCTGGATCCTCGGTGCAGAGACAAAGCCTCCAGGCCTCTGGAAGAGTGTGACGATGATGGTAAGTTTCTACACATCACTTGCAAATCAAAAGTATGCATTCCCACTTCTCTGTAGTGGTTTTGAAACAGTAGGTGGTGCTTGAGGTCTCCAACATGGGGCTAATTTCTAGTAGTGTTTTTAGTGCTTTGATCTGGTTTTGATTGCAAGATTTGTTGATCAGAAATGTGCCCTACATTTGTCATGTTGTGAATGCTGTTGTCGTCAAACCTGTTTAAATATAATTACCAAATAAACATCTGCTAAATTCCAAAGGACACTGCGTTCAGTGCACAAATTGCAAACTTGCACCATCAAGTGGTGAAACTGAACGTGGCACTTCTCTAGATGGCTCAGGTTGTGTGTAGATGTTGTTATTCCCTGTGATTATCAGTTTCTAAGGGCTTTGTGTTTCCCCTTTTTCCTTCCTCTCGACTGTCCACTTTCCTCATTCTTCATTTGCCCTCTACCCCCCGCCTCCCTCCTGCTGTCCATCCCTTTTCTATTCTTCATTTTGTTTTCTTTGTTTCATTCTGCTTTCAACTTGGAGAAGAGGGGATACATACCGAAGAGCTGGAGACTGATTTAGGTAAGGATTTCCATTTTTTTTTTTGTTCAAACCCAAGTTTTTGCTGGAGATCTTCTACCAGATTAAGGTAATATCATTTCAAACGTCCACTTCTTTAACAGGAGACAGTCTAAAACGAAATGTGAGCTGCTGGATTCTGTAAGAGGGCTAGAGTTGGATATTTTTTGATTCAGTTACGAGAACCATGAGTGGTGCTTTAGAGCAATATTAGAATATTTGGACTCTGATGCAGTCGATGCTTGTGTTAGCTGCAGAAAGCAGTGGCACATATCGACAGCTGGTGGTGGTAATGCGCTGTAATGGCGTTGTGACTGTGAAAGAACAGGAATGAATGAAGACGTCATAAAACCATAAAAAAGTAATCTAGAGTTTCAGTGGGTTCATTAAGGTTTTCCATTTCTCAGGATGTATTTCCAGAGAAAATAGGAGTTCGGCTCTGGGAAGATATTTTTACCTCTGCATTCACACCAACTGCTAATCTCCAGGAACTTTCCCAGAAGTAAAAGTTCCCTAGCACACGTTTGTGTTTTCATATAAGAGAAGAAGATTAATCTAATTAGTCTGCTTGTGTATGCAAGATGCAAAAAGAGTTTCAGCTCCCTCAAAAAAGGACAACAAACTCTGGATTACGCCTGGAATCCTGGACTTTTCTGTAGTCAGTCAGCTTTCTATTGTGTGGCTCCTTCCTTATTATAGAACCTTTTGATAGGATCCATTTTGAAAGCAGGCTAAACACTTGTGTAATTGATATTATTTATTAGGGCCTCATTTGATTCAGGTGGATAAGGGCCCTGGCAATGCTAGCTGCCTGGAATGGTACATCTGTGGTTGCCCAGCTCTGGCATGGCAGAACCATTGCTGCATCTTTAACAATCTGCAGCGGTGTTCAACTTGGCAGGGCCCCACCAAGTTTGGTTGAGAAACACTAAATCTAAATCGAACAATATGTGTCCGCTGAGAAGCCAGCAGGGTGGTTTTTAATCAAAATATGTTTCAATCGATTTTCTTTGGATCTCTCTTTCAGTTTCGAGACGGTAAATAAAAAAAAAATGGTGGAAACCCTCACCATCAATGAGTTATATCTGTGTCTGTGACAGAAATAACTGTAATAATATTTTTGGCTGTGGGTTTTATTACAGTTCTTGCTCTGCTCGCCAAAGGTCCCTGTAGGCTAGTAGTTTGTAACAGAGCCTCACAGCTTTAATTCATTACATGTAGTCCTGTGAAGTACACTCTGTGTGGTTTAGTTATATGTTGTTGATCATGCTCAGCCTTTGTTCCTAACCAAAATCTGTGCCAAAGGGTTGTGTTTTCTTGGACATTCGGAGTCACTTTGTGTGCTTTTCGCATAATAAAAGCAATGTTTACAACTTCACAGTATGTAGCATTAACAGCAAGTCACTCGTCCAGTCCAACATATTTGGAACATGTGACGCCAAGGACACAGTTTGATATACTGCGTGTACTTAAGGTTTTGCAGAAATCGCTCAGCTGCCGATTCTTATCCAATTGTGTGTATTTGCAAAGTCGCGCAAACAACCCTGTAATGGAGCAAGAGCTCGGTCTCAAGCAAGACTTCCAACGTCTGGCTGCATGCCTTTAACATTGCTGGCTGCTCAGATGCAGACGGTCTGTGATTATTGATTGTGAAATCCAATCTTTTATAAAAGTGTTTACTGGACTTGGGAGAAGCCCACAGGAACACAAAGAGGTAATGTCTTTGTGTGAAATCAAATACTGCGAGGAGCAGAGCTGATGCCAACATCTTAATGGGAATGTGTCAGTTTAATAGGCCTCATCTGTCCGCCCCTACTCGTGGAGCGTGGTCGCGTGTACGGGTGTGTGCAGAGACGCGGAGTGAGTGACTGAGCTGAGAATGCTATGCTAACATTTAGTTTTTTTAACAGTGTTTTAAATGACCAGACCCAAGTTGTGGCCTGAGCTGCATTCTTGTATAGACCGTTTTGAAGATACTGTATGTTGTATCTGTGTGTTGTTGGTCATAATGAGCGCAGTAAAAGCGGCTGTTGGCAGCAGGAGAGCGCTCCGGGTCGTTATCATTGATAGGTCTGACGTTTTGATGATAGATAAATATGCACTACTGGCACAGCTAGAATCTCCTCTGCCTGTTAGAGACACTTTAGGCTCCAAACATACTACTTTCACTCAAGCAATAAAACAGAAAACGTAAAGAAAGTGCTGCAAGTTCTTGGAGCAAACCACAACTATAATTTCAGAAATACAATAAAAGAAAAAGGGGTTGCTTTCAAAGTAAAATGGGAACACTGATAAATGATCATGTTGTAGTAAAAATGTTATTTTGTACATGATGCCATTTGTGGGAAAATCCAAAACAAGTTATAAGCATTGTTTCTCATAGCCGTGAGAGAACTGGAGACATCTAACTGGATAAAATAATGACTGTGGTAAACCAGGCACACTACTTCACTTAGCTCTACTAATGACCGAAGTAAAAGTGTTGTTTTTTGGTGTCTAATGCTGTGTACCTTCTGTGTTTCAGAGCTGCCTCCAGGATGGGAGAGAATAGATGACCCGGTGTACGGCGTGTACTATGTAGAGTAAGTTAATTATCTTATTGACGCAGCATCTCACAAACACAGACAGGGTTCCTCCAAATGAAAGAACCTCCCACGCGTCTTTTTAAGAGCCCATCGATAAGAGCATGCGTGACATTTTGTTATTTAAGAACTGTCCTCCCTTTCCTAACCAGGTTTTACCCTTATTTTTCTGTCTTCTCTCCCTGTTTCTCAGTCATATAAACAGGAAGACGCAGTATGAAAACCCAGTGGTGGAGGCGCGGCGTAGAAAAATCCTGGAGCAGCAGCAGCCGCAGCCTCCAGAAGGTGAGCGGTATATTCGAGGTTCGTTTCCTGCCCTGGCACGGCACCATTTCTTTCTTTCTTCATGTCTGTCAGTGTCATGTCCTTCTACTTCGTCTGGTGCTCTCCGGGGTTTCGGCCAGACTTGGTTTTCTCTCTACTGTGACATGACTTCATTTGCCTTGTCTATACATGATAATAATAATAATAATAAAACAAACAAACTTAAAACTAAAAGCAAACCTTGATCCTCTGTGGAGGTTTTATTAAACAAAAGCTGGCCCAAGCCCCGGCGTCGTCTTTGCTGATTAGGTTTTAATTTACGTGATTTACGATCATATATGCTCTATGCCATGTTGTATTTGATCATTTAATTTAATTTGTGTTACCATGAAGACATGAGGGAGAGGTTTTTGCTTTAGCCCTGAGGTTATCAAAGGGACTGGGTGACGTGAAAACAACCAGTTTGAGACAGTGCAACTATTAGCTATTATTATATTATAAAATAAATAATAATAATTTGCTAATCTTCAGGGTCACACCTCAGTCCAACTTTGACAGACATGATACTGATATATTTAGATTCACTGCCAAATGATATCAACATCACAGATACACCCGTACTGTAAGTCCGCTAAACAATCATCTTAAACCAAACTAAAAGAATAACATTACATCTGTCATTTTAAGCCTTCTTCAGTCCCACAGTGATCCATTAATAGCTGTCTATACATGCCTGAGTATATTTCAAACAGGAACTGCTAATAACTAATTCAGTATAGCTTTAACAGTTTACCAAATGAACATAGGCTATAAAAACGGGGCATCTGCATCTGCTCACTGCTTACCTTCTGTTGTTACATAAGTCAAAGAATAGCATGGGAGACATCAACTAACAATAATGCATTTGTTTGACAGTACTAATATTCACGTTTAATACATATATCTCTTTAACACTCAATTTTGTGGAATGGGAATGTCAAACGCATGACATTTAAACGGCCAGCCACTGTATTATTTTTATAATTTATTACAACATTATAATTGCTGAGACCTGATATTGTTTGATTTTTGCACAGCAACATTAAGTAATACAGGAACCAATCATGACGAATAATGGTATAGACAATGATAAATGAATGAGCTGATAGCAATTGAATCATGTGCCAATTGTGTGTAGTATTTGCTTAAAGCTCTGTGTTTGTGATGCTGTCGTGTGTGTACTGTGTATGTGTGCAGCTGTGTCTCATTTAAATACACCTTTGCGCTAAATGTGTTTGTGGATTAACGCGCGGAGGATTGTGTCTGTGCAGAGTGGATAGAAGAGCACTCCTCAGCTGCAGCACCACTGGGAAACTATGCTCCAAACCACCTGGAGACCTACAGGGACCCCCAGGTCCCACCAACTCTACCTCCCGGCCCTGCAGGAGTCAAACGTAAATCTCTATGCCTATAGACCCTGTATACATTATGATTACAACTAGTTCATTTAACTATAATACAAGTGGAATTGTGGAAGTGACAAGAAGATACACACAGACAATAAGATAGTTTCATTGTTGGTCTTAGCAGGTGTTAATAGTATCAAGATCATTTGAAGACTCTTTATTATCCACAAGCTGATCTGAGAGATAAAATCAGATATGTTGAATCAGAGTTGTTTCTTCTGTGTCCTGCAGGGGGGAAACCTTTCTTCACGAGAAACCCAGCAGAGCTGAAAGGAACCTTCATCAACACGAAGCTAAAGAAAAGCCGTCGCGGCTTTGGCTTCACTGTGGTTGGTGGCGACGAGCCAGATGAGTTCCTGCAGATCAAAAGTCTTGTGCTGGACGGGCCTGCTGCTGTGGATGGCAAGATGGAGACAGGTGCAGTACACGACCACCAACCACAGGGGGCACTGTTTTCATTCAGCCACACTGTGGTGCTCATTCGCTTCATTTATCTTCACAGAAATGTCCCCATCACTGTAGACAAATATACCGCAAACTGTGTAATAAGAATTTGACCTGATTTCTGTTTATTTATGTAAAGGACCTGCTTTCTAACAGTATGCTCTTCCTTTGTGCAGGTGATGTGATAGTCAGTGTGAATGACACCATTGTGCTGGGCTACACCCATGCTCAGGTGGTGAAGATCTTCCAATCCATCCCCATCGGCTCAATGGTGGACCTGGCCTTATGCCGTGGCTACCCACTGCCCTTTGACCCCGACGACCCAAACACCAGCCTCGTGACCTCAGTGGCAATCTTGGACAAGGAGCCCATCATTGTTAACGGACAAGAGACGTTTGAATCGCCTTCCAGCCAGGCCGGGCCCATCAACGGCATGCGCGAGCCACGGCCACACAGTCCCTCAGCTGAGGTGGCGTCCAATGGCTCACACGGCTATGCCAGCGATGTGGTCACCCTGGCCTCGTCTATAGCCACCCAGCCCGAGCTGATCACCATCCACATGGAGAAGGGCGACAAAGGTTTCGGCTTCACGATTGCCGACAGCCTGACAGGAGGAGGGCAGAGGGTCAAGCAGATAGTGGACTATCCGCGGTGCCGTGGCCTGAAAGAGGGGGACATTCTGATGGAGGTCAACAAGAGGAACGTCCAAAACATGAGTCATAACCAGGTGGTGGACCTGCTGAGCAAATGTCCCAGAGGCAGTGAAGTCACCATGCTGGTGCAAAGAGGTATGTATTACATGTTGGCGTCGAGCATTTTTCAGCAGGGGTGGATAAACAGCTGCAGGGACTGAAGTTTTGACAGGAAGGGCTGTGAGATCAAAACAATGCACTGTTGTCTGCTGAGTTTGAAGAGCTGGCACAGAACGAGTGACATAATGAACAAGCAGGGGAGAAAAGTGAGGCGCAAGGCAGAGAGTGGGTGGCAGGTTGAACATGCTCGCGCCGGATGGGACGGAATGGGAAGAGGTAAAGAGACGGTGGGAAGAGCTGGTGGTGGTGGAAGAGCGGATGAGTGTGGGAAGGAGTGGGAGGATGAGTGATGAATGAGAGGGAGGAGAAGAGGAGGACACTGGGTCAGGGGCTCGTATATCAGAGGCTTTGTCAGTTGCCACTTTCTTATGCTGCCTATATGATAAGTCAGGTGTCATGAAGGTTGTGTCTGTTTATAGCCTGCTAGGAACGTTCATCGTTCAGGCACACAGGCCTAATATTATCCTGATACGTAAGTTGTAGATTAATGTGAACTTTTAATGCTTACTTCATTTCTCAGGCTACTTGCTAGCACCCGTGCACCAACACGCTACACCTATGGCCCGAATGAAATGGAGATAAATGTTTTTCTCATTGAAATGTCATCCAAACAAATTGTGTGGCTGAGGTGTACAGTATTCACGCGGACACTGAATGACATTCGAGGTCCCTCATTTGTGTCCAGCCCTGATTGTTGCTAAATTGCCGTTCATGTTGGCTGACCCACATCTCTAATAGGGGCAGGTTGGGATATGCACCCCACATCAATTATGTCCTCTAATGAGCTGACCTTGTGCACTGCTGCTGGAATAACACTGCTGTATTGTGTTAAATGTCAGCATCATTATGGACCTGTGTGTGTGTGAGAGAGAGTATAATACGAACGCAGGGCAGTATTCCTTACACCAGAGCACAGAGGGAGAGGTGTAAAGAAGCTGAGCGAAGGATAAATAGGAGGGGGGAATCAGGCGGTCGGTGAAGACGACAGGTTGACTGACAGCGGCGTAGATCACCTCTGTTAGCTTTGACACCAGCCTGTCGTTACTGTGGGTTCAGGGGAGTGACCAGGTGATGGGGGACAGAGAGTACACACCCACAGACAGCCACTGGGCTGACATTTAGATGACTTAAGGTGGCTTGAAATCTTAAATAAGTAAAACAGGGAACCTTTCTACCAGTCCTTCACTGCAAATGTTTGAATTTATTTTCACAAAATGTCTATTTTTGCAGAAAAGAAGTCAGATGTCATCTGCAAATATTTTGAGCAAATATGGAAATTTTGCTGGATTAAAACACAGTTTAAGAATCGGCTAAAATATAGTTTAAATCTTCATTAGGATTAGGACACCTGGAGTTCAGATCCACACTACTCACATAAGATGTCTTGCTAGTTGCTGAATCTCTCTCATGATGGATTGACGTTTGGCTCATGATCAAAAACTAACGCAGCCCAACACCAAGCAAGTGCAACAACACAAGACCCAAGAAATTCATAGCTAGCTAACCAGCTGAAATGACTTACTAGTCCAACAGCAGGACAGCCAACTTAGTGTCTATTAGCTTCTATTTCAGTAAGCTCTTAACGGCAACTGACGGCCAGTCCAGGATTTAGTCTTGTCCGGCCTCTTGCTTGCTCTCTGTGAACGTTCTTGTTCGCAGCATGATCTTCGTACTATGGAGTATACAATCTAGATCTAGCTTCTTCCTATAGAGGTGAAGCTCCATAGTTGGTGGCATGTGACCTCGTGCTGTAAAGCATTACGCATTTTTCAGTGGTGATAAGCTCATGTTCTATAGTACCAGAATAGACATTTAGGGCACAGAGTAGAAATGAACGAGGCATCAATCTCCCTATTAGTCAGTCAGTAGTTGTGATTGTTCTGTTATTTTAAGGTTGGACTATTAAATCTAACATGTCTCATTATAGTATAAGTAAGAAGGAGTCTGGACATGCATTTAATGGCGGCTTTGCTGGCACCCAGACAGTACTGTAGTTTGAAGCACAGCCCTTAGCTTGTTTAAAGTCTATTAACATGACACCAACTGAACCTCTGAACAAAAGGTTGGTCACAGATCTCACTGTGTCCACTAACAAACACTTCCAAGCTATGGTGAACAAAGGCAGCCTCTGGCCTTAAATCAAACGCCGGCAAAAATGTAGGATCAAAAGAGCACTGAGTGACTCACACCATGTGAGTAAAATTTTGTCAGGCTGATGTCACGACATCCAGACATTTACTCGTATCGTCATTATTTCTGCACGATGTAAAGACACCGTTAGTCAGTCAAGAGAAAATTTGATTTCAGGTCATTTGAAAGGTTCTCTGTCTGGTTCAATACGACAGTTTCACTTTTTTTTTTATCTCATTCTAGATTTAACATCTAAAGGTTTTGGACAATTAGCCAGACAAAGCATGTAATTTTAGAGAATGCACCAGGGACTCTGGGAAGTGATCTGTGATTGCAATCAACGTATTATTGAGATAAATAAACCGAAACTACACATGACAGATAAATCAGCTTTTTTTTAAAGTATTTTTTTATATTATTTCAAACAGCATTAGCAGAAGCTCCACTTGATAACAACTGCTCTATGGTTTAAGATCTGAGCCTGATTTTCTGTCAGAGAAGGATGCCGTGACCCAGGCGCATAAGTGTTCACAAACAACAGCTCTGGGAACTAAAAGGATCGCGATAAGAGGAAAATAGAGGATGAGAAATAGGAGAGCCACGGATCACGTTTAGGGAGCGTGGAGGTGGAGGATTAGAGAAGAGAGTGTGAGAATTGCTGAACAGCACTGGAAGTTCAGTGAGGGGGAGTGTATATGAGGGGATTGCTTTTTGAGATGCACATGCGGGAGAGGAGGAGGAGGAGGAAGGATAAGGTGGACTTCAGCTAGCGGAAGGGAAGCCTTAATCTGTTCATCTGTGACTCATCAATCTGCACTGTTTGACTCAGAGTCAGAGTCAGTCCATTTTTAAGAAAGAGAGCAAAGCACAAGGTCAGAACAGCACACAGTGATGTTTCCTCACAAACATGACACTTGTCTTTTGTTTCCAACAGTTAGCTTTCAACTTTGAACGTGTTTGTTTCCCCACAAGTCACATTTTCACCTCGAGCAACATTTTGAGTGGTAAAATTCTTAATAATTCTTGTGTTTTTTATATATATAAAAACACAAGTTTAATGTTAAAGAAATGCCTCTAACATTCAGACTTAGTTTTCCATGTTATCAGATGCACAGAACAAAGTGAGAAAAACATCTTTTGTAACTCTACACCAGTTTATTCCTATTGCTCTGAGGCACAGCTGCTCTGAACTGAGCGCTGTCGCAGTAGTTTGCTGGTGGCTCATCTCAGGTAGATACACAATGAGTTCAGAAACTTTACAAGCGGGAAAAAAATCCCTATTTTTTGTCACTGAGCTTTTATCGGAAGGCTGTGGAACATTTTGTGCATTTTGTCATTACGTTAGTGCTCTCTGCCACGGAAGAGAAGTCCATCTGAAACGATCAGAGCCACATTTTGACTCTTGGATTGTCTAACAAATGGTCTCTTTAGTTGCAAATTTGTGGTCATGGAACATCCAGGGTGAGGGAGAATGGCAGTGAGTAATGCAGAGCAGTGGAAATAGACAAGAGGTAGAACAAGTTCAGACAGGCTAGTGTTAAAACACTCGATAGTGACAGTTGTTGAAAAGAAAAAATGTAGGTTGTCAAGCTGGATGGATATTTATTTATTTAAATCGTTTATACCTTTGTAGATCTAATAAATGCTTGCATTACAGATGCCTTCTAAAATATCTGTTACTGGCAATAATAACCAATGAAACTTTTACCGATAACATCTGGTGCTCTCCCCTCTGTAAAGGAGGCCAGGCCAGTTTTGACTCCTCCATCTTGTCTTTCCATCGTTGTTGCCATGACAATCACGCGCGGCGCTCCTGTCCCCCGAGAGACGGAGAGAAAATAGAGAGAAAATGAAAAGACAGAGAGGAGGGGGATAAAGTGTGGAGGGAAATGAAGGAATGAAATATGATGATAACGGATGCAGAGGAGGAGCAAGGCCGTGCAATTTAGAGTAGATGAAGAGAGAGGACTGTCGGATAATGGGACAATCTTATAAGTAGAGCAAGGACAAATGTTTACAGGTTTGGCTCCACAAAAGAGAGCATTACTCATGTTGTACGCCCTCTAACTATGTATATAGAAAACCTGGAGGAAGGACTGTGTGTGGGCTCTTCACAGACCCAGCAAGGCCACAGTTTCAGCAGCATATTGAAATAATGGGCCTTTCACGGTGCTGCAGATTCTGTTTAAAAAGCTAGTTCTGCGCTGTCGCTCCCAGATGAAAGAATGACCGTACTGAACACACTTTATATCCACACAACAATGCCCAAAATGTACATTTACCTGAAATAGTTTTTGAACTGCTGCAAAGCAACAACAGAGCACCAGTTAAAAAAAAAAAAAAAAAGTCATTTCTGAAATCCAATTCTTGAGACATATGACAAACGCAAAGAGCATTTTTCAAGTCGAGATAGAAATGCACCCGCCCCGTGCCTTCAACACTTGCACGTGTTTGGACATGCAAATCATTAAAGCCGTTGAGCAGACACGCTAATTTCCATGTGCTTATATTGACAATTTATAATATGTGTTATTTGAAGTCCTTTGTGTGTCTCATGAAGTGACTCTTCATGACGCGGTGTTGTTCAGCGATTACACCATTAGCATATTTATAGAGGACGCAGCTTCCCCGGCACCGATACTTAGCACCCGTTCAGGTCAACAATTAACCGACGCTGCTCGCTTTCACTTCCTGTTCGTTCACTTCCATTCTCATTTGAATAATAATGCGCCAAGTTTGCTTCAGTATTAGTAAAATGAGGTCTTTTAAGTCAGTTGTGCGTTCTTAGTGATCAGTTAAACTGAGTTGTGCGTTGTCATAAGGTATTAAGCAGGGCTTTGCCTTAATTCAAAAGCTTTAACCGAGTAAAAAATATCAGGATTATGGTGCAGGTGCATAATCTGAGCGTCCGTGTTTCTGTGTCTCTGTGCAGCATACCGATGCTCACCTTCGTGCATACCTGCTATGCAGATATTGCATATGCGCAGAATGCATGCATTTATGGATGCTTCCTCAAGGATGCGTGCAGGAACATGCAATTCCCATATGTACTGTATTTCACTGAGCTTCAGCTGCTCATAAATGTTACATGCTTGCTTACGTACAACATATTCATTGGCGTCACAATGATAAGTGAGTTAAGCAGATTTAAACACGGTATCATGTGTGAAGACGCACACACTGGGGTGTAAATCGGCTATTCTGGCTCACACGAGCTAACGTTGGTGAGTTTAGAGTTAGTTAGCTCCTCTAGCCTCAATTTTTCGACTGTATGGCCGTAGTTCTATTCGATACATTTCCATACATTTATTATTTGCAGATTTTCTGTGGTTGTTCCAAAGTTTTCACCGACCTTCTACTCAATTTAGAGTTCAAGGGTCACATAACCTGCCTTGTAATACAATTATTGACGTCCGTCCTTTCAATGTGTGTCCCTCCTGTGTCAGACACGCCCACAATTACGTGACCAATCACTAAGACTCCCAAAATACACGAAACTTCCCCCAGCACGTCAGCAGCCTGAGACGTTCCACTTGCCCCTGTAAGTGGCACCCCCTAATCTGAGGAAGAGAGAGAGAGAGAGAGAGGAAGAGAAAATAGGGATAAATTATGAATCGTGTAGAGAGAGGGGCTTTGCAGCAACAGAGAATTTTAACATTTAATGATTTTTTTGCCAGTGCAGCAGAAAGAGCCTAAGATGGATGCTCGCATGTTGTTGCGTGTGTTAATGTCACTGGAACACTCCAGTAATACTCCCTGTACACGATGGACGTCAGATGTCTAAGGAAATGATACATTTTCATTGGCCTCCACGGCAGAAACGAAGGAGAAGCAGGCTGTAATGGATCAGAGGCCAACAATTAATATAAATGTGCTGCTGCTGCTGCTCACTCCTTATATTTGACAAAGCAGACTGCTGCCATTGTATATGGAACTACTTGATTGCCTTGGCAACAGCAACTCCTTGTGCCACATGTCACGCATGTGTTCGTTTGTCTGTTTTTGCACAAACTGTGTTTTGGAAATTTCAGTTTTTGGGGGGAAATCGATGCGTTCTGGATGAGGTGATAGGGAACGAATATGTTTGGTGTCAAAGAATCTACACAGCGAATGGATCTAAATAAAAGCAGTTAAGCGTGAATGCATATTATTCCCCACACTGGTATGCTGTTAATCATCTCCCCTGACAAGTGCCACCCAGTATTAATATTTAATTAGCACAAATGAGACTGATCTTCTTGCTAACTCTCTACAGTGTGTGAACTGCCACAGAGGAGAGGCAGAGAGAGCGGTGGTGAACGAAAGAAGAGAAGGGGGAGGGAACGAGGAGGGGAAAAAAAAGGGCAGAGAGAAGATCAGCTTCTCAGTGTAAGCCTTGAGCAAAGCAGGAGAGTTGAGAGGAGAGGAAACGGCTCTGAAGATGTGCATTGTAAGGCAGAAGCTCAGGCTTTCCTTTTATATGATACTCAAACTGCTGAGCTTCTTCTCTGTGTTTAATAGCACATATTCTGGTGTCTATCTCGTGTTGGAGACAGCTGGCGAGCAGACTGTGAGGGACCTGTAGCTTGTACCGGCAGTCCGGGGCTGCTGCAGCATCGGTCGGCCTGTCTAATGCAGATACATCGGTAGCTCCTCTTCTAATAGCACGGGTGAGAGCTCTGAGTGGAGCGAGATACAGCACAGGGGGAGGAGATCACTTAGATTAGCGAGCAGCCTAGCGCAGTGTGTTGCTCAGAGAGAGAGAAAGCAACCCGAGAGGGGGAGGAAGAGGAGAGAGAGCCGGGCCAGTTGCGCTCTGTTCTGCTGCAGGAACCAAGGGCTCATCCGTTTGTCCTGGGGAGTTTTTTGATCAGACGGGACAAGGGTAGAGCACCGCAGGTCATTGATGCTCTCTCTGTCTCTCTGCCGATGTTTTGCAGGAGTGGTGCCAGCCAAGAGGAGCCCAAAGCTGGTGGTGAGTACTATGATCTTCAGCTCTCATGTATGTGTGCATTTCCACACGCTAGGAGTGCTATTTAAAGAACAAAAGACACAGACGTGTGGTATCTAACTCTTGCTGTACTGTTCTGCATCCAGAGCTTCAGAGATCTTCCCATTTCTCCTGCTGCTCATTTTCACTCCCTTCTCAGCCTGCCACTTTGATTGCTGTTACATGCTTTTATCTGTCATAGCTTCTCTTTGCTTTTCTTGCCTCCGTGTTGTCTTCTCCTTCCTCTCGCTTTCTCTCCGCATCCCTCTGCTCCTGCCATGCTGTCATCCTGTGACTGATTAAGCATAGCCTAAGCAGAACAGTGGAACAGTGACCAGCTGTTGAGGAGGGCAGACAGCCACAGCTGAGGGAAGATGGGAGAAAGGGGCAGGAGGAAAAGACAGGCAAAAGGGATGAGGACGAGGGAGGGGAAGACCAGCGAGGAAATAGTTTGTCCCACAGCAGTGAATCACTGTGATAGACGCAGATACAGAGGGACCACTGAGGCTAACGCACGGGGAGAAGAGGGCAATGATGTCAGAGTGGGCGGAAGCAGGGAAGAGGGGAATTGGGGAAGCTGGAGGAGAGATTGCAACAGATTGCAGTTTGACTTGTAGTTGTGATTGATAAGAGAGGCCGAGGAAAGACGAAGAGCCAGGAGGAGTTCTGTGAGCGAAGCGTGAGGGTCTCTTAGGGGACAGTGCAGTTATTCAGGAGTTTAAAGAGCAAATGCCTCCTCATTTTCACGACTCATCTCAACCGGATAAAAAATCAATACTCTCAATACTGGGAGAAGAAATGCCGGCGTGGCTTTAAATTACCGTCACCCTGGGCGTCGCAGCTGGAGGATGTTTCCTTCGGGCAGCCTCATTCAAGGTCAGTGACGGGTTCGATTCCCACCGAGCCAGAGGAAGAAAACCTTGCCCCATGACTCTTGATCGACATTAAAGGCCCTCCCCTCAGCTGGCTGGATATTAGGATTAGGATTAGTTTGGAATGGTATCGGTCAGAACTGTGGGTGTTACCTATTCAGGTCACATGGTGGATGGAGGAGGGTGGGCCCTGCATGGGGGTCGAGTCGGACCAATAGTGGCCTTTCCTGGCTGTCACCCTGGATTAGCTCTCCATAGAGGAAAAAGCCAGTTTTCCCCCCTCTGTGTTATGTCAGTGAAATGTCACGCTGCATGCGGCTTCACGTCAGCCCAGAACAGCCCCTTTGCCTCCAGTTCAGAGTCTAAATAGATGCTCACAGTAAACTCCCATATGCAAGAGAGACTGCGCTGTCTCTGCTCATTAAGCAAGTCTCCAGTGATCAAATAAGAAGTCAATTTTGCATGGCTGATGTCCTCATTAAGAAGCGTTACTGGAATTTTGACCCTCCATCTCATACGGCATGATGAGTACGAGAGACTGGGAGACCGCTCCACGCTTGGGTTATTATCCACGTCGGATAAAAAATGATTCAGTTGTCAAATTTGTCCTTTTTTCCCTGTCAGTAATCACATTTCCTCAGCTAGGCTCATTCTTTACGAGGTTCTAATGTGCAACTGCAAATAATAACGTGGCAGTGTATGCATTTTATGGTTGTAGAATCAGAGTAAAAAGATTACTGAAAATGAAAGGTGCGCGGCAGTGCAATACACGCCGCTGAAAAACGTTAAAACAGTGCAGAGGGCTTTGTTGGTAGGGGTGTGTTGCTTGAGGCGCAGGTGACAAAATGAAATATGATTCAGGAAGTGTAGTGTGAGTAACAGACATTTGAAGTCTCACGAAATGTCAAAACACTGCACAGTGTAGTATGCACTGATTTTCTTGTTTCCCGCCACCATAAGCTACCATGTGCCCTAAATATCTTTCCTCGTAACAGAGTTATTTCACTCCCCTTTAAAACATTTTAAGCCATTTCTGCTTCCTCCCCGCTTTGAGGTTTTATAATTTTCCTGTCAAACCAGAGTTTGCACATTCCTGTTTCAATTGAGGCCAACCTTGATTCTGTTTCAATGCAGAGGACCTTCTGCAATAAACATAAGAATCACGGGATTCATAAAAGGCAACATTTTTTCTTCATTAGACTTCCGTCATATTTCAATCTGTCTTTGTCTCGCAACCATGGAAACCAAGTCGTTTCTTCTCACTCTCCAGTGGATGTTTTGAGGCAGAAATGTTCTCCTGCAATATCTTAAAAAGATGACCTTGGACGCCTTTTCTTTCTCTTTGTCCTCCAACACTTTTCTCACTGATCTCCGTCGTCCTCTACCTCACCCGTACCACTGACTCGCTTATCACTCTTACGTGTTTTCCCTTCCCTCTCTCTGCCCTCATCTCCATCTTCTGTTTATATGTTTATATCCACCCCCATCCTTTAAACCTGCGTACCTCTCTCTCTCTCTCTATCTCTCTCTCTTTCTCTCTCTCCGTTTTCTGTCCACCCCAGCACCAGTTGGAAAGGAAGGACAGCCAGAACAGCTCCCAGCATAGTGTGTGCAGCCACCGCAGCACCCACACCGATTCTCCCAGCCACCCACCCTCGGCCATGCCCAGCGAGGCGGTGGCTCCCACTCCTGCTGCCCCCACCCAGCCTCTGCCAGGCCTGCCCCCTCAGGACACCGCAGATGGCACCCTCACCCTCCAGAAGAAGCCGGACCCCTTTAAGATCTGGGCGCAGTCCAGGAGCATGTACGAAAGTCGACGTGAGTAGAATTGTTTTCTTTAAAAGTCTGTTTCAGGAAAGTCTAGCTGATTGTAGAGTTTATACAGTCAACAAGGTGTGGCATATGTAAACAGCATGAGATCATCTGAGACAGATCTACTTAAAAACGTGGTACTATGGTATGCTGTTTGTTTCTTAATTTTATTTTATGCCACACAATTGTTGCTGTGCTTGTTAAACTGCACTATACACAAGGTCTGTTGTGCGATGCTGGGATTAAACATCGTGGTCAGACAAAACTCAAAATAATTGCCGAGTGAATTCTTTAAACTCAAACGTCCCCTGATTGAATCGTCACGCCCTGTTGATGAAGCTGAAAGACGCCATCTCTGATTGCCTTGCTCCGAGTGATTTGGGGGCAAACGCGTTGCCTCATTTGCGGAGAGCGCCGGTGCGCATGGTCCGTGTGTGGCTTCATCCGGTGCGGCCACCACACAGCGCGCACCTCTGCCCATTTTGTGCCTGTTAGTGACTTTTTGCGTGTTTGCTAAACAGTTTTGTGCTTACTAAGTCTCCTCTGATCCCGTGACAGATCTTCCTCCAAGAGAGAAGCGCCCTTGAAAAGTGCGAGCTGATGAGTGGCGCCTTTGTTGCCAGTTGTGCACATGCTGTTACTTCTACCCGCCATCTCTGCTGAAAATAACATGCAATAACAAGTATGAGGACACGGCACGCTTCGCCTTCCATTGAGGTTTAAAAGTGACTACATTAACAGCGTTAGCCGCCTCTGTCTAGCTAGCTATGTTTAGTCAATGAAAAACAACAAAAATGTCAGAAAGTAGGCAGCCTCTCTGTAAGACTCCCCATTATTATTTGAAGCCATGATCTATTCTTACATTATTGATGGGGAAACACTGTAACGGTGTCAAAGCACTTATCTGTTTCTTACCCTCCCAGATAAGGGGTTCACTCTCCTGTTCCAGCTGATCGACATCCTTGTGCCAGGGGTGTTACTTAAGAGGAGGGTGTGTGTGTGTGTTGTACTGTGACAGAGTGCTATGTATGCGTGATTGTGGAGGGGTGATGCCGATTACCTTGTCACGCATGCATTTACGACTGCTCCCAGCCAGATGTGCTGACCCTGTTGCGTATTGCAGTGTTGGTTAATAATCATGCCTGCCTGTGGAATCTAGGACTGCTGCTGATTAAATATTAACTGAGCCCGGAGAGGACTGCTTTAAGCTCTAGCTGATTGGTATATCTGTTTGATAACCCCTGAAGGAGGCTGCAGCCCCTTTTTTTGATTCGGCGGGGGAGGAGAGGAGACACAATGAAACAAGAGAGCGAGAGGGAGACAAAGAATGACAAAGAGGCCCAGATTCTCTGTCTGTGTATTTTCATATATATTCATGTGAACGCTGCCACATACGAGCGCGCACTGCTTGAATTTGTGAGTGGGCGCATTCATGCGTGTGCTGAGGAGCACCGTTTGAGGGGTAGGACGGTGTAAGCGAGAGGTGAGCTTTTGGGGATTTTGCGTCATGTCAAGCGTCGTTTGATGCGGCAACAGTACCTGTGATTGTTAGTTTATGTCGCGTCATAATTGCTAAATATGGGTCAGCGGAGGGTTAATTACAGGTCCAGCAGCAGCAGTTTCATTCACACCAAACAGGTTATTGGGGGGAAGAGGAGAGCCGAAGCTAATGGGTTCACTGTTGGCCTTGTGTGGCAGCCGTGTAGACAGAAGGCGGTGCAGGGAGAAATGGCCTGTGCCTCCTGTGCGTACTGGCCCTGTGGGTTGAACAGACTGGCACCAAATTGCCTGTGTCCTCCTCCACAGTCTGCTCGGTCCGTGGCAGGATGCAAATGTGCGAGGAGGTGTGTCTTTAATGGAAAGCAGAAGAGATACAGAACATTAAAAAAAAAGAGCGAAAGAAAGATCCGTTTGTAAATGATAACGATTGGGATGTGACAGCACCACAGGCCTGAGGCGAGGAAAGGAGCGGGTGTTGACCAAGTCCATGTTTTAAATTCTGACACTAATACAAAAACACCTTAATGAACAGCAGCAACACATCTGGATGTGGATTTGCGATAATTAGACAGAACAGGAGACAGAACTTGTTGATCAGAGCAACAAGCGCTCAGCGCTTAGCTGACATGGATTCGAATCAGTAAACACTTGCAGATCTTTTGGTGGTTGATCTCCGTGGAGTCCTCTCACTGCTTCACTTGTGTATTCCAGTGCCAGATTGCCAGGAGCAGGACATTTTCCTCTGGCGGAAGGATACAGGCTTTGGCTTTCGCATCTTGGGAGGAAATGAGCCTGGAGAGCCTGTAAGTACCCCCTCACCTTTTAAATCTCATCAGTGGTTTATTGTAATAGCTCACGAATTAAAAAACTAAAGAGTACATGCACGCTCACCCTCAATTTCTGAATGCATTGTCCCAGAAGAGGTTCTTTGCTTCATTAGTTTCATCTGCCGTTCCGTTTCTCTTCTTTCCAGTCTGCCTCATAACTAGAGTCACAGAAAGTCCAAACACATCACTCTCTCTCGCTCTAACTGGAGCTGTTGCTCTCCAGAGAATCATATAGACAGCTTGTTAAGAGGAGCAAAGGCCTTATCCGCCGATCCTTCTGCTTGTGCGCCATATATTTTTTTGAGCAAGAGTAGGAGTGGAAGGCAGATATTGAGGAAGAGAGGGGAATAAAATGGCAGCAGGCTTCAGGTCTACCCCACAGGAGTTTGTGCTTGTTGTTTGTGCCAGAGATGCTGCGCTGTATTTCACGAGCTTGTTTCTGTCAGGGCTGTGTGTACACTCCCACACAATGCCTAAAGCGCACAAGATGCTCCGTGGCCCCAGTAGGCTGCATTAGCCTTCCCGGCTTCTCCTACATCAGCCGCACATACCTTGAAATAATGCGACAGTAGACGCTGAACGGCTGCAGCGTTTAAGGGATTTTATTTTTCAAATTAGAAGATGAGTCGCACTGAGTCACTGCACTGTTTTATTTACTGTAGTTTAATGTCTGATAATTAGCATCAAATCATTATTCTAACACTGCTGTAGCATGTATTATGTAGCTACTGTATTAATATGCCGTGCTTGCCTCTTCCAGATCTACATAGGACACATAGTGAAGTACGGGGCAGCAGATGAGGACGGGCGCCTGCGGTCGGGTGATGAGCTCATCTGTGTGGACGGCACAGCAGTAGTGGGCAAGTCTCACCAGCTGGTGGTGCAGCTGATGCAGCAGGCCGCCAAGCAGGGCCACGTCAACCTCACTGTCAGACGCAAGACCCCCGGATACGGAGGTGATGAGAGTTTTACACAAAGCTCTGAGTTGGTAAATGTGTCACGCATGTTGGGGCAACACATCGCACGCTGCTTGCTCCACTGTTGTCACCTCCGCTAGTTGAGGACGTCATCAGTCTGCTGTGTCCATCTTCTAGTGTCAAAAGGTGAAGGCGACGTGCCCCCGTCGCCGGCCTCGTCCCACCACAGCAGCACCCAGGCACCCAGTCTGACGGAGGGCAAGCGAACCCCCCAGGGGAGCCAGAACTCGCTCAACACTGTCAGCTCGGGCAGCGGATCCACCAGCGGCATAGGCAGCGGCGGCGGAGGCGGCAGCGGAAGCGCAGTGGTGCCCGCCTCGCTGCAGCCGTACGACGTGGAGATCCAGCGAGGGGAGAACGAGGGATTCGGTTTCGTCATCGTATCATCTGTTTCCCGACCAGACGCCGGCACCACCTTCGGTAAGTGAGACGGACTCGGATGGAGCTAGTGGAGATTGACAGGAGCTTCGATTGAGTTTGACTCGAGAATTTATTTTGTTTACCGTCGGATGCCTCCATCTGACTGGGAAGAATAACAGGGTTCGATTCAGACTCTAATCTGACTCAACAGTTTGATCGTGTGGGCATTTGTAATTTGAATTAGTGCATGTTATGTGGAAATGGTGTTTCAAGAGATCATCATTATCTTTCTCTGTGATTAATTTACTCTCTGGCTGTGAGCAGCATGCACAAATGACTTCAAAACAGAGCAATGTTTTGGTCTCAGTGCAACATTTCTCAAAGGTCACTGCCCAGCACTGACAGTAATGCTGTCATGGGGGAAAAAAACTGAACTATACACCTGTGTGACAGCTATTCTGTTCACCAAGTAAAATTTAAGAAAGTTATAGACCTCAAGAGTGCACATGCTTTTTCACAGATGCCAGTTACAGAATGACAGTAAGACATCACTATGGGGACACTAGGACATGGAATCATATTACAGTACATCTCTTACAAAATCACACACATGAGATTTTGCTAAAATGTACATTTTGCCCTATTCCCATATAAAGCAGTTTACTACACCAGACACTTTGTAGCTAGTGCACCTTTCAGACTCTCTGGTGGCCTGGGTAATCCTCTTGTTTATTTCTCATCCCAAATCTCATTTAGCGAAAGACACAGAACACAAAACTATTGCTAGTGCACGGCTAGATCTGGTCGGATACCTCACTCTGGTTCCACTCTGGTGACCGAAGGCTGCTATGAGCATGGTAATTCTGTTAGTAGGACGGAAGCAAAGTTGTTGGCAGGAATGCTGAGTTTGCATCATATGGCAGTCGACTGCATCAATCACTCCCATTGGCCGACTGCCTCAATTCGTGTCAATTTGGTTCCCGCCCACTTCGCGTGGAGATGTTTTCCCCTGTCATTGCTACAGCTCGCTCAATTCCATTAACATTACACGGCTGTTAGTCTCTTCCTTTTTGTCTGCCCCTTCATAGTAACACCTTAACAGCCTCCTGTGCATATAACCTATCTGCCATTACTTTATACTGCAGGCAAGGCAAAATGTAATTTACAAAATATTAAACTAATTTCAGTGCCTTAAGCTTTAAAGGCCTTCTCATAGCCACAACAGCTTATCTTGTCTCAAAACTCTGAAAGTGTAGCGTCTCGAAGGTGTACTGTCACACATCCACAGGAAGTATGAAAGCGCCACAGAATGAAATGATTGATGCCGTTTCCTGGCAGATCGACCATATTTCAGCAGTTACTCCTCATTGAGTTTTCTTTACTCGTGAATAGCAGGGGAGTGGCGTTTGTCTAATGCCACGGGCTGAGGTCACGGTTCCACTATTATGAGCTCAAGCATAAAGAAACCCTTCACTCCCTCAGGACCAGACTGGCCGCAGCTTCATCACGAGCGCCATCATCGTTGACTCGCGTCTCACGACGGCCCTCAAACAACTCATTCCACGTGTAATTGGAGTCTCCTCAGCACGGTCCATAGCTGTCCACACCGTTTATGTGTCACGGCGAAACAGCCGAATTGCATGTATTAAAGTCGCTCAGGCAGTGATGACAAATTGTGGACGTCGTCCTTGAACAAATTTGGTTTTAACCTCAGAGTGATGAATTTCCAACACGAATGTCACACCAAGGTCCCGTGTGTAGTTGGCCATTATGATGATGTACTGTGGCGTGTCATAGGTGGAACACAAGAATGAATGATAGCCGTGCTGACTGCCCAGGGAAAATTTCATTGATTTCATGGGTTAACCATGTGGCAAAATGCAATGCAAGAACGAATGCATCGCGTATAATGGCAGGTGTGACAGTGCTTGTCTACGCGTCTTCTATTCTTTTAAGATTCCCATGTTCGCTGCAGCCTCACGGCACTCCCCTCCTCCGCTCCGTCACCATTTCTTTTGGGAGCACGAGATGAAGTGTCTTCCGTGCGCTGATCTAGGATCATGTTGTAGCATCCAGCGCTCACTCTCATAATGGATTCTAACCACGTGGGACCGAGACTGAAGCCTGACAGAGGGATGTGAATTACAAATAAATAACTGCCGTGACATCGCTGTGAGCATTCGTCCATTCTTTACAGTCTTGGGAAAAATAAAGCACTTTCAGCTGATTCAATCTCCCGTACTACAGGGATACAAAAACCGTTTTGCTACAGTCCAGTAGGGCCCATCCCCCTCTCGTTCCCTCCCGCCGTGACCTGGGGTGGGTGTTGTGCTTAGCAGATTGGGTATTAAATCCTTGCCACACCCTTTAATGTCCTACATCTCATTATTTAGATAGAGTGACAGGACACAAGGGCGTTTTTCAATCGCGACAGAGGACGGGGTAACTGTGAACTAAGGTGATGCAATAAATTTGGTTGCTGCACAGAAAGTACTAGACAAACATGGGAGGGGGGGGGGGGGGTTGCAGGGAGGAGCTGAGATAAAATAAGAGATGGTGGGAGGCTGAGGAGATCTCCAGCAATGAGATGTGCAGTATTGAACACCGTCACTCTGGTGCAGCTTGTGTTTCTTGCAGTGTTTGCATTGACTTCGTGACTAGTGCACATCTCACTTCAGAATACTGTGAGGATCCTTCGGCTTCTTGACATCATAATGTTTTCCCGTTTACAGGGCATGTAGTATTTTGCATGTCGTACAGCTAGAGACATTTACACAATTAATTGGCTTTCTATTGAGGAACTGGGAACTGGGAATTGGGAAGTGGTGATTTGGATAATTAACCTTTCTCCTTCTTTTCTTTCTTTTCTCTCCATGTTCACTTTTCCCAAAATATAAATCAATACAACCAATCAACACAATCAAACAAATGATCACCCTGCACCGTTTCTAACACACATAACACACACACAAACAAACATGTATGTTAACGCAAAAGCTGGAAATGCTTGTGTGGCCATGCCCCACAAAATAGGACGCATCATAGAGGGCAGCCCGGCGGACCGCTGCGGGAAGCTGAAAGTCGGGGATCGAATACTGGCGGTCAACTGCTGCTCCATCACCAACAAGTCACACTCAGACATCGTCAACCTGATCAAGGAAGCCGGGAACACAGTCTCGCTCAGGATCATCCCGGGTGATGGTAAGGCTTCTGGCTTCCAGCCTCACATGGCTGTTTTATAATGCAGCACGATGTGACTTATTCATGCATGTGGTAGGAAGCAATAGGGCACCGGTGCTCTTCGCAGGCAAGAGCACTTTTCATCAGGGTGTGAACCCTTGTCTCAGAAAGTGAGTCACTGAGCAGGAGCACGGTGGAGTCGCCCTCAGAAACGAATGTGTTGCAGCACCCGTCACTTTCGCTGCTTTTTTGTTTATTTTTGTTGCTGGATTTGTTGTCAGATTGAAGGGATTAAAAACACTGCTCACATTAATTAAGTGCTTCCTGTGGCATTACTCGCTTCAGCTTAGCCTAGAAAAAAAAAAAAAAAAAACGAACTGCATCTCAGCACAGTTTGTGACCTAAACCTCCACATTTTGGGGATAAATATGTCGAGGGTGCTCATTACCGACCGAGCCACGGGTCGACCGAAAAAAAAAAAAGACTTAGAGCTCAGAGCTTAGCAACATAAACCTCTATAGAGACCTAAAACAATGTTTAATTGTGGCTGGAGGCGTGAGCGGTGGGAACGAACTCCCACGCACACATGTTCGTCGACTCACAGGCCTGTGCGTGTGGAAGCACGATGCAAAGTTTACAAGCAGAAAGTGTGGCTTCAGCAAACTGGTCACCTCAGAGACAGAGGGGTGGCCGCGAGGAAGTCATATTTCTTCAAGTAATGAGGGAAGAAGTGAGTTAAGGAGCCTGAGACGGATGAGTTGGGCTGATGCTCGCGCTAAACGCAGACACAGTCGTGCTCCTGACGGTGTCACTGCAAACTAATGTTTTTCTTTTGTGCACCGGGCCCAGTGTTGTCCATGAGCAAATGGCAAATGACAACATCACAGGCAGTTAGCATCAGGTTGAGCAGGCGGTCCAGGGGACTCTTCCGGATTAACGTTTTGTTCTTCAGAGTGTCTTCTGAAAACACAGCTACAGGCGAACAGACGCTTTATTTTCATTTATTTCTTTTGTAATGTTTGTGTTTCCACTGTCTCTTTTCAGAATCTTCCAACGCTTCTCTGCTGACCAATGCGGAGAAGATAGCTACCATCACCACTACACACACACCTCAGCAGTCCACGGAGCCCCGGTGCGTGACAACACAACATTTCAGTCAAACATGTGTAAATCTGTCTGTCTGTCCAGAGCATATTCTGTCATACACCACGAGGCATTTTCACAATGTGTGTTTTATTTTACAGGAATAATTCAAAGTCAAAAGGAGCACCTCCTCCTCCCCCTATACAATCTCAGACACAGGTATGAATTGTTTTCACTCAACATAATCACAACTCTTATCATATCTGTCAGATACTAGTACCACAATGGTCTGATCAGTCTTCTTTGCTCTTGTTGCGCCTGCGTTGTCCTTGCAGTAGCCATAGTGTCTGTGAGTGGTGCACGGGCTTGATTATCCTTATTGTCTACACATGAGAAGGTTTGAATGGAAGGCATGGCTGAAGGGGCCTGCGAAAGTCACCACTCTTATGACACTGAAGCCCGCCAGTTCTTATACTGCCGCCTAGATTTACCGTCTTATTAAATCGTTATTTTTGAGGCTTGAACAACGCTGGTTCTGCAGTGTCAGCGCAAGCGTCTCAATCAGCCACACGTGAGACGTCGCGGTTAAAACACACGCCCGGAGTGGCCGCTGGCTCGCTGTGTTTTTATTTTCCCGCTTAGTTTTGCTGTTTTATTTCATTTAGAGAATGAAGAAAGGTTTTTGTAAATTGTGCACACATTCTGGACGTTGTAGTGGATTGTAAATGGTTGGAGATGCAGGAGGTCGAAGGCTTGTTGTCATTTCAGTCTCACCTACAAAGGTTACTTCTTTCTGTTTCTTCTCTTATATCAACCTCCTTTGTTTATATGGCCCATTATTCTTAAATTTGACATTCCAATGATTGAATGCTGTAGTGTGATTAGAAATGAAGCTTTGGACCAGTTTTTATTTTATTTTTGGGGGGAGGGAGCGCTTCAGCTGGGGTGAAAGTTTTGGGTCCAGCCCTTGTGGTGCCCTTGCTTAGTGATCTGTACCCCACTCACAAGCACATGGAACATGAATTATTCATGCATTCCAGGGTGTTGTACTGCCATTGACATTTTACGCGTTTTGTGGGACACGACTTGATTAGCCCTGAAGTTTTGGACTCACCTTTACACTCAATCTGTGCACTATGGATTAGTCGCTCTTCTGTTGCGTCTCTGTGACTTTCTCTTTTTCTTTTCCCCCTCATAGGACGCTGAGTTCTACTCCGTGGACCTGGAGCGGGACAGTAAAGGTTTTGGTTTCAGCTTGAGAGGGGGGCGCGAGTACAACATGGACCTATATGTGTTGAGACTGGCAGAGGATGGGGCGGCTGTCAGAAATGGGAAAATGAGGGTATGAATTTATTCCCCTCGCCTCTTCACGTTGACAGACTGTTGATGGAACCTCATCATTAGCCAGCTGTCACAGTAACAGTAACACGACCTCTGTGTTTTAGGTGGGAGATGAGATCCTGGAAATTAACGGTGAGAGCACAAAGAACATGAAGCATTCACGTGCCATAGAACTGATCAAGAACGGCGGTCGGAGGGCGCGGCTCGTCCTCAAGCGGGGAGATGGATCTGTACCTGAATATGGTAGGTAAACATGCCGCAGAGTTCGACTCTTCTTTCTGTGAATAACACTAGCTAATGCCAGCACTGAAACCTTAATAGTGTTCCCGCTGCACATGCCTGACTAGAATAAAGTTTCAGCTTAGTGCACCAAAGGGACATGTGCTCCTTTTAAAAACGATTCTCATGAATGTTTTTACTGTATTGTAACGTTGAAACAACCTGTCATGGTTGTAGCACGAGATCGAGCTGCTGAATATTATTTATCAATGAACGCTTGCCTCGAAAGCTTGTTAAGTGATTTAAACTATATATGATCTGTAGCACAGATGCTCTGTAGCTGAAGTAATGCTCCCCGCCAAGAGCTGGGAGCTCTGCTGATGGATTATTCCTCTCACAGTTTGAGGCATGTTGTTGTTTCTCAGCAGTATTTACTGGTTTATCTGGGGTTTAATGTTCACCTTTTCCCCTCTCAGGTTGTTTATGGGCATTGTGTAAAGTGTAATATTTTCTTGTCTTTCACAAAAAAACAACAACCATCTTCTCTCTACCTATTAAGATGCACTGTAAAACAGCCTCTCGTCTGTTTTATTTGTTCTCTCCTCTCGACTCCTTCTTTCTCTCTGATTTGTCTTCTTGTTGCTGGGCTCTTCCTCCTCTCTCCAGCGATGATGGCTCCTCATCTCGCTGTTGGTACAATGAGGAATGACAAGATGGGAGAGCCCTGTTTCTACCTAATGGGCCAAAATCAGACAACGGTTTGTAGCCAAAAGTCTGTCCCAATCCACTCTCCCCTGTCATCTTTTTCCTTTCAGTTTTATCCACCGCTTCTTCCGGCTCATCCCAACCTGCATCCCACTCCGTGTGTTTTTTTGCGTGTGGAAGTTTTTACATGGTGTACGCTTCATGTCCCATCGTGCCTGAATCAAACTTCTGTATGAACCCTCTCTACTCTGTCTGCCCAGACCAGATATTTTGTCAATGGGACTAATTTAATGCCACTGCTCATCACATGCGGCTGCTATGGCAACTTACCTCTAATTTGGCAGACATTCAGCCAAACACACTGTTTTTTGTGTTGTTGGTTTTTTTTTTGGTTCGTTCTTCCAGTTGATGCACATTGAGTTGTTCACCATTTTGTTTTGAATAGGTGCCTGCTGTGTCATTGATAACCCCTGCCCTACACTTGCTGATGTGTTTCACCTGCTGTTGTCGCTGACATCACCTTGTGTTTTAACCTGCAGCCCTATAAAGAAAACTTATTGAAGTGATTTATCACTTCAATGCAGTTAATGTGTGTGTATACAAAACAGTATAGTTTCTGTGAATATATACGGCATATGAAAGGGTACGTGTATGCATGATCCATAAATCTCTGCATTGACTATGTGTCATGTTAATGCAAGAGCTCACATGAACCAGCAAGGAAAGTTAATGTCTGCTGAATGCAATTATGGCACGTTTTTGGTGTAAAAGTATTCCTCAAACTGATCCCTCTTATAGGTATTCCTAGTCAACACTTCTTTCCTTTCTTCTTTCCTGCAGACGGCAGCAGTGACGGGCACCCTTCCACACCCGGGGCACAAAACTCTCCGGAAGTGAGAACGCTGCCACTCAACAGCCGATATCACACCTCATTGGAGTCCAGTTATCCACCAGACCTTCACAAACCATCACGCCAGGAGGAGGCTGCGCGTGGCCGAGACATGGACAGGAACAGGGACAGGGCTGAGTCAGATCAGATGTACTACCAAGGTCGGCAATTTAACCCCCATCATCATCACACCTGGAATAACAGTCACAGTCAAAGTACCCCCAGACAGCAGTCTCCTGACAATGGTAACAGCAGTAGCAATGGCAACAAGAAGAGCCGAGGACGCAAAGTCAAAAAGTCTGAGTCGGAGAGTGGCATCTCTAAACTCCTAAAGACTCTGAGGAAGGACAACTCGGGGAAAAAGGCTGCAGCTGCCGAGAAACTGAAAGAGCAATCCATCTCAAGCGGCAGTTCAACTTTGGACGGAACGTATCGCGTGCAGCGCCGGGGCTCTCTGGACCGCTCAGCAACACAAAAGCGCACCTCATCTCCTGATCGTCGACGGGCCAAGTCGATGGACCGCAGGGCAGAGCGAGCGCATCGTGACCGTACGCCTGAGAGGGAGTACGATGATGGAGGGTTCCTCGCAGTCACCCCTGAACGGAAGTTCTATGAGCGGAGGCTCCTCAAGGACTCACAGATGTCTGAGCGAGTCATCGAGGCCGCAACCCCTGAGCGCACCAACAACAACGGGGATTCCTTGTCTCTTTCCAGGGGCCGTACATATGATAGAGCCATGAAGAACGGCAATCTCTTGAGAGACTCTTCCTCAGAGAGGATGGAGGAGAGATATCGGATGAATGGGACGACGGAGAGACGACACCGAGTGGAGCGAGACTCTTCCCCTGACAGCAACTACAGCCGGGACGAGCTGAGCTATGCAGCAGCAGCGAGACTGAAGGACTACTACAGCATGATGAAGAACAACGCTGCACACAACAACGCTGCCTACAACCACACTGGTCATAACAATAACGCGGTAGGCCGCAGCCCAAACCAGCTCCCTGAGCCCAAGAGGAGGCTGTACAAAGAAAGCCCCAAAGACCTCAGCATCTAGAGCAGAGTAGAGATCCCCCTCGCCACACTCTCCTCTATCTGTGCAAACTATGTACCATACACTGGAATTGGACTTCTGAGGATACTAACTCTTGTGCTTTATTTGGTCGACTGGTTTATTGATTGATTGATTTGATTGACTTACAAACTTGTGATCCCATCCAGAGATTCATAAAACAGCAGGAGTACAATCCTTCTATCAGTTCATACTGGTTGTTTTGTCATTGTTCTAGTTATTTTGAACATAACAGAGGTAGTTGTACTATAGTAAAGGTATTGTATGTGCCTGCATATGAAATCAGTGATATTGCTTTTTGTAGGCATTGCTGACTCCACATATTTGTTCCCTCAGAGGTATGAAACATGCTTCCAGTTGTGGTAACTTCGATACTACTAAGCTTGTTTTCGACTTGATTTTAAATGTCTTTATCATTCCTGAATTGCTTTACTGAACAAACTATAGCACAAGACACTGATGGTTCACAAGAACTGTGAAAGTCACGATGGATTTTGGGCAAAAATCTAAATTTGTGATCTGATGGTAAAACTGAGTTGTAATTATGGAAATAATATATGACCTTTCTGCATTTGCTTACTATTTATTTTTTAATTTGGCACATATCTTGGAAAAGCTCCAAAAAGGACCAAGGTAGAAGTGTAAACTGTACCTGGGAACGCATGCTGAAGCCGTGACTTGTGTTGCATCCCTGAAAGGCAGCTGACCGTCCTTTTCCTGAATGCAACCGCACACAGAAATCAGACGAGTGATGAGAAAATAATTTGGCAAAGCTATTTTTAGTTCCCTCCTGGAGTAGGATTACAGACTAACCCTTTTGCCCCTCTGTGTGTATTGATGCAGTGGGAAAATAGCTTGACTTACTTTCAGCTACAGCAAAACTGTTGCGCATCCGAATTTTAAATTCAGTCTTGATGAGTCTACATTATGTCACAATTCCAGCTGAAGCTGCCATAAAATATGATTTTTTTCAGATAGGCCAAAAAAAAAAAAAAGTAAATAAATATGTAAATTATCCCTGTGCAAGATGCATGTGTAAATTAAAATGTAGTGTAACCACTTTATCTGATAGGTCTGAATGAGAATAATCGATAAGGAACATGCACTGTAATCCCACAGTAATTGTTAGCCCTGTCCTCACGTTTATTATACCCACATTTGTGCACCGGCCACCTGCTGGGTCTTGAAACAAAGAGCTGATGCGGTTTGTTGTGTTGGTAACATACGGAGAGTCCCGGTACAGGAGACAACTAATCTGCCATGCTGAGCCATGCTGTCACGCCACTGGAGTCTGACTGCTGCTTTTTTAATGTGTTTCGTGTGTATTCTCTGTTTTATGTTTCGTTTAAGAACTAAAATATATATTGGATAAACCACAAAAAATGCATTGTTTGATCACTGTTGTCGCGCCATGGTACTGTATTCAACAACAACAAAAAAAAAGAGAAAAAAAAAGAGTTAAAAAAAGGAGTCACATTTAAGAAGTTAACCTGTTGGCCATCACCTGTAAAGAAATTTTCCAATGTAACTACTAGGAACCTGTCGAGGAATAAAATGTTGCCTTTTTCTTGTACAAAAGAGAAATTTATGAAAAACCTCAGCAGTGAGGAATGTGATATTGTGTTTATATCTCTGAAATGGACCTGATGATTTCTGGGAAATATGTTGATTTACTCTGGATCAGGTATGTAAAGACATTTTAAAACGAAAGACTGTATTTGGTCAATCGAAAAACTGTTTGATGGTTTGAATCTCTCTCGATGGTTAGCCTGCCTTTGTATTATAAAGCACTTGTATGCAGTCTGTGTTCTTCAAGCATTATTTCTTGCTATGTGCTCCAGACATAATGCTGTCTCTGTGTTGATAAAAGCAGTACATGTATATGGGCCAATCTTTTTTATATAACTATGCATATATAAATACTACATTGTTCATAGCTTTATTTGACCCATGAAGCTATACATAACATTAGTCAAAGTACAAGTAGATGTGGACTTATCCAGCTTCTTTCCTTGAGATGGATTACAATGTATATGTAGCTATCAAAAGAAGTCTGTGAATGCTATTTTTATTATCAAATAAAGTTTTCCATACAAATTCAAAAGGATTTTATATTTCTACACGGCTGCGCGTCTCAGGAGAGGCCTTTGAGTTTGCTCGCTCTTTTTGATCAAATCCCTGGTGGTTGTCAGTCGTGGTCACGCTGTGATTTAATATGCAGCTTTAGAGACTGGAGACTGGAGGAAAGATTATATCTAACAGTGACTGTACACTGGCTCAGAAATCCTCAAAAGTGATAGCAGAATTAAGATTAGAAGAATAACTAGTCGTAAGTATGTGTTCACCAGGCTTTCTGCTCATTTGTATCACACATAATAATGAGTTACTGTATTAAAAGCACTGCTCATTCACCCCGTTTAATATTCTCGGTATAATGTCACTGGCGTATAATGTCAGCCATCCCCAGCAGGGTGCAGCCTGACACAGGCACACACACAGAAACACTTTAGGACCAACAAATTCACATCAGATCCCAAACTGACCAAGTATCTGTGGGATGCACTGGAATAAGCCTGATCCCCAGAGGCCCCTCCCCTCAACCCATAGGACCCAAAGGCCCCCCACTAACAACGTCTTGATGCCAGACACCACAGGACACCCTCAGAAGAACCATGTCCAGTCCCTGATGAGTCAGAACCGATTCGGAGGCACAAGGGAGACCTACACAATATTAGAAGGTGGTCATAATGTTATGCCTGATTGGTGTATAATGAATATAGTATATAATTTATAATAATCTGTGGGCTCTCAGGATTAATGTTAGGGTTCACATCCAAAATGGAAGAAGGCCGCAGGAATTACAACCGTTTCTTTTCACAGAGAGCCCTCTATTTTTGTGGCAGTGTGACACACTTTAAGCTCCTACTCTTTATATAGCTGTAGCTTCAGTATGTTTTTGAGGACAGCTAAAACAACAACTGCATCAGTGTCAAAGCATATACATAAACTAATCAATCAAAAATTCTTTGATTATTCAAATGGACTCTTTTGAGCCTATCTCTTATAACTGGTGCTTATTTACAAAAAGGTAAATGGTGTCTGTGTGAATACAATCCCAGAAAGAGAAGCTTTTAGCGCTAATATAAAACAGAGAGAGTGACTGTTTCTTCCCTTAATCTCTCAGCTGGAGACTGACTTCAGACTGCTCCGTGAGCATATCTATATTCCACAAAAGATCCGCAAGTGCTATGGTTGCTATGGCTACACATGAAGGTCGTCATGTCGGGGGTGTTTTATCAGTCTAGCGTGCTGCACAATCAAGAACTGAGGCGGAATCACTTCGGTTTCTGTTGTTCGACTGTAGTGTCATTCAAAGTCTTCAAGAATTCTGCATTCACATAAAATGGCAGCAAGTTCATAGTAACATCAACATCTGCAGTGTTCGTCTTCTGTTATACCGCTGTAATCACTATAAAGTGATACTGAATTGGCATATTATAGAAGAAAAGCATTCGTCTTGACCTGATCCTCAAGTCTCTTTATTCAGAATTTTTTTATGATGTTTAAAAATTCATGCCTATCGAAGTATAATGTAGCTGTTCAGAACCATACGATATATTTTAACTATTATTCAGTATTTGTCAGAACTTCTTTTATTAATACACATTCTATAATATCACAGCTAATTTAAACTGACCATTCTTTATCTTTACAGTCCCCACTGAAGGAGGAAGCTACTTCTATAATATTAAGATATTGTTGAATGATAATATGCTGCTGATTGATACTAAATGGGTATCAAGTTCTCGAGTCTTCCTCTGACACTGGTTTTAGTTTAAGTTTTCTGTCCGTAACCTTTGCATCAAGGTGTCTCTAGGTAATACCGATTTGTCTAATCCAATAAACCTCTGTTCTGATTAATGTGATTATTATTCATCATCAGATGAAATTAGGTGTTGTGTCATGTGTATATCAATCCCTGATTATTAATGTCATAATCCCTTTTACTAGGGCAAGTTCTAAGCCCAAGGTGACCTGTTCCCAGAATGGTATTAGAGTATTACAGTAATACAGGTACCACTCCGAAGAAATGAAAACACTGTTCTTGTTCTGGTCTTTCTAACATAAAGCAGAAGAGCAGCAGACACTGCATTAATAGCTCTAAAATAGAGATTGACTCGAGACATAAATGCATTCTGAATAGGTCATTCACGTTTATTGATTTGATTAAATATGCTACAGTCATATGAACTTTGCCACCCAGATCGTAATTAAAACATAAACAGGATGAGTCATTTGCAAAGTGCGTTTTATTTTACGTTGCCTTGATTACATGCCTCTACATTCAAAAATAAGCCAGTATCATATAGGATCCAACAGTGAAAGATTAACATTTTTCCCCTTTCTTCTCAGGAAAAAAAAAAAAAAATCTCATCGATTGTTAAGTTGGATATTCTGTACATACAGGAACAACTCTGTAATGGGCTGACCTTTCCTGCAACTGTCTTTAGGTTGAATCAACTTGTTTGTAAAAATACAAAAAGGAAGTTATTTCTGTAGACATTAGCCTTCAGTCGTTTCCCTGGGGGAGCAGAAGTCTTCTTCTCGGATAGTGGATCACGGAGCATGTGCTGGACGCCCCTTTTATGCAGGAGACACGGAGCTGGAGGAGACAGAGGAGGCCTCGGTCTTGGAGGTGGTGGAGGCTCCCTCCTCTTCTTCAAAGGGATTCTTCCCGCAGCACAAGGTGGTGATCATGCATTGGCGGAACTGCTTGTTCATGCAGATGTAGATCATGGGGTTGTAGATGGAGGAACTCTTGGCAAAGAAGGCTGGGAAGGTCATGAAGAGTGGTCCAAATTCAGAGCCCTGATGTGTGAAGATATACCAGGCCACACTAGCATAGGGTACCCAACATACCAGGAAGGCGACTACCATGATTACGACCATGCGGGAGACTTCCCTCTCAGCCCTCTGGGTGGTCTCAGACTCCTGCTGGGCAGCAGCAGCCTCCTTGACGGCACAGAGCAGACGGCCGTAGCAGAAAAACACCACAACCAGTGGGATGAGGAAGTGGCAGACGAACATGTAGATGACAAAGGACTCATTGTTGAAGCCTTCTGCCCGTGTGTAGTAGTCGATTCCACATGAGCACTGCATGCCCTCGGGGATGTAACGAGACCAGCCAACGAGAGGGGGAACAGCGCAAGCGGAAGCCATCACCCAGGTGAAGGCCAATCCCATAATAGCGTGATTCTCACCGAAGCGGAAGTTGCTAATGGGCTTGCAGACAACCATCCACCTTTCGACAGCCAGAACAACCAGAGACCAGAGGGCGATTTCACCACCAAGGGTAGCAAAGAATCCTTCCAGATTGCAGCCAATGCGTCCGAGGACGAAGTAGCCATGCATGGAGGTGTACATCGTTGTGGTGAATCCTCCGAACACCATGAAGAGGTTAGCCACAGCAAGATTCAGCAGGATGTAGTTAAGAGGGGTTCGCAGCTTCTTGTGTTCAATGGTAACGTAGAGAGTGAGGAAGTTGATGGGGAAGCCGACGAGGATGAGCAGGAACATGTAGGCACCCAGAGCAGCATAGGCTGCTGGGTTGACAAGGTAGTACTGAGGATATTCATAAGGACTCCGGACAATGCCGGTGGTGTTAAGCATAGGGATATAGAAATAGGGTCCCTCTGTGCCGTTCATGGTTGCAGCTTGCGGTTGCTATCAGCCCTTCGGTGGTGTTTCTTCTGGCTGTTGGAAGAGTGATGGAGAGGGACCTTGCTACAAATGGATTCAGGTGGCACAGTCTGGCTTTTAAAGGCACACCTTGGATTATCACTTTCCAAATCCGTCAGCACAAATTGATTTAGGCCACAGTTAATATCTAATCCAGCCACCACTGCAAACATAACTGACCACTCATCAAGATATTAAGGTTACACCTGACCGTGCCTGTCAAGGAGTTATCCAATAACTGCTTAATTTCATAATTAATAAAAAATAATAAAAATAATCTCAGCTTCAAAATTATAGAATGTCCTCTCTCCCTGTATATTAATTTGAACGCCTCCACTGAGGATGACTGTTTATATATCTTCTCATTGCCCTTCAAATTTACTCCAGAAACCTTATGATTAAAAAAAAATAGAAGTTCAAGAGGACTATGACAACGAATTTGCTCAAATATACATTTCAGTGTCAGTACATTTTTCCTGTGTGACAGCTCACCTGTTCAAGGTGCCCTTATCTTTTGCTAGAAGGCCTCTTATACCCAGTCTGAAAATAGATTCATGTCACTTGAATTATTCTGAATCTGAAACCTTTTGAGAAATATTGATATTAGATGTGGTAGACTTTAATAACTGGTCTCTTGTGTGTTGGGAAAAGTAGGTAGTGTTCTGCTCAAGTGAGCAACAAAAGAAAGCCTTGAACATCTCCTAAAATACATCCTGGTCTCATATATATTAATGTGTACTAAGTATTTTCTGTACTATACAGTATGTCGAGCACAGACAGAGGTGTTGCTGAGTGGCGGAGCATCTTAGCTGTTGGTAAAGAGCTCAGCACTTTCCTAATGGGTGTTGTATTAAAGAGATTTGGGGCTTATGGACGTGTTCCTCTCACAAGCCTGTAATGGATTTAATGTCACAGAGGGTCATTCTCGCTCAGTAGGATGCTTCAGTCCTCATATGTGATACTTTATACTTCTTTCTTTTCAAAATTTTGTTCATGAATGGGTAGAATAATGATACCATATGAACTTTTAATTAATTAGGATTTGTATGTTTGAACCTGGCCCTTTAAATACTCACTGAACCCAATATTATCAGCTATAATCAATATTTTTCTTTATTGTAAGGTTTCAAATTACATTATTAAGTGTAATAATATACTTGATGGCATTTTGTCTCCTATAGAATTCTTAATATTCATTGATTGTTTCAATCATATTGTAAACAAAGTGGTTCTTTTCACTTCTGGCCATTTTTAACTTTCGGAAAGTTGTAATGGGCATTTTTCATTACTATTCATTGACATTCAGTGTACTATAATGTTGATCATGCCTTCTGCATGCCAACTGGCCAGTCTATCTGGGTGGTGCATTGACTTGATTGTCTTAATCAGCCACACCTGAAAATTTGTAGACAAACGTTGAGGATGCATGCAGAAGTCACAACTTGCCTTTTTTTTAATCATTTATTGGAATTCATTTTTGTAAACTCATGTGTCTGATCTCGACTCTATGTTTCAGCCTGAGAGCCAAGAAAATGCAATTTAGAACCTACAACAAACCTGCAATCTTGAAATGTTGAACTTTTCTCTTTTACTAGTATAAGTAGGCCAGTTGACCAGATATTGTTATTCTGGCATGGGGTAAGTTAAAATGGAGAAAAACGTGTTTATGGAGCATAAGTAATTTTTGGGTTTCTGAGCAAACTGTGCTCTCTGGTGGAGAGTAAGTGAAATGTGAGTAGTATATAAATAATGTAAACTCTTGGATCTTCTGGTGACTCAACTCTAACCTCCAATACAGCTGCAGTGATTATATAATTGTATAATGTAAATGAACACTTTATAATTATCTGCATTTATGTATTGATTTGTCAAAGTTCAATATTGAACAAACAATTCATTTTAACTAATAACATGAAAATTGTGTAGTTTGGAAAAAGTGGACTGGCTAAAACAAAAAATAGATATCTTTGAACTCTTGTGAGCTCTCATACATTGCATTGAGCTGAAAGAAGACATAATTTTAAAGACTTTAGATAACCTGTATATAAATGGAAATGATTTAGTCCTGCAAAAGCCCAACGCATAATACTCTATGATGCAAAATAGCAACTTTAAGAATAACTGAATTTGGTTCACATCTGTTTCCGCGTGTGCAAATCATGATTATATAGAGATTTAGCCTCTGGGCCTGCACACCTCACCATCATCAAGGGGGAGAAAAAGTTTATTAAGGATTTATCAAATCCAATTTGCAACACTGTAAACATTTAATAGATTTGTTCAATGAAGACGTTAAAGATTCTAATATTAACTTAAGCAGCATTGTGGTTGCTGAGTGAGGCTGAGTTAGACGAAAACTGAACCATATTTTACAACCAATTATTCTAGAAAAGGTGGGTATTCTAAAGGGTTCGCATATACTTTTTGTTACTACTGTGCTACTGTACATGATGTTAAATGAAAGGTAGGGTTTACACTAAATATACAATCTGATAATACCTCATGGGCTATGAAACAAGTGGCACGCTGGTGTTACAAAAGTTAAACTAAAAACATGCAAAAACTTAATCAAAGACTAGAGCCAGTAGGAGAGTGTTATGAGCTACTGTGTGCACCTGTTATTCATCCACATGCTGTAAAGGATTAGCAAATCCTGCAGGAGATCAGGACAGACCTGTTGCTGAGCTGAAAAGGTTTCTCCTCCCTGTTGTGGCAGATCTGTAGGTGGTTTGCTGCCCTCCTCAGGAAGCCAAAGTAATTACATATTAATCCATGGGTCAGTGTTAATTCTCATTAATCTTTTTTTTTATTATTATTATTTTATTTTAAACAAACACAATCATTTTCCAGGCATTAGTAAGAGTCTTTAACGTGTATTTCTTCTATTAGTAACAAAATAATCAGTGCTCAAAATGTACACTTAATGAGTACCTCTACTATAACTGCTAATGCTTTATATTTCTAATCTGCAAAGGCACTTCATACTTGCTACTTACGTTGACATTAGGGTTAGTATACAGTCAATGGTTTGTACAGACTAGTGGACCAATCCATTAGTCGACTTCACTCACAGCTGCACCATGACGCTTTAAGAATTACGTCGACTAGTCAATGATCACGTGACAATAACATCCACTAAAACTAGCAGAGGAACTGCCCAAATCCTCTTGCAGGTGTCAATTAACAAATTCACCAAACGTCCTGTCGTAACAGAGAGAAGGAGGCAGCACATCAACAATTTTCAGGTGAATTTAATTGTCAACTTTGTTAGACCGTTTGCTCCTGTGCATAGGATTCAGAAAATACCGCATTTTTTAATTATTACACAATCCCATCAAACTGTTTAACGCTAATGATGGTGATGATTTATATCCAGCGTACATTATTGATAAGCTCATGTGTTTATGTTGTGTTCTGTAAGTTGACATTGTTGCTGTGGCTGTAGAGTGTGCTTTTGTTTTGTTTTGTTTTGAATGCACCTTGTCTGAGATGGAAGTTATTGTCTATAGTGTTGCCATGGGAACGGACTGACAGTAGTTAAGGTCAGACAGATATCTGAGTTCTATTTTTGATGTTTATATGTTATTTTAAGTTCAAGGCCTAAATACTCAAGAGAAAGTTGCATAAAATGAGAACAGCTGCACTAAACTTCCAAATACTAGCAATAAAAAATACATCTACACTAACTACATCAAGTAAATACAGTGTATGCTTTGACCCATTAGTATCAAACATGTACTTTTTGGTATGTTAATACATCACTAAGAAAGGCTTATTTTTTTCTGCTATTTTTACTTTTCTCATCTTAATACCTCTGCATGTGTATTTGACTGAATGCAATACTTACTGAAAACAAAAATGTAAATGTCTGTGAATTGAATTCACTTTAAAAATGTTGAACTGAAATGGACAGCAGTGGGGTAAAAAGGATCCACCTTGAGTTTATATAGCAGATGCCTTAAACAAGGACCTCTCCAATGAATAATACAGCAAGATTCACTGTCCTTATGAATAGTTTATGACTTTCTCTCCAAAGAGAAGTGCATTTTGCACAGGAGATGTAAAGTACTGTTAGTGTTTTGAGGTGGGCTTATTTGTAAAGTAAACATGAGCTTGAGGAATCTAATTTTATCACAGGCATTTTTATAGCAGGCTTCCCAGCAGAGTTTACTTTGCAAAGGAGTGCAAAGTAAAAATGTAAAATTGAAAAATGTTTGTTAACCGGATTGAAATCTTTCTGCTAAGAGACTCTAATTCATATGTTTACATTCTGAATAAAAGGATCCATCTACATGCCCAAAATACATTGATTAGAATGTAACTGTTTTGACATGCGTGAAGTGGCTTTGCCTGCTGTGGAGAATCGAAACTGCAGGAAACATAATGGAAGAAGAAGAAATTCATCAATAACATTGAACTCATTCAGCAGAAAAACACTGCAAGGTTAGAAACACCCTACAATAATGCGGCCCACATCGATTCAGGCTTCATTCATCTTTATTCATCACATCCAAGACTATGTCCCTCCCAAAAGCTCATCACTGGGGCCTCATGTATGAAGAGTTACATAGATTTCCTTCTAAATAGTGACGTAAGCTCAGATTTAGAGGCATTTTTATAGCAGTGTGTGTGCAGTCAATAGATTCCATTCAGAAAACCGTCTCTCGCTGTAGGTTGCTCTTTAATATTGACCTGTTCAGCTGCGTTGTATGGGAATCTGGTATACCTGGCTGACATGTGGATTATTCCGTCCCACACGTCTTGCATGGCTCTGCTCAGGGTCGACTGGCTCAATCCCGATCCCGAATAGTTTTCACATTTATGACAGTTTCTCTGCGTCACCTCTAAGTGTCGCCAAAGGATCGACATCTGTAGAATCCTACGTACGCCAGCCACGTCGTTGGCACGTACAAAGTTCCCGGACATTTCTCTCTTGATACATCTGAACTTTTACGTGAGCAAGTACGTACGTAACGTTTTTGTATGCACGCAACGTTCGTACATGAGGCCCCTGATGTTTACCCCACGTATTTCCATTCCATCCTGACTCAAATGATAGATCAAGCCTTTTAAAAAGTGTACACCTCCATTCTCAATCTGACTTTTTTTGTTCTGACTGGGCCAGTCTCTTGATTACGTGGCGACTGAGGTATTTTTGTTCTGTTTGGGCTTTTGACTATTAGAGGAATACTTTATGTCCAACACCTCAGACTTAGGTGCTGCTGCTCAGTCTCAGGAGAGTCCACTGCCAGGTTTGACTGCTACATTTAGACACAGTAAGGAATCTCATTTGACAGATTATTTTGCATGAGTTTTACAAATCAAACTTTGACTATGTTTAAACAGCCACAGCCTTGCCGCCTGATAAAGATGACTGTGAGCTCTTAGAGGACAAATGTGTGGGCAGAGTGTGATGCTCTCTCACTCAGCCCACAGGAACTCTCTTGCTGAGTGACCGGTAGAGAGGAGGGAACACTGTGACCAGGACATGGCACATTCCACACCACCAGCTCCCACAAACGTTTCACACTGCAGGGTTATACATCATCAGAGCCGTAAGAGCAAAAAATAATATCCGCTGGTGTCGGACATGTCAAGATTCGCCTTGTACAGTTTCACTGTACAAATGATCAAATAACTCTGTAAAGTACTGTGCTTAAAATAATCTTTGATGCTATGTTATTAATTAGTCTCTTCTGCACAGATTAACTGGTAGAAAATTCCCAGTATCAGTATTTTCAACATCATTGTTTACTGTCTTAAGGTATTTTAGAGACAAAATGTGGTGAATGAACCTCATCTTCTCTATACTGAATCGTATTTTCTAGACAAAATCATTGACCAGTTAAAAAAGAAAATCACTGGGGAAATGAATCTCTAATAATTCCACAGAACACAAGGAGCCATCCTCAAATTTGCTGCTTTTGTCAGGCGACAGCCTGTAAGTGTTAAATACACAAAGATATAACAGCTGCAACTGATAAAAGGCTCACTTTTGAATTTTCTGTTGTTGTGAGACAATATAGCAAAAATAGGAAAGACACGTGGGTATACTGCACAAAATGCTAAACACCAAAATAGACAAAGGTGTGTCTCCTACGGTGACATTCGTAAAGTTGCTCTTAACATAGTGGTTGCCAAGCCACAGGCCAGCCACACCACTTGATTATTACGTAGTTTACCTGAAGACTGAGCTTTAAGAGCTCCATCATAGTCAGCTGAGTAGAAATCTCTGCACATGCTTGCAGCACATTAACCAGCAGTGGGAGCTGTTTGTCTTTAAGTAAACTGCATGACATAAATTGTTTACACTCTGCATTATTATTGATTCTACAGGAATCGACTGAAGCAGTGTTTGCATCGTGTTGCTGAATTAGTAGCATCAATGTCAGGCTGGTATCCGACAATGATAAGCTACTGAACTACATGTTTGACAAATTGTCTGTGAAGGCAGCGCTTTTCCTGAATAGTGGTGCATCGCAGCAGATGTATGTTCCATGTTTCAGTGCCATTTCCACTGCCTGCTGTTAATGTGTGTCAAATGCACCCCTCAGAGCCTCCTTCTTCTCAGCAAAGACTGCTATTTGTCAGGAAATGCATTCTGGCCCACTCAGTCTTAAAGTATAGAGAAGATGAGGTCAGAGGTGTTCTTAGAGCTTCATTCACCGGAGCCCAGCAGGAAATCAAATCATACTGCATCAACACCCTCCGCTCTCACCTGGAAATTACAAGGTAGACGAGTATTTTTTTTTTTTTTAGACTTGGACCTATATTTACGTCTGTGTACAGCCTGCTGATCCCCGTGTGCAATCACTAGCTGGCATCTGAATTTAACTTAACCACCTCTTATCGCTTTAAAAAATACCTATTTGGATTGTGAGGCATAAAAAGAAACCCTCTTTAGCGAGCTGAGGAGCTCACAGTGTTTCCTTTCGATTAGTCAAAAGCATAAACAACTGTCTGTCTGTCTCCATCCTCTGATTAGCTGTGATTTTGCCTCTGTTTCTCTATGGTAGCCCTTCATGTTCACACACACAACATTCTGTCTGTGGTGACGTTTCTGTGACTCCTTCTCACCACCCATTGTTCATGTTTGACAACTGCAAAGAAATTAGCAGTCTTTGGCATGATTCATCATCTTTCAATCGACTGGTTGCTAAGGTGATGAATCCACGGTGTATGTGCAGAGTGCTGTAATCCTGTGGAGTGTGTGTGGAGAGCGGTGTCCTTTGTGGATGTTTGACACACACACAGACTGATGGTGGAAACGGGACTGAGCTGGCTGAGCTCGGTTCTTGCCTCTCCTGGTTTTGGCGTTTTAGGATTTAGAGAAGGAGTCCCAGATGCTGGTGGTTAAACCTCTCACTGCGCGCACAAATGTCACCCTCATCAGCAGACACTTCCAGACATACACACATCCACACGCACACGACACCTCCCACGCTCTCATCTGCACACGATCACACAACAACCACTTCAAAGCCACACATATTCATCAGCCCTCTCTAAACTCCTTTTATCATATCTCATTATTCATATGCTAAACAGCCACACAGATTTTGGGGTTGTAAACTGGAGCATGGCAGCTGCTAAGGTAAACACCTGGCTCAGGAATGATTCCAGCTTGTGTTGGCTTTTGTTATTGTATTGAGCTTGCATGGACAAATGTTTTTCTTTTCTCTTTTGATTTTGGTGCACTGTTAAAGGGCCAATTTGTTAATTTTCAACATGAATCTTTCTAATGTGGTGATCGCAGGCGGTCAGATAGTCTAACAGAGGACCTGAAACAAGCTCCACTGATTGCCTGACTCACGCCAGACTAATGATGACTAAACAATGGGCCAAAATCAGCCAGATTGGGCGACACGGCTCCAAATCTGCAAATGGATTCCCAGCCCACAAATTACACCAAACCGACTCCCCCAAAACCTGGAGCGAATTGGCATCTACACCGATCAGGCGTAACATTACAACCACTGACAGGAGAAGTAAATAACATTGACCATGTTGTGACAATATAATGTTCTGCTGGGAAACCTTTGGACCTGACATTTGTGTGGATGGTACTTGGACATTTACCACCCACCAAGACCAGACCAGTCACCCCCACCAGGCCATCCCCAGCAGGATGCAGACTGACACAGGCACACACACAGAAAATGTTTAGGAACAACTAAAAAAAAAACATGAAGAACAGCACAAGGTGTTGACCTGGCCTCCAAATTCACTAGATCCCAAACTGATCAAGTATCTATGGGATGTACTGGAACAAGCCAGATGCACAGAGGCCCCTCTCCTCAACCCATAGGACCCAAAGGCCCCCCACCAACAACATTCTGTTACCAGACACCACAGGACACCCTCAGAAGAACCATTTCCATTCTCTGATGAGTCACAACTGTTTTGGAGGCACAAGGGAGACCTACACAATATTAAGAAGTCATAATGTTATGTCTGATCGATCAGTGTATATTTAATACTGTTTATTTAAAAAAGGGACAGTGCAGTTTCATAGAACACATGATTACACATAGCTAAAAAAGCCAGAATTAGCCAGAAGGCTAGTTTTCATCTGTAGTCCCCTGGCCATGATGTAAAAAAGGCAATAAGAAGCACACAATACATGTACAATATAATACAAAACACATATACAAACACTTACTGTACAATTAAGAATAAATACAACATCACAGCACGGCATATATGTGAATATCCAACTCCAAGCATGTGTCACATACGAATGTGACTCGGTTTGAATGCCATTTGCCTCACTTCACATGTCAACCACTAAAGACTGTACTGTGAGTTTGAGGTTAATACAAGTACTTACTAAATGTGATGACAAGTTTTTTACCAAACAAATATGAACACAAACATTGCTGTTATTCCCTTAGAGCTAAAACATTCAGTAGATGAAGTGGTCCCCATTAATCAGCAAGTACTTTGATTGTCCTGGAAACCACTCGTGTCTCTGGTGTAAACTGTTTGTATTGTCAACGTTTTATTGTCACAGAAGCAAGAAACTAAAAAACTGAAAAAATCAGAAGATCCATAAAATTTGTGTAAAAATGAACCTATCACTATAATTGAGTCAGTGTTTTTAAATGGTATTGGACTGCAGTTGCCTGTTACTCATATGTTAACACATACACTATTATGTCTTCGGTAAGCTAATGTCTAGATGAGCACAGTGATGTAGGGAGGTGCTGTGTCTGTTTACTGATCTACTGTCTCTACTGGCAACAACATTTTCCCAGTTGTCCTCTGTATCTGTCGTTCAAGGCACAAAAAAAAGGCAAACAGTCTCAGTATTTAAAACAGTCCAAACAGCAGAGCTGCCTTTAGCTAAGCATTTTTTCCAAACCATATTTTTGTGGAGCACAATTATTTATTATGCTGTCCACCATGAGCAGCAGTGACTCACTGAAGCCACTGTACTATCCATCTACATGATTGTCTTCAGCTCACAACTAAATTCTTGTTCATGCATGACTGTTGGAGCAACTACCCCTTTCAATTTTCCACCACAGATTAGTTTCGGTGAGCCAGCATGCTCGGGAGTTTTAAGGGCATTAATCACAAGGCTCATAATAATGTGGCATGAATAGGGGAAAGTGGATAAAAACATTTAACCGAGGATATGCATCAGCGGAGCTGCCTCCCCAAATTTGCCAAGTGCTTCTGCAATTTAGAGGAAGTGAAGGGGAGATAGTGTTTCAGACATGTCAGAGAATTAACACAATTTCCAATTAAGGCTCTCATTTCCTTAATGAGAGGGAGGGACTAGTGCAGGCTCAGAGACAGCTCACTAGATGATGGATTGTGCTCCTGAGGGATGTGACTGGGGACATGCTAGTAAGGCTTTACACCCCATCTGCCTGGAAGCAAGAGACTCTTCTAAAGACGTGCTGCTACAATACCTTGCTCTATCGATCAAATGTTTTTGTGATAGAAAGAAATTATTAAATCGACTTAGACCGCGAAAAACGATTTTCTCTTTTCTTTTTTGTTGTTGTTGTTGTTTTGCAAACTCCATTATGAAAGCTTTATCTCTCAAGGATATATCGGAGGAGCTTCTGCTGCAGCCTGAGAGCTGATTGAAGTGTGCTAGTTAGACAGAGGTCCCTGCAGAAGCAGCAGGGCCAAAACACCTCAGGTCTGTTTATTGAATTACATGGAGGTCTGATGATTGGCACGGCATCTCGTCTGCAGGGAGAGCAACTGTGAGAAAGCAGACATAAGGTGGTTCTGTCCACATGACCTGCTAAGGGAGGCCTAGACAGTGCCTCAGTGCTCTCAAGCTCAAACTCATTTCACATTTAAATGAGACTTCCTTTTAGATATTTAGATACTGTTACAGTATTCCTGCAGGACCAGATAGCTCCAAAACCGTCGCACAGATGCAGAAAGAACCTAAAAAATACTTTAATTATTGATTTATCCAATTCATTTTGTCACACATCAGATGTAAATTGTGCTGAGCTGAAAACAAAATTATTAATGGGTTATCTGCAAAAAATAATACTGATAATAATAAGCTGCGGTCCAGTTTGGACTGCAGGCTCACGCTCTGCAGGTCATTACTGCTGCAGCATGTGGCTATGCAGTTTTGCTCCTACCTGCTACACACGGCTGTTGCTGTTCACGCCACCTCCCACCCAACTGGCTGCCCCATGTTGCGGTTTCTTATTAATCATACATTGGTATTGCATTATGTATATTCCATATCTCAGTGATACACGTCTGCACAGCTCCTACCCTGTGCACTTTCTGCTGCCTGAATGCTGAGTGGAGCCCCTTCTTTCTTTTCATTTTCTATACAAACAGAAAGCCATTTGTAGCTATAAATGGCCCAGTCCTCTTTGACGCAAGTGCCACTAAATTATTTATTCCTCCTGCATGTTGACAGTGGACACGGCCAAATCTAAAAATCAAACATCATGACAGACAAAGAAGGAGAGCATAGAATGGATGTTTACGTTCGGTAAACCGATCATTATGTTGCTTGGTTGAAAATCTGTGAGCAGAAAAGGAGGTGTTAATCCTGCGTTAGCCACACAACAGATTTTCAGCAGACAATGACATGGAGTAGCTGCACGCACGCACCCACATACTGTACGTGTGCTCGAAACAGCCTCGCAGCTTTTGGAGATGCTGATTATTTCTAACAAGGCTGGATGTTTTCATGTTTGACTACTCTCTGCCTGCCTTTGAAAGGCAAATCTGCCTCGCAAAACGCCTCATGTGCTTGCATGTGATGATTGATTCAAGTCGCCTCAGATGATTATTTCTTGTTTATTTGTGTGCACGTGTGCGAAATGAAGGACTATCGCCACAATCTTAATTAAAAGCCGAACAGTATCTCGTGCTGCTCATCATGATCATGTACAACCGCTGTTAAAATGGCTAAGCAGTTGTTTCATGCAACACATCAAATGATAACGTATGCTTGCAGCCTCCTATCTTCTGCGCCACCTCACATATGAACACATGATTGTGCTTCTTCTGTCTCATCCTACTCGCACACTTAATGACACAGCCCATATTAGATAATTCCTTTTAAATGATGTTGCCAAAAATATGATAGGCTCCTCACTAATCCCTGCAAGGCTCGGAATAGAACTGAATTACCAAAATGCTAACATGATCATCCAGCGCTTAGGTTGCGTAAGTGCTGGTGCTTGTGTACACTGAGTGGTACAGAGTGCCGCTGTCCTTCACCCTTCTCTTGTGATTCTGCGACTGCTGCACAGTTTAATCTCTTTTCTTTTCTCACACCAGCGGAGCACCTGCCCAAAGCTCAATGCTCACCCAGGATACAGAGCTCTCTAAATTGTCTTCATGGCCAAACATTGTGCTCATCTCTGCTGAGCTCACAGTCTTCAGCTGAGTACTCTGAGTACACTCTTTCCAGTGCCTTGCTCTGGTCTTATCCTGGCTTTCAGCAGGCCCGCAACAACCGACGGTGGGTTTATGTGCTGTGTTCAGTGGGTAAAAGTCTTAGCGCTTGTTTTGTTCTGCCAAACGTGGAACAAAGATGAGCAACAGACTAGATCACGTGGCTCCAAAGTGTTTGGCAGGAGACCACAGCGAAGGCTCTGTGTTAAATCATACGATATGAGAAAATAAAACACAGCACACCGATCCCTGTGTTCCTTCATCTGTTCTTTCCTACCAATTAAAACTCATCCGAATGAGGATATGATCAGGGTGGTAAAGTAAATAGCACTGGCTTGAGGATCTTCTTCAGTTTTCCCCAGTTTTAAGACATGTTAGATTCAGTGGTGTCTAAATTGGCTGTAGGTGCGAGTGTGTATAATTGTTTGTCTCTCTGTGTTAGCCATGTGATGGACTGGCGATTTGACCAGGGTTTGCTACGTCTCTTACCCAGCGTCAGCAGGGATACGCTCCAGTGCCCGGTGAATCTCTGCAGGATAATTGTTTATATATATCTGATGTTCATCTGGGACCCAGTGTCATCGCTGGCTCTCAGAAAAAAACAAACTCCTTGTGTTTCCAACTGTAAAAATACTCTGTAATATGATTGCAGAGGATGTTATGGACTTGGAAAGATAGCTATGGTATATATTTTATGAGGCGTAGAGAGGAATAAGCAATCTAGCAGACAAAGGCCAAGGCTGCAGTTGTATTGACCAACCGGAGCTGTCAAAGCCACAAGATACTGAAGTAAATGTGGAAAAGACAAAAAAAAATTTTTAAATACCAGCGAGACTGAGAGAGAGGATGATCACCAAGTATAATAATGATATATTTTTACCAACAAACTAAAGCTTCAGGATGGGGTGTTGATACATAGCCAGAGCTTTTTCCTTAACATCTGCACTATTTACATGCCAGATTGTGCTCCATTTGAATGATGAAGAATCATTACTTGAGACATCCTGTACCCTTTCTTTACCATAGCATGTCGTAACAAACATAGCTTCAGTCTACTACAGTTAACATCAACACTCATTGGATATCAATCAGCAAGAAAAGAAAACCAAAATCTTTATTTTTTAGCACTTTTCGATGTTGCAATTTAGAACAAATGCAAACATCTTTAGTGAGAATTCAGGGCAGCCGCACAAGTAACACATCCCTGAATGACAAACATGGTTCGTGTTTCTTTTTAAGCCACAGTTGGGGAAATCTGTGGAGCACGCGTGATTTGGAAATTTATCTGAAAGGATTTATCACCACTTAAGCCATTCCCTGTGTTGCCAGCCACCCGGGTGTTTTTTGATGTCAATGAGCATGAAATAAAACATTAAGCTGTTTTTTTCAAGTTCTTTAAACTGATGTTAAGAGATGCTGATATGCATAAGAGAAGGTCTCAGTCAAAGCTGTAATCACACTTGTTCTACTTCCAGCTAATTTGTAGCTTTAGTTTTGAAACAGTTTGACCCTGTCATGCGGGCTCTGTGTGCAAATCACATAACCGATACCTTTGCTCAATCCAAGTCTCATGCTGGGCAATTACACTTCGAGTGGCATGTCCACTTGAAACAGACTACCTGTAATTAGAATTGGGAGATATGGATCAAATCATCTATTAAGGTACATATAATTTCATCTCAGTAGAGAAGCTATTATGAATGAAACAGCCACGTCTTGATTTCTGACTCACCAAGCAAATGAAATACCTGACAAGGCTTGGCCATCTGAGTCACGCGAGCAGATGTGTCATTTCCTGTTCCCATCTTTGTTTTGATGAACACTGGCAGCATTCACTCCAACTTTAGAAACACGTTAAGATTGTGTGCAACCCACGTGGTGTTTTGTGATCCAGGAGATAAGATGCAATAAGTATCAACTTGTTACAGCTGATGTGCAAGTCACAAACGCAGAAATTCAAAATCAGTGAACTAAAGATGATGCAGGAAGAAAGAGTCCAATAGATTGTGTTGTTGCACCAAATTGCGACTTTGTTCTCAATTTGGATCACGTAATGTCCCGACAGGGTGGTCTGTGCCTTGCATCAGGCAGTGGTGGCTCCTGACAGATCTGGACTGTCTCCTTTGATATACACCTGAGCTCTGTCAAGGTCCTCAGCTTGAACCATATACCTGCAGAAACTGGACTTGTGCATTAACAAATGTACCTTCAATATAAGAAGGCTCTCTCTGCAACAAAAGCCATGTTGCTGATTTGAAGTCGGACAACAGGAACACTGGAGCCCTATTTTCCTCGGTTAACAGGGTTTTACGCCCACCAGATACTCTTCCATCTCACGTCTACTCAACTCCTCATTCCAACAATTTCATGACTTTATTTAAAGTTAAATTTACAATATTCACCAACAACTGAACTCCTCGTCTCCTCCAGCTTTCGCCTGCACGCTCAGATCCATGACCGTTTAACTATTACCAACACTACCATTACATAGCACAGAAACAACTTGTAAAAAAAAATGTAGCTGACTCTAACAGTAACCTTTAACAGTTCTTATTTTTCTCAACTTAAGTGCAGCCTTCAATGGTACATCCCACAACATCCTTTTGGAATGGCTTGTTGGTATCACCAGCACCAGGCATGAATGGTTTAAATAATATCATTCCCACCAAGTTTGTTCAGCTTTAACACTTTAGATCTTGCTCTCCATCTGTTACCCAAGGAGTCCCCCAGGGCTCTGTTTTGAACCCCCTACTAATCATTACCTACCGGCTTCCTCTTAGCAACATTTTCTGTAAATACAAGATACATTTTCACTGCCGACTTCCACAATTTCATCCCATCCTTTTCACCTGTCTAACAGAAATCCTGGTTCTCCTGCAATTGAACGGCTGTAAAATAGAAGTCCTTCTGTCGGCTCTAAGTCCACTGTAGCCAAAGTTGACAGTTTCTCATTAAATATTGATAACTCCTCCATACTTCCTTCTACTCAGGTTAAGAGTCTGGGTGTCCTCCTTGACAGCGCTTTATCTCTAGAAGTCCACATCACCAACGTCACTCAGTCCGCTTACTTTCACCAACATTCATTGACTTTGCCCATGCATCGACTACATCACCCCAGCATCTTCAGCTCCACTGCGTACGATCCTGCTACTTACCTTCAAGGCCCTTCACAACCAAGCTCCATCATATCTGTCTGATCTTCTCCAATTATACACACCCTCCAGTACTCTCAGATCCTCCTTGGCCATCCAACTTACTGCATCACCCGCCTTGCTGTCTAACATGGGTTTCAGAGCGTTCAGTCACTCAGCTTCCTGCCTTTGAAACACTCTCCCACCTGACATCCTAAACTTAGACTGGCTGACATGTCTCAAATGCAGAGTTTTTATTCCATCCCATTTTATGAATTGCTGTTTTTTGTAAGGTGACCTTAAGTACTTTGAAAGGCACCCACAAATAAATTATTATTACTATTATTACTATTATTATTGTTATTATTAATTTAGACATTATCACCCTGCACTGATTAGTTGGATGTTGCTGTTCGGGTAGTACCCACAGTTAACATCACCAGTTAATGGTTTCTCAGTCAACCAGGTCAGCACATTTGGATGTAAAGGCAGACACTTTAGTATTAATGAAAGACAGAATTGACTCTTCACAATCACCCTTTCATCACACAGACAAGTACATTTTATTTTAGGTGCAGTAAAGCCAGCATGAAGAGCAGCGGCGCTGAGGTCGGTAATGTGCAATGAATTAAAACATGCATAATTCAACCATTGCACTTAACAATAACTGCAGTCCAATATCCGACGGTTTAAAATGGAATTACTCACTTATATTGACCTTTGCACTTGGCTCTGTGCCAAAGCTTCAAAAATCAGGCCTGTTCCTGACTAGTTCATTCTCCATGGAAAATATGGCCAGTGCATTCTTGACTTGTGTGTTTTACAGATGTCACGATGCTGTGATGAAAATATTTTAATGCAGACCCATTTGGAACCTGTTTAGAGTGCGCTGAATGCTGTGTCTGCATTTAGGGAAAAGCTGCTTTAATAGAGCATGAACATGACTCATTAGCGCTAAATAACCAACTCTTTTAATTACCTGGATAAATATTTTTCTGTCCACTGAAAGGTTGAAGAGTTGTTGTTTTATTGACTGATACCTGTCCACGTAGCTGTCAGCTATCTTTGTTTTGATTGGTAAAAAAAAAAGAGGCAGTGCTTGATAAAGGGGGTACATTTTTTATTTTATTTTTTTATTGCAATATCAAACATCTCTATTTAATTAGAGAAACTAACAGTGATTCCAATGTTAGGTAATACATGGCAAGCTAAAAGTGGGACTTACTTTTTCAATGAACACAGTTGTATTTCAGTTTAATCAAACTAAGTACAATGGTTTCGAGGCTGACTGTAGTCTTCCTCAGAGAACAGAGCACGGGTGTTCCTTGTGTAGTTTTAGACATTTTGTCCTCATGCCTCTGAATATAGACCAATTAGCATCAAGCCGTGCTCCATAACGCTGGCCCCTTTTATGCGATATCCTTCTGGCTGCATATCACTTGGATGTCTTGGACTTTTATGTTAAAGTAGAGTTTGTTATTTTCAAATTGCAGATGCTGCAGTGCAGTCTGAATGAATTCTGCCTGAACCTCCACAAACATGCTTTTGTCATAGGAAAATTGTCTAAATTGTCTGTTCTTTCTAGAGCCCAGAAAGACAGTTCGATCAATACGTCCCTACAAACAGCATGGGTAGGGAATCATGCCTGATTACAATGACAGGGTAACGGATCATCCTCTTTCTTTGAAATGGACAAAACTTCAATATACTGTCAGTGGGTAGTGTGCAATAATATAAATATTGAGTTATGTAACTCAGTGCACTAAGTGCAGTGGTTTAATTGTAAATGCTTTTAATTTATTGCAAGATATCAACTTCACTTCCACTGCTCTTTATTCTGGATTTGCTGCATCTTAAATTGAATGAAATGATGAATGGGGGCCTATTCACTGGTCTTGTTGTTGCTAGCTGACTTGAATAGCAAAAACTGGTTGTTCAGTGTAATTTGACAATATCTAGTTAATTTACTCAATAAACCTTTGCCGTCATCGCATCATGTTCCTCCTCAGAGAGAGATGCCGCAAGGACAGAGTTACAGACTGTAACTCCTGAAACTCTTCTGGATCAACCTTCTTTGACTCCTGAGGATTTCGATTCACCTTTCCACATGCTTCTGACTCTGTGACCAGTTATGTTCTGGTTTGGAAATGGGGTTTCAGATTTTTGGATTTTTTTTTTTTATCAGTCTTAAGTAATTAATATTTCACTAATTACATTCAGATTAAAGGAGCACAGCCCAAGGGAGAAAAGATTGCTTTTGGTTTCATTGGATATCTCACAACGGCGTCGTGAGAAGATGTGTTTAATCCTGCCTGTATAAATTGCAGCTTTCTCCATTCTTCCCAAAATAGTAACTGGTAATGAAAGGGGTATGATGAGACAGGCTGTTTGGAAAAGAGCAGGACTGAGCTTTTCCCCTCCTATGACCCGTCCATCCTGGATCTAACAAACGTTACGGTGACTTGGCCCTCTTGCTGGATGCGGTAACATCCCACTGAAGCTGTTAATCTCCGACAGTCATGGAGACATAGATGAGCGCATACAAAAATAGAAATGCAAATGCTGACAGTTTCATAACTCCTCATATAGAAATCATTATCCTGATCTCTTTATCTGCTTCCTGCATCCTTTCGTGCAGCGCAGTGTAGAATCTTATCCAAATAAGTTTTGGGGCCTTTCATCAACACAGACAGGTTCTGTTGTAAATGTATTATTCATTAAAAATGAATTTTTTGCTATGTTTTTTTACTCAGTGGTGTGAGGCGGGTGTTTGGAGTAGCATTCTTTAAACATGTGCCGCATTTGATTTCCACAGAACAAACTGTACAATAAAATAAGCAATCTAGACCCCACACATGACGTGCTCCTTGACTGCAGGATTTATTAAGCATAACAAAGAGGTTTATAGTTATGCTTGTGTGGTTTGCTGGGCTAATTTGCGCCTTTAGAGTTTAAGGTTGAGCCTCTGTAGCGTTGCTTTTATTAGATCTAATGCTGCACTTGTGGCCTCAGATGAGAGAGGGAGGCTGGCAAACATTTAATAGCCTCTTGCGTGTTTCTTGTGATGGTGGCGTCTTGTGGAAATAGTAACAGATAGGTGAAATTAGGGGGCAGACTGCACACAGTGTCCATGTGGTTGCATCTACTCAACATGCTGTCATTAAGTGTCTTATATAATTACTTCCACCCAAAGTGAATGTGACAAATCCAATGGCTCGTCCCCCGGGCTCAGACACTTGATGCTGGAGTGCTAAATGCAAAGAGACCTGTGGACACAGACCACATAATGCATGGTTGTAAACGTTATTAGGCACAAAGCAATAGTTCTGATCTCTTCTAATAGACACGTAATCCAGAGCGGTGGCGATGCATATTAGTTTGGTGTTTATGGTTCGTTTTTGTTCCGTTCCAGTGGAGGTTGAAGAGAAGATCAAATAGCTGCAGTTGGATTGCAACAGATGGAGAGTAGCACGGGATAAAACAAAGACGGCGTCTGAAAGAAAAACAGCTGGAGACCTTGTCTGTCGTTCTTCCTTTATTCATTTCAGTTTCATCCTCCATGAATGAGAGATCTCTACATGAAGGTTTCTTTTTTTGCTTCAGGCATAAAGTCTCTCCACAAAAAAACAAAAACAAGAAGTGAGATATTTCTACTAGGGATAATAAAAACACAGGAAGTCAGAGTGTGAACTGCATGTTCAATGTATTCTACGCGTTTTACTGCACACTTGTGTGTCATCTTGTTGCAGACCTCTATTTTCATCCAGAGTGCTCTCCTGCGGGGCATTTGTATTCATCCCCGTCTTTCGCATCGGTCGTCTTTCTTTACGGCAGTAAAAATGATAGCTCAGTAACCGGGGAGTTGTGATAAAGAACACTGTCGGACTAAGATGTCTCCTGGTTGACATCTCCTCTGTGACATTATGAGACGTAGTGCTTCTGGAGGAGGGATGTTTATCCGATATAAGCTTCAAAAGGGAACAGGTGGACATGGGAATATGTGGAAGGTGATAGATGTGACTAGGATGAAAGATGTGGCGATGCAGCAGGAAGAAGAAAGCACATTTCTCCCAGTGTGTGTATTAGCAGAATTTTCACTTGTAGCAATGCACTGTTCGTCCCGGGTTTCAGCGCAAACGGCCATCTACTTCTACCTTAATCTCCTTTTTGAATTGAATGTTGTGATCAAAATGCTTTTTCTAGCCCATGAAAGTGGATTATCTGTGCTGTGTGGCTCCTCTGCTCCTGTATTATGGCTGTGCAGTTGTGCATTGAGCCACCAGGGAATCAATGGCTCATTTCCTGAAAGCTCTCACTGGTCTCAAGCGTGAGTAGTTGTGGCCGAGCGTTAACCCCTTCATTCACACAACATCCTCAACAGAGCCAAATCGAACAACAGACTAAGTGAAAGCAGCACGTTTTCTATTGCGGGATACTCTTGGCTTAAGCTTGAAAAGTACAGATATAATTTATAAGACCCCCCCTAATACCAATAATAATGTGCAATATATAACACTGCAAATAATCAAAGCCTGACAGTCTGGCTGTTAATAGATGTAGTTTTAATTATCATATTCCACATATTACTAGAGACCTAATCTGCATTCAGCTGAAACGTAATTTACCAGGCTGGAAAACTTAATGCCTACAGTGTAATAAAATAGTTTTGTAGCTTTATTAGATTTCAGTAGAGAGGTTGAAGCAAATACACAGACCTTTGTAAGTCAAAAACAGGTCTGGTAATTGGAAAAGGGACACTGGGACATAATCACTCTATCACAATCCTGGTGCGGCTTGTAAATATTCACACTTCGGTAACACAAAATAGCGCTACCTGTAAATGGTGATGTTTTGCTCAGACGGAGGACGTCGTCTATAAAAAGCCTAGGCGAACAAAAATGAACACATCCCGCGTCTCAGGCCGCACTCCCACAGCAAAATGTGTTTTCACCCTGAGGAAATGTGCATTTTTCATGTTGGTCTTTGTGTATGTTGTGTTTTCTGTCTTTTCTTGGAAGGGATTGGCAGGTCTTTGGCCCTCTGAACAATAGTGTGAATTGTATCTGGTCTCAGCTGAATAGTGGCAGTTATCAGCAAGGGATATTTTTCGTCTGTGTTTTTGGACCTTAACTGAGTGTAACGGCTACAACCGGCTGTCATTCTTGTTTTCCTATTTTTGGATGAGGGGTGAGAAAGTAAAATGTTGGTGGTTGAGAATCGGGTGCTGTCAAATCTGTGACGCAAGTTCACTGTAAGTAAATTCTGTGTAATTCGGCTTTAAATGTCTCAATGCCTATTAAATGGATCGCTGTGTCACAGACTTTTGTGACGGTTGGTCTTGTGCTTCTTTTATGATCTCATCTGACATCTCCTCACTCCTCGGGTCAGAAATTACAGCCTTGGGAAGCCCTTCTAGATGAATGACGGATATTTTTTCCAAGTCAAACAAAGACGCCTAACGCCAGGGTAACAACCACATGCCTGTGCTTTCAGTTTAAGCATTGTATCAGAATAACCCTGGTGTTTCTTAAAAGCATTTAGTGTAGGGGACATAATATTTCATTAACCAAATATCTCAGATGTTTCTGTTTAATCCTAAACACAGTTAACACAACTCCTAGACACTTTAGTTTCGATGCCAAGACTATCCATTTTTTTTTTTTTACTTCATTTAAGAAGAGAAGCCAAAAGAAAATTGAGAAAAAACTGCCAGATTGGAACGATGCCTAACAATTTAATTAAATGTCTACTAAAGGAGTTGCAAAACGAGATTTCTGTTCGCAGCAGCGAAGTTCACATTTTGGTCAGATAACCACTGAGGCTTGATAAACTCAGTAAGTGAATAACACATTTAAAACCATAAAAGCCTCGGACGTCAAAGATGCACTAAATATATTAATTCTGAGTTAAGCAAAAAAAGTGTCAGAACAGAAAGGCCCAAGAGGAATGTCTTTGTGTCTGCCAGAACTTGCAAAGATAAAAAAAAAAGGTCAGTGATAGGATAAAATAACTGTTCATTAATGTATTAGTGGAGCTCTCAGTTACATTACCCCCCTTGCTCAGTATCAAACTTAAAAACCAGCAAAGGGAGATTGAACAAGTCATTAGACTGAGTCCTGATTGGTCCAAAGTTTAGAGGGAGATGTAATCGAAAGTAAAAGAGAGCGTGAACACTGTGAATTAAAGAGAGGATATGCCCTTATCTTCAATGGGAAGAAAAAAATCCCATTAAGGCAAATAAGTTTGTTTTATTGCCTGTAAATCTTTATGCAGTATATAGTTTAGTCATTGTTTCTCTCATGAGTCTGTGTTTTGGAGGAAATCTTCCAGGCTTTCTTGTCGCAGTGACAGTGAGGAATGAGAGCGCTGCTTATCGGGCTGTGCAACTTATTGTGTGATCAAATCAAAGGGCAAGCAGGATGACATGGAGTCTAATAGAGGCAACACATCACTGTCATTCTCATTATCTCCCCTCTCCACTGACCTCATCGCCTCTGTAACACTGCTCACCCGGCACAGTGGGGCATTACTCTATTAAAATGTAAATAATTTTGTCACTGTGGAGCTGAATCATGTCAGCAGATGCAGCTAACTGCACTGGATCCACGGCGCATACGTACAGTAACGTGCACGTCTGCCGGGACAACATGCGGACACGCAAAAAGTGTTTTATCCCACATGTGCAGCTACTCACTCTCAGTTACACCTCTATAAAAGGAAAGCCCTTAGGGTTGGGGCTTGGTAGCTGTGTTATCCCCTGACACCGTGCAGTGATGGAGGAGATAAAACCCCCATGTGTCTTACTCACAATCATCCACAGCTACTGAGACATGCCTCAGCGATTGAGTATGGCAGGACGGAGGTCCCCGGTGCTTAGAGCATTTAACGTCAGTGTACTGGTATCAGATGTGGCCGGCCTCAAGGGAGTCGAGGAACTCTGCTGTGGGTGAAAGCATGACAGACACACAGGCTGAGAGTGAGAGTCCCAGATGGGGTGTGAGTGCCTTGACAAAGCAATACTGGTCAGAAACGGCTCTTGTCAGGGTCAGATTTGATCTTTTTCATTGTTTTTCTTTGTTGATTTTTGCCTGAGTAGCTCTGTCTGTCGTGTCATGACTGGCGAGTCACCTTCCTTCACTCAGAGTAATCACTGAGGTCATCGTACGCTCACAGAAACAAAAATTACTGGGAGGAAAGGTCATACAATAAATATGGAACTGATCGGTCACCAGCCACAGTTAAGTGGGGGGAAAAAATAACCAAGACAACTGATGTGATTGTGCTATTGTAGGTGTACAATAGCCACTAATGAACACATGATTGTGAATAAGGGTGTTAATGGAAAAAGGTCAAGGCCGCCTGCTTTAATGCGGACGGGCACGGTGATTGGAAGAAAAATAACAAAATTTGCTTCCCTCTTGCATAATATTTTGTGTGCTCATAAATAAAATTCATAATTTGTATGATGTCCTTCCAACACATTCACTTCACAAAAGTTGCTTCGTTTCAAAGATCAGAACAACATTACTCCATTAATGCTGCAGTCCAGTGGGATGAGTAATGTCCTACTTACTTAACGTCTGAGCTGATATTTTCAAGTCTCCAATGTAAATGTCAAGCACAGTTTTTCATTTTTGTGGTTGTCATGCCATCTATCACTCTCAGCTGGCTACAGCTGCTTTTACAAGGTCCTGTATTGTGTAAGGATAAGCACAGACTTTCTCCCTGCTTTGCATCAAACCATGTTGTGGCTTGACATTTGGCACCTCATTCTTATTTATGTGCATCCTCTGGATACAAGGATATTTTGACCAGAAATGTCTCTATGCTGTGCATTGCCTCCATTTACGAAGCCGCAGCCTCTGTTGCAGCATTTTGCTCGAGTAAAGACTGGTGCATAAATGTAAAAATAATATTCCTGTTGACTCTGTGTGATTGACTGGGCATTCTGGATTCCAGGTTGGCAAAATCCTGTTTTTGCAAAGAGCAATGTGCATAAAAGTCTCATTTTAGTCAGTGCTGATTGCTGTTGTCTCTAGCGATGCCAGTTTAGACTACACATGCATTAAGGACCAGCTGAACCTATGAGTTTGTGTTTCTTTTCCTCCAAAATTTGCCTGGTTCCCCTTTTACTGAAACAAATTTCCACCTATGCTTGCCTGTGTCAAGCCTGTCCCAACAGTTTATCTGCAACATGGTGGGTTTGATGAAATAGATGTTTAAAGGAAAGCCATTTAGACACGGAGGATCATATGATATTGGAAATGGAAGCAATATTTTCAGCACTTTCATGGCATCCTTGGGATATTCAGCCTCGACTTTGATCCATAATGCCAGATAAAATGTCAAACTCTTTTCAGCCCATCAGAATTTGCAAGGTCAAGCAGTTCACCTTCTTCCTGCACTTCTGTTGCAATCTGTGGTTTGTAGTGACGGATAAGTTCTGTTTACAGTTTGGGAAAAACACGGCCTCAGCCTCAGTCTCACTCACCGTCCTCATGATTTGTTTGTTATTTGTCTTTGAATTCAGACACTATCTGTCAGCTTGAAAGTAGCTCTCATGTTAGCAAGTATATATAAATAAATAAGAAGCAAACATAGTTCATTATATTCCAGTCAGGCATAACATTAGGACCACTGACAGGAAAAGTGAATAACCATCTTGTGACAATTCAATGTTATGGTGGGTGTCCACGTGGATGTTACTTAGACATGTACCACCCACCTAGATCAGACCAGTCACCCCCACCCCATAGCAATGACACTCCTTGATGGCAGCAGCCATCCCCAGCAGGATGCAGCCTGACACAGACACACGAAAACGGTTTAGGAACAACTAAAAAAAACAAAACAACAACAAATTTACTAGATCCCAAACTGATCAAGCATCTGTTTAATGATCACCTTCCCCTCAACCCATAGGACCCATGGGCCCCTACTAACAGCCCCTTGTTGCCAGATGCCACAGGACACCCTCAGAGTCACAACTGTTTTAGAGGCTACAAATGAGACCAACACAGTATTAGAAAGGGGGTCATAATGTTAAGCCTCACCAGTGTATATGTGATTATCCAACTCCAAACATGTGTCACATACAAGTGTCTAGGTTTGAATGCCATTTGCCTCACCTTGCATGTCAACCACTAAAGACTGTACTGTGAGTTTGAGGTTAATATAAGTACTTACAAAATGTGATGACAAGTTTATTACCAAACAAATATGAACACAAACATTGCTGTTATTCCCTTAGAGCTAAAACATTTAGTAGATGAAGTGGTCCCCATTAATCAGCAAGTATTTTGATTGTCCTGGAAACCACTCGTGTCTCTGGTGTAAGCTGTTTGTATTGTCAACGTTTTATTGTCACAGAAGCAAGAAACTGATGTTAAAAAAGTCATTGAAGATCCCTAAAATTTGTCTACAAATTAACCCATAATGTTATGGCTGATGGTGTGTGTGTGTGTGTAAGTGCATACCTTGTATTTTCAATTTCAAATGACAAAATTGCATTATTCTTTTCCTAAACAAAAGCCACTCAGCCAGATTACTATCATGCAGCTTTGCTGACATTGTCTTGTTATGAACAGTCCCAGGTATCTGTTTTGTGATGATATAAGGCAGATCATAAAAGATACAGCAAAAAAGATTAAAGCAAAGGTTGAAGGACCTGAATGTGTCCCAAGACACAGCAAGACACCATTTGTCCACATCATATGAAGTTCTGGCTTATTTGTTCTTTCCTGTAACATTCATCTCATGACCCATATATTTATCTGGTGACCCTGTGCAGAGGCCTGACCACTAAAGAAAACTACCTAACTGTATATATAATCATTAGCAATTGATTTATAATGTGATACAATATATCTTTTTTCTTATTATCTTTTTTTTTTCCACTGCAGAATCACTCCTATATGTATACTTTGTAAATGAGGGAAGTCATCTCACTCACCATTAAATCCACTTTCAAAGTATTCACTTTTTTTGAGTAGCTATGCCAAAATGGCTTCTTTTTTTTTTTGTCCTTTCTCTATTAATATTTTTACAACAAATGGAAATTGTGCCAAAAAAAAAAAAAAAAATCAGACAAATAATTAACTAATTATTATTTGCAGCTAATGGCAAATTGTGTTTTCCGTCTGCAATTTTGTGGAGAGGAAATGATTTTCACGGCTACCCTGCAGATTTTCTTTGAAACATATGGAACAGGCTCAGTTTCTTGTCTCCACGTGCATCTGTCGCTCTCCTGTTGTTCTGCTATCAGATGATGGACTATTGATCACTTTAACATCTCTGGCCTTCCTTACCTCGTCTCGGTTTCCTCACCTTCACACCCTTTGGCTGAAACCCTTCCCCTGCTGGACTGGAGATGACAGAAATTCGTTCAGTATGTGACCCTGGCAATAGACTGCCACAGTTTTGATTCGTTAAACCCATTTTTTGTTGGCAGTTATTGAGTTACATTTATTGTATTATGTGCTGTACACTTCACAGATGTCCCCACATTTCATCTGATTTTCCTCAAATTAAATCCTGACTCCGCAGTAAGTGCTGCTCACAATTGATTTCCATTGTAACCCTGAAAATAATGCCTTTATTTGGCAAGTGGGATGTCGATCAAGATTAATGGCAATGTTTGAATGTTTCAGATTATACATCAGTCAATATTGTTCTGGTCTTTATAATGGCGTAGAGGGTATATTTTTATTGTGACATACTGTCGGGTTGGTCAGCAAAAAAGTGGTGAAAAATGATTTGACTTTCAGTTCTCTCATGGATTTTGTATTGACATTTATTCTCCAGAAATTTCACTCTGCTGGCATAGTTGGCAGCAAAACTGTCAGATGATATATCAGAATATAATATCAGAAATCTACTGAAGTAACAAGATCTTGTGAGAATAAATATTTTGGCAGTTAGACTCTGATAAGAAGCGACTTTATAGAGCAGAGTTCTACATGAAGATAATAGATGCGGACAAGCTCCGGTTTAACCAGACTCATTAGTTACCAGAATATGAGGCTAGAAATTCGCTTTTTGGTTTTTATTATTCATCAACTGATGAAGAGATAAAAGAACTTCTCCAATCAATCAATTTTGTTGTTAACAAATTCAACTCGACAGTGCTCGGATGATGGCTACAACTACGTCGCTCTAACTCCACCAAACAGTTCGATTGGCCCAGCAGGTCCTTGCAGGAGCATCTCCCAGTGGAGTGGTTCCAGACAAACCTTGTGCTATAAAACAATTGGCAAGGGGAACTGGGTCTAGCTTCCAGGCTGGATGGGGACAGGACCCCTTGATGTCTAGATGCGGCGGAGGAAATAGGCTGAGGGAGGGAGACTTAAGTTGACACAACACTGGAAAACCGGATGAGGTAGAGAGCAGGAGGGTTGCTTAACAGACTGGCTGTTAAATGCCTGCCAGGAATATTAAGAAGAGGGACTTGGGAGTGACTGGCTCAGAGCACACAAGCACACAGATCATTGGACGCGGAGTGACACTGAAATGGAGAATGAAGGGATTTTCACAGCATTTGAAAGCAGAAGGGATAAAGAGACTGGATCAGCGGAAAAATGTAGGAATAGAGGCAGAATGCGTGAACAGATTTTCCCTACTGAACTTTTGCTTAAGTACCGGATTTGGTGGCAGCACTGCGGTTTGTTGCATAGTGTGAAAGAATACTCCTTTACCAGCCGACGACAGTATATTTACTATGACAGCTGAATAGAGAGAAAGCGTCCTAGTCACACTCTCAAGAACAAACTTAAAACATATCTGTGGGGAAAAAACTAAACCCCTCCATCAATAATATGCTGCCAGACCTGCCAAGTGTTCTCCTCCAACCGAAACATTAATTTAGTAAATGCGTCTTCTATTCAGTCATGTGATAAAACGTGTCAAAGTTGGCTCAGATTTCTCATTCAGCGGGGTGCAGCTGCAGGGTTGAAGGAAAGGGAGTTGCTTTTCATTTGTACCGCTTACACACTGACTAGTTTTTTAAGTTTCATGCTTAAGGTTTGCCGATGCTGTTGCAGAATGCCCAGCAGATTGTTGCCTTTCAGCCGAGGAAAAGCTGCTAACCACCCAAGTCCATCCATCCAGATGAGACGTTACTGTACAAGAGGGGTTACATGGCTTCAGTTTTTTTTAAAGTTGGCAGTTATGTGACGAAGGTCAAGTCAACACCCACTAGTCGCTGATAACGTCACTAATAAAAACACTGTAGAAATTAATGCTTGCATGGAGCATGGAGCATTCACTGACATCAAGGACAAAAAAAAAAAAACACATCGTACAAACACCACAATAACATGAACTAACAAAACGCAACAGAACGGAACATAAACATGTGAGCTTATCAACACTGTACACTGCGGATATGTATAGCCTATAGAAATCGCCGCTATGAATAACATTTAATAGTACTTCACAGTGTGCTGTAAGATAGGATAAAGCATTATTGCAATGCATAATTTCTATGAAGGCCTCTCCGTGTACTGCAGCTAAATGTCTCGAAACTTTGACAATGAACTTCACCGTCAAACTGTTGACGTGCAGCCTCGTTCTCTCTGTCACTGCAGGGCATTTGGTGAAGTTGCTAACTGACTGTTGTCCAGAGGATTTGGACCGTTCCTCTGATGCCTTTTTGTGCATTGCAGTGGTACTTTTGTTGTGTTTCAGGACCGACTTACATACTCTGCATGTCACAGTAGAATGGGCTTCACCCACACATTTGATGAACCGCTGCTAGTTTGCCGCAACGACCCAGTGGCCTTCTCACCTGTCTTCTCTGAGGCGTCCATGTGGTTATGGCCGCGTGGTCAGCGACTAGTCGACATGCTTAAAGCGCCACGGCACAGCAGTGAAGTCAACTAATAAATGAATGGACTAACTAATTCAGTATCCCCTGTTCTCCTTAGTTAGTTGAGGCCTTCCACTCATTCTTTGGACTGACAATTCGCTCAGATTACTTTATCTCCATCCAACATTGCTCCGGCTCCTACTGTCACCAAACACTGTCGAATGCAGAAACAATAACACCAAGAATAACTCCTCCTACCTCGCTACACAGAAGGGCCCTTTGCATCACTGTGGATCGGTGCGTAGTCAGAGATTGCGCAACGCTCCGGCGGAGCAGCGTATCTTTGCTCCATTTTAGTGATTTACCTTCATTCTACCAAGGGTTCTACCTCACTGTTCTCTGATGTGCCTGCAGCCTTGATTGAATGAATCATACCGTTCCACCAATGAGTCACACCTCAAAAGTGATGCAGTGATGAGCACCATTTATAAAAACATTATCATCTTGCTTTGTAAGTAGTTAAAAAACTGTACTCTCATTGGCTAGGATACTCTTTTCTCTCTCTTATAAAATAATCAATAACGTTGTGATGTTCCATTATCCTAAAATTGTGTTATTATCTGTCATCACATGACCTTGACCACTCTGATCATAATATGTCAAGTCTCCATTTCATTTTCATCTCCTTCAAACAGGAGTGCAGAAAATACTCCTGTTATTCTAATCGGAGGCTGTGTGCCACCGTGCGATTGGCTGATAGCTGATGACTCATTTCAACAGGCTGGTGTGGAGCTGGCGAGAGAAGGGGGTAGGTGGGTGGGTGGTTGTTTAGGTGGTGAAAAGGGGGAGCAGAAGGTGGGAGTGAAGAAGCTTTCTCCCACCGCCTGCACGCCTGTGTTGCTGTCAGAGCATGCTGTTCATCGCGCACAAACACACAACATAAATACTTGCAAATGGGAAGCAACTTAATCTATACACTCATCCTCACTGTTTCCTCCCCAGCCGTGGGTGCCCGTGGTCATACTTGAGGGGAGACACAGAGCCCGGAGGAGAGAGAGGAGAAAGAGAGAGAGAAAGAGAGAGAGGGAGAGAGAGAGAGAGAGGGAGAGAGAGAGGCTTGTGCCGATTAGAGTCTGCAGCCCTTCCCTATTCTGCTGCTGCTACAGTACGTGTGAAAGGCAGGGAGGGAGAGGCAGCAGAGGTAGTGCTGCTGTTTGTCTCTGAGAGTCGGAGGGAAGAGGAGAGAGCTGTGAGCAGAGCAGAGCAGAGCAGAGCAGATCTGAGCCAGCCTGTCCTCTGGTATGTGTCCAGTGTGAGCAACTCAGTCCAGCCCCTGCGCACTTCTGCCTCTGTCTGAGCAGCATCACACGCCAGGACTCAGACAACACCAGCCACACAAACAGGTGAGTCTCAGCAGCTCCACGGTGAATGTGACTCGATTCTTCAGTGTGATTAGCGTTGCCGTATTTTACTCTTTAACATAATGTTACTACTATATTTATATGGTGGCATTTTAAGAGAAGGATCTAATGATTTAACACGTGCTGAAAGTTGATGATAAGAACTGAGGCGCATTTGTTTCATGCGTGTAGACGTGACGTGTGTGTCTGTGCCTTTTATGTGAAGGCTTGTTTACCTCATGAGTGACAGGTGAGAAAGAGCAAAGGGACTTGGGGAAAACGGTGCCTCTGATGGGAGTGAACGCATCTGATTTCATCCCCGTGTGTGAATCCATGTGTCCCCGCGAAAGAAAGTGGGTGGAGTGGGAACAGTTTCAGCTCCGCCGCTGTTCTCTCAGTCTTTAGAAACAGAAAGAAGATGGAAAAAAAAAACCCAACACAATGAAGACGTTGCCAGCAGCCTTTAAGCCTACTACAGTCTTTGATGGAATGCCGATCGTGCGTACATTTCAGCCCTCAATCTGTCTGTGTGGACACAGTAGTTTATGGACAGCTGTCAGGAATATCTGCAGGTGTTTACATTTCAGATTTGCGCTGTTTTTCTTGAGCTTAGTGTGCCTTTTGTCTCAACTGCGCAAGAGAACTACTGCATCCTTCCTAAGTGATGTAGCACTGAGACTATGCGACGGCTGTTGTATAAGATTGTAACAATATTCTCAGTCTAATCCATTACATAATAAGGTCCACAGCAAACTGGTGTGGTTTCTAAAATAGAGCTGGCATCAAATCAAAGATCTGTCTAATGAGGGAGGATTATGTATGCCCTTTTCTTCTGTAATATCACAAGCACTGCACATAATTTAGTGTAAAGTTGCCATGTGAGAGATTGGTAGATTTTATTTCCCCTGCAGTTCGTCCTATCTTCTCACACACATCTAAAGATAAAGTCATTAGTAATGGTACTAATTGCTTCAGCTCAAACTTCATCATTTGTGTTGTGACACGAAGCTGTGCTCTTTAGCACCTTCTCCCTCCATGTTGGTATGTAACACTTGTCGCTTGTGCTGCTTCCTGGGATGTAATAGTGTGTAATGGCAGCTGATGAGTGTTTACCGCAGGGAATCAGAGGGATGGTCCAAATTTATTTTCCCTCCAGCGCACAACTTGTTGAATCCACATGAGCTCTTTTGAAGTTTGTCCGTGAGGTAAGTCCTAATCTGCCATGACTTACTTCAAGCTTGTATGATTTGCGTAATGAGGGGACAGAGAAAATGCGAAGCTTTGAACGGAAGCATATGGCTGAGGGAGATTGCACAGAGAGACATTGTCAGAGTGTGGACGGTTTAAACCCCTGAGCCATGACCGCGAACTGGTCTCCCATTGACAGTGAAAAATCCCCTCAGTGTTTGTCCCTCTCGCTGTGGATGCCGCTGTTGTTTGCCTCCGACTGTCAATCTGTCACTGACTGTGATGTTGAGGAATCGGCCCCAGCTCCCCGTTGACCCTGCCACATCCCTTTATCACCCACCTCTCAATATACAACCCCCCCTCCATCCATCCGTCCATCCATCCTTTCATGTTTCTCCCACCAGGTTTCAAATGTTTGTCTCTTCACTTTCACCGAACGCCTCCCTCCACCCCTCTCCGCTCTGGTCGCCACAGAAACGGCTGATTCAGGAAGGGTGGGCGGGTGTCTCAGAGCTCTTGCTGCTCTGCCCCATGCGGTGCTTTCACAGTACATTTCTGCTTCTGTGCTGCTTTTATGGCCCTGATATGCTGACAGTTCAGGTGGCTCAGTCAGATGTTATACAATTGTATCAGCCACACAAAGGCTGTTTGTTCAGTTCCCTCAAAGGACATGTTCAGTATTTAGAGTTGCTTTGCCATTCATGTTCAGTTATTCCGCTAACAATGGATCACAGGGAGCCTCTTCATTTCCCACTGACAAATCACTAGTGCTGGCAGATTTTTTTTTAAGACTGTACTTTTCTAAATTTGTCAAGACACTATTCATGATTCTGACGCAAATGACTTGAGACGTGATCCAGGGAAATTATAGGACTGTTTTTTATTTTGCTTCTACGGCGCCTGGGTCAAAGTCACACTGTAGGTGTTTGGAGACTCTACTGAGGTGATTAATAATGTAACATACCATGACCAAGCCAGTTAATAATAGATACGATATGACCTTTCCCTTACGTAAGGTTCATGGTGCAGAGTAAGCGTGATGGAGTACAGGATTTACAATGAATAGATGGAACTGAAAACATATTTTTTAAACCCATTTATTACAGTAGAACTCCCACTCAAAAAAAATAACAATGACACGCGAACGAAAGATTTGCTTCTGTAATTACAGCTGAATTTATCCGAAGTGGCTTTTTGTTTTTGTGTTCTGGCTTCATCCATTTGTGATGCATTTTTAGGATCGCTCCGGTTGCCATGGCGACGGTTTGTACAGTAGCTTTAAACGCTGGCTTCTGGAAACGCTTCTGAACAGGAAATGAATCCTGTGTTGCACCGCATTCACTTCCAAGCAGGACCCTGACTTGGTCCTGCTGCGCCAGATTAAATTAAGAAGGGAATTGTATTCGCCAAGGAGATGACGGTGAAGGCCAGCTCTGTCTAAATTATTGCGCTCGGTGAAAATCAAACTTGTTTATGTATTCTTTGCACAAACCACGCTATTGATCACAGAGTGGCAGACTTTCTGTGGTGTATCAGCTGAAAACAAAAAGTTACACAATATTAAACGTTATGTTTAAACAGTAACAAGAAAAATGTCTAGTTACTTTAACCAGTGTGAATCCTAACAACTTCAAACATTTCTGGTAACATTAAGTTAAAAATATGAACATGTTGCAGTGGTTTTTCCACCCTGCAGTGTTGAGCCTTCACAGTCAGCGGTGACGCAGACTGAGACTCATACATACAGCACACTGCAGACCCGTCACGAGACACAGCCAGAACAAAGAGCACATACTGTCATCTAAGAGAAGAACTCAACACAGGAGCAGCCTTTGCTCAATTCATCAAATGACTGCAGAGCATGAAAGTGAGACATACGGTTTGATGCCATGCGCTGACACCTGGCTGGCGCAGGTGTGACACTTTCAGATTGCTTTCTGTAAATGTACTGTGTGTCTCTGCTTCGCTGTTTGACACGTGTTTGACTTACATAAAAGGTATAAATGAGACAGGAGGAGTTCACAGATGACAATGACAGTGATATTTGTCAAATTCAATTAAACCACACTGACAAGTTCATAAAAAACATAAGAGGAATCAAAATACTTGGGCATTTTTGCTTAAGGATTGCTAACATTTATATATATACAGTTGGCCAACTTCACATTTTATGAATACAACACTAGAAACTAATAAAATAAGTAAATAGATTAATAATCAGACAGAAGTTAAAACCTCAAAAACCTCTCCCTTTGCCACACATGCATACATAAAATCACTGCATGCACATGCAAATTGTGGGAAAGCGTCCCAATCACAACCTCACTGCCAAGTTTAAGAAGCTGGCAGGATTTCAGTGGTAACACAACCCTATAAGCTAGCTACAGCTACAGCATGGAGTATTAAAGAAAGGCCATGTCGATAAAACAAACAAACAAAAAAAATAGTAAAATAATCAAAGAAAGATATGCTATGAGTGCAGAAATCAGCAGCAGATAGCTATAACGTGCAGCAGCTGGCTATAGCATCAACCTGATTTACCACATTAATAAAGAAACACACTTGTGGATGATGACGGTAAAGTTTACAACTGTTAACCTGGAATACAGCATTAAACTGATAGTAGGGCTGCAACAAACGATTATTTCCTCCAACTGACTGATCTATCTTTTTTTTTTGTCAGGTCTCTATTGATTATTTTCTGCGTATTCCATTAATCTTTCAACCCGTCATTCAAAGATTTTATCATAATGCCATACAGCATTTTAATATAATATCTATAAATGACCAAACCATTGAGCTGCCTAATGATACTATTCATCACCACAGTTAAGATCTATTCTGCATTACATTCTGCCATTCAGTTGCACATGTTGGTGATTGTAAATGGAAATGCGTGCGTATTATTTATCTGATAAAGGTTGCTCGCACCCACTTAGATCGTAACGTTAATGGAAATCCACGCCTGGTCTTATAGGTCCGTGCACCGCGAAAACAAACTGGAAAGGCAGCATCTGCTCTAATGAGTTTTTGTCGAGTTTCTTGTCTGAGAAATGAGAACATTAGCAGAAAAAATGAGGCCACAACAAAGACTCCGAGGCGCTGGCTACCAACCAAGAATCACACAAAACTCGAGGTGCGGAGGTGCTTGCGCAGAGCGGTTGTGCTTCTGTTGCGCGCTGTATCCTTTTTACGAGGCATCCATTTATTAGTTTTATTAGTGGCTTTTTCCCACACCTTTGACCAGTACGTTCAGGCTTCTTGACACGCTGAAGTATTTAGGTAACTGACCTCATTAATCACATCTACGCATCGCTGCAGCTCCTAATTGATGTCATTCAATAAAAACTGTAACTAAAAGAAATGCACTTCTTGCTCCAGTTTGACTGACATGTGCTTAAAATTAGCTACAAACACTCAAGTACTCAGAGATAGGCTGACAAGTTGATGGAAAAATGTTGAAATGTTGATACCACAGACTTAAAAAGTAGTATTTAAAAAAATAAAAAAAAATAAACTGTCAGAAACATACATCCAAAAAGATTCTGAACCTCAGAACTTAAAGACAGTTAAGGCTTCCGTGTCAATTTCACACCACAGCTACGACATCAGCCTGGACCCTAGCGCCACAGCCCGACGTGCACCTCTTCGGAAATGCTGTGCCGTGGCGACGCAGAACGCGAGAGCCGTGATTGGTCTTCTTGGTAGTAGCATGTTTCCGCTTTAGTATTTCCGGCTGCTTATCCATCTCTGCAATTTTTAAATTGTTGTGCAAGATCACACGGATAAAAGTGTGCACAACACTGTCGAATGGATTGCTTTGGATCAGTAAAGATAGAACACGTGGAGGAAACGTCAGCAGAGGAGGTTCGATGATTTACAAACATTTGTACGACTCCTCTTCGGCGAACTTTCGGGAAATTTCAGTCGCAGTTGTTGAAAGTGAAGTAGAAGTAGAAACACCTGAGTGGCAGAAAAGACACAGGGCCGACCAGTGTATGGGTGGTGTTTCTACAGAGCGAGACAGACTGACGAGCGCATAAATGTAAATGGCTCGTACCGGCGTCAGCTAAGTGCGTAGTTATGACGTCTACGACCTGCAGTACCATAAATGAACCTTTGCAAAAGTGCAAAAAGTTAGCTTCCACATAGTTCACATAAAGAAAATGCACAACTTCAGGAGTGATAAAATGTTATAAGACTATATCACGTACTGTATATGCATGAAATGTACTGTGAGGGAGAAACGAATCCACCTAATACAAAATACTCTCTCAAAATAAATAAAGCAGTGGCTGCTAAAGTCACTGTTCTTGTACATTTTCTCCTTTGCTTTGGTGAGTACATTAATGGTCATGGAGAGTGTCTTTCTTTATCGACTTTACTCTTACTACACTCAGCAGCACACCAAGATGGATTTTTTCAATAAAGGAGCCCTGGTCCTTTAACTGAGCTATACTGCTGAAGAATTGTGTAATGGTTGTGTACTACAGCATCTTAAAAATGGGGGGAAAGGGTTCAGTGGTAATCTTGGAGAGCTTTGAGGTGCAGACGGCTTGATTTGATTTCCACAGGGAGTGAAATGTGAATATTTTCCCTCCAGTCGGTCGTTAGCACAATCAAGCCCCTTGTGAAGTGGATCCTGGATGATTCCCCGCGGCTGGCTTCTGTCTGATGACTAATGTTCTCCCAAGCGCCATATTAAAGTCCCTTAATTGGTTAGAATAAACCAATCATTAACTTGCTCATTAAAGCTTATTGTAGGGCTGAGACCACTGTGACTTGATCGTAGCAAACTTCTGTAATTGTTCCCAAAGCTGCGTCGTGGTCCTGTTTACAACATTTTTCCGGATTCATCAGCACCATCTTCCTGACTCACTTTGGTTCTTTAAAGATTCCTCAGCACTTGGTGTCGTGGTGTCTCTGCACTAACGTCGCTGCTCCGGCCAAAACTTCCCATCTGGCCCCCATTCTTCCCACCATCTGCTCCACTGCTTTGTCATTGGCCAGTTGTGAAGCTTTTGGTTCAAACGTCCCCCTCACACTTTTGTTGGATGAAAAGAAGGAAGGAGGCGGACTGGAAGAATGGACGAGGAAGACACAGAGGCATAGAGCTTCTTAAGGCTCGGGTTTAAACTTGATTCACCACTGTCGCTTTCTTCTTTGCCGTGGCAGTGTGTGTCTCAGCAGTTTCCATCCAATCTCTGTGTGAAAGTGCTGACTGGCTGACGATAGGGATCACTAAGAGAACAATTCGCAGTTTATGCTTAGTCAGAGAAAGACTGTTTCCCTGAAATTCAAAGCTACAGAATCAGGGACAAACGGAGGCTGCAGCCACAGTGCAGGTGTATGGATTGTTGCCAGGGGAGAGTGACAGCCTGATGTAAATGCTGCTGCTGCTGGTGTTTATTGTGGTGCTAGTTTGGCCTCACTGACTAATGGATACGAGGAAAGTTAACTCTAGGGGAATCATCTGCGGTGCTGCTGTGCCCTGAAGTTTAATACTCACTCCATCCTCACACTAATGGGATCATTACTGCACTTCTGAAATAGCATTTTCATACTTGCAAAAATACACACATGCACGCGCACACACAAACACAAGGCAGCACATTTGCACATGCAAAAAACTCATGCAGACATAAAAAGCTCAAGGAAAAGAAAATGATCTAATCTTTTGAGGAATGTATTCACGCAGGCCTTTATGAGTATGAATGACACAATACACAGCAGGAAAAAGGAGATCAATTTTATGCACATGCTTTAAAGTGAGTGTTGCAAACACTGTGAAACGGATGAAATATTTGCTTTTTTTGTGAATCTGAAGCGTGACAGTATGTTCATTAGCTAGATGACAGGAGAGGATGGAGTTCTTTTACAACATGCTCGTCCTGTTTGTTGTCTGTCAAGACATAGTCTCAGAGATATTTCATTTACAACTCACAGTGTTGTCATCAAGTAAACTAAGATGAGTTTGTAGCTTCATTCATTTAATATTTGTATTAATTTCCTTCAGCCTAACAAGATGTATATTATATAATACTTCATACAGCAGCAAATATCCACAACAAAAGTGCTGTCCATCAGTTGTAGTCTGGCTACACTGGGCTAGCTCAAACATGTATTTTGGTAATCAATACATTTAACAAATGTATACTATTAACCATTTAATTCAATATTGTTCTTGTTTACCAGAATATACACATGTAAGAAATGTTTAATGTGGTCATAAGTATCTGTTATTAATATATATACGTCAAGTGAGAATGCTTCCTTTGGATATCCACAAGTGGAGTCTGATGATAATATATTAAACACAGAGGGCCAGCCTCAAGTGATTTCCAGATCACAGAAAAAGGACCAGGAAGCATAAACCACAAAGTCCTGGCTCCAAATCCAGCTGGGACCTTTACCACTGTTTTGTATTATATCCTCTTCTAAAATAGACTGTTGCTCCATCAGTTTCAGCTGTCGTATAAATCAAATCTATATCTAAATTGAAAACCGTTTCTCCAATTGATCTTTTTCACAGTTCCATCTGTCTCTTGAGTATGTCCCATGACTTCATCTTGTGCCCCCTCTGCGACTTTAATACAATTCAGAAAGCATTAAAAAAAAAACAATATGATTTATATTTTACATTGGAATTTCATCTTTGCAAACACAGTACTCGACTGCAGGAAAAGTCATCGATTTCAGTTTGGGGAAAAGATAAAAGATGGTGCCCCACAACAGGAAACAGTCCTAGAATAGTGACACAGTGGCCAGTTTAAATTAGATGTTCAATGCTGACTTTATTGCTTTAACAAAACAAAATCAACATACCTGAATGCAAAGTCAGAAAAAGATATGGTTCAATGTGAGCAACTTTCAGATGGCAAATATGACTACGTCATTTCTCTCTACCCCTGCATAAACTCTTCTCAAAATGATAAATTATAATGATAATATTTTTAATGACTTCTACCATTAAAATTCATCTTGAGGGTCAGGCGAATGTCTGCATCAAATGTCATGGCAATCCATCCAAATGGAGATCTTTTACTCAAAAGTCAAGGGATAACCAAAGTTATTAGAAAGCCTCCTTTGGGAACCTTTCATCTAATCATTGCTGACATATTTCAATTTGGTCAAACTGGACATCTCCCAGAGCCTTGCTAATGATTAGTACAACATGACCCTACCACACGCTCACACACACTCAAAATCCTCCCTTTTATGGTGTAATTTAAGTTGATTTTAATTCCATTTATATTATGTATGCAAATTTAAAAACACTGCTGCGCCCTAGAGATGATGTAGAAAAAGTCAACAATGCCTGCGTGATGCTCTAAATCTTCCATTCCCATGGAGCTGCAGGGGAATTACTTCACAGACACAAATCTTCGGTTTCCTCTTATGAGCTCTGCGTCACTCTAAGAGGCTTTGACGAGATGAGAATGTGATGCGGGCAAAGCTGTTAACTATTACACCTCCTTTGTGAAAACCACACACACACACACACACACACACACTCAAATACTTCAAACCATCAGATCCTCTCCGTTGCTGCGCCACCTGCCTCTCATCAACCCCCTCATCAAGTGGAATAAGATCACTGTTAATCCACTTGCTTCAGCCCATTGCGTACCAACAGCGCTCCCGCTGCAGGGCTCAGCTGTTCCCTTAGGGCATCCCAGAACCCAAAGGTATAGAAAGGTGCTCACCGCCTTCACACTCCCTTCATGCCACTCACTTTCCTTTTATATACACATCCATGCTCTCTGCTTCTTCTTTTTTTTTCTCTCAACAAATCACAGCTGGAGGATTTGTGGACAAGTCTGGCATATGCTACACAGGAGATGTCTAATAGTGGAATGCACAGTACATTGACTTAAGTGCAATGTTTTCCTGGGTATTTTAATTCTATACAGCTCGACTAGATTTTAGAAAGATATACTTTAAGTCAATTGTGGTTTCCAACATCTTCATTTAAAGATTTCAAATAGCAATCCAACAAAGGAAACATTCTGAATGTTTTTTGTTTCATTTATCATCTCATGATTGTCTAGGATTTATAATTTGACCCTCTTAAGATGGGACTCCCTAAATTAAACTAACCTAAATGTGCTGTACTGCTACTTGTAATACATTTCTACCTTGACCAGCAACAGCTTCAGAGGTCCCGAATAGTGATATGTCATTCACAGGGACCATTTCTTTGCAAAACTGATGAAGGATTTTCAAAGCAAGACTTCAACGTATAATCAGCCACAACATTAAAATGTAATTTATTTATTTACAGGAGAAGTAAATAACTTTGGCCATCTTGTGATAATACAATGTTCTGCTGGGAAACTTTGGACTTGGCATTGATGTGGATGTTACTCAGACATGGAGCACCCACCTAGACCAGACCAGGCACCCCCACCCCATAGCAATGACACTCCTTGATGGCAGCAGCCATCCCCAGCAGGATGCAGCCTGACACAGACACACACACAGAAATGCTTTAGGGACAACTAAAAAAACATGAAGAACAGCACAAGGTGTTGACCTGGCCTCAAATTCACTAGGTCCCAAACTGATCAAGTATCTATGGGATGATCCACAGAGGCCCCTCCCCTCAGCCTATAGGACCCAAAGGCCCCCCTAACAACAATCTGTTACCAGACACCACAGGACACCCTCAAAAGGCCCATGTCCATTCTCTGATGAGTCACAACTGATTTGAAGGAACAAGGGAGACCTGCACAATATTAGGTATAACGTTATACCTGATCGGTGTAGCTACTTTTACTTAAATGATTTGACTACCTTCTCCAGCTCTGGTTAGGTGTGACTTCAAAGCACATGTACCATTGTGCACGCTCTCCCATTGGACACTCCTGTGGCACAACAAATCATGACTTCTTCATTTTGGACTTGATTTGTATTTGTTTACTTGTACTGCTCCCCGCCAGGTCGCCAAACGTTCCTCTGAGTATTTCTGATTGTGTTGTTCCATCGATGGCGCCTCCTGATCCTGTCTGGCCCTTTCATCTGGCAGGGATAGATCAGAGAAGTGGGGGGAGTTGTGGGGGGTTATTTCGGCTACAAAGTCCTCCAGAGGACCATCAGGGGAGATCCAGTAGCAGGGAAGTAATTGAATTTGAGGTTTCAGCTAATGATTTTTCCAACAGCAGGACGCTCACCCGTTCTCAGAACTCGCTGCGTCACGCATGGCCTCCGCAGAGTGTCGCTTAGGCGAGCTCTAAATCATCCAATAATGGCTTTAGAGAAGCTAAGTACCTGTTACTCTTTTAACACTCGTGATTTAATAGCACTTGTTAGCACATGTAATTTCAACAACATATACAGAGCTTTCCATATTGTGCTGCCTTATAGGCTTCACTGAATGCATGTTGTGGTAGACTAATTGCATTGAATGGCGTTGTTAAATACCGATTAAGAATCCCCTTGACATCAGGATGTTGTATTGTACCTTCACATCCTGGTTAGATCATTGGAATTGTGTTTAATCAATCCACTTACATCTACATCAGTGTTTGCAGACATAAAACACCTGTGGAGTCTAAGATGGAGAGCTTTGTAATTAACTTTGACCAGTGCAGTGAGTTGTATGTAATATTTATTGCCAGATTTAGGTAGATGGTTTAATATTTTCAAGTGGTGATCTCTGGTAAAAACCCAATGCTGCCTTCACATTGACAGGTCTGAAGCTGCTCTTAAACCTGGCAACTCCAATACCGATCGGTTTCCATTTGTAGTTCAGTCAGGAACACAGACTTCTCCCCTCGGACCCCTTGTCTCTTCACCTCCATTGTTATCCTTTTATCCTTTTAATGTTGCTCCACATAATCTCTATCTCAATTCCTGCCTTTTCTTTCACCAAATCTTACTCAGTTATCTACCCTCCATTAAGCTGCTTAATATATTTATTTTTCTTTCCAGCTTGGAAGCAGCTCTTATCACAAAACGAGTGGGTATCATAATTGTTCCTGTTATTCCACCCCGTCTCAGCCCACTGCTTTCTCTCTCTCCCCCTCTCTCTCTCTCACACACACACATGCACACACACACTGTTGTCGTCCCTGTTGCTGCACTGTAACCCATTTAGGTGCGACATCTTGCCGTTGCCCTTCTGCTGCAGAGACGCACCGCTAATGGCCAACAGGTTTTTCTCATTAGTTAATTATGTTTCGTGATATTGTCTACAGCTTTGTGCTGTTAGCTGAATAGCTTTTAGGCTAATGGTGACTGATCACCTTTGTACACAGATCATAACTGCCTTTATTTTTGCACTTTTTGCATTTCCATGGCTGCCTATTATGTCTCATTCTTCATTCAGCCACACAGACTAGCTGGTGTTTATCTTGTTGAACTTCCGTGAACCTTTCTGCAGCATCACATTGCTGTATGACAGAGGTCGGTGGCCAGTGGGGGAAAAAAAAAAGCTCTATCAGAAATAATGGTAGCACCTACTGGTCTATATGTAATCATACTCTTACCTGGTAGCAGTCGAGTCATTTTCCTTTCAGCCTGTAATTCCAGTTTTCCAGTTGTGGAGGTGTAAGTGAATCACAGATTTGCACATTCGGTAGGGACACCTGCAGCAGCTTCAGACCGTCACATACATACGTATTCAGAGCTGTTCTTTTCAGAATTTTTGTCAGTTAGACTTGATCTATTGAGATCTAATCAGTTCGGCCCATCTCATTGTCTGCTTCTTTTGTACTGTCACACTCAATTTATGTCTTTGTTTGCTTTTGAACAACTCTGGCATGAGTCATTACATGTTCATTGTTGACTGCATCTCTCCACAAAAGTCCCAGTTCTCGAAAAAAAAAAAAAAAAAAAAAGCTACAACGACGACAGAGGGTGTCAAATGAATCATGCTTTCAGTGGCTACTCTCTCCACGCTTTTGAATTTGAGCTGGTACCCTGTTCTGCGCTTTTAAACCCAGGGTTCAGTGTAAAACAGATGTTGCTGGTGGAGGAATATTTTCTTTCTGTGCACACTGAGTTATCTGTTGTTAGCTTGTACGTTTGCAGCACTGTCGTGCATTTAAGACAACACTCCAGTTCACACCTCATGAGCCCATCTTCTGTTTTGTAGATAATTGTGTGAATACTTAAAAAGAGAAAGGCTCCATTCTCCAGTGTAGCTCTCACATTTAATTGTCAGGGCCGCCCTGAAAACATTCAAAACATTGTAAAGAAATCTTCTCCGGACTAAACACCGAAAGACGTCTCTTTCGTATGGAGAGCACTTTACACATGCGTGGAGAGAAGTAAATGCTTCCCATATGGCAGCTTCCACACATTTGTCAGCCCTTCTGCGTTGGTTTAAAAAAAACATTAGCGGCTAGTTCGCTGCCAGTAAAAGAGAGATTATGGAAATATATTGAGATTTATAATATTATTTCTGGAGAGAGTGCTGAGATTGTGAAATTCACACAGTGCTGTCACTTCGTGGCAGAGTTGTGATCCGTCAAAGTTGTCTGAACAGGAATAACAGGCTTCACCGCTTGGCCCTAAATGAATTATATCTTTTTTTAATTTATCACATTAGAAGTGCATGAATATGGTGGTTTCATATGTGTGCCATTGTGACCTGGTGTAGTTACACTTGCCAAGAAAGGAAGAAACAAAATGAAATTACTTTTTAAGAGGAACCACGATTAAAGCCATTATCAAGCTCCTCTTATGCATTAACGGGGCCAACTCTCTTAAGAAGAAAAATGATATCACCAGACTTTAACTGTGACAGGAGCAAATAAGGAAGACAGCTTAGGCAAGAGGTAGTGTGGATGGATGCAAAATATTAGACAAGCCCAAACCTTACTGTTTCCTTAACCACAATGTTCTTGTCATAAACAGTCACTTCACAAAAGGGATTCATTCTAGTAATGGTTTGGCAAGGCACAGTACGCATTTTGAATTTTAAAGTAGTATTTGAGAAAGGAGGAAATTCTTTCTGCGATACAAGCGTCTAGTTCTTGAGCCCTTACGTAACTCAAAAGTTACGCAATAACACATCTAGCAGAACTCCTCACTGCAGGTTAAACTGCGAAATAACACAGTGCCTTGAGTCAACAATAACGCACGACCCCGGCTTCCCCATTGCTCTAACCTCGGAATCCAACGAAGTAATGGAGCAATCTGGCAAAACAACAAGCAATTTATGGGGGTTCAAGCCCTTTTCCCTCATAGCATCAAGACGGTTCAGTGGTCTTCCCGACCTCTCACGCCATGCCGAAGCTTTCAGGGCTTTTATTGCTAAAACATTGTTGCATCACAGGAAAATGGCTCAGCTACGTGTGTTTAACTCCTCTCTGCCGTGATGTTTCATGTGAAGAGACCAGTGGGAGGACGTGTAAAAATGCATAGCAACAGACTCGTTCTCTCCTGTTCTCTCTCTCTCTCCCTCTCTCTTTCTCTCTCACATATTCGCGCAGGCACATTAACAGACACACACACACACATGCACAGAAAAACAAATACACGCCTGCACAAATATAGCACACATGTACTCTCCTCCCCACCAACAACACAAGGCTCTGAGGAATAATAATGGCCCCGTATTAAAGCGTACACCTTCAGGCAAATGATGTAAATGGCATCACACAACAGGAATTAGCCTCAGTTTATGAATCACCAGCAGCCAGCCGAGGGAGAACATGTGCCGCCACCCGTCCAGCTGCTCTCCCCGCACAGGTCACGGGCTCGGCTCGGAGATTGATCCGCTCTTCTGTGTCTCTGTGTCACTCTCCGGTGGCGGCGCACTGCTCCTCGGCCTCGCCTGCCATCGCACCTGATCACGCCCGTCCGTCAAATAATTTGCTAAGATTCCCACAAAGACGGGGAGCCTTATGAGCACAGGCGCTATCCATTTCCCTCCCTGAGTCGCGGGAAGGTGCCTGTGCAGCGGTGTGGAGTGCGATTTGCCTGTTGAAACCCTGCAATTCTATTTCAGGCCATCCCACACACAGTGGGAGAGGAGCAGAAATGTGTCACCCTTTAATTACAGCTTTTCGGGTCCTTGTGAAATTTTGTGCATCTGTAGGTAAGAGAGTCCTACTTTGGATTTCAGGAACACACCTCCAGCAATTAGCACATCAGGGACATGAACAGCGGCATGTGTGTGTGTGTGTGTGTGCGGTTTAATTGCTTTCATTTAAGCGTTTTGGTTTAGTTGCCTGTACTTTCGGGATCCACGGTTTCAGCCGATGAATATTGCAGCAACTGATGACAACACGCCGTGAGTAATGCGGACGGCCACTTTGAGTGTGTGTTATGTTCCCAATTATATCACCAGGATTGTCACTCACTCTGAGCTTTTCTCAGTCTGTTCTGCCAGCTGAACTGCCGAGCTTTATTCCTATAGGGTCAGCCCCTTTCAATTAATTTCTTGTTAGTCCTGATCCGAATAAGCTGCAGTAAGAATTTAATCCTCATAACTGGATTATGAGCTGATTGGTGCTACAAGGGAGCTGTTTGTTATTAAAATGAGGAGTTATGTAATTCTGGATGGATGGTGTATTGACAGCCAATCAGATCTTTTGAATGAGGACGGTTAATTTAAAATCAGAAACTTGTCTTCGCCGGTAGAGCGCATGGTTTAGGGCTTCTATCAGGAGACAAGCCCTAACAGAGCACTGGCTGTTTTTATGAGTGTCCTTGATACTGATTTTCGACGCAGACCTCATAGAGCTGTTGAACACACAAACACTCACGCATTCACACACACACACACACCTCCCCTTCTGTTAGGATTAAGATACAAGATGGAGGAATGCAGGACGCTGAACTTGCTTGAAAGACTGCAGTCAAAAGATTGTTTCCACCCCTCCTTCTTATCAGTGAAGGCGAGTCCCCTGTCCTCCTCTAATGCAGAATACACAAATCATCTCATTACATCCGTGTGCATACGTTTAGATAAATAAATAACCCATTTCCTGTCAAGCAGCTTCATTACATTTTTTCCTTCTCATTGCATGGCCGTGTATTTGAAAATCTCCTGAAAGGGTTACTGTATTTACTCAACCTGGCTGACTCCATGGCGACCAGCTCCCGTGCCATTATCCTGTATGGAAGGTTACTGTGCTCTGACACACTTGTTCCCTGCTGTGTAAGATAATTCCCCCTGTCACTCGTAGATAAGCTAGAAAGGCTCCAAGTTTGAGAATTGTGAATGTGCGCAGGCGGTCCTTTGTGCATGTGTGCATGTGCATGTGTGTCTGTAGCCCTTTATTATTAATCAAGGATAACTGTGAGGTCTGCAGGGGAGGGGAAAGAGGCCAAGGGTTGACATTTTGGGCTGTTGTTTGTCCAGCGGGGAGGCTCACACACACCAGCGTCAGTGGAGCAGTAGGTTACTGTTTCAACCCTGCCAACTGTGCTTTGTTGTGTCACCGCGAATCCGCGTGAGTGCATTTAAATGTCTGCGAGAGGACTTCACGTCGACAGCAATATTATCCATATTTAAACTTCCAGATTTGTCATGTGCTGTACTTTTTCCGCTCGTGTCTTTGAGCACAAAACAAACTGTACCCACTGAGCCATTCGAAAGCCATTTGCATCAGGAAACTGGTCGAGGTGAAGGGGATGATACCGGATTTCATCCATCTGTGGTCCCTTAAAATTGATTATCAGTTGATTATGTAAGTGAGGAATGAGGTGAGCCACCAAATTAGATTCACAGCGTCGCGCTGGGCACCAGCATGAAGGATCCCAATGACAGAGGATGAAACTAATATTATTAAATGGGTGGCAAAGTGTATTAGTTTAAAGTTCCTTTTTTTTTTTTTAGATATAATGTAAAATTAAAATCATGTTGTTATACTACAACTCATTTAGTTTTTTAGATAAAACAGATATTTACCATCAGAAGTGATCCAAGAATGACTTGGAGAATATTATAAACACGTAGAGTAGCCGTGTTTGAATGTTTTCCTTATCATGTACGTAAAAAGAGCAAAGAGAAGCATCTTTAAACAAGAAAAACAATAAATGAGCTGTTTCACTTGTGTGTGACAGCTGCTGGTTCTGTATTATTTTTGCACTCTCAGTTATGCAGCTTGATTTATCTGCCATGAACGAGGACGGAGAACGGGACAGAAACGCCTACTTGCTCAGTCTTTCTTCTCCTGCTTCCCCCCTCTTTTGTTTTTTAATAATTGTCCTCTACCGCTTGTGTTTGGTCTCATCATGTGCAGTATTTGTGTGCCACAATCCTCCCAGAGCGTTGTTGGACTGTTTTGCACTCCATAAAAAAAGGGGGGGCAAACTTAACCCCCCCCCCCCCCCTTTTTTTAAGCACATGTTTATCCACTAGACACACACAGAAGATATGAGCTGAAAGCTTCAAACCTCCCACTGTTCTCCGCCTTTAATATTTCATCTGATGTGCGCATGAGTCTTTGAGAAAGGGATGCTGTTGAAAGTTGTAAAGTGCTGCCATTACCAACAGAGGACAAGAGCCTATGAAACGAATATGCTGCTGCATCTGCTTTTGGTGGTTCTTAGTTGTTTCATGCAGACTGTAAATGGTTTAACAGCATTTATAAGCCCTGCGTGTCTCCTGGAGCACTTCATCAGAGTCCACAACAGGCAAATTGTGATTAATTAATGTATGTTGGTAGAATACTTCCACACAGCGTTTGTTTGTAGTGACATAATTGCTTCCATACGGCTCTGACAGTGACTGACAACCAAGAACCTGTTGAGACAATTAGCGTCCTCTTTTGTTGTGCTTTTGTGCATTCGAGGAGTGAATAAATCGATTGAAGGCCCCTTTCCCAGTTTTTTAGATAGCAGCTTTTCTTTTATTGTTTAATCGAATTTCATGATTAAATTCAAATCACTGGTTTATCTTGATTGAAAATATCTGTGAAAGGCTTAATACGCCCTTTCCTGCTTTGTTTCCATTTGCCTTTTAAATGAGAAGTGTAATAGAGGAAGGGAAATTCAGTCCAGGGAGATTGTAATTACTGTAGAGGTAATAGATACAAAGATTAAAAAGTCAGCTCCGCATTGGCGACATGGAGAGCCTGTAGTTGATTTTGATCGGTATTGCTCCGACTGTGGAGTGTTAATAGAGCCTTGGTCAGGCTCCATGCTTCAGCAGAGTACCTCCTCTCATGTCAGCTTTTACATAAATAAGAGCTTTTTCTCTCCATCACTCCCTCTCCTTCTCTTTCTCTCATGCACACCCACACAGAGCCTGTCAGAGGCACATGAGGATGGGAGGAGGAAGGAGGGAGGTGGGTGAAGCATGACACGTGAAAAAGGAAAAGCGCTGCTCTTAACACTGCATCTACAGCCCTTTATCTGCTGCTTCTCGTTGTTTTTTCGTCCCCCCCGTTCGATTTTCAAACAGCGTATGTCTTCAAGAGAATTTTCTCTCAATGAAATTATAGCTATTGTGAATTTATACGCAGAGCCTCTTCTCTTTGTTCTCAAAATTACTCAATTTGTTGTAAAGATCTTCTCTCCTCTGGCAAAGAGATGTTGATTAATCTCTGTTAATTTATGTGTAAATGAAGACGCTGTTAATTGGGCTCAGCTAAAGAAGAGTAAAATTATGGGAAAACTCAAGTAAGGTTTGTTGATGATTTATGATCGTGGAAGCACGCAGTGCCTACAGCTTGTACATTATCCATTATTTAATAGACCTGTCGTAACGTAAAAGGAAAAGTAAAACAAAATGGAAGATTCATGCTTCCCATCAAGGATGATGGCCAGAAGAAAAAAATATATCACACGTTTCTCTCCGCTTGTACTTCAGTGTTAAATCGATAAAGTCATAGATTTGTGCAGACGCTAGTAGATGGGTGTTGTTTAAGACTTTGCACACCAATCCGTTGCCATGGAAACTTGCAGAGTTTTTCCAAGTGACCTACAGTTGGCTGACTGCTGCCTCACCGAGGTACACTTCGGATGAGTTGTCTTCTCTTCTGTTATACTAGTCAGTGGTTAAAATAGCACTGAGCAGTTTCAAATAATTGCATTTCTAAATAACGAAACAAAATCTGCTTTTCCAAACTAAATGCATCATTAAGTTATGATTATCTGAAAAATGTCAGGTAGGCACCCAAGTACCCTCATGTCAGCAAGTTCCTCAAATCTACTTCATGATAATAAATGCGGCCCTAAAGGTTTTCTTGTTTTACTACTTTGAATATATATATATATATATATATATATTAAATTGATCATCGTAAGGAAACACTACTATATCACAATAATAGAAATATCTGTAGATATAGACGAATCCGACGAGCGTTCTGTGTTGGCTGCCATCTTGTGGCGACGCCATTACTGAGCTGTTACTGGTATGTAAACAAACCTCTGTGATAACGCCCCCTCGATGACAGCTACATCCAGGCAGTATGACTTGTTGGGTTGATGATGTTAGACAGTGGCCTCCAGTCACAGATGAAGGTACAAACGATCTTACAGATTATTTATGAAAATAGCTTAAAGTATAGAATGGGGAAATAAAGACATAATTGGAGCTAGGATGATATATCTACTTAACTACTGTAGCTGCTAGTTAGCTAACGTTAGCAATAACTATGCTAGCTAGTCTAGCTAACAAGGAAACTATAAAAAGATCTGTCCAATTAGCAACATTAAATTAAATTAAATAAATGAATGGATATCAAATGAACAAATTTGTGTTTTTCATTTGTGACCATTGTTTATCTCATTTTCACATTTCAAAAGGAAAGGGTAAGGTACAGCTAACTGCTAGCGTTGTTGGTTCTCAGAGTGAGAGTCACAGTCAAGCAAATCAAACGTTAACAACAAACTGCAAACCGTATGGCACCAGGCAGGGGCAGTCGACCCGGGGTATTTTGTCAGTCAGTCAGTCAGTCATTTTCTAAACCCGTTTAGTCCTGTTAGGGGTCACGGGGGGGTATTTTGTGTACCTCACAATTTTTTCTCTTCAAACTTGTAATTTTACTGCCGCTATTGAAACAATTTACAACGGAACATGTTTTCCCACTCGACATCATAAAACCAATAGGAGGTACTGGCGCAACGCTACCCAGCAACAGCTCAGTTATGGCACCTGCTTACTTCCGGTAGTTTCGCCAGATTCGTCTATACACACACACAGTGTTGGAGCTTACATAATTAGTTGTGCATACTCAATAATAGAACAATAAGTCCAAACAAATGAGGAGACGGATACAAGATGGATACATTTCCAAGTCTGTGAACGTCCCTTGAACTTCAATATAATGCATTATGAAAGCTTATGTCACAGCTCTAAATCTAAGCAGTGCAGGCTGTGCTCAAAAGCTGAGCGACCTTCCAAGAAGGAGACCAATTATGGGACATATTCAGTATCTGAATGACAATAAATGGCCTATTGCTTCGATTAAACACGAGATATTTGGAGAGAAAGAGAGAGCCACTCTTGACTGAGTGTTTTAACATAATATAATATGAAAACTCTGCTGGCTGTGCATACATTAACTCTGCTGGCTGCGCACACATTATCTTATAACATTTCTATTTGTAATGTTAAATATACTGTGAAGGAAGATGAGTGTGGGTATGTGAAGACAATCAACGATGACGATTCTGTTGTAATACTGATGAAAATACCATGACCCCACAGATTCCTCTTCACATAACAATGAAAATATGTTCGAAGATAAGATGTGGCACGTGCAAATATTGGAAATTAAGACGTGTGTTTGCAGTAATTGTTGGGCTGCATGCATACAGGCATGGCAGAGGGTCTGTTGATTTTTTTCTAGCCAGTGACACCATCAGGTGATTTCACTGATTGCTTCTTTCTATCTGTTTGAAAGTGTATTGATGTATAGCTGTGCAGTCTCTTGATCCTGCATGGTACAGCACAATGTTAATTGCAAATCCTGGGTTCTTTCACAGCCATGCTTGTAAAAACGATAAACCAACCAGCACTGATTATACCTTAAGTGAGATCCACAAAGACTCTCTGACACAGAAATGGCATTTAGTTAAATAATGGCATTAGTGTCTTTCATTTAAACACTGGATAATTAACATTAATAGTGTTCTTGGGCATAAAATCCTAAAAATGTTGACATAGATTACTGTCTGCTGTATTTTGCTTTACTATTAATCAAACAGTCAATATGTTAATATGTAGGAATATGTAAGAGTATTTACAGAACCAATACAACAAACTAGGCTTCACATACAGGAAGGCAAACAACCTACGACAGTGTGGAAAATGACAAAACAGAAAACTCTGGAGCACTTATTTTCTCCCCAAATACATTACCACTTCTGAAAAATGAATAACCCAAGAGTAGCCTCCTCCAGGAAGCAGAACTTCACAACTTGTCTCTCCTCTCTGCTTGTGTTGCTGGGGAAGAACAGAGGAGTGTGTTATGACTAACCAGTCGGCCTGGCGAGTGTGTTTTACGTCAAAAAGTCACACACTCATCAGCAGCCTTCTGTACCAGCTGAATGTGTGTCCAGTCAAAAGTTAGGGTGTAAAGACGGCGCTGTTGGACATTAAATCTGTGTCTTTGTTTAACTGTGTGCTGCAGGGACTTACAGTTTGTCTTAATAAGTGCGGTGTGAAGGGACCATTAATCGAAGCACTGGTGCGAACAGTGACACTGTCGTCCCCTTGATCTAACAACGTTTGTGTTAGATTGGGCAACACAGGGAAAAATAGTCGAAAGCTGAATATATTAAACCCAGTTGAATCCTGGGTTATGTGAATTTGTAGTTTCATTACCATACTTAAAGAATCTCACACACGGTTGGTCTAAGAAGAAAGTAGTCGACCCCTTCACTCTATCAACACCTGTTGATAGATCTTTTCCACTGCCGACACTTTGACTTGTGATGTCAAGTAAAACACATGGCCGGTGTAAGCCAATGCTACGTGCTATCCGCTAATAATCGATTATATCGCACAGTCAGAACACAGATGCCACTTCAGCCTGAACATGCTGCCCCGATTATAGAGAATTTCCATTCCGACAGTAAGCCTTTGATAATCCGCTGAACTGAAATATATTAGCCTCTAACATCCACATTAATTCTTTTCGGGTGTAGTGAATGTAACACTGCATCAGGTAAAGTGATGACCTTCTTTTGGTGACAGAAACATGGCAACAGCAGCGTTTTAAAAGGATGAGCAAAGCCGGAATCAATGTCGACTAAATGAATTCAGTGTTTTCAATAGAAGTGACGTTCTGCATGCACTTATTAAACATGTAACATTACGGTCATTCATTCACTTAATGTGATTATTTAAAGCAACCCTCTGGCATTATTTGTAAGTTCATAGAAGGGTGGGGAACAATCAGTCTGTAGAGTAGCTCCCCGAAAATCTTAACCAGTGCTGTCAAGCGTACTATTTGGATCTTGTGTATTTAACACAAGAAAACAAGAAAATCACTGTAACTATTTCTATCTTACTAACAGAACATGTACAAAAGGTAATATTTATCTTTCGATTACTGGAAGCTCAAAGTGCGTTAGCCGTGATTTACATGATTTACAGTATCTGCCCAACCATTGAAACACTGCAGTGTTAGTGATGTTTATGTGCTGATGATGTGCATTATTAACGAACAATGAAGAAGCCTAGAAGAATTGAACAAGCTTGTAACTCTATAATATCTGACTTTGCCTTTTTGCTACTGACATGTGCGACGTCTTCTTGGGCAGACATGGCAACTTCCTTAGGTGCTAGCTAGTCTTCTGTCAAGCTCAAAGTTGGAACTACAGAAAGAAGATTAGCCTACGTATAATTGGATTTTTGATCAATCACCTTTAATTTGATGCTTTATCTAGTGAAGTGTTAGAATACTGGGTTCGTTTCTATTGTTTATGCTAGATTAAGCTAAGGCTGTAGCTTCATATTTACTATTTTAAATATACTTTTAATATACATTTAATGCAGACAGTAGAAGAATATGTTTTGTTATCTTAAAGTGGTGTCATTGTCAAAGCCAAACCAAGATTTTTCAGTGGAACAGATGCTGTGAAAGTGCAATATATTCAGAATGGTTGCTAGGCTATTCAGCAATGATTTGATTTCCTATTTCCTGCAAAAAGCTGCGTTTGAAGTGATGCCTAACAATGGCAATGGGCTGCAGGTTAGCCAGCAGGCCCACTCTCACTCAGCCTCCGTGCACTAATGACGAGCAGCCTCGGGCCAGGCTAGAGGCTCAAGGTTACATACCTGCGATCTCTCCTCACAAAGAAATCAGCAGCACCCATCTTAGAGAGATAAACAGTACTCAGCTCTGCTTGGATGGAGGCTGACTCACTGGCTCAGTCTGTGGAAATGTCTGCTGTTCCTTGGCCGCTGCTTAAGCTCTGTTTTTCTGTGATTTCTAATCTGTGGGAAATAGTGTTGCTGTCTGAAACTGCCAGAGAGCACCTGTCTCATGGTGTGGGAGAAATCATTTTGAATCACAAATGTCAGGGCCTGTTCACACTTCCCTCACGGACCATCATCCAGTGTTGTTTTTGTCAGTGAGCCGCCGTGACCTTGATGCGTGACCTACAGATAGAGAACAAACGTTTCATCTGCTGTCTCATATTCTGTTCTCGCATATCCGCAGTGGTCAGATTGCATTCTCCGGTTACACATTACAACGAGTCAAATCATCACTGTGGATTCTTTTCTATGAGCTTCTGACGAGGCTTGAAACCACCATTGTTTCCTTCATGTTACATTAATTGATTCTAATATCTCGCCACTCATCAGCTATGAAAGTAACAACCCATGAGATGTAAACACAGCTCAGTCTTGTGCTCATTTCTGGCTCTCTGCATATCCTAGTTGCCTGGAAAATGAGTTGCATTTGATTTTCATACTTTGGTGGTGCAGGCGATACCTACTGTTAATTATTCATGTGTCAGTAATGTGTGCAGCTGTTCTCCTCTCAGACAGAAAGAAGGAGGAGGACAAGATCAAATTGTATCTGTAATTCATACATTTCAGTAAAGCTGTGAATGCAAATAAAACAGCGTCTGCTCATAATGATGTCTGGGAATCTTCTACAGGCGAGAGTCGAGATCCCCAGGGGATAAAATCTGCTGACTTCAGGTTATTTCCTAACTTTACCTGTATTGACAACAGAAAGTCAAAACGCCACATCAACATTGGTGAGACAGATTTCTGCAAAATTCTGCACGTACATTTGCGATTTCTACACGATTTATTCTGGTGACTTTGGTCATATTTTCTCTAGTGCCACCACTGACATTGAAAAGTGATACAGGCTTCATTTTTTCTCCCCCCACCAGGATGGACTTGAATAACCTTGGTGATCGTGTAAATTATTCTTTTGATGTCATCAGATCAGCAAGAGTACTTTGTGTTCAGCCCTAATTAGGAAGTATTAGCTTGCTGACGTTAGCATTTAGTTAAAAGCACAGCTGACATGGCTGCATTGCGTTGCACAGATCTTGACAACTGATGTGTTTTTCATGAGAATGTGAGAAAGTGTCTATAGTCCTGGTAGACTGAGTGTATAACCTGTGCGCGTCAAGTGTGCCGACAGTGAAAATCTGCCCATGTACTACTTTATTCCCACTTTTCTTATTCTATTGTTCTTTCCTTTCTTTATTCCAATACCTTTTCTCTTCTCGACAGGAATTACCTGTGTCCACTGAAGCGTGTTGTGTAGAGGAGCATGTTGTGACAGCCATGTCTCTGGAGATGGAGAAGACCATCACCAAGCTGATGTACGATTTCCAGAGGAACTCCACCTCTGATGATGACTCTGGATGTGCACTGGAGGAATACGCCTGGGTTCCCACCGGCCTCAGTCCTGAGCAGGTACTCAAGTCACTTAGTTCGCATTGCCCGTCACTCATAAGTGGATCATTAGCTGTTGCTTGTTCTTTGTCCGGCGCAGTCAGACCATATCAAATTGAACCGAATCGGTCAAAAGAATTGAATTACTTGGATGATAAACTGTCCACGGCATTTTTCTTAATAATCACCATCCGAAAACAAGACAATGGATCATCAGTGCTTTAAATCCCCTTCATGCTGTTTTAGTGTCCATGGGTCCGACTGGGTAGAAGGGAAGGGCAGGGATGACACGAGGCAGACTGAGGAACCAAAGTCAGAATTAAACCAAATGACATCACAATGTCTGAAGAACAGTGTCTCAGGAATCAGTTAATAAAATGTGTATGATCATTTCGATTGATATTTTTCATGACCAAATGTATGGGTTTATGTTTATCTGGAAACAGTCTCCCCTGATCACCATCAAGTGTGTAATTACTCATTTTTGTTAATATGATAATGTATATTACCAAATCTCTTTGAAGGGTCAGCAGTTGCAGAGATGGCTAAGGCAACCCAGTCATTGGGTAAATTAACAGCAGGCTAACTAGACATTGTCGTATTTCATTGTACATTTTTTTTTATTTAGCTCAGGAAGCAATACCACCAATGGCCACTAGATGGTCACCGGTGGTATTGCAAACTATGCAGTATTTGTGGACGACTACAACCAGACACTGCTAATGTCTAGGATGAGTTTTGTTCTACAATGAAAAGATATAACACACTTTATCAGTTCAGTGCCTTTGAATATAAAGGCAGTTTATTTAGTATTTACTCCTCACGTTCATCTGACTCAGGACATCACATTTGATTTAGGTGCAGTAAATCCTGAATAAAAACCAGTGGCACTCGGGTTGACAGGAACATTTGCAATTCGACCATTGCATTTATTATACAACAAGTTTAATCACATCAGTCACTATTTAAATTACATCATTGATCATATTCTATACAGAAATGTTGCAATCTGAAAGCCGACTGAAAGCGGTATAGCATGGAAGAAGGCTTGACCATGTTTGGACGATAATCGGAAGGTGTGAGAAAATGTCTGCAGCAGTGACAGTTATTGACAAAACCACCGTGGGTCAGTGTGTTTGACAAATAAATCCTCTCTTTCCCCTTTGACAACAGGTCGCCCCAAGGAACAAACCACCTATTACATACATTATTTACTCCATAACTGAATGTGTGATGTCATTCGCCATTTAATTATACCTTTGGTATACTAAGCCACAATCTGTCTGGCATTTTAGCCCATCCTTGCAAATTTAAACCCAGAGGAATAGAAGTCATTTGAGTCGGGGAATGTTTGGATGAACCTAATTGAAAATGTGTGGCGATGTGTTTATGCGTGCAGGCTTCACAATTCCCTGTCTGGACTAATTTGCAGTTTAAATGCCTTTTAATCGCATGCATGACCAAGCTAATGTAATCAGTTGAAGACATTTCTTTTTTTTTTTAATCTGCTGGTATTGTCGGTTGTGGCATAAGATAAACATGGTGGTGCTCAGTTGTGCTGGGTATAAACACTTCTGTCTTTATTTAGTAAGAGAAGCGCTCTAATGCAACAGGCCTCCTAGGGCTCTGTTAACAGATGACGAGATGGGCTGATAACAGTCATTTTCTCCAGTCAGCCATCTTGACAGGATGCTGAAAGAGGCTCCAGCCCCTGTCATCCCACAGGAGGTGCAGGCAATTGTAGCTGCCTGTTTCTTTTTTAATGCACTTGAATGTAATGAATTTCAAGCCTGTCACCTCCTGCGACTCGTCTGTGCAGTGTCATTAATGAGACTTTCATTTTAAAAGAAAATCATAATTTGGTGTAGTATAGTTCATGGAGATGTCAGACATCATAAAGACCCCCTTTTGACTTCATTTCCTCTGTCATTAGCCTTCAGTTGTGTCAGAACTGCCTTGTCGAAATGTTTTGTTTCCCAAGTTTCTGAGAAAATGTTCCCAACTAAACCGTCTACCACTGACCACCTCTGACCCAGTTCCTAAGAGAGACGAACTGTATTCAGAAGAGTTCATCTAAATATTTACTGAAATGCAACATTTTTCCCCTACATGTTTATAAATGCAGAGCTAGGTGATCATCTCAACAATAATAGCTGCATTTTACGTGGTCTAGCTTAAATGCTTGTTGGTTTTCTCATAAAATGATCGGAGGCGTTTGTTGATCCCTTTTTTTTTATTATTATTGATCCCTCATAGAGAAATTCTTCATCTGCATTCAACCCATCCAGCTGGTCAGACGGCGGCCTGTACACCCTTAGCAGTGGGCTGCCATGCGTGCAGCGCCCAGGGCTTAGAGTTTTAGAGTTAGGAGCATGCTCAAGGCACCTCAGCTTCAACAAAACAGGATGCGAACTGGTGACCTTATGGCCCCAAAGCTGCCTCTCTAACCACAAGACATGGTCATTCAGACAGTCTTCAGATTAATCAGTCATAATAATAATAATCATTACCTGCAGCAACAAGCCACTTTCCTATGTTTGAGTTCAAAACACAGAAGAGCTTTTAGGGGAGGGTTGCATCTGAAGTGTTTTCTTTTTCTTTTTGTTCTTGTTGTTGTTTAACCTGACCAGTCTGGCTAATTTGCCGTAAAGGAGTTGATATTTAGTGACATACTTGTCTTTACCTGTTTCTTGGGACTCTGTTTAAAGTGAACTGATTTTGGAGAAAAGTTCCTCACTTAAAATGACCTTGACTTTTAAAGCTGGCATCATTGTCAGTGTCACCCTCCGCTGTGTAAAATACAAACAAGTGGGTATGAGGGGCAGCACTCAGAAATGCCCTTCCTTTCCCTTTAACTCTCCACCCCAGTGATTATGAAGTGAATCAGAAAAACGTGAACAAAACAGATCTTTATCCCGCGCCGAGCACTTTGCATCAAAGGCTGTTTTGATGAAAATCAGAGAGAAGTGACAAGATGTCTTTCCCTCCTTTGAGTGTTTACTTCTCAGACAATCAGGGTTTCCTCCACTCTCTAACACAAAAAAAAAAAATACAAAAGGACGCTCAGGCCACGGATGCCAGGTGCTTCTGCATCATGAATTCTAATCGCAGTGCGGGTGTGGGTAACTGAGATTTCCTTTAAGCAATGTGAATATTAGCTGTTGAAAATTTAAAGAACCTTACGCTGTCCAAGGTTGTGACTGCAGCAGCAGCAGCAGCACAGAGATCGTTGTGGTGCACACTTTCAATTCCAGACGCTGACGTTTCAAGGGCAAAACGAAAACGGATTCTAATTGCATTACAACCGTGTTAAATTAGTTAGAAAGTAATTTCGGATTTTATTTTGGTAGGTTTGTTACCATTAATAAAATACGATTATGTAAACCGTCCGACATTCAACGACTATGTAATCAACACACAATGATTTGGATTCCACTCTGTAAATAAATTAAGCATTAAAGCATTACTGCTGCATTAAAGCTGCAATAATTCATATTTTGATATTAAGAAATGATCAAATGACTGCTTGTGTTTAAACACTTGTTGCTTGTTGTTGCAGACCCACTGGGAATTATCACTCAAATCTACAGTGCCCACCTGTTCTTACTAGTTTTCTCCCCCACAGCTGTATTGTCTAGGTTCACTCTCATCCGCTTTGTTTTCAGCAGCAACTCACACTACCTGCCTATCACCAAGACACAGAAAGAATATCAGCTAGCTCCATAGTGGAGAATTGTGCTTCTAAAGAGATGGTTATTTATCTCAGGGTTAGTGAGCTCCAGAAAGTTCAGTTTTTCATAGGATACGTCATGTGACTTTATAAACTGAGAAAATGTTAATGTTGTTTGCAACTTCTTTCCTTTTACTTTAAGTGGCCAATTTGTGTGTATCGTTAATACTTAGAGACAGACATTTGATTTTGTTGGTTTCAGGTGCATCAGTATTATAATTCCTTGCCAGAAGAGAAGGTCCCTTACATTAACAGCCCTGGAGAGAAATATCGCATCAAACAACTGCTGCACCAGTTGCCACCACATGACAATGAGGTAAAGCAAGACAGATTTCTCATTTACACATGAAAAAAATGGCATATTTTCTTTGTTTAGACTGTGTTCTGGTTTAAATTATGATGCCTAATGAGGAGCCGTGTTTCTCTAGGTGCGTTACTGTAACGCACTGGATGAGGAGGAGAAACGAGAGCTTAAGCTCTTTAGTAACCAACGGAAGAAGGATAACTTGGGCAGAGGAAACGTTCGTCCTTTCCCCCTCACCATCACTGGGGCCATCTGTGATAAGGTATGCACAGCACATTTTAACGCCTTATTTTGCCCCATTGGCCAACTTTTTGCTCAGAGAAGACATCTGTTAACATTTCAGTCTGTTCACCTTCTCCCTCCACATCTTACAGATTGTAGTCAACTTTTTCTATGTCTGTTCGCCCAACCCTACTGCCCTACTTGATTCCTTTCCTTTCCTTTTCTTTCCTTTCCTTTTTCCTTTCCTACAGTGTGGCGGTCAGATAAATGGAGGGGACATTGTAGTTTTTGCTGCGAGGGCGGGTCACGGAAAATGCTGGCATCCTCACTGCTTTGTGTGCAGCACGTGTGAGGAACTGTTGGTGGATCTCATATACTTCCACCAGGATGGCAAGATCTTCTGCGGCCGGCACCATGCCGAGAGGCTGAAACCCCGCTGCTGTGCCTGTGATGAGGTGCGCCTGTCTGGGCCTGGAGCCCTTCAGGGTTGGAAAAGCCTGAATGGTTCATAGCTTGGATGGGGTTGAAACCAGTCTGGACAGAAAAGATGTCTCAGTATTCATGCCATGTTAGAAAGTCTGCTTGTTTACTAAGCCCGAGACAACAACAATAATGATTCTGGCAGGAAGAGGATTTAGGTGTTTATTTTAGGGAATATTTTTATTTAATAAAATGGTTTCATATTCCTTAATTCATAAATGAATGAAGTGTAAAGACATGTGGCAGCCGGTGCAAATATAATAAAATACACATATAAAGGTTGTTTTACCTCTTCACATATCTGAAACTAATAGAGAAAACACAAGAAAAGCAACACTCCTTAGTGGGAGCGCTAACAACTCACTGTCACATGTGAGGAAAGGTTACAAGTTGATATAAAAAAAGAAATACTAATGGACCGAGAATGGAGCCCTGAGGTACCCCAAACATGATAGCAACTCAACCTTAAAACTAAATGCTCTCATGACTGTTATTCAGCTTAAATGAATATGTGTTCTGCTGCTTGATTTAATGTCTCAATCTTGCAGATAATCTTTGCTGATGAATGCACTGAAGCAGAGGGCAGGCACTGGCACATGAAGCACTTCTGCTGCTACGAGTGTGAGACCACCCTCGGTGGCCAGCGCTACATCATGAAGGATGGACGGCCACACTGCTGCAACTGCTTTGAGTCCCTTTATGCAGAGTACTGTGACGCTTGTGGAGAACACATAGGTACAGCACATGTTTCGTGCAGTTTTTATATTGTTGCTTAAAGTTCTCCAATATACTTGAACTGTAACCAAAACACATGGGCATGTTTTTTGTTTTTTTTACTTACACTAGCATCCTAGAAAATCTCTAACAGCCATTTATTGTAAGTGTGGGTGTTGTCAGCTCTGTGAGCCTTGTGTGCCACAGCTGTGGAGAGGCGGATCCAGTGCAGTGAGATGTGGATGGTTATTATCATCCCAAGCCCCAGTCACAGTGAAAGAGTGTGTTTCAGAGGATGCTCCCATGCTGTATCCAGATGGGAGCTGTGAAAGATGATTACTTCCTCTAGCAGGGGAGCGGGGCTGGTGAAATACATTTGTGCTATCTCATGTATGGGCATGGAATCGCAAATGTTTTAGGAGTTAAAAAAAGCTCTCTTTGTACAACATTTTAATTTTCTATAATAACAGTTGTGGCTGAAATAGACTGTGGATTGTGTTCATTAGTACAGATTTAAAACAACACTTCCACTGTAGTTTAGAAGCTACACCACTTGTGTATTTAATTAAGGTCTTGCTGTATATTCTGTACACACTGGTCCACTATGTTACACACTAAGTTATTATTATCTTCCCTAAGGCATTGACCAAGGCCAGATGACATATGATGGGCAACACTGGCACGCAACCGAGGAATGTTTTTGCTGTGCTCGTTGCAAGCGCTCCCTGCTGGGCCGCCCCTTCCTGCCAAAGCAGGGGCAGATCTTCTGCTCACGGTCCTGTAGTGCTGGACAGGTGAGGGAACTATAAATACAACTTTTAGCTTTTACGTGTTTTTAAGTGTACTAATCTAATTTATTTAAACCAATCAGGATCCCGAGGAATCTGACTCCTCAGACTCTGCCTTCCAAAGCGCTCGTTCCCGTGAGTCACGCCACAGCACCAAGATTGGGAAAAAGGAGCGCAGGAATGCTGAGCAGGATCGGCGCAGTGCCGAGGCCCGCCAGTCAGGTCCTCCACCCATGCCTGATCGACTCTCTGCTGAAATTGATCCCCTGTCTGTTCAGATGGACCGTTTAAGCCTCTCATCTAGCCAGACTCCAAGCAGGACACCTAATCGCACCCCTAGCCGCACTCCCAGTCGTGCCCCAAGCCTTAACCAGGTGTGGATGAGCCGGGACGACCCCTACATCCCTGCTTCTTATGAGGGCCCCCAGCGGGATCCCTCCCCCACCCCTGCGCCGATACATCTGATAGGTCAGTGTAATGCCAGGCAAGGCTACAATCCCAACGCAAACGCTCATCCACCGGCCCAGACTCCTGCCAACCCAGGGAAGAGGCCTGACTCCTGGGGGAAGGAACAAGGCAATGCTAAGAGGACCCCTATGGCTGCCCTCAGAGGCCATTCCTTTAATGAAAACTGGATGCACCACAGCCAGGATGAGTTCAGGCCCAACAAGCTGCGCACCCAGATGAGTTTCAATGAGATGTCTAGCCAGAATCAGGGCTTCTCTGACAAGAGGAGCATCAGTCTGCATGGATTCCAGAGAGACGGCAGACCCCCGCTGACCAGGAGGAACCCCATCAATGCCATGAGCTTCAATGAGCCCCTCACACCTCTAGAACAAACCCCTCGTGGATCCATGGACTCCCTCACTATGTCCAATGCTACAGGTACATTGTTATAAATGACACAAACTGATACAAAATGCCATGAAGTTAAATCACATTAAAATGTGAAATGTGATTTGTGTTTCTAGCAGGTAACTCTCTGGATGGGGGCAGTAAGCGCCAGGAGCATTTGTCACGGTTCTCCATGCCTGACCTGAGCAAGGACTCAGGTGTTAATGTGTCTGAGAAGAGCAACATGGGCACTCTCAGCTCCTCAGTCCAGTTCCACAGCACAGAGTCGCTGTCCTCCTCTCGCCCTTACAACAACAACAACATGTACGCTCCGCTGAGAGTTGGCTACCCACTGCAGTACTGGGATGGCCCACAGCCGCTAGGATTCGATGACAAAGGTCGTGTTGGAGTGATGGGCAGCAGCGGAAACCTGCGGATGGCTCCCATGAGCGACAGAATGCCTCGCAGGCGCATAAGCGGACAGGAACCCGTGTCCCAGCAACAGCCGCCGCAACAAAGACGTCGCAAACACCACCGTGGAAACAATGGCAGCGGGCAGCACCGCAGCGGCCGCCACCACAAACGCTCTCGCCGCTCTCGCTCTGATAATGCCTTGCACCTGGTGGCAGACAGGCCCGCTCAAATGGTGGAGCTGCCGTACCGCCGCGTTCAGGAGGATTACGATCGCTTCCCAGCTGGTCACGCTGCCCGGGAGTTGTTCGGCCTGGAAGCGGGCGGGTACAGACAGCAGCCTCACCGCCCCTGCCCCCGCACCACTTCAGATCTCACGCTGCAAAATGCTGGCTGGCAGCCTGTGGGGCTGGGTGGTCCATGCTGGGGCGATGGGTACATGGAGGCTGCTGACCCTTGGTGCTCCAGCTGCTCCTCTTCCTCCGAGTCTGAGGGAGATGAGGGTTACTTCCTAGGTGAACCAATTCCTCGGCCCGTGCAGCTGTGCTACATCAACAACGAGGAGCTGCGCCATCGCTACAGCCCCTCTGGGATAGGTGGCCATCATGGACCTCTGCACGGACCGATTCACGGCCAGCTGCACACCCGCCAGAGGAGGAAGAGCAAAAACTGCATAATTTCCTAGATACAGATCAAGGGGAATGGGGAGGGATATGCAGGAGAGTGAAAGAGATGAGAGAGAAAGGTAAGGAGACGGTTAAAGCAGCAGAGAGGAGGAACAGAGGGAGTGGGAAGGTGAGAGTGAGACAATTGAGAGTGAATAGAGATTTTGTGTGTTTGTGTGAGAGAGAGAGAGAGAGAGTGTGTGTGTTGGAGCTGAAGAGAAAAAAGGCCTATTTTTTGTGCTTGTGAGCTTACACAACTCTACACCGGGTAATGTTTGTGTACACCTACACAGAATGATCTAATCATAAGAGGAAGCTCAGCTGGCTTACACAACAGAGATGTTTACAGCGATGGAGATCAACTGACGATGGTGGTACCAGGAATTGATGAAATTGACCACTAAATATACTGTGGTCAAGGTAAATAACACAATGTATGTGCGTGCCTGTGCGTGTATCCATGTTACAGAGAGATTGAACAATTTCTATAGCGTTTGAAGAGGAAAATGGTCGGACTGCAGTGATGTGACCGTTCACGCCGCAGCTCAGTGATCCAAGCCCTGGACAGTAAACTTCTATTCTATGTGGACGAACCAGAAATTGTGTTGGGATAGTGAAAGCTACGTGCTAGATTCCAAGCTATGTCATTGTTTACCTCAGTGGAATCCAAATGCTGCTGGAATATAGTGTTGGCTCGCTAGCCCTGCTATCACCTTGTACAAATAGTCTGTTGAACCTTGTGCTCTACATAGCCAGCTCTCTCCATGCTTTACCAAGGACGGAGCGCCGGACAGCCTCTGCTCCTTGACCATTCAGGCACAGTAACGTCAGGTATGGTCCCGTTTTCTCTTCTGCAACATGCTTTGTTTTTTTGAGAGTTACTTATAGAAGATTATGAATAATGGAAATAATAATAATGGTAACAATAATCGTAATAATAAGGCAAATAATAACTATAAGAATATTAAAGAATAATACCTGTTAAATGTATATATAGTAATACACTTTAATAATGGATGTAGTAATGTAAATGTTCTGTACATATGGTCTTAAATATTTATATATTTTGTAACTAAAGAATCATTATTTGTATAACATGATGTAGAGATCAGGCTTGCATGTTAATTTGTTGTTGTTGTCTCATACCGAAAATAAAGTGTACTTCAATGAACAACCAGGAAGTTGCTTTTGTAAGTTAATATTAAGTTCTCTGGGTGGTTGAGGCTGATCTTTTGTTGTAACTAGTGCCACGTCACACAAAGACTGTGTGCTGTGCACAAATGAAATCGATGAGCCGCTCACATACGCACCATCCGATAGATGTTTGCACCACAAATCGCTGGCATCAATCCAATAACTGTTAAGATTTTCAATCTGGACCAAACCAATGACAGACCCACATCACCATCCACAGAACAATGCTAACAATACAGCTAAAGAAATATGTATTAAATCTGTGAGAAATCCAGTGTATCCTCTTTTTGATGTTTGTTGTGGTTGAAGCTGCTGTTGCAGGACAAAGTATGTTCACTGAAAATGGGGCACTGTGATACATACACACCACCTTAATGTTATCAAAGCATGAGCCCAGCCACTACTGTATAAGGAGTACTGTAGTGGCTGGGCTCATGTTTTGACTAATACTAACAATACTGCTAACATCGATTACACAAAAATAGACGCCATCATATATCGCTGTCTGACCATAAACACTAATATTTATATAATTCAAATGGTACTCCTCACAGTTGGTGGATATCCCACCTTTTAATCTATGATTAGGCCACAAAAATATTAGATCCTACATTTCACGTAATGCAACTGGATGATGATCTGAAACTTTCTGCTCTATTCCTGATCCTACCTGTCTGGCTGCTGTGATTTGGACCTTTGGTCAAAGACACTCAGGCCTTTAGAGCAGCCCATTCCTCTCTCATCTTTGAGTCCTTCATCCCTAGTACCATGACTCTTTAAGGGACAGATACCAGCATCATCAACAGAGAAATATCCATTACCTGATGTCTCTTAACATAAACACTAATCTAGACTCAGACTGAAAATAAAGGCACAATGCAATTGGATGACCGTCGCAAACACATCCGTCCAGTTCCAAATCCTAGTTTTGCAGCTACAGTGATTTGGTCCGTGTCAAAAACGCTCAGGTCTCACTTTGCAGTAAGAGTGAGCCGAAGAAAGTGCAGCACAAGATTCAGATTTTGTTCATGTGCCAGACTAAGAAGGATATTTTAATTGCTCTGTTCTGCAGGTCTGGGATCTATGAACATGGCATGAACAGTTGGTTCTTGTAGTTAAGTCAGTTGGATGAGGGAGAAACAAGCAGCTCCTCCTGAGTATCTTTGACGAGGACCGAATCACTCCAGCCAGACATCTGGGAAATAGAACAAAACGGGGTGTTTCTGATCATCATCACGGCCACAGTGTTTTTGTAGTTTGGCCCCTGTTAGGGACAGGCACTTCAACTGTCAGAAGGATTTTGTCTTTATCTGTAAAAGAGTGGGTCAATTAAAATCCTTGCTAGCTAGAGAGTTCCTGAACAAAATTTGTTCTCATTGATATTTCTGTGCTGAAATTTCTTGTCATCAGATTCCATTTTCACTTCCACGTCTGCTCTTCTATGATTAGCTAATATCAACCATACTCTTCCTCATTTTATGTGTGCTTACACAGGCCCCGTCACCCGCTGACCCATTTATATGTTTCCGTTGATTTCAGTCACAAAAGTCAAGTCACTAAAAAGATGCTGAAACACTTTAGTATGTTGTAAACAAAGTTTAATTATGGGAAGACAAATGATAATAAATTATGTCAAATGTCAATATACATACATCATTAAAGCCAATATATCCAGTGCATTTTTATATTCACATTGTCAAAATTAAAAGCGGTAACAAAGATTGCCCTTTCATTCTTTCACCAGAGTTGCTCACTGGAGACTGAGCACAGACAAGGCAGCAGACAAGCATATATAAGACAATTACACACAAGTAAACACAAAAGCAGCGTTCAATCAGATTAAGTAACGTTCTCAACACTTTAAGAGGAAGACAAAATGTTTGGGAGACGGGCAGGGCTTCTTGTCTGATTAGTGCAACAGCTCCCTCGAGTCGTAGTCCTCTATAAATTTCTCCATGGCCTCCACGCAGCGCTTGCCAATGTCCCTGAGGTTCTCCTGCAGCGAGGACTGGATGGGTCGCTCCAGGGATGGGTCCTTCGCAATCAGCATCTTTACCACGAGGCCGAAGATTTCACATTCCTGATAGTACACCTGAAAGACAAACACAAGGATGCTCTGAGATGGAAGGGATGAAGGATGAAAGGAAAACAGACAGAAGAGAGTACTGGAGGACAAGATGAGCAAATGAGCTAGGTGAGAAGTCTTGTCATGCATCTCCAATTACCACTGAACGGATTAGCAGGCCACGGAAACGCTCACATGCAGCAGGCTGTTCACAAGCGCCTGGGTTTTGTGGACGTTTTAGCAGCAGTTACCTGTTGCCAGACTGCTTTTCCTTGCAGCGCATCTGTAACCCTGGAGATATGAAAAGCAAGAGGCCATCTTTTTCTTCAAGTGGGTGGAAACACACACGCGCTCGCTCACGCAAACACACGGCAGATGAGCGGAGCCTCATGTGACGCCTGTCACATTGAAAGCAGCCTTAAGGCACGTGTTGGAGCTTCTTGTGACACAGGTGAGCTAGCCTCGCTCAGTCAGTTAGTCAAATAAAAATAGAAGAATAGCAACCATCAGTCATGTCAAATAGGGAGTTAAACCTCCTTTGTCACACTTGGTAAACTTAAGCCAGTGATGATATTAGTTTTGCCTCAGACTCAGCGTTTCAGAAACTACAAATCTTTATCTCATGTCTCTCAGCGTCTTCTAAGACCTTCCTTCTGTCACTCTTTGTGTAATCCCAGCGTCTCTTATCTTTCTCTGTCTCTGTTTATAGCCGCCCCGTCCCCCCAAAATGCGCGTGTGTGCGTAACAGCAATCCCCCCACCTCATCTATTTCCCTCCTCTTCTGTTGGATGGCTCTGTCTCGTGCCACTGTCTGGCTCACAACTGAAGGAAGCTCCCGGTCTCTGCTACTGGTCCCCCTGTGATCTCTGTCCCTGCTTTGGTTCCAGTCACTCTGGTAAACCTGCAAGAAAAACAAAAAAAATAATTGAAAAAAAAGGAGTCGGACAGTGATCAAGACAATTGGCTGAAAACACGCAAACACTCATGATGACTGAGCTGCAGGTGAGTAGAGGTGAAGCTCCACATGTCCACTTGTGGCACTGAGGAAACAAATTCAGCAACTGTTCTGACTCTGTTTCTATTTATTCATTCATTCATTCATCTTCTGTAACCGCTTGTCCTATGAAGGGTCACGGCGGGGCTGGAGACCATCAGCTGCCATCGGGAGACAGGCGGGGTCGCTTCCATTCACACTCACTCACACCTACGGCCAATTTAGTATCACCAATGAACCTAACAGGCATGTCTTTGGACAGTGGGAGGAAGCCGGAGTACCCGGAGAGAACCCATGCAGACACAGGGAGAACATGCAAAGTTCACACAGAAAGTCGGCTTGGATTCAAACTCGGAACCTTCTTGCTGTGAGGCATGAGTGCTAACCATCACACCATGCCGCCCTGTTTCTAGTCAGTGATACAAAAAAACAAAAACAAATGGGAAGTACAGTACAGGAGTAAAAGTGAAATGATTGTTAATCAGTGTGTAGAAGAAACAACTATGTGGAGCTTTAAGACGGCGGATAGAAGGATGTTATTTCCCCCAAGAGTTGGCTGAGACTAAAAACTGAGCCAGAAACTCCAGACCAGTGTCAGTGTCAGGCGTACAGAAGCAACCAAGTGCTGTTCAGCTTTATAAGGGGATGATATATCAGTCCTGCTGCCTTCAAATGACCAAAACCATCAGTTGTTGCTGATTTAATTTAATTTATAATAAGGTGTTTAAATTGCGTTTCTTAATTGATTAGCCATCCACATATATTAAAGAGAAATACTAGAGGGGATTATATGAACAAAAAGGGCCAAAGTTGTTCTTACAAAATATTACACTTCAAAACATCCATAAATTGTCTTTTCTTAAAGGTTCACCATTTAAATTCAGTGCTGGACTCTACAATATGAAGTTTCACAAATATGCCTGAAAGAAAAACTGTACAATATGACTTTATAAAACATCCATTCTTAGATTTCACTTCCCCTCTTCATTTAGACTTCACTGCAGCAGTAACCAGCTGAGCTATATCATGTGCCGCTCGGCCGCGTGCTGTGCTTAGGTCAGCCAAGAAATTTATGCGATCACCGGATTTCAGCCTTTTTCCTGCAGCACCCAGCTGTTTGCATTCAAGTCTGTGCTCTGAAATGCTGTCTAATGAAACAAACAAAAACACTGCCTACTACTTTATATATGTATATGATCAATGCAGTGGATTAATCAGTTGACCAAGCCACAGAAAAATAATCTCCAGCCATGACAGATAGATGGATTAGATGATAGATTACTGATTGAGTGATTGAATGAATTGATCCCACAAGGAAAATTCATTTGAATTTGAGAGAACACCGAAACAACATTTTTAAAATGTTACTTACAGCTTTAGGAAATAGGCCCCTGTCAGTGCTTTCTGACTGTAGACAGATTAATCAAGAAAATAATGTGCATATAACACTTGCATGAAGATATTTGTTAGTTACTGCAGGACATCAGTCATTACATCACAACTACTGCTACTCATCTGCTAATTTTGCCCTCGATTAATAGTTCGGTCTTTAAAACTTCAGAAAACGGAGAAGAATATCGGTCACAGTATCCCACACACAAATCTGCATTTTAAAATGTTTTATTCATTCATGCAAATATAAAGCTAAGAAATCTTACACTGGAGAACCTGTTTTTAATTAAAAATGACTTGAACACTGAATAAACTGTCAGACAGACAACGTTAACGTTTCTTTTGACAGACAACCTAAATTAACCAATTAACTGATGCATATTTAGTTCCTCCCAGAAGTATAATTTCATACAGCACATTGCCATTTTTATTTGATGTTTCAGGATCAGCATGAAACGGTCAAACCTACTTTGCTGCCCTGCATCACAATGATATCTTTTAAGGGGAAAAAAACAACACAATGCTAAAAGAACCTGTCATTTTTAAGAAAACGGGAGGACTGCTGTATTTTTAAACATTTTATAACAAAAGGTGAACCAGAGTAGACTCTCTGGTTGTGAACTTACAGTGAACTGCATGTCCTTGTCTCTGCTGGAGATGAACTTTGGTAAGAAAGGTCTAGAACCTGGAAGACAGACAAAACAAGAGGTCGGCGTGCTATCTTAAACCAAATTAGTGAGGTGTATTAGTAGGGTCTTCTTCTGTTTACAGTGACTGCAGCTACCTCCATATGTGTATCTTTATTCCACTACTGCACTTATGCCTTCTGTTATTTTTTATTTATTTTTAATCAGGGTCTGAACTCAGGACAAGAATCTGCTGATATTTGGGAAATCTGCCTTGTAATGTCAGACTGCAGTATTCCTATGCAAAGAAAGCGCTTCATTATGGCTCATTATAGAGTTCTGGCTAGTCTCTCCTTCTCCTTTTCTCTCTCACTCTCATATACACACAAATCAGCGATGAGTCACCATGATCGCACCATCACTCAGGCACACAAGAAACCTGTTCCATACTCACACATACACAAACACACACCTCCACAGTGCTGCAGTGTGCGCACAGATACACTGGCTACGTTCAAGAGAGGATTAAAAACATACAGCAGTACCAGCAGCCCATAACAACATATCACAACGCTTACTACCCGGAGGAATGTGAAACTTCACAATTTGTTTTAAACACACAGATTTGTCCCATTTTACTTGAAGACTATTAATTCTGCATCTAACTTATTAAATCACACAGCTCAACATGAGGATCAGGACAGTGCAATGGCTTGAGTACTAGGATCCAACTATCAAGTCCAGGGCAACGTTCATAGTGATCAGCGTTATGTAACACTGGTTTGTTGCTACCAGAGTGTGACTACCTACCAACCAGCAGATACGACGATGAGCAAATGCCCTCAAAATATTTGCAATGCAAAGTGCTCATGAAACCGTTTGTGAGCGTCTGTGCTTGCTTATACTGCCACCAGATGGACAACTTTTAAACTGCAACAGGATGAAGTGAAGACAGTATATTACGTAATGTACTGTAAATGCATCATCAAAGTTGGACTTTTGTTGGGGTTGAGTCAGAGAGTTATTTGCCAAAGTTTAAGGTTTGTGCTGTTGTTGTATTGACCTGTGTTACAGTGTGCCACTGTTATTGTGTTATTGAGTCTAACCACTGCTTATGTGTTTTACAAAAAAAACACGACAGCGCTGTGAGCCAAAAAGTATGTTTACACCCAAACATATCTGACTGCTGAACATTTCATTCCTTAACGGGAGGCACACGTTTATAGATTAAAATCTGGACAAAGGAATTTACTCTCATTTTGGGAAATACAGGATGTGTTTATAGTCCACTGATCAGGTAACATGATGAGTTTCCGGGAGAAACAGAAGGATAGTAGTAGGCGTTCAATACGCTTTTTAAAAGATTAACTAAGGCACAATTGATGTGACCTCGTTCATCTTCTTCTACTGAATAAAGTTGTTGATAAAGTTGGGAGAGGAGGGTTATTGTGTGGCAGATCAGGCACAAGCACTATGAAGATTTCAACATAGTCATATTCAAATTAATATTTTGGGGTATCTAAATGTGTGTATATTATTGGAGGATTCATTTATCAACTACTAAAACAATCAGATGTACTCTCTATTCAGAATGATTGGAGTTGGGTTTAAGAACTGTCGTCCATGTGAACGCAGTCACAGCCAGTACAGCAACCTAAACATGGATCTATATAAAACTTTTGATATATCTTCAAAGAGAACAGCTCTGATCTTTGTTCCAGTGTGTGTGAGTGCAGCTTATTATATCACTTGTGTTGTATTTTTAATGTAAAACATGCTGCTTCTGATAGTCACGAACCAAATTTAAAGAAAAATAACATACTGCTTTAGTTCTGTCAACAATCTATTTGGTCCCACAGGACTAGATAAACTGAAGGCTTTTAATATTGTTTATAATATTGTAGTAATGCTCCATTTGTTTTAATGGTTAAGACAGTTACAACAACTGGAAACTTGAGAAAACTGTTGTGTTACTTTTTGTGTAAGTTATCTATGGGCAACTTGTTTGTGATGGGCAATTAGAACTCAATTTGTATTGGCTAACAATGTTTAATGAAAAATTCAATTCACTTTGGGTTAATCCACTGGACGCCTGCAAGCTCTTCAACTTGATTAGTTGTTTATCTCATTCATCATTCTTGTGGAAGCCTGTCCAAACTTGTTGTTTGCCAATAGCTGCACACAAGCTTCAGTATCTCCACTGATGTCAGACGGAGTTGAAGTCAAATGATTACGCACCAAATGCAAAAATCCATTTTTATATGGACCTCATGCATTCATCAACATACACATAAATATGTGTAACAACATACAGTATAGCAAGCATTTTGTTCTTGTCTTGACTTAATCTGTGTGTGTGTGAGTCCACAGATCTTGGCCGCACATATCAAATTACCGCTGCTTTGTTTTGGGGGTGAAATTCCTTCAGTCCTCTCTCTCTGCTCGTGTCGCTCCTTTTCTCTCTCTCGCTCTCTCTCTTTCACTGCGATGTGGTGGAACTTATGATGGAAGTGATCTCTTCGATTGTCGTAGGGCCGGGAGTTATAGTAGCGGTGCTTTGAGTAGAAGGGATGGTCATCCCTTGGCAAACAACATCAACAGAAGGAAAAAGCTTTCAGAGCAGCCAGAATAATATTGTGTCCTCATCTGTACTTTGTTGTTACCATGTAATTACAGTGCTACCTGTTCGCGACCCCTCAGTCTTACCGATGCTTGTAGAATCGCCCTCCAAACTTAGGTTTGTAAGAACTGGACGACCACGCCCTTGGTATGGACGGACTTGGCACCCTTCTGATCGGCCTGTTCTCCTCCTGAATTGATGTGGGTAAAGCAATTTATCACATTGGTTCTTTAGAGAGAAAACAGAGAAAAGGGTCATTTTGAGACAGGGTATACCTCAGTGGGAGACACAGTGCTGTCAGTGGACCTCTTGTTGATAGAGTCATCACTGTGTTCCCTGTAGCCCTGAGGAGAGAAAGCACCACACTCATTTGGACATTGCAGTAGTCATTTTATATGTGATTTTTCAAGTTAAATTCTCACATTCCACCGCATCAATGGTGTCGATATTAAGCTGTTCTCTACCTTTTATTATACTAAAATATAGCATATGTGAACTGTTATTACCATTAAACTAGATATAGCTACATAAACTAAATAAATAACTGATAAATGAATCAGTACTCACAATAACTGTTGTTATTGGTATTAAAAATAAAAATAAAATAAAAATACAGCTTTACTAAGAAAAACATGTTGACACTGCTAAAAGTGCACTTGGGGCTTTAAATGTGGCACACCGACTATAACCATACCAGGAAATCATTTTGTCGTGGTAAACTGTGAGGATAAATAGTAGTGTATTGCTATAACGTACACACGGCCTAAAATAGCCAACAGCGTACTTCCTGTCATAAAACAGAAAGTCACCAGTGAGTAACATTGTTGTAAAATTAAATAAATAAATAATTAAAAAAAATCATTATACGTGAAGTTCCTTGAACATAAAGATGCGTTCACTGTCACCCACGTACAATGAGTGTGTGGATAAAACTAGACTAATCGTGTTAGTTTTATATTTACACTAAAGAGATACCAGCAGTTTTGCCTACTCGTTAATTATTCTATTACAAATAAAAGCAGGTGATAAATTTACCACACTAACGACCCGTGGGCACAAGCAGGGATTGTAACAGACGACAGCTTAACTCTTTTTTTCTTTTACTTTTCTTAACGAAATGTAGGTACCTTGCTTTCCTGAGTATCTGGCGCTCGTGCATGGTCCATTTCTGCCAGCTTGTGCCGCTGATTGGTCTTTCTGAAACGCACGCGGACTTTATTTCTCTCTCTCGAGTCCAACGGACCAGGAAGTGTGGTCTGTTAAATTAAACCAGTCCCGTCTGTCCGCTGCTAAAGTGAAACCGTTTTCATCTACTGTTCATTTCCTCGCTGACCGCCCACTGTAGTAGTTGATAAAGCTAAACTTGTACTTCAATGCCTCACATTGTCGTGTCTCACATCTGTCTTCTTACGTTGTCTCTGTGTTGTCTTGCGCATGAAAGTAGCGCAACATGTTTTACTTCCTTTTTCAACTGCTGCCCAATCAGATACAGGCTGGTGCCATAAAGGCTTATAAAAAAAAAAAAAACTTACAACAAAAATGATCAGCGGCTTCTCCTGAAAACACGCAGGCGCAGTTCGCTTTGGATCCGGTCACACCTGATTCCACCTCTGCCCTCCATGCCGGTTCACTGAGTTTAAAACTGAAAGAGCCCGTGTTTATAATGGCACACTTGCGCAGCCGTATCTCTAACAGCGAAACTGCTGTAAAACAAAACTTTTTTTCTTTTCTTTGCGTGGTGGGCCATAAACTGTGTACATTTTTATTTAACGTGTACTGTGTGCACTTTATGAGTGAAATCTTGGATCTGCTGTGTTGGAAATATTAAACATTTTGTACAAATGTGAATAATATACAATTCTATATTACAAGGACAAGTTCCAACGGCACGCATGCTCAAAAATAAATGCATTTATATATAGTCTTGTCTATGGATACACCAATCAGGCATAACATTATGACCACTGAGAGGAGAAGCAAGTAACATTGATCATCTTGTAATACAATGTTCTGCTTGAAAACTTTTGGACCTGCCATTCGTGTGGATGTTACTTACCACCTACCTAGACCAAACCAGGCAATGACACGCCTCGATGGCATCAGCCATCACCAGCAGGATGCAGCCTGACACAGGCACACACACAAAAACAGTTTAGGAACAACTCAAAAAACATTAAAAACAACATAAGGGGTTGACCTGGCCTCCAAATTCACCAGATCCCAAACTGATCAAGTATCTGTAGGATGATCCACAGAGGCCCCTTCCCTCAACCCATAGGACCCAAAGGTCCCCACTAAGAACATTCTGTTACCAGACACCACAGACACCACAGGACACCCTCGGAAGACCCATGTCCATTCTCTGATGAGTCACAACTGTTTTGGAGGCACAAGGGAGACCTACACCATATTAGAAAGGTGGTCATAATGCTATGCCTGATCAGTGAATATAGACGTCTCCAAAGCATTGTGTAAAATGAAAATAACAACACAATGCATTGGTTTCCAAATCATTTGAAATCTTACAATTAATTTAAAATGGTACAAACGTATCTGTATGGCAAATTTGTGCCCTACTTAATGTCTGTTGCTGATGTTGCTAAAATGAACCCGTAAATATGGGTAGCAAATCATGTGGTTTGGTTGCTGATAGTTTGAATACAGCCCAGGTATGACACCGGAACACAAAAACAGAAAGGAGGGAGGTTTCCTAGAAGCAAAGACATTCTGTTTTGTTCGTCAAAGAAGTGACAAAGCGAGTGAGTACAAAGAATTGCCGAGGCCATTATACACTGACATCCCTCCCCTGAAGTTAAGTGTTCCTCCTACTGTCTCCACCCATCACTCTTTTTTCCTGCCTGGACAGACACCCAGAGAGAGAGAGAGAGAGAGTGTCAGAGAAAGAAAACACCTTAGGAGAGAACTTAAAACCAGACAGCTTTAAGATGACTTGGATCCGTGCGGTCCCCTACTCTACCTCTTCAACCTGTAGCAGACTTAAAATATTTTTCCAAGGCACGTTTACAAAGGTGATCCTGAGACAAACATACTGAAGCTGCTGAGACTCTGTTTTGCCCTGCTGCTGGTCGTGATAACTTGTCGGAGCAGGTTTTCTTTCTTGCCAGGTCAGTAACACTAATTGTTCTGTGGAAATGTTGGGCTTGTTACGTGAAGCTTTCTGTTTAAACGGGGCCATGGGAACAGAGGTATAGTACACCTGAAATGACTAAAAAAAAAAAACTTTAACTATAGTAATAATAATTCTGATGCAGTAACAAGCTGGCTTTACTGGTCTTGCTTTGGTGTCCCACACGTTGAGAAGGTAAAATTCCTCTTTAACAACTAGTGGGGGAGGGGAAAACTGGAGGTGGGCGCGATGTTCTCAGCTTTTCAGTTCAGGTTACATTTTCTCTTTTTCTGTTGTACAGGACTTTTCACATGATCAGCACTGAAATCATCCTGGCATCGCTGGACAATCAGTTTCTTTTTGAATGCGTATGATCACCTGAAAGAGAAGACATGAGGTAAGGATGACGAAAGCCCTTGTAACAACCCAAGAATGTACGTTTACAAAGTTTATAGCATCAATTAGACAAAAAACAACCGTGCTCCTTTCCTCTCCCACCCATGAAGCCATACACTCCCTACTGAACACAGAAATGTGGTTATACAGATACACTCTATACATTCACCTAAAAAAATGTAATACCTTAACATGCATTAAGATGTTTTAAAGCATCTGTCTGTAGAAAATGTTGTTTTTGGTTAATGATGGTGCTCTAAGACAAGGAGGAATACTTTGATTTGGGCTTTTAATTTCTTACCAATAAGGAAAATGATGATAGAAAAGTGATGATGACATCACAGACTTCTGCAATAATGTTTTTCAGGGTGCAATCTTTACCAAGAGCGCGGATTCTAGAGGAGTTAAACCTGCGATGTCAGGCGCTGGCTGCCAATTATAACAGAGGCTTTAAACAGGAGTTCGAGGTGACTATCCTGTAATGAAAATGAACTTAGGTCTGATCTGTAAAGTGTTTGTCATGTGCTTTAATGTCTATGGCTCTATGCAGGAGCTGAATGAAGTTGGCAGAGATCTCTCGACCAGAGCGGGTGAATCTGATGTCAACAGAGAAAAGAACAGATACCCCTACATTTTACCCTGTGAGTGAAAAACTTGAATCATTACAGCAAGTGCAAGGAGTGATGTTTGAGAGTTTAATTTGTGACGATTTCTGGTTGTAGATGATCACTGCCGGGTGAGGCTGTCTGTCCAAAATTCTTACCCTCAAACTGACTACATCAATGCAAGTTTTGTGCCTGTAAGCCCTCAGTCACTTCCTCAAACCAATTCATGTTTATCACTGCTCAGTCATGCTACTAACGGCTTCTACATCTGTCTGCGCCCGTTGATGACTGTGTGTCTGCATTTAGGGTGGAGGAACGGAAAGAGACTTCATCTGCACCCAGGGCCCTTTGCCCAACACCATGGCCGACTTCTGGAGGATGGTGTGGGAGCAAAACGTCAGGATAATCGTCATGGTGACATCTCTGAGACACAAAGACATAGTGAGAGACACATTCACTTTATGTTTAACATATTAGCATGTCTCAAGGTGTGTGCTGCCTTCGTATGCTTAATTTTGTATTGCTTTGTTAGACTTAATATACACAGATCAGGCCTAACATTAAGTAAATGTAAGTAAATAACCCTGATAATGGGCCAGTTGTCATAATGTTATGCCTGACCTGTGTAGATCAGTGACTTCCCTGGGTAGCTTGGCTTACAGTAAACAAATAGAAATTAAGAGCTTTTGTCATTTCAGCACACAACCAAAACAGCCTGTCTATGCTGAAGTGACTGTACCCTTTAGTGGAAGTATAGCTCTCATCTAACAGGAGCAAATAAGGAAGGCAGGTGACATTATTAGAGCGCCCGAAGGTTCACAACCTGTGACTGATTTGTGTCCACCTGTCAATAGTGGAGTCACCTCTGAACTTCACTTTTAACTCTCTAATTAACAAACGACAGTGTATGGTTGGCTTACAGAGCATGTCATTACGGTGAAGTTCACTGACGTCCACCCAAAAAAGAAATACTTCATGTACAACAACATCTTGAGATATGAGATATGACTGTGTATAGATCTAATCTAAATGTAAAAAAATGTGTTAATTAACAATCTCAGAGGTGGATTATCCACCCTTTAGACTGGTGCTACCGGTCTCCAATAACCTGAGATAACAGGTTGCCAGCTGTGACAAACTAGATCAACTTGAACTCTTATCCAAGTCCTTACATTCTTCCTGTCCATATCAAACATATCATTTAATTACTCATTATAAATTGGAAATTGGAGAGACAAAAGCTATTTAGACCCATGAGTTAACTAACCTGGAGTCTAATGAATGAAATGAGGATGTAGCTGTGGGTTAAGGGCTACTTCAAAACAGATCTGGCTGTTCATAAGAAACATCTGCTTTGGTGAATACCCCCCGAAATTGAAGCAATAGATTCATTATATACATGTTATTTGCACTATTATTCACACTGTGATTGCCTAATTGTGAGTCAGGTGAAGATCAGATGACGTTTCATGATAAATGAATGCCGACAATCTGGTATTCCCAAAGGTTTCCCATACATCATGTCAGCACATTCCCTCTGACCTTGTCTTTTTATTCTGCGTGCGCAGGTGTTGTGTGATAAGTACTGGCCTCTGGAACCAGGGACAGTTTATCATGGACTGATCCAAGTGACAACAGTGACTCGCAAACAGGGTCCAGATTATTTTATCACGACCATTAACCTCCGACAGGTGAGCAACAGACGCATCCATCACACTCTTTTGTCCGTTTAAACTGCTGCTGCTGACTTCTGCGTGCACTGGCCGTACCTGCAATCAATCAGAGATGTGAGCGTGCTTTAAAGGAAAGTGTTTGTGTTTCAGAGAGACTGCCCAACAGACAGGATAATCACACACTACTACTACCCCTCCTGGCCGGACCGGGGAATCCCTAACGCGTCCTCCCTTTGTGGCTTCACTGAGCATGTGCGTCAGCATTTGGATGCCATTCCTCGCCTGGGGCCGGCCGTGGTGCACTGCAGGTTTGACCTCTGACTTAAAGCTCGTCATGTCTCCGGCAGCATTATACCTGCACAGGTTCATCAGTCAGGCAGTAGATGAGATGATGTTTAAAGTCAAAACTCTTTTCTTTTTCTTTCTTTTGTCTCAGTGCAGGTGTTGGACGCTCAGGGACGTTTGTGGCATTGCTGTGGCTGATGCAGTTGTGTGCGAGGGGTATCCGGCCTAATGTCCGGGCTGCAGTGGAGGACCTGCGTCTGCATCGAATGTGCATGGTCCAGAATCTGGTCAGTCCACAGTGGCACTCACCAGCAGTAGAAGTGTAATTTAAATAAAAAGGGGCAATGACGAGTTTAACATTACTTTAAAATTAAATGTAAAACCTATTGATATTATAGTCACACTGCTTCTTTTTCAAATCAGTAAGCTTATGTAGACTTTACTTTTATGTTAATCAACGAATGGTAATACTTTGCTACCAGAAAGTCTTGCATCCAACTGCGTGTGCAACTTTTTTTAGCTAAGAATTCAAGATTGCTACACAGAACACACCGTGTGAAGCTGCAGCTTGTAGCCTATTTGCTTAGCTTAGCATAAAGAGTGGGAAAGAGCTAACAATGCTGTGCTAAGCTGCAGGCTGTCATATTTAACATACTAGTACATGCAAGGCATCTATACTGTTTAAACAGCAGTGTAAATGTAAATAGCATAGCTCGTAACATTTACAGTGTATTCCGTCACTGCACTTTAAAAAATGTGCACAATAATTATGTGAACTAAACCAGATTTCTTTGTAGATCGTCGTATTAAGAGTATTTAAATGTGATGCATTTGCATGTTCTTTTGCGTACTACAGTTCTGTCATCCAGATGCTCATTAACAGTGTTTTACTGGTTCATGTCAAACACAAGCCCAAGCCTCCTCATCACCTGCTCATTCCTTTGTGTGCACTCAGGAGCAGTACATATTTGTTCATCAGTGTCTGCTACTCTGGCTCAGTGGAAGAGCCTCAGCATGGTGAGAAGACAGAAATAAATATCCCACCGGGATCCAACATACAGTTCCGGACTCAGGCACCGTATTATTAGTCACTGTAACGTACAACGACATTTTAATTAGGTGTCTTCTCTTCCCCAGCGGCCCACAGACCCAGGGAGCCGGCTTGAATGCTAACCAACGCGCTCAGGATCAACCCCACAGCTCCTCAGGACAAGGAGCCCGAACAGGAAGGAGGAGACATCACCACCATCGACACACACCCCCATCAGACCCGCAGCAGAACACAATACAGAACTTACTGAGGAGGTTACTGCCTTCCTCCTTATCACAGAATCCTGCCTCGTGAACTAATGCACCGTGAGAAGTATTTCTGCAGACACCAGGTGTAAAAAACAAAAAAAGAACAAAATACCTCAGACGGAAGGACAAAGACTACAGGAATAAATAATTCTGCGTCCTATGAGGACAAGCCCTGCAGGTGGAAAACCGGCCCGACAGCATGCTGATAAATGCTGGTAGAGAAAACACACGCACTGCAGTTTGCAGCTTTAGCAGAAGGACAAATTAAGGAAATAACCCGCCAACCAGGTCCAACAGGTTCTTCTACTCTTCATCAGTGTAAGATTCATGAGAAAATGACGTGAAAACACCTCAGGGGACTAACAAAATCTCTCTACCGTGTACAGCTCCACTACTGATAAAGCGCCATTGTGAGATGTCTTTTATTAAGATTTCTTTTTTGAAAAATCATTGTGCATCATTTTATATCACACAATGCAGGCTATCAGTACTTAAGGATGCATGTGCAGAATTGATACGAGACTTGCTAGAAAGGCAGACACATGGTATAGTGACTGTACAAAAAAGGTCATGTTTCAAAAACACACAGGCACTGCCATTCTCCTTAGATGACTGAAACTCATTACAGTACATGAAGGAGCTATGAGTATTATACATTATAGAACATTAAGGGACAACCCACACTTCTAAGAGTCTTTCGTCCGTCATGGAATAAACCTGCATAATACAATAGATCCCTCGTCAGGTGAGTTTTGGGGTTGGTGATGTACTGAGGAGACAAAGGAGGATCCAGCAGCAGTCGGCATCCTCCCTCTGCCACGTTTCTAAAGTGTGGCAAGTGCTAAGTAGCTGCAGGTCCGGGGGCGAGGGCGTATTGCAACCAAGTCCAGACCAAATGTTAGTCCTGATGTGATTCGATGCTGCTGAGACAGTCCCAGTAGCTTCTGCTAATTAGCCAAGTCATCGTTGGAGTTCAGAGTGTCCGCATGAGATCCGAGCTCCAGACAGACAAAGGTGAAAGACAAAGGAAGGGGAATCCAAACAACTTGAAAATCAGCTTTTAGCCTACGTTTGGCTGCTTAACGCAGCTTTAATACCACTGAGGTATTCACTGGGACCAAGGCAAAGGGAAAAAAAAAACAGAGCAACAAAGAGGGATGTCTAAGAGAAGCAGCATAGCGCAGGCCAACCCTAGAGAAAATATATCTGAAATATATTACAGATTAAAACAGGAAGGAAAATTAACAATTATTCCAGACCACTGGTGAAGAGAACCAACAGTTAAACCAACAGTAAAATAACAATTAAATTAGAGTTCAGGTCCAATAAAAAGATTAGACACTACATCCTTTGGCCAAAACAAACATAAAATCTGAATGCCTCAGTGAGACAAACCATCATCTGTATTGAGTTTAATGTGTATGTACAGTCCATGTGTGTGAGAGATGCAGACACATAATGAATATAAACATATACATGCCACCCATAAAGACCACGAGAGGGTGTGAGAGAATAGAAAAACTACTCGCAATGAGCAATCAAAGGCCGGGTGAAGAAAAAGACAAAGAGTCTAGTCCGTTTTTCTTTCTCCTCCAGTCCAACTAGTGCACACTCTCCGACATGTTAATGGCTTCCTGGATTTCGCGAATGGCAAGGATGCGGGCGAGCATCTGCTCCAGCTGTTCTTTTGGGATCGGCTGAGTTGAGTACCAGATGGGGCTGTTTGGAGCCACCACCGGCTCAGGGGTCAGGTAGAAGGTGTCGTTGCGACCTTTAGCACTCTGCGGACTGACAGGAGAAACACAGAACACAGTGAGAAGACAGTTTTATGTACGGCGCCTTATAAATCTAAATTTTATGCAACAATTTTTGTGGAACCGGAGGAAAATCAGAGATGGAAACTTCATTCCCCTAATACCGTTGTAAAGAGCTCTATGAGGATAAGAGATAATATAGTCTTATTAGTGTGATCATTACTACCTTCATCTTGACATGCACTCAGTTGCTCAGCAGTCGAATACAATAATCCAGCAAAAATGTTTTACAGATGTTCAGACCATTCATTTTTTGTCATGATGAATTATTAGTCACCAGAAACGCAAAATCAAAGCCACTGAGTTTATGGCTGAATACCAGAGGAACAGGATGTCCCGTCATGGTCGTCATACAGAAAGAGTAAAAAGGGCAGACTCCTATGAGACACTTGTGAAAATCTGCTGTAATGAGTTGTGGCCAAAAAGTGAGTGACCTTTGACCTAATCAGTTCATCTTTGAGGCCAAATGAACGTTTGAGCCAAATCCCTGAAGGTGTTCCTGACACATCCTGTTGTCAAGAATGGGACGGATGGACTAACTTGAAAACATGATGCCTCTGGCTGCGGATGCTGCCAGCGCTGAAGCATAATGAATAATTTAAGCGTTTACTCAAAACAGTCCTCTCTGTTGTGTTTCCATTTTTTTCTCAGGGTAATTTTTCCTCTATGTTCACCAGCAGCGATCAGTGCTGGCAGTAATTAAAAAAAAAACGATGGAGGCCAAAGAAGTTCTAATCCTTGTTAATGAGTAAATGCAGATAAAAATGAGTCACCTTTTTGGAGAGGAGCTTAAGGAGCTAGATGTCCATCATCCATGTTGTTCTCAGTTGCCTAGCAACAGTGTTCTCACACATCTAAGTGAGTGTATTCCACGTCTCATGTCAATAACACAGATGCAGAGATTTATTTAAACATGGCAGCACCTCTACAGAAACTAAATTAATATCTAACCTTGGTCAGAGTAACATTACTAACAATCCAATGTTAGATTTTTGATCAAGTTACGTTTCAAAGGGATGTACGAACGGTTGACCCTTCTCGATGTTTTATATTTACCATTTGAAGAGGTAGAAATCATAGAGTTTGATGGGGCATCGCAGGGGGTTCTCTGGGTCTTCCAGCTGTTCTGAGTACATGTCGTCTGTCACTGAACCAAAATAAATTAAAATGATATATATATATATATATATATATATATATATATATATAATCACAGTTTATCTTAAGATAAGATTTCCACTCAGGTGCCACAGCACAATCAAGATGCATGGATGTACTTACCTTTCTGTCCTATGAACCTCTCTGTCGACTTTAGGTATCGGATGCTGGTGCTCTTGTCTTTGGGGTTGTTGGGGCTCTTCCTGGTGTGTCTCAGCACCTTGGAAAAGGCCACTTTTAGATGCTGATCCACTGTTTTCAGGTGAAAATACCTGTAAAAACAAATTAATAATGTATTCATACTGATCAAATACACTACAAGGGCTTAGCAGTCATAAAGGCAAGAGCATCTCATATAAGATAGTATTAGATGAAGATTTGTTCTTATTAACAAAATGGTATCAAGCAACATTGTTTTAATTAAATGTTTGAACGGCTCCAGTAGGTCATTTAAATATTTTTCCAGCATTGGGAAACTCACTTGGTATTGAAGAACATTAGGGTTGTGAGCAGTGTTGAGGGAGAATGAGCTCCAAGCTGTTTACATTCCCACAGCATCTCCTCTGTCACATGACTTGGGATAACATAACCTGGTAGGGGCCAAAAGGAGCAGACAATGAACCACTGCTAGATTGATAGGAAATGATACTGTGACACTGTAGGCTCATGTAATATACATCCAGAGGCCTGAAATGTACTTTTTGTATTTATTAAATTACATGCTACTGAAGCGTAACAATGGTGCATGAGCAAAAACTCAAAGGGGGCGGTCGACTGGCTTTCTGACCTCAAAACAACAAGATAGCAGCAGCAGTATTTGGAGAATTACAGTGAGGTTTGTCAGATTGCTGGCTGTTGTTCAGTGCTTGGAGGACTCCCTAGAGCAGATGCTGACAGCTAGTATGGCAACGCCTTTTCCAGCTAGTTTGCAGTTTGTTATGGACCTATAAAGCTAATGATACAGACTTCCATTAATGTGATGCTCTAATTGGGTGAAAGCAGCCTTCTGCAGATGAATGCCTCAGCTCCATTTAAAATTAACCAGCACACATAAGTGAAATTAAATCAACACTATCTTCACTCATTAAAGGCAGAATATAGTATGGAACATTTTTGTTCCTGCACTATATTAGTCTTTGTGATGAACAGCATTATAAGACAAAAGAATCAAGTCTGAAATGGTTTCATGTAAAAACACAGCTTTCTTAAAATAAATGTATGAACCAAGGTTTAAAAGCATAAGTTATTTCTTCTTTAGTGAAACGTTTGCATCTGAGATAAAATGATTGTATTAAACCATTAAGTTTATTTTCTGATTAACAACTTTTGTCGCACCTAGTGGATGAACAGACGGTCTCCAAGGCTCCAGGATCTGGTGCAGACTTTGAGCGAAGCGAGTGTAGTACTGATCTGAGAAAACGTCGTCCACTCGACCATTATCAAAAAGATACTGCGAGAAAAAATGGAAGGAGACTCATGTCTTTAGTGTTGTGGCATCACAAACGAGCATCAACAGATTTAATGGACAATCAATGGAGAGTGTGAGTGTGCATGGTATACTCACTTTTTGTATGCACAGAAACACGTAGTAAAGAACATCAGCCTCGTAAGACTCTCCTTCCAGCCCCCGGGCCTCTGTTGTCATTAGGGAAAGACCCATGCAGAGCTCAGCAACTGCACAGGATACCAAATCCTCCTGGAAACGCAGTACCTGGCGTCCTAAAACATACGCACACAAAACACCAGTGATTTGACTGACAGCTAAAAACAAAGAAAAGGATGGCAATACACATGAGTCAATAATAAAAGGTGGTTGTCACTCTTTAAGGATTGTGTATGTGTACTTACGGCCAATTGGGGCCAGTTTATTTCTGTCCGATTTGTCCAACTCTGCATTTTTCCGCTGAGCCCAGAGCCGCCACACATCAAAACCCTCCTCTGGCTTCAGAGTGGCAGGTAGCAGCAGTTCCTGCACCTGCACCTGCTGCTGGCCTTGACCATCGACTTCAGTTACCACAGTTTGACCCTGCACAGACAAAACCACGGTTACCTCAACCAATCTGGAAAAGCACTTCTACAAGATAAGTCTAACATAACTGAACACTCATGATATTACCTGCAGCTGCTGTACCTCCTGCCCAGACAGCCCCTGTGTGTGCAGCACCTGCTGCTGTGGGTCCCAGATAAGGGATTGTGTAGCATTAGGGTAGCCTTGTACAGCAACGGGAATGTGGATGTTTCCATTCATCAGCTGAGCAGGGAACAGTGTGTTTGCAGCCAGTGTGTGCACCACTTCTTCCTGGCCCCCCATTCCTCCAGAGCTTGTAATGCTAGAAACAGCCTGTGCCGTCTGACTTTGACTGGCTGGGATTTTCAGCTTGTCATTTTCAACAGTAACTTGTGTTGGCATTGTGGTCATTGTTGTAGTGTTTGCCCCTGCAACCTGCACTGTTCCATAAGCCTCCTGGGGGATGGCAATATGCGTGACCTGCTCACGGCCTCCAGATCCAGCAGGTGCAGAATACACAGGGATGGTCCAGGTCTCCCCGGTGGGACTCGTGATAGTGCCTGTAGCACTGTAAAGGTGGGAACTGTCCACAGTAAGGAGGTCTGGCCGCAGGGACACATAACTTTGTTGCTGGCCCTGTCCCTGTGGGATTGCCAGGACCGTGGCAACCTGCTGTCCAGGCAGAGCATAGGAGACTGTGATGGGCATGTCCACCTTACGCTTTTTGGCTGGCTGGAGGACACCTGCTCCCTGGGATGTGGCAATTGTGGTTCCCATAACTCTCCTCTCTGAACCGTCCTGCTGCTGGGTGGGAGAGAGGGCTCCCACTGTCTGGATTTGGATCTGCTGTCCTCCTGCAACAGCTGCTACCAACTGGGCTTGCAGCTAAAACAGGAGAAAGATGACAACTCGTAAGTGATTTACAAGTTTTTGATGCCAAAATAGCAGTTCTGCCATAATGTTGTCTTATTGTTTGTGTATTTACCTGTTGATGCTGCTCCTCTGTCAATTCCCCAGGCTGAATCAGCTGTGCAGTAGTCACACCTTGTAGCTGTTGGTGGGATCCAGAGGGCACTTGGAGAACCTGCCCCAGCATCTGACCCTGCTGCTGGCCCTGGATCTGCACCTGAAAACGGACATGATGGGCCAACATTTAGTATTTAAAGGAACAAGATGCATTAACATAAACGATAATGGATTAATACTGACCTGCACTATCTGTTGCTCTGTGTTCTGTACAGACTGCTGCTGCGATGTAGACTCCTGTATCTGCTGCTGCTGTGGCTGAACCTGCACCTGAACCTGAATCAGAACACAGCGACTTTCAGAGAGCTTCATTTAAAGGGCAGAAATCTTTTAGCTTTACAATGCTTCAGTATGCCGATTTACCGGACACGCCAGTTCCAACAATGACCCTGCCACCTCTGTGCTGTCTGTATAGATACAGTTAGCCTCTTGTTGGTAAACCATAGTGGTGGTAGTGGTCGTGGCATCTCCGCTTTGCTGGCTGAACTCCTGCAGGGCATCTGGACCTTTTGTGGCCAAGGACTCCAGGAACTCCTTCATGCGATGCTGAGGGATGCTCCTAGCTTTCTGCCTCATCAGCTCCTCATAGGAGCCTGTGCCATCCAGGGAGTTATTCATTGCAGACAGTGTCTTCTAAAAAAAGGTGAACCTGTGAAGATGATTTTCACAGGCTTAGGAGCATTGTTATTATATATGCATATAATAAGAAGTAGCTCATGCATTTATACCATGCATTTAAAGATGAAATCGCTATGCTGACATCAGTGTTTACAAATTGTCCTACATCCCACTGTCCTGCAGCAACGCAGACTGCTGGTATGAGGAAAGGGTTAATTCTAGCTGAGTGTGAACGAGCTGGGACAAAAGCGCGGTCACTTTCCAAATCCGATGCCGTATTCAAAGCTGGGATGGAAACTACTGCATAATGAAAACATGCACGTTTCAAGCAACGACTTGCTACCATTATGTGCTTGGTACATTATCTAAGTATCTGCTAGTCTATCAGGTGATTGCACAACAAGCTAGGTTAGCCAGGTACACGGCTAACTAGCCGCGTGTTGTTTGCAAATAATACCGTGCAGAGTTGTGTTTAGAAACGCAAATTAACGCAAACACGTCCACATATGACAAAATGTTAGCTTCACTGCAGACGACACCCAGACAGAAAACAACAAATGTGAAGGTGTGACTCTCTCGTGTCGGCAACGTTACGCCGATTACATTTTTCTGTTTTCTCCCAAGCTAGCAGGCTAGTGTTAGCAGGCGCGTTAGCTACCTCTCTTTCTCAACCGGGCCGAGGTTTGAGCCGCACACAAGCGTTTCTCTGCCCTCGAAACGGCGCTCCTCTTCCAACGTGCAGCGATGCGGAGCGCTACTAGTGTTTTCTGTGGCTGCTTTTAATCTTTGTTTATGGTGGTTTTCGTTAGATGGTCGGCTGTAGTTTTTTCTTTCTCTACACCACTCATATTTCGCTGGGCGCCATCTTACAACAGTAGCCTTAGACCAATCGGCAAGCGATTTGTAGCTCTGTCCTGCTGTCGCGGTATTTCCACCACATGATATCGCGATAACTGGCGCTGGTCGAGTAGTCCGTTAAAGGCGCCTCGCACAGGCTGAGTAGCCGGCAAGATGAGGTAGATGTCAGTCCACCTTAAAACGCAGTTATGCCAGAGAGACGCTCCTAGTGGTTCACTGGGTTCTGAAACTTTTAAGGTGGTCCAAAAGAGATGTGTTGGATATTTGGGTGGTGCTCAGGAAGCTCTGGGCATTTGAGGGTTAATTCCCACGGCCTACACTTCAGCATGGTCTGCATCTGCCACACTGATTTTTGTTATGGACTAAATGTGCTTGTCAGTGCACTTACTGGTTAGTTGATCAAGATCACTGATCCTTTCCTGGACCCCTGCCGTTCACCTACAGAGTCAACATGAATCTAAAGTTTCTTCTCTAGTTTTGATTTTTATCACACAGTCTCATACTTACTTGCAGTTCACCTGTGCAGTTTTATATATTAATAACAATGTTCATTCATCATATTCTTAGAGTCTGTCTCTAGACTCTACAGGGTAACTAAATCAGTGAAAACAGTAGCATTACCATAACACGTGAACAAAACTATTGCAAAAAAGGTGTGATGTAAAAACTTATACCCAGTCCCTGCTCCCACCCTTCCTTCTCATCCTCCACTGACATTGGGAACTGTTTAAAGTTGCTGTCCCAACATCACTTTTGGAGGGAGGGGGGACACATCCCTTTCCTAATCAGTGTACATTACACTTATACTGTTTACCTACTACTGTTTACTGTAGTACTGTTTACTGTAGTTTTATTTTTATTTTTTTTACTACTGGCTGCAGGTACAACAATACATTTCACTGTGCATTGTACTATGTATAACTGTGCATGTGACAAATAAACCTTATCTTATCTTATCTTATCTTAATGAGGACTCCTAGTTGTCGAAAATAATGCAGTGTTTTCACTGACTCTATTTTCATCTCATCAGCAATGAGCAGGTTCACTGTAGTTGTTATATGTATTCTGTGGTTTCGGGAACCTGTCTGCAGTGGCTGGAGTGGATCCAGATAGGATTCAGGTCATACAGGTCCTTCCTCCATTGGCAAAGCGTTCCTCAACTGTTTGTGGGTGTCTGAAAGCAGAGGACAAGTTTGCACAAAAATACAACATGTCATGCTCACACTGACTGGTGTGATTTCGCCCGTTTCCCTTCCTTCCTTCCTCAAACACGTCAGAGTTCCTCTTGTGTTGAGGTGTGTGTTTTTCCTGTAAATATTTTTTCCCATCCAGCAGCAGCATAACAACTAAATAAATGCAGAGATTTAAAGAGAGACAAATAGCTATTGTTGTGCATTAAAACTAACCTCCTCCATCACCTCTATTTTGGGGAAAGGAAATGTCCTCCAAGCTGGGATTGGCTCCAGCACCCCTGCGACCCTTCACAGGACAAGCGGTTGCAGAAGATGAATGAAATGTCCTCCACAACCACTTAACCTTTAGAGGGCTCCAGAGGACAGACAGTAGATGGCGATTAGCTCCTTTGTTTCATTGCTCCATTAATAGACTTTATGGTGTGCCTGGTTATTCTTTGGTGTGTATTGTAAGTGTGTAGTATTGAACTGAATTTGAATTCTCTAACATCTGAACTGTTTGGTCTTTATACAACAATTTATTTCACTAAAGAAACAGAAAGAATGCCTCCCCCCATGCAATTTATTTCTTAATTTATTTGAATTAAGGTCTATAACCCATCAATCGAGTTGTTAAAAGTAGGTTAGACACAGCAGATAACATTGAGGCAGTTTGCTGCCTCTGATACACTTCCAGGGCTGGGTGAAGTAGCAGCCTGTTATTGCGGCGCCGTCATCATCTTGTGTTTTTTTCGTTGTATTTTGTCTACCTTATTCTATTGTCTGCCTTATTCTATTTTTGTATCTTTTTTGTATCTTGCACTGTTGTTCCCTTCCGCTGTGACGCCCTAATTTCCCCACTGGGATTAATAAAGTGAGTGAGTTGACTGTATCATGAAGCTCAGCACTCAGGAGATCGTCACGAGGACTGAGGAAGAACCTGAAGTGTTTGGAAATGGGCTGTTATTTTCAGGAGTAGGCTAGCTGAGTCTAAGCACGTCTGTTCGCCCGATGACAGAAGGGGAGGCCTGTAGTGATGCCACAGTTTTGTAGGCCCAGCTGAAGGAGCATGAGTTTGTTGATGTTGGAATCCAAAACCTGTTGGAGAACATCCTGATTGCGATAAGACATTGGCAATGAAAGGCAACACAAAGCGAGTAGTATATAAGCAATTTCTAGTATCTTTGAGCTGGACGTTTGCCCCTTGTCAAAGTCATTAAAATTCTCCCACTTGTCAAATTTTCCATCTTGTACAAACTTTAAGGACAAATTCTTTCTCTTGCTGCATGTGTTATGATAATGAGATAATCAGTGGTATTTAGTGATTATGACAAGCTTGCTCATAGCGTGATGGCTACTCTGTGTATATTCCTAACTGGGTGAAATGAATGTATCTTTACTATGTTAAATTTTGTGTTACTTGCTCACTAAATGTAATTTTAGGGCAGAATATTTAGGATGCCTCAGTCAACTCATTGAGGAATGAATTATTTTTATTTGTGCAATGCTATGACAGTTTTAGATGAAAACTGTAACCATCTACATTCAGATTACTGACATTAAGTTTTACAGCGTTATTGTGCCCTCTGTTGGTTTCACAGAGAACCGCAGAGGGGTGCTATCAGAGGCATGGAAAAAAAAACATGTGGCCAAATTTAGAGCCCTATTACAGCACCATCACACTGATGGAAGTTATAAATGATACGGTATTTTTATAATAAAAATGTAATGAGTGATATCTGCATGGAACACACTGAGCTCAGTCATATGAGAACAACGGTAGCATTCTGCCATTTTCCTGTCTTTATCTTTTTATTCATTTATATGAATGCTTTTTTTTTTCAGTTTTAAACAATTCAAATAGAACAATGGCTGCATTTCTTTGGTCTTCTTCATGTTTGGGAGTGTTTGACATTAGTAACTGTGAGCAGGATGAAGTAAAATTAAAGATATGCATACACTATAGTTATTATTCATTCTAATAGCCTTAATTATGAGGGAGGTGTAAAACAGATTTTAGTTAGCTTATTAATTTCTGTCTTTCTGTGTGTTATGTGTGTATCTGTACCTATATATTTAATTTTTATTATCTGTTTGAATTGTTGAATCATTTCAATAAATTAATAATAATAATAACAAAATGTATATAAATATCCTCTATGAAACATTTTACTTGAAGCACAATCTACAAAATGTCAAAAGATACCAATAAGTTTACAAATAATATAAATAATTCCCAATAATTCCCTGGCTAATTTAAATATTCTTTGTGTTTGTAGTATTTCACGTCTCTATTTGAGCTGTTTATGTACAACATTTAAGCCACAAATTTAGATTTATCGACCACAGTTTTTGGAATTAAACATCTGTGGGGGGAGGGGCGGTGCCCGCGGGTGGGCGTGGCTGACCCGGCCGAGGGGGCGGGGCATTCAGGGGTCAAAGTTGAATGCGTTGTGTCTTTTGTGCTTAGCAGAAGAGAAGAGTGGAGTCCGATCGAACAGCGGCGTCTCTTCCCTCTTCCCCGGATCCTTTCAAAACTCCCTCCCGAACCTCTCCCCTTCCACCCTTGCCACCCTACCCACCCCCTGAACACACTTCAAGGGACGGTTCGGGTAAGGCTGCTAGTAGTACGGTTTTATTTTTAACAATGTTTTTCCTGTCGGAGTGAAGGGCAGGGATAACTCAGTGTGCTCCGTAGGCCGCGGGACCAGGCTATTTCCTGGACGGGACGATGCTAATGCTAGCGCGCTGCATGGAAAATTACCGAACTGTGTTTAACTCGATAGTCGACGAGGTGTTAGTTTCTAGCTGGTGCATTTAAAGTGAATTTTATAGGTGTTTGTGGTTAATTATTCCAGCAGTTAAGTTATCTTACGAAGCCATTTGTTGTGATTAAAGGAAGTTGCAGTAGAAATGTTTCGGTGCTAATTTAGCCTTCAAATCTTGCTTGCGTGACTAGCTGTGATGCTCTTTACAAAATAGGATTTGTGATGTTAACGCTGTCCTGTGTGGCTCTTGCTGCTCTTACGACAACACACGCGACAGAGAGTTACTCTAATATGAAGAGTTGAGTCAGGTAGCTTGCATTTTAGTCATTAAAAAAAAAAAAGCGACACGCTGTGTCGCCACAGCCGCGCAGTGCCAGGAAATAGACGCGGCCGCGCGGAGACAGTGGGTCATTGTGTTAACGTGAATGAGTGGACCCGGGCCAGTGTAATGTGAATTACTGAGCTGAAACGTCTCTTTCTTTCGAAGTGGCTCGCTAACGTTGTTGAAGTACAGGGCGAGCACGGGCCCACGAGATATTAACTGCCTGCATCACTTCATTGATCTGCACCGACAGCAGCTTTGTAGTAAACAAGCCCAGTTCTTGTGAGATGTCCTCACAGTTTCCAGTTACTACATCTGTCTCTGACCGTCACGTTTTCCACTCTGTTGCAGACATTCAGCCAGTGACCAAAGACTCGCTTTGTTGAGTAAAGTGTTGATTCATCTGCAGCAATGGACTCCAGTCTGGTTGAAGGAGGACTTAATGTCACTTTAACCATCAGGCTACTCATGCATGGGAAGGTGAGTGTGACTCCACTCCAATCGCTTTAGTCAGCAGCTACTGCCTGTGAATGAAAGCAAACAGGCTTATTTTAAATGTGTGTTTTTGTCTTCTTTAGGAGGTTGGAAGCATCATTGGCAAGGTAAGTTGTTTTTACTTCCACAGTGACATAATCTGCATCTCATGCCTTTTTGTGCATTGTAAGCATTACGTATTCATGTCTCTTTTTCCCCCTACAGAAAGGCGAGTCGGTTAAGAAGATGAGAGAAGAGGTAAGTTGGGGTTTTTTTTCGGCAACATGATTGCAAACGGGAATGCTCCATTAGCACTGACTCATGCATCATATGATAACGCCTCGACTGATTTGGGATTTCCGTCTCGTTCCTCTTTCCGTGCAGAGTGGTGCTCGCATCAACATCTCAGAGGGGAACTGTCCGGAGAGGATCATCACCCTCGCGGGACCCACCACCTCCATCTTTAAGGCCTTCTCCATGATCATTGAGAAGCTGGAGGAGGTTAGTGCTGCTGTCTGCACCTTCAGTAAAGCAAACACGCCGTAGCAAAAACAGTGACACAGATTTTAAAATCCTCTCGTGGTGTCACCTTCCCTGCAGGACATCAGCACCTCAATGACTAACAGCACGGCCACCAGCAAACCGCCAGTCACCATGCGCCTCGTTGTGCCTGCCAGCCAGTGCGGCTCGCTCATTGGCAAGGGCGGCTGTAAGATCAAAGAAATCAGAGAGGTTTGTCTTCACGTGCCTCGTCTTGTAAACTTCTCGATCTGCATCTTATCGCTGATGTGTCCTAAAAGTTCTCGTTGTGTGTCTCCACAGTCGGCAGGAGCTCAGGTACAAGTAGCAGGGGACATGTTGCCCAACTCAACAGAGCGTGCCATTACTGTTGCAGGGACCCCACAGTCCATTATTGAGTGTGTCAAGCAGATCTGTGTCGTCATGCTTGAGGTAAAGACGTTATTCGGTGTAATTGTGTGGTCATTCGTGCTGCCTCTTTTGGTGTTTTTTTGTTAAAAGTCAAATGTGGATATTTCTGTTTTTAGTCTCCACCAAAAGGAGTGACCATCCCATACAGACCCAAACCCTCAGGCTCTCCTGTCATCTTTGCAGGTGGTCAGGTAAATAACAAACATTTGTTTCAGAGAAAATACTTTTGAACTGCAATGGTCAGAAATCTTTATATATAGACGTGTCATCGTTGTAGTTGCTGGGGTTCTGTATATTATGCCTTTGGTCTTGTAACACATCAAGGGCACGGGGCTGATGGTTATTGGAGTACACTGTGTGTCACATTGCCACACCCTCCTAAGTGCTGTTCTCTCCTTGCAGGCATACGCTGTCCAAGGGCAGCACGCCATTCCACAGCCTGATGTAAGTGAAGGGCCCTCTGTAAGTGATCCAATATATTTGTAACTTCGGTCCTGGGAAGCCATGCCACCTTCTTATTTCATCCCTCTGATTTTCCTCCCTCAGCCACCACTGCTTGATACACACATTCATTTAACAACTTCAGCAATTGTAGATTAAAATTCTAACGAAAATGTTTCTAAAAGAATCATGGATCCCATGTTCCATTTCATGATTTCCGCACATTATCACTACAACCACGTACAAACGGGAAAAAATATTTCAGTCTTGAGGAATGTTTTCAGTGTTTCCTAATTATTGTCTGTCTTTGTGTGTGTTTGCTCTTTCTGCCGTTGTTTCAACAGCTCACCAAACTTCACCAGCTGGCCATGCAGCAGAGCCCCTTCCCCATTGCACATAGCAACCAGGGCTTCCAGGGTAGGTGTACATGTTGAAAGAGGGAATGCGATTGCTGTATATTTGTAATAATCCACCAAGTCAGCACTCTCATGCGGTTTCTTTGTGTTGCTTCAGCTGGGATGGATGCCTCTGCACAAACTGGCTCTCATGAGCTGACCATTCCAAACGATGTAAGTCACACGCATCTGTTTCACTCGTTTGCTGTCTGTTCTGTGCAGTCAAGCATTTTTGTTATTATTACTACCTTGCATCTGTTTTTTTATCGTGGTATTAAAGATATTGACGGTGTCACATTTTTCTTCCTGTAACCCAGCTCATTGGCTGCATCATCGGCCGTCAGGGCGCAAAGATCAATGAGATCCGTCAGATGTCAGGGGCTCAGATCAAGATTGCCAACCCTGTGGAGGGCTCGACTGACAGACAGGTCACCATCACTGGCTCCCATGCCAGTATCAGCCTGGCTGAGTACCTGATCAATGCCCGGTAAGGGAGAATCTGCAGACTGGCGCAACACATCCATGAGTCAGTGTGCACTAAATTAACTCGGCTTTCTTGTCATGGATCCGCCTGAGCAGTTAGCTGTTGTCAAAGACCTCAGAAGCAAAGAGGAGCATAGTTAAATAATAAGAGGAGTGACAAGGGGCAGCTCTTCACTAAAACTAAATTATTTGATCAAATCTTAATTAGCTTTAGACAGTCGGCTCTCGCATGCAGAGAAATGCTGACGCCTGTCTGTTCCAGCTCTTGGGTTTATCTGACTATAGTGCAAAGTCCTGTTTGGACAGTGAGGTAGGTTTTAGCAATGGCTACAGTATGATCAGCCGTTATTTACTTAATCATGTTCAGCATTGTGAGTATTTCACCTGCATGAAAGTTGCTGTACAAACATCGTTTGATGGATTGGATTGGGATGTCTTGTAATATAGTTCTTATCAGAGAATTGGCCACTGCAGTCTTTTGAAAGACTGGAAAATGAAGGCGACATACTGTTGGTCCTGTTCATTGCTGAAAGCTGTTTGAACTTCAATTGAACTTGTGTCGCTCAGTAAAAACAATAATAATTGAACTTAATTCACTAAAACTCACATGGATTTGTATACATTTTTTTTCCTCTTCATGTTAATTATGCATATCTGTTTCCTGCACAGGCTGTCTTCTGAAGCTACTGGACTCGCAGCCAACTGACATGGAGGATCTTCATCAGCACCTAATGTAACCCCTCCCCCTACTTTTTACCAAGAGGACCCTTATTGAACTTAATGCAAAAACCAAGTACTATAAACTCACTGTTTTCTCCTCTGCTTTGGTTAGACACCTACTCAGTTGTAATTACACCATCATCATGATATTGGTATTTTATTTATTTATTATGTTTTTAAATTCCCTTTGCATATAGTTTTTAAAGACTTCTTTCCGTTGTATTTTTTCCTTTTTTTTTGCTGTATATCTGTATGATCTTCTTGATATACTGTAGGTAAAAAGTTTTAGAAAAATCTGAAAAGGCATAAATAATGTTTTTTTTCTTATGTCAGATTTTTCTTAGAAAATGTAAAAATGAAGAAAAAAAGACACACAATAACATTATAGACGGACTGTTCTTTCCCTTCCTTTTAAATATCTATTTATTTTTATTTAATACACAGCTCCTTGTACGAGTAGAGTTCATTGATGTTTGCCATCTTCTATTTGAAGCTGTACTTCCTGAATGAGGATGTGTGGGGTTTAACGGGTTTCAGAGGGTGTAAATGATTTCCAGCCGAAGACGTATGCAGGAAAAACCTTAGTAGGTGATTCATCCCAGGTCTAGTGCGGGTCTTTATGGAGAATTTTAAGCTACATAATGTCTCACCTCTAATTTGCCGAGTAATTGTTTTGTGTCATTCCTGTGTTTCCATCCGTTTTATTTCTCGATCAGGACTTTTGAGCATTGTTGTGTATTGGATTCTGATAAGGGTGGGTGGGCCTCGGTCTCAAGGAGTGGGCCTGAACGAGAGGAAAGTATTTTCTTTTCTCTGAAATTACTAAGACCATAGATGATGATAAAAATGATGATGATGATAATAACACTGAAATGTTTGTTTTAAATAGAGAAAATATTTTTTTTAACTGCAGGGCTGGGGGAATGCTGCAAGGGGCAAAACTACAAGACATATTGGTCTTTATAAGTATATTATGCTGAGGTATTAAATTATGATTAACTAGAAGGAGAATTATAGAATTAACACTAGTTTCCTGCTATCCTTTTTTGCCTGGGTCAGATTTTATTTTTTATTATTCTTTGCAGGATGAAGAAACTCACGTTTTTGTGCACGTTTTCAAACTATTGTAGATCTGGGTGCAATTAAATTGTTGAAGAAATGAAATGCAGAAATAAAAAGATGTGAAATGCTTAAACAGTGTTTGGTTCACTTGTTTGCCCTGTTATTAATGTCTATTAATAATCTAATAGCAACTTATCCAGAAATAAATGCTAATGACGTGGAAGTTGAACATACCTCAAATAAAATCCTAGCACTTAAGTCTCATTTAGCCCAGCTGTGAGATGCAGAAACTGTAGCTGTGACTCAGCCCTTCGGTTCAAACAAACGTCAGTCTTTTCTTAACCAATACATTATTTATTGTTGCTCATAATATTTTGCTTTCGATATAATTCCTATGTTACAGGTACAATGTGCAATGCTGTATAAAAACAAAACATCTCTATTCAAACCCAAAGGATACTTAGTGTTCTACTGGTAACCACCACAGAGAAGTGCTCTATTCCTTATCTGGCTACTTCTGCAGTAATCTTAAAGGGTAAAAGGAACAGATGAGGTTTTTAATCGAGCCTGCCAACATTGTGAAACCACAGGAGGCCTTTTGGTTAACGCACCAGTGTTTACTTATTGGAGGGACTACTACTATGCTGCTTTTGTAATTTAATGCTGCATTCACTTGCTCTCAGCAGAATGGGAAAAGCTACGACATGGGTTTGTGTTTTACACCGAAGTGGTTATCCATGTATTAACCACATGGTTATATGTACATATACATTTTTTTGCCACTACTGAAACTATATTTTATAAATGAACTCAAAACAAAAAAAAAGATAAAACATTCCCCTCTTTTAACTGTTTCCATCATGAATAAGACACTGTCCAAGGCGCAACAGTGTGATGCTAAATGTGTGGACTTCTTTTGCACTTGGCTTCAAAAACAATTGTTAAAGCAGAAGATGTTGGCTTGTTTAGCAATCCCAGTGCATGTCAAAGGAGGAGAACGTTTCAGGAAGCTAGGATAAATAATGATGGGTTGTCAGTTCATAGGTATATGTAGTTAAAACTAATGCAGTCAAATACATTAACGCTATGAGAATTATCATTATTATCATCATTTTGGAAGAATTGGTTTGAGGTCATGGCGCAGACAGGTGTTTCTGTCATTTTATACACCTCTCTTTATAATGACTTGCAGTGTTATAACACCATAAAGTAAAGTATCATCCAACATGACTTCACAGCTGAATAAACGCCTCCCAACAGAAACTTGACAGTCTAAAATAGGATTTACTGCAGGAAGCAGTGAGTGTATTAGTCTAAACTTTGTGTACTGAATAAACTGGTCATGAATAAATGCAAAAGTGCACTTTGGGTGAACCTAAAGGCCTCCTATCCCGTCACAAATCTGATCAACTCAGTGAAAAACCTCAAGCGTGCCATTTGTGTATTCAAAACTCAGTAGTAGGAGGGTTAAAAAAAATAATATATTACCTACTGAGAACCCTAATTATGCATCATGATCAATGTCTTGGTGAGATTTTCATTCCATTTTGATTTTTTTTTCTCTTGAGTGCTGACATTTATTAACAAAACAAAAAAAAATAACTTAAGTAATACTTCTTAGGATTTAAAAAAGTGTAAACTTTCACAAAATATAAAACGGACACATTCGAACCATAAATTATAAACATGTAGTCATGCATTTGTTCACAGGGCTGCATACCGTTTAGTCTTACATTTTATCTTACAAATAAAATAAAGTTAGATATTTCTCATGTGGTACGTAATGGATATTTACATTATTATTCATTAGTATCTGATGCATTAAGTGTGGAGTATCATGGCGGATGCTCCCAGAGTGAGGGTTAGAGTGTTTAAAGGACTAAGAGTGTCGTATCTTCTTGTGCGTGCGTGCGCGTCTGTGGAAGGTTTTTTTTTTGCTTAACTGTAGCGGTGGCTATGGTTACCGCGGCAACAGTTTTGCCTAAAACAAACCCTACTGAAACTAAATGACACTTATCTGATGTCACAAGCTGCCAAAATATCTGATGTCAGGTTATGACAAATGTCCTATGTCATCTGATGCAGGTTTGCCGGCCAACAAACTTATGAGACACCATAAGTCCACTTGTCATAGTCTGAGTGGTGTTGTAGGTGCGGTCCCTCATGACAACAGTAATGTACTGCACTGACAGATTGGTGGACGCCTGTGATGGTTGTTCACTGTAGGGCAGCTGGAGGTCTTTCTCGTTCGTGTCCAGACACCTATGGAGGTCCTGAATGGGGCAGCTGTGGAGACCCCTGGTAGGGTTGAGATGGCGGCACCCACGCTCCGGCGCTGGGGGGACGGCTCGGCTCTCCGCTACCTGACTGATCCAGCTCAGCGCTGTCGCAGTCAGAGTCGTCGCACAAGGCCCGACTCTAAAGGGTGAGTGGGAAAGAGGTGTCATACACGACCTATGTAAGACAGAAAGTGTTCTGGCACACTATTTAATTATTTAGGTGGGTATTTAAGGAGCTATTTAATTATAAATATCAAATAAAAGGTGCCATATTAACAAGTATTAACGTAAAAATGTTCCTCTGAGAAGCATTTTACTGCTGCTGCAGGTCAAGATTATTTCTCTGTATTAGATCTTAGTCTTATAATTTCTCTCCTCTGGTTTCCAGCCTGGGTCAGACCTCCTCTGAAAGGTCACCAGAGAGATATGCAGGGTCATCGAGTTTTAATCCTTTGAACATTGATTTAGTTGCGTAATGACAGATAACTGTGTATTTCTGTACTCCAGTATAATAATCTGAGAACTCTGCACCACACTGACAGAAATATAAAACCAAGTTGTTAACTAAGTGCTACTAAAATGCTTGATGACATTGCTGTGTGGTGATCTCTTCAAAAAAAAATGCTTCGACATTATTGAGGACTGCACAATTTCTTTGTTGCATAGCGACAAGGGTCTGTTTGTAGCCTTATATCACCAGGTCTCACTGAAAGTAACTCAACCAGTTGTTTTTTCACTGATTGTGTGAATAAAGCGCAAGAGATCAAATGCTAAAAAGGTCAGCAACCACTCCTTAAACTCGAACCACGCACTGTATTCATGTTTATTATATGGTTTGTATACTGAATAGGTAGTACCTAGGTATTAGTGAACTCTCCATTATTGTACCAAATGATACATGTGATCCTCTGTGGAGCTTCTTTACCTCACTTGGATTCTGCCCGGAGTCCAGCTGAGCTTTGGCCTGCCCCAGCGCCCCGTCTCTCTCCGACAGGCCATCGGAGGCCTGCGCAGGATCGGTGTTGTCTGCCGGGATCTCGGACCCCTGAGAGAGGAGGTCGTCGCTGCGGTCGTCCAACCTGTCGTCGGTGTTGGTGCTGACCACGTCAGGGGTGCCACTGTGAGAGTGGTCAGTGGTGTGGCCCTCCTCGCCGTCCGACACCGACAGGTTCTCTGAACTGAAGGTAGACACCGACTGGCACTTGGTAATGCTCGTTGGACGCCTGGAGAGATTAAGAAGAGAAGAAAGACCGGATTTGACGATGTGAAAGGATGACACAAATTAGGAGTGAATCTTAGTTCTCTGAATAAATCAGCAACTTGTCAGGGAGGAAGACGGCTTGAGGGAATTTTCTAGTGACGAAGGACATCAAGTTACTCACCGTCTCCGTGGTAACTCAACCTCACTGTCAACTTCACCCTCCTCCTCTTCTGATGACACTCCACGCCTCTGTAGTCAGAAACGGGGAAGATGCACAAAGTGATGATCAAAGTATCACCACGGGGACAGAGAGAGATATGAACAGACATCCAGCGGCGTACCTGTTTGCGTGTGATAGCTGCCCTGTACAGAATGGCTGAAGGTGTGAGGTGCTGACTCCCAATTCCCCCCGACGCCCCCCGGGGCAACCTCACGGCACCGGCTCCCTCCTCTTTGTCGTCTCCGTCGTGAGGAAGGCGCGGAGACCCCAGGGATCCCCGTCCCGCTGCCGCCCCCCTCCCACACGGTGAGTCCGGGCTGCTGGAGAACGGGAACGAGGCAGCGTCCTCACTGGGAGTGTCACTGCGCGGAGGAGTTTCTGTGAGGTCATCCAGACCGCCCGCCCCTCCTTCTGACCCCCCTAAACCGGCCGAAGCACTGAGGCTCCCTCCCCTCTCCAGGCCGCCAACAGGGGGCTCCCCTTTTCCTTGGCCCTCTGCCTCCAGTGTGGTGCAGATGAGGTCCGGGCTGGAGGAGGATAGCTGCCTCTGCTGCTGCTCGTGACTGAGGCCCCTCAGGGCTGCAGAGGGCTCCAGGAGCTGCTTGGAGGTGTTAGTGGCAGAACTGTTAGCCTGGACATTAGAGTCCCTGTTAGGAGAGGACTGATTCGCCTTAAGTCCAGCCAGGTCTCCACTGCTGCCCTTACCAGGCTTGCGGTGGCGCGTCTTTACCCTCCGAGACCGACTGGGGGAAGTGGAACTTCTATTGGGGCAGGCTGGGATAGTCACTTGCATTACAGAGGAATCCATTTTGGGAATGATTACCTCAGACTTAAGGATGTCCGGCCTAAAAGGGAGGACAGGATTAGTCAACACTACAATTCACCAGCCTGATTAATATTTATGTAATGATTTCAGCATCAATCTTTTATCAAATACCCACTGAAATGAGATCTCAAACCTCTTTCCCGAGGGCAGCTTCTGTGGGACGTTTCTTTTCTTAATGAGCTTGTCCATGGAGTTGGAGGAGCTGCTCTGCCTGGAGCTATGGTGCTTGAACAACCCTGGATACTTCTTATCCAAAGACTGCTCTCTCCTGGAGAGAAGTCACACAAAAAGTGTAAATGCGCTGTGTCTCATTAATCGTGTCAGCACTTTTCAAACATGTACCCTGTGCTCATTTGTACCTCTGCAGCTCTTTTTCCTTGAGCTCCAGCTGCAGCATGACAGCACTGAGCTCCATGTAAAGGTTGTTAGCCCTCTCCAGTTTCCTCTCGTAGTGCTCGCGGATGTCCAAAGCGTGCCTGAGGAGAAAAGAAGCTGCTCGTGTCATTGTGCGTCCGCTTGAGAGAACCCGAATCCTGTACAATAGGCGGGCACTCAAGGCACTTATTCCGTCCAGAGGGGAGGACAAAAGAGTGGCAGCGAAAAATGGGACAGAGGGAAAGTGGGTTCATGCATGTAAGCTAACAAACTCAAATTACCAGTATCCGCTTGATGCTATTCATCTGGTCTATTAAAATGCCTTTGGTTAAAATGAGACAAGCAAGCGGTAAAGAAACAAACCTGAGCTCTTCTCTGCGCCGGTTGATCAGTTCCTCATCGAGCCGGTGAATACAAGTGCCCTCAGATTTAATCTTCTCAAAGTGCTGTTTCACCTCTTCTCGCCATTCAGCCTGATGAGAGCACATTTCTGTTAACCACCTCTGTCTGGCCAGAGCAGACCAAATCTCTTTGGTGAGCCATTTAATGTCCGGTTACTTTGCAAGCATGTGTAGCCGCATGGATTTATGTCTCTGTGTACATATGTTTAAATATCTGCTATATTTAAATGTACTCCAGGCCGTACCTGAGACTTGAAGTACGTCTCTTGTGGAGTGGACAGCACATCAGCGGACGCTATGTCCAGATGAAGAAGAATCTGGCGAAAAGAAGGCCTATTTCTGGGCTTACAATTCCTGCAAATCCAAGAAGGGAAACACAGCTGTGTACATTTACAGCGTACGGTAAAATCAATAACGTCCTCAAACTGCAGACGCTTCTCTATGCAACAAATGCCAACCCTTGCTTCTACTACTCTCATCTGCCCATTTGTCCTGCTGTCCCTGCTGTGCTCATTATTTTTCCTGTCCACACTGTAACTGTCCATTTCCAGGCGCTGCTCACCAGCACTGTCTGAGGAGGATCTTGAAGCCATCTGGGCAGCTCTCAGGTATGGGCAGCTGAAGGCTGTTGTTTCCCACACCCCAGATGATGGCAGATGAGTCAACATCTTTATAAGGGATCTCGCCGGTTAGCATCTCCCACAGCACCACTCCAAAGGACCTGTAAGATAACTCCAGTTTTATTTGTGCAGACACAGTTAACTCCAATAGTGCAGTAAATGAAAGACTATTTGTGAGCTAAAAAAAAAATGGGATGTGAATGTTTATCAGACTTACCAGATGTCCACTTTTTCTGACACCGGCTCGTTCCGTATTACTTCAGGAGCCATCCAGGCGACAGTGCCGGCAAATGACATCTTGGTGCTCTTGTCGCTGAGCTCCTTTGAAGTGCCAAAGTCAGAGATCTTCACCAGGTCATCGTGTGTGATCAGCATGCTGCAGAGGTGAGATTGCACAGACATAACAAATTGTCAGTTATAAAATTTCAGCTCCTGTGCTGGATGAAGCTGTCGTTATGCCGGCTGGGCCGAGTCTCACTTGGGGGACTTGAGGTCTCGGTGGATGATTTTGTGGAGGTGTAGGTAGTTCATGCCGCCTGCAATGCCCATGGACCAGTCGACCAGAAGGGAAGGGGTGATTTTACGGCCTGCCCGAAGCACCTCGTACAGCTGGCCCTGGGCACAGTATTCCATCAGGATACAGTAACAAGGAGCCTGAGTGCAAACCCCCCTGCAAGGAAGCAAAGCAGTCAGTCGAACAGAAAAGTAAAGCACAGTCAGATACTGTATGTTTATCTGTGAGCCAGCAGAATATTAGTCGTAGTTTCCTCACTTGAACGTGATGATGTTGGGGTGCTTGAGTTTGCGGAGGTGTTTAATCTCGGTCTCCTTGATGTCCCGGACTTTCTTTACCGCCACGTCCTCTCCGTGGAACTTGCCAAGGAAGACGGCCCCTTGGGCGCCACTGCCCACCCACTGCAGGTCAGAGATCTCCTCGAAGGGGACCTCCCAGGACTCTATACTCCGACCAACAAGTCAAGAATAAAAAAAACTCAGTGAGTAAGCTTGAAAGTTACACAGAACTGACAAGTGCTTGAGTAATTACTTAATTTATATCCATCACACATTACAAAGCCTCCCATCGTCAATATGCACATTTGCTTTGTTGAGCAAATGGTAAGCCCATGCTTCACATCAGAACTGACAATTGCATAACACAAAAAGCCTGTCATGTTAAAACGAACGGCATATTAACAATTTATTCACTGGACCATTACATTTCAACCCAGAGATAACAGAATATTTGAAGGAAAAAAAACAACAATCCACTTATAGCGTAATCTGTCCGTCATCTGTCACACTGACATTACTTAAATTACTGTGAGAGCTCAGACACTAAAGACGGACGAAGAAGAAGAAGACAGGCAGATCAATTCTTCATGAGGTCCAGTGAAGTGTCCAGATCTCCTGAGAGCTGCAGCAGCAGCAGCACCAGAAGCACAGGCAGATGCACATGATGCTTCCCCCTGACCAGCTGTGAAAGCTCAGAGCAGCTGACGACTGTGGACGAGGTAAAAACACAGTCACGATGCCAGCAAGACAAGGTGGCAGTCGGGGAGCAACCAAAAGAAGTTGTAGGTATTCTAGCAAAATAACTGTTTGAGGAGCCTGAGCTTCAGTATTTCTTTTTTTTAATGTCACTTTATACTTGTACTCTACTAAATTTCAAGGCTATATATTTCACTTTGCTACATTCATCTTCCGGCCCAATTTACTTTCCAGAACAAGACTTTGCATAAAAAAAAAACTATAAATGATAAGGCTTTGTTGAATGTTAAACCACCTATTGCCCACATCTATGGCTGAGGTTATGCCGTCTTTGTGTTTCATTTGAATAAGTGTTTGATGCTCAAACCAAAATATTCAACATTTCCCAAACAAATGAGAGACAAGTTCAAAGGAATTTGTGCAGCAGAATAATTGCTAACATATCTGTACTTCTAATCATGTTACATGCAGGGCTTTAACTTCTTCCACCACTGTGAAGTTCAAACTACAGATGTTAGTTTTTTGTGGTGCATCTCCATGGTTACTAAGGCACCGCAGTAATTTCATGTACCGAATGACTGACGTGTTTAAGTCAGTCTGACTTCTTTTTCCAAACGCAGCGGACAGTGTAGAGGTGGAGGATTTACTGTTATCTTCACATACCTTCTTGACAATGTTTGTGTTCAGTGGAGTAGGCCTTTCCAATCATGGTCCAGACTGGTTTTAGGCAGCCAAACAGTCCCTCCAAAAAACCTCCACTTCCTGATTGCAGCCGAATGTTCTCTGACTGGCTCCGAACAGCGCCAGCCTCTGGGCTGTGGCCTGCCTCGGCCCCGCCGCCGCACTGGCAGGCCTCATGTTCGTGAAGTTTCAGAACGCTGTTGTCAAAGTGGGCCGCGGGTCCATCGCTGGGAGTGGGGCTGCTGCCTCCCGGCGGCACTTGTCCACCGGTGTCGATGGACAGTACGTTACGGAGGACACACTGTGTGGGGGTCAGGTCCGTTTCGGGGGTGCAGGCAGGGGTGTCTCCATCGAGTCTTCGATAGGGGGGTTCTGAGATGGGGGTGCTGAAGCCTGACAGGGAGGGGGAAGGGGCACGGGGCTCATGGATACAGGTCCCACTCATCAGGGGTTTCCCCAACACTGCAGGTTAGGGTGGATGGAGGATGGGAAGATGAGAATAAAACCTGAAGAAGAGTTTTGAGAACAAATGTGTCAGAGTGGTTAATAATTCTCGGTGCACACAGAATCCGCTCGCATATGCTTAATGCATTTTATTATATAGACATTTTGATTCATTTCAGCACTGAACAGCTCCAGTAGTTAAACAGACATCTGTGTTGAGGAGCTGTCCGGTGCTGAAACATCTGCCGTCTTCACATACTGTACACTCTTCTCACGTTTGCACTAACTTTTCTTCCAATCAAGGAATGCAAAACACCAAAACAGTGGAGTCGTGCTGTGAGCTGGGCATGCAGCCAGTCTCCCAGTTCACCCACTCCACCAAATTCTGTCTGAATCGTGTAGCGAAGCCTCATCTCTGTGTCTGTGAATGGGAAAACCAGGCGGCCCGGAGGAGCCATCACCCAGAGTGGAGATGGTCTTTATGAATGAACCGAGCAGAGGGGGGTTGTGCAGTTCGCAGCCCTGACTGTCACCTGTTCTTTAACTGTCCCTCCGAGCAGCATCCGAGAGGCTGACAGAGCTCAGAGCAAAGCAGCTCCCATATGTCGTCCGTCATGCTTTAAGTGAAGACCATTGTGTGTGATGAAGAATATGACGAATTGCATAACCAGCTCCAGTGTGGATGTGTATGAGAGGGAGCAAGACAGAGAGAAAGAAAGAGAGAGAGAGAGCACATGTACCCAATTCACATATCCTACACCAGTGTCTTGTACTGCACCACTGCCCGAGAGGAGAGTGAAATGAGAGCGTGAAAAAACGAGCAATAAACATCCACCGGGCCTGTGCAAAGGAACACTGCACACACACACACACACACACACACTCTCTCCCTCTCTCTCTCTCTCTCTCTCTCTCACACACACACACATACATACACACACACACACACACACACACACACAGGAAGATCAATCTTTAAATAACCGAGGATGTGATGATGACACTCAGCAGCATCATAGCCGACGTGCATGAATTGCAAGCCTACTATGGTCCATGCCAAGTGAAACTGCCGCAGCGTCTGCACATTTACTCAACGTTGGCACCAACACAAATGTTTCGTAACGTGAGCCCTTTTTCCCTCGCCGCAATAAAAAATATGATTTTGTGGGCATTCATCGACGATGATCGGTTTCTTGGCAGCCTCAGTTCAGTGGTGCAGTGTGAGCGGCGTGAACGCTACCGCACCGTGCAACGGCACCACACGTCCTGTGGCACCTGATTTCTAATTCAATCAGCTTTTAAGCGGATACTATGACATTCCCATACCTTTCTGCCTGGTTGATGTCGCGTTGTCAAGTGAAAGGGGTGGGCTCGGCTCTCTATTTGTCGGCGATAACGAGCAAATCGCTTGTTTTTTCCTCAATCCGCGGCGTCTCTCGTGCCTCCGGCGCCCGTATCCACGAGTTTCACGTTACCGGGATGGATCCCAGCGGGTAAATTGTGTTATCAATAAGCGGGGACCCATGCAACGTGAGGCGCGCTGGGCTTTTTGGGGGAGGGAGCTGTCTCCTTCCCAGTGCTGAATTGACGTCACGGAAATGCGAGTTGCGCCGACAGGGGGCGCTACCAGCTACTAGCACCCCCCCCTCTCTGCAAAAACACTCACAAAGCACAACGGAGCAAGTTTAAGTCCTCCATCATTTCCATTCGCAAAATGTGTCATTATGGCTGAATGCCATTCATCGATTTCTATGTTTTTTAATCTTTAACCAAGTGGTCTCATATCAAAAGCGTCCACCCTGCCGCTGCTGCTGCTGCTGCTGCTGATGATGATGATGTGCCCTTGAGCAAGACACACTGACAGACTCTCCACCTTGGATGGTGCCGTGCAACTGACCATGTGCTCCCAAATGAGGAGAGGAAGACAGCATTTTTAAATGTACCATAACAATAAATCAAACCGTTGTTTAAACGACATTTGGTCAACAATGTGATGGCAATGCGTGGACTCTAAATAATTTAATTTAAAACAGTATATATTGTGTGCTTAACATAAAAAAAATCAGCCCTCTAAACTCTAACAATAATAGTTGGTGCCCGCTTGCATCAGTGTGGATGCCATGTCGCTTTGTGTCCTGAAGAGGGCAGCACACCAGCTTTGTCCAGTTTGAGAGTATTCCGTACTGTTTGTCTCTTCGGCTTGCCGTAGCTTACACGGCGGGACACACTTAAAGTAGGCACCTGAAGTGTGTCACAACAGTTAGCATGTGTTATAGTTTGTTGCTTTTGGGAAAATAAAAGAGAGATAATTCACCACATTATACAGGAAACGGTACAAGGTAATGTCCACGATACATATGGGACGCTGCTAAAGTCGTTAACTAACATTGGTAGAGCTCGCTAGCTAGCTAGCTTGCTAACTTTAACCGTTAGCTAACTAGCTAGCCACTTTTTGAAGTATGCCCACTGTTTGTAGCGATGCGTTGTAAACATGACATCCACTACTAGTCTGTGTTTACCTGACGGAGCCATGTTGTGTGTCCAGGGTCCTTCAGACGGTGCTGAAGATGTGCTCTTTGGCTCTGTTCCCCCCTCCGCTGCCCTCCGGACACATCACTCTGTGTGAGTCCAGCAACGAGCTGCTGTCCGGGTCCAACACTGAAGACCGACTGAAACAGGTGTTTATTATACAGCCCGTTAAGATATGTAATTAATAATCAGCCACTACGTCATAAGATTGTAAAATCACGTCTTTAAATATAAGTAATAGTTTGTGTTTTTTGTTCGTCTGTCTATGTGTTTTGGTTTAGCGTCCACCGTGTTCAAGATTAATTGTTACAAATGTGGAGTCTTAGTTTACATTTGATATGAATGAATATTATTTGCCAGACGTAAGTAATGTGAGACCCTTAGTATCATTAATATACTGTTGCTTTGATTCTTTCATTTTGAATTAAAATGTGTTTTCTCCTCCTGTTTTTTTGTTGCTAAATGCAACTTTGTGTGTGTGTCGTATTCTCCGCAGGACTCCAGTCCTCTGAATCTGCATTTCCCCCGAGAGTCTCTGAAGCTTCACAGTCGCACAGAAAGCAGCAGCAAGGCAGCCTTCCTGGACCACTCTGAAACACTGTGGATGAGGAGTGCTGCAGCGTGGTAGGTGGCAGACAGAAACAGTAACACACTTCATACATAAAACCTGGGAGATCTGCAGTGAAACCCACCTTCATGAATGTGGTATTGTCCAGTTTTCGTTGAGTTTGATATGGACAAATAATCAGCATTACAGTTTTATGTTCATTTTCTATGCTTGTCCCATGGGATGTCCCAATTGAGTTATCGTGCCCCTGTTCCAATCCCACTAATTCGTTATTGAGCTCCAGCTGATTTGAGTCACAGCCTGATTTTATTTAATAATTATTTTTTGCACGTTTTGCAAATAAATCAAACCCTGAATAAAGACAGTTCATCAAACTTCTCTATGTCTCTTCCAGGCGGGATGGTGGGTTCACAGGGCTGCTCAATGAAATTACCAACTCGCACACAGAGGGTACGTACGCCCATAAAGTCCTGATTCAGCACATACAGTGAGGAGTTAACCATCAGATAACTGGTTCTCTTGCAGTGCCTAAATGGCTGTCGATGAGTTCTGGTTGTATTCTGGCGTTGCTCCGATGGGTCTCTTCCTTCCATGGCTCCCTGTTTCCTCATCTCACAGTGAGTTGTGTGCTGGTTGAACATCTTACACTTTACTACCAGATGTTTGTTGTGTTAAAATATGTTATTTCTTTGAATAGTTGAGCAGTGAGGACATGATCGCTGAGTTTTCACAAGTGCTAAACTGGTAAGTGACATTTGGGTAATCTGAAGGTTATTTTTTTCCTCTGAAATTATGAATGAATTGCTTTATTCCCTCAGGTTTTGAACTATGGTTTGATAAAACAGGACATTTATTGGAAGTGTTTTATATACCAAAGATTGAATCTGTTCATTTATCCTTAAATCAATGGAAAATGATCTGAATCTTAAAATTGTTTGTATAAATTGTGACCTTTCCATTACTTTCATCCCTCCTTCTTTTTTTTACCAGGTCTGACTGTGTGGTGCGAGCCTTTGCCTGGCATCCTCATACAGACAAGTTTGCTGTAGCCTTGCTAGACGACTCCATCAAGATCTACAACCCCAAAAGGTGCCAAAACAACAGCTCTTAGAATAAAGGCTACAGCTTATATCAGTTATCTAAAACACTCCAAAACTTTCTTTTCTAACTTGTTATACTTTATTTGTAACAAAGTGTAGCACAGTTAAGCTTCAAATATTTAAACTCTGAAACACTGGCAGACAACCATAATTTATAAAAACAAGTCAGTCAGAGCTTTACTTTGTGACAGAGTACAAACTAAAATTGAACATAGAGCAGCGTTGTTCTTTGATCTCTCAGTCATTCTGTGACATTTTTATTTTTTTTTCTTTGTCAGTGCGACGACTCCAACGCTGAAGCACCGTCTGCAGAGGAACGTTGCAGCAGTGCAGTGGAAGCCACTGTGTGCGTCTGCCCTCGCTGTCGCGTGTCAGAACTGTTTACTGGTCTGGCACGTGGACCCCTGCTCCCTGTCAACCAGGTATATCAGAGTTTGAAATAGTTTATCTCGGCTCTTGGCTTTATCTTTATTCTTGGTTTTAGTGCTAGGATTAAATGTCTGTGAAGGTTCTCAGGTAAAGCAAAGACGACTGGACTTGTTTGGTTTTCTTGAACACATTCGCACTCTAACGCATAGCTTATTTTGTTGTAAATGACTATAAATAACAACATCTATGTGGTAGGCTCACCTGAAACTCACATACATGTGGTCTGTTAACGACCAGATTCTTACCTGTAGTTGAACCTGTTTTCTTCCCCTAACACATGCTGCTCTAATGACCTAGATATGAGCATATCTTCTCTGTTTCCAGGCCTTCGTCTGGTTGCGCTCAGGTTTTGTCTCAGCCTGGTCACTCTCCTGTCACTTCCATCGCCTGGTCTCCCAGCGGCTCTCTCCTCGTGTCTGCCTCGCCAATGGACACGGCAATGATGGTATGAGGGAACCAGTGTTTGGCTGAGATTCTTGTTGTTGTTGCAGCTTTGACATGAATGTGTCTGTTAGGTTTGGGACGTAGCTGCAGAAAACTGCGTACCACTTCAGCGTGTTGGAGGAGGCGGGGTCACCTTCCTGTCCTGGTCCCCTGACGGCAGCCACGTCCTGGCTTCTACACCATCCGCCCTGTTCAGGTCTCACATGCCAACCTTCCCGTCTTACTTTAGAGGTGCTACGGGCTGCTGTGATTGGCCACATGCTATGTCACAATAGAAGCCAGCTCACCTTTATGAATATTTATGAACATGTAAGGGATTAGCAGCACGCTTTAGCAGGTATTAGTACAAGGTAATAAGAGGACAGAAAGCTTTTACACATGTTACAATAAAAATGTCTTTCTTCAGAGTTTGGGAGACGAGGATGTGGACCTGTGAGCGTTGGCCGTGTTTGAAAGGGCGCTGCCAGGTGAAAACTCCTCACCACGTTTAACACTGTTACTTAAATTAAGTGACTAAATATTCTCTAACTCACACATTCAATAAATAATGATTGTCTGTTGTGGTTAGTCTGGTTGTTGGAGTCCTGATGGGAGTCGACTTCTCTTCAGCGTACAGGGAGAGGCGGTCATCTACGCTCTGACCTTCACAGACACTCCAGGTTAACCATCCCAGCCTTTACACGAAAGAAACTCACACACATAATAGTTGTATAAACATAGATCTCATTTGAGCCTTTGTTTTTCCTTCTGATTGGTCTGCTGACCAACAACCAGCCAATTCCCAACTTGTTCTTGCTAGGTTAGACCAACAATAACCATGTGGGGCTCCATTCCCATACAAAACATTGAAAGCCTGCAGATTTATTAAGCATTTAAACTGTGATTCTGCTTGGTTGTTGCATGTGGTAACCAAACCACAGTAGCATAGGAAGTAGGGGCTTGACAAGGGAATGAGCCGTTTGATTTGAGGTCAGTAGAGCAGTCAGAAGGCCAACGAGGGATCAGTGGATTGAAGTGCTTAAAGAGTTTTGCTAACTTCTGTTAATTTAATGTTTAAATTTGTACGATGTGATTGTTATTCAGCAGCTGTGCCTACAAGCACGTCCGTGGGGTCGCAGGCAGCAGTTGTGGTGGCTGACCTATCAGAGACGACCTTTAATACGCCAGATGGAGACATCATGTAAGAGCTCTTCGTTAGACGGCTAATTGGACATCTTTTAACCTAACTACATCAAAAACAGACGCCCACAGACAACAGCAAGACAGTTAGAAGATTTGTCCTGAAAATGTAGTTAGTATTCCATAAGCACAAATTAGCAGACAGGAGGTATTTAGTAGAAAATAGGCTGAGCTCAGTCTCACAGTTATATTTTAGAGCAACAGCAGTAGTTAGTAGTTACTCTATATACACTACAGATGAACAGTGTATAAGAACTATCAGTTTTAATGGATAAAACTACTCAAGAATATAAATGAAAGTAGTTAAAATGATCTACTACATTTAAGGAAATACAGTGACAGTACTTTTAATACAATTCATTTACTTTTAATCTGTTTTTAATGTCGCGTTGCTCCTTTTATGTCAGTACATCATCTGAATATTTCTCCTCTGGCTGAATATGAGAACAAAGTGACCCCTGGCATTCAGCGTCGCTAACCTCTGTCTAATGTATCTGTCAGTGTTGGTGGAGAGATCCAGTCTTTATCCTGGGACCCAAGAGGAGAGAGACTCGCCGTGCTTCTCAAAGGTCTCACTTTTCTTCTGTTTTCACGAACATCAATGTTTATGTTTTGTATAACTCGTCTCAGTCTTTCTTGGTTTCCTGTCGTCTCAGGTGATCCACAAGCAGCAGGCCGGTCTGCCATCATAGCCGTGTTCAAGACAAGAGCCACCCCCATCTTTGAGCTTTTGCCGTGGTGTGTACTTGTATGCGTGTGGTTTCACTTCATCTTGTGTAGCGTTATTGCGTTTCCCTGTAACAGTGCTGTCTCGTTTAGTGGGTTCGTTCAAGGGGAGCCAGGAGCAGAGCCGAGACTGATGCAGTTTCATCCGAATTTCCGGCACGGAGCTCTCCTCACTGTGGTCAGTCTTGATAAAGTTCATTTTTTTTCTATTAAGTCATGTGGTTGTATTTATCTACAGGTGTTAAAGAGCTGCACCAGCTAAAGTGTTAAATATTTGCTTTCACCTGCTGTACACAGCTTGTTCAATATCAATTTTTGTTTGATTACGAGTTTGTTTTCCCAGAGCTCATCCATCATTTATAATGTCAGTGCACTAGTTACATCTCTATTGTCTATTCAAGTGTACTGACATTACTGAGCAGGAAATGTGCCCCAGACACAGAGAGAAGCTAAATTGACTTTTGGATAATCGTTAACTCTGCAAAAGATAAATCTTTTTGAGTATGAATCTTGATCTTCATCCATTGTCACCTGGTTCTCTGCATTTCTGCATGTTTGTTTTTTACATGAACTACTAGTTTTTAATTTGATTGGTTATATTAACGAGATTCTCACATGATCACATAACTATAATTAGTTCTTCCATGCTGGTTTTTAATATTCATTTTGTGTGTGTGATCATGGCACAGGTATTAAGCTGGGACCTACGTCACATTAAATAAGTCACAATGTTTCTCTACCATCTCCAAAGTAACCTTTCTCTCTCCGTCCTCAGTGTTGGTCCAATGGGAGAATTTCCCACGTGCCTTTCTATTTCGTGAGCGCTGGCGTCCCCCACTTTGGCCTCAGTGGCAGTCCGTCTCTGCCTCGCCCTCAGGAAAGACCCGCCGACTTCGCCAATCAGTCACTCTTTACAGAGCTCATCTCCTGACCGGCCCGCTTCCACTACCGCTCACAAGTGATTTCTAATATCGTTGATTGTTAATAAATGTGTAGAAAGTTGTTGCTAAATCAACACTTGTTTGCTGCATTGTTTCCTCAAACATTTGATGTGAGTATGGCTCCTAATGTTCACTACATGCTTACTGTGAGCAGGATAGAGCAGGTGGTGTAGTCAAACAGAAGAGGTGACAAAATGAATTTAGAGCAGCTGAAAGATTACTGTTGATGCTCAGTATTTTGAGTTTCACACAACTGAATAAAAAAAAGGATTTTCAATGGTGCAAAGTTAAGTCAAGTTGCTCACCTTGACCTGTTAGGAACTAACTTCATTGATCTTTTTTTGCAAATCACTGTTTTTCTTCCTATGCTGCACATTCTATATCCAATATACAGCTAATATTGCTGCCTACATTACCCACAATGCCAAGTAACCCATTAACAGACCAAATTCCCAGTAGATTAACGACGGCTGCGTCCCATTTAGGGACAGTCCTGCTGTTGTGCCTGCTGGTTAACTGTTATGTCATACTGGAACTGAGCCATCATTAATACACCTTTACCTCTCCTGTTTAAATTGAACACGTGTTCTCAGCCTATATTGTAACTCACAGTATCCATGGCAACATTATGCTCCTGGTTTATGTCCTCTCTATGCTCGAGTGAAGCAGCATCTTGCTTGTAATCTAGGATCCAGCGACATAATTGGTTCTCACAAGGCTCCTCATATTCATTACACCTGAACACTGCACCCGCTCACCCAGTCTGTGGGCGGTGCATGGGCTTGACTGGCTTAGTCTGCCACCCCTGAGTATATAAAGTTTTTTGGGGGTGTTTTTCAGGGAGTTTGTTGCCCATTTAGTTTAAGTCATAGAAAGAAATCCTATTTTCTTTTCTTCTCTGATCTTAGAATAACGTTAATATTAATCATGGTGTATTTATGTCAGACATATTTCCCCACCTCACATGTTAGAAATGGAAACTAGGCCTTAAATGAGAATATGTCACTGCAGTGGCTTCAGTCAAGCTTTTATTGCTCAGGAGAGAAAGCGGTAAATATGAGCAGAGCTGCAGCTGTTTTCCGGCGCACAACTCCTCTACAAAATACTTGATTCCAGTCAACAATATGTTCTTTATTTATGCGTATTAGTTCAGACAAACAGGAGCCAGCGACAGCCCCACCCTGATACCGCAGAGCGAATACAGTACTTTTGTTCTTTTTTTTGTTACGAGATTCTCCCACACACATTTCCGTCACAGTCTTAAACTATCACACACATGCTCACACACACTCACAGTGAAGAGTAACTGACCTCGAGAAGTACAGGTTTAGCAAAAAAAGGTTTTCGAGCATGCGTGAATAAGAAGAACATCCTCACGCCATTTCTGTTTTTATTCAAAAGTCAATTAAAAATCCACCTCAGCCTTCATTCGGTTTTCCTTTTATTTTCCAATTTACATCAATTAGAAGTGTAACAAAATAAAAACAAAAACGATTGTGATCATAATAAAATTAATTAGAAAAATGTACACGCCCTCACACACACAGAGACAACCCACCCTGGTTGTTTTTGATCAGCTGTCCTCGGAGTCCCGCGTTCGGCTGTTGGGGGACTCCAAGCCCTGTCTCCCCTGTCTTAACCCGGCTCACCCCTCCTCCAGGGTGAGGTGTGAGTGTGTGGTGTGAGGCTAGTGGGAATTAGGGACGGGGTTTGGGGGTATGCGGGCAGCGGGGTGGGTGGATTAACAGAACTCGTAGCACCTTCTGAAGAGAGAGCAACCCAAAGCAAAGACGGCCGTTCAGCCCCAGATCCATCTGAAAGCTAATGTTTGGTTCAGCTCAGATTTAAACTCAACATGTTCACTTTGTTTTTCAGCGTGAGGTAGCTTTAAACAATCTGGATGACTACAATAAAAAAAAAAGAAAAGAAAAAGCAAAACAAATTCAATTTTTTCAATGTTTTTGGGGATGAGAACTGGGCCTTCTTCTGATGGGCAGTCAAGGGGTACAGGACACTGAAACATACATCCCAAATGTAACCTCACTTTCCAAAAAGTGTTGGTGTGCATATAGACACATGTACACACATAATGTGGAAATATATATAAAACCATCTGGTTGTTTATAAACACAGACTTTTACAACAATAGAACCAAGGATTTATAATACACAGTAAAGCTTCGGCTCCTGCTCGCGATGGACAGGCCTGGAGCGCACGGTTGGTTTTTACTTACTGAGAATATTGATTTTAATTCTACACTGATTCAAAATGCTGTATTTGTGTGTCAGGAGGAGGGAAACGGGGAGGGAGGTGGAGTAGGACTGGGACAGAGGTTGTGCGGCTGTTCTGTAGTGGAAAAGGTTGGGGGCTTGTCTTACTTACAAAGTGAACCCGTCCAGTCCTACCTCAACTCTGCCCATTCAGGTTAGACAATAAATAAGTGACATCAAGTCATGGTTATGTTCTCCATAACTTGTTTGCTTGGTCCCTCTTCCTCCTGGCTCTGACTCATTCCCGTCAACAGTGGGCCATGGGAAACATGACTGGATTTCAGGAAGCGGGTTGACAGAGAATGCTGGTGTGGTGTACAGATATTGCCGGTGCCCTTCAGTGCTAACATCCAGGGAGTACAACTTGGAGAGCACTTTTGTTGTGAGAGAAAAAGTATCAATTTTCTTTTACAATTTTCCAGTCTTCTTTATTGTGGAGGTGTGTGTAATGTTTCATGGTTGAGTTTATTTATTTCCTGTGTTTTGGGGGGCCATTGTGATACTCCACTTTACAAGAAGCAGACAGCGCCTACATCCACTCCAAACTCCTGATCCGCTCCTCCGATGTCCATAGGAGCAATGTCCACGATAGGCAGACGGGAGGTTTTCTGTGTTTTGTACTCATAGACAGTCTTGCCCCACCGGCCTGTGTGTCTCTGTTGGGCGACAACGGATGAATTTGTTACATACAGTCTTATAATACAATGCCATTTCTACAAATATACAGTGTATGTAACAGAGATTATTTGTCCTGTTTCTGTTTCGCACTCACCTTGCAGCCATCCTCCAGCACGTTGTAAGTGAAGCGACTGTTTCCCTCTGCACGGATCTCCACATCATTGGAGCCCTGCAGCAGCAAAGCCTTCTTCAGGTTGCCTGTGGCCTGGTCCATGTAGGCAATGCTGTTCTTGCAGTGGTAAGTGAGGTTCTGGGACGCTTCAGTGGACAGAAGCCTCAAGAAAGTCAGCTGGACGCTGCCGGCGTTGGCAGCAGGGCCGTCCTGCGCGTAGCTGAACTGTAGAACCAGACAACAGGCGGGGGAGTCAGCAGGTTCCACGTGAACGTTCGTCTCTTTGGGATTAATTTAAACACAACACTACTCACGTGGAATCCACCATTCATGGTCTCGCCGAACCAGACGTGTTTGCGGTCCTTGCTCTTGCTGGTCCACCAGTTCTTCTTTGGTACCTTGTCGATGCTTGGGTAGACACAGGTCTCTCCAGTCTCCATGTTACAGAAGACCTTGATGGCATCAGCTGTGCTACCGATGTTGGGATCAACCCAGTAGTCACCTGGACAGATGAGAGAGGCAGGTAAATAATGAGAGGAGGATAATAACTGAAAGCAAAACTGTTGAATTGCTCATGTTCTTGAGCTGAGAAATATTTATATGAGACAATAATACAGTTAAACAGCTATTTGATTAAATCTTTCACAATCTGTTCATTTGAGTGTTGTGTCTTGTTCGTAGTCATTTATCTTTCAGTTTGAACTCTAAACATGACCAGGCCACCTCTTTTCTAAACTTATTAAATCTCCAGTGTTCAGCATCAGTGAATCCACATAATCAGGCTAATTAAGCAAACTGGGGAAACAGAAGCATCACACAGCATAACTGATGATGCTCTATCCTGCTGTTCTGGTGCTTTCAAAGTTTTCTGCATAGACAATGCATAGTTATTTTTATTCTGTATGAAGTATAAGCAGTGTGGGGATCTGGAAGTATGAGGACAGGATAGTATAACACCTTATTAACATCACTGAAAGTGCAGTCCACACAGACTTGTTTTCATTTATCTTTAAGTAACCAGTCAGGCCTTGGATATTTGCTCCACTTACCGCTCTTCCACTCAGGATGGCACAGTTTGAGGTCTCTGCAGGTGCGAGCAGGGTTCTTCTGGGAGCCGTCGGGGCTGCGCAGGTTCTCAATCTGGTTGTTGAGGGACTTGAGCGAGGAATCCACCTCAACGTCGTGCTGCCTCAGAGAGTTGGAGGCCTCATCAGCTCTCATGTACCTGAGAGGATCGGGGGACTTCTCAGTCTGACCCAGTCCAGCAAAGGCAGACATGTCGATACCAGGGCCAGGGGGACCGGGAGGACCAGGGGGTCCAGGGTTACCAGGAGGACCCTAAAGGATGGTAATAGAGGAGAAATGAGACCTGACTGGAACAGAACAGTATATAGGAGTGTGGAGGTTGTAGATTTTTTAACAGCATGTGACGTACAGCAGGACCAGATTCTCCAGAACGTCCACGAGGTCCGGGAGGTCCAATGGGACCAAGCTGTCCATTAGATCCGTCTTTGCCAGCGGGTCCACTGGGTCCAGGTGGTCCCTACAGAAACAGAGACAGCCAGAGGATGCTCACATGAAGCAGCACTTCATTTACTAAACGTACACTTTCTGTTAAACTATTTTTTTCTATGTCTCCAGAGCCACTATGTCGTTTGGATAAGAAAGAATCTGAAAAATCAATTCAAATGCACCAGCAGCTTCTCTCTATTACGCTCAGTCATTTGCCTAATGCATGAAGAGTATTTGTATGGCGACACTTCTTCACAATTTTTCTTATCATCCTCAGTGTTTGGCTAATCTAGAATAGATATTGAAGCCCATTTCCAATCTCAGCAGGAGTGGTTTCACAAATCACGGTCCCCCTGTCTGTCTGCCACTTTTCCTCACGGAGAGTAATTACAAAATGCTTTGGCTGCCCATCTTATCACAGCAGTAAGTAATTAAAGCACGTTGCCTTTCCTGTCCCCATCTTTGTCAGGTGATTGGAGACTTACAAAGAGACTAACCTGTGCCCTACATTACCATCACATATCTTGAATGTTAAAGCTGCAAGATGGAACTGTAACAAGGGAGTATTTCTTCTCTTTCACCCAGTTTGCTCACCTTAGCGCCACTTGGTCCTGCAGGTCCGGCAGATCCAGCATCTCCGGCGGGACCCTGTCGAGGCAAGGACAATAACAGATTAGAGGACACACGAGACAGATGATAAGTGGCACTGCAGGGATGAAATATTAGGCTTGAATTGCTTACAGGAGGTCCAGGAAGACCTTGCAGACCAGTGAAGCCACGGTGACCCTTCTGTCCCCTCTCTCCAGTCTCACCGGCCTCTCCCTTGTCTCCACGTGGTCCTTGTGGTCCCTGGAGTAAAGGTTGGTAGGTAAGTCATTAATGCATGTAAGCAGCACATTTAATCACCTCAGTCAAAGTAAAAAAAAACGTAATGGTAGGTCTGAGTATACTTACAGCCATTCCTCTAGCACCAGCTGCTCCAGGGGGTCCTGCAGGTCCTTGTGCACCCTAAGTAAAGAAATGACAAGAGGTGAAATATACTGTATGTGTCAGTGCCCAATACTGTGCCTATAATGTAATATAATATGCCTATATATATATATCACTATGTATAACTGTGCATGTGACAAATTAAATCTTATTTTATCTTATGATCCCTACAGTGTGTTACTTACAGACTCTCCTCTGTCTCCCTGCTTGCCGAGAGGTCCGACAGGTCCAGGGGCACCAGGGGCACCAGGAGCTCCGGGGGCACCAGCAGGACCAGTGTTACCTCGCTCTCCCTGCATGAGGACAAACGATGATGATGCAGGATAACAGTCACTTTTGCTAACTAGCACACCTGGTAGGTATTTGTCAGACAGTAAACAGATTTCTGATCTGATTATTATGTGAGTCTCTCACCTTGACTCCAGCAGATCCATCTCTTCCAGGGGGTCCATCTGATCCAGGGGTTCCCTGATTCACAAAAAAACAATTATGATACAGCATGGGTCGATTTGATAGACCAAAAGGAGAGTATTATTTCTGTTGAGTTATAAATATGGCTATTTTGATGTTACTGTTGTTCAGTTCTGACCTCTCTTCCAGTCTCTCCAGCAGGGCCAGTAAGTCCAGGGGGGCCCACGGGTCCAGGGGGTCCACGGTCACCACCAGAGCCAGGAGCTCCCTGTTTGCCAGGCTCTCCCTACACACAGAGGAAAAAATATATATTCAGGTTCTTCATCATCACCAAAGGTCGAGAATAATATTTGGACATTCAATAAATCAAAAAAAGAATCACTGTTCACAGTTTGAATTGTTCACAGATATTGTAACTAGAGATGGTCAAGATAAAGGGCTGTCTGAAAAATGTTGATATTCCCAGACTTACAAAAACTACGTACGTCCCGCAGCTTACACTGAAACATACGCAAACACATGTATTGACAAAATCACTCACAGAAGGTCCAGGGAGTCCAGGGAAACCTCTCTCTCCACGCTGACCAGGCAAACCAACAATACCACGGGATCCAGCCAGACCCTGGGGACCTGAAGGTCCATCAGCACCCTACAGAGTCATGACAGAGAAGACCAAGTCATGAAATGTTCTTGTTCAGGTACACATGACTGAAATGAAATGGATACAAAGTCAAACGCACAGGTGGTCCATCCTCTCCAGGCTCTCCCTTCTCTCCCTGTGCGCCAGCAGGTCCACGGAGCCCAGCGTCTCCCTGTCTTCCTGGGGGGCCAGCATCACCACGGACACCCTTTGGTCCATCTTTACCAGCAGGGCCAGCAGGGCCAGCAGGACCGGGGTTACCCTACATCGGAAAGATAATGCATTTCAGTGGGTGAGAGCAGAAATACAATTATTTAGAACGTATTAGTTTGTATTTGATGAAATACTCACATTAGGACCAGGAGATCCAACTCTGCCTGCAGCTCCAGGGAAACCTGTAGCGCCCTGTTAATGTGAAAGAGATTTTAGTAAACATCGACACATAAACTCACTTCTCCTTGTATGCTGAATCAAAATAAACTATGTACTCTGACACATTAGGGAAAACACATGCAAACAACAAGTAATACAATTAATAGTATAATGACTGATCTCATTTCATTGGTCAGTTTTAAGGTCTTTTTATTGTACATGCTATCTTACTGTGACACCATGACAGAGTACTGGTACAGTATTACTACTATAGAAAGTGTCTGCTAAGGAAAAAGGCCAATAGAAGCTGGAGCTTCATTGTCCAATGTGGCATCAGATGGATAGCTTTAGATTTGCTGATGTTCATTTCTAAAACTCAATGCGACAGTGTGCAATAAAGTTGGCTTCATAAAAATACATTTCGTTCAGTGTATATTGAGGTCAAATAACAATGAGCACCAGCAGTGATCCATGCAAACTGGTCTGTGTCCACCTGGTTGGCTTTGCCAGCCTGATTTATTGTCTATACTGTATGCAAACATCCACATCTCTTTAAGGCTAGATTAATAGATTATCATCTATTAATTGAGGCTTATGCTTTAGATGAGCAAAGTGTCCAACCAGATTAATAAGCGATACTTCTTAAGAAATGTTCATTTTTCCATTATCTGAGCATCAGAGAGTTGAGTTAGAACCTCTAACCTTGGGAGGCTTAGTATTTTTTCATTGAGATTTTCATTTATGGGTTTATTTGGACATTTCAGAAGATTTTTCTATAGATATCTACACGTTTTAGTGTGTCCCGTGTCTTGGATTACATGAAGTATCAGTAACTGTTCAGGACTACAAAATGGCTCATATATGTGATGATGTAGGAGTTACTTACAGGAGCTCCCTGAGCACCACGTGCTCCTTTAGGTCCAGTTACACCAGTAGGTCCCTGAAGAAGAGATAAACAATTAATCGTTTTCACGTCTCACTCTAGCAATGTAGCACTGCTGTGTTTCTATCTCTTTAGTTTAATACAGAAATGGATGGAAGAGACAAAGTGTCCATTCAGTTTCAGGTCAGACACTCACCACGGGTCCAGGAGCTCCAGATGGTCCCTGAGGTCCAGGAGAACCAGCTTCTCCCTTCTGTCCGCTCTCACCGAGTTCTCCCTTGGCACCAGGCTGACCATCTGCACCCTGTATATTTCAAACAGAACAGTGACATTAGCATAGTCCCAATAAATAGGCTTAAGCTATTTGATATGAACAGAAAGTATCGAGGTAACTTTACTTACAGGAGGTCCAGCGAAGCCAGCAGGCCCAGGAGGACCAACCTCACCACGGTCACCCTGTGAGAAAGTAGAAGAGGCTGTTGGTCAGTGCAAGGTCAGGACAAGAGGCTGGTACCCTTTTTAAATTTAAAAAAACTATATTTAAGGCTTCCAACAATATGTACTTATTACAGCATGACAGTTTTTCAAGGGTAAGGGATGGAATTCCATTTCAGACATGGTTAAATAGGTTAGGTTACAACACAGACAGAGAAAACATATTAATCCAATCAGCCCACATATCAGACTGGGTATTTAACATTGTTGTTTACTCCAGACTGGGTCACTGACACAAAAGAAGGTACTTACAGGAGCACCACGGACACCAGGAGCACCACTTGGGCCTGAAGGTCCAGTCTCACCCTGGATAGAAGAGAAACTGTCAGTTAAAATAACCAAGATGACTCTCATACAATATTGTTTGTTCTGAAGGAAACTATGTCCCAGTTGATCTCTTTCTTGGAGGAAACACTGGTATTCATACCTTGGCACCATTGGGTCCAGATGGGCCAGGAGGACCAATGGGACCAGTCAAACCCTGAGAGAGAAAAAAGCATGGATGGTGAAACAAGAGAAAGAGGGCAGATGTGAATTTATGTCAGCCCAAGTGTTTCATTCTTCAAAATGTATTCTGAACTCACTCTAGAACCATCTTTTCCAGGAGCACCCTCAGGTCCCTTCTGTCCATTGTCACCCTGTTGGATAAAAAAGAAGGCTATGTTTTAACCATATACCCTATGAAATTATTTATTTGTACAGTATTAGACATTACACTGCACTACTACTATGAGCTACACACAAAGTTAAAATAAAAGTATGCCATAGCATTTTCACTCACTCTGTCTCCCTTGGGTCCTGGGATACCACCGGCTCCTCTCTCTCCGGGCATACCCTGCAGGCCTGGGGGTCCCTGGGGTCCAGCAGCACCAGCTGGTCCAATAGCTCCCTGAGAAAAACCAAGAAGCAAAGCTGGATTAGAAATGGGAGCTCACTGGTAACTCATATTCTTTGGTGTCACATTGAACCTGCAGTATTTTATAAAAGCTGCATAAAGCTTTAATCTGTCCCAATAAAGTTTCATTATTCATTTAAAATATATCACCCTTCAGAAAAGTTGACTAAAGTTGTTTTTCAGCAGCAAATCCAACAATGAATATAATCTATAGATGTGAGAAATACATTGAGAAGATGATACCATCACTGATAAGACTGGAAAGAGGTAGAAACAGCTAGACATTTCAAGGTCACTGATAAACACGCCATATTGTTTGTTAATTCTGGAAGAAAATGTAAAAATGTTGTCGTTTAATTTGGGTTATTATGGAACAGTTATTGGTGGGATGCAAAAATGTCTGGAGTTTAGTTATAACTGTGAGGTTTCCAGACTTAAGGAAGTCTTTGGCCATTGTTCAAGAAATCAAAAGAAAATCCTAAGAAAACCCTAAGTAGCTTAAAGAAATCATCAAAAATTCATTGTGTTTTTTTTTAGCAGTGACTCTGCCTTGACTTAAATTTGTATCCTTTGTCTCACCCTGAACACATACTGATGTGGATGATATTAAGTTAAATCCAGCCGCCACAGACTTCTTCACACATTCTCTGAAGCTCCACATTGAAAACTTAAAACAGCTAAGACATTACATGGTATAGTTGTCTCTCTGTAAGATAAGCAATTATTTGGGAGACATCCAAAAATCATCTACTGACCTTGGGTCCATCAGTTCCAGGTGTTCCAGGAAGTCCACGAGGTCCCTGAAGACCCTGAGGTCCAGCACCACCCCTCTCACCAGGGAAACCACGTTCACCCTGTCAGTGAACAAAGACACAATGGATCAGCAGGAGAAACAGGAAGTGGCATCAGTATCTCAGTTAAAGTCAAGACCTACAGTCTAAATTAGTCATGCACATGTATGGACTCTATGTGTACATAGTCATAGCTTGCAGTGTTTGTATTTCTCTTTCCATTGATAACACTAGAACTGTAGATGAGAAGCCTGAAGATGGAAACTCACTCTGGCTCCAACAGCACCAGGAGCACCACCCTCTCCAGGAACACCCTGCAGAAAGAAAAGACTTATTAGTTTTTATAATAATCACACATGCACACATCTGAAAACGCCTGTTGAGCTGCCCTTCTTAGTCCTAGAATGAATGTGAATGAATGTAATTTGTTGTAATTAAAGCTAATAGTACTGGCCAAAAACATGTCATATAAAAACATTACAACACCAAATTATAGACCGTGATAAAATCATAATACTACAACAGATAATAGAGACTAATAAGACTATTAAATAAGAGCTGCTTTGGGGGGTTGATGAGCCATTTTGGTAATTTTAGCATTTAGCATTAACACAGGGATATCTAAGTGGCTTCTTCTTCTCCTTGTTGTGACAGAGAACAGCACTGAATATTGCTGTAGGGGCACAATAATAATACGACGCTGATGCTGAAATTAATAAATGGCAGTTACTTTTAATATAAAATACATTACCTTATCTCTACTATCTTAAACCGTAGATGGACCTACAGATGGCACAAATCAGTAAGAATGAATACTCACTTGGTCTCCAGGTTTTCCAGCCTCTCCAGGGGGACCAGATGGTCCAGGGAGACCCTGTTCAACAACAGCAAATGAGTTGGTGAAAGTCTCATATTGACAACTATTGCTGTTTTAATTATTTTTATCAATGTTTTGCGTGTACAGGTAGGTGTACCAGATGATAACATGAGCTCACCTGGAAGCCAGAGGGTCCAGGCTGTCCTTGCTCTCCTCTCTCTCCAGCAGGACCCTAAGATAGACGACAAACACAGGTGATCAGTGAAGGGCAAAGAGCAAGTTAACTGTGTAAGACATATCGTACAACATGTAGGTATGCTGAAATACTCACAGCAGGGCCAGAAGGTCCAGAAGCACCAGTCTCACCATCTTTTCCAGGCAGACCCTGTTCAGAGAAGAGCATTTAAATTATGAAAAGTGCTCAAGAAACTGAAAATGATGAATCCATCTGAAGGATCTGTAAGAGCTGAAGGAAGGCAAAGCTACTTACTCTTAGACCAGGACGACCCAGAAGACCCTTCTCTCCAGGCTTTCCAGGTTCACCCTGTTGAAGAGAGAAAACATTAAATCATCTGTAGAAAACCTCTTAGGCTTTTGAGGGCAAGAAGATGAATGTAGTATTATTATGGTAGAGTAGTATTATTAAGTATTCCTACTACTGTGACACTCAGACACGTACATTGGCTCCCTTTGGTCCAGGGAATCCCATCACTCCTGGCTGTCCACGGGCTCCCTGAGGACCAGGTGGGCCGGGGCGACCGTCCTCACCAGCAGCTCCCTGTCACAAGCACAAATCATAAATCAGCACTGAAACAAAGAAGCAGCAGATCTCAGCCCAAGAGTTGAAACATATGTGCTCTTGATGATTGTAATGTATATTTTATACTGTATATGTAGATAAAGATTATTTATTCTCAAGTGCAAATATATATCTCTAGGCTGTGTATCAGGCTTTGTGGCATATGGAAAAAAGTGTTTTAATTGTGTTGAGTCTATTCAAGACAATGCTTTAGACCATGGTGAGTTAAACGGTGCAGTTATTGAGTTCATGTTGTATTTACTGTGTTTTAATTGTCTGCGCTGCTTCTGTACTATTTTTGAATATGAAAATGCATATCATTGGTTAGGCCTGTGTATCATAGAAAATCACATGAATATTGTACTTACAGAGGGTCCAACTTTGCCTTGAGGACCAGCATCTCCAGGACGACCAGTAAGACCCTATGAAAGGCACACCCATATCTTAGATACTGACAGCATTATTCTAAGTGGGACAAATCTTGATACTGCACTGGATGAAATGAATTCAGTGGAAACACAGCAACCACACTAAATATCCAAGAAGAGTATAGGAGAGGAGCACTGCTTGACTGATTCTGGACTAGTACTGTGTGAAATTGCAAGACTCACTCTGGCTCCAGGGAGGCCAGGCTCTCCTGTGCGTCCGGGGTCTCCAGTAGCACCTTTAGGCCCAGCAGCACCAGCAACGCCACGGTCACCAGGGGCACCCTTAAAAACGACAAAAGGAATCAAGCTTTAAATATGAGTTACATAACAATCAGCTGCTGTTATATTTTTGTCTTGCCGTACTGTTTTGGCCGCAGATAAAGTCTGTGGTGTCTGTGAGATGAAATCAGTATTCAATAAATACTACTTTACACAGGACTCACCTTAGCACCAGCAAGACCATCCTGACCTGGGAAACCACGGTTACCAGGTGCTCCCTGAAAGAAATCACAGAAAGAAACATAAAGATCAGAGTGTGCAAAAAACCCTATGTTACCTGTGTTACTGGTAAAAAGTGACCAATAAGGTTTTCCACGTCCTGATTACGTACTCTCTCTCCTGGAGGTCCGAGTGGTCCAGCAGCTCCAGGCTCTCCCCTGGCGCCTCTCTTTCCTTCTTCTCCTGCAGGGCCAGGTGCACCTTGAGGACCAGCAGGGCCCTGAAAATATTATGACATATCAGTAAATCCACTCTAAGTCCTAGATGTCTCCTTATGTTTATGGACAAAAATCAATTAAAATAAATCTGAGCAACTCACAAGCTCTCCCTTGGGTCCAGCTTCTCCTTTAAATCCAGGAAGACCGGGGTCTCCCTAAACATGGCAAGAAAAGAAGACAACCACAACAATTATTAATCACAACATGCAGAAATATTAAGGTTTCACATAGTTTCAGTTTGTTCACAGCTCACTTACAGACTGTCCTTTGGGGCCCAGAGGTCCAGTTGCTCCCTGAGGTCCAGGTGGGCCACGGGGGCCAGGAAATCCAGGAGCACCAGCAATACCAGAAGCACCCTTCAGGGAGAAATAAACAATAACATATCATGTAAAATGTAGATGTGATAAAATATAAAGTATGCTGAGATAATATAACATCATAGAACCATCAGGAGTATGGACTTACAGCAGATCCTTTAGCTCCAGGAATACCATCAGTACCAGGGTTGCCCTATACAGCCGGAGAAAGAGGAAACATTGCATTAAAGTGCATCAACAATAAATAAGTAAAAATCATGATGTAAGAATGATACTGAGCTCATAAACTAACCGATGCTCCGGCAGGTCCAGGAGATCCTGGGGTACCAGCCTCTCCACGGGGTCCCTGTGCTCCTTCAGCTCCACGGGCACCAGTAGGACCAGCTTCTCCCTGGCAGGTCATAAGAAATTGTGAATAACACTTCTGCATTTGTACCACTATTTCATCTGACTGAACACAATGCTGGAGATCTACTACAGATATATATTTCGGAAGAAGTGATCCGTAAAGACCTTAGCTCCTGGGGATCCTGGGAAACCGGGAGCTCCAGCAGGACCAACTGGACCCTGTAGTGGCAACAAAAATGATCAGGTTAGAGTTCATCTTTGTGATACAACACTAAATTATAAAAGAAAAATCAATCAGATGAATTGGACAAAAAATGGGGACTGTGATACGTACAGGGGGACCAGCAGGACCAGGCAGACCATCATTTCCACGGGCACCCTGAAAAGTGCAAAGACAGAACAGTCACTTCTGTGCATCATTACAAAAAGGCCAACAAAATTATAATCTGCCAAAGGATCCAGAGTTAGAAACTTCTTTTCTTGTGAACTGATTGATGAAATTATTACTTACTGCAGCTCCAGCAGCTCCAGGACGTCCCCTCTCACCAGGCAGACCACGTGGTCCCTATGACAGAAGATGCAACTGATCAGGTTAATCATTTTGATTCAAACATCTATTATTTCTCTTATCAACAATGTGTCACTATACACTAAATGTGGTTGACCCGATTTAGCAGTGTACACTCACCATGGATCCAGGGGCACCATTCTCTCCAGAAGCACCACTCTCACCCTGATAGGAACCAAGATAACGAAAAAATTAGAAGATGTGCGCATAAAACAGTAAAAGCTCTAAAGATACAGGACAATTAGACAATGATCCAACCTTAGCTCCTGCAGCACCAGTCTCTCCCTTAGCTCCATCCAGACCAGGATGACCCTAGAAAGAAACATGGCATCAGGACTCACACATCAGTCAGTGTTCATTCATTGTGAATGAGCATCTACAGTTAAGCTAAAAATTAATGTTTTAGCAGCGATGGCTAGAAACACTCACTCTGTGTCCTTTGATTCCAGGTAGTCCAGGAGTTCCAGGGAATCCACGAGCTCCCTGAAATAAAAAAATATATATATGTTTTATTCACTGCCATTTTCTGGTTTAAGCCTTAAGTGGGCTACAGCTGAAAATGTTTGATTATTATCTACTCACCTGAGGCCCAGCAGGTCCACGTTCACCAGCTTTGCCAGGTTTGCCGGCTTCACCCTGAAAACAAACAGGATGATTAGTTGTGCAGCTGTGTGATATGATGTAGCTGCCCTGCACTTCACTGGAAAGCTACTGGAAACAGGTACACGTGTGAAGTCATCGTTGTCATCAGCAACATTAGGGGACAGAGAGTGCCCCCTGGTGGTAGGTAGGGGTTATTATGATACGTACATTAGGGAGCTCAGGAAAGGTTGTGTAAAAGAAGGAACAGATTGACTTTGATGTCAGTGTAAAAGTAAGGGAGCAGACTGAGATAGTTTTGTATATAGCCAGAACATGTTGAAGGACACATATTTATATAAAAACAAAAAAATAAAGATGGCTTGGTGTAGATAGTGTGTTTATAACTTAAGGAGCTCTGAACATTTTTTCTTGTCTATGATTCGCCACTTACATCACTTCCTGGTTTTCCAGAAGGTCCAGGTGGTCCACGAGGTCCCATTGATCCCTGTCAATAAGCAAACAAGACAAGTCATTACTTACTATTTTGTACTAGCTCCACATAAGGACAGTTAAATAGTCTTATGTGATGCAGAGCGTTAACTGTATCTCCAGATTTGGTTGTAACATTAGTTATTTGGTCTGAGTGAGATGTAGATGTACTAAACAGCTACAAGATTAAAATGGACTCGTGGTACTATTTATAGAACAATAGAAAGTTAGTGTTGATGTTAAATCTTGAACATTACACCAGATTACAAGTAGAGATGTATTCTGGGATTGATATTTATACTTACAGCTGGACCAGGCTCTCCAGCCTCTCCGGGGGCACCTTGGAAACCCTGTGGCCCCTATTTGTTCAAATGACAAACAACAAAAATATAAATTTCTAAATTTATGCCAAGAGTTGTTGATATTTTTGGACATTGGCTGCTTGACTGAATGTACTTACAGGAGCTCCAGTAGGTCCAGGAGGACCACGAGGACCCATAGGACCCTGAAAAATAAACATAAGAAATAGAAAACATTAGTGTGGAATATTTTTTATAATCTTATTTGACAAACAAGCAATCAAAGCTACGGAAAGTTGAGTAAAATTTAACCCTTACTCCAACTTGAGCTCAAAAAGGGCTTAAAGCTGATATCCCATTACCTTACCTTTATTAGAAGAGATCTAAAACAATAATGTTTATGTAACATAACTTATAAGGCACATTTCAGTGCAATTTATTCTCAAATATACTCTTTTTATGGTCTCTTTAAATTTCATCTCTAGTATTCAGCTCAGCAAACATCAGTCTAAAAAGTCAGACGGAATCGCTGCATGAGAAATTACTCAATCACAAGGTGGCAGCACTGCAATCATCCCAGTGATGAAGGTATTTTTTAAGTTCAACATTTTCAATATTGTTTGGTGTTTGTGGCAGATAAACTCTCTTCATACTGGACAGTTACACACAGTAAACAATACTACATACCATTGGTCCCTGCATCACACCCATCTGAGCACCTCCAGCCTTCTCATCAAAACCTCCGGCCATCTGAGCAGCAAAGTTCTGTAAACACACAAAACAGACCAGTCTCAGTTCATCTGCTGGAGGTAAGTGGGTCTCAAATACTGATTTGAATGGGGCTTTAGGAAGATATGCCTGAAAAACTCGCACCTGCTCCCTGCACATAATATGTCACACTCCTTATTTCTGTAACAGGTGCCAGTGTGTCTGCAGCCTGTCCACCCGCTGGTTTGTCTGTTCACTTGTTTATGTCTTTATGATTTTCACAGAATCATTTTATGCCAGATTTCAGAGTCACATATCAGTTTATTCTTCTCTGTTTTGCCTAAATAACAAACATACTGAGTAATGAAAAACACACAGATATCAGCATAATGTACAGTATATTATTCGTTTCCATTGTGTCATACATTTTAACTCTGTATTGTGTTTGTGTAATATCGGGCTTGGCACAGTTTGGCAAAATGCCATGTATTACAGCTTAGACTCACCCCTCCAAGCCCTGGTGGTCCGGGTGGTCCAGCAGGTCCTGGATTTCCAGGGGTGCCAGGCTCACCATCTCTTCCTCGTGGTCCAGGATTTCCCTAGGGAAAAGAGAGAGAGGTGATTTCTTTGAGTCACTGAAAGCATTAAAAAAAAAAGACCTCAGGTCATAAATGGTAACAGTGTTGTACAGAGATGCAGACAAACCCACCATCTGTGTGACTTTATCCATCTACTGTTGGTGTTAACCAGCAGGAGCGCCGTGTTAATTCCATATTTTTTAAGCTTTACAGTTTCATGAAATGGTTTCTCTGTTAGCCATTGGTTTCAGTGGTCTCTTGTTTTATCAATCCCATTTTTAACAAGGCATTTACAGTCAAATATGTGTTGCATGATTAGGTTCTCATGCTTAGAAGAACTGACTCAGACAGTTTTACTTCTAATAATGATGATCACAACTGCTGTTGTTTGACCAAGTATCTGGTGGCTGAGAGCTGAAATTATTTTATGACAATATCAATCAATGAGACTGTTTCCTCTGAGTTATCGCCACAGCAGATTAGTGAGGTGGTTGTTTTGTCTCAGCGTGATGTCTCTTACCTTATCACCCTTAGCGCCAGCTTCTCCACGTGATCCTTGCTCGCCTGGGGGTCCCTGCAAAAACAAACATGTTTGTCTGAGCAACCCAACATGACAAAAAGATTCATGGCAAAACAAATATGGTAAACTTAGAATTAAAAAGAAATGTTTAATAGTTACCATAGGGCCGGGGGGTCCTTTTGGGCCTACAACCTGCACAAATATGAAAAGGAAGATTTAGTCAGGAGGCCTCCTTTGTTTCTAAACACATTATATTTCGAGAACATTCCAACTTTGTAGGAGGTGGCTGTCACGCTTAAAACCTGATGAGGATTTAGTTTGATGGGAAAAGCTTTTTCTAAAAACATCACCTCCTCTTGACCTCTGGTTTGGCTGACTTTCTTCACCTGACGTGTGCACTTGACCCAAAGTTGCTGAGAAGAGCTAAGAGGATTTGATTGGGTTCATTACGTCCTAGGAATGCACGGTTTGTCCTCATTTAATGGGGACTCTTAGATATTGTAGTAATTAGTGAAAAACATTTCCTTTCTTCAATTAAAAAATGTTGAAAACTCAAGGAAAGTAAGGAAAGTATGCTTTGTGTGGGCGAGAACTATGATATATTTTAATACTACATTTTTTTTCTGCAGTTGATAATACTCAGAGGAAGACTGGTAGTTTGATGTTCAGTGATTATGTTTTAAGTATTTCTTCACTCTTATGTATCCAGGAGGGTCCATACTTACATCTGCAATATCTCCTGGTTCTCCTTTCTGGCCCTGAGATAAGAAAAACACATAATTAAATACTGTTACATTTACAAGAAAAGTTATGCTGTGTGAGGGTATTACTTGTTAAGAGTATAGATATCAGTATTTTCCCACCACCTCACCTTAGCACCAAGAGTCTCTGTTGTTGCAGACGGACGGATGAGGGGGAAGAAAGAAGAAAATCATTAAAAGTGGTACTTTGCTTTGACACCATGATTGACTTGAAATCTACAGTCTTTGATTCCTAAGAAAGGGGAACCTGCAAGAAAAATCTAAGGATGCTAAGGTGATCATATACCATTTACCAAACCCCAAAGGTAAAGAACCCATCCAGTTTATATTAATGATGCAAGCAATGAGGCAGAAGCAAGCGTGGACTGAGAGATGAGGGTTTAGACCCAATCATTAAAGCAAAGCATTAAAGCGAGTAAAAAGCAAGTGGTGTCAGCTTATTTAATACAGTTTGTTTTATTATTTATAGGACATCTATGGAACCATACTTAAAGTGAAATTAAATCAATTATTTGTTACTGACTGCCTGGAGAAAGTGATGAGATGTCAGAAAATGTGCTTTGATAGTCATAATTTTGTTCAAATTACTTTAAGTTTAAATTTAAAAAATACTTTCATGTATGTGTTTTGTCTTTAACAGGTTAGTCCTCATGTGACAGGAATACAGCAGCTGTGTACAAGAACCTGAAAGTTTCACAGGTTCAGCCATGTAGTGTAGTCTTGGCATGACAGGTTAGAGAGACTATAAGAAGACACTTAAATTTTGTAGTAGACCTCGAACTGGTCAAAAGTTGAGTTGTGGCTCAATATAAGGACAGACTTCCTCTTGTGTTACACTGAGCAGAAGTGTCTGTGTTGGTTTAGGTGAAGACCAGATAGCGCATCCCAGGATCCAAATCCCAAATGGAAAAGACTTTCATTGAGGATGTAAAAATCCTGAGAATGCTGCTTGTCTAGTCTCCATAAAAAAAAAACAAGAGGGTCACTTTGTGAATAGGGAACGCCTGATGCCACCTGATGCTGTTACAAACTCCAAATCATGAAATCAAGCAGACACTTTAACTCTAATCTATTTTAATCCTGATCAGGCAGAGCATTTGGATTCAGTGGCAGTTCCCTGTTCAGAAGTGTCAGCCAGAAAAGAGATAAATGCAAGCAAACAAAAAAAAGAGTAATTTATTTATAGGTATGTGAATAAATAAATTACAACCAATGGGCGCACTGGCATCAGCGGGGCAGATGGGACAGCACTCTCCAGATGGGATGATAGGGTTGGCACACTCTTTGATCTCCTCGCAGATTATCTCATCACACAGAACCGCTCCGCTGTCACACACACAGATGCGGCACGACTCTGGCTTCCACACATCCTTATCATTATACTGCTGGCCGTCCTGGATGCAGCCACCTGCCTCCTCTGTGGTGACCAGCAGGGGGCGGGTGGCAGGAGGACAGGGAAGGAACAGGAGTAATAAGAGGGTGGAAAGGTTAGTTTAAGAAAGAACAAGACCAGCAACGGCAATATATTTTAGTGTTGTGAGATGGTATAGTAAATGTTAAAAAAAAAAAAAAAAAAAGGTTTAAGGAAAGGAAGTGAGGATAAGAGGATGTAAGGGGTCAAGGGGCAAAGCGAGGATGTGGGAGGAGTAAAAGCAGTATGGGGTAAGATGGAGGAGTGGTTAGCAGGTACAGGGGAGGTGCACAGAAGGAAGAAATAAAAAGAAGTAATCTTAAATAAAATGACTCTTTAAAAGTGTTCACCTTAAAAAAAACATGATAATGTATTAATAAAACACATTTTAAATGAACACGGAGTGAGAAGACTTTTCCCTTTGATGCTGATGAACAGGTGCTTTGACCCAAAAATACTCTGGTATAAATGATTAACTGTGGAGCACAGCTATAATTTACAAGCTTTAATAATAACTCACAGAGAAGGCCAGAGAATTCCCCAATTCATTCATCATAAGGAGAATTTTACAGGAACATTAAATTTAATGTCAACACGAGCCACAGTTAACAGCTAACAGCCCTGAGGTATTTCACGTCTTTAGCTGAGTATATTTAACCTGGAGGCCTGCTCTGCGGCTCGAATGAATGAACCTCTCTTACAGGGATACTGTGCCCAATTGACAAGCTGCTGCCTTAAGTAAACAGAGGTGTCTCTCTGAATTTCTCCATCTGGATCCCATAGATGTGTTAAGCGTTAGTCCAAACACATTGGGGAATTAAGAATGGGTGATTTGTTTTATGTATACAGCTTGGGACTGGGCCTGCTAACTACTGTAATTAGTTTTCAAGCATATTTGTTGAAGTGATACTTAGCACATAGGTGTTATGAGACAATCAGTTTGACTACTTGCAAATGAACCACCATGTCTTTTTATTTAAGCTTTTGGATGCTAAGACCTAATAAAAGAAATAAGACAGGAGAAAACCAGAAGCCGTAAACCTAAAGTGAATCTCGCTAAAAATATATGTCCATCATCTGTTGACTCCCTGCTGTGCATGCTGTCCTCTGTCCTACTCCCTTCCTGCTCCCCTTTGAGCCTGCTAGTCTGGGGTCAAGCGCTGTCTGACCCTGTCACTTTGCATCATGAAATTCTTGGCTCCAGCCAAACCCTGTGGCTGAGGTTTATTTTTTTTTCCAAGTCTTGAAAAAACAATTAAACTCACTTTTCATTTGTACATAATGAGCAATTGTTTGTGCTGCAGATTGTCAGGAAAAAAAGACATGCATTAAATATAGTTGTTTTTTTGCTGAAAACACTGCAGAGCTGATTTTCAGCTGAAACTCAGCTTAATATAGCTAAGCAAATAGGACTTTAATGTGACCAAACACTGCAGGAAAGCCTGAGCAGGACCCAGTGACAAATGGCCACTTGTTCACCTGGTCCTCCATCCCGCACAGATGCACCTTGACAGCCTCAGCTATCCTACAGAAAGAAATGCACTGACTTCTGTGGAAAGACTTTTGACGGCCTGTTTCACAGAATGAACTCACAGCTCAGAAATAAGTAACAATTTCTATATTTTTCACCAACATGAGAAAAAAAACTACATCCAGACAACTTCATTTGACATAACACCACAGAAATGTAATCTTATAAAACTACAGAAATGAGGTATTGAAATGGCAACATGAAATTAGTAATGTGATCAGAGCTTACAGAGTTTGCAAGGAAAAATAAAACAAAGTTTGCAACTTACGGTCATCCTCTTCCTGACATCTGACCACGGATAGTAAAACAACTTGGGATGCTACAAGTAGCAGAACAGTCCTTGAATCCACAAAGCTGAACATGTCTAAATATTAGACATGCAGGAGCTTGGGTGAGAATGAAGGGACGGAGTAGACCCGGCTTTCAGACAGTGGTGTGTTAAGTGAGTGCTCCCAGAGACTTATGGAACCATGCAGTCAAACCCTCCGAAATCTAAGTGGAATCCAACGCGGGGCCCCAGCTGGCACTCTGCACCCACCGCGTCAGGGCAAGTACCGCGGTTTTATGTCCACTGTGCCTTGTATGGATCTTCGTATATTCCAAAATACCAGTCCTTCCCCCAGACCCCCTGTCAGGCTGAAACCTGAACCACATCTCCCTCCCCTCAATCCAGCAGCATCTACTTCTCTCAGGGATTTTTTTTTTAACCCAAGCCCTCCTTCCTCCCTTGACCTGTTTGGCCTGGCCAGGCCAAGAGATGCACCTTCACTTTCACATTAAAATGACAGACACAAGCAGCAGAGTACAGGTCAACCTTTGACTCAACTACATGCCATTGTGTCAATTCAAAAGCTGGATTTCAGTGGATTTCAAAAATATAGTAGTTTCCTTGTGGACAAGTCTAAAAAATATAAAAGAAACTATAAAGTACTATTGGCATATAAACCAAATATGTCTTGGTGTACACAAATATAGAATGGTTATCACATAATCGACTAATGTTTTAATCAGGAGATAAAAAACATATCTTGTATAACTTAACACTACACATGACTACTAGATGTACATTTAAAAAATACTTAGACAGCAAATAGATGTGAAGCTGTCTAGATCAATGCCCCAGTCTCTTGGATTAGGAATTAATCCGCAGACTTTAGACAGCTTTTAAGTGTCGAGCCAACCAGCCAGTGGATATGTCAATGTTCTCTTTAAAGTCAAACTTTCTGAGAGGCTTGGGTAATTTGGACAAAGACAATTAATGAGAAGTTGTGAGATCTAGTTAAAAGACTGGTCTGCTAGGGCTTTTGTAAAAAGGAAACTTCACAAACTCAACAAACTTTTAACTAAAACTAAATGTTCTGCAAACAGCATGATCGTCTCTCCGTATTGCTGGCCCATATGCAGTTTAATTATCCAGTAGTTTTGTAACATGATTTTTTACCTTCTCAGCAACATTCCTGACAAAATAGCACATACCTGCAAGAATTATCTATTGTGAAGCTGAGCCAGACGGGTGATGAAACGTCTGTGTGATCTTTATCATGTACCTTTTTGGTAGATAGGCCCAGGTGAAAGAGCTTGAAAGGGGGTCTTTGTCATGAGGAGAGGCACTGTAATTCCAGGGTCACGACCTTCTCGAGAGCCCCCCTCATTCCACATGGAGGAAAGAAAGATTTTAAACCAACATGGTGCCTCTACCAGGTCTATGACCAGTTAACTATATTGGAATTTAAGTCAGAAGTTATGAGAAAAAATGTCCAGTATGTGGTGAAATCAAGTCACAGAAACCCTGAAACGTATCCTCTGCACTAATTTCCTGTGGCCATGTAGTCTAATTATCATCTAGTTTGTCATAAAGTTTAAGCTACTCTGAATGAAACTAGGAGGATTATTTGGTTTTGGTATTTTCAAGTGTAAAAGGACACACAAACCAGTGGTAATGCAGGTGAGTCAGAAAGTAGTGAAAGTATTTCAGGAATTTAAACAGCCACTTTCACAGCTGAATCAATAATCAGTGTCCTTAAACACAAGGAGGTGTACACAGTCCCACTGAGCGCTAACAGCCCGTTCAATTTGCTGTCAGGTCAAGTCATTATTGCTGGGTCATATAAAGAAAGATGAAGTTGCAGCTTGGAGGGGGCTTGGATAATGACTGTCAGTTTCCTACTTTATGCGTATCAACATTTATATATTAGTCTGAATGGAGTGAAACTAAAAGACTAAAGAAATGCAGATTATAAAATATGACAACTGCTCTAAAGACAAGACTACAAAGATTGGCTGATTACAGCATCCAGAACAAGCAACACTGATATGAGATGCTGAAGAAACTACTGCCACCATTTATAGCATCCGACAAGGGCTGAGAATGTATAACCACGACACACAGCAGAGAGCTGTGAGCAATCATTTCATATTCATCAGTGCAGTATTGTTGCAGATCTCTTTGCAGCAACGTTAGTGTTATGTCTCTGAACGCCAGGGCAACTTAAGTTACAGATCTGTGGAAATGTAAAGTAGGAGTCCTGAGTGCAGTTCAGCACCACACATCCTTTTTCTCCGGTGCTCCGACTGTATGCTGCCTACTGCCGTCTCCCAGCACACACAATAGGCCTCTGTGTGCACGGCCCGCGGAATGCTGCGAGATGGCAGGGCAGTGGGATAGCTGCATGGTGAGGATGGGGGTTGGTGGGTGAGGAAGGGTGTGGAAGCTCGGAGGATGAAAAGGGGGAGGTGGAGGTCGGGGGGGTGGGGTGGGGTTGAGGGTAGGGGAAGGCGAAGAGATGGCAGTTGACGGAAGGAGGGTGGCGATGGTGGGGCTGATCCTCCACTACTGTACGGGTGCACAGAGGCTCCAGGGGTCTAGAAGGTGTCTAGGTTTCGGCACAGTGACCATAGCAGAGGGGTGGCTGTGTTCCTCTGTGTACACACAAGCTGGTGATGGGAGGGTAGTCAACACACTGCTGGAGGAGAGCAGTGTACAAAGTGGCACGTATGAATAGTAAATGATGTGGATATTTTAAAATAGTCAAAAGAACGGAAGGACGGAAAAGATGCTAGTGGCTACAAGACACTCAAAGTTTACTGCTCCTTTAATAATGATTAAAACGCCACTTAGAGAAATGTTGAATGGATATTTTGCCTTACTATGATGAAACTGGGCAAATTCTAAGATTTTATTTTATAATGAAGTCTCAATAGACATGCTAGCCTCGGGGCAGTAATGCTGTTGGTTGCTGAATGGGGAAAAATATGAAGAAACAATTTTGCTATTATTGTCTGACTGTTGTGGCAGAAAATATTTTGAGGGTACAGGGGTCATGTCACTATTGAAATCTGAGAGCTTATTTGGTGTACAGTTGTCATTTTGGGACATCCAAGTGTCACATTGTTAGACTTGACTCAACGTCCATCAGCTCAAACTGTTATTTGCAGCTGATCATTAGCATGAAACTGTGGCAGCAACTGGATGTTGAGATGGTTGTGTTACTGTAACTGGACTTCACTTACAGTTTTTCTCTATTGGTTTGGCTCAATTCTTGAAACAGAAATTACATTCTCAAAATAACATGGACAAATCTCCAAACCACCTTGCAAATGTTCACAACAGAATGGCATTTCTCATTGCTTTCATCAAATTGCAAATGTCTTAGTACATGTCTCAAGTGTCTTAGTGCATCTTTGCAAATGGTTATGTACAAGTACCCTAGAGTTAGCACAATGAGCATACATTTAGCACATTTTCCAAATGAATAGATCTTGCTGATCTAAGCTGATTAGTTGATTCTCAGTTTAATGGTTGCTCTCTCCAAAACATGTCAGCATGATTTCACTGTGTAAATCATCATATGCACAATAGTCTGTTCAACTGTCAAAATTAGTCAACATACTGTAGGCTAATACCATGAAAACCATATGAATTTCTTGCAGCATTTCATAAATTCATGACAGTAATTGACAGTCAGGTGAAATTAGAACTTGACTAACGAAGGAGGAGTTCCTACATCTCAGATGACCAATCAATCAGCTATTTAGCCACCTGACTGGTGCTGTCTATGATTGTGAATGCTGCCAAACGCGTATATATAGAGCTTGGCTAGGGCCTGTACCTTTTGCAGTATAAACATGGAGGTACCTGGCCAAGAAAATGAGAGAGGACTGGAAGGGCCTCACCTCCCACACTATGTGATAGTGTGGGACAATGTCAATTTCCACCGAGGCCCGCTCATCAGGGCCTGGTTCACCAGGCATCCAAGGATGCTCATGCAGCTCCTACCTCCATACTCTCCCTTCCTGAATCCAATTGAGGAGTTTTTTTCCGCATGGAGGTGGAGAGTGTATGAGCATCGTGCTCAAGACCAGAGGTCCCTGCTCCATGCCATGGATGCTGCGTGTGATGACATTACAGGGGATCAGTGTAGGGGATGGTTGCGTCATTCACGCCGCTTTTTCCCTCGCTGCATCGCGAGGGAAAATATCCGCTGTGATGTTGATGAAAATATGTGGCCAATCAGAGCGCAGCGTATGGATGGTCAGGAGGATGAAGATGGTGGCCAGGAGACAGAGGGTGATGACAGTGATGACCAGTGAAAATGTCTCTACTCATTAAACTTTGTTTACTGCACTATAGGCTTGGTATATTTTTTCTGTTTTTTTGTGTTCATATTTCATACATGTACAGAGAACTGTAGGCCTATACATTTTGTTTTTACAGTACATAATCTTGAGTTACTTTATGTAGGCTATATGTGAATAAAAATGGTTACAATTTCCTTGGCAATATGAGTGCAGTGTGTGTGATGTCAAACTTTGGAGGCTGCTCTTACTGTAAAGTCCTTTTCTTAGGTTTTATACATCTCTGCCATAGTGACAAAACATCTAAGCATTTTGACTTGCAGTGCTCACAGAATGCCACAGGGATGATGCATTTTGGGGGCACTGACTACTTACATGAGAAAGAAGTTTGGTTTTGACACAAAAGTAAACTGTTTTGGGAGAGATATGAGGTTCTGCAGCTCATCCATGGTGTTATGCTGAACCATCCAGTTTATTTTTGGTAAAAGCACTAAGTGAATGCAAATGAGCCAAAAGCAATTGAGAAAGATCTTTGCCATTTTGATGGTACTGACACTTTACATGGTAAAGGAATCTAGTTTTGAAGCATGTGTGAACAGTTTTGGGAGATATATGCGCTTTTGCTAGTGAGCTGTAATGTTGTGCAGAACTGTAAGACTGTTTGGCCAAATGGTCTTATAGTTTTAAGAATGTAATTTCTGTTTCAAGAAATGAGCCAAACCAACAGAGAAAAACTGTAATAAAAGGGTACAAACAAAGTGTACAGCATGCAGGCACAGATAATCAACTGCTATCTTACAAACAGTTAACTTGTTATTAATAATGAGGCAAAAGTGCATCTGAGATTGACAGGCAGGGCTGTAGCCTGTGTAAATTTTTAGCTGAGGTCCACCGGTGGCCATGGGATAGTGAAGACAACTGGAGTCAGGAATTTCACTCGGTGGTTTTAGAGGGAGGACTCAAGCGATAACAAAAAGAGGTATTAGACACTTCTTAGACTATCTACATGCAACATACAGCATTTGAGCTACAGTATGTAGATGAAAAGCTAAAATGAACAGTGAACCCAGTGCTCACTGTTTAAATATAGCGCAAATCACCAATTATACATGCATGTTTAAAAGATTAATAGGACAGGCTCTGATTCTTTCTACTGAAATAATCGTATGTAAAAGGCTCTTTAGTCACTGTAATCATCTTGTATCTTGTCCACACTGCTGTACGGTACTATTGTAATTCAATCTATTCCATAGATAGATAGATAGATAGATAGATAGATAGATAGATAGATAGATAGATAGATAGATAGATAGATAGATAGATAGATAGATAGATAGATAGATAGATAGATAGATAGATAGATAGATAGATAGATAGATAGTGGTCAGTATCAAGTTATTACCATCCAGGCAGTGTAGTGAGTGTTGGGTTTAACTTAGGGATTTTATCCACTTTGTCTCTGAGATAATATTCACAGCATGAGTCCCAGACCCTGAAGGTCTTTCCATGATTTGGAAAAATAAGCATGCATCAGTCCCATGAAAATAGCTGTGTAATTACTGTTATGTGGCCAGATTGGGCTGATAAGGAGGATAAGTAATGTTTCCATAGAGCTTTAAATTGATTTACAACTGAAAGATACCTCCCACACATTGTCTAAACTAGCTGTCTTTATTAGCTTTGAAAAATGATATATAATCCTTCATATTTGTCCAGTACTTTTTAAGTTATTGGACGTCCATCTATGCCTTATTGGTTTGATAAAAAAAAATAATTTAAAAAACGTATTGGTCCAATCCTATTTAAAATGCTACTACCCCTTTAACTTCCTAAAGTCCCTAAACTGTCTGTCTAAATTGGTCTCTAAGCCAAGGCTTTATACAGACCTCCAGATTACTGAGCCTGAATCAAAGCACCAGACCCGGTATGTTTCTTTTCCTGTGTGAGGTGGAGGGGGGAAGAGGTTAAGTTTGTGCAGGCTTGGTGAGTGCAGCAAGGGGGGCTTTCTCACACAAGATGGAGGATGAAGGGACAAAGGTGGCATTCATTGGCCCAGGAATGGAAAACATTTTCTCCTGAAAACAGAGAAGCTACAACCGGCAGAAGTAGTGCGGAGAGGCCATGGGTTAGCATGCACCCCACACAAGCCTAAAAACGGAGATTAGACCACCGGAACCCACTAGGCCTCATTTATTTGGTAATGGAGATAATATCATGTCGGCTTAGTTTCTTTGGAAAGTGATGCCGCACAGTCTGCGAGAAGGAGAAGGACTGTTATCATCCAGCTCTTTCAGCATATCCTAAATTATTTAAATCCTCTCCTTCAAATATATAATAGATAAAGACAGACAGAGATAAACAGCAAAGGATCTTCAGCCAGTTCTTAAAATATGGGAAAATACCAGGTCAGCCGTTGCCATACTGAGGAATAATATGTAGAATTGTTATGCTCCACACTGCGTGTCTCACAAAGCACCTGACATCAAAGACAGGAAGCCAGGCTTCAGATTAATAAAAAATAAAAAATCTCTTTCTCTCTCATGTGCATAAATACACGTTGATTAAAATGTGTTTGAAGACTAGATAAACATACCAAGAGACCGTCGAGGGAGGAAGGATCTCAGACACATGACTGTGATGTGTCCGACTCCTTAACAGAACAACAGACTCGGAGAACAGAGAGAACTGACCTGAGCAGAGGGTCCTGGAGTGAGTACGCCACCTAGTGGACAAGATATTAAGATTTCAGTGCATCAGTGTGGGGAACTCACCAGGGGGTGTCACCATCTCACAGCACTAGAAACTATTCTTGGGCTGTTCCTTTATATTCATTATTTGTCATACAACTACAACAGATTTGAGGCAGTTCACAAAAGATATATCGCAAAATACAGCAAATTCATCATTATTATTATCATTGCTGTTCTTTTGATTAACACAATAATCATTAATAAAAACTACGCCTCATTTTCTAACTTCACTGCACGTTTAATAATTATTGTTTATTTCATCTTTCAGTTTGAAAAGAACTATACTCACTAGTCAGTTCATTAGATATAAAGTACTCTAATATTAAGAGTTCTGCACTAAATCTTAGCGTCATGAAGGTTATGGTATTTAATATTTGTTAAAATAACTGAGGTAGCTGTCAACATGGTTTCATTTTAGGAGCTGTGGCTTGGATTGTGTTATATCAACACATGCGTCTAATATTCTGACTACACATTGTAGTCACAGTATTTAATTCAATCCAGTTTAACAGCAGCACAAACTACATCCTCCAAAATTATTATCCTGTTGAATTACCACCTTTCTGATGCTGTTTCAAAATAAACTGAACTGAAATGGTATTTAGTGTAGGGCTGTTATATTATAATGTATCTGGATTCACTACATTTCCTAATGAATTAGTAAGTGAGTGCATATTGCAGTGTATTTTATTTATTTTTCAGTTACAAAACGTTGAATACACTATAATAAAGGGGATAATATGTGAAGTGTGTTTTTCTCTTTTACTTGGTATGTATGTATTTATTTATTTATTTTAGGCAGAAGCTGCAGTAGCAACAGCAGTATTAGTCATACCTGGCAGGGTAAATCAAAGACAAACACCACTTTCATTTCGGTAGCTGCTGGTCATTGACCCCACCATGCTGCATGTGTCACAGACACGCCCCTGAGCAACAGCCTGTACATGATCCACTCTGCAAGACAGCAGCTGCTATTAAAGCTCCCAGGATCTAGGAGCACTGGTCACTGTCATCTCTGAACGTCAACAATAAAGGGTGGGCAAACCGAGCGTTTCTGAAGATTAACCACTTTTCAAAATGCACTGTCTGAAGAGAAGTCTGAGGACAGCTAACCCGGGAGTCTTGCAGCTTTTTAAAAATGCAGGGAGAGCTGGAGCCGACAGCCTTGTTTTGTCCCGGACTCAGCTACCTGTTCCTCCCCCCTGCTGGGCCCTAGCATCATCCCACACTCACAGAGCCTTTCATCAGCGGCAGGGCTCTGATGTAGACCAACCACATCCCAAGTAGGTCAAAAGGATTCTTAACAGTTCTCTGCCAATTTATTACTCCATATTTTTTAGTTTTCCAATAGTCCTCCCACATGTAAGTTGTCTGGCATAGCTAGCATATCTTCTTAATTGGTTGTTATAATGAGTTAAGCTACTAGTGACGGCTGACCACATAATTGGACAAATCTATTTCTAAAGAAAGTTTCAAGGTTTAGAATTAAACCTTGAAACTTAAAAGTTTGACATTTTCAAGATTACTTACCGTTTTACTTGAGATGAAGAGATCTGTCAGTTGAAATGTGAAATGACCGCCAAGGTGATAGGTAGGTGTAGCCTAGCTTAGCTTAGTATAGCGATTGGAAACAGCTGGACTGATTATGTTCAAATATGTAATAATATTAATATTAATTATGTCTATATATTCAACCAAAAATGGAAAAAACAAGATGTATGATTTTTATGAGTTTATATTGTAAAGTCAAGCGGTTCAACCGATATACTTAGGTTTCAACCGAGTTTCCACCGGTTAACTTTGCTAAAATCAAAACACTCAAATTATGGAAGAGAAATATGTTGAAATATGACTTATCAAAAATTATATCATTGCCACCAACTAACTTGTCAGACTTGTGGCAGCAAAATGTCATTTTTGCAATTCCCTATTAATTAACACATAACATAGCATTTAAACTAATTTTATTGTGAAGATTGTGGTCAGTAACAATACATTTGCCATTGTTTTTGTCCCTGACCATGTTATTGACATGAACTTTGACACTGCTGATGGTTTTGACGTGAAACATTGGCATTCGTCCATTTCTCAAGGTTACAAATTCCGTGTTTGTTTGTTTTGACAGAAGTAGGTTGATGTCCAGTATGGAAGACCTACTTTTCTACACCATCACAGATGGCAAAGAGATGATTCTTCTTTCCCAGTTCATCTCTGTGAGTCAACAGCATATTCACACTTTCTCTGTCACGCTAAGGACTGTTTTGACTTTCTGTGCTACATAAACACACTCTCCTTCAGTGCTGTTTATGTTTCTCCAAAGCACCTTTGACTTGAATGAGCCAAAACTAACCTTGGTGAATGACAATAATAGCCCACAACAAGAATTCAGAGTGTCTCCAGCTGACTGCAGATTTAAGTTTCAAAAGTGTTTAGGAACTTTCTTGTGTAATTGTTCTATATATAGTAGGTGAGGGCCAAAGTCATTACCATGATAGAGCACCATTCACTTCTCATACTGAAGTTTAATCATTTTGGGGCTTTAACTACAATATTATCTAAACTTATGCCTAATTTGTACTTTGTAATTTTATGATGATCTCACTTGGTTAAAATCATTTAATGAAAAAATAATTAAAAAAATAACTGAGCTCAGCAACAGTACACAAACATTGGCCTTGACATGACAAGCCTCTGTGGACCTACAACAAAAGCTAAACACTAAGGAACACAGACTATGTTAGTTTTGTTTTCTCTGATAAATCATCTCTGACAAACTGCGCTGGTAGTTTTTAGTCAGTCAATTATAAAACGGCAGACATCTGGTGACCTTGGTGTCTATGGAAACTTGGGCATTTTAAAAAGTAGGATGCATTTAGGAGAAGAGGCGTGTGTCAACACAGGCGGCTTGTTGTTACACCACAGATGATTGAATGCACTTGCAGAGGTGACCCAGGCATGATGAAATCACCATTTAGTATCCTTTCACGCAAAGAAAAAAGAAAAAAGGTCTTTAACTCTTAACAGGCTCATTGTCAAATAATATTTTCTAAAAAATAAATTATTCAATAGCCAAGATTAGGATAAATTAAATATACATTTTCTAACCTAAACACGTGTTCCAACTTTCTTTCAGAAAATAATACTTTGTAACATAAACTAACGCCTGGATACTGTAAGGTGTGTATAGATAATAATGATAACCTTTTAAAAAATGATTAGAATAGAAGAAAAAGAGAACCAGTTAATATTCATGTATAGAGAACCATGGAAGTTTGGTGGACGTGCTTTGTTTATAAAATGAATGGAGTCTGGAACTATTTGACTAATTTGACTTCAAGCTCCACCTAACAGTGTGCATTTAAAAGTTAACATTGATTTTATAGAGATTAATTAATTTGGGTCGCTTGATGATTTCATCAGGTGTATTTTTCCAGTGGAGCTTGTGCTTATCTGTGTCTCTTATGTATTATTTCTCTGTTTGTATAGGCAAAACTGCGCTCAATCCAAAATGTAAAACTTTCTCGCACAGTTGAAGGACAGAAATCTAAAATATGGCCAGGATTTTCAACACCTTAACATTTCCCGCCCTGAAGCAAAGTACAGTCAGCAACTCGGCATCAAGCTTACATTCATGTGCTTGGCCTGTCCACTCACTGACTCAGTTAGCAGATGAGAGGAGTGAAAAAAAGAGCATCTCTGGTCAGGAGGGCTGTGCACATGGTGTCCCCAAAATAGATATACCTCACGGTTCATAGAGTGAATTACGAGAGGGATTCCAGTCTGTCTTGCATTTCCACCTCAGTCACTTGGGAACTCACCTGAGCCTGTGAAATAACCTAACTATATTTTCCATCGGCACATGGTGTTAGGGTTAGATACATCATTGGGTACGTGATATTCTGCTAGTCGATATTGCATTACAACAAGACTCTAAATGTCAGGTATAGTTCGCCACTTGTGACCTCTTCCTTTTTTTCCCCGTGTATGAATTTGCTCAAACATATCTCATTTCATCACTCCACAGGCGTTGAGAAAAACAGGTTTGTTAACATCTGACCCACGGCTGCGTGACTGTGTCCGTCGCATGCGACAATCCACACGTGATTCTATCGGGCCGGTCATGATGGACAAGAAGCTCTTTAGAAGGTGAGAAAAGCTTTGTTTATTTATGGCGACACAGTTTCACACACAGATGCTCAAAGGGGGGCATTGAACTTCATGTGAAAAGTAGGCAGAGCAACTTCAACGCACGCATTTTTGCCAGAGAAGATGGATGGTTTGAAACGGTAGTGAAAGAAGTGTAAACTGGTGTTAATTCTAATGTGAAATTAAAAATGAATCATTAATCTGAGAACATTCTCAAATAAATGTGAAAACATGCACAAGTTGTACGTTTAGGTTCGGGCTTTTCATGTTTACGTTTACGTAACAGAGGTAATCTGTGGTTAATGCTATTTGAGTCCAAGAGACTGACAGAGACAGGCGTTTTATGGCTGACAGCTGCTGCCAACCAAATTCATGTGCATGCATGCCAGCCAAAACAGCAGAGGGTGTGGGACGACAGAGGAGTCTCTGGGGCTGTTAATGAAAGGGCATCATTCTGGTTGAGATCCAGAATGCGGCAATTACACGAGTAAGCTCAACAGATCTGTCTCTCTGGGAAGACTGTTGCCCAAATAGGAGGTTATCATTTCCTCACGGACATGTGTAATCCGCTCAAACTTAATTGGCCATGCCGGACTTTCTTTACTGGTATGCTTAAATTTGTGAGATTATTCATTCTTGAAGAACACTCAAGGGTACGCTATAAATATGCTACTAGGAATAGAGAGAGCTATCCCTTTATATTTTTAAGGAAGTGACCCCACATGAATAATGCACATGTCTCTCCACTCTCTTGCACCCAAAACCATCACGCTAGCATTGGCTTTAGTGAAGACTCCAGACCAGATATTTTGGTTAAGAACAGCTGTGACAGAATGTGCATACCCACACTGCTGACCAGTTATAGCTATGAGAATCTGTAATAACTATTGGGGCGTGCTCATAGAGGTGAGTTTGTTTACTCGGGTGTTACTTGCACAATCCAGTCCGACAAATAAAGTGATGAAAGCCCATTAAAGAGTTTCAGAACAGTTTCAGGCAGAATTAGGCTCAGTGATTGAAGCCTTTGATCTATAGACTTTGACATAAAATAAATAAAGTATCTATCCATCTCTAGCTATCTGTCTGTCTGTCTGTTACTATCTAAAACACTTTTGATAAATGCTTTGACACATCGACACAATTGCAGAGTGAAAAGGCAAAGGGTAAGAGACTCATATTTCAGAGCATGGTGTTCTTATTCTATAACATGCAGCTATGAGCATAACTCAGTGTGAGATAGTTACTGTTAGCTTAACATTGTGCATCTGTTACACTGTACTTGTTTACTGGCACTACTTAATACCGGTACTTAATACTATTAGTCATATATGTGCGTTGAAACGTCTGCTGAAAAAAGGCCTATTATGCTGTGTTTGTTTGGCTTCTATATAAAGGTTAATTTATGGGGGACATGTATTTTGAATGATAAGTGGATTATTCAAAACAACCCGGACAATTTCTCTTGAAAGACATGTTTCTGCTGAAACATTTAATTGTGAATATTAAATACTGCAGTGTGAGATTGTAAAAGGTTATACCTTAAACCCTGTGAAATGAAACGTTATGAAAAGTTATCCGCACAGCCAGATACCCCCAGGAGAAAGGGTTTCTGTTAAGCTTCCTTGAGACATTTAGATTGTAGTTAGTGGTATGTACACTAAATAAAATTAAAATAATTTCAGATGAATGTTTTAGAGTCAAACAAAAAGTTACTTCTCTTCCCCCAGTGAAGTTCTAGCTCAGCATTTGCCATTTTATTACTAGTAACATTTGGTACCGTAAATGTTTTAAGTGTTCTTAAATTCTCCTTAAGATGTCACTTTAATCTTGTTTCGTCTTGCAGGTGTGTGGGAAACAACATCATGTTGCTGACTAAAGCCTTCAGAAAAAAATTTATCATCCCTGATTTTGAAATTTTCACTCATCAAATCAGTAGGATGTATGATACCGCCCAGCAGCAGGAGGGAGGACAGGCGAGTAACAGACTAACACACATACTGATTCAGCTCATTCATCGCAGCACACTCTCATGTGTTTCATGCCTTCATGCAGGTAGCTGATTACATTCCTCAGCTGGCTAAGTTCAGCCCTGATCTCTGGGGTGTGTCTCTGTGCACAATCGATGGACAGAGGTACAGTCGCAGCCACATCCTAAACTATCTTTCCATCCAGAAAATCACCACTGTGTCTACTGCCACACTAACACTCCTCCATTTTTTTGTTTTGTCTTGTATCTGTGCTTCCCCATTTCACCGTCATGTCACACAGACAATCAGTGGGTGATACCAAGGTTCCCTTCTGCCTGCAGTCGTGTGTGAAGCCCCTGGAGTACGCCATCGCTGTGCATGAGCTTGACAGTGAGCATGTTCACCAATTTGTGGGCAAAGAGCCCAGTGGATTCAAGTTCAACAAACTGTCACTAAATGAAGAAGGCAAGTGATCTATGTAATCAACTCACATTATGAGACCAAGACTAAACGAGACCAAGCAGTAACAATAATACTGAGTACAGATGATAAATCCTCAGCCAGTTAGTCAAATGTTCAAACACTACAATACTGACGTGTTCTACTCAGTGATTGGCAACAAGTGTGTAGGTTACATGACCACAGCAAATAATTTTAATAACATAAGAAAGGGTAAAGATCATCTGTAAAACATTTATTGTCCAAGACTTTTTGTGCACAGTGTGGTCGGACGCGTTTTTTGACTCTCTGAAGTTGTGTGTCGATCTCATCTTACCATAACTATTGAGACATTTTGGAAACTCTTAGGAAATTACTTATGTATAATTTCACTGACTGATGTTGGTAATAACGTGGAAACAAGACATTATTTCATTAGAGACAAATGTTGTCCCGGTGGTCATTTACTCAGATTGCGTAACATTTTATCACTGCAGCTTTTCAAGCCTTTTGTCATTACATACTCACCTCTGAAGCACACCAGACTGTACTGCATGTGTTCAGACGTTACACCCGAGTCCCCCCGATGAAATACACCTTCTAATCTCAGCAGTTTATTGCTCTTGTGGTTAGGGGCTAATCAGCGATAACATGCTCTCATTTCTTGCGCAGATAAACCACACAACCCCATGGTGAATGCCGGAGCCATCGTCATCAGTTCTTTAATTAAGGTAAAATCTGAAGGCTCATCAGCTCTCAATACACTGAGATCATAATAACAGATGCTTCCTGAATGCAGAGGTTTCATTTTAGAGTACACACACAGAATTGTATCACATAGTTAGAATAAATTAGTCTTTATCTAAAACAAAGCTAAAACAAATTCAGCTAACTAGACTTGCTGGCGTTTTCTTTAAGACATTTCACCACAGATGGCTGCTCAAGGTTTCTTCCTATTAAAAGGGAGATGTCCTTGCCGTCTTCAGGCTTGCTCTGGGGGTTTCAAGCCGAGTTTCAGACCAGATTATGAGTCAATTTTTATATTATTGATGCTATATAAATAAAATTCAGTTCTATGTGAACGGTAGGGAGGAGAACCTAATCAGTATATGGCTGTGGTTAAAAACAGATTCGAGAGAACTTCTCAAATGTTTCCCTCTTCACTTTCTTCTGTGTGTTCTTGTTGTAGTCTCTCATCAGAGCCCAGTGCAGTTGGAAGTGTAAATAAGTTATTTTAAATGTCTTCAAATGTAATGTTGATGATCAGATTCATTTCTATGTTAAAACAATCCACCATCAACAATGATTTCTATCACAAGGCTGTAAAATGGTTGCACATCTCATCAGGTTCATGAATAAAACACATGATCCTCACATTTCACTTGTTTTAGATTTGAAGCATGTGATTCTTCAGTATAACCATCATTCTTGCAGCACCTCACTTGAAGCTTCTACGTTTATTTGAAATTACACAACATGACATTGCCACTATTTGCAATCTGTGTATATTAGCAATTCCCTTCTTAGTATAATATTAAGTAGAAAGACTTATGTGACAATGCTGTAGGCTGTATACACTGAACAAACTCACTCCTGAAGTTTGACGTCATTAACAGGTTACACATACGTAACTTGTCGCTTATTGGCTGGTCACTATGTCCTCATATCGACTGGACTATGGTCGTGACCATCTGACCGAGTTCCTGTCAAAATTATCTCTGAGCTTTGCCTTTATTGTGGGGGTGGATTTTAGTCATATATGGATTTCCTCTTTAGAGATTTTTTGGAGTTCCAGAGTCACGGCTCTTCTTATCAAATGTAGGTTTAGCAGTGAGATAGGGAATATATATTTGGAGGTGACAGCAGGGGTGTGTGTGTCCCTCTGGCCAATTACAGCCCCCAGAAAAGAAGGTGTGTTAGGTGTGAGAAGGGGGCCAATGTTTGTTTGAACATACAGTAGTTTCTATACTGTGTTTACATAAGATTTAAATATATACTGAGGAGGTCATTTACTTAAAATCATAGCCTGTGCACAGAAAAGAAAAGTTCAATGCTAAAAGGTGGTATACGCTGTGTTTTACTTTCTGCAATTTTCATGCCCGGACCAGAATATCTGTATCTTCAATATCTTAAATGTCACAAATTCACCGTCATTCAAAAAGTAGTCGCAATAAGGAGAGAAGCTATCTGAAAAGACATAAAACCAACTATTTTATCGGCTATAAGTTTCAGCCTCAGGTCTTCACATTGGCTCGCTGTCTAATCTCACTTTTAACCTTTCTAGGTAGACTCATTAAATATAAATGTAACTGCCATTCCTTTCTGGCAACTTTACAACCTGGGAATGATCCTTTACTAATCCATGAAATTCAAGCACGGCCAAAAACAGCCCCCTGGCCAGAGTGAAGACACTGACACGTGGACTGACACACTCAGGCACCACAACATGTGCACGTCATTCCCTGACGTCCACCCAAGATTGGACTCAGTAGTAGGCTTCAGTGTCAAAGTACTGAAACACTGCCATCTGTAGGGACTGAGTGACTCTGGTCAGCCTATAAAACAACTTCTTTCTCCCCTTTTTTTTCACAGCCTCATTCAAACAAGGCCGAGAGGTTTGACTTTGTAAGTAAATGCTCTTTAATTTCAGTCTTTTTTAATTCTACTTTGGTCTCAATACTGAACTACCTCTAATTATGTTATTGCAGGTGATGGATTTCTTGAAAAGCATGGCTGGTTCTGAGTATGTGGGCTTCAGCAACGCAACGTGAGTAAAGTGTTTCAGCAAATGCAAAGAGATAGTCCTCTGAGTTTTCTTTTGAAACTCTGCTTTTCATATCTTCTGACAGTTTCCAGTCAGAGAGGGAGACAGGTGATAGGAATTATGCCATTGGTTATTACCTCAAGGAAAAAAAGGTTTGTGTTAAATTACTTCAAATCACTTCAAATGCGTATTCAGTGTTTTTGCCTCAGTCCTGACACTGACCCTCATTTGTTCAGTGCTTTCCTGACGGTGCAGATATGATGGCAGCCCTTGACTTCTACTTTCAGGTGAGACCTGATACCTATAATTAGTGTTTTAATTAGTCATTAGCAGAGTGGCCTTATGTCAGTCTACAAATTCTGCATAGATGACCGTGAATGTGTACACACAGACGTCCGCGGTGTCATGATGATGACTCCTTCTGACCCCGGTGTTTAAATCTGTTTTCTCTCTGGTTGTGACGGTTTCATTTTTCCATTCTAGCTGTGCTCCATAGAGGTAACCTGTGAGTCAGGAAGTGTCATGGCTGCCACACTGGCCAATGGGGGTATTTGTCCTATAACAGGCGAGCGTGTTCTGAGCGCCGAAGCAGTTCGCAACACCCTGAGTCTCATGCATTCCTGTGGCATGTACGACTTTTCCGGACAGTTTGCCTTCCACGTGAGTCTCTTTATTTTCTTTCAGCATTTGCCTGGCAGCAGGAGTAGTCATGAGAAGTTGCACCAGGCCTCACACATTTTGTTGTTTCTTGTTGTTTAGGTGGGCCTGCCTGCTAAATCAGGTGTTTCAGGTGCTGTACTGCTGGTGGTCCCAAACGTCATGGGTATGATGTGCTGGTCACCACCGTTAGATCGACTTGGAAACAGTGTCCGTGGTATTCACTTCTGTCAGGTAGGCTATTGGCAGTTTCTTATTTCTAACATACACAGACAGTGAAAGGCAATGTGTTTTAGAGCTAGACAAGCTTTGTAATTAGTTTTGAAGATCAGAATATGTTTATTAATAACAGAAAATCAGCATGAGGCTGAATGTAAAACTAAATTAATCAACTTTATGTGATTGAGTCATGCCTGTTACGTATTATCTAACTTTTGATTCACTAGGAGCTCGTGTCTCAATTCAACTTCCACAATTACGACAACCTGAGGCACTTCACTAAGAAACACGACCCGAGAAGACGGTCAGATGACGATCCAGTAAGTTCAGTGCAACAAGTTTACAGCAGATGCTTCAATCCCTGTTCAGGCTAGTTACAAACGTTACTGCTTCATGGGTTGGTTTAAAATATAACAGAACCCTAAAACAATGCAGATACAGTGTTCTTGTAGAAGAACCAGTCCCTTCTCATAACATTTGCATTTTGCTTCATCAGAACAAGTCAGTGGTAAAGCTGATGTTTGCAGCATACAATGGTGATGTCCCTGCTCTAAGGAGGTATGGCCTTTCATTTTATATGGTACTTAGTTTTATATGGTGACATTTTGGTGAATACAGTTATGTGCTGTCTTGACAAGAGTTTTATAAGAAGAGTGTTGTGTATAAGGGCTGTAAATAGAGAGAATCAGCCTAGTCTTACTCTGTCCAAAGTTTAAAATAATCTACCTGAGAGCATTGAACTGTTCTTTTGTGTTAAAACATGTCTGCTGTCGCGTAAAAGTTGTTTACTTGTGTAATTGTAGAGATTCTTTATGCAGCACTGTTACCCTTTTCCATCTCACAGGTTCCAATAACAGTACGCTGTCTTCCCTCTCCTCTGTCTTTGTTATTCCTGCAGATTTGCCCTTTCGGCTGTGAACATGGAGCAGAGGGACTATGACTCTCGCACAGCGCTCCACATCGCTGCTGCAGAAGGTGACATTTTTCATTATTAGCTCATTCTTTCCTCAGTAACCTTAACTTGGATATTCAGACGAGTAAACCAGACATGGCATTTACATTACACTGTTTTGTTTTTCTGTTTTTGCCCACTTTTTTTCTTTCAGGTCACGTGGAAGCTTTAATCTTTCTGACTGAAATATGTAAAGTGAATCCCCACTTGAAGGACAGGTGAGGATTTAAACATAAACTCATTCATCTCAAGAGATTGAAAAAGGTTAGAGCACGCCCATCTCCATAATACTAACTCTAAAATCCATCTCCATTTCACACGGTTGTCTGTCAGATGGGGGAACACACCTCTGGATGACGCCATCCACTTTGGCCATGATGTCATTGTTTCAGTCCTGCAGAAGTACGAGCATGTGTACGCTGACAGTGACGCCACAAGCAGCGCAGAGGAGCAGAAGACCACGCTGGATACCATGAAGAGCATCGTGTAAACCATGAGGGACTGTGAGGGTTTGTGGAAGAAATGTTTCTATTGTATAACACAGGAATGAAAGGACACTGGAGAGAAGTGATGAATGAATGAATTAGATGTAGTATGATTATGTGAGCTTTATCTTTTGTGCTGCTGAAAAACTATGCTTTTCTGCAGACTCTAATGTAATATAAAGAGATAGTACTATATAAACAAGAAGTGTTGCCTGTGTGAAGAAGCATTATAGTCATTTACCCCATAATTTGTGTTGACATATTAATGCGTTTTTTCCGCTGCGCTTCTAATTAATAGATGCCGCTGAGATGTAAATATCTGATATACTGGCATATTTATTTAATAAATATTGTATATTCTGTCATTAATATTGTATAAAAGAAGGTGGTACACTTCACATGTAAATATTTCCAGAGATGTTTTAATTATTCTACCTCAACAGGAGGTGTTTTTATTGCGTACATATCAGAACAGACTGTTTCATTTGTGTAACTCTTTATATGAAACAGGATTTTCATATTCTTACACAAATGGTCGTTGTATTCTAATTTTTGTTTGTTTATATGCAGTTGTGTCTTTATTTTTTGGTAGATTAAGCACATGTTTACATGTGCGTCATATAACCAGGATACTGGTCCTGTGCCCATGCTAACACATTTACTGTAGTTCACACCAGTTGATTAAGGCTCAAATTTATTCGCTGCTGATACACAGTAATGTTTTTGTTTTTTAATGTCTCTTGCTTCATTAGTATGGGCTCTTTTTATTGGTCGTTTGTTATAAAAACATCAGCTGGGGATGATTATCACTAATTATGTGTTGCAAACTATACACAGGTGTGGTTGAATTGAATTCTGCTTGTTAGTATGCAGCCTAACATGAGAAGATTGTACTGAGCCACGTGTGCACCTGAGTTGCAATAAAGCGCAATATACACAGTATTCTGATGTTTAATCATTTCAGATTAACATATTTTATCATCTTTTATTCCAATTAACTGGTAGTGAAACGAGTCCTCAACATGGCTTCAGTCACAGTAAACGATGACCCTGCTTTAAATGAGAGAAGTGAAAAGGCAGTTGCAGTGATTTTAATAAACAATATACAGTATGAACATGAAAAAGGTTTTGCGTTGGTTTAAGCACGGCAACGGTGGATAATGCATTCAGGTAAAAGAACAACTGGCAGTTAATGTTCCTCTCAACACCAGGCACAAATCCTTTTCACAGCAGTCAGTCTGAGAGGTAATACATGAGGTACACTCAAAAACAGCGTTTGATACGATAGCCTGAGGCTCGATGACATTCACAAAGTATGAACTTACATCGTTAAAAGAAATGACAATGATCAGCTGGAGCACTGAAAAATTAACCATCACCTGTAATTAAACTATAAATGATTCCCACGGAGGATATTGCTTTCTGTACTGCAAGATTATTAAAGATACAGTTGTGATAAGTGTTGCCACAGTACAACACCTAGCAATCTGCCTGTCAGGGTTGTTTACAATCATTACAGTTGATGGTGCTTCACTGCAGGCCTTCAGGTTCTTCCAGACCAGAGTGTGTGAGCAGCTCCCCATCCCAAAGTCCAAACGCAGGGCAGAGAGGAGCCTTGAACTGAGCCCTGAGAGCATGAGTGATCCTGCGCTTCTCGACGTCCACCAGCCCCAGGAACCCCGCTTCATAGTCAAGCAGGATCCCCACACGATCCGGTTTGCCCACCAGCGTCACAGGAGCTATCTTGTTGCTGGTCATGGCGAACCATTTCCGCTGGGCGTAGCCGAACACCCAGGAGGAGCTGTTGGTGCCCACGCAGTCGTCCCTGGACATAAGCGCTTCAGCCACGCCTAGGCGAAATTCTTGAGACTTTTTAACTGTCACCTCCCAGTAGTGTCGTCCGCTGCTGATCTTCTCATCGCCGAACACGACGGCCCAGTCTCGGAAGCGCTCAGGGTTGTTCTGCACGTGGCTGGGGTCCAGGCCCAGAATGCGGTAGATGACACCTGTGTCTTTCTTGAAGAGGTCCAGACTGCTGTGGGCTGTTCTATCATCCAGCCTGAACTGCAGATCTGCAGAGTGTAACACATCAGGGATTCACTGTATCATGAGCTTTAACATAAACGTAGATCAGCTTTACTGTTTGTTGTCTGCATTTCACCCATCCATCTGTCCACACATGGAGCAGTTTGTAGCAGAATGACAAGAACAAACTAAGAACTTGTCAGACACAAGTATGACTGAAAACATTAATTGCTGCTAGAATGTGCTTTAACTTCAATCTGGAAACAGTTGTTAAAGTGTGTCATTGGCAAACTCGTCATGGTAAAAGAGAGTTACAGTCAGAGAAGAAAAACAAAACAAAACAAAAAGCAGATCTTATGACTCACCGTCTAATTACTACCAGAGAGAAGCTCATGGTGGTTTCAGTAAAAGACAATCTAATCTGCTGTAAGCTATGTAGTGAAGATGATTAATGTTTTTGGGAAATATCGCACTTATTATAAAAGTCTTCACTTGAACTTGACAAAGATCTGTTACACTTTGGTATTTGAACAGTTTTTAAAAACCTTTCTCATGAAAGCTCTGCAGCACTGCAGCTCCTGCCTCTGATTAACTTCTATATATTACCGTGACATTATGCATTTGTATTTTTACTGAGCTTTATTCTTTTAGTTTTCTGCATCCACATGTATCCATTTCTTCACTGTGCTCTGCAGCTGTGCCAGGATGGACAGGCTATAACAGGAACAGCTCACAACAATAACAAACATCGGTCATTAGCTGTCAAGCTCGGCTGGGACGCTGACCTCTGAGCCGCAGACTCTTAACTCAGACGCAAACATTTCTTTAAATGTACAAAACGAAAACTCACTATTCCCCGTCGACGTGGATATGTAGCGTACCCTCGCCGGCAGGCTTGCAGCCCGCCTAGGTCTGGATGATAGCGAGGAGACAGTCCGTCCTGCCAGGCGACAGAGACGAGCTGCACTTACAGGCATCGCCATGTTTTTCACTCCTCCTCTCACATGTTTTTAGTTCCTTCTGTTTTGTCAAATGCAGCCGCAGCGCGCTCTGCCGCCCCCTGCAGCATCGGAGAGGAACACCGACACCAGCCTGCCAAAAACATTCATCAACATCAGCACCACGGACAGCAGCCCGTCAGGTTCTCAATCAACCCAACATCTGCAACAACAGCAAGTATCCACTATAACGCATCTAATATTATACAAAAATCAGCCACAACATTTAAACCACTGCAAGGAGAAGTGAATAACAACGACCATCTTGTTGGTCACAATTCAATTCAATGTTCTGATGGGAATCTTTTGGACATGGCCTTTGTGTGGATGTTACATAGACATGTACCACCCACCTAGACCAGATCAGGCAGCCCCATGACACTCCTTGATGGCAGTGGCCACCCCCAGTGGGATACAGCCTGACACAAGCACACACACAAAAATGGTTTAGGAACAACTCAAAAAACATGAAGTCAGTGCATCGTTGGGATGCACTGGAACAAGACTGATCCACAGAGGGCACCTCCTCAATCAAATGGGTTTGGAAGTACAACACAATATTAGGCATCATCAGTGTACATATAATGTAATGAACTTTGATTACAAATATTTGAAATACAAAAACACTACATTTGTGTCAGTGTGGAACATTTGCAGAGGAAGTCTTTGATAAAACACTGGGTTTCAGTCAAAAATAACATAACATTAATAGTCTGTGTGATTAAAATTTAGAAATATACAGAAATGTTGTATCCCAACTTGTTACTGCACAATAAAACTGAAAATTCTGTTCTGCTGTGAGGAATTTTGATCACTTGTGCCTAAAATATGTTTATTATCCCGTTTTTTTTTTTGTCAATTGCTAAACCCATCTCTAATGAACATGACTTCAGTATGAAATAAACAACAAACCATGGATTGTAATGAAGTAGCCCTTTGCAAATAACATTTTCTTGGAGTTCTAAAATTAGCTGAACTCTGGCTGACTAACCAAAATAAATATTTAAAGGATATGTAAAATCTCTCTCGATACTGCCATGAGCTACATTTTCCTGAAGATATACTGAATCATTTATCTATTTCCATTTCATTTAGTTTAGTTATGTAGTTGGTAAATAAAAGTGGTCACATTTTATTTACATAAAGATTTGCTTAAAATTCATAAATACATAAAATTCGATCATTTCATTCATTTCTGCATGACCAGCGCTGTTTATGTGGGATCTGATATTGGAACTGCTCCTGGCCACAGTGGAGAATGTAGCACGACTTTTAATGTCACAGATGAGGATTTTTCCTTTCATGCTGATGTGTTTAGGTTGGGTAATGCATCTTTCATGACATGTGATAAATATTTTGTGATATTAACAAAGCTTGATTTAGCCTTGTTGCACAGCCAGATCCATTTTTCACGCCACTATCCAGCCAGGGACTAAATGTCGTTGCTTATTCATGGTTCCAATCCCAACGTGACACATGACATTGTTTTTTCTTTGCCCGCGCTGCTGGTAATGATTTTGTTTTGGACAGAAGCTGTTTAAAAATGTCTTTCTCTCTTTGTGACAGCGAGATTTTGAGAAAAATATGGCACAAAAATAGCACCGTACCTCACTGTGCATGACATAACATGACTCATTAACTGTAACTATGTAAAGATGGATGTGGATTTGGAAACTCACTGTGGCAACTCTGACTGTTACCATCGTGTTACCATCTTGTATGCAATACAGTTTGTGTGTGTATTTCTTTCTTCTTCTTTCTTTCTTTCTTTCTTTTATTTTTCCTTTCCAGGTATGCACCTTTGATTTTCGTGCCATGCAATAATAATAAAAAGAAATCTTGAAATGGTCAAACAGCTGCAATCTGAGTGAAGTGAGGCAAGCCAGTGAAGAATTTATTTTTAGATTGAAGTCTGGTGGGGGCCGCCTCACTTTTGGTGCGAGCCTCAAATGGCCATTTGAGGAACTGCAGTTTTTGGTTTTTAGCTTCATTTTTTCAAGCACAGAATTTGCAGCACTGCTATACTTTTAATCTCTTTGTTTTGGTTTTTGTGGCATCTGTTTTTCTGTTGATCAAATTGGCATTTATAAAAGAAACTAGAGAGCAGTGGATGTTTGCCAGACAAGGACGTTTTAATAAAAGACACCAAGGTACATTATGGGAAATGTAGGATCCATTTAGTTTAATTAGTCCTGATTGTTTCAGCCTCTACCCTTCTTTCTCTCTTATAAAGAGTTATTATGTAACAAATAAGGCAAGGAGTTTTAATGTGTAGGGCAGAAGAAAATGTCAGTATTGCACCATACACCATAGCCCAACCCCCTACAATAACAATAACAGTATCTCTCTCTCTCTCTCTCTCTCTCTCTCTCTCTCTCTCTCTCTCTGATGGAGCCCTCTGTGTTTCCTGTTTCCATCAACATCAACTTTGTCCTTTTCTGCACTTTTTAGGAGAGAAAGGAACGACAGACATTCTCTATCTTCGAATAGGGTGGAAGAGCAACATGACCTTAAACCAGGTTAGAGATTGTCTGTGTGAAAAATGAGGTTTCTACCTGCATAGACGTCTGTTCTCTCCTTTGGGTGCCCTTTAAATTTTAAATAGTTTTCTTTGAATTTGCTTCTTAATTGCACAAGGTTGGTGAAATTGCCCGTGATGTGCAAGTTTGTTCTCTTTAAGCCTGCAATAACCTGAGTGACACTGACCACGTTTACATGGTCTTTAGTATCCCGAATTTGATCGGGATATTGAAGTATCCCGGCTTTGTGTTTGTCCATGTAAACACCATATCCCGAATTCAGAAATCGGAATATGCCCATATCCCGATTTCAAGAAACCCGGCTTTGCTACCTGGAGTACTCCGATAGAAGCCGGGATACTGGTGCATGTATACACTTTATCCCGATTTCTGATGGCTGCCCACTGTCTGCGCATGCGCGAGTGACGCCAAGCGACGCACTAGAAATACAAACAACATGGTGGCAACGAGAACTTCTCGCTTTTAGAGCGACGGAGAGACTGAATTTTCCCTTAAAGTAATGAAAGAACTAAACATAACGACGTGTTTAGATGCAGAAAACACAGAAATGCTTAAAATCTGTTGCGGAAAAGCTATGTGACGCTGGTTTTCCACCTCGCTCCGCTGAACAAGTTAGGTCCCGTTGGAAAACATTCAAAAAGACGTAAAACACGCATGCGCAGATAGGATGCAGCGGTCGGAAAACAGGATACTGTTATTTATCATGTATACGGGGATATGAATAACCGTGTTTCTCTGTGTGCCATGTAAACACCATATCCCGAATATGCTCAAGCCTCAAAATCGGGATACTAAAGACCATGTAAACGCAGTCAATGAATGGCATTTTAATATGTGGAGATGAAAATAACTCAAATGAAAGTGTATTGAATAAAATAACTAATTTACCTAATTTATTAGGTGATTACTAATTACATTTAAACAGCTACAGTATCTGGTGATATTTGTGGGCAAGACATGTGATCTATGGGCGGGGCACAGCACGTGGGGGCGGGGCGTGTGACGTAGGTGGAGCATGTGATCTGTGGGCGGGGCATGTGATCCAACGGAACATCAAAGCCCCAGCCTTTGATGTCAGAACAGTGCAGCACACTGGGTTTACGGACACAGTGGGGCATACGGACACAGTGTGACATACGCACCCAGTAGGGCATATGGACACAGTGGGGCATACGGACCCAATGTTCACGGACACAGTGGGGCATTAGTCTCCAGTGGGGCATTAGTCCCCAGTGTTCACGAAACCAGTGGGGCATTAGTACCCAGTGTTCACGGACCCAATGGGGCATGAGTCGCCAATGTTCAAGGACCCAGTGGAGCATACGGACCCAATCTTCTCAGACCCAGTGGGGCATAAGGACCCAGTCTTCAGGGACCCAGGGGAGCATACGGACCCAATCTACACGGACACAGTGTGGCATACGAACCCAGTGGGGCATATGGACACAGTGGGGCATACGGACCCAATGTTCACGGACACAGTGGGGCATTAGTCCCTAGTGTTCACGAACCCAATGGGGCATTGGTACCCAGTGTTCACGGACCGAATGGGGCATGAGTTGCCAGTGTTCAAGGACCCAGTGGAGCATACGGACCCAGTCTTCAGGAACACAGTGGGGCATTAGTCCCCAGTGTTCATGGACCCAGTGGAGCATACGGACCCAATCTTCTCAGACCCAGTGGGGCATACGGACCCAATCTACACAGACACAGTGGGGCATACGGACACAGTGGGGCATACAGACCCAGTGGGGCACATGGACACAGTGGGGCAGTCGTCCCCAGTGTTCCCCATGTTCCCCATGGACCCAATCTTCACGGACCCAGTGGGGAATAAGGACACAGTGTGACATACGAACCCAGTAGGGCATATGGACCCAATGTTCACGGACACAGTGGGGCATTAGTCTCCAGTGGGGCATTAGTCCCCAGTGTTCAAGGACCCAATTGGGAATGAGTCGCCAGTGTTCATGGACCCAGTGGGGCATTAGTACCCAGTGTTCAAGGACCCAATTGGGAATGAGTCGCCAGTGTTCACGGACCCAGTGGAGCATACGGACCCAATCTTCTCAGACCCGGTGGAGTATACGGACCCAATCTTCACGGACCCAGTGGGGCATACGGACCCAATCTACACGGACACAGTGGGGCATACGGACACAGTGGGCCATACGGACCCAGTGGGCACATGGACACAGTGGGGCAGTTGCCCCAGTGTTCATGGACCCAGTGGGGCATTAGTACCCAGTGTTCATGGACCCAATGGGGCATGAGTCGCCAGTGTTCACAGACCCAGTGGAGCATACGGACCCAATCTTCTCAGACCCAGTGGAGTATACGGACCCAATCTTCACGGACCCAGTGGGGCATACGGACACAGTGGGCCATACGGACCCAGTGGGGCATTAGTACCCAGTGTTCATGGACCCAATGGGGCATGAGTCGCCAGTGTTCACAGACCCAGTGGAGCATACGGACCCAATCTTCTCAGACCCAGTGGAGTATACGGACCCAATCTACACGGACACAGTGGGGCATACGGACACAGTGGGCCATACGGACACAGTGGGGCACATGGACACAGTGGGGCAGTTGCCCCAGTGTTCATGGACCCAGTGGGGCATTAGTACCCAGTGTTCATGGACCCAATGGGGCATGAGTCGCCAATGTTCACGGACCCAGTAGAGCATATGGACCCAATCTTCTCAGACCAAGTGGAGTATACGGACCCAATTTTCACTGACCCAGTGGGGAATACGGACACAGTGTGACATACGAACCCAGTAGGGCATATGGACACAGTGGGGCATACGGACCCAATGTTCACGGACACAGTGGGGCATTAGTCTCCAGTGGGGCATTAGTCCCCAGTGTTCATGGACCCAGTGGGGCATTAGTACCCAGTGTGACATACGAACCCAGTAGGGAATATGGACACAGTGGGGCATACGGACCCAATGTTCACGGACACAGTGGGGCATTAGTCTCCAGTGGGGCATTACTCCCCAGTGTTCATGGACCCAGTGGGGCATTAGTACCCAGTGTTCACGGACCCAATTGGGAATAAGTTGCCAGTGTTCACGGACCAGGTGGAGCATACGGACCCAATCTTCTTAGACCCAGTGGAGCATACGGACCCAGTCTTCTCAGACTCAGTGGGGCATACGGACCCAGTCTTCAGGGACTCAGTGGGGCATACAGACCCAATCTAAACGGACACAGTGGGGCATACGGACACAGTGGGGCATACGGACCCAGTGGGGCACATGGACACAGCGGGGCAGTCGTCCCCAGTGTTCATGGACCCAGTGGGGCATTAGTACCTAGTGTTCACGGACCCAATAGACCATGAGTCACCAGTGGAGCATACGGACCCAATCTTCATGGACCCAGTGGGGCATATGGACACAGTGTGGCATACGAACCCAGTGGGGCATTAGTCCCCAGTGGGGCATGAGTCCCCAGTGTTCACGAACCCAGTGGGGCATTAGTACCCAGTGTTCACAGACCCAATAGGGCATGAGTCGCCAATGTTCACGAACCCAGTGGAGCATACGGACCCAGTCTTCTCAGATCCAGTGGGGCATAAGGACCCAGTCTTCAGGGACCCAGTGGAGCATACGGACCCAATCTACACGGACACAGTGTGGCATACGAACCAAGTGGGGCATATGGACACAGTGGGGCATATGGACCCAATGTTCATTCCCTGCCCTGTTTGTAACGTAAGTCACTTTTCTTTTTTAATTGAATGTCTTACCTATATCATAATGATTACAATATCATATTGTATTATATAAGCATTTGGCTTTGGATGCTACATGCCACAGGCTAAACATACATACTGTATCTGCTTATTTGATTACAGGTGCCCTGAGGAAAAACTCATTTACACGTTCAGCCACGGATGAGGAGGTCACAAAGCATGCCATCAGGTGGTTCAACCTGCGGCAGATTGGACGACTAGGAGACGTCCTGCCTTCTTCCAAAAAAACGGAGTGGCCTAGGCTAAGAGGAATAATAATTAAAACATATTTTTATTGAACTTTTTGTCGTTCACCAGTTATTATTCTGATATTTTAGCTGTGTATAACGCAGCATTTCACTGAAGTCGTAGCCTAATAGATATTTTATGTCTGCACCGGCCTGGCGCCTGTATAAAGCACTAAATTAGGTTTTGACCACATAATGAATGCAGTAACCTAACAAAAACATAGACTATAACCTATAACTTTCCATAAATGTAAATGTCAATTTTATATTTCCATTGAGCTATCACTTTTTACAGTAAATGCATGACTTGAACATTTTCTGTTGACAATATTGTTAGGTTAAAAAAACAAGGCAATGCAGATTTAAGTTTACACAATTGCTGTAGTAGCCAGGCTAAGCCTAGTGATAGCCTCGTTTTTTTGTCCTATAGTTTAGTTTATCTATCCTTTCTGTTTATTTATGAACAGAAGGGATTTTGAAAATGAGATAAACGGGTCCAAAACGGACCCGGGCCGGATGAGCCTTTATGAGTCCGCTGCGGGTCCGCGGCGGATGTATCAATTTGCGGGTCCCAAACGGACCCTCCGCGGAGGTGAGGCTTTAATCGCGGATGCAGCGCGGAGCCACGGATCCGTTCCTGAGTGCATCTGGACCCCGATACGGGTCCGTTTCGCGGAACCGTTCCGTAAGCCGCCATACATCCCATAGTATATACAGTCAATGATACATCCGCGGCAGATCCGCCGCGCAGTCCTTTTGCTGTGTGGGAAGTTAGCTAACGCCATAGCTTAAATATTTTTTCATTCTATATCAGTAATAGGCTACAAATGGGTTCTAATTATTTCTTTCTTTTCTAAGTTGTCTGTAATATAAACTAATTAGTACTACAAAGATTTTGAGGGGGTAGAATTATTTATTTATTTTTGCGACCGGAAGTGAAAACGCAAAACCGGATATTTTACAACTCCAAAAACGGCTAGCTAACTATCGGTAAGTTAAAAGAAGACTGAAAGTTCAGGTAATAATGGGAAATAATTATCCAAGAGTGACCTCTTTTATCCTATAGTGTTTTCAGTTTTTATTTAATAAAATTGAAATTATCTGTTTTATTGATTGACATGTGTAGAATGTTGATATTAGGTTTAAATTAGCTAAGCATTTGGTTTTGTGATCCAATCTGTTTCACAATGTAGATTGGTCAGTATACCTTTGCTTTGGTGCATTTATGTCCGGCTCTCTTTCTTGGGATCCTTATACAAGGACATTTTGTTGCTGTGGGCCATGGTGTTGATTTGAATTGACATTAAACTACGTGTCATTTCCGGTAGGTAAAAAACTGGACATTTCATATGTCACTTAATGTTACTTAATATCTGCAGTTTTTATAAATGTGATAAAACATGCGCCTTTTTTTCCTAAGTAAGAGAATTTTTTGCTGTATAAAATGTCATTCAGATCTCTAAATGTAGCCTAAATGACCCCCACTAGCATTACAATAACAAGTCAAATGACATTTTTGATAACACGTTTTGTAATCTACCATTAAATCCCCCCTCCCTCAGTCTGCGGACGTGTTTAGTGAAGACATTAAAAACTACAGCAACTCACAGGTGAGCAGCAGAGCTTGAGTCCTCTCCTCCCGTCCTCCGCTGCTGCTGCTGCTGCTGCTGCTGTTAGACACAAACAAGAAGAGCGGAACCTCACGACTCACCGACCACAATAACCGCTCTCTGATTCTTGAGAAGACAAAATCTCCTGATTTGACCTGAAACTCTGCGGATGGAGGGGGACATGCATGCAGCGGGGCTACAGAGGAACACTTAATAAATGGGCTGAAGTGTCAAAAGGGATTTCGCTCTCTCTGTGTCTCTCCGATCTCCGGATTTCTTCTTGCTGCTGGCGTGCAGGAATAATGCGTGCTTCCCCGGACTTATAGCCTAATCGACAAACGAATTCATAGGCTGATGAAAGACCCTGTCAATCCTTCTTTTTCTGTGCTTTACTACAAGCCAGTGAGAAACGTGCAAAACATCACTGTAGCGCAGTAGTGATGGTTATGCATGCGTTTGAGTCATTCTGCTTTTGCGTGCCTGCTCCAGTGAGATGCGTTACTCCTGCACGTAATTCCTGCTCATCTCACTTTTTTAGAAAAGAGTGCTCAAATTCTTTCTTTCATCAGTCTGCATGAGTAATGGGGAGAAAACCAGACCAAGTGAAAGAGTGGTTATCTGCTCGTCTGTACCTTTCCCGGTGGAGAAAGATAGTATATGCCACAGGTGAATGAATATCTGCTCAGTTTGTCGTACTTTACAAGCTGCTTTCTGACTTTGGCATTCAGATAGAGACTGTTGCACGGTGACAATGGATCTCAAAGTAGAAACGGAAGAAATGGACTCGAATCAGCCTCCACCCATTGAGGTTTTCGCGCACAGCTCGACCCTACACGGAATCTCCCACATCTTCACGTACGAGCGCTTCTGCCTCAAGCGCTGCCTGTGGGTCGTGTTCTTCCTGGGCTCTCTGACCTTCTTGCTGTACGTGTGCGTGGACCGGATCCACTTCTACCTCGAGTACCCGCACGTCACCAAGCTGGATGAGGTCGCGACCCCGATCATGACGTTCCCCGCGGTCACTTTCTGCAACCTGAACGCGTTCCGCTTCAGCCGGGTGACGCGCAACGACCTGTACCACGCAGGGGAGCTGCTGGCCCTGCTCAACCAGAGGTAACCAGCAACACCTGCCTTAAAAGTGCAAGACTTTAATGACTAGAGCTGAGCCTCTCTGCTGCAGGTGGCTTTTCTTTTTCATCAGTTTCTATTCTCCTCATGGGAGGCTTTTTACTTTGTGTATACTGAGTAAACTACAAAAAAAAAGACAACTACTTAACTTTTATGTGCATATTATTTAAAGAGAGAGAGAAAGAGAGACATACTGGATGGTTTACTGTTAATCTGATGTTTGATTAGATTAGGATTTTAGATACAGACCCACTATGTGTTTAAAATACATAACTAACCATCTAATATAAAAAACTGTTAGAAGTATCTTCATGAGTAAATACCACGTACGCATTTATCCGTCTGCCACTATAATACTCAAACACTCACAGGGGCCAGCATACTGCATTTTTAAATACTACCTGCGTTTAGTTTCAGGGCGACACAGTGGCATGGTGGTCAGCGCTGATGCCTCACAGCAAGAGTGTTCTTGGTTCGAATCCATGGGCCGAGTGTGAATGGTTGTCTGTCACTCCGTGTTAGCGATAGACTGGCGACCTGGCCAGGGCTTACCCCGCCTCTCGCCTGATGACAGCTGGGATAGACTCCAGCTCCTCCGTGACCCTTCACAGGGCCTTTTCCTTGTAGTGCAGTGTTTTAAAGAGTGACTGCATAAAAGACTGAACACTTCATCCACCACTGGCAATTTGGTCTCTCATCCAACAAGCTCTAATAGTTTCTACCTTGTTGAGTCATTCGGTGCTGGGAGAGAAAGCTTATCAGGCTTGAATTGACTGAGGCATTATAATCAGAAAAGTCCAGCCATCGTGTTGGTGCAGCTAAAGGCTCTCGATGCGGGATCCTGGCAACAGCGTGTAGCGCATGCACAGAAGAGAAAGATGTGGCAAGTCTGTTTCCTTTGATTACAACTGAAATGTCAGATGCTGTGGGTATATTTGTCATTTATTCATTAAGATCCAAGAAACTCTACCATTAAACAGACTTGTCTCTTAGATGTCAAGGGTTTTACTGTAAAATAGACAGAATACCAAAAAAAAAAAAACAAGCTTGGATAAATAAATTATTTTCAGTGATTAAGATCACGTACAAGAAGCAGATCTCACAGAGCAAGAAAGGAGACTGTGACTATTCCTGACTTTGGAAGCTTGATTATTGCTTACCTTACCATTGTAGTAGCTTGTGAACAGAGGCGGTGATACTGAAACAGTTAGCAGCATGTGTCATTCACCTCATTCAGTGCTCGACCAGGGAGAAGAAATTGTTGACTGCAGTCATCTGAGTGGTCAGGAACATAGAGAAATTGAAATCTTAGATAAACATGCTGTCATTAAAACAGATCGAGGACAGGATTCACTCACTCATGGCTTCACTTTTATCTGGTTATATGGCCTGTCAGTCTGTCCCAAATCTTTAATGAAGTTCTCAGATCTGACTCTAAAATTAGCATTTTTTTTTTTTTTTTTCTGTAATGCTGGTGCGACTGATAACCAAGACGTGCCATCTGGATTTTCTTTGCATCTCCAATCTCACATTTCCAGCTGTAAAGGTTTCTGAGAGTTGGACACCAAGAGAAGAAAGTGGGTGAATTTCCATCTAAGTTTCTATCTCCGTGTACTCATCTCAACTCTGAAACTCTAAAGTAGGTTTAGTGCTCATTATCCTGCCTCCCGTGGCAAGGTAGAGAGGCAATGCATGGCACACTTAGCTGTTATACCCCCGGCCAGAAATGAAAGTGCTTATGGCATGAAATCCATTTAAGACTCCTCTTCGCCCTCTTCCCATGTTTGGAGTCATTGGTCTGGGAAATGTCTTGTGGCATGATATTTAAGCAGCACACAGGCTTGAAGTGTCAGCCCTTGCCGATCCCATCAGCTCATGCCTGTGGGATTTTATCTCATAAGTGCCTTCTTGGCAGGTCTGTCCACTGTACAAACAGCAGGGAGTCAGTGGCTCTGCTCAATTATAAGCTCTCTTTCAATCAAGCAAAACACTCCCCTACCCCGTCTTAATGAGCTTTAGCTAAATCTGAATGTCAAAAAAAAAAAAATCTGTGAACTAATTTTTAAACCGGAATGAGGGTAGTGAATATTGATTAAATGCTTGGATGAATTCACTCCTCTTTTTCATGGGAACCAAAAACAGAAGGATTGTACTGCATCGCAGTTCCAAGTTTCGTAATACATTACATAGCTTGATGTGTTTACTGACACATCTCACATTACCAGCTCTGGTTTAAACAAAGTAAGCCGCTCTTATTCACAAAGTGTATAAAAACACATGGGCTGTATTAATAGCACGTTTCTCAAAAGATCTATAAAAGACCATATTCACATAAAACTACTTTCATATGAGAATTTTCCAAAAGGGTCTTTCATTTGAGGCAGCGTTTGGAGAGAGAGAGAGAGAGAGAGAGAGAGAGAGAGAGAGAGAGAGAGAGAGAGAAAAAACTCCAAGCAATCTGCTCTTTGGTGAGTCCATTAAAATGGTGACATTTTTAATAATAGCACAGCGGGAGATCACAGCGAGGGTAGAGAGCGGGTGCATTTCCAGCTATTCTGCTCTCTTTTAATACGACACAGCTTGGTCAGATTTTTGTGAGCTTCATTAAATGAAAGTAAATTTCCCAGTGCCGCTGATAATGCTACATTTGATGTGGGTTGTCTGGCACAGTTACTCTCAGGCAGTTACTGTCAAACTGGCTGGTGAACACTGAATATTGTCATTAGTTTGGAGCTCACTAAATCACTAAAACATCAGTTTCATTTCATTTAAAAAAAAAATCCATATTAAATATATTTAGGAAAATGTGTCACTTAATTGGAAAGCCATGGAAAGACTGTTGTAATCACCACACAATGCTTTGCTAATGATGCGCAAGCACAAATCCATGCTATCCTCCTGATGTGTAGCAATATATCAAATGACAGCGTGAAGGAAGAGCCTAAAAAGAACCGTGTCGCTTTTTACAACGGCACTGATTTGGTGTACTTTCTCTCGCACAGCTCTAAAAACCCTCTTTACAGCAGCAGCAGACAAAAATAGCCGGTCAACACAGTGAGGCCATAAGCAGCTGAAAGGAAAGGTGCAATCCAGACAGTATGCATTTGGGCAGTGACACCTTTTTTTCCTGCTTCAGGCTCTGCACTTCTGCACATTCAATTTGAAATCACATAATGCAGGCTGGATTAAAGTCCCAAGTCAAATTGCAAAAGTTCAGGAGTAATTGGACACTGAGCTGCTAAATATTTCTTGGGCAGTTTGTGCACAATAGGAGCTCACAAATCGATTGAAGTTGAGGCCTTAAAATGTCTTAAAAATACAATTTTGCCATTGAAGTATATAATAATAAGGCCAAACGAATCTATCAAAGAGAAATTATGTGTAGTTTTATGTCAAAGTGTGTAAACAGGACGACTAGAATATAGACCGGAAAATCCTTTCTACAATGAAGAAAAACTCTTTAAATAATGCACAGCAAGTCGTGAATGCTCTCCAGGATATAGGCCTGCTTCCTTGTCAGTGACCGAGAGAGGAATCCATGACAGTAACCTCTGCTGTGGAACAATGTTCTGTGAACTGATGAAACAGAAAACAAATGATGGAAAGAGGAAAATGTGCCGAATAGAGGAGCTAGTGACCCACAGCCTAACACCTCATCTGTCGAGCATGGTGGAGATTCTGCTGGGATTTGAGCTACCAGCTGAACTGTTACACTGACATTTACTGATGGTTTCATTCCAGCTAAAAAAAAAAATCCTTCCTTTTTACCATACTTCTGCCGTGCCTTTAATAATTCAGCCTGGCTTACTTTTGAAGGTCTTTGTCAGTTTAAGAATTCACATGAAAGTTTAACTAGACGTTCTCACGGCCAAACCGATCAAGTCAACATAAACACATTTTCTTACACAGTTTTTATGCAGATAAGTGAGACTTGAGCTGAAATGCCATGGAGCCTGGAGCTGTCGCATTGACAGTGAATGGGCAACTGGGTTTATTGGCTTGTACAGCTCTTGTCTGAACTTTATTATGTACTGTACAATAAAGCGTTGCACTCTAGTGGTGCTTTTCATTTTAGAGCTAGAAAATGCCACAGAAAAACCAGCGTGTACATTTTTATTGTCAATGTTCTGTCACTTTTGATTCATTCTGGCCTGTATTATTTTTAGCTCTAGTCGAGCAGAGCAAAAGTTCACAGACACAGAGAGTCATAAAACTTTCTGATGTGTGTGAAAATGTTGAAAGGCTGAAATTCACTTTTTATGGGGCCTATTTTATCATACAGCCGTGATTATTCACTGTGAAGATGTGCCATTCAGGCACATTTTATGAATCCATATCAAACTACAGGGCAGGAAATTTGCATTTGAAATGAACTAAGCGTTTCTTGGCCCTCTCTGTCTCCGTCTCCAGGTATGAGATCAGGGACATACACCTTGTGGAGGAGAGTGTTCTGGAGAGCCTGAAGGTCAAAGCCGACTTCCACAACTTCAAGCCGCGCCCCTTCAACATGCGCGAGTTCTACGACCGCACCGGGCACGACATCAACGACATGCTGCTGTCCTGCCACTTCCACGGCTCCGAGTGCAGAGCAGACGACTTCAAAGTGGTAAGTCAGCCCTCCAGAAGATTTGATCAGATGACGATTAAAGGATTGTGATCAAGTCACATTGTTTCCGTAATAACGGGTTTTCAACTAGTAAAGAGCATCCCTGTCATCCTGCAAGCTTCAATTACAGTCGGGATAGTTGTTTTTTTCTGAAGGCAGCAATTCAGATAGCGGCAGAAAGTCGGGTGGTGCTGTCAAAAGCAGGCAAACGTGGATGTCTCATGACAGCCAATCCGTTGTTGAAGCTAATTAAATAGTGACATTCAATAACCACATTCATACACTGAACAAGTATAGAATATTTAACTTTCACACACGTCACTCAGTGTTTGTTATGCCCCTCTGCATCCACATCGGCCTCGCAGTGGCAGTGTGAGTGTCTTTCTGCTTGAGCTCACGGGTCCCATTTATTTGCTGATTTTCCCGCTTAATGTATTTTATTAGAATGAACCATCAATGTTTTTATAACTTTGGTTCCACTTTTATGTCGCAGCCCTGGAGCCGGATCTCAAAATCGCCATTTAAACCATGTTCCTTTTACATTAGGCATTCATAGAGTTTTTAAGAAACTATTTATTTCGGTTAAATTAGTCTGCATATTTATGTACACTCTACTTCCACTATGGATCTGCTGAGAATATATAGCCAGTGCAAAAATAAAAGCTTCAGTCTGAGTCCACATTATAGTGAGGACGGGGCCTGGCGTCTTTAGCTGTCTTTGCATTATGGATCCAGTTGTTCTGACCATAAATTACCAGCCTGATAAAACTTAGCAGCCTGTGATTCAAACAATTACGCAGAGTTATGTTGAAGGTGCTGACAGATGGGAACAAGGCAACGGCGAAAGTCAGCACCTCGGCTAGTTAATTGCTGTGTGACCGCTGAAACTGAAGCAGTATTATAAACTATTATTCACTCATGCCCACGCAGATATTGCACCAACTATAGTACTAACACTGTCTGTCAGAGGAATAAATTAAGCTTAAATCTCCTCTTTTGTAAGTTACAATGTTAATAGGATTTTCTACGATGAAAATTAGCCAGCTTTATGTTGTAAAATACCGTAAGTACCTTTGATTTGGTGTTTAATCTTACACCGCAACGCACAAATTATAAATCACAGTATAATCTCTTTATGAAGGATCAGCTTAAAGAATGATGAACTGCACCCTGACCTCTGAGTGAACTGAGAGAAAAGATGTGTTTTTTTTATACCTCAGGATACCTGCTGTGTGTGTTGTTGTTTTCTTCTGTGTATGCTGCAGGGTGAAAATATGAACCTGTGCATGTCACTCTGTGGTCATGTATGTGTTTTATTCCCAAGTGGAGGTAGAGGCATTTACAGTACAAAATCTTATTTCCAGTCTTTCTGCTTGTTTGTCTTTGGACCCTCAGTGTGTTGGTGTTAGTCTTTCTATAAAATCAGTTTTGAAGAAAGTCCTTGAAGAAATTTATGATGCACACACCGTTTGTAGGTCTTTAGTTATTTATTTGAATCCCTGCGGCTTTGTGTAAATGTTTACTTCTACCTTTTATCCTTTTTATTCTTTATTTCTGCTTCAAAACAAGGAAGAACAGAGATGTCCTTTAAAATTAAACCCTGCGGAGTAGGGATGCAGTGAAGCCAGTGGAAGAAATGTGTTTAAGCAGTCCACTGACATTATATATGTCCGACTGACTGATGCAGAAGTAAGTTTCCCCTGCAGCATCGACGTAGCGCTGCCTGGCTGTAATGTCTCTGCCATAAAACCCTGCTGTTGCTGCTGGCGCACACAAACCCTGTGGCTAGTAATCACTGGCATCAGTCTTGGTTTTTAATTTGGAGCTGAACATTGATCATTTCACACAACAAACCTCACTGAGTGGATTGGATAAAGTTCAGTTGGAGTGTTTTCCCCAAGAAGATTCACGTTCAGTGGACATGTGGTGGATAATATCAATCAAGTAGGGGTTGTGCATACTAGTCGACCAGTCAGTTTGTCAACTTCGTTTAAACTTTAAAAGTCATGACAACTACTCACTGATCACATGACAGTAACAACACGGACGCCTCCAAGGAGACAGGTCACTAAAGATGAAGCCCATTCTACCATAACATGCAGATTGTGTAAGTCAGTCCTGAAATCCAACAAAAGTACTACTGCAATGCACATTTATCTGAAAGGGGCAATGCTAGCCTTTGTTAACGACTTCTCCAAATGCCCTGCGGGTAACAGAGAGAAGGAAGCTGCTAATCAACAATTTGCTGGGAATTTCATTGTCAAAGTTATTAAACTTTTTGCTGCAGTACAGGGAGAAGGCTTCAGAGAAATACTGTTTTTTTTGTCCCCTGGCTACACTATCCCATATCACAACATGCTGTGGAGTACTATTAAATGCTATTGATGGTGCTGAGTTGCAGTGCGCTTTTATATAGCTTATACATATCTGCAGTGTACAGTATGTAGTGTATGAGCTTTCTTTTCTCAGCAGTGTTCAGGTCAAGAATAGAGATTTCATTGGTGCAAAGCATTACTTTCTACTGTGTTTTTATTAGTGAAACCATCGGCGACTCGTTGGTGTTGACTTGTTGAGAACAGGCTTGCATGTGCGTGCCAAAGGGATGCGAACTCTACAGGCTGCCACTTACTATATCAGCTGCACTGAAGTAGCTTTGAAGTGATCTTTCTGCTTTTGGCCAATTTTGCTTTTTTTTCCTGCAAACCCAGCAAAAGCAAACCTGCTGGATGCCTTTTTGTTGTGTCTCTGCACACAGCAGCATGATTAGAGAGTGTTGTTTATCGGAGGTTTTAGCACTCATTACTTTAATTTTCTTTCGGCTCTTCTTTGACATCGGACTTCACATCAGGATTCTTGTGATCGTTTATAGACCTCCGCATGGTCAAGGCCCTGCATCCAGTAGAAAGCTGGAGTCATAGTGGTAGGTTTTTAAGTTCCTTTGTTTCAGGCTACCTTGTTCTCCCTCACACTAAGCTTAGAGTAAAAGAAACCCCTCCTTCAAGGTTGTGGCTTCAAAACCTTTGTGCTCATAGACACAGTGAGTACCTCATTACGTTTGTTTTTCACACAGACTGTACATTTGTCTTCGTCCAAATACATGCATGTTTGGTTAACCGGTGATTCTAAACTGACCATAGGCGTGCATGTGATTGTGAGTTGTTGTTTTTCTTTTTGTGTTCACATTACGATAGACTGATACCCTGTCTAGGGGTGCTCGGTGGCAAATGGGATAAGCTGGGACAGGGAATTACAGAGGGGGCATCATAATATCGTTTTCGATAGTAATGCAGCGCTTTAATTTAGGGCTTAATATAATTTAAACAGATTGGTTATTTAAATAAAAAAAAAAAAATAGCAAAATTAGCTAAAGAGACCAATTTTAAACATGTTTGTTTTTGTTGTATAGCTGACCCTTTTACCACAGAGGTCTACGAGGATTAACTCTACCCTTTTAGAACCAGCCTCAATCCGTTATTTGATGAACTGGAGTAGTTTTCAGATCCGGACGTTGCTGCTTGGTGTGACAGCAACATCATTCTACTCTCACCTGGGGTTCTATTTATTTAGTAGATGTATTATTTTCATATTCATTTGCATCCATGTTATTGTTAAGCTTCCATGAGCAGGACCCAACATATTCTGTTGTTTTCCATTAAAAGGACTTCCCGAATCCTGGAGTAAAGTGTGGAGTTTCCTTCATGGTAGCTTAACATAGCATTGTTTGGGGAAATTGGAGCAGGGCTATAATTTTTACTCCACGGATGGAAATGGTCATTATACTGATTTTAATGAGATGTTGAGCTAGTGCTGAGTTAGCATTAAGCGGAGAACAGAAAGAAGAGATTTAAGGTTGTGTCTCTAATATAAATCTGTCCCAAATAAGTGCACTGTACTTCTGTTCCACCTGCAGCGTACACTCATTACATTAGCACATATGCATTATATTTAAATAGCGATTTTCCCAATGCACAAATCATGTATATGGCCTGAGTGTAGTAATGTAGAGTTCTGTATATAGCTCTCATTTCCATAATGTCTTAATCTGTGGTATTTATTTATTTTTTTAGTCAGTTCTTTTGCCTGCCAAACTGTCAAGAGTGTTTCTTGTAACACTGTGGCTCTTTAATAGGCGGCCATGATAAATTAATTTTGACTTTCTATTATCTAAATCCGATGAGTTGCAGGTAAAGCAGTGAAACAGGATTATACAGATTTTTTTTGGCTGCCACAAAAAACATGGTTGTATTTTAAGATAGTCCTGTAAAAATCTGCTGTTGAGCCACTTAAAAATAAATATTGTTAATTTGTTATCACTTCAGGTGTGTAATTAGGATTGTTAGTGCACATACATTGCATTGAATAGTGAATTTTAGTATTTTAAGCACATAGAAACCTTTTTCACGGCAGAAATTGTTACACTTCACTGGTGTAAAGAATACAATTTATTGTGGCTGTGAGCCATTTAGCTGCTTCAGTTAAAGGGTCCTGCTACCTTACTGTCACACTGTCACGGCTGACTGAAAATAGAAAGGATCTATAATCTTGTTAGTGACACTTGTGCCCTTCTTGCTTTAACAAGGGTAATTTCTGCTGTGAATGTACTGATTTAGGATTACATATAGGCCAACATCACCTTTCAACTTGCCCCCAAGCTGCACGAAGAAACACAACATGTTAATAGGAGGAAATTTTTATTCCCCCGACCAAACGCTCCCTTGAACTGAAAAGTCAAGACTGCGTGGCTCTTGAACGGTGCAGTAGTTGTTTGCTGAGTGGCGTGCCCTTCTCCTTGACCCAAACATTGCATCATGACTTTACTTGATAGGATTTGAGACAGCCTTCTGCTTGTGAGCACATGCTCCCAAACATTTGATTAGTTCTGCCTCAATAATTCATTTCGGCAGCTTAATTTGAAATGCACACACATGAATCATGTAAATAGTTGTTTGGCGCGCTTGTGTGTGTGTGTGTAGTCCTAACTTTAATTCCCACCCGAGCATCTTATTGACCTTTCTGTGTTTTCTTCTAATTTTGGGGGGATGGATAATTTATGTAGTGGTTAATTTATGTAGCTCATGAGTCTAAGCCTGTTTCTCGAGCTCCTACTGCTGTGTCTTCTGTAATAGAGCGATTTCTCCTTTCTTTGAAGAGCACAGCGGTGCTCAGGTAATTGCATCTGGCCAGAACATAGTGGTGGCAGAAAGGTGTTTCCCCTGGAGAGGTTTGAGGCCTTCATGTCTCTCCTCTCAACTTCCTTTTGTTATCTACATCACCGCACAGCTCCCGAAAACTGGAAAATGCGCTTCCTTTGAAGACCGTCTTTGATGCATTGCATTGTTAATCTTTTCATTGTTTCATTGCAAAGTGCTTGATGAATAAGGAAGGAGGTATATCCCGACTGACTGTTCTTTGTGAAAAGATCAAACGAAGAAAAGAGGCCGATAAGAAACTATTTCCAGCCCTTTGTGATAAGAATACAGATTCAGTCCTCCACTGAATTGACAGGATCACGTCTTTTTTAGGAAATATTTTCATATTATGTGCAAAACAAAAGAATGGTTCTGCAATTCCAAGATGCCTCCAGGGTAGACTTTTCCAAATGATGGTGTCTACGGAAACGATACCATGTCATCCTGTCACAGAAGTTTTCTTTGTAATATTTCCTCCTCTGCTGAAAAAGAGTTCAGCGTTAGATCAGTGTCGTTAATAGTTAAAATATTCAGTTTGGCAGGCTTTCAAATTCCTCTTCTGACAATTTTTGTTTGAGTTTAATCAAAACTTGAATTGAAGTTTACCTTCGGAGGAGTCATTATTTTTCGAGCCAAAATGTTGGAACTGTTTTAAATTTTGGGAAATTTGCTTTCCTGGGAGTTGCATAAGAAAGTCAGTGCCACTTTCATGTCTGTGCACTAAATACAAAGCTTCAGTTGTTGGCTGGTTAAAGGCCCCAGCATGGGTTTCTGTTGGTAATACTTGTTGTAGGGAATGATATGAGGAAGAACCGTAAATGTATGCTACTCTTATTTGTCTTTGTGGTCTTGTTGGTCCATCAGCTGAGCCAATTCATGCTTTCAGGAGTAAAGGGACTTAGTTAATCCTAGCAACATCATGTCAGGCTAGAAGGTTTCACAGCCATCGTCTGTGGCCCTTACTGTAGCAGTTATAGTCATTAAAGTCAACCTTTCAACCAACCAGCAGCCGACCAACACGTAGCATCATCCCCCACAGCCAGCATATTATTGGCTTCATGGAGGACTGCACACAAGCATGTCTCTGTAGCCTCTGCATTGGTTGAATTCACATAATCCTTCACTCAGAGGTCATGAACTAACTACGAGGTGGTAAAAGGTAAAAAATGGGTCATGAAATCTTAACTGGTGAGCTTAGTTATCTGTTTGTGTTACCAAGATGTAACCAGACAGATGTGTATGTGACTGGCAATTAAAACAATTACCAAAATGCCAAACCTTTGCTTTAACACATTATGTAAGATTGTAGCTTAAAATCAAGACAACTGGACAGGATGCAGTTTATACTGTTTGCTAATCAGTAAATGTATTAGACAGTTAAGAGGAAGCGCAACCAGACTCATGTGGAACGTCGACGCGTTCCTTCACTCACAGCAGCATTAGAGAAAAAGAAATAAACGCTCCTGTAGTTATTATGGAGTTATCGAAAGCACCCACCGCTCCTCAACAGTTGAGGAGAATCATCGCTGCTAATTGGACTCAGAGGTATTTCTGTAACAGACAGCAAACTGTGCTTACTTAAAAACCCACTCATCAGTGAACTCGAGCAAAGGAGAACAGAGTGAGAGTCCCACTCTGACGAGCACTTCCCTTGGTCTGACGCTTGGCCCTTTATTTTGTTTATCAAAGTCAGGCTTTGACAGCTCTACCCGGGGAATAGATGTGCCTTCGCGAGCTCCCGGCGCACGGCTATCGTAGCAGTCGTGTTGTAATTTCTGTACTCTGATCGCTGCTGTCATGTCTCCAGAAAGCAACATGCATTTGTAGATTTTGCAGACAAAATGTAAGACATGCTCTGCCTCAGAGAAGACAGGAGACAGCCTGGTGGTATGAGAATTGCTGTAGTTTGTTATTTGCAATGTACTGAGAAAGCCTTTGTCAGTAACATAGTTATATAAAACTTTAATGACCATTTCTGCACGTTTCAGTCTGCTCACTATATATCCTGCATCTAATTACAGTACTAAACTTTATATAATACAGCATTCACTAGAAATACTATAAATTAACAAAGATGATGGAAAATATGTGCATGCTATGGACTATAGTTCTCAAAATGTTTTCAGGTTTCAGTGAATCATTTTTCAAAACAATGCCTGTCTTGAAGGCAGAAAAGCTAAAAAACGTCTGGTATACCAGAAAACAGTAAAACCTAGACTCCAGGGATGGATTAGGACACAAAACAACCTCTGTTCTCCATTGAAATCCCAAATACAGTTTCAGTTCTTTGCTGTGATTGCAGCAGTAAACCCATTTTGTGTGTTTTTATGTCTGCAAAAGCTCATGTTGTGATAGTTTTAAACCCAAACCTGAACCCTCTAAAAGCATCCCCGAGGGTGACAATCAGCTCAGATTTCTATGACAACTTCAGCCGTGCTGGGAGCTGGAAAACTACCAGACTCTTGGAGGGCAGCCCATCTTTCCCTTGGCAAGAAAAATACTTAGGCCTGCATTTCCTCAGGGTTTTTTGCGGCCTGAAGCGACAGATGTGGAGCACAGCCACCACCCACATCGCCCAGCAGCTTGTGGGTCAGCACACCTGCTCTCCGCATCCTGCCTGCCGAACCCGTCACATGCTTATGTGCTGAGCCAGCAAAGTTATGTCACCTCTCAGTCACAGCATGCATCCCCCCGTTTCCCCCCTCTCTCCTCCCTTCAGAGGCATCTTTCTGCGTTCCTCCCTCCTCCCAACCCCTGTGCAGTGCATTCCTCACATCAACCCCCTGGGCATGACAACCCTCATTATGTTTTCATGTCATGCTCTTTCCTCTCCCTTTCTCTACCTCACTCTTATGCCCTTTACTTTGTTCTCGTTGCTCCCATGGCACCCCCCTTTTGACTTCCTGATTCTGGAGCCATGAACAGAAAAAAAAAAAAAACATGTTAATGAATAGAGTATCGTTTGAGACATTAAGAACGGGAAATCACTTTTTAAATGTATTCCCACGTCAGCACTGTGATGAACATATGAGCACATTTAGAGAGGATTAAATTAACATTTGCCCCACAGTGCTGAACGCGGGGTATTTACTGCTGACAAACTCTAAAGACTGATTGAGAGTAACCACTTTACCTAGATCGGCAGGTACTGCAAATGCCCGGGGCTCATAATGGAGCGTAATCCGGTACACAAAAGCCGTCTGTCAGCAGCGCGACTGCCCAACACAGCAGGAGGTGTCAAGTGCAGTTTTATTGCGCGTATTTTAAAACGGAAACTTAATAAACTTTCACTTCACCCTACGTCCCTGTGGATTAAACCCTTGTACATCACTATGCATGTAACTTTTAAAGCCATCTTAAATTTAAAGTGTGCCCTTCTTTGTTGTGCCACTTGTCCGTACAAACAGAGATTAGAACCAAATTCACAGAAAAAGTACATCAGTGTCATTATTAGGACTTGATTCATGGCTATACTTAGCTGGTGGCACTAATTCTCCAGTTGGGTGCCATTAAAACATTAAAGAAGATGATGTAATTAGAAAAGCTCCAGTCCAACTTTAAACTCAGCTGCATTTATGTTTGATTAGTTTGAGGAAGGTTACGGCCTTCTATTGCACCATCCTCAGATTGGATGTTTTTAGGTGCCAGTTTTTTCGTCAACTAACAAATCACGATGTTTTGTGTTCATCATGATTGATTTTTTTACGTGTTTCCTTAATTCTCATTTTGTCAGTACACCTTAGCCAAGAGGGAAAATGGTGTTTTGTTGTTTTTCATTTCGCTCCCTTTCCTCATTCCGATCTGTTTATTTTATATTGTAGTGTGCTGTTAGAGCATTTATCGGTCCAAAGTCTAATCCACAGAGGGTTTTTGTGTTGAGTAGGGGGACGTTTAGGGATCATTAAGTGCAGGTAAAATGAGAGAGCAGGATGGAAGTAGAAAGGAGCTACAACAAGGGAGCAAAAGGCAAAAAGCAGGTTTTTACTGCACAGCGAGATTCATCATCTGCAATCAACGAGCTTTAAAACATCATGAGCTGTTTCATCATACTAACAGGCTAATCAATTTTTTTTCGATGTTCCGCTTAATCACTTATGTAAATGCCCCCAAACCAAACTGCTCATCTTTAAAAGATACCCTATGACGATACAGTTAAAGGGCGGACACAGCGTCTCCATGACTCCAGCTGGTTTCGAGACGGATCAGTAATGCGGCTTGAGCACGCTCTATTTGCCTGAGCCTGAGAGGGGGAAACGCTTTTTATGAAGACATTTCGGACCAAGGAAGGAGGAATGGTGGAGAGGGAGGGGGGGCACAGTGGGGCTGAAAATAGCCCCAGTTAGCTGCACTGCTCTGCACATGGTTTATTTATCCTGAGGATTAGTGCAGGTGACTTAAGGGCCAGGCTCTGTGTGGGCTGGAGGCAGGCTGGCAAAAGGCTAGCTGTGACTCAGCCTGCTGGATGGAGTTTGGGAGGAGGAATGATGCCGCAGTTCAGACTGCTGAGCTCCTCTGCACTCGACTGACTCCAAATCAGGCTAATTGTGTGTCTCCAGAGGCTGCTGTTGGATGTGACAGAGATCTGGGTGGTTAGAAGAAATAAGTAACTGATTACATTTACTAAAATACTTGTTTTAATAATTCATACTTTCATTTCACACACTCACGGTGAAGGAAATATTACTCTACTGCATCCAAAAGCTATTGTTTATTTGTTATTGCTAACTTTTTCAGATTGAGACATGGCAGAATAATTCTTAAGTCCATGGGGTCCAGGACATTGTGAAAGATTAAGCCAGTTGTCCCAAGTGTTTTTTGGGCTTGTATTAGAAAAAGTTCCTATATCCTGTCCCTCGGCACACCTCGGGTTACAGTGGCTTATTTGCTCCTCCACAAAAGAGGCATTTTTCATTTAAATATTTCATATTTCTGCCATTTAAAAGTTCAAATATCTCTTTTTCATGGCAGACCTGGCAGCAGCGCAGTTTCAACAAGAATTAAGATTTAAACATAACATAAAATCAAGTTTCAGTAGAAATGTGCAGGAAAAAACATTTGCTCACAGGCAGACAGTGAGACAGATCTCATGATTTCTTTTAAAGTAGCTAATATTGTTCAATAGGTTAAAATAGACGGTAGATCTAGACAATAAATATTATTTAAATGTATCTGTGGCCCCATTCAAACCTTGTGTTAACATCCCACCTGGGCAGCCTGAACACAAGTACTTAAAGTGTCCAGCTTTAAGTACTTATGACCACAGTAGACATTAAAATTCATCTCCACATCCGTCCCCAGCCGGCACTTGAAATCCGGGCTCAGTTTTTTCACTCCGTATGCAAATAAACGTTGTCATTATTTAATCAGAGACTGAGGGTCTGACTCTTAGTTTGGGAAACACAGTGTGAGGGTGTAGTGTACTCTCCTCTTACCTCCTCTTAGCTCCTCTGTTGGGGGATGCAGTATGTAGGTCACTACCTGTGCACGGGTTCTGATTTTGTGCAGGACTGTCATCATAGACACCCATTTTCTAGTACTGTAAATGTGAAGAAGTTCATATGATGTTTGTTACCTTATTTGGTGATGAATAGTGACTTAATGCATTTATTTAATCTCCACGACTACCACTTTAAGTAGGATTTTAAATGAAATGCTTATAGTAATCAGAGTAGTCTTTCCACCACTCTTGGTTGTACATTGTGTGGTGGATTATTAGGTGGATAACAGATGAAATAATGCTGAGGATGTGCAGGCAGCCATTGTTTGAACCCACTGATGGTTATGTGATATTAAAATCTAAAAAGTTCAATGTCAGACTGAATCACGATCGCGAGACTCTTCCACTGGATGTAAGAAAGCAGCCACGAATACGTGACATACTGGATTTGAATACTGCACTCAGGTTGAATGTGATATCGCTTTAATGAAGCACTGTAACAACCAGATGCATAATATATGACATACTGTCCAACGGAGTGGAAAAAAAGATGAAGCCATGTAACAGGATTTTAAAGGGAATACTCGCACGCGTTTATGTGCTTAAAGTAGGTTATTTAGTCAGATTTACAAACGCGTGCAAACAGCAGTCCCCAGTAATTCTGCATCGTCAGGGAACGAGCACTGTAAACAAAGACGATTGATAGCAGACACGCACTAAAGCTGTAAACAGTCAAATAATCCTGCAACCGTACATGATGCACTGAGAGAGACACTAACAGCTACTGGGTTTTACAATCGCTTTGTGTGTGTGTGTGTGTGTGTGCAAACGGCACAAAAGCTGTGCGCAAACAGACGGGGTCTCTGTGTGTAATGAGGTCGCAGAAATGGACGCAGGGCAGGACAAAGTGAGAAAAGACAGATGGGAGCAGTTGTAGTGACAGGTGAGGATGTAGACTGTAGTCACTGTAGGTGTGAAGCACAGCAGAGGAAAAAAAACTGTTTGAAGGAGGCAAGGACAAAAGGATGAAAGAGCTGAGGGCATGTTATTTAGAACATAAATTAGGGTTATAATGAGGAGGCTTCGAACAAAGAAGGCTCTATCTGCATGCCTTACTCCGACACTGCTATAATGAGACTTTTACTTTAATATGCAGCAAGATCTGGTCCAAATTTACTCTCCTCATATTAAAGGGATTTTTTATTATTGTCAGACTGTTGAGAAATTTCTCGCCAGTAAGATCAAACACAGGTACAGGAAGCAACACAGAAACACACACCTACACACAGATAAAATACAGATGCAGGAGCCAGTGGCATTCAGAACAACAACAACTACAACAGCAGCCTCCAGGGACAACAACCAGGAGACTGATTAGTATTTCCTGGATGTGCCTTTGCACTTTTATATCAACCTCAGAGTGGCATTTCCACTGCAATTACTGAGCTAATCAGTTAACCAGCGATGGCTCTGCCTTGGCCCACAGCCTGCTTTATGTTGTTTTTCCTTTCTAATGCGTCCACAGCAAATAACGGCACGTCTGTGGAAATAAGTGGCGGGAGCCAGAGTTTTCTGGATTGTCTGAACTCTCTCTTTCTTTCTTTTCTCTGCTTACTACGGGTGAAGCTTGTGCATTTGTGGTGGCTGGGCATGGTTGATTTGCTGAAACCAAGCAAGCTGAAGGTGCTGCACTTTCTCGGAAGATTATCATTATGACATTTTGTGTTTTCCGCACAGGAGTCAATGCAGACTGAGAAGAAAGCAGGTAGACGGATAGAAAGACATTTACAGGGTGACAGGGAGGAGGGAAGAGGGAGGAGGAGGGACAAAATGGTTAGACAGGCTATTCAATAATGATAAATAATTCCTGAAATGCACTCATTACCTCAATTGAAAAAAAAAAAATGTCTGCCAAGAAAACATGTTGAATGAAGTCTCCTATTCATTAAGTGCTGCATGATTCATTCAAATATATATCTGCTGAAAGAGTACGGACAGATTTTACTGACTTTAGAGACTTGGGTATTAACTGCTCCTACGTGTGCTCAGACCCCTCTGCTGAAAATCCTCTAATTACATTTGGAGTAATTAATTTTCTTTGTCTTAGCCTGTTTGTACTATTTCTGTCTATTGTTGTAGCAATGTCCTCATGTGGCCTTTAAAGTCGGGTCTTTCTTGAAAAGGAAACTTTTCCTCAGAGCTGCTAATCAGTATGGACATCGGCTAAGTGGGCTAAATGGTTAGTTCAAGGGAGGAACCCACAGTGTGTGCAGTTCCCCTTTAGCTCGCTGCTATCATTTACAGACCACATCATTACTGTTTTGCACTCAGTGCTCTCGTCAGTGCTGTATCCAGACAGAGCATACTACAACTAAAGTGTGACTTTTACCGTAGTTAAGGAGCTAGATGTTTCTATGAGGGGTTGGTGGAGAGTAAAACAGAGCTAAAAGAGAGATTGTTTCTCTGCATAACTCCCAGCTAAAGGGCCAGACGTACAGGAACAGACTAGCAGCCATGTCATGGTAATAAAATTCTGCTTGTTATAGCAGCGATAGGTGGGCGGGCACCAAGTTGATTGATCTAATCTCAACTTTCAGGTGACAACCAATGGGATGACTGATATAGTTCACTGACAAATTACACAAATACAGAGTTCCCCAAAAGTGTATCACAAGGAAACACCGTCAGTGACTTAAGGTCCATATGGTTAAATTCGCCAGGCTGATAGAGGGCTTGGATCAGGTGAACCCAGACAGAGCATTGGTGGCACAGACTATCCATCTAAAGAGCTACCTCTGTCCATACATGAGCAGTATTTTTTACTGTTCTGCTTGAACATTTGGGCTGGGAAATATACAAGAAGAGGGTTGCCAAAGCAACTAACTGGAACGCCCAGTAGCAACCAGATATCATTTAATCTGTGACAAGTGAGTTACTTTATATGTGGATGGAGCTGTTCAAAAATCAGGTGGAGGTGGAGGTGGAGTGTAAGTTGAGCTGAGGCTGCAGGTGACATCAAGGTTGACATCGGTGAGGACAGCCACCTAAAGTAGTCCCGTTCTTAATTATATAATACATAATATCGACATATAACCGAAGTGAATATTAAAGAAGTGTTAAATTAGTATACACAAGAAATATATTATCAGGTATTACAGGTGGATATTGAAAATAAGTGTTAAATTAAATGTCCAAGTGTCATCTGTCACACACAGATGAGGAGTTGTACAGACTGATGGCTTGGGGTAGGAAAGATTTCCTGTAGCGTTCTTTGAGACAACGAAGTTGTCTGAGCCTTCTGGAGAAGGTGCTCCGTTGTCTGTCTATTGTGTGGTGGAGAGGGTGGTCAGGGTTATCCATGATTGATAACAGTTTGTTCAGAGTCCTCCTCTCCACCACCGATTGAAAAGTGTCCTGTCTGCAGCCAATGATAGACCCAGCCTTCCTGATCAGTTTGTTTAGTCTGTTGGCATCACTGGCTGTGATGCTGTTCCCCCAGCAGACCACAGCAGAAAAAAGTGTGCTGGCCACAACAGACTGGTAGAAAATCTCCAGCATCTTGCTGCACACATTGAAGGACCTCAGTTTCCTCAGGAAATAGAGTCTGCTGCAGCTCTTCTTGTACACAGCTGTACTGTTGGTCCTCCAGTTCAGTCTGTTGTCGATGGTCACTCCCAGGTATTTGTAATCCTCCACCATCTCCACATCCCTACCCAGGATGCTGAGGGGCAGAGGAGCTGGTCCCTTCCTCCTGAAGTCAATCACCATCTCCTTGGTCTTGTCCACATTAAGCAGCAGGTGATTCCTTCCAGCCCACCCCACAAATCCGTCCACCAGCCTTCTATACTCCTCCTCATCCTGTCCACCACTTATACATCCTACAACTGCGGAGTCATCAGAAAATTTCTGTATATGACATGACTCTGAGTTGTGCTGGAAGTCAGTGGTGTATAATGTGAACAGGAACGGAGAAAGTACAGTGCCCTGAGGGGCTCCCACACCACTCACCACCACATCAGACAGGACATGACCCAGACGCACGAACTGTGGCCTGTCTGTCAGGTAGTCAGTGATCCAGGAGACAGTGGATGCGCCAACACCCATCGACTGCAGCTTATCACCCAACAACAAAGGCTGGATGGTGTTGAAGGCACTGGAGAAATCAAAGAATGTGATTCTCACTGAGCCTCCACCACCATCCAGGTGTGAGTGAGCTCGCTGCAGAAGATAGATGACAGCGTCATCCACCCCAAGGCACGGCTGGTAGGCAAACTGTAGAGGGTCAAGGAACGATCTCACCTGTGGCTTTAGGTGGGCCAACACCAGCCTCTCCAGCACCTTCATCACATGGGATGTAAGAGCAACTGGACGGTAATCACTGAGGCCAGATGGAGATGACTTCTTATACCTTTACATTTGTCGTGAATGGTGAAATTAGTTACAGACAATCAAACCATGTTATTGTACCAGGTTGTAAACAAGTTTATTTCTTCTGTGAAGCTGCTGCTCGATTACAATAGTCAACTGAATTATAATGATGCTGTGAAATGTCTGGTTTCATTAAATCAGTAAAATGTTCATTAGTTATTCTGTGGAAACGGCTTCTTTGTGCAGATGCAAAATTTCACATTTTCCTCACAGTTTAATGAAGGTGATAATCTGACTAAGTGTACAATACACTCATTCTCCTCAGCAGTCTGTTATTTACGGGTTTCTTGGTTTGCTCAGACTAATTTTACCACAGTGTCTAGAGATAACGCCTGCTGCTTTCATGTTTAGTTATCCAATCAGAAGTGTGCTTTGTGTCCCGAGAGTCTGCTCTCAACCAAGTATCATCACCTCTGCAGAAAGCACCTTGTTCGACAAGCCCCCGGAGGACATGGGAGTTTTCAGTACATTTTTTATGTATTATGCTTATAAAGTGGAACCAGCTTAAAGAGATAATTAAATTGTACAAGGTCAGATGAATAAATGAAAGCGTGACAGATAGACGATCACGAAGTGAGACAGCAAGACATGTATGCTTTGCTTACTAAAACTTTTAAGGGTTGTAAGAGCAATGAAGTTGTGTAGAAGATAAAGATGTGTGTCCTTTGGTCGGCTCAAAGTGTAATCCCGTCATATGAGCATGCCGCATACAGAAACGGACAAAAACGATTATCCTATGAAAAGGTCTAACTCAGGAGACATGCAGGAAAGCACAGGACGCCCAATTGTCGGGGACACAATAACCTAAGAATATGTAAATACAGACTGTGCTGCTTACTAATGGGAGGCTGTGTATGCCCTGTGTGACGGTCAGGTTTTTCCAAAATGCTCCTTATAAACAAGTCGATGTTACGGTTTGGCCTCTGACTTACCAACTATTACCAATTAGTGCCTCACTGATAGATAATAGAAGGAGTTGCTTTTAGGACATAAGGTGTAGTTTCTTTATTATAAGAGTTTGTGCACAGAAGTGGGTTTTCAGTTTATCTCTCGACAGCTTGGTTTCTTGTATTCTCTGCTGCAGTAAATCTACAGTGGATTAAGAACAGTGTCAAACACTTAGATTTAATTTGTTGATATATGTAGTGTTGCTCAGAAACCACTCACCGTTAAATCAGTAATACATTTTCACTGGTAGTTTGATTCATAACAGTATTGCACAGCAGGTGGGCACACGAAAACAGCTCCTGTACAGGTTTTTACTTCTTCCATCTATGAGCAAATGACGATATAATCAGGACACGGGCCAGCAGACAGCCTCACATGCCAACGTAACTGTACGGTCCTATTGTTGTTTTCCTTCTCTACAGACTAATAGGGCTCATAAAACACTGGTTTTAGAGTTACCTGTTTGGAGGGATGTCATTTTGGACACAATGGGGTTTGTTGGTTCTTTTAGTTTCTGAAGACAGTGATGGATTTTTGAACTGGTTTGTATACATGACGGTTTGGAAATGAAGGAAGACCAACTTGAAAGGAATGACAAGCCCGTTGCTTGTCCCGTTGTGTATTCGTTTGTGCCGATATAATGTGGAAACCGAGCAGTGGCTCTGTAAGAAGTGGAAGAAGCCGTAATCCGTCATTATTCATAGACTTGCTTGCGTCATATATGCAGATGACAAATATTACTCATTGTCTAATTCAGACCTGATGAGTGTCAGAGATCAAAATATATCACCTCTTTTATCAAAGTGCCGTCCAAACAAAACCAGCAGAGAGAAAAGATTTATCCGCTTTTCTCTGGATTTCAAACATACCGGTGGATGAATGAACATTTTTCACCTCCCACACAGTCAGAGTAAATATGACGCTGAACTGTCCTCTTTTCATAATGAAATGAAATGAAACCCATCAGTCATGCAGCCGTGCATTGACGTTAGGTAAAACAGGCATTACCACTTAGTGAGTGATGTTCAGACAGCGGGCCACAGTGGAGGAGATCAGTCACTGCGGTGTGTGGACACGCTTGGGAATGACAGCTATATCTGAAAAAGGTAAATTGACTCTGCGTTCGTTGTTTACTCTCTGGTGGTCGTTGTTACTTGGTTGCTCCGATAAGTGGAGCAGAGCTGAAGTTGAAGATGCGACCAAGTTGTCAGCCCTGCTATCTCTTTCTCTGCCTGTGTCCTCTGGTTGACAGGGACACACCTGTTTAAAGTAGCAGCAGCAACTTATTATGCTCCTCCAGTCGTCAGCGTCCACCGCCTGCAGATGCTGCTGTCTGCCCCCCAAGACCCCGCTGGGCTAGTTACTCTCCCACCTCCTCCACCTTGAAAGCACTTCTGTGCTCGATTACAGGAGCAGGAAATATGTTTTCAGTCAGAACAACAGAAAGCAAGGTTGATGGAAAAGAGACCCTCACTTCTTTATCCCCTCAGGTTGTATTTCTTGATCTAGCTCCTCTCTTCTGCCTTTTAATCCTATGAGAAGGGCGTGTCCCCAAAGTAATGCAGCTGATGAGTTAACTTCAAAAAATTACGGTAATAGTAGTAGATATCTTGACATCACGTCTGGGCCAGACTCAACTTCACTAAACATGTGGCCTGCAGGCTAAACCTGGCCCGCCAGAGGGTCCAGTCTAGCCCATGAGATGAATATGCAAAGTATGAAATTTAAATAAAAGTAATAAAATAAACTACAGTTTTTCAATAAATTGGCACCTGTTCCTAATTTGTCCACTAGGGTTCACACTATTTTATTAAGAGTTGAGGACACGACGCAACTGAGACGTGGAACTAAACAGCAGATGGCAGCAAAACGCTGCAATTGTACTTATTTTTCTTAAGAAATTCCAGGTTGTTTTTAAATTGTTTTGTAAGTTTTCTAATATACTTGGAAAAAGCTTGAGCTGTCGTTATTTATAGGTTATTAGGCCATTACGTCACTGGTCCACCCCACTTGAGATCAAATTGGGGAGTTTGACAACTCCTGGTCCTGGTGTTTTCTCTGATCAGATGTTAAAGCTTTTTCCTGAAACAGATGGATTCATGCTTTTAATTGTACTTTTATACACACTCACGCTGATGGCAGTGCGCAACCATGCAGGATGCTGGTCTGACCATCTGCCTTAGTCCAGGGTGCCCAGGGGGGACAAATATTTCCCCATGTAAACTGAAGGAGATGGAGACTGAACCTTTCAAATGATCACAGAAACAAACAACTCTCATGCGCATGTATTGGTGCTCAGTGTAATTCAGTTTTTTAGCTGCAATATCTAATATCTAATTCCTCACAAGTCTGAACCAACCTGACCCTGAACTCACTCATGGATTCTTAACATGCAGCAGTTTTCTACTTATGAGTAGAAAAATAACTGAGTAAATATCAATGTTTGAATTACTTCAAAGTTCAACCTGCTTTATCTGAAACCACCTAAAAAAGAAACTCATAGCAGACACATCCAATAGTTATAGAGCCACATTATCGTTCATTTGGACATGTGTCTCTGGTCACCAAATGAATGTTAAGTCCAGTATTCAGTCTTCTTTTAGCTCCACTAAGTCCTGAATGAAATACCCTGTGCTTTAGCAGCTACATGCTTCACTGTGGTTCACACCGGGCTCTGCTTTTAGGGCATTCTTTGCTTCCACGACTCTGTGCACCAACAAACCAAAATAATGATCTGAAAGGTACGTGAAAGCCCAGTAGCGTTTAGGATAATTACATGTGGTCATGTGATCTGCTGAAAAATATAATTATCAACATACAAAATGATCGTTATTTGTAACTACCTATAGAAACGTGTAAAGCTTAATATAAATGATGTGCATTGGGGAAGAGGTTAATTAAAACTGTAAATAACTAAAGACAATAACCTACTTATGGAAGGCCACTCAGTAATCAGAGCGTTTGTCTTTATACTTGGAAATTAGTTTTGGCCTGATGGTCCTGCTCATTATAACTCTATTGTTGCTTGGCATCAAGGGAGTGATTGGGGGCATGCACGTGTATGTGTGCGTTTTTAAAGAGTTATCAGCGCCCTGCGTTATCACCTCTGACACCTTATTAAGGGCAGTGTTGTTTTAATTATACGCCGATATCAGCGACAGAAGATAATTTTGAGTGGCATTCATTATGTCTTCTATTAGCATTTGAAGACAGACAAATGAGTTCCACTCTGTGAAAGTGGGCTGCGTAGGTTCAGATACGAAAAAGGGAGGAAGAATGTATAATGAATAGCTGAGGGTGACTGAGACTCACCAAGAGACAGAGAAAAAGAAAGCCACTGTAAAATCCTTTCTCGTGATAATAAAGTCAGTATAATTAAAACCTTTACACTTCGCTGCTGAACACAAATGGTGCACTTAGAGGTCAGTATGACAAGTCAAAGAAGGAAAAGCACAGGTGTAAATAATATTATGAATGATGTGAAGCTGCTCTGGCTGTCTGCCACACTGAAATAGAGGCTCTGTTTAGGTTATTTACTCCTGTGCTTTGAAATGCTGTGAAAAGGGTCTGTTCACATCAAAACAGATGTTTGCTGCCTGTACCATTGTGTCCAATTTATTATTTATCAAGGTCATCTGCAAACACTGTGTTTATATATCCCTTCTCCTCTCTTCTTTAAAGCCACCGCTCACCAAAGAAGGTCTCACATCTGTCTAATGACTAATTTTGTATATTCAGATGCAAGTCTCAACTTTGTTCTTTGCATGTTGTCTACTTTTATTTGTAAATGTTTTCTTCTTCTCTGCTGTCTCAGTTACCCGACTGAGTAAAGATTAAATATTTGCACATACGAGGCATGGGTGTGAAGATGTAATAAATACCCATGTGATGGTGCAGAGCAGAAAGTGTATGGGACAGGAACTAGAGGAACTGGGACATCAGACTACATGTCACAAACAAAAGTATGTGATACTAGGTGATGAATGATTTATGAGAGACTGGTAATGGATAAAAAGAGTGGGTAGAGCCAGTGTTCAAAGTATAAGTAGTAGAAATGTTACTGTAAATAAACAGGAGCACAGAAAACTATTTTAGTCACTATAGTTATTATATTGCAAGTGAGTCAGCCAGTATAATGTTCAGAGTGAGGTGTGAAAGAGATGTGGCAAGGATCAAAATAGTCTATCAACTGGGAGCAAAAGTCTGGCCATACCTTTCTGAGTTTAACAGGCGTGACAAAGATAAGATACGAGTGTGAGTGATGTTAAAACAAAATGCCTGGACACTTTCACACAGTCCAGAGAGGAGCACTGTCACTGTGAATGAACAGGGAGTCTACCTTTAGCATTTGTATGTGTCCATGAAGTGTGCTGATGTCATTTACAGCTCCACAGGGCTTAGAGACTTTGTGTTTTTAATCACGAACTGACCTCCTTCACAGTGAGTCGAGTCTGACTGAACTTCGACATATCAGTCAGTTTGAAGTAAGGGGTCTGCCCTCTCATTCAGAAAGTATTGATTTCAAAGACAGTGACGTCTGAGAAGATTGTCAGTGAAACTTCACACAAGTACAGGTGTCTTTGTTTTTGTTTTATGACTGTGACCTAGGCTTAGTTTTTAGTCTTACACTGTTGTAACTTGTGTAGCTTCCTGCAGCTTTTTAGTCAGTCCATCTAAAGACTCATTTAAAGTATTGTGGGACATAGACGCCATAACCTATACTTGTGTACTCTTTTGCTAGTCGGCTTAATTTTTGTTTCTTGCGTCGCTTCCTGGGCTACAGCGTCAAACTGACGCAGAAGCCTAAACCGCCTATAGTAGCAGTTCTTCCAGTTTCCCCTTTTGATCAGCAACTACAGACCACTTCCACCTGCTGGTATTAAGTCAGTTCTTCTCATGCAGGTGCAGAAGGTAAGTGCCAGACGGCCTTTGGCTGTAGACAAGTCAACACAGACGACATGAGGCAACACATGTCGGTTTCAGTTCTTGTCAGTTTGGTGTTTCCGCACCTTAAGACAAAGACCATGACAAACATTAGTGCCAATCAACTATGTAATTAATACTTCTTTATTTTTACAAACCACCCCACCCTGATTGCATCTCTAGGGCTATGCGATCACACACTGAGTAGATTGTAGTCTTTGATTGGCATTTCCCTGACTTTCTTGTTCCTGCTTGTTTCAGTGAAACAAGTTACACATGTGTGTACACACAGACTGCGATCCACTTTGCCACTACAGCATGCTGTTACGTAGCATCAAAGGCGAGAAGGTCACTTAAATAGAGTGCAGGTGACACATGAAGCAGCAGGTGTGATGTAAAACCTCTGATAATCAAACAGCTGCAGGTAGAGGACATGCAGGTTGAACTTAACTGGCACAGCGAGCCGTGTGTAGATATGTTTCCCACCCTGCTGGTTCGTGTGGCATTTTGTTTAGTTGCAGTTAGACTAAAAGCACCTGTGTAGGTTTGCAAAGATTACAAAGGATTGTAGTGGAGGTTGACAGCTCATGGACACTCTGCATAAGAGCTCTGAATACAAATAATCAGGTATAGAAAGTAAAGAGATGGATATCTCTTCACTCTCTATACCAGATTATTCTATTCAGAGTCACAGAAAGGACATGACACGCAGTATATCTCAGCATGCACCTGGATGCCCTCAGGGCCCTCTTTCTATGAGGAACCATTGAGCCACAAAATCCTTATTGCATTACAGTCAACATATAGCTTCAAAGAATCACCTAGCATAGCTCAAACTTTTTTATATTTATATATATAAATATTTCAGGTTTATTTCCAGCCCTGAAAACAACCTTCTCAGCATTCACATATATGCACACGGCAAGAATACTGTGAACCGCTGCTGTCGGACTCTCAGAGAATGTCAGTGCAGTACAATTGAAAGGCAGTTTAAAGTCAGTTGTGGCTATGCTGAGGGGAATACTTTATAGGCAGCCAGGGTTATAAAATTACTGATGGACAACAAGTAATATGTTTCCAAACTCTCTGCTTTCCTCCTCCCTTACCCTCCAGAGAACTCATCCAATTCTCAGCAGTATTGAGTCGGTTTTCACACTGCTGGCAATAACAGCCTCGCTGCTGGACCCTGGTGCTTTCAGGACAAGTTGAATGTGTTTCTGGTATTTCGAACGTGCCTCACTTTAACTGGAGCCTCGCACGCAGTTGTGAAATGTCAATATGCAGATGCTGCTCTGCTCTGAAAAGAGCGCTGTGGGTTTCTGTGTTTTGGCTTTCTCTCTGATTTGTGAGCCGCTCATCAAGTCAATCATTTAAATTGCATCGTGTCTTTTTGATAAAAGGAAAATAAAAGAGGTGCCGTCGCCTTGAATGATTCCTCTCATTAGCTGCACCACAGATTTGGGCTATTTCTCCAGACTGTGAAGTATTTGTTCTTTCTCGTCTTTTCTGTCCTTGATGGCTACCTCAAAGATACCTGTAGCACAATCTGTGTTTAGGATTACAGTGAGTCTCTGTCTAAAACATGCAGTTAGCCTCCCGCTAGGCCTTTTTTAGGTCACCATGGAAACCTCGGCTTGTTAAGAGGTGGTTCAAGCCTGACCCTCCACTGGCACCATTCTCTTGCTTTAAGCTCAGTAGGGTTTCTAAAATGAACCAGTTCCCAGTAAAAATAAAAAATAAAAAATCACCACAGCAGAAAAGAAAAAAAATATGGAGAAATAAGTAGCCAGTCGTTTACAAATACATATATAATATAATTTCCTATCTGTGGCTCACAGATTGACATGTACCTGTTTGTAATTGCTCTCCTTCTATCTTTTACTTCTAGTGTTAAACAGTATTTACAATCCAATTATTTCCAAATTTGTTGTTCAAACAGTTCTGCCACTTCCTTGTGCAGTCAGTCTTTCACACCATCATTTACACACATCTGTGACTTTCACAGCCGTTTACAGCTTTAAGCCACCAGTCGTCAAAGCAATTTTGTCTTTCTTCGTGACTGATTTGACAGCGCAGATGTGATCATTAGCCTGAATGCTTGGCTTTCTGCATGTATGAAACTGTCTGGCTTATCTTATTTTCACATTAACTAGAAGGAATGACATTTATTCTGTGTGTGTGTTAAGAATTAGTTTCTTTACAGCAAATCCTCATCTTTATCTCATCATAAACGTGCATATTCATTCATTCATTCATTCATTCATTCATCTTCTGTGACCGCTTATTCCTGTTAAGGGTCACGGGGGTCTGCTGGAGCTTATCCCAGCTGTCATCGGGCAAGAGGCGGGGTACACCCTGGACAGGTCTCCAGTCTATCGCAGAGCCAACACAGAGAGACAGACAACCATTCACACTCACACACACCTACGGCCAATTTAGAATCACCAATTAACCCAATGAGCATGTTTCTGGAGGGTGGGAGGAACAACATAAAGGTATTTAAGAGCAAGAACTACATGTGTTAGCCCTGTGGTACCCGGAGAGAACCCACGCAGACACAGGGAGAACATGCAAACTCTACACAGAAAGGCCCAGTCGCCCCATTCACATGTACTAGAGTAAACTAGAGTGCTTAGTAGTTCAGATAAACCAGATAATTAATTGCTCAACTTATTAAATAGCATATTTGTCTTCATGGAACGGGTCCACATCTTTGAGGAGGTCATACGGTATATGTATATCCTGACACACGCATCCAGCGAACTCACAACTGGATTGGTATAAAATCCTCTTGATCACGTTATTATGTTATTTGAATTCTTCATGCGTAAACTCCACAATCTATCCTCGGTTTGCCTTTAATTACATTTATCTACATGAGAAAACTTACACATTTCTGTATAATATTTACTGAACAAAGTGTATTTAATCATTTGCAGCCGTGCAAATAGTGCATGTTGTGTGTGCAGAAAGCTGACTCTACAACTCAGACAATTATGTGAGTGGATAGATATCTGCTTAAATGTCCTGTGAAGGGTCTCGGTGGGGCTGGAGCCTATCCCAGCTGTCATCCCAGGTCGCCAGTGTATCGCAGGGCTAACACATGTACTTCTTGCTCTTAAATACAACAGCTACACAATATCTCTTCATGGCTTAAGAGTTACAGCAGAAGTTGGTTTGCTGTATCACTGCTCATATTAGACACCAGCCCTTGTCAGTCAAACACAGACTCTGACACACCAGTCAGACTCACACAAACACCACTTGTGATTTTTCTACTCCTCCTGTTAATCATGAAAAAAAAAAGCATCAATATGTTGTTTTGGACTGCAAAACCGTAAATCTGATTTCTATTGGACTTTTCTATGTTATGTGTGTTTTGAGTTATTTTTATGGTAGTGCCTGCCATCCCTTTCTCTATGATGGGACACAGCAGGGTGGCCAAGTCTGCCATTACGGTAAACGCACCAACACCTCTCCCCCAACACACAACGAAAATAAGAAAGGATTGATCCTCGTTCCTCTTGAAAATCATACCGTAACATATTTTTTCTTTCAGTTTCTCCTAAAAAGAAATGGTAGCTGGCCTGAGGCATTGGACACATATTCAACTGATGATATTTATAAAAGGAAAAAAAAATATTCATCCAAGGACTTTAAAACTTGTAATATAATTTGACCGCTGTCTGCGTCGTTAAAAAACTCCTGCTCTGCTCTTCACTTGATGGAGGACTAATAAGAGGCAAGGCATTCAGTTTTATGTTGTTTAATAGCCGCAGTAAAGTCTGTATAATGAAGTTCATTCATTTTGTATTAATTTATTATAGCCCAAGGTTGTTAAATTTGTTTGACATTGTCTTATACTTGTTTCAGGCAACAGACGGGATATTTAGTTCGACATGTTGACCTGTGCGTGTCTGTTATCTCGCCTCACAGGCTGGATCTTGCCCGTTGTCGCTTTCAGATTGGGCAGTTAGTGACTGTGTGATTGGGAGTTATAGTTGCTTACATGCATTATCTGCAAAATGAATTAATCTCTTGGCATTCAGCAACAGCATGTGACAGGCTGAGAAATCTAAAGCCTCAGCGGATTTCTCTCAGCAGAGTGTGAAATTTGTCACACGGAGGAGGTTCACTCCAGGGGTAGAGCTGCAGGGCTTTTTTTCCTCTTGACAGTTTTCCCGCCCTCTAAACAGCACCAGAAAGTGACAGGAGACCCTTTAATGAATGCATTCATTAATTGAGGTTCGTCCCACCTTCGCTTGGCGGTATTTTGGGAATAGAAAATGAAAGACATTTGATGAACGAGGGCTTTGTTAGCTGCACAGAAGCGTAAAGGTGCTCTTCTCCGGCAGGATAGCAAGCACTGGCAGTGCCTCTATCTGTCTTTTGATGTTTTCTTATAAATGAGGGTGATGCAGTTCTCCTTCTCCTCTGTTGGGATGCTGTCCCAGGTGATCAAATTGGCCGTTAAACAAAAGTTCAGCGCTGTCCACAGTGACTGTAGCTGTCTGGCTTCCAACCCACAGCAGATCAACTGTACGAGCTGGTCCCAGCTCATCCCCCAGAGGAGCTCAGCTGCTTTATTGCAGCCACTCAGATGTTGAATCATGGTGCTATTCCAAAAATAAATCAATGAGTACTCTATTGTGCAACTGGATTGTGTTTTACGAGGGGTATCCGGAGGGAATGGAGATGCATGTATGTCACGCATCATCTCTCAGCATGTGCATCTGTGCATGTATGAGCACTGTTATCCTCGACATATGTCCATACTTACGGCCTTCGTCTCACCACAGAACACACTGGTTTTGACTTATTTATGTGGCTTTTTTTCCTAGGAAGCTGTCTGACTGCAAGAGGTTTGGCCAGGCTTTCAAAGCTCACAGTTTGCAGAGCAGAGAGGCATCGCTGCACCTTAGCAACACAATCAGGAAAGCGGTTGTGGACTGTCGTAAATTGAATTTGATTTAATTTATTTTGTCTACTTCAGATGACATTAAAAACCTATTGGGACTAACTTTAGGGTGATACACAATTTCATTACACAGCGCAGACACTATCGATTAAAGTCGGTATAAATTATGAGAAAAGCTGAGATGTATGTGCAAAGTGGAACATGCAATTTCAGGAGCCTTCTGCAGCCATTACCAAGTTAAAGGAAGGTGTAAGGTGAAATGCTCTGTGACAGCCTTTTCGGCTTTTCGAAATTAGTTTTCCCCATCCTGCGGGAAGGTGATTACAGCTCATTATCACACATTGCATACTATTAGACATGCATCGAAGGGACTTCCACACAATTTTAAGCATTTGAAAGAGAGGCAGACTGACATATAGGGACATACATCGTGCATTAAACTCTATTACCACCAGTCACTCCTAATTCACTGCCAGCCTTTTGTCTTGGTTTCTGAAACCAGATGGACACGCAATCATCTGACTCTAGAGACTAATTTAAACTCCACAGAAATGACCCGTCATTATTAGGCTCCACTCAGGTACAATCCATAGAGACCCATTGTGGGCTCTGGCACTGTTCAGTTCATTTGCTCTGCTAAGACTGCTACTATTGCAGTAGCCAGACAGACAATACAGCTTGTCTGTGCCAGTATAGTGTATAGATGAGCCTCCAGGAAATGTCAAGCCTCGTGTTAAATAATGCATACATAATACAATATCATATGTTTTTGCAACAAATGCATAGTTGTGATACTTCCTGTTTTAATGTGATGCGCGTTGTTATAATGTTGATGCCTTCAATACTTAAATCACTGTGAAAGTACTCACCGATCAGCCACAAGATTAAAACTACCAAGAGTAAAAAAACAAACACTGCTGATCTCGCAACAATGTGAGAAACATGCACCCTGGCATTTAGGTGGATGTTACTTTGCTATGTACCATCATCTGAACATTGCTGTAGACCAAAGCAAGCGGGTGTTTCGTGCATGATGGTGCCATGAATGCAACATACCCACACCTGAACATGAAGTAAAAGAAAACGTGATCCCTCAGTCCAGGCCACCTTCTTCCATTGCTCTGTGCTCCAGTTCTGATGCTCAAATGCTCTTTCTAGTCGCCTCTAGTTAGGTACCGACCTCAGCAGACCGGGAACATCCCTTTATCAGCTACAGTTTTGAACATGCTCAGACAAAGTCGTCGAGCTAACACAATTTGGCTCTCGTGAAAGTAGCTCAGATCCATCCACTAGATAAAATGTTCCCTTGCTGCCTAATAGATCACATCCATTGGCGAGTGCAATGCTGATATCGTTTTTTTTTTACTCAGCTGATTAGGACCATTCGGTCATAATGTTATGGCTGATCAATGTATATACAGTGTAGTGGAGCAAACTGGTTTATCCGTTTTGAGTGCATATAAAAATATTGGGTCAAAAATATCTTTACTCTGATTTCATGAAACGAGCAGCTGTGTACACAAACCACTTTACTTACGTCGGCAGTGGGGAACAGTTTGAAATGTTTCACGAGTCCCGTTACTTTGAAAGATGTAGGAGGTTATACACATATTGTTTCTACCAAATCTCTGCAACAGAGGTGCCAAGTGAAAAGTTTTCAAGGGCAAAACTTTTAATCCAGTTTAGCTTTCTTGCAGCTCTTGAGGTATCTTGTGGTGTTTCTGGTCAACTACAAATACAGAGGTGGGCACATTTCCATATTGCCATTACTTTCTTGAAAGTTAACATTGCCCTTACAGTCACATTTGTGGCATATGGGTCAGGTTGGAATTCATCTGATCCACATTATGCTAAAAGCACTCTGGTGCTGCTCTAAGAGTAATGTTCCCAACAAATAAAGAAAGGCGAACAGTTCAGTTACACCGGACATGTAATGACTTAATTCTAGTTAACCCTGCTGTCTGTCTGCTTAAAATGCCCTCAGCTGTTGTAAGGCCGCTCCTCGTTCTCACCCCGGGACTGTTTATCCCTCGATGTTTACTCAGCTGTGCACGACGAGAGGGGATGCGCCCTGGAGTTGCGGCCTAGCTAGCTAGCTGCTGCGACGGCTTCCCTTCCCGCCTGGTATTTCTCTAGCAGTGGAGAGCGAGCGTGGGCTCTGCTCTGCACATGGCTGGCACAAGCGGCCCGGCAAGAGGTTTATAGGCGACGTTCATGATTGAGGCATGCAGAGGAAAAGGCAGGCAAAGTGGTGTTCTAACATCCCATATGGATCTCAAGGTTTGGCACAAGGGACGGGATAGAGAGAGGGCGGGTGACAACACTCAGATTAATGTTACATGTGACAATTTACAAGCAATGCAAGTACTGTTAAGATGCCATACACAGCAGCTGTAGAATTTAACCCAATTATAAAACTGCATTGCATAGCTGCAACACATAACTGACTTACAGTGAATGTATTAGTCCTCCAAGGAGCTATTTACCTTCTCACTATGCTGTGCTGTGAGAATGAGAGGTTGTCTGCTGACTGCAAGAGCTTCTGCAAAAAATTGAGCGTCTCTGAATGAATGCGACCCGGGCAAATTCTAAGACATTTATGTCTCGCGTCCAGACTCACAAGATTGTTTCCATTATTCACCAAGAAGCTTGTGCACTGGAGGAGTCTGAAAGTATCATTTGTCAGTGGTTATTTAAAGTAGCCTCTCAACAAAAATCTCCTTTTCTCCACATTTCGGGAAAAAAGGAGATCGAGAAGGGTTGGAGTTACAGGCAGACTCCACCCGGGCTGTTATTTCCTCTCAGTGTGTCGTCCACTGCAAGTCCATCCAACAAAGTGACGAGGGATTGTACTAAAGCAACAATTAGTTGTCCACAGAGGCAGACAGTGGCCTACGGGCTCTGCCGTCTACACTTGATCGGCTTTTATGCTGTTTTGTGAATCTCCTCTGTTTTTTTTCTCAGGAAGAGTGTCTCTTTAATTCCCCACTCATTTATATCCCACTGTGCCACATCTGTCTAAATGATAATGAAAGGTTGGCACCACTTACTAATGTGATTAAATTGTTTTCAGTGTTAATTTGCCAGTTATTTTCTCAATTTAGTCTAGAAAAATAGCTCCTCTGCTAACGGTAATGTCTTCAGACAACACAAACAAACTCAAATATATTCAGTTTATAAAAACAAAGCAAATGTTTAGATGGCAGATGTTCTCTAAAGGCCTTTATGATACAACCTATGACTTGAATGCATCTGCTTATGCATTAATTAAAAATTACTTAAAATAATAAAATTATTATCAAAATAGTTAATTTTTCTATCGATTGACAAATTGATGAATTGGCTAATAATTTCAGTAATAACACCCTAATACCAAGCACTGTAGTGTTTTACATGCAGGACTGTTTCTTGTCGTGGAGTATTTTCATTTGTCGTCCACCTTGGATGTCATCATAGTGAAGCCATCCAGGCTATAAAGACTCTTTTTGTCTCTTCTCACCTAGTGGGCTTTGTGTTCTTGTTTCATAACGTCTGCCTGATTTGACCCACATCTTTAATTCAGTCCTTCTTGCTGTGACTGCGCTGAGGTCAGCACAGTTGTGATTTTAAGACCAGGGCACCATTTTGAGGCGTATATAACGTAAGTGAACACACTCTTCCATTTTTCTTCATACGATATGCTGCCCGCTCTCCTGAGGTGCCCCGTACCCGGCGCTATGATGCTATTGTCTCTGAAGGTGATAGGTACTAAGAGCAGGACGGTGTCTGGGAATAGGATGGAGGAAGGAGGAGGACTGTCTCTACTGGCCTGTGAAATATTCATCAAATGAAGCAAGGGTGGGTGGGGAATGGGGAAGTGCGGCAGGAGATGGAGTGGAGATCACAGGGGAGAGAACATCATAGATCAGGAGACACAGAGGAACCACGGACGCAATGCAGGCCAGGAAGGAAGGAAGGAAAGATAGAGTGAACTAAATGTTTTATTGTGTAGCAGATGATGGTTAAAGTCCCAAATATGATAGATTTCAAAAATAGGTTTTGTGATATTTTGTTTATCAAGTGGTAAGCTACGGGAGGTTTCCTTGAACTATTGAATTTTGACTTTTAAATGATTTCAGATAAATATTCATTCTCTTCATGCACCAGAAAAGTTTGGCCAACTGCTCCCGTCCGCTGATTTCTTGAAGGACTTGCTGTCCAAACTGATTAAATGCTCATTTTCCTCCTCTGCCCCAACTTCAGCGGTGTCATCACCACTCAATGCACTGGAAACAACTCTCCTGATTTACATGATCAATTCTTGCTCATTATTCAGCGACTTTGTCCCTTATTCATACTTTGACCTTCGGAAAAAAAAATGCAGTAGTTGAGTCGCCTTACAGTTCCTCAGAAAATTGATCGTATATACATAGGATAAATGCGTTCATACTAGCCTTAACCACTACACTATTTAGTGCTGTTTACATGTGCTTGCTGAAAACTACAGCGGTCAACTGTGTTAGGAGATTACTGGTCGCCTCTAGTTTGGTTTCTGTGTGGACATTTGGATGGATTGCTGTAACACTTTGTGCAGGCATTCATGTTCCCCATAGGATGAATCCTCACGATATCTTCTGGCACTGCCATGAAGTTCATTTTTCTGAGTTTAATGTCCAGTAGAGATCTTGACTTCCTCTCTGCATCAGTTGATATCTCTTTGATGATACAATAACTTTAGGTGATTTTGGTCTTTTCTCCTGGGATTTGTTGGCAGTAACAAAAATATAGAATAACTCATTAAGCATTAATCGTGCTTTTGCTACAAGCTACTTGTTATTGTCAAAATGCTAACATCCTAACAGTGACCACGTCCATGCGTATGTTTAGTTATGTTTAACAGTTGTAGTGTTCACCATATTAATTACTTGGGTTACATGCATTACAGTCAAGACCAATGGACTGGATTGTCATTTTGATTGGGATTCATCTTCTGGAGAGCATGAATGTCTGTAGAAATGTTCTTGCCAATGATTCCAGTAATTGTTTAGATATTTCAGTCTGCACTACAGTGATGGTCAATCTATTCTAAAAACCTCTAATGCTCTCAGCTGTGTGATTGTGAGGATGTTGGAATATGTTGCTTCTTTTCACATTTCTGACCATTTAGAAACTACAGGTGCAAAGATGGCTATCTGCTGAGCAGCGCAGCCTGGTCTTTGGTCTTTTCTCTCTAATTAACAAAAAAAGGTTTCTGTATGAAGCGCTGTAGTCGTCTGCACTCCCTCGAGGAGCCCTGCAGTTTTTCTGCACCTATTCTTGTTTTTCTCTCATCGTGACCCCTTTATTTTGACAATCAGTGACTCAGGGTCTGATTCCATATTCTGGGCATCATTATTACTCAAACACACTCACGCACACACAAACTCCACTGTGCCTCTGGCATTCAATCTCCTGCCCTTACTTTATTGTCTCTTTGGAGTGGATCTCTGTTCCACCCAAGACTGGTTATTAGCGTGGTGAGTCAGCTATTCATTCAAAACCTCAAAGAGAGAGGGGGGGAGTGTGCGGTTCGGCTCGGCTGCTTTTATTCTCGAATTATTTTAACCTTTGTGTGGTTAACAAGAGTGATCAGACTCTAAGCTCACCCATCGCTGAGAGTGTAAACTGCAATCAATCACCTTCACAGAACGCACCAGGCTTTACTTTGATTTTTAACACACACAGTGGGATATTTGAATAATCATGCGCGCAGGCTTTTTTGATTTGAGGAAAATAACTCAATGAATAGTGGATGGATTGCTTTGATATTTTACACGGATCAAATATGGTGCAATACGGAGCTGTAGAGAGCAGTTAAACTTTCCTCACAATGGTAGGATGTGATGTTTAAATGAATAAATTAGGCCTCAGTCACATTTGTGGGAATGTAAACAGTTTTTGTTGGTGGAAAACCCAAACTCAGTCCTTCTGCTACAAACTTTCTCTGCAAGCTACGAGCAGAGAATGATGAAAGGTCAAAATTTTATGGGAAAATGAAATACATTTTTTATTGCCAATGCTTAGGTCTGCAAAATTAGCCTCGTGTACTTTGTGTTTAGTGCTAATTCCCAAATATTAGCATGCTAATGAGCAAAGTTAGAAACTGTAAACATTATGCTTAACGTCAGTGAGTGTGTTGGCTACTTTTAGCTTAAAGCCCAGCTGTATCTGAGATGAGCCCAGCAGAGCCTCTAGCATGGCTGCAGACTCTCATTCTATTATTAATATTAATGCCTCTATTTATTTCATTAGTTTATACGTGTATGAAGGAAACGCAGTATAGTGTGAAATTTCTCGGTTTTTCCAGGTCACTTGAAATCCTCTTCATATTAGAATCCTGAGTTATGCAAGATGAACAATAGGACTTCTTATTTATTTTTATTTTTTGAGTGCTGGTCACCGTGGGCTGCTGTCTGCTCACTGTTGCATTTGAATTTCGCTTTTTTTCCCCCCGGCGGTAGCTGTTTAAGCATACGCCATAATAACAGGGAAAGTGTTTGCACTTTACTGAGACGACTTTAAAGTCTTCAGAAACATCCCCATAAAACAACAGAGCACTAATGGATTGAACTTAGCCTGCTGAGACGTCTCTTAGCAGCTCACAGATCGCAAGACTGTATTAAGATGTCGCTAAATGGACAGCAGAGTGCATGGATTTGTGACTTAGCCGTTCTTTCAAAATGTTATGTGCCTGTAGAAACAGATATGCATAATTATGTGCATAATGATAAATTACAGCTGAGCTCTGTTGAGTGCTTTTCAATACATCTGAAATTGTGTGTGAGTGACAGTTTTATTGATCACAGGGCTTTGAAGATTATAGTCTGTGTAAACTGCAGTCAGTGCATAATGTATTCAATTCAGTGGAAAAAAAGGATTGATTTGTTGTTTGGTATCTCTAAATAGTGGCAAAGGGGTGTGAAAAGTCTACGTGTGTCACAATTAAAGTCATGCCTTCTCCCCGTATTTATTATTCTCACTGTTCTATATGATTTCCGCTACAGAAACCCCTTTTCATATGTGCACAATGATTTATTCATTGTTCCTAACAAGCAGCCGTGGTTTACGTGCTGGGTGGACTTTGTGCATTATACATGTTTTTATTCTTACCACCTCTGTTCAGGCATCAACTATTTAACAAGAGGAGGAGAACAAGTGGTGTCTGACATCTGTGTGTCGATCAAGCCTCCGCTGAACGTAAAGCACATGTCACACACATGAATTCGACATTTATGTAAGCACACATATATATTTAATGAAGTGCAGCCACTGTGTGATCTGACACATTTATGCTCTCGTTTGTAGAGGAAGCATTTCACATTTCAACTCTTACAGATGTTCAGCGAGCCATCAGGATTCCATCGCGCTGTGTGATTGATAAGGGCAGGGTGGATGTGCCGCGAAAGGTGGAAGTAGATAGGTAGGAAAAGAAAGGTTGTGGAGGATGTTTTTAGCCATTGCGAGACTGTGTGAGACTACAGTCACAGTTGCAGTGTGCAGTGTGTGGCCTGCAACACTAGTGGAGTCCAGAAATGAATGTGATTTGTTATTGCAACATTGGAGCCCTGAAAAAAACTTAATTCAATTCAATTCAATTCAATTCAGCTTTATTTATATAGCGTCAATAACAATACAAATCGTCTCAAGACGCTTTACAAGACCCGGCCTGAAACCCCCAGAGCAAGCCTGCAGGCGACGGTGGGAAGGAAAAACTCCCTTTTAACAGGAAGAAACCTTGAGCAGAAAGCCTGCCCAGCTTTGATTTGTGGGAGGCACAGTGGAGTTATGGTTAATGGTCCCTGGTTCAATCCAATGGGCTGACTGGGCCTTTCAGTGTGGCGTTCTCCCTGTGTCTGCGTGGGTTCTCTCCAGGTTCTCCTCGGCTTCCTCCCACTGTCCAAAGACATGCTGGTTAGGTGATTCTAAATTGGCCGTAGGTGTAAATGGTCGGCCCTGCAATAGACTGGTGACTTTCTCCTCTCAGCCAATGACAGATGACATGCTTCTGGTGTTAGTTTGTAGCTCTGCATCATTGACTTAATATGAAAATTACTTGTAGACTCTTCATTAAATCCACATGATGAGTGTTTTAATGACACCTTTTTTTCTGCTTTGATTCACAGACCCACTTTCTCTGCACACACACACACACACACACACACACACACACCCACACACACACACACACACACACACACACACACACTGTCTTCTTCTGATTCACACCCAAGATTGTGTTTTTATGACTGAAATATATTTTAAATGTCTTGTGCATAATTTTAAATAAATGTCACCAACACTCAGTCTGACATTTCTTTTTTGGATCTTCGGGAAACTTTGGCACCCACACTAGGGTATAAAATATAGTTCTTTGATTGTAGACTCACCAACGGGCAGATGCTTGTTGTGAGGTTAAATGTGAAGCTAATGGTGCAGAGTTTCAGCCGCACAGCTGGCCGGTGGTAGTGTGCGGTGGGTGTAAATGTTGAAGTCAAGCAGTTCACACACTCTTCTTTCGCGTCTGTAATAAAACGTTCCCTCTAGGTTTGTCTCTTATTATCACTAAGCTTCCTCATATTATTTGTGTCCTGCCTTTCGTTTGCTGTTTTTTTTTTCCCGTCCCTCTCAGATTGATGTCAGCTTGAGCAACCAGCAGCAGTCCCTTGTTGACTTTCCATGATAGATGGCCTAAATGTTTAAGCTGCCCTTGGCCAGATCCAAACTCTTTCTCAACAATTACGTGGTTGGTTTGTTCTTTCTAATCATAGATATGTCATTCTGTGCCATAATGCTGAACAATAGCCAGCTCCGAGCGTTAGCAGCTCCACTCTCCCTCCCTACCTCCCTCTCTCCCTCTCTCTCTCCCTCTCTCCCTCTCTCCCTCTTTCTCTCTCTCTGTCGCTTTCACTCTGCATCCCTGCCCTCCATTGCTCCCTGCTCTCCCACTCTCCTTCTCATTCTCCCTGCATGGCTTATGTGACTCATACAACACTAAACACTCTAATGTGAGATTAACCCCTCGCCAAAGAAAGCTCAATAGTGTTACATTTCTGTCTTATTTTAAGCTGTGCGCTCAAGGCTTTTTAAACATGTCATGTGGGCTTTTGCTGATATCTCGCTGAGGTTCAATTTAACATCTGTGTTTTGGCTTTCTTTGAAAATTAAGGTGATATTCTTCCTAGCTGGAGTGCTTGGTCTCCATGGTAACATCAGGTCCATTATAAGTGCCATAAAGAAAATGCGAGGGAATGTTAAATCAACGGTCTGCCAGTCTCCATCACCTCACTGGGTTGATTGTGTAACTCATACACCCACTGGAGCACATTGCCTCCTTTCTCCCCTTTCTCTCCCTCTCGCCTCCTTTCTCCCTTTTTTTTGTCACACGGTTGCCTCTGTTCCCTTCTCTCACACTGTTTCTGCCGTACACACATTCACGCTCACATCGTAAACAAAGTCAAACACTGACCCCCAGTGGAAAACCATCATCAGGAAAAGGTGCATAACCAGAATCTGTCTCGTGTGTGTCACTCAGGTGTTCACTCGCTACGGGAAGTGTTACACCTTCAACGCCGGCGGCGACGGACGTCCACCCCTCATCACCACCAAGGGAGGGATGGGTAACGGCCTGGAGCTCATGCTGGACATCCAGCAGGATGAATACCTGCCAGTCTGGGGAGAAACAGGTCAGATGTGTTGCAGTGTGTGCGCTGGCAGGTGTCTGCTTTGGTGTGTGTGTTTAAACTCCTTCGTCTTTGTGCAGATGAAACGTCGTTTGAAGCTGGGGTCAAAGTTCAGATCCACAGTCAGGACGAGCCGTCCTTCATTGACCAGCTCGGGTTCGGTGTGGCACCCGGATTCCAGACGTTTGTTTCGTGCCAGGAACAGAGGGTAAAAACACGTGGTCCTCGTTAGATAGTAACTCTGGTTCTTTCTTTTAAGCTTCGTCCATCAATCATATCGGCTGTGATGACATTATACACAGTTAACTGCAGAGACCCGGGAACAACATAATCTTATCCCACCAACAGAAAATACACAAATCAGTCACATCAGACATGCATTATTTGAAATTTTTATTACACATTACATGAGCTACACCCTCAAAGTTGTTTGCAAAAAAAAAAAAAAAAAAAAAGAAGTTGTTTGTTTCCCCTCAGTTATGAGGATTTACTACCTATCATTTATATATTTTCTAGAGTTTGGGACTGTTGGAGTTGAAGTTGAAAATAATATCCACAGCTCAGTAGGAGTTTAGGGTCAGAGTTATTGCATGAGTCACTTTAAATCTCTTGGCTATTTATGTAGATGTAGCATAAAACTAAATGTACGTGTTTTGTTCTCATATTTGCTTCATTTGATTCATTCTTCTCTAACCAGCAGGAGTCCGCGGTTGATTCATGTGTGATTTTTATTCTCCATCTATTTTATCCGCTGTCTCATAATTTGAATATCTTATATTGTTTCATTTAACATGGCTGACTTGAAAACACTGATAATGGGGATGTGTGGTCGTTGCAGCTGATATATCTCCCTCCGCCCTGGGGAGACTGTAAGGTAACGCCCATGGATTCAGACTTCTTTGACAGTTACAGCATCACAGCCTGTCGCATCGACTGTGAAACACGCTACCTGGTGGACAACTGCAACTGTCGCATGGTGCACATGCCCGGTAGGTAGCGGCTCTTTCTCTGCGTTGTGTCTGAGTTACATCAATCAGGCCGCTGCAGAGAAAATACTGAAGGCACTTCACAGAAGGGAAAGGAAGAAGGAAAATCAGCAATATGAGTGTGTTTGTTTTGGCTGCAGGCGATGCACCCTACTGCACCCCCGAGCTGTACAAAGAATGTGCTGACCCAGCTCTCGGTAAGAAAGAGGCTCCGTCCACATCTGAATCTTTAAAGAGCAGACACACACACGGCCGTGTTTCCATCACTTTAGGGGACATTACATGGACTTTCATTCTTTTCCTGCAGACTTACCTCCTCTTTCTCCTTCCTCAGATTTAATCATTTGCATTATATAAGACATGATATTTATCCTCAGAAGGGCAACAGCTCCCTGCAACATCAGTAACACACACGCACACACACCATCCCCTGACGTCCTCACAGTCGCACTCATCCAAAGGTCAGGCTGTGTTCTGGTTTCCTTCTCTCCAGATTTCTTGGTGGAAAGGGACAATAATTTCTGCGTGTGTGAGACGCCATGCAACATGACCAGATACAGCAAAGAGCTGTCGTTCGTCAAGATCCCCAGCAAGGCCTCTGCTAAATATCTGGCAAAGAAGTACAACAAGTCTGAGCAGTACATCAAGTAAGAATGGACCGTGTGTTTTTATTCTGAAATGCTAAAGTCTGGTGTTAATGGTTATTCTACAGATTGGATTTCTTTCCATGGCTTGGTTAAGTGATTTTCATGTAAAGTGTCAGAGAATAAAACAAAATTAGAATTTTTAAAAGCCCAATGTGACGTGGACAGATGTCTCATTCTGTTTGATAATCACACGAGAAATCCACAGCTGAGAAGCTCCTGCAGAAGACGATAACGATAGAACAATATGACGGCTGATAAGTGGTTTTAAAGGGTAAAAGAAAACAGACTCTTCTTTAGTTGGCAGCTCAACCAAGAGCTTCTCAGCGAACATGCAAATGAATAAAAGCCCCATGAGTTATCTTTAATACTGTAAACAGACACTTCATCTATCATTTATCACGAGTTTACTCTTTATGCATATTTATGTGTTTAATTTGTGTTTTGCTTCAAACTAATATTCTTAAGTTGGTTTCTGTGTGTGAAAGGAGTTAAAGCCCCGAACCTGAGTCGAATTGCATAATCAGGTTCATAGTGCATGCCAGTCATCAGGGTCTCCGTTTAGTCATAGAGCCTTAGGGGAGAAAAGAATAAATCCAACACTGTGCATTAAGAACAAATGGGAATCAGAGTTAGACATAAAACTTTCAGAAGATAGCTGGTATAAAATGTGAATGACTCAGTGTACTACAAGAAGCTCACAGATACGGAGAGAGTTTGTCTGGAAGAGTCTTAATAGATTTTTTATAACGCCCAAGAGCGGACAACTAGAAATCACACAGTCATGCTGGAGACGTGGTGCTGCTGTAACAATCGTCAGGTTGTATCTGCTTTTTATTTATGGATCGGCCCAGGGTAACGGAAGAAGAAGAAGTCCTCTTATAGAATAAACACATCAGCCTTTAATTTATTTTACTGAACAGGCACCTCAGTACGGTTTTCTCTTGTTTATTCTGTCTCCTCAGGGACAACATCCTGGTCTTAGACATCTTCTTTGAAGCTCTCAACTATGAAACGATTGAACAGAAGAAAGCGTATGAAGTGGCCGGACTCCTGGGTACAGCTTCATGTCCATGTGTAATTACAGTAGAAGGGTTTTCTTTCTGTTTTTCTAATTTCTCAATAATCTCATATTCCAGGTGATATTGGTGGTCAGATGGGGCTCTTTATTGGGGCCAGCATACTGACTATTCTGGAGCTATTTGACTACCTTTATGAGGTGAGAAAGTGTCAAAGAAAAATAATCCTGATGCAATCAGGATACTGGTATTTGACCACATTTAGGATAACAAATACACTTTACACTTCCTGTGAAGGAATAAAACTCACGTGAAATATAACTGAATGGCCAACAGGTGAATGCTGAAAAGTCCGATGTCTGGCACCTTTTTGACTGACTTTCCTCATTTTTACCCTCTCAGGTGATAAAGTACAAGCTGTGCCGCTGCTCCGAAAAGAAGCACAAGCACCACAACAACAACGACCAGGGCACGGTCCTGAGCCTAGACGACGTCAAGTGTCACGTCAGTAACTTTCACTAGTCCCCCGCAGCGGCTGCGAGCAGGGAGCCGCTGCACTCTCTTGCCTCCGAGCGGCCTCGTGGACCTTGTTCGTTGCAGTTCGCCCGACTGCCGGAAGAACAGAGGGAGTGTGTGAACTGTGCCTGGCTGAAGTTTGTGTGGAACGAGGCGAACGCGGTCGGGATTGGACGTCCACACGGTCAACAGTGATGTCGTGATGAATTCATAAACGTTAGAGTAACTGCATGGTCATCTGTAAACAACTTTTCAAGACGTAGTAACAGATACAGTCAAACGGGGCATGAGCTAAACGAGGGTCCATATGTGTTCAGTCAAGAGTGCTAGAAATCCCACCTGTGTTGTGATGTTTGTCCTCCGTCGGTTTGACTGATTTTAACGTGATGTAATTGTTCATTTGAAGGAGTTTTCATCTCTGTTCCACACACACTTTTCACGTTGGCCTTCGTTGGCTTCCTCCCTTCTTACACTATCCTTTTTTTTTTATATATTCACGTCACCCAACCGTCATCTTAAGGCTGTCTTCCCTTTCTAAACTCTGTGCTTTCTGCCAATATACTGTACTACCTCATCTCGCAGGGTGCCAGCACCATGAAGAAATCTATGAGTCGAGCAAAAGTGACAAACAAAAAGGTCATTTTCATGTAGAGAAGTTTAACAGAATGTGACTTTAAATTGAACATCCGTCACAGGCTGTTTTCACAGACGACTCTTTTCATGTTTTACAGTGGGAGAGGATCCATTTATATATTAAAAATAGTAATAACTTTGTTTTTTTGGCGCCTATTAAAAAAAAAGTGCTTTGACAGACAAAGAGTCAAGGCCAAACAAGAGGAATGCACATTATTGTTAGAAGAAGAAGCAAAAACGCTTTAGGCAGAAGATAGTGGAAGAAAAGACACTAAAAAAGAATAAATAAGTAGATGAGTAGAAGAATAGGAGCAATAAAAAGAGCCCATGTTAAGAGGACGACGTTGGCAGATCATAAAAAGGCAGCTGTTGCTTTAGTGTCCTGGATTAGTGTATGTTGGCACACTGTGGCGCCACCTTAGCTCACTGTTATGTTATTATTTCTTTCCTGGGGAATATTTCCTGCAACACAGACACCAGTAGCAAGACATTAAGTCAGAATATTGCTAAACCTCTTATCATATGATAGAAAGTGAGGCTGTAACGGTTTGAATTGTGATTTAGCCTACTTTCTGGCAGACATTACCTGTACATGAGAAGACTGATAACAAGCTTCTGTGTTAAACATGAACATACAGCCTGTAGTTATCTTAGTTTAGCCGGGAAAGGCTGATTTGGTGCAGCACTGCAGCTATACAGACACAAAAGAGGAGGAAGAATTGTTTTCTGATTGTTCCTGATCCACTTTTAAAAGATGCTGACGTGGATTGTTAATTTAAAAGAAAAGAAAAACATTGCTGACTCTGCAGTAAACAGCTGATCCTGAGAGAAGATGAAAGGCTGTAGGAGGACTCTCTGCACAGAGCTTACACCCACATAACCTGCTGCTTTTATGATGTTCGATTGTGTATCATCAGAACACTGGTGACAAATGGTTTATCATAATTTACTCTGAGCTAAACTCCAGTCCTGTAGTTAGAGAGAGAGCCTGTAATGAGGAACAATCACCCTGAAAATATTTGCACCAGCCAATTCAGTTATTTTGATATTTTCTCCTGGAGTGCCAGCTGCCACAGTCACAGTCGGTTTCCTGTGATTTAAATAACAAGAGCAGCTGCAGCACGTGACTACAGTCGCTGCTTAACTTGATATTTCTATTAGCGCTGAAGTTAATGAGCATCTAAATCCTGTCCAGACCTTCCAGCCGCAAGCACTGACAGACACTCTGTCTTTGCTTAAAGAGAGCTGTGCAGAAGCAAACAGCCATGAGTGAATCAGCCTCCCATTAAAACTGCTCCTTGGCAAAAAAGATGACTGAATGTGGAGGCATCGAAGACACAAATTAACCAGAACGATGTAGAAATCATCAGAGAAAGGCCGCAGGTTTTCATCGAAACCTAAGGTTTTTTAATCCAAATATAAATTATAACAACGGATCAGCTTTGTAGACCAATTATCCTTCCTCGAGGGGACTTCATCTTTCTCTACCCACAGTCCTCCATGGTTGGGCTAACATATCAACTGAAGGGATGATCTCAAGGAGATGAGTGTGCTGTACAAACGGTATTTCTGGACAAATAACGTAGAGGGGGGACTTTAGAGGTCCTGTTTCCAGTCTCTATGCTAAGCTAGCTATGCTTTGCTAACCGTAACGTCACACAAAAGTGGTGTCAGTTTTCTCGCGTACTTCCTAAAATGCTAAACGTTTCTATTAAAACATCCAATAACTGAGCTACAATAAGTATTTTAAAGTGAGTGAACATATTTTGAGGTCAAATTGAACAAAACAACACAGAATCTTATCCATCTATTCATGAAAGGGGAGCATCATTCATGTTTACATGCCGTTCATCACATTTGAGGGAATTTCCCTTTCATTTGTGTTACCATGGCGAGATCAGATCAACGAGGATGAATGTGCCAAATATGTGTCTGTCCATCTTCCAGGGCTCTGACTTGCATGTAGCACTGTACAGCTGGCATCTTAAATGTGGTCCAACAGTTCACCCATGCGTCTGACAGCGGTTTGAGTCATCTGTGTATTTGTGTGTACCCCGCGTGGTTTTACAGTGTCGCCCGACGTCGGCGCCAAATTTAAAAACGCTGCCCGCCAAACTAAATCATCGTGTGCCTGCGTGTTATCAGGCAGCTCTGACCCCGAGGAATTTAAGACTCTTAAGATATTATGTTGCAGTTGATCTACTTGACTGTGGGACCTGTATAGTATCAGCTGTGTAGTGTTACTTTCAAGCACAACCGTACCATCAACTGTAATTTAATGTAGATACTGTAATGACTGTGGATAATAATCTTAATGTATTTGCATAGTCTGGTTTGTCCAATGCTGTACTTGTTGGATTAATTTAAATTATATAATTAGCCATGTGTCTCTGTTCAGGTTTCCTGTACATATGACTGTAGTTGGTTTATTTATCGAAGGTATATTTATCAGAGACAAACTAAACTTTCTTTTCTTTTTTTTTACTTAATATTTCTAGTTGTGCTGTGTGAGCAGCTGTACTCGTCTGCAAACAAAAATAAATTGCCAGGTTGTTGTTTGTCTGCTGCATGACGTCATGCATCTCTGAACAAGTGCTCCGGTTACCGTGTTTTCTGCTTTCGCTTTGGCCTCCATTTTTAATTTTGAAATCTGAACGGACGGTTGTTTTAGTCTGGTGATGTGAACATGAATAATGGACTTGAAGCTGTTGTTATATTAAAGATTAATTGCCAACTTTATGTAACTTTTATTCATTTCGAAGCAGTGAGTGTCTTCATTTCTGTGTTGGTGAACAGATTGGTGACAGGTTTGACATGAGATACAAGGTAGATGAAACTAGAGCAGGTATACGTTCATTTAAATTTCATGGTCATTGTGTTTTCAATCACATTCCAGGTCTGGACCAAATACTTCAACAACATTTGGACTGTTTGCTGTCCCCTCATGATGAACCCATCGATGTCTGTGACCCTTTGACCTTATCCCAAGCATCACTGAGAAGTTTACATTTGGGGTTTTTGCTTTTAACTGAATATTATTTATCAGTTACAACGTGTTGTATCCTTAGGCAGACTGCGTAATAGATTTGGGAGATTCCCGCAGGGAGATTGACGTCTCCATCGCATACAGCACTGTCAAACATACATGTAGGAAACAGTAAATAAACCCAAATATTGTGACTGTACATACATTGGTTGTTGCATAAATAGAAAAATGCCAGTTACATTTGTATCTGGCTCTAATATGTGAAAGCCTGCCGTATCCATAGGATACATGGTAATAAAGCCAAAGATAAAAAGAAATAGAAAGAAAAAGATAGAAAAACTTGAAACAAAATTGAAAAACAGGAACAGTGATGCAGCGCCACGGCTCAAATAGTAATAGAATATTTAAGGCAGACATTATGTCAGATATTTTGTCGGTCCGCTTTTTCCTGCCAAAACGTGGACTTTAAAGGTGTTCTGTTATGTCTGGCACTAGGAAGTTAATAGAAGATCCTTTAAGTACTAGAAACTGTGAAGTGGGGCCTCCATGAATTGGACTTGTTTGCCCAGCACACACCACAGTTATTCGATTGGATTGAGTCCTGGGGACTTCAACACCTTGAGCTCTTTGTTGTGCTCCCCAATCCCTTCCTCAACCATTTTTCCTTTGTGGCAGGAGGCATTATCTTGCTGAAAGAGGTTACAGCCGTCAGGGAATGCCACTTCCAAGAAAGAGTGTGCACAGTGTGTGACATGGGTTTGATGGTAGTAGTAACATCCATAAGATTGGCAGGACATAAGGTCTCCTGGCTGAATACTGCCAAAAAACATCACACTGCATCCACCTGCCTGTTAAGTCTAGAAAGTCGACAGGCAGACATCTTGCTCGAAGTATTTCATCTACTAAACGGACTTTAAACAGACCTTATAACAGTGGTGTTTTTTTCCTCTTCATCCTGACCCAGATCAAATGAGGAAATAGTTATAAATTGAGAGGTTGGGGCTTGAATAGTAAGTGTCCAATGGGCTGTGTGAAGGCTGCAATCAAACACACAGAGTCACTGTCAAGAGATATTACTTGTCTCTAAAGCAAGAAAATGTTGACACGCTTCCATTGAGTGTAGGAAATGTCAGCTTTGTCCAGTAGGTGGCGGTAATTCATCTTTACCCAGAAGAGGAAACGAAGCCGAGTCTTGGCGCTACAGAAGAAGAAGAAGAAGAAGAAGAGGCTTTAACTGGAAAACTGTTTCTTCGTATTTCGTATACAAATCAATGTTTAGAAGTAACGATGTCTTTAACTGAGTATTTGAGGGCGTTCATCAGTGAGAGGCTTACTGCAGCTGCTGAAGAAATATTGGGAGTCTTTGAAAAATCCATCATCGAGTACGAAGAAGAGATCAGTCGTCAGCGCAGACTGCTGGATATCGCCTGGAAACCCGATGTAAAGTTACACAGCATCGGTATGTAAAGCCGTAATGGTCTTCGTTAAGAAGTTAATTAGTGCCACTTGGATCTGTACGTTACGTTTAATTTCATATGACCACACAAAAATTATCAGACAGAGATGACACGAATGCATGACAAAAAGACTCCTCTAAGCGATAGATTATATATGTTATTTTTCACATTAACGGTTTTTAAAATTCTTAAATCGATCAGATCTATCTGACAACTACTGTAGGCTATGTATCATAAACAGAGGCTAACGGTAAATTAACTGTGAGTGTGAGCCAATCAGAAACGGTTTTAACGTCACGTGACTTGACGTCGTCCAATTATATTCGTCCAACTAAAAAGTAAACAAAGAAACTGACAGCTGAGAAGCTGTGGATATTGCTGTCAGATGAGGCGTTGTAAGTCATTTTTAAATTCATGTTATTGTTTTAATAGTAATATTTCTTTGCTACATATTTGACGGGGTCAATTTGGGGTCAATTCTGGTGCAACTTTTTGTTGTATAGCGCCTTTATAAAGATACAATGTTCTCTTATGTTGTAAACCTAAAATCCTCCTTGACCCTCTTTTGATAATGTCTTTGAATGAAATTAACATTTTTTCTTTTTCTAAACTGCCTTGGTGTTGTGTTGTCATCTACAGTGTAGCACACACTGAGTATGCCGCACATGCTGCTTATTTTTATGATTCTCTTAAAAAAAAAATATTTTTACTATTTACAAATGTCTAAGGTCAAAACAACTCCAGTTAACCATACTTATGTGTGCCACTTGGACCACCACTGGAAAACCCACTACCTACTGGTAATTTTCAATGAAAGCCAATGATATTGATGAAGCTATAGTGAAGCTACGAGTTGATGTCCGACATTTATATCTGTGTGTTTTGAAACTAATCAAAGTTGCGCTGGACTGTGTAAATGCTTTGCTGGCGTATTGAATGGTGAAGAATCATCTAATCCTGTATATTTCCTTCAGCATCTTATTTTAAACTGAACACTTCATCTTCACAACAACCCACATTAGTTACTTGTATCCCTTTGTCCCTCCAGATTTTCCACAACAACATGTTTCTACCAAGGACACACTCACTGACCAGCAGCTCTGTGACCAGGAGAGGAACTTGGAACTGGAGGAACCAGAGCCTCCTCAGATTAAAGAGGAACCTGAAGAACTCTGCACCAGTCAGGATGGAGAACAGCTTATACTGAAGCAGGAGACTGATGCCTTTATGTTGACTCCTTATGAATCAAACAATGACCAGGTTTTATCCCTCAAATCTCTCGTAGCCGAGAGCCAAGATCAGAAAGAAAGTGATCACTTAGATTTCAGGTTAACTAGAAAGGCAGAGCCAAAGAAGAGGCATCAGAAACCCAGAAGTCACTGTAACTCTGACACAGGTAAAACAGCTTTAACGTGTGAGGTTTGTGCAAAAACCTTTAAATATAAGTCCCAAATGAAGACCCATCTCAGAAGCCATACAGGTGAGAAACCATATGCTTGCAACACATGCGGGAAAAGGTTCTTTCAGATGTATTTCATGAAATGTCACGAAAGGTCTCACACAGACGAGAGGCCGTATTCTTGTGAAACATGTGGGAAAAGCTTCAGAAGAGGTGAATACTTGTTGGTCCACAAACGAAGCCACACCGGGGAGAAGCCGTACTTTTGTAACACTTGTGGGAAAAGATTTAGCGCTGTATCATCCCTCAGGTCTCACAGGAGAATCCATACAGGAGATAAACCATTTCCTTGCCAGATGGATACGAAAAGTTGCGATAGTTTGAGTGTCAAAACAAAACGTTGCAAAGAGGAGAAGCGCTTTTCTTGCAAAACATGTGGCAAACGTTTCACTAGAAATGGTAACTTAGTGAGCCACCTGAGGATTCACACGGGTGAGAAGCCTTACCCCTGTAACACATGTGAGAGACGGTTTAAAGATCCATCAGCACTGAAATATCACATAAGATCTCACACGGGCGAGAAGCCGTACTCCTGTAACACCTGTGGGAAAAAATTTCTTTGTTTATCAAATTTGAATAATCACACGAGAACACACACAGGTGAGAACAGTTCTGAAACATCTGTGGGAAACCAAGCTTGAAAACCAAAAGAATTCGTACCAGTTATAAATAGAGGTTTCAGATTTTTACCTTTTGACTTCAGTAACAATACTGTGAGTTAGCTGCATGTCACGCTGCTATATGGGACTAATAAGGCCTGGTTTCAGTATTTGTTAGACTGCATAATCAGTCCGAGGCTTTGTCCTGTGAATATGTGATGAATGTTAGAGAAATAATGCATTTAATGACTTATGGCATATGGCTTCTTTTTCAACAAAGTTTTCTGGAAAACAGGAAGTATAGTGTATCAGATTCTGAGTTACACTGTTAAATCGTGCAAAATTGCAGGGACATATATACTAACAGCTCTCAGAAATACTTAAACTGTGAGGAAATCTAAAAAATCTGAGGTTTAGACTATGATCATATTTACTACATTTTCTTTTCTCTTGCGTGAATACAAAGTGCTTCTGTAGAACCTTTTGTTGACTGCCTGAATTTTCGTGAGGGAGTAGCTGCAGTCAGAATTCATTATTCCCAACAAAGATCTCCTGGGCCAATCAGATTGTTTGGGCGGGTTATCGTGTCTGTTGTAAAAGATATTGACAGAAAAATAACTAAATGGTGATGAAGGCAGCTGTCAAGAAGCATACGACTGCTAGAAAAAGCATCTGGTGAGTGGTCATCCATGTGTAACACTACGCCTCTAGATCTTCTATCAGAGCACCGAACCTATTTTACTTTCATCATTATGGTTTGTTCACACACTTTGACAATGGCACAAGATGTTTTGTGTCATTTCCTGTCATATCTAGATTTGTATATTTATTAAAGCGGTGAACTCTGATGTAAAAGCTGAGAAACCATGTAGTTCTTCCAATATTTTATTTTAATTATTTAGTAATTATTAGTATATTTTGTGTCATGATTGCATCAACTTTTTACTCATTCAAGCTTTGGACATTAACAAGTTGCAAATGTAATTAAATGTACTTCATAAATAAGCTGTCTTTAATCAAAGTACATTGATAACAACTATATCTTTCTTATTTCAGTGCTGGTAATTCAAACTGAGGCTCCAACTCTGATGGATTAAATGGTCATGTTAACTGTAAGTGAAAGTAATGCATTCAATCATCTGTGCCTAAAGGAATGAGGGCAGTGAAATGCTGTTGTTCTGATCTCATGTATTTATTCTGACAATAAATGTGTTGTGTCAAGGCTGCAGCGAGGTGCCTTCATTTGTCATATGTACGAGGGTGGACTGTCACTGTCAGTTTATTTATAAAGCAAATTTAAAGATAATAAATGATGCTTCAAAGTGCAAACTGCAACTACACACGAAATCTTGAAATTTGAGCTGAATTAAGTTGGATTGGATCGAGCTGAGTTGAGTTGAAATTTATGGCAGTAATATTTTGAACAATCGGAAAGCGAAAATATGATGGAAGCTCAGTAGAGACTTTAATCTTAGAAATGTAAAATGCACTTCTACCTTTTTTTAACGACAAATGGTCAAAGGTTAGGTAACAATGGATGGACTGGTGAGAAATGACTGGGATATTAGTCAAACTATTTTATTACTGACTGTTTTTATTAAAGCAAATACATCTTTGAGTATCTCCAGTTGTTGCTTCAGTATCACCAAGACCAACTGCAAAAACATCTGCATTTATCCATCAGTGCATTAATGAACAAGCAGCAGGATAGCACAGAGACACCAGTCTAAAGCGTTAATTCACTTTTAAAAGATCATATTAATGGAGGTTCAAGCACAAATGTGATAATCCAAAGAGGAAATGCTTGTTGCTCATTAAAGCGTGACTGTGGTGAAGCTATAACCATCAACACTTTTAGGCCAAGTAAGCTGGATTTTCTGTTTCTGTTTGTTCCAGCTGAGTTAAGTTCCTCTTCTGTTTGCTGTCCAACTCTTATGCAACAATGTCCTCTTTTGTTTGAGTCCTCCAAACCAAATAATTTCTCTCGACACTGATCTCACTGTGGTCGCTCGCATTGACTTTAAATGTCCCCGGCTGTGCTTTCCAAAGCGAGAACTCAACACAGCACACATCCCGTTAGTTTAATGGAAACGTTTGTTAGGAAATGTCCAGTCAAGCCCAGGATTATTCTCTCAAGTAAAAGTAGAGGATTGAAGATTGAATTGTGTGCACATTGTGGTGTTTAATCTTCACTTAAAAACCTCTCTAGAACTGTTTCAACGACAAAAGTTCACAAACTAGGCGGCAGTCACATGAGTGTAATTGCTCATGTGATTTGTCAGAATCATTTTCATGGCTTGAGTGCATTTAACGCTCCAAGAGTTTTGTTCCAGATTGTCCACCAATATAAGCAATATACACATAAGTAGACATAAGGAACTATACAGACAGTTTAAGACAATGTAGTGATATCACTGAATGGGAACGAGACTGAGTATTGACACTGATCAGCTCCTTATAGTGATAATGATGCCATATGTCTGGTCTTAGAGAGACGGAGGCCAAGTTTCTGAAGGATTTGTAATGACTTTCCCAGGGGTGTGGGTTTGTCCCTGTGGGCATTTTGGTGGCAGACATTCAGGAGGCTGGGGCCGGGGCTTCCATTGCCTCAGAAGGTGCAGATGGTCTCCTGTAGTTCCTGATGTCCTAATGACCTCTCCAAACTGATGCAAGGTTGTTGCCTTCAAAAGGTCTTTCAACCTTTTGGTGCCGCTTCTCATATCTGATGTCCTCTGACAAAGTCTGTCAAGGGGACATTTATTACTCATGACCAGACATCTGTGATGATCTGGCTGGCATTCAAAATAGCAGTTGTGTGTGTGTGTGTGTGTGTGTGTGTGTGTGTGTGTGTGTGTGTGTGTGTGTGTGTGTGTGTGTGTGTGTGTGTGTGTGTGTGTGTGTGTGTGTGTTTTTCCTGAATGAATGAGGCAAAATTCTGCTTATGCAAGAGGATTGTCAGTTGAGTAGGTGGTCCTTAATGCGACCCAGAACGCAGCAACCGACACCCGACACCTAAGGTCTGACTGATTGAATATCAAATGTATTCTCAGTGCATCTCATACTTTAGGCTGTCCATTTGCAATCAGATCACTTGATAATCAAGTCCGAACAAGGCCAATAAATTTCTAGTCTACTACCTGCTATTAATGAACTCTGCTCCCTTCTTCTGTACACATCGTCCTTGGCCTGTAGATGTTGTCTAGGTCCAGTTATGAGCCACGACTTCTTATTATTGCAGAGGGTCTCGGTAGGTTGCGTGTAATCATAGCCGTCACATTTTGAGCAGTAGGAGTATAATTTTTTAAATTAGGAAGCTCCCTCGCTGGTTTCATGACACTGCAAATACTCCTCTGCAAATACAAATAGTGAAATACACTCACTCGCTAGTTCATTGGGTACACTAGTGAAAAATTCATATTAATGTCACCTTTATGAAGTCTTAGTTTCATAAAGGAATATTCAGCATTTGCCAAATAACTGGGAGAGCTGTTGATTCAACATGCATTTCAGTCTTGGAGACTTCGGTTTGTAGTATTAATGAATTGTATTTCAGTTACTTTGATTACCCCATTTTAGTCATTGGCCTAAATAACAGAACACTTTAGTGTTTAATTTAATCCAGTTTAACAGCTTACCACCTTGTTTACACTGTTTCAACATGAACGTCACAAAGCTAAGATTTTGTGCAGAACAAAACGATTCAGTTGTTATATATTAATGTTTTTGTTTTCACTAGTGTACATAATGCCCTGTATTCTACATTATACATAAGTATATTCAGTGAAAAGAAGATGCATAAAGAACATGCATAGCCTACTAAAGCAGACATGTCACTTCTCTGAACATGTTTTGGCATTAGATTGCACATGTGTGTTCCCAATAAATACTTTTAAAGCTTGTCTCATGTTTGCATTTACATCTTGATCATCTTCATCAAAATATCTTTTAATATGTACAGTGTTGCATTAAATGTATTTATACAAAAGTTCACATCCTAATAAAGGTTCGGACTTTTGCCCCAGTCACTTAGAGCCTGCTAACCTCTGCTCCATGAGCGACTGCCAGACTCGGCCGTGGCTGTAATGGGCGGGTCGGTGTCTCCCCTCGGTCAGGCCAATAAAATCAGAGTGGCTGCTTGGTGTGGGTTGCATAACTGGACTGCAGTCAGCGCTGCTTCGCCTCTACTCAGCGGTTTACCTCTTCACAATGGCAGCTCCGAAGAAAGTCTGCATCGTGGGCTCTGGAAACTGGCAAGTGGACGCGTTCATGATGTTAACTGTGTGCGGGCTGCATGCTAACCTCAGACTCAGAGCAGCTAGCGGTATTAGCCAGGCTAGCATCACCCGGCAACCAGGCAGCTAGCGTTAACTAGCAACAGTCCCTAGTAACGTGAGGGAAGTTTGACCCGGCAGCTACAGTCCGCTTCGTTAGCAGCAACACGGGCCGACTTTAGCCCTGATTAGAGTCACATGCCAAGAAACTGGATGAATGCACAGAAAACTGACCGATAACTGGGGGTTTGCACTCTTGTAGGTAGCCAAAATATAACAACAAGACGTTAGCTCGCTCTTATTTGCGGTACTTCAAACAGACGTCCATTCAAAAGTCTGATGGATTAAATTTAACGTGTGGACTTTAAGGGGAGAAAGCGATAAAACATAATTTCAAGCCTAAAAATAAATGTTTAAAATCGTCGTGTTAATTCGGCTCATAGTTTTCAGTTTGTCGACCAAAAATAATTTATTCAGCTATTTTTTTTTATACACAAATAAGCAGCTTTTGGTCCGATTGAAGCTTGTAGTGATGAAAACTAAAAACTAAATTTTAATGTATTCGACCAGATTAATTCGTCCAAAAATAAACTTAAAAATGTCTCTAAATTAGATGTAAATTTGACATTATCTTGCAGTTGATTAAATCGGACCTTAAATCGCCAGTATTCTCCATGGAGTTTGGCGCTGACTACAGGAGACTGCATTATTGAGGGCAGACCGCCTCATATCAGCTTATCTTGCTGGCAGGAACATCCCGCTCAGAAAACAGCAGTTAATCATCAAATAGGATCCAATGCACGACAGTAAACACTTCAGGCAAAATCAGAAAGATGTCGGGTTAGACCACTTACTAGATGTTTCCTCATCATGCCCCTTGCAGGTTTCCATCTATTATTTCTCATGTAAATTAAACTTTTAACAATGCAGGGGATCTGCTATTGCCAAGATCGTGGGTGCCAATGCTGCTCGGAATCCAAACTTTGACAGCACTGTCAAGATGTGGGTGTTTGAGGAGATGGTGAACGGGCGCAAGCTGACTGAAATAATCAACACTGACCATGAAAATGTGAAGTATCTTCCTGGACACAAGCTACCAGTTAATGTGGTAAGATGCTTTTAGTTTTAACATTTTAGTGCATGTTGTTTCAGGGTGTTTTTTTTGCTACAATTTTGTTGTTACTCTGTGATTTATCAATTACCTGAATGCAGCAAGTTGTTACACAGGCTCCTAAATACCTTAAGCTTTAATATATGTTCTCTCTTGTAAAAACCCAGCTGGCGGTGCCGGATCTGGTGGAGGCGTCCAGCGATGCAGATATCTTAGTGTTTGTGATTCCACACCAGTTCATCGGGAGAGTGTGTGACACCATAAAGGGCAAGATAAAAGGCGACGCACTGGGAATATCTCTTATCAAGGTTCGGCTCTGCTCTCTGTCATAATCAGCGAGAATCATTGTGGATAGGGCAGCTGTTGTTATGCAGTGTGATCTTTGACCCGCTTCAGTGCGTTCGTGTTAATGTATGACTTGTGTGCGGTCATTCTTCCAGGGGGTAGACGAGGGGCCAGATGGACTCAAACTCATCTCTGACGTGATCCAGGACAAGCTCGGTATCACCATGAGTGTGCTGATGGGGGCCAATATTGCAAATGAGGTTGCCGATGAGAAGTTTTGTGAGACCACTATTGGTTAGTGTTTGTGTTTTTACACAACTAAACATCCAAATAAGCTGGTTTTAACCTCAAAATGGGCAGCACGCTTGTTTCAGTTTAGCTTTCTGCATCATCAGTGTTGGGGTCAAAGTTCCAGGTGTTGACATGTGTTTTATAACAAGACATTTTTTTCTGCTCCCAGGCTGTAAGAATAAAAACCACGGAGCTCTGCTCAAGGAACTCATGCAGACTGACAACTTCAGGGTTACTGTGGTGGAGGAGTACGATGTGGTGGAAATCTGTGGAGCCCTGAAGGTGAGCTCTCAGTACCGAGGTCCCAGTGTAAATCACTAGACACACTCTCTGTGTGAGCTAAAGGCACTTAGGTGAAAGTGATGGGGGGGACAAGAAGTTCATTAACTGCAGACAGAGACCTCTTTAAGTCGGATAAAAGTTGTTGTCTTGTTAAATTCCTTAGTTATTGACCTTTCAGCTTCTATCGTGGTAAAGGTGAAGCTTCTTCATCACATGATGCACAATACACTTCCTTAAGAAGAAAGCTGACAAATCACTAAGTAGTGCAGAAGTGGAAGTTGCAGAGTCAGAAATCATCACACAATTTAGTGTCTGTGAACAGAAAATTTTTAAGTTGCTTATTCAGCTGTCTGTGTAAAGTAAATAGCTTAAGATCTTGGAGTGTTTACCAAAGAAAACAAATGAAGACACATCGCATTAATGGACTGATCATAATTGACTCAAACTAATGGATAGTTGCATCTTGTCAAACAGAACACCATGTGAGTGAACCCAGTTTATTCTGTGTTGATACTAAACAAATGTGGCTCAGCTGCTGCAATACCCTTAAAGTGATTGAATGATACTCTTTCAATACACAAACTTACATTACTACATTATTAAATTGGTATAATCTTTAAAGGCTTTAAAATTGAAGTCTATTCCCTGACTAGACGTTGGACAATAGTCTTTAAAATCTTCCAGATAATTACCACCTGTCCCAAAGGTGTATCCTCAACTCATTTCCTTCTTCTATCCTTCAGAACATCGTTGCTGTTGGTGCAGGTTTCTGTGACGGTCTGGGCTACGGAGATAACACCAAGGCGGCGGTCATCAGACTGGGCCTGATGGAGATGATTGCCTTCGCCCGCATTTTCTGCACCTCTGGGCCCGTGTCCTCTGCAACCTTCCTGGAAAGCTGCGGCGTGGCCGACCTCATCACCACCTGCTACGGTGGACGCAACCGCAAAGTAGCTGAAGCTTTTGTGAAGACGGGGAAGGTGAGAACTTGGATTTAGTTTGCACATTATTTTCTTCTTGACGCAAATGTTCCCTCGACTTATGTCTGTTTGAGAGAGTAACTTGTAACCAGTGTTTATTACTGTTGATATTATTAGAGTTGATGTCATTGAAGTTAAGAAACTTCTAGGGACAGTCCAGATATATACAAAGAACTTCACCGCTTAAAACTGGATTCATTTGTGTCTCAGACTGGTTGTATTAAAAGGAGAAATGTAAAATAACCTTTTACCAGATATCATTGAAAGTGCGTTTGCATCAGTGATGTCTCTCCCTGTGTTTCAATTTACGAATCTTCATCACACCATGTTTCTTGTCTTTCTCAGTCCATTGAGGAACTGGAAAAAGAGATGCTGAATGGTCAGAAGCTGCAGGGACCAGCAACAGCAGCTGAGGTCTACCTCATACTGAAGCACAAAAACCTGATTGACAAGTAAGTGGAGCTGCAGCAGAGCACACACACACACTCAGATCACTGTTTACACTGGCGCCACCTTGAGAAGACATCCATTAAGCATTAACATCACCTCCTTCCCACAGGTTCCCACTGTTCAATGCAGTGTATCAGATCTGCTTCCAGGGCCATCCAGTCACTGAGTTCATAAGCTGTTTGCAGAATCACCCAGAGCACATGTAGGGAGGGGAAAAAAACTGACAGAGTGCCTGCTTAACGGAGAACATGACCACTTTTCTGCTACCTGTCAGAAATGGATGGAGGACGAGGAGTCACTCCACACCTGTCATGCGACTAAATGGCTCCGACCTGTGACTCATAACATGTGTTCTACAGTTCGAACACTTTGTCCTTAACATTCAGTTTCTGACATGTTTATTTTTTTTAAGTGCTTTCTTTAATTTACGGCGTGTACTAAAACTTGAAGAGAGCTGCTGGGAGTTTTTTTTCCTCCCCAATGTGATGGTCCGATAGCTCTTTTTGCTTTGGATTTTTAGATCCAGATGAAATCAAAATGCAATGCTTCACAATTTGGTTTGCACTTCAGAAAATGTGACTGCCATTTGTACAATGTTTAGATGGTCCTAAATAATGCATCCAGATATCCACAGGGCCTAACACTCAGGGCAAAGAGCTTCTGTAGATGGATTGATCCATCTCTAACGCGGATGTTGCCGTCCAGTGAACGCCTGTTCATCACAGATGATTTAATTATAGATGTAATACCTCACCTTGTTATGTCTTTGTATGCTTTAAGTGTCTTACATAACTCATTGACATTTCCTGTCTTGTACTGTATATCAACCTACTGTCGATCACATAGCAACTGTTTTTAAACATAAAAAGATAATGTGCCTTAAAATGCACGGTTGCTATGTTTAGGCCTTTTTTTCCCTTTTTTAAACGCAAACTTTTAAAAGGATTTCATTTCAATTTAAACAATTACCATTGCATCTCATATTGTGGCTAGATGGCAAGTTTATACTCTTTACCTGTACAGATTGTCACAGATTTGGGGGAAACATCTAGTACAAGCTCCCAGCACCTTTCAAAAGAAAAAAAGTGGCAGATGATTTGGCAGATCCCTAACTTGAGGAAATGGCCGCTCCAGGCAGCCTTTTTCAGTGTTTACTTTCTGTAAACAAACATTTCAAATAATAGCGTATAAAAATGAGTTCTTTTTTGGGGGCTGTCGTCTAAGTTGACCTATTAGAAGTTGTTTTCTGAGACTCGTTTCCCGCAAGTCACCAGAAAAGGTGATGAGTGAAGTTGACACATGGCGTGACATTTAAGGTAAATTATGAAAGGTTTAAATAAACTGAAATTATCCTTTTAACTAAACATCCATCCACTATTTGTTGCTGTGATCCCGTCTCATTCAGTTTTCATTCAGTTACAACTAATGTGTGTTGGAAATGATCCAAACATTTGTCTGTGAATAAATTACTTCTGGTGTCAAATCATGGCTGGGATTATTGTTCACTGAATCACTATAAAACTATACAGCAACATAGATGCAATCAGAATTTTAAACAGTAAATTTACATTAAAAAAAATGTATCAAGCTTTTCTTTTCTCAGTTTAGAACATTTTAATGCTGTGATTAAGTGCAGTTGGATAAAAATAAAAAAAACCCACTCAAGAGTCACTAACTGGCATCAGCAGCACCACAAAGAATGAAATGAATTAACAGAGAAGCAACTACTTTATTACAAGCAGTGGAAACACAGCTAGCTTTACACGTGTTTGCAGTTAATAGCAGTATACAAAACGTCCTCACAGACATTCACCTTTGACACAGCAGCTCTCTGGATGTTTTGAAAAACTGAATCAATGTCAGCAACTTAAATAAATCTGGAAAATGTAAACAAAGGGAACATAGCTCAGAGGGAGGCTGCTAAACAAGTGAGAGCTCATTTTGTTTGTCCACAAGGACACTTGAGACTACTGCAGGATGAATGCTTTGAAGAAAAGCTGCCTGTATCGCATTTGCAAACTACTTAATTATCTTAAACAACCAAAATGTTGTTGGTCCCAGGCAGAGGAGATAGAAAGCGAGCACGCGAGTTGTAGAAAGAAATGATGCACTCAAAGCATAATGGTGTAACAATCATTATTGTTATAGGAGAGACAGCTGGTGAACAATCATTCTTGTCTCTGCTGGGTTCAGTTACCACCTTTGGTTTTACATTGTGTGAGTCAGCGGAGTTTTGTTTTGTTACTGTGCTCTGTTTTTGATGCTCATTTTTTCCATTTACCATCATCCTGACAAATTAACACCTAATGAACGGAGGTGAGGAGCAGTCTTTTTTTAACCTGTTCATTCAGCTCTTTTTAGCTTTTTGACGGACTTGGTCCCACCTTTAAATTAAGACTTAAAAAGCAGCTGTGAATGTATGGAAAAAGAAAAAATACCTTCACAACTGGTATAAAGTAAACACTGAAAAAATTCTTAATGCTCTTTTGAATGTTTGATGAACAGGCTGACAGGAATAATTTCTATACCTGAGAATAATTTTTTAACAGCTTCTTTGTTTGCTGCTCAATGGATCCACATGGTGGAAACACCTCCTTCTTTTAAAGACACTCCTGCTCTGCAACATGATGGCTCACTCACCCTGCTGCACCCCTCCTACTATCCTATCACTACTCCCCCCTCATCTCACCACGACTCAAAGTCTGTGAGGGTTGACCCATTTGTAAGTGCCTTCGTAGCGGAATCCAACTCTCTTTGCAAGGTCGTCGGCTTCTGTGGGGCCACGGCTAACAAGGAAAAAGACACAATCAATGCTTGCTATGAAATTTCGTATTGTTGAAGGTAGAGTGAACAACATGTCCTACCTTCCATATTTGTAAGGAACAGGCCGCGGCTTCTCTTTGTCAATCTGATGCAGAAGAGGGGTGAAGATCCTCCATGCTTCCCTTAGTTCATCACTGCAGACACCAACAATCCAACACACAGAAGTAATGTGTCAGGTAACATATAAGCAACCTAAGCATTTTTACATCTGCAGCTAAGAGGCAGAGAAAATGTGCACTGTGGCGCCATCTAGTGACGCTCTTACAACATGACAAACACCATTACGAGCACCATCATGAGACAACAGCGGTGAGAAACAAAGACAGACCTGCGTACAAAGTGCATCTGGCTCCCACAAAACACATCCAGAATGAGGCGTTCGTAAGCGTCTGGAAGCTTTACATCCTGAAAACAACAAGTTTAAAATATAAAAAACAAGGTAGAAACAGAAGGACAAGTGAAAGGCTACAAAAAATCTCTCTATGGGTTTTAGGATTGAAATGATTAGTTGGTTAATTGACACGTCAATCAGATAACAGAGACGTCTAATTTGTCAAGTCTGTTCACAGGCTCCAGGTTCTCTAATGTGAGGATTTATTGACTTAATCTCAGTCTTCTATGATAGCAGAATGAATATATTAAACCAGGAACTACGAGTTATCTATGTGGTTTCCTGTGGTTAGGCCAAAACAATTATTTGAGGAAATGATGGGCAGATTTATTCGTAGTTGCAAATGTGGCTGAGTATCCGTATCTTTTTTTACACAGCGTGCACCACAAATAAATCTGCTTGAACCTGCCTTGTATCTGCTCTTGTACGTGAGGTCCAGCTCGGTTTCTTCGGGGCTGAAGTAAACGCCAGGCTTCTTGCTCATCATCTTGGCATAGACGGCCTCGTTGGGCTGCACACGCACCACCAGCTCATTCCTGCGACACTGATTTCCAAAAATGTCTCCTGGGACATCTGTGAACTGCAGCCGCACCTCAGCCTTCCTCTCATTCAGTGCTTTTCCACAGCGTAGGATGAAAGGAACACCTAAGGGGGAACAATATCATGTAATGTCAATTTCACATGTCGAAAGGGCACAGGAAGAGTGAAGATTTTGAATTTTGTTAAGCATGTGTCTGTACCATCCCAGCGTTCATTGTGCACGTAGAGGACAGCGGTGGCGAAGGTGGCCTGAGCTGACCCTTTAGGTACCGTGGGATCATCAAGGTAACCCAATTTAGCATCTCCCTCACCATCCGGATCCCCCTCATACTGACCCAGCACCACATCTGACATGGATATTGGAGCGATACATTTCAGGACCTTCACCTAATGAGGGAACATACAATAAGAAAGAAGACACACTTCATATAAACTCTTAATACAGTGAAAGTCTCTGTATCTGTCACATCGAGGGGGTTTCAGAGTGTCGGGTTCCTAGCAGACGATTTTGTACCTTTTCATCTCGGACATCATCAGAGCTGGTGGAGGCTGGTTTCTCCATGGCAACCAGGCTGAGCATCTGGAGTAAGTGGTTCTGCATGACATCTCTGATTGTGGACAGGAAACAGGTGGTTATACAAAAAACAGAGAGGAGGCTGGGAGGCTGTAATCATGTTAAAATGCCACTGATGTACGTGTTTAATTCTATATGTCTGCACTGAGCTTACAATTAGGAATTACTGATGATAATAAAGTCCATTATACGCCTTGTAAACATTTAGTTGGTGGTTTACATCTTAAATTGCTGCAGGTGCATAAAAAGACATTTGTTTGTCACTTGGTGTTGTTAATTTATTATTAATTTATTGCTAAATACGTGTAAAATTTAGGTAGTTGTTCTCTGCTCATTTTATATTACATCAAATCAAAAAGCAGGGAGCAAGGTTAGAAACTTATGTTATTCTCACCGAATGATTCCAAAATCATCAAAGTAGCCTCCTCGTCCCTGCGTGCCAAACGGTTCTTTAAAGGTGAGAACCACACAGGCCACGCTGTCCCTGTTCCAGATCGGCCCGAAGATTCGGTTCCCAAACCTGCAACAAACAACAAATCACAATTGTTCCCTGCTCAGAAGCAGCACACAGCACACAGCGGCACAGCTGTTCATGACAACATTTATCTTCAGGTTTGTTCCTGGTTAGAAGCCAGTTTCTATTTATATGGCATCATAAGGGCTTTGTTAAACCACAGCTGAAACTGAAGCGTTGAATAATCAAACAGCTGATTATTGTTCTGGCATTAAACTGAGATGGAAATGCTCCCATTTTTCAGCAGTGACTGAAAAAGAAAAACCAACAAAGCTGGTATTGAGTTTTATTATGACCGTGTCAATTATATGTCATAATGAGACATGCTTTTCTACACAAAGCTAACTGCATGTGACAAACTGAATTTTTAAAAAAAGTGTCATATAGTAGAAAAGCAACTTCATGAAGATGTGTTTCCTACCTGAGCACCATGAGGTTCTGCACCATTTCTTTGCCCAGATAGTGATCGATACGATAGATCTGTTCTTCAGTGAAGAGCGAGGAGAGGTGAGCGGACAGCTCCTCGGAGCTCTGAAGGTCATGTCCAAACGGCTTTTCCACGATCACCCTGTTCCAGCCTCTAAACGACACACACAAAGAAGAAAATTAACAAAATGTTCTCTGTTCATTTAGTCTGGCCCTGCGGTCACGTTTCTATATATTGTATGGTTGCACCTCTGGATACATCCAGCGCCTCCACTGTCGTTACATGCATACCTCTGAACTTGGGCTGCAAACATTTTTCATTCATTGATTAATAATTATATAGTGGATAAAACTGATCAAAACTGATCAATTATATCCACTATAAAGTTTCAGAAAATAGCGAAACAACTTCACAGCTAAAAATATAGTCTTCCAGTGCCTTTGATTTGTCTGCCTGACAGTCTAAAAAAAGATATTTATTTAAAGTACTAGGTGACAAAAATATTTCCAACATTAAAAGGTGAAACCTGAAAATGTTTGAACAATACAACACAGGATGTTTGTGACATGCTGCTGCCTACTGAGACCAATATCCAGTTGTCAATACAGACACAGCAGGAGGCATAGAGGAAACGCACAGCAACCATTAGAGACAGAAGTGTATACTGACTTTGCACTCATGCAGTGATGCTTGATGTTCTTGGTAACATCGTGGTACACAGTAGGTGGCAAGGCCAGGTAGAAGAGACGGTTTGCCTCTTGTCCCCCGGGAAGAGACTGGATGTGTGTATGGAGTTTGGAGAAGGAACCCTCGTCACCATATTTCCCGCTGATATAAGTGTTCCTGCTGAAGAAGGCCGACAGCCGCTCTGCTTCTGTGTCCGTCACCTGGCGAGAGGGTGCAAACATTTGCGCATATATGGATAAAAAGACAACTGGCTTCATTTGGAGTTTTGTTGAAAGTGATAATGTTGTATTTACATTCAGCGACACAAAAATGTATTTGAGGTCTAATAAACACATAAAATGAAAGTCCACCCTCATAAAATATCTTATAAGGGAAAACATTTATTGGGTGGATTTATTTATTATAATTTTATCCATTATACATTTCCACTCTCTGCTCATGTCATTAGGTACACTAGTGAAAACAAATGCACTATTACATTTAATATTATACATCTCACAAGCTTCCATCAGTTAAAAAGAGAGTTGCCTCTCAGATGTCCAGTCTTACCTTTAGGTACGGCAGGCACGCGGTCCGGATGGCCTCCACTGTCAAGTCAGAGCGAGCAAAGCCTACAAAATAAGTCTGCTCAGGGAGGAGGCCGTCTCTGAACAACCACCTGGGAGAGAACAGAGGAACGTCAGAGGACTATCTTTCATCGGCTTCTCGTACATTACATTACTAATGTATAATGGGTCTACTCACCACAGAGTTGGATAGATTTTTTTCTTAGCCAGATCCCCCTACAGGTGCAAACACACAGTCAGATGACTTCACCTTCAAATACATGTTATCTAATATGTACACAATCCTTAAGTGTTGATGTTTAGTCACTGTTTATTTAGCCAGTGGCCTTCGTCTTATCATTTTCCACTACACCATCACAGTGTTACTATCAACAGTTAAGAAGGCTGTTATGGCTTGGTTTCACAATTGCACAATCTCAGTAATCTTACTGGAATCGGAGCCAACCAACAAAAGACTGCCTGGCAGCGCACTGAAGTCATCCTGACGAACCTGTCGCATCCTGACTAACCTGTGGCTTAACTGGCCAATCTATGCTCAACTGTCCTATTGTCTACAAGATGTGTGATCACTGTGAAATCTGACAGGAGTCTCTCAGAAATCAGGGAAATGCATGCATGAATTGTGTCACATACCAGAACATGAAAAGGAAACTTAATTAAAAATGAATTCCCTCAACAGTACACTGCTGACCTAAATCACAATCTGATGGAGAAAGTCACTGCTCGTCTCCCATTAAAATGTTCTGCTGGGACTTCCTCAACTTGTAACCCTGAGATCTTGTTTAAGGTTGTGTGTTTAAAATCATTTCAGATGTTTCACTTCAGTGAAGAAGAAAAAACAATATCCAAGACAACTCAGTTATACCTCTCATACTGTCACAAAGCTGGACTAGAATAAGTACTGAATTAGTAGTGCTAAGTACATCTTTGCAGAAGTGGTGTGACTGTATGAAATAAGTACACACACTCCAAGTAGTTTACAGTTCACACACACCTCCACTAAACAAGCACAGTGAGTCCGCACGCAGACCAGCCCTTCACTTGATCCGTGTGCATTGCACACTGAAAGAAAAATGCTGACAGTCAGTGACGCTGCAAAAATCGCGGACAGCGCCACTCTCTTCTACAAAGAGCAAACGGTGCCAACAACCGCCTACAGTCAGGCTAGTTCAGGATTTATTGCATGTGATGTCAACGATAATGGAAGAAGTGTCTTAAAAGATAAAAAAAATAATAAGAGAAAACAGTTCTGTTACCATTCATGTTTAATGACGGAAAAATAGGAGGTGAAAGAGACGTGTTTGGACAGACTAGGAGAACCAGGAAGCCAAGAATCAGGAAGATGAACTGAAGCGTTAGGCAACAGAGGAAGAAGGAAACAAATGTAGAAATTTGAGTTTCTGAACACCTGAACAGTGAAAGGGAGATGTTGCATTATGTTATTTGCAAGGGAACTTAACTTTAGCATTTAATTAAGTGCATCAAAAATGTTTTTATAATACGGAGTATCACTAATAAGCACCGCACTGTGCTAGGCCTGTTTTTATTCTTAAATTATGCTGCTAAATGTAAATAAAAGGCATTGTTCAATCCACCAGGCTCATAAGAAACAGACAGATGTAAAAATAAACAGGAGGTCACCGCCATTGCTTTTTGCTCATATTCAAATTATTTAATGTCCTCAAGCAATAAGCAACAGCAGGCTATATATGGGTTTCTTTCAAAGCAGATAAAGTGGATCTTGTTTGCAGAAGCCTGGTGAAATCAGTTTCAACATTTCCTTCATTACGCTGTGTGCAATTATTGCACTATTTTTGAACATTTCAACATGGCCAGATGTTCTTATCTAAAGCAGGCTCCAGTGTAAATATGCCAAATACAATAATGACCGGGCAAAGAGAAGCGTTACAGAACCTGATCCTAAAAATGTAACTGTAATTTTTTTCTAATCTCACAGTGAAGTTTGTGTGATATAACTCCATATCCTTCGTTTCATCACTTCCCATTTTTAGGCCGAGCTTATACAATGACTGATTGCAATCTCACCGATGCTCCCATGATGATGAAGATGTGAACGTCGGACTGATGGAACTCTTCATCATCATGCAGCTCTTTCCTCAGCTCCCCGAACACCTCAGAGCGAGAGAGGGGGATGTTGCTCATTTTCTCTAAAAAGAAGAAAACCAGAAAATCCAGTCAGAAAAAAATTAACACTGCCTTTACTGTTGCATGTGAAACGAATCACCAAGACAAATACAGACTGTAACAGGATTTTGAGCCTCTAAGACTGAATAACAATGAGTATCTAAAACACACCCAGCATCTGGCTGGTGGACATACTAACCTACACACGACAACTAATAACATAAAGAAAACCGTGTGCTGTAAGGTTTACTACAAGTCATGTGAAGTATGGTACAAATGTTTTAGCACTAAAATAAAGAGAAAATGCTTTTTATTAAAATAACCCCAGGGGTAGCTTATTAATTTCACACAAAGTGGAGTAAACCTTTAAGACAGCACCGGGTTTTCAGGGTTCTTGGATAGTTTGTTCCAAGCCTCTTGGAAAGCTTGCCACGGTGGATTTGTGTTTTCAGAAAAAAGTTGGTCTCTGCAAGTAATCTCAGACTGAGAGTTGAAGGCTGATATTAGGGCTCCGTGGGCACCGTACCGTCTGTACTCTTTATTCTTCTTGTAGCTGGAGACGGTTCGTTATGACTGGATGTTTGGGGTTGTTCTGGAGAAGGAATTTAGAATTGATCAGATGCCTCTCTGATGGCACTGCATGATGGATGACAGAGGTCTCAAACCTTTGCGCTGTACATGAATTAGTTAACTGCTTATTGAAGAGCACAGTGGGCTGTTTGTTAAAGCTCACCACTCAGTTTTTGCCGCAGGTAACAGTCAGTTTCTACGGTTAACAATGAACAAATCATGTGCAGAAACGCTTGCTCTTCCTTTCCTGGGGCCACCCTCATAACAGCCAGTTTCGGCAAATATCTTGAGATTTTAAATTTTCTACTGTTTCTCTTAACCGAGCATTTTTTGCCATAATATGCATTACAATAGTTAAAAAGTGTTATATGCTTCATACGAAAACAAATTCGTATGAAGCATATAACAGTGATCTTCTCTATATTATAAATAGTTTAAAGCCGTCAGCAAGGCAAATAGTGACTACTTTGTAGAATCTAACATGAAACAAAGTTTGCCTCATCTTCACTAAATCATTCAGTCGGAGTTATTTTATCATTTTGATGTCTTCAATGGTAATCTCTTGCTTATCTATAAAACTGAACAACTGGGCAAAGCGACACTTGATTTTAATGTAACCTTCTACAGTACATTTTTTATTTATTCATGAAATTGATTAATCTAGAGGTGCAATCTGGACAGTGTAAGAATTCTAGTATTCAATGTATATTTTTGACATTTTTATTAGGATAAATAACAAAATCCACTTGATTCATGTTTCCTTTTTATCTTAAAGGACTGTAAACTGAAGACCAGACAAAACAAGATATCTGAATACATCACCTTGCGCTCTGGGAAACAGACATGCTGGTGTACGTGATTTATAAATGGGCTACAAGAAACAAAATTACTGGCACTTGTCCTTTACTTCCTCCACTGTTTATGTTTCAGGGGTAGTGAGCAGTACATTTGATAGAAGGATAAGATGAACCAATGAGGAAGTCCAATCAGGAAGTACTAGTTTGTTCAGTAATTTCATCACTGTCTTCTATATTCTGCAGGATGGATTCATACATATTGCCAAGACTGCTGTGCATCTCTGTAAAACTCCAGGATTACTATAGTGTATAGGTTATATACAGTAGAAACATATGCCATCCCTGACATGAACATGACACTGCACGTGGATTTCTGTCAGATGGTTTACTCCCAGAAATAGCCTAAAGTACACAACAAACTATAATGATATTAGTGAAATCCTTCACCCAATCCCGTATTTAGAGGGCTAAACCTTGCTGCACATCGCCTTCATAAAGCTGGATGAGTTGGGCCAACATTTCAAGCTAACACGGGTTGACATGTCGTTGCTCAATAGTGGCCGTTTCCTCAACAACTAGCGACTAATATCCAGGGGTGGAAGAGCTCAGATTACGTAGCAATTTAACTGAGCCACTAAGCTTTTACCCTCGCACTGTCAACGGCGCAATTATAACAACAGTACCCTGCAAGAAACAGACCCAGACTACCGCTTACAGCTAGCAAACAGCGCCTTAGCCTGCGCCTAGCAAACGTCAACCGTTGCAAATAACAACAAACGGTAAAAGTTATACTAGTGCTACTCACATGTCCGTTAAGGAGACGATAACCTGGCAGTTAAACCCTGAGCAAACCCGACGGCAAGCACCCAGCCTTTATGCAAACTCACAGGCAACCGAGCCTGGTGGTGGTGCGCATTTGTACGTCCTGCCTACTTCCCTGTTGGGGTGACAAAGCAGAATTGAGAGATTTTATTGGTTTGGGAGAAACTCACCAGCGCTCGCTCGAGATCCCATCACTGTCGACTACAGTGACGTAACGGACTCCGCAGGTGGGCGTGTTTTAACTGTACATTCCACACGCCCCGCCCTCCCCACAAGGACACACGTTCCTATTTCCATGACTTCTGAGGACCTTACGTTCATTTTCTAAACACGTCCTGCAACAACAACCTTAACTACTGCTGTACCTAACAAGCAATACAGATAATACGTTATGACAGGATCAGTTCAGTGTTGGTTTTATTTATTGTTATTTTTTGATTAGGCTTATTTTTTCTAGTTTTAACTAGTTGTTACTGCTGCCTCACTGAAACACACTACACATAATTTTGTTGCACAACTGACAATGAGTCTGTGTCTTATGTTCATACTGGCCATAAAGCAATCATTTCTGTCATGTGGGGCCAAGATCTTCAGCCCTTTGCTTCGCGCTAAATGCCTCTTAATGTTTAGCTGAAATTAATACAAGGCTTCTGCAGAAATACTTAATCAATTAAAGCAACAGAATATTTTCCAGACAGCTACACAATTCCCTCTTTGTGTTTTGAAAAACAGTGTTGTTGTTTTTTTTGAGCTGCAGTGAGATCATGTGAGAGCTGTATTTAGAACTGAATTTCCAAAAGAATACATCCTCAAAGTAAAGTCCACATACAAATCACTGACTAGTCCAAGATGAACATCCAGCTTTGGCCTGCTGTGGATTTGCAGGTGGACAAGATCACAACTCCTCCTGCTACTGCCAAACATTTTCCCGATGAGGGGTTTTTCACATTGTTTGTCTGGAAATAAGAACAGTGCAAATTATCCTCCTGTGTGTAACAATGGTTACATTAAGTTTTTAAAGTAAAGTTTTCAGAAAGAGAAAATGGGAATCTCACTACATTGTAAATGTATGGGGATAGTGTCACATGAACTGCTGCAACGTTTCAGATGAAAATCTTCTTATACCTGTGTGAAGATCCACACTTGTCCTGGGGCTGCTTTTTTCCCCTGACACCTTTCAAGAGACACCAGAGAACTTCCAGGGGTTGCATCTAAACAAAACTCAATACCAGCGCTGAGCCGCAACTCTTGATGAGATGTATATTCAAAATACTATGAATCAGAAAACACAACATTTTATTGGGTAAACCATGCCCAAGCTCATTTAAATCAATGGATTGTGGAATGTGCTGTAACTTATTATACTGGTTAACAAAGTGTTTTTCAACCATTATGGTTATTCATTGACCCATTAATTCATTTGTTGGGGCTAGAGCCTATCCCAGCTTTCATTGGGCAAGAGGCCCGGTCATTTGATATGATGTAAAAAAAAAAGATGAAATACCTGCGCTTCACGTTTCTTGTTACATTTGACCTTTTTAACAGGCTCCCATTTCTTTTTTGCCTTCACCACATCCAAGTGGCACTTCCAACCAGTGTTTTCCAACTGCAGAAAAAAATACATACACTAATATGAGTTTGAAATAGACTTAACTGAACATGTTAAATTAAGCTGCTCATTTTTAACTGATTTCATAATAAGTATTTAGATCAACAAACAAAAATGTCAAATAGTCCGGCTTATATAATTTACGGATTGTGCATTTAAAGACCCTATTCTAAAAAAAATCAACATGCACTTTTTTGTAAATACAAAATGCAGAAAGATGCTCAACTGGTTAAAAACAATAAAATGATGATAAAGAAATTTACATGTCCATGCATTACAGGCCTGATCTCAGGGACGTAGACTTCTGGGTAAATATTGTTCAGGTACCAAGAGAAGTTCTTGCAGTCTAATCTCTCCCTGAGTTTACGACGTTCAGCAACATCTCCAAATGAATTCTGAAAGGAAAATGCCAAAAGACTTCATTCATTCATTCATTCATTAATCTTCTGTACCCGTTTATTCCTGTTACAGGTCGCAGGGTTCTGCTGGCGCCTATCCCAGCTGTCATCAGGCAAGAGGCAGGGTACACCCTGGACAGGTCACCAATCTATCGCAGGTCCAGCACAGAGAGAGACAACCATTCACATGCACACCTATGGCCACTTTAGAATCACCAATTAACCCAATGAGCATGTCTTTGGGAGGAAGCCGGAGTAACCGGAGAGAACCCAAGCAGACACACGGAGAACATGCAACACACAGAAAGACCCATTTGGCCCATGGATTCAAACCTAGGACATTCCCACTGTGAGGCATTAGTGCTAACCACCTCGCCACTGTGCTGCCTGGCAAAAGACTTCGCATCACACAAATGATGTCACTATGTTCTAAAGTTAGTGTCCATTTTTTACTAACCGTTTTAAAAATGTAAGCTGCCTGTCTGTGAACACGATAGAAGATCCACTTGTAGTCATCCATCCAGACTTCAGCCAGGCGGACCAAGTTGCGGATGATTGCATTTGTGCCATTGGGGAACGTGTGGGGGCTCTTTCTGCGGAAAATGTGTCCTACAACAGAACAAGGAATAATTTCCATCTGACCTCCACATTGCCAGACCTACATTAGAAAAGACACACAGCACAAGATGAAATTGGAGCTGGGAACACTTGGAAACACATGCAAGCTACTCTGTGTATTTTGCAAAACTTTTTTTGCAAAAAATAAATAAAATAAAATAAAAACTCTTACCCTGAAGGACATTTCCAGATTTTCTCCTCCCCAGAACTCCATCTGATCATCGTAAGTCCCGATATATTCAAAGTATGCTTTAGATACAGAGAACAGGCCACCAGCGAAGGTAGGCGTTCTCCAGAATAAAACACAAATCAGTCAATACCCATAAACTGAAACGGATGGAGTTTCAATGGAAAGTTGAGAGTTAGATGAGAAAATGTGTAGCTAGAGCAAAGCATTATTGCCATTGTCATAAGTGTATTTAATGCAGAATTGAAACCATATGCATATTAAGCATTCTATCATAAATGTACCATATTAGAAAAAACATTTTGCAGCTGTCTGAAACAACAATTATCCAATCCAATCCACTTTATTTATATAGCACAATTTAATTAAACACAAGGTTTCCAAAGTGCTTTACAACATGACATGAAATTATGTGAATATTTCACTGTATCTACCTGATAGGATAAGTCTCATTTTTCCGCTTCTTAATCTGCTCCTTCGGGACAAACTCCCATCCGAATTTAAGTTTCCAGTCAAAATTCCCTCTGCTGTGTTCGTGCCCTTTAGGGACTGGCTTATTGAACTGTAGGTTATCATGGTCAATAGTGTTGATTTTTGGGCTCACCACAGCAGTAGGTTGTGCTGCTATCCGAGCCAGAAGTGGCTCCAGCCATCCATGGAAGCATTCACCTATATACAGAAGTCGTTCCACTATTTACTTTGACAATATACTAACATTTCTGAAAAACAATCTACCAGGTAAGAAACACCAACTTTATTTTAGATCAATAGACATGCATGAATACATTACATTATGGAATACATACAGTGGGAATCTAGGAAGGTGAGAACATCTCCGCGCGCAGCCTGAGCTCCCAGCAATCTGGCTGTGATCAAACCTTTCCTCTGTCTCTGACGTACAACACGCACTATATTCAGCTGTTGCACATATTCATCCAGGGGACCCTTCAGGTTATCTGAAGAGAAAAAGAGGAATAATACCGGTAAGCATTAAGCTAAGATGTGCCAAAATAATTATAGCAGTATTAAGATATCAGAGGTTTGGCAGACACAATTTATCAATCCTTTAGAGTTCCTGGTCACCTGGTGTCCAGTATTCACTTTATTTTTAGTTCTGGTTTTGGTCTCTGAAAACTGCAAAGAAAATGTCTGGCTTTTTAGCTGCACATACATGGAAACAAACTTTAAGTTTGAACTGTAAAAGTAAAATTGCAGACTGTGCAATCTCAGACATTGGAGGTAAGTTGCTTTACACCTCTGTCTGACACAGCAGTGATAACTATTCACATAATTCAGTAATATAGTAATAGTATTAGTAAATTAGTAATTTTGTGATATTTAAATGCAGGAGTTTTCACTTCGTGCTATGCTTTAACACAACATTGAAATTAGTGTTCTCCAGCACGGGAAACCTGGGTCCTGGTATTTATGTTGATGATACTTTCATACATGCCACCACCTGCACATTGTTGCAGTCCAAGCACACATGACATCGTGATGCCATTTGTTCACTAGATAAGTGGACAGGATTCAGCAAGGGCAGCCTGACCGGTCTGTGGCTACGTAACCTATTAAAAAAAACTGTGATGTCCTGTGTGTTCTGACATTTTTCTATCAGAATCAGAATGAGCTTTTTTAGCAGTTCAAGTTACAGTAACTCATCTGTTGGAACATACAGACCAGCCTTCTCCCCTCATGTGCATTACTGAGCTACATGACCCTCTAGTTCACCACTTTACCTTTCTTGGGCTACCTTTGATAGGTCCTGACACCTGCAAACCAGGAATACCCAAAAAGTATTATTATTATTATTAAAGAGCTGTAGTTCTGGAGCTCTGACCCAGTCATTTAACCAAAATAATTTAACCATTGTCAGCGTTGCTCATCTTTCAACATGTTCACTTGCTGCCTAATATATCCTAATATGCACTCACCATCTGTGCTGGCATCATCTACCAAAATGATCTCTGTGAGCAGAACAGCCGGAGCTGTGTGTAAGACACTGTAAACTGTCCGGAGCAGAGTGGACCAGGCCTCATTATGAAACACTATGATCACACTGGTGGTAGGGAGGCCAGGACAACGCCAAAACTTCTGTCCCAAGCAGCTGTCCAAAATAAAAGTTAAAATTAACATACAGTTCTTCTTGAGCCTGCAGTGTCAATAGCAACCAACACTCTGATGAGACAAAGAGAAAATAGGTTACTCACTCTGGATGTCTTGTGTCTTTGCCCAGATCACGGTGAAGGGAGATGCGATCACTGGCAAACTGGTTGTACTGGTTGTTATTATATCCTTGTAAATACTCTTTATGTTCTTCAAGAGTCATTTGGTGTGACACAAAGGGCTTTCCATTTGCGCCTTGTGCCATGGGATCTTGCAGAGGCCTCTGAAGGTGAGGCCTGAGCTCCTCTTTTGTGTAAAATCCTGGCAGACAGTTGAGATCTGGGGGCTTTTGCAATTTTCCAGTGCGCTCAAGACTAGATCCAGTCAGTCTGACCATAATTGCCGCAGTGAGGTTTAAAAACATGGTTGTGTTGTTGAGGTAGCAGTATATGATGAAAAATGAACACAGAAAGTAGGATAATAACTTTACCCGAAGGGTGAGTTTAATGAAAAGTAGACGCATAATACGCACAGGGAAGCACAGGCCGAAAGCAAGGCTGGGGGGAAAAAAATCCCAAAAATATGTCATTGTAGAAGGCATACACACCCACACACACACTAAAAACTAAACAAACTCAATCAGTCTGAATTAACACTGATGCTGTAGCAGGATTTTAGATACCACATTCTGTTGTTTTATTTAACAGTTTAAATATTCCTATTTATCTATAAATCTGTTTATGTGAAAACATACATCAGTATGTGGAAACTATCTATATGTTATATGCTGATTTTAGTAAAGATAGACCTTATAAAGGAACAGTTCATAACATTAGATGTAAGGAAGACATTTCATTCAAGGTTTTATAGAACATTATACTCATATGAAACTCATTTTAAAAGCTATGTACACAATTAAGTTTGTGTATAAAAGTGCTCACAACTGTTCAGAAAAGGTTTTAGGCCAAACAAACAAGACAGAAAATCACACCCTTTTAAAATCATAACTCTATTAAATCAGTACTTACTATTTCGAGGACATGATTAAGTCCCTGCTGTCCTTCTTCGTCTTTTGACTGCTCAAACTGGTTTAAGTCCAGAGCCTGCCAACAGTACTAAGCCTGCCAGTCTACATGCCTCATTTATGAATCTTCTTATCATCTTACCCAGCATCTGTTGTTAACTTTCTGTTTTCATTTGGGCTTTAACTATTTTGCATATGAATTTGGACTGATGCATTTCTTGTTTGTTTATCCTTATAGTTTGAAATGAAACTAAAGTGAAACTGAATTGTCCTTATTCGTGAAATGTGCTTACACACAAACCTGCCTTACATCACATTGCACATTAAATTGTTCATATTGCAGATTTGCTTAGATGGGCAAAAACGTATGCAGCCCTGTATGAAATCAATCAGGTTACGGTGCAAAAGAAAAATCCATATAGCATGATTTAATGTGGCATTAAAAGTTCATGAACTTTAAAAGAGGAAGTTCATAATACTAAAATGGTTAAAATATGAAGTTTGATAAATTAGACTATTTACAGTTAAAATAATAAATATATATAAATCATCAAGTTTATGAAATATATGATTCGGTAGAAAATTAGATAAAAAGTATTTACTTGTGTAATCTAACCTGTTACCTGTCATATGTCAATCATTTAATTCCTATGTTGTCATTGGCTATTAAACTCATGATCCCATATGGGTAAATTAATTGCATAAGGGGAGGGACTAATGGCGCAAGTTTGTGTGATGTGTAGTGAGCATGAAACAAGAAAGATGGACACTATTGACCAGAGAGCCAAGATGGATGCATTGTGGTGTGGGGAGCATTTAAGTTTAGCCGCGGAGGCTGACTACTCGTTGGTCCCGGCATAAACTTCTGTGTGACCTGCAAGAGTGCAAGAGGTGTATATAATGTGTATGCTTGTATCCAGTGCTATATCTAACTGTTATAGTGTGAAGAGACTGGACGTGTAATGCGGTTAGTGACGTACTAGCTAGCAGTAGCGTACAACGTTAATGTGCCTGTGTATCATAATGATAGTATTAAGATGTTTCTGAAGCTAAAGTGAGCTAATGCGAAGAGATAGCGGTTGATATTGTAGCTCATATTGTGATGCTATGCTTAAAGGAGGTGGACGTTGGAGAACGAGAGAGAGCAAGACGGGCCTGCTGTTTTTCTTCCTTGTGACTTCCCTGTGTGCCACAGCCCCCCTGTGTGACTGAACTGTGACCGCCATTTTCCATTGTCATTGACTACCATCGTTGTCCCTTATCCCTATTAACAAACATTGGATTCATGAGTAATACCTGAAACCCTTTTGCACATGATTTTTTATTTTGAGCTCAGTGGAGTGAAGTGGCCATTATAGTTTTCAGGCCCCACCACACACAAGCTTCGTCAACAGGCCTGCAACGGGTTAAAAATCTCATTATTTGCATGTGCTGGTGTAACCCACATGGGTTCCTAATACAGTTCCCTGCCCAACCAGAGGGAGGTGCTCAGCCCGTGTTCACTCTTTTCTTCGGGTGAAGGCGTTGCCCAAGAGAGCACAGTTCACCCACCGAGAACTCCCGGTAGGGAATATACACCCTTCAAACCCGAAATTCACTACAATTTCTCTGGTACAGATTGTTAATATGTTGTTTGGTTGTCAGGGTGAAACATTCTGTGAGGATTTGAGTGGAATGGGACGCCTCTGTTAGCGGGCCTTAGCTCCTGTAAGAAATGCTAATGGCTGTATGTTGGCTATATTGGTTCCTTGAAGTGATCGTATTGCTTTTTATTCATGGAAAAAAACAAACAATCGGAGCTGTGATACTGTTACCAAAAGTATAGGAGACTACGCATATACAAATACAGATCACTTTGAGTTGTGATGAGTGAAAAAATATCGCTAATTACGTCAGATGTGATTGATTTATGTAATTTAATGGTTAAAATATGTTTGAAATGAATACATAACGGCTGTGTGGTTCATCTTAATGCTAAAAAAAGGGGAATATATTAAAGGCTATATGTTTGATAAAAATACGTTATATTTACAGTGCAGTTAAAAAGCATAAATGGATTTAATGTGTTAAAAATATAAATAGTGAGCTTTAGATACATTCTGTGATTTTATTTACATGTTTAAGTGAATTTTGTGGGTAAAGAGTACATGATTTACTGCTCATTGGCACTAAAATATCTTGTATGATGTGATGTGTGTCTATTCATTTTATAATGATTAGACTGTTGTATATCATTGGTAATTGATATACTAGAAGAGAAACTTGGAATGATAGAAATGAGTTAAGGAGATCAATGCTGAGAAAAGATTGTGACGTATGCACTCTCCGCTGTGTGCATAGATTGTTTTTTACCCAGACCGAGTCGATCGGAACCTGAACTTGGTGTTAAGTGGCGAGCCAGTGTAAAGTGAGAGTTCGACTGTGGAGGAACAAGCAACGCGGTGTGGCCAGCCGCAGGATCCATCTGCAGAACACAGCATCTTCGGTTTCTTCTTCATTCACAGACAGATAAGAAAAAAATCTACCCGGGTAGTTCAAGCATAGATAGTACAAGAACACACACACTCACACTCATACCCAAGAGACATTTTCTTCTTCCGTAAAGGAGCAGTGCACGTCGGACAGTGGACTTTATTCTTTATTTTGTGAAGGGACCTCCAGAGAGGAGGAGATTATTTTAAATTATTTATTTTGTTTTATTTTGGGCCCATTTGTTGTGCAGAAGTGCAGACTAGAAAGCCGGCTTAGGTAGGAAGGTTGTGATCTGTTTTTTTGTTTGTTTTTTTATTTTTATGATTTGTGCACAATACAGTTAAATTCAAACCATCCAGTTGTGTGTGTGTGTGGTATCTCTGCTAATACATACTTTCAGGCTCTACAGTCGTTCCTCAATCCTTCTGATACTGGTCCAATATTAATCTATCAATATACTTACCTGTGGTAACCGTTACACTGGCCCACAGGTAAAGATTGAGTTTTCAGTTATAGGTGAATTAAAGCACAGTGTTTCAAAGGTGAATTGAAGATCTTAAAATGATCAAATTTAGTTTAAGAGTATCTTACAAATAGTTTTTTCTTTGACTTAAAGGAAAGGTGTGAAAACAAATGGAACCTGTGAATTTTATTTTTTATGAATCTCTTTATTTACATATTGCACTTTTTTTATTGAACAATCAAAACTTTTACATTTTATTTAATTTTTTGTAAATAAATACCTGTGAGGATTTATGCATTTAAAGTGCAGTTGTGCATTATTAAAGTAACCTACACTATTAGAGTTACAAGAGTTATTAAAGTGACATATAAAATAGTTGTATTTTTCTACACCGAGCCCATGCCCAATCTCATCATATTAACCAGTCTAGCTTTATGTTTAACTACATGGGATCTGGGTTACACGTACAAGAAATACAAAATGGCACCTTTTAAATGCATCCACACAGTGATTATTCTTACAGTATAGGGCCTGAAGGGCCTGAAAATCAGTTTTATTTCCTAATGGCCTTTATTGTTGATTTTCTGCCATTTTAGTACAGTCTTGATGGCTTTATGTGATATCTGCTCTACAAAGAACAAATAAGTGATTAATTTACTATTAATTAAGCCATAAATTATTTATTATAACTAATTTAGTTCTGTTTACATGAGCTATTGACAAATAGATTTAGCTTTTAAAATCAGGCAGAATTAGGGCTAAAACATCTAGTTTGAATGTCAATAACCCCACATGGTCAGTGGAAACAGTGATTGGCATTTTAATATGTGGAGATGAAAATAACTCAAATGAAAGTGTATTGAATAAAATAACTCAATTTATTAGGTGAATACTAATTACATTGAAATAGCTAACCGGATGATATTTGTGGGCAAGACATGTGATCTATGGGCGGGGCACAGCACGTGCGGGCGGGGCATGTGACGTAGGTGGAGCATGTGATCTGTGGGCGGGGCATGTGATCCAACGGAACATCAAAGCCACAGCCTTTGATGTCAGAACAGTGAAGCACACTGGGTTTACGGACCAAGTGGGGCATGAGTCCCCAATCCACACGCACCCAGTGGGGCATACGGACCAAATCTACACTGACCCAGTGGGGAATGCGGACACAGTGGGGCATACGGACGTAGTGGGGCACATGGACACAGTGGGGCATACGGACCCAGTGGGGCACATGGACACAGTGGAGCATACGGACCCAGTGGGGCACATGGACACAGTGGGGAATACGGACCCAATGTTCACGGACATAGTGGGGCATTAGTCGCCAGTGTTCACGGACCCAGTGGGGCATTAGTACCCAGTGTTCACGGACCCAGTGGAGCATACGGACCCAATCGTCTCAGACCCAGTGGAGTATACAGACCCAATCTTCATGGACCCAGTGGGGCATACGGACACAGTGTGGCATACGAACCCGGTAGAGCATATGGACACAGTGGGGCATACAGACCCAATGTTCACGGACACAGTGGGGCATTAGTCCCCAGTGGGGCATTAGTCCCCAGTGGGGCATTAGTCCCCAGTGTTCACGAATCCAGTGGGGCATTAGTACCCAGTGTTCACAGATCCAATGGGGCATGAGTCGCCAATGTTCACGGACCCAGTGGAGCATATGGACCCAATCTTCTCACACCGAGTGGGGCATCCGGACCCAGTCTTCAGGGACCCAGTGGGGCATACGGACACAATCTACACGGACACAGTGTGGCATACGGACCCAATGTTCACGGACACAGTGGGGCATTAGTCCCCAGTGGGGCATTAGTCCCCAGTGTTCACGAACCCAGTGGGGCATTAGTACCCAGTGTTCACGGACCCAATGGGGCATGAGTCGCCAATGTTCACAGACCCAGTGGAGCATTCAGACCCAGTCTTCAGGGACCCAGTGGGGCATATGGACCTAATCTACACGGACACAGTGTGGCATACGAACCCAGTGGGGCATATGGACACAGTGGGGCATACGGACCCAATGTTCACGGACACAGTGGGGCATTACTACCCGGTGTTCACAGACCCAATGGGGCATGAGTCGCCAGTGTTCACGGACCCAGTCTTCAGGGACAGAGCGTGGCATACGGACACAGTGGGGCACATGGACACAGTGGGGCATACGGACCCAATGTTCACGGACACAGTGGGGCATTAGTCCCCAGTGTTCACGGACCCAGTGGGGCATTAGTACCCAGTGTTCACGGACCCAATGGAGCATACGGACCCAATCTTCTCAGACCCAGTGGAGTATACGGACCCAATCTTCACGGAACCAGTGGGGCATATGGACACAGTGTGGCATACGAACACAGTAGGGCATATGGACACAGTGGGGCATACGGACCCAATGTTCACGGACACAGTGGGGCATTAGTACCCAGTGTTGACGAACCCAATGGGGCATGAGTCGCCAATGTTCACGGACCCAGTGGAGCATACGGACCCAATCTTCTCAGACCGAGTGGGGCATCCAGACCCAGTCTTCAGGGACCCAGTGGGGCATACGAACACAATCTACACGGACACAGTGTGGCATACGGACCCAGTAGGGCATATGAACACAGTGGGGCATACGGACCCAATGTTCACGGACACAGTGGGGCATTAGTCCCCAGTGTTCATGAACTTAGTGGGGCATTAGTACCCAGTGTTCACGTACCCAATGGGGCAGTTGTCCCCAGTGTTCACGAATCCAGTGGGGCATTAGTACCCAGTGTTCACGGACCCAATAGGGCATGAGTTGCCAATGTTCACGGACCCAGTGGAGCATACGGACCCAATCTTCTCAGACCCAGTGGAGCATACGGACCGAGACTTCAGGGACCCAGTGGGGCATACGGACACAATCTACACAGACACAGTGGGTCATATGGACACAGTGGGGCATACGGACCCAATCTTCTCAGACCCAGTGGAGTATACGGACCCCATCTTCACGAACCCAGTGGGGCATACGGACACAGTGTGGCATACGAACCCAGTAGGGCATATGGACACAGTGGGGCATACGGACCCAGTGTTCACGAACCCAGTGGGGCATTAGTACCCAGTGTTCACGGACCCAATGGGGCATGAGTCGCCAATGTTCCCGGACCCAGTGGGGCATACGGACCCACTCTTCACGGACTGAGTGAGGCACATGGACCCAATGTTCACGGACCCAGTGGGGCATACGGACCCACTCTTCACGGACTCAGTGAGGCACATGGACCCAATCTTCACGGACCCAGTGGGGCATACGGACCCAATCTACACAGACACAGTGTGGCATACGAACCCAGTGGGGCATATGGACACAGGGGGGCATACGGACCCAATGTTCACGGACACAGTGGGGCATTAGTCCCCAGTGTTCACAAACCCAGTGGGTCATTAGTACCCAGTGTTCAAGGACCCAATGGGGCATGAGTCGCCAGTGTTCACGGACCCAGTGGAGCATACGGACCCAGTCTTCAGGGACACAGTGTGGCATACGAACCCAGTGGGGCATATGGACACAGTGGGGCATACGGACCCAATGTTCACAGACACCGTGGGGCATTAGTCCCCAGTGTTCACGAACCCAATGGGGCATTAGTACCCAGTGTTTACGGACCCAATGGGGCATGAGTCGCCAGTGTTAACAGACCCAGTGGAGCATACGGACCCAGTCTTCAGGGACACAGTGGGGCATACGGACCTCACCAACATCCCCCTTCTCCCCACCACTTTCATTTCAAGGAAGCTAATTGGAAACTCTAAATTGTCCCCAAATTAAACAACATAATTAGAAATCATTCAAAATTCAATTCAGCATCAAACACCAAAATTCAAAATTAATTTCATTCTAAATTAAAATTCAGTTCAAGTGATTAAAATGAAATAAACAAGAAAATAACATTATTTCTGTAGGTGTCTGCATCTCTGGTTTATTATATATTTGTATAGATTAATATTATGTATATTATATTATGTGATGACTCTTGGTAATTAGTGTAATTTATATGAAGCTACTCACAGCCACAAGCTTAATATGATGTACTTAAAAACTGCACATCTAAAACATTTATGCAACATAATGCACGTAACATTTTTCACACTTACTTTTGGTTCTCATGGTTTTGCTTTAGATATCCCCCTACCGTCTCGCAATAACCCAAACCAACAATGTGAAATCTTCTTTGAAATCTCGAATCTCTGAAACCATTCAGAGAAGTGGCTGTGGCGTTCTAAGTTGTATTGTCATGTATTGTTTGCTTTATAAAACCTTACGATGGATCTCGTATTTTTTTTTTTTTTTTAATACACTAGACTAGATGAACTAGACATAAGTTCAGTAATGTCTGTATATATTGGGCCACTCTTTGTGTTAGATATTTGCTATTTTCTACACTGCAAACAATACATAATCCAAATTACTTACAAACTAAATGTGTAAATTGTGATTAATCTGAGTTTGAAGTTTCTTTATGAGTGACTAATAAAATATGATTAATTTCTGCAACTGACACATTTTCAGCTGTGGCCTTTCATCATACCATGGTCACTGTTTTTTTTGTTTTTTTTTAAATACAGCAATTCTTAAGTGTTTTGCAGTGACATTGTTGTCATAATGTAATTAGGTACTTCAAAATGTAATGTCTGCGTGGCAGTTTTAACACCAGAAGTGCAATATATACTATATATAGGCTAACTTCAGTGAAAAATATGTTTATCATATCATTTTCTTATCTCAATCCTGAGTACCTGTATTACAACCTAAGAGTAACAGTGCTTTCCAGTTTGATGTATCCCATCCATGACCAAATGCTGTAACCAGCACGACAGCTGCTATGACACCTGGCAATGAGAAGCATGACTGCGATGAGCAGTTTCAGGAGTCCTGTTTCAGGAGTCAAGACCATCTGCAGGAATGTGCAAAAGTAAGACCTGGCTCAAGTGATGTACTGTAGATGATTCTAGGTTGTCCTAGTGGGGAAAAGAAAGAAAAAAAAATGGCAGAAGCTTTAAGACACTCTGTGCACAAGACAATAATCCTTTTTTCAAACATTCAGTTCACTTGCATTCTTTGGTAGCTTTTTTTTGAAAATGTATGTTTCAGAGTAATACAGCATCCTCAAAGGCAGATCAGACAGTCATGTTGAACTGGTACACAGCACTCAGCACCAGCACCAGGGACGCTGAACAACCAAAAATAAAATAAAACTATATATATAAACGTCCCTCTCACCCTCCTCGGGTGGTGTCTGTTATTTTCCCTCAAGCTCGGGTCCTCTACCAGAGGCCTGGGAGTTTGAGGGTCCTGCGCAGATGGACAAGGGCGGAAAACACAGAACTGTTGGAATGCTATATATATCTTATATACGTAAGTACTGCACAAACTCTCACCACAAATGTAATTTTGAGATACAAAACAAAACGGAAATTTCATTTATTTAAATACATCTTATTGTCCTGGATGTTAAAATAAAATAAATCAAACCTCTTGGCTAGTAATGTTGAATGATGCATCTTCATAGCAACACTGATGCTAGTTGGATAAATGTTATGGAAACCAGAATTGAAATGACACAACATTAAACTTTTTTCATAAATTCAGAGGGTTAGCCCTTTAGATTAAATGTGTATTTTACAAAAAAAATAAATAAATAAATGCCAGCCCTGCGATGATCTAATGAAGAAACATACAGTATCTTATTAATATTTCCTGTTCGGATCGAAGACTTTTCCTGTGACTCAACCTTAACATAATACCAATAATAATAACAATAATAATAATAATGCTACAGACGTTGTTTTTGGTTCCTTTCGGTTTCCTGAATACGTTCGTGTGTGAATGTGTAAATGAGAGCCATTTTTTTCTCAGCACTCAAACTCAACTAGGCATGATCAAACACACAAGAAATAAACACGAAAATATATAAAAATAAAATAAAATAAATATAAAAAACAAACAACAACAACAAAAAACGTTGGGCGTTTTGTCTCCCTTCATTCTGTCCAACATTTCTCTCGCGAGGGACAGGTTGTGGGCGGGGCCTGTTGCCATAGTTACACGTAAACTAAAAATTGTAATTTATTTAGAGGCTTGTTTATCAAGATTAACAAATTGTGCTGGACCATGGCCTTCTTCGGTTTAACACACCTGGGTTATCAAAATCCGATAGGTGATAAAATGATAGTGAATCCCAGAGGAGCGTCTCATTCTCAGGGTAAGAGAAGCTGGGCTTTGTCTTAGCTAATGCTAGCTGGCATGACAGGTGGTTTAAAGTTATATACAGCTAAAGAAAGAAAATAAGTCTATCTTTAAGTAATCACGTCTGATGTAGTAGTGCTGCATGATTTGTTAGTCCTGCACAATAGGATGATTTATAACCTAACAAGTTCTTGGAAGGAGAGATATAATTATATTATATAAATATAATTAATTTCTGTCAGTCCAAAAAACAACTAAATAGATTCAGTTTTACAATCATACCAGACAAAAAAAAATAGAAAATGCAATTGTGCATTGTCACTTCAAAATGACTTTGCAACTTTTGAGCTGTTAATAGTTTTGATAAATAATTAACACACTAATCATTTGAGCTCAGGTCTGTTGTCCAGGATAGACCTGATAACAGTAAACACACATGGCCAGATAACCACGCATCCTGCATAAAGGAACAACACATTCAGTATCTGATAACTAACAACTGAGCAAGAAAATTAGGTAATAAAAGTTCAAGTTCAACTCTCTATGAAAGAATCCCTTACCCTAATTACCTCATACATGTAACCTATCCAGTGTAATTACAAGCATTTCTCATGCCATTCTTATGTCATGCTTAAAATCCTTAAAATACTTGCACTTTGAGTTTACGTGGGTTGAGTTTAAGGCCCTTGATTCTGTAGTAAGCATGTGCCTTACCATCTCAGATACTCATGGTGAGTTTAACTTCAAATTGACATTATTCAATTTATGTCATTTGAATAATGATCAATTGATATTATAGCAACATATCTCTTTACAGATGGAAACCCTCCACCTCTTCAAGAACAGCAGGGACTCCTGAGATCTACAGACACATGCAAAGTTAACCACCAGCCACTCCCTTACAGCACTGACATACACCATGGGAGCCATGAGCAATACAAATTGATGGTCAGAAAGGTTCAGACACCCAGATGTGAGTAAACACCAGACGTTAAGAATGGTGGAGGAGGACCTGTAGCTGTGCTTTTAATTCAGCTATTTTTTGAACTGAGCAGCTGTAACAAAGACCCATTCTCCTCCAGCTCCTCACCAGCTGTACAAAATGCCTCTGACGGACAGCCATCAGTATGGATGGATGGTGTCCAAGAGTCCTGAACCATGGACACAAATCAAAAAGTTTCCCCAGAAGAACAGTGAGATGACTAAGTAGGTAACATTTCCAGGTGTAGTATCTGTTTTTGTCTATATTAACAATATCTCTTCGACTTTAATCCACCTGTTGTTTTTACAGGTTTGTTAACGAAATGTCAATGACTGACCGGGAGTTCACCCTGTTTTAATGGCCTCAGAAACATCAGTTTTAATATGAATGTCTGAAACTGAACTGGTGTACTTTTCATGCTTTGACTTCTTGCTTCTTGGATTAATGATCCTAAAGAGGCTTCTATATAGATTACCTCCTCTACCTGTCAGTGGAGCTTTAGAACAACAATATTTACCAGCCGCAAATTCAGATTTAAACAAGGAAACATCAGAATGCGTCTCACTAAGGACAGATACTGTAAAGACACTAGGAATGTATTGCCCTCTAGAGGAAATGACAAGTAAAACATCTGAATCAGAGAATAGTTTTTTTATGGACTGTATCACGTACAGCAAATATCCATAGCAATGTTTGCAGAAGAATTTAAGAAAAGCTGGATGGTGAGCAAATGGGCACAGATGTGGGAATCCAAAAAGATCAGATTTTTAGGCTGGATTAGAACACCCACTCTTGCCCTTCAAAAAGCTTGAAATTACCAAAAATGACTGAGAATTCATCCGGCTGCAGCTCAGTTCAAATTAGAAGGATCAGTCGTAACATATAATTAGGTTGATCACCTTTACAGTTGGTTTAGTAGAGCTGACTCTTATCTTTGATTAGTGTTTTATATAAGTTCGAATGGATTATCTGTTTAAGTGCCACTACAATAAACTGTAACTAGCCTGTAGACGATGCAACAGGGCATCACTGCTACTACTGCTGCTGAATGCTACCAGACTGACCTGGTCCCAGGTATCGTTGTTTTGGTGGGCCATGACTTGATCAAGTGATCCCTCCAAAGTGGTGAGTGTGGCAAAATCTTGACATGTTCGTAGCCAGTTTGTTCATCTGTCAGTCAAAATATAGTTACACGGCTCTGATATACACGTATATTTAAGAACATTATTAAATACATGGACACGCAAAACAGCCATTGATTTTTTTTTAATTTTTTTCTTCAAGGGGAAATGTTATTTTTCTCTTTGTCATAGTCCTCAACTCTTCCCACCCTTCAGCTTTGCAAAAAACACTCCCCTTTCGACTCCTCCAACTCAGGGAAAATACAAATAAAACATAAACAAATACGGAAGGATTCATCAGGCCTGAGCAAAACACTGTTTCAGTAGTATGGGGACGAACTTCCTCCCCTCTCCTGTTCCCCAAAAAAGCATCCCAAGAGTTAACAATCAACACAAGTCTATGGACAGCCAATAGAAATAGAATACATACAATGAACATCTTTATAAACTCTTGTCCATCCTATAAACTTATATGCATCACTCTTCATTGGTCACAGTTCACGTGATAGTTGGTGATCTCCGTTACGTTACTGTCCTCTGGTGCTCCCACTACGCCTGGGCTCAAACATCCTTGCACAGGAGGGACCAATAGCACGGGGCTGCGTGAGCTGGCTTTGGTACAAACATGATCAACTGTTGGTGTTGCCACTGTCGAGTGTGAGGGAAGAGCTAAGCTGGGGCTGAATCTCCCGTCCACAGAGAGCAGCGCTGGAGAAACCAAGATCATTGCAATGACGAGGACAGAAAATTATTGTAGTCAAGCCCTTATCCCTTTCTTCCCTCTCTGTCAGAACGTCAGCAGTCCAGGCAGGGCGAGCAGGCACACTTCCTGTTTAGTGTTATTCTATGATTTGTTTTCTATTAAGGCAATTCAACTCAGCTATTAGTATTTTCACGTTTCACTGAAAGTCTGAGTGAGGGGGGAGTAATACAAGAAAAAATATGTGTAGGCCTACCAATTCTGCCTCGTCCTCTTCACGTAGCTTAACTCAAGGGATGCCGCTTGTCACCACTGAGAATGTGTGGAAGCGAGACGTCCCCTTCAGAGCCTGACTGAGATTTACAATACTGCTGTAGTGGCATAAATAAAAAAAGCACAGTGAATCATCTGTATATGTGTGTGTTTACTGCTTTCCTTACGTGAGCATACACCACTTGGGCTCTGCTGCAAAGGCAGCTAATGGTTATTACTTACTATACATGATCACACCTATCGCCAGCTGAAATACTGTATTGTACATTAGGACTGAACAGCAGAATTCATTGGCTGCAGTTGATCAGTTGGTACCAGTGAGCTTGAGCTTTACAAACTGGTATTTGACAAGAAAGCGTGCTGGTCTTTGATCCTTTTCACCGGAATGAAATCATCATATTAAGCATAATAATTAACCATAATAATAATAATAATCATAATAATAATAACAACATTAAGAATATACAAATGATGGATACAGAAGTGATACAAAATACCCTACGCTGAAACAAACAAAAATGAAAACAAGATACCACAATCAGACATGCTTCAAAGCAGTTATGTTTGGCAAGAAAGCAGTTTTGTTGTATCATAAAAACCTCACAGTGAAAATAGTTATGCCCCTTCAGGATTACAAAGCACAGTATTCAGTCAAAATCAATATATATTTCTCTCCTTCATCTACTTCTTCTTCATAGAAGAATCAGGCTGCCACTGCGTTGAAATCCAAGGTTTTCCCCCTGAAGTTTCTGGAACAACTCGCTCGTCTACGTTCCTTCATCTCCATCTGTACCCCCCCCCCCAAAAAAAAAGAAAAAAAAGAATCTCTCTGAAAGGGAAGGAGCACTCGATGACAATATATTGTTATGGCTGAAACCAGCAGTTGACTGGCCGCTCAAGCTCCAAGGAACCAGTCTGACGTGACATGAGGATGAAGAGGATCCTAATCCTAGCTGGATCTACTCCTACTGCGATAAAAATATAGATTTCAGACCTTCTAATAAATATCTTCTTTAATCATTTTTTAATTAAATTTAGAGGGCTGATAGAGTGCAGATTTATAATTTGTAGTTAAAGATCTGCTCTTTGCTGCCTGAATGACAGACAAAATAAATTAATTGTACATATTCTATGAAAACATATTCAGGCCGTCTGCCAAAAAATCAGAGGTGGTGATCATTGCTGACTTTAGCGAGAACATATCCACATGTCTTGCCTTGCTTTTAGTAAATACTTTAGTCTTTGGTCAATATATTCCTCCTCAGTTTATACATATATTCATACACACACAAATATGCATGTACATACACACTTATGAACGTGTAATAAACTGGATATTTGTGCACGTATGTATTCACACTTTTTCATAAAGGACCTTTTGCACAAAACATCGAGATCAAAATAAATAATTAATGCAGAAACAAAACATGAGTACCTGTTCATAAGTCATGTAAAATAAAAATTACAGGGAAGAAAAAAAAACACAAAGTAAAATAAAAAGTAGCCTTATGTACAGCGTTTAATCTTCTTTTGACACAGGCTAAAAGGCGTTGTTTTAAATAAACAGACTTTGCATCTTTCAAGAAGCCTGAGAGAGAGGCTAGACATGAGAAAAACACACGTCCTTCAACATGTACGTGGGCCAAAAAATGGCTGTCAAACGACAACATTTTCCTCTCATCAAGAACACTTTCCTGTTGGAGTCTTAAAAGTTTATTTATTCCTCTTTGCTTGGGATTCAAGTGATGGCGTCTCTTAGTTCTTAGCTGTTCGCTCACACTGTGAGTCCTCGCTCAGTGGTGCCGTGTCTTTGCAGTGGGGATCATCCCAGCATCTGCTGCTGCTGCCGTGGCTGCTAACTGTTGGGTGGCCCATCGTTCAGGAAGTAGGTAGTCATTTCCCCTTTACCTTTGACCTTTACGACCCCACGACATTCCAGCATGTACCCTTTATTTGCGAGCACCTGGAAGAGGTCTGTGGTCACCTGTGAGAAGATTTACACAATGACGGATAAATATTTAGCAGACAGGAAGGATTCAAAGAGAACAAGACACAAATGAAATGCCGACTCATGCCAAATCTGATGATGATGCAACGATGGTCAATGTGACCGATCAATAGGTAAATTAACTACAGGATGACTACTGCACCAAAAATTTGGCTTAAACTTGGTTAGCAACACCACAGGTAATAATGAGATGGTTTTCATTTCTATTTCTACTGTATCCTATAAAAAAGTCTCAAAAAAGAGACATTATCAAACTAAAACTACATGCTGCTACGATCTACCCAGATATTTCTACAGTCACCTGCGAATGTATATAGATTAAATATTCACATTAATATACACACATTCTAGTGCAATTTAAAAGCCTGTTTGAGCTTTTTTTAGGTAACACCTACCTGTATGCGGTCAGGTACGCCTGTGCTGTCCATGCGACTGGCCACATTGACTGTGTTTCCCCAAATATCATATTGTGGCTTCCGTGCTCCAATAACCCCTGCTACCACCGGCCCAATGTTTAGACCTGGAATATAAAACAGATAAATGGCATCAACAGAAGCTGCTAAGCTACCAGACGGTTTCCTGAGAAAGAGCAGTTCCCTTACCTATCTTCATCTGGAAGTTGTTGAAGGAATGCTCGTTGATGTACTTCATCTGCTCCCTCAGTCTCATGGCATAGTCGGCTAGTGCAGTGATGTGGCTGCGGCCCTCTTTGTCGTAGGTGGAGTCGTTGAGACCGGAGGCCGCCATGTAGGTGGAGCCAATGGTCTTGATCTTCTCTAGCTGCCTGTACTTCTCCTCACTGATGATCTGGGTTGTGAAATAACAGACGGCGATTACATTTCTGCAGTTTGAGAGAAACGCATGCAGAATGCAGAGTACACACTGAAAGTTTACCTCATCAAAGTCAGCGATGATCTCGTTGAGCAGCCGGAGACACTCCACTCCCTCGTTGTTGGCCTCCAGCTCCACGTAGAACTCGGAGAAATTGCTGATGGAGGCGAACATGACGGCCACACACTCACAGGACTGGTAGTACAGCTCGTCGTTACGCCGCTCGCGTGCCAAGAAGTGAGCAGCTACGTCCTTCGGCAGGATGTTATGCAGGAGGCGACGATTATAGGCTTGTAGTTCCTCCATCTCCTCCTTTTCCTCTGTGGCCTGGGAGACAAGGTTGATTATTAGATATATCCATCTTTAACACACACTCCAATATTATTAACACCTAATGTCATTCAATCATAAGACATATACACAGACTAATGCATCATCTTGTTTTCTGCAACTTTAATGAAGAGACTCAGTAGTTGACGCAGTCAGGTGGCGCCCTCTACTGGACTCTGGTTTCCATTACCTGTAATTTCCACAGGAAGTCGAGGCGTGCAGTAGATTCAACCTGCTGGGCGTGCAGGTACAGTGCCAAGACAAAGACTGTGAGGATCACTGGAGTCATGACCCTCAGGGACACTTTGGTCACGACATATGGGCTGCAAAGAGATTGAAGAAGGATGATTCTTGTGGTCAGATTTGTCTTGAACAAACTCCAGTGAAGCAGTACAGAAGGAATAGGGCATAAAAACATTTAAAGTCACAAAATGTAGTCATACCACTGGTTTGTAGTTTCACTGAAACTGGACCTAAAAGAAAAACATCATTCTACTTGTTATATACTTTCTGAAATTTGAATGCCTGCAGAGCAAATATCAGTATCACTTAATATAAATCATACAACTTACCACTGAGCACTAGTTTCATTTAAGTCACTAAAAAGAGAAAAAAAAATAGTGTGAGAACAAATAATGAAATCAATAAACATTTCATGACATACCTTATTCTAAAATCTTAAAAAATCTTTCCAAACCCGACACTGTTGACACCAGATAACATTTTAAAACACATTATGTCAGATAGTTCACCTTTATCAGGCTCAGATAATATTTTCTTAATAAATTAATGAAATGTACACCTGATCTAAATGTAGAGCAGGTGTATACTTATGGGATCAAAGCATAAGTAAACAAGATTAGGTATCAAGACTTTGTTCCCTACTGTCCACACCTACTGACAGTCTAAGAAAAGCAAGTACTTGATGGAGTAGAGGTTTATCACCCATCACTCATTATCAGTACAAATGGACAAAATGCTCGTTACAATGTTTAATTTTACCAAAACAACATAAACCTGTTTCCGGTTGGACTTACATGGCATTGGAAGTGACAAAGAGGTCTGCGTTTTCAAATAGTGCTACTTGTGGCCACTCCACCAGCAGCAGGAAGGTGAACTGGATGAGCAGCATGAGAGCCAGCTTCCCTATGCTGCTGATCTGCAGGAACACGGAGCAGGCCAGCAGCGTCAGCAGCACACTGTAGCTGAAATACTGGCAGGAGACAAGAGACGGCGGCATCACAAAGACGTATTCTCAACAATAGCAGTTGGAAAAACGCAAATGCAAATGTGACATTTTCCCTTCTCTGTAACGGTTGGACCAGTTGAACGGGGGGCACAATCGGTGAAGTGGTGACGAACAATGAACTCACCTCAGGAAAGGGGCAGGAGGGGCCTTGGCTGGGACAGATCTCTAGACCCCCCTCAACGGACACATTCAAGCTGCGGATCAGACAGGGCGTCACCAGGTTCACAGAGGTGTTCAGCTTCTCAGCAACGCATTCCTTCAAGCTTTTAGTGTCGCAGGCAAACTGCATCAAAGCCAAACACACACAAGCATGAACTGAGAACAATTTTCATCACGTATGGTCAGTAGGCTCTGTGTTTGATCTTGCTCTTTGATCTTACCATGTTAACAAAGGCAGAGATGAAGACGAGGATAATGGAGAATACTCCAACCAGGGTGCTGTTGGTGCGAGACTGGACAATCTTCTTAGAAACAGTCTGCATCGCAGCGGGAAAGACCTTCAAAGACAAACAATTTAAATATTAAATGTTCAGTGAATGCGCAAAGACATGAGCAAAGCTTTGGTTATTGTGTCTAGATGAGCTCCACTACCTTGATGCAAGAGTATATGGCACAGATGAAGAGGATGTTGGCGAGTATGATGAAGATACTGATGTAGATTCCCAGCATGACCGGGGTGCTGCAGGAGAGAATACAGAAACATTTAGGCCTATTACAACTAATCCGTTTAGTTTGGTTCAAACAAACTCTGGGTCTGTTTGCCTGTTTCAGATGGTTCATTTCATTTCGTACAAATGACATTAGCCATACTACATTTGTTTTATTTACATCTTGATTACACAACAGACCAACCACATGGCTGTGTCAGATAATATCTAGCATGAAGTCAAAAGCCAAACTTCTTGTATCACAATGTTAAAAAGAAAGCTTTCTATATAAGAATGAACTTGGTTATATTAATTTAAATTAATTTGGTATAATGTTTTAACACCAATGAAGCCAGCACATGAGTGTAGGGTCTTTCCTATGAGTTTCAGTTGCAGTCTTGACTAAAGCCCCTAATCAATTAGCTCTTAGTGACCAAGCAGCATGACTTGTTTTCAGTTTCTGTAATTGAATTTCCCATCATGAAGCCATGTAGCATTGATGATGTAGTACAACATAACCCAAACAGTCCAATCAATAAGTTTCAGATTGGTTCCTATTAGTCACATTAGCCCCATTCATTTCCACTTTAAACTATTTCAGCTGACTCACAGCTGAGGCACGTCTACGCACTGAATAAAACAAATCTCTCTCTGGACAGAAAAGATCAAAAACTCTTTGATGAAAATCAAATTTGAGAGAACTTAAGCCTCTTTGTCAGACTCCTGCTCAAAAATGACAAGCCCAAAAATAAATAAAGTGCATCTGAGCTGCTCCAGGGTTTATTTGTAGGATATCTGTCTCAGAATGACGACAACACTTTTAATTTTACTGCTGATGTGTAAGAATCAGACTATATTTCATTTTGGTCTGTGGAGTGAATAGCCCTTTGAGACGAAGCAATGGTCTAGAAAACTGTAGCGACATATTACTATTACCTGTAACAGGACCGATGCTAATAATGTGACGTTTCAGAGAGGTTTATTAGAGGTCTGTTTAGGTAAGCTCTCTAAATTAGCTATTTTGCCACAGTTGGCGCATGTGAAGCTGCACTCAGATGCTAGAGGTTAACTATCACTCCCAGGGTGGATTTCAACCCCTAATCAAAGAGCTTCATATTCTTTTAACTACACCTCTAACAGTTTATGAGGTTGAGAAAATTGAAAATACACCTGTAACTTTTGACTCTGAATATCTGGCCTCATTCTGGCTGAATTCAGCTGCTATATATGGTGCCACATTTTGCTCATAAATTTAACAGAGAAGAGCTCTGAATTCACTATATTTAGCCTGAAATTCCTTATCCTGGGGACCAGTAGTGGAGGCTCATGCGTATTACATATCGAAATGACAGACAAAACTTAATTTCTGAGGAATAAAGCTTGAATTATTAAAGGTTTTGGTCATAGCATAAACTGTAAGAGTTTTGGACCTTTTTATTTTGTTCTAGACCAAATGAACTAAACCTCAGACATGAAAACGACATTAACCTGTTAACATTCATCCCATTTCTAACTAAAATGCATTAAAGCCTGAAAATATTTTGTTTATTGGATTCACTGTGAAAAATTTCATGCGCATATAATGATGTTTTCATTTTTAACATGCACTATGAATCTATTAGAAAGTAAGGAAATATTGCTGCTTTGGTATCTGCATCTTAAATGTTTTACAATAACGACTCATACACACATTAAATATTGAAAGTTTAGCAACGTTAGAACTCACTGTGGAAAGACAACAATCTGTATGAAGGATATGAAGCAGAATACTAGCAGAGTACAGGCAACGTAGCCTCCAAAACGATCGTCCACCTTCTTTGAATACTGCGGTAAGACAAGTGAAGAAATCAGATATGAGCTGCAGACTTCTCCATACAATTATACGTAAGGTGAAGAGGAGCATGATAATCGGACTGAACCTTTTTCTCCAGGCTGGAGGTCTGAAAGGTGAGTAGGAACTTCTTAACGTGGTCTTTTCTTAGCTGGTCAATGCTACGAGCGTCAATGGCTCGCCCCAGGAATTCATCCACCTCGTCCTCTGGGTTCATGGCCTCCTGAACGCCACGGCTGCAAAAGAAAGGGAAAAGACTAAGCAGGAGGTAACAAGGTTAAAGAAATCCAGTAAAGTGGTGCATCAAGCGTCAGTACTTACTTGTCTTTACTGGTGGTCTCATCGATCCCCTGAAGAGGAAAGAAACCAGACAAATAAATATGACTCACAGAAAAGCTGCAGCCGGCCCTTTAACCATGTGTTGACGCCCAGCCTCACCATTTGTCTGAAGACTTTGGAGTCTTTGGTCCTGGAGAAGGTTCTGTCGGGGACCCAGCGTGGCATCAGCCCCTCGTTAGAGTTGGCTCTCGTCCGCTGCATCTTCGCCATCATCGCCTTCTCCTCCTTCTGCTCAGAGGGAACAACACGAAGGCCTGACCAACTGTTCTCATGCAACACAACACAGAGCGAACGACAAAATAAGTGACTAAGAGTTTTTTTTTGTTTTTTTTTGGAAACCAGGCTTTAATTGAGCCCACGAATGAAAGAATGAAGGCAGATCAGGATCTTCAAAATCATTTCATTCACAAATCTGCCGGTAGAGTTGATGCATTATTGGCTGACAAAAATATTACATAAATTCCTTTATTTCCCACATATTCTTAAAGCATATAACTTCATCACACAAACGTGTATACATACAGGATATTCTCGTGATTTTCTAAATGTTATAACAATTTCTAGGGGATGCTGCCCACTGTAGAAACTACAGGGTCCAGGCTCATGATAATGAATGAATACACCAGTGCAATTTACTTTATTATGCATCTGGACCAAACCTAAAAACATGCATTAAAACCCATCTGTATACAGTTAGGTCCATCTCATGTTTTATTATTTTACGTCAAAACATGGTCAAGTTGTACTTATATATTATAAAGTGTAGCCCATCAGCTGGGATCTGAGGGTATTCACATCCAAAGCTGTAGGAGTTACAAACACACTGCCTGGCAACAAGTTATTTAACCTCAACTGATGCTTGGAAAAGGTTGTGGAAAAGATGTCTGTTCAAGAAGGGTCAAATCATTGGCATGCATCAAGCAGAGCAAACATCTAAGGAGATTGTAGAAACTACTAAAATTGGGTTAAGAACTGTCCAGCGCATTATTAAAAACTGGAAAGATAGAGGGGAGTATCCAAATCCATGTCCAGAGTCATATCCATCATGTGCAGACTTTATGTTGAGATATTTGGAAGCAAACACACATTCTTATGTGTATGACAATATAATTGCTGTAAGAGTCATTCAAAGCAGTGAATTCCTATGTGCGCTGTGTTTCTGTCTGAATAACCTTCAAACTCATAGATTTATTACTCAAACCGGACTCTCTGTATTATCTGTATTTCATCAATACCTGAAGAAGCACACAGCTCACATGCCTGTTTCTGGTCTGAACGCCTACTAAAGCAACAAGACTCCACTCGGCTACTCAGTGGAAAGGTACACATACTCTATCAGTTATTTCTGGAGCATTCATGTCGTACTTTGAGGCTCGTCTGGAAAACTCTGTTCAATGTTTTGATTCATTGACTTTTCTAAGACTTAAACATGTGTTTGTACTATGCTATGTTGGTTTGTTTTTATGCGTACTGACCCGCTTCTGGCTGCAGCCGAGGACCAGGAAGGTCTCGATGCTGTTCTCCTTCAGGTACGCGTTCCTCTCTCCTCCAAAGCCCGGCTCCACCTCATAGTCACCATTCAGATACTGCAATGTGGCCTTCGTGATGTGGATCCGCCTGGTGGGGGACAAAGGGACAAGAAAATTTTATTGTTTTATGCAAAACAGGGGAATGATAAAACATGATCAGATTATTTGAATGAATCACAATCAAAAAATAAAATAAAACACGTCCTTTGATTAAAGACATTGTTTAAAGGTGCATAAAAAAAGTCTCAAATTGGGATCATGGTTGTTTTTGATACATTAACAGCACAACCATACAAAGAATATAATGGGTTTTCTAATACTACAAATTAGTCTGGAGTAGCAGGGGCCTGAAAAACATGAGTAGAAAATGTGGTAATTTATATTTAGTTGTACTTTTATTGATCAAATTCAAAACTGATCTGGTAGAAACAGAAATTCTACTTTACTCCTTAGATGTGCAGTTAATGATGGTTTTCACTTGTGGCCTGTAGACATATGTGTGAACGCGCTCTCTCACCCTGCTTTGCCTCCCGCCTCCATGTGATTGGCCAGCGTGACATCGTTTGACCACACGTCAAACTGCCACTTCCTGAGTCCCAGCACGCCGCAGTGCACACGCCCGCTGTGAATACCAACGCGCATGTTGACGTTGACACCCGTCACCTCGCGCACCAACCTGCGGACGGACAAACATCAGTGTCTCCTCTGCAGTAGCAGGACTTTGCAAAATAACTCCAAGGCACCGGTTCTACTCACGAGATGGCCTCTATCATGTCAACGCCCATCTCCACACAGCAGTGAGCGTGGTCGGCCCGGGGTTCAGGCAGCCCGGACACACAGTAGTAACAATCACCCAGAATTTTAATACGGAGACAGTGGTTCTCCTGAGGAAGAAGAGACAAACAGAGAAAGAGGATGACGTCTCCATGTATCCAAAAGGTGTAACATTTACTGCCTGGGTAAATGAGTAGATGGTTAGCTTAGCTTAGCATGAAGACTGGGGAGAAAACAAGAAACAACTAGGCTTGCTCTGTACAAAGTTAAAAAACTATTCATTTAAGAAACACAATACAGTAGATGCAGGTGAAAGAGTGTCTCCTTACCGATGCCAGCTTGTCAAAACGGGCAAAGAGTTCATTTAGTGTCATGACCAGCTCCTGAGCTGTGCACTGGGACGCCAGGCTGGTAAAACCCTCGATGTCCGCAAACAGAATACTGAGGACGAGACAGAGAGGGGGAAAGCAGCTTCAGTTTGGTTTGGGGACAAAGTTCTGGCATTGATGACTGGACAGATGACACATTATAGCCACATTATGATGTTGCATTTTGAGCAGATGACCTTCAGAGACAGCAAGTTTAACGCTAAAGACATGTGTAGGAGATCTGTGGCAGTGTACTGTGTGTGTGTATGAGAGAGAGAGAGAGGACTGTATTTGCTCAGTGCTGTAATTGAATGTGTGCTGAAGCTCTCCATCTTTGGGGATTATCTTATCTTGGCTGCTGGTGATTAAGTATTCCCTCACTAGTGTTAATTAGTCTCCACTCTGCCAAACCACTCTACCCTCTTCTGACTCCGTGAGCATGCTCAGATACGTGCGTGTATGTCTGTGTGCGCGCACCACATGACACATATTAATTAGCAACAATATAGGAACATTTTTAGAAAGATATAGATAACGCATGCGACTATCACGCTGAAAACAACGATGATTAAATTACCATATGGGTAATTCATGACATAATGCAGTCAGGCCAAGTATCCCAGCTTACCTGACATTGTCGTGTTTCTGGATATAGATCTTATGAAACATCATGTCTTCCTTCTTGGCATTGATGTCAGCCTTCATCTCCATGGCAACGTGCCTTGGCAACACTGAAAGCAACAGACGTTCCTGGAAAACACAGAAAAAAAAGAAACAAAATGCAGATTTTGTCATTCACAATATTATTGTCTGTTTGTTATGTGTCACATATCATGTATGCACGTGTGTGGAATCTTTTTAATTTTAGGTTATTTCGCTTAAGGCAAGTGTTGAAAAGATACATCTATTGGTGTTTTGTATTTGTCCTGATTCCATCAACACGTGTTTCAGTGCATCTGGAGATGACATGCATAAAATACCTTACTCCTCTGTGTATTATGGCTCTGGTGTTGTTCTAAAACTTTTACTAACATGCAAGTGTTTGGACTAGTTGTCTCTTTTCGTATGATGATTATGAACACCCACATCCACATTCCTGCTGCTGAAAATACTCACTAGAGCTCCTAATGTGTGCTAATTTGTGGCTGATGATGTTACCCAGAATATACCCTCAGCTGTTTCAGGAAATGACCTTATCTCAGAAATTGAAGGTTTATATTCGTGACTAGTTTTTCAGTGAGACCCTGTGGCTGAGTGCCACTGAGGATGTGGTAGTCGGAAATAATTGATCGATTAGATGGTGCTATTTTTTGTTCATGCTTTTTAAAAGTAATTTTTACACATACAGGACCCCCCAAGATACAACACAGACAGAGACACAAAAAACAGTATATTTCAGATTTTGGTGTTTGGATTAAAGGGCATTACTATTTTGAGCTTTTTTCATTTTTGAAAGCAATATTAGACAACCACACAATGCTGAATGTATCGCACAAAAGAAAGTATTAGAGATCCAAATCCTGCGGACTAGTATGTAATCGGTGAGGAACTGACTGTCAGAACTGAAGTAGTTTGAGTTTCGGCCATAAACACAAACATTTTGTTTTTAATGACACATCATAAAATGTCTGGTTCCATTAACACATGTGTCCAGAGTCTCATATCTGTACAATACCTAAATAAAGATGTCTATTGTTGCCATAAAACATGACAATACTTTTGCACTGACATGTTTCTTTATGAACAACCGCTCAAAATATTCACTAGAGCTCTAAATAGGTGCTAATTTGTGGCTTAAAATATTAACCAGAATAGAAAAGATTAGAGATGCAGCGATCCAGAGCCTGAGGCCAGTTCAGACAGTGAGCCTGAGCAGTGCTGATACGGAGTCATGTGACCTGCCACAAATGTATGCTTCCAATGAGGCAGTATTTAAGTAGACTGACAGAAATAACTTTATAGAGATGTTTGGTATTTCCAGTCGTTTTTATCAGCATCATTGGGAAATTTTGATAAAAAAAATAAAAAAGTTCTCTGCAGATAATGGGACAGAAACACATATAAAGTGTTATTTGTTCTTGAAATACAGTTGTATAGTATTTATGTGTGACGTTTACTTATTCACGTCATCCGATATTCTTTTTGAATGGCTGATGTCGCAAATATAGTATATACATACATATATACAGAATACAGATATAGACAAGGATATATAAACAAAATTTGACTTAACTTGTTGCTATATAAGTACGTTGCAAATTAAAAGTATCATGTCTTTATACGCATCTTTACAGATGTGACTGAAATCTAACTTCTTCCAAAAGCCTGACAGGATATTAGGTTTGCTCCAGACTAATAAACAGGATGAAGAATTACACAACCAGGAACACATACTTACATAACCTACACAAAGATATGAAGGAAGTATTTCATGTTTCATGTCTACAAGAGAAAAGCTTTGTGAAGGCGTGTTGCCTACCTGTTGCTGATTCTCCCTCTGCAGATGAAGTCTGGCCTGGATGTATCCTCTGGTCTCCTGGAAGGCTTGTCTCTGGGAAACTTCAGCCGGGTAGTGGGTACAGATGCCAATGATGTTGGTGCACAAGAAGATCAGGACATTAGCACTCACCTGGAAAGAGTGAAGACAGAAGAATTGCATCAATAAGCATGGCATATACGGAGGGAAGGAGCATATCACAAAATAAGTATCAACTTATTGTAGTTGTTACTGCATCCGGAACAAAATAGTTTTCCGGATGCGATTCTGTGATTATGAAATATTTTAGCTTTAAGGCAAACCTAGTGACAGTGAACACCAAAAGCAGAGATTCATTACAGCTCAGGTGATCATCTTTTCCAGTAATCCTCACATAAAAGGGTAGAAAACATAAACTGTTGATGACCTGCAGTGCAGTCTTTGCTAAATTATGATACAAGCGGCATGGATTTCCTTCAACTGTTTACTCCTTTTGTCAGACATTTCTCCCTCTCTATCACTCTCAAGAGACAGAGAAGGCACACTGTTTGTGCATTTAGGCGGTTTTATGCTTTGGGCTGTCAAATAAAGGGATGATGACTGTGTGACAAACTTTTCCCGACCCAAACCAAGTGAAGACTGACATTTCCCAGCAGCCTTAAGTCTGTACAGGAAGTCACAGTTAAGAGCCGATTCTGATTCTGATTTGATCAAATGTTATGAGATTCATCTTGTCTGTTTTAATGTTTAAACAAGTCCACAGATTAAAAAAAATAATAATAATAAAAAAAATTGTTCAATATTCAAATATTTAAACAAAACACTACGTAGCTAATGTTGGCTGCTGTACATCACAAACTACACAAATAAATAAATCAAAATACGCAGGAAGAATAAGGAAATCAAAACAATCGTGCCAGATGGTTTGTAAGTGCTCATGTGTATATAGATGTTATTCTAGGGGTAGTCACATCTCCATCAGAGGTTTTTGTATTCGTGTTTAAGACCTGCCAATAAATATAAACTGAATAAACCTTCATAGTGCCGTATCACACCAATAAAATCTGCGATCAAGACTGACAGTCACATGTGCACTTCCAACCAACTTAGAATCACCAGTTAATCTAACATACATGTCTCTGAAAAGAATCCACACAGGCACAGAGAGAACATGCAAACTTTACACAGAAAGACCCCAGCCAGCTGGCGGGTTCAAACCTTCTTGGCCACTGTGCCGCCCGCACAAAATACTCATGAACTGTTGTTATGCACTCTTGTTTCTTTGTAGATCGTATAAATCTTTCACCTTTTACTAAAGATTTCCCCGGAGAGGGACAAAGAATTTTTCACATCAAACTCACTACATCTCATTCTCTGCCATTCAATGTAATTAATAAACTAAGCATTTATTTTTGTAACTCTCACGTTCTTGTCTCCTTTTTTTTTAGGTCACTTGCTAATGTCCCATTGTAACGTAGTAATTTCTGTATTTTCTTAATTCATCTGTTTAACCACACTATTAACCTCTCAAGTGTTTATGACGTTCCCCTTCTCACAAACACCTCTCATATGCACATTTCCTCCGACAGGAAACAGTTCTGTTTGTGGGCTCAGTCGCCCCCTCCGCTCCTCACAGTCTACTGACCAACTAGTCATTTTTACAGCATGCCTGTGTGCTGTTATCTATGAAGCGCCTGTGGTTTAATGTGTTGCTGCACTGGGATAATCTTCAGTGTCCAAAAAAATGTCCCTGCAAATTGCATTGTGGGAATTGCTGTTGACCCGACACGGGGCCACTTCCTCAAAAGATGTGGTCTTGTTTACAGCCTGGACGTGATGCCCTTCACTCCAGAGACTGCATTTGGACAAAGGTTCAGTGTTGACCAGAAGGAAGCTCAAAGATGATACATCCTGTTTCAAATACTAACATGAGCAAGGGAACAGGTCTCAAGACTGTAAAATGTAAACCTTCATTTTAAAAGATACTTATTGTGTCCTACTGCAGTTTGGTGGATGAGAAAACCTATTTTCTTTGTCACTTCAAGTATTTATGATCAATACTTGAAGTGAGAAAGTATCACACACTGACATCTCCTGGGTACCAGTGGAAATACACAAAGGTAATGGTGACTATAACATTTCAATTAATGTTTAAAACAGTACAGAGACAAAACGATGCAGGAACAGAAACAATAGCTCTTATTTGTGTTAACCAACCAATTTCATTTTAGTTGTCCACATCATAGTATATCTAGATACAAAGCAAAAAACAAAGTCCCAGTTGCCATTTTTTTAGCATTGTTTAAGAAATTAAGTCAAGAGTCAGCCATATCAACACATAAAATGTGTTTTCTACCATTATATCTACTATTAGGTAGAATAGAGGCAAGGAATCGCATCTTAAAGTTGTTCTAATTGTTGTGCAGTGTGGTTATTATTCTAAAGTCACAGCTGCAACTTCAAATATAGCAACCATGCTATTCTAATGCTCAATGCAGCAACATTAAAGGTGAACATTTCATAAACTGGAGGACCTTCTACAGCAAAAGAGTTCAAACAATCCTTCCAGATATATGATGTTTGTTTAAAAAGACGTCAGATTAAGAATAAGGATCGTAATTCATGTAATTATGAATGTTCATTATCTCAAAATTACATTTCTTGCAACATTGCAGTAAGGCTTTTTATGGGGCTCCCTAAGGCTTTACTGTTTCATATTACCATGTACTGCATGTTTAGACGGATGACTGTACATATAGTATATATTTAGAAGTTTTCAGATAGCTTTTAATTGATGTTTCAACCCTTAAAGCTCATTAAGTTGATCCTAAGAAAAGAGCTCAGAGGCTAATATTGATGACACACTTTGTTGCACTTTTTTGTTGGACCTGAAAAAAACTTTCCACTGCTTTTCCAAAATGATCCATCTTGGTTTCCAGAATGTATTTTTTTTTTAGCACAATCCAGGATCGTTTTACTTCAATGATCCTCATTTAGCCTCCTGACAATGTGTCTTTTGGAAACTGTGCTGAAAATTTTGTCAAAAGCTGTTTTAAACATTGAGTGCCTATAAAGACGGAGAAATTGTCTGCAATGTTACTTGCAGGATTTCTAAAAAGTGGATTTGAAGCTCAATGTGGGTGGCACAGATCGCCGCCATCTTGGCGGTGCCTGGCTCCGCCTACATCCTGGTTAATTAAAAAATTGTCAGAGAGGTGCAGCATGCCAAGCCCTTGAATAGGCAGGTTAGCTATAGAGGCTATATAGCTTAATGTTTACAGCCTGTACCAGGCTGTAATCATTATTAACATTTTAAGACGGACCTTTATAGGGAATGACTCACTTTTGGATGTAGCCTCAAGTGGCCATTTGAGAAAATGTTTTTGGCACCTTTGCACTTTTTTACTCTTTTCTTTTTTTACTTTATTGTGGCAATATAATTTTCTTCTCAAATTTCAGTCACTCTTACTGCTAATAATTGATATGTCAAAGAACAAAGTTAAGGAGGGAAGCATGGCTGAATGCTTATCTATTTATCACGGCAGCAAAAGAATTCTAAGAATAGCAGTGGAGGATAAAGGTGACATAGTTTACAGAGTATCGCAGACATGAGAATAGAAACAGATGGGTAATGGGGAAATGAGTCTGAGAAGAAAGTAAACAAGGGGTGGGGTAAAAAAAGAACACGGCATAATGGACAACGCAGATAAAAAAAGTGAAGAATGACAGATGTTGAGGTTAGGAAGGAAATAAGTGGTAAGAACAGAAACGGGATGAGGAAGGAAAAAGACAATGTGAGGATGACAAGAGCAAGAAGAGAATGAGTGAGAGAGAGAAAGAAAGAGGGTGCAGGACAGATATGGGCCACAGTGACATTAGGCAGATGGCTCCGAGCGCTCAGCTCTGTTTACATTACTCTCACTGTTCAAGCAAAAACAGCCATGAGACAAAAGTGAAACCTGCACCACGATGCATGTTTGCAGGTGCGTCTCCAACCCGTCTGTACGTGTGTACAGTCTTTCACTGGTTTTCTCTCCATATGCACTCAGCTGCAGCCACTGTAAGTATTTATCTGTTGAGATTCACTCAACGTTTGTATCGCACTCCATGTGTCTGAGCTCACAGCCTCAAACTAATTGCTTGCTTTTCTCAAGAGGGCACAGGCTAGTGGGTTTACAGAGTACACAGTAAGGTCCTGTGTTTACGCAACAGCACTCCACCTCTTTAGAAGCTCGGCTTGGCAGCGTTTACCTGCTACCTGTGTAAGCTGCCACGCTCCCAGTGCTCCCAGGCCACCGCACCTGCTCGTGTCCTGTTCGACAACACTCTCATTTGTTTAGAGTAAGCTCATCACTTATCCTGTCAACCTTTCCTTTGCTGATTTGGTCCAGGTCCAAACCAGCAAACCAGGTCCAGTTCATTACTGAGTTATGCGTACAGATGACTAAAAGGGTTACATTCAGTTTGTGAATCTGAAAATAAACCAGGAATCTAACCTCACTGAAACATTACATGGTTGCCACAAAATCTGTTGTCATTTTTCCCGAGGCTGATATTGTGGAAGCTGCTTGCCAGTCTGTGAAGAAGACCTCAGCGTAATCCCTGGATATCAAAATGGCATTATATAAGAGCTGCCCTCATCTAGACCAGACCGCCAAAACAGCAGTAACACTGGCTATTCTGCAGCATAGATTAAAATGCGTTTTGTCAGAAAAAGCCCCCCAAACAGCTTAGAGAGGATCTACAGGCTCAATAAATAAATGATCAACATGGCTCTATGGAAGCATCACTGAATCAATAAACAGCTCTGTGCACAAGTACGGCCGTTTCATACGTGAAATACGCCCAACAATAAAGAGGTGAAAAAATATGCATTTTCTGGCTTGTCACGAAAGACGATTTGAAATGTCGGACAAAAAACATTTAAGAATTTTGTTAACCTCTATTATAAATTCTAGAAGTTATCCTAAAATTTTCACCAATATCAACACATGAAATTAAAGCTCATATTTGAGAGCATAAAAACAATAAGCTGTGCATGTGTGTCTTGAGTAGTGTCATGTAAAAACAAAGTGCACTTTTTCTTCACCAGTCCTCGTCTCGTGAAAGCCCTACCATCTGCAAGCACTTGAGAACGAGAGCATAGCTAATGGAATATTAAGAAAATTTATTTATAATCTTTCTCATGCTTTATGATGGATTCGGCACAGCAGCCATTTACTTCAGCAGGAAGTTCTTGGTCCTGACAGTGCGTCTATAAACATTGACTTTTAAGGCCATCGGGACTCTTTTCACACTGAGAAAATGTGTTCTTTAAAGAAGAGAGAGCAATGTGGGAGAATGTGAACAAATGAAACATTCGTCAGTGAGCTACAAGACGAGAGCAAACGTAGTGAATCAGAAAGCCATTGTTTAAAGCTGCTGCAAGACATTTTGTAGTGGATCACGTGACTACTCATCTGGGACAACCCCACAACCCCTGATTCTTTTGCCTCATTGTTTGTGTTTTCCTCCTCACAACATTTATTGTTGCAACTTTGAACGCAAATGCTCTGAAGCTAAACAGCAGACAAAGTTAATGAAGAGCCACTACCAAACAACAGGCAGACAAAGCAAGCTGAACAACACAGACACAGTAGCTAACAAGCCAGATATTTCCCTCAGGAGTTAGTAGAGATTAAAAACAAATCTAAGTCTGTTACATTACTGTTTGACTTACAATTGCTAAAAAAGCCAGAAACATTTCCAGATGAATGATAATGTTTCTACTACTCTGTATCAGCTGGATGTATAACTAAACAGTGAGAACTTGTTTCTCCTGCAACCAGAGATAACTGTCAAAATGAATTTAACTACACAATCTAAAACTGACAAATGTTTTCCACATAGTACAAACTCCAAGTGTCTCTTCTTTTTTCTCAGCGTGTTCACACGATACAACAGTAGGTGACCTGAACCCTCCTTTAATCCCTCCATCTTGCTCCTCATTCCATTTAACAATACTCAGCCAGATGCCAGCAAAGAGGTAATGTTGTTATTAACTATCCAAAGTGATGTCAGCTGACAAAAAGCAGCAAAGTGAAATGAATATTTAGCTTTAGGGGTTGTACTGAATAGTGGACTAGTCCACCAGTCGACTTTACTGCTGTTTTGATAGCGAAGTTCCTTGTCTAAAGTTATTAAACCTTTAGCTGCGATACAAACTTCGGAGATATACCACTTTTATTTAAGCCCAGCTATATTATCCTATCTTACAAGATGCTGTGAAGTACTATTTAACGCTACTGACAGTGCCTAGGCTATGTATATCTGCAGCGCACAGTATTGATAAGCTCATGTAGTGACATTGTTGCCGTAGTTGTAGAGTGTGTTCTTTGTCCTTGATGTCAGTTTATGCACCACATAAGTGAGAGGAGTTTGCCAAGCAAAAGCCTCCATAGCTTCCTTTGTGTGAAAGTCTACATATATTCAGGTCAAGAATATAGATTTCATTGTTGCAAGGCATTACTTTCTATTGTGTTTTAATGTGTGACTTCATCGACTGGTCGACATCGACTCGTTCAGCCCCTATTAAGCACCAAAGCTCAATTTACTGTTTAAGTGTTAGCAAGAAAATATGAGCAACATTTTCCCCAGACATAAACTTTGTCTCTTTAACCTCATCAGTAAGTTCAGAAACCAAATCTCTCCTGGATTGTTGTTCCTGTTAAAAGAGCTCATTTTAAATCAGCAGTCGCTATTTGTCTCTTAGATGTGGATGTGATGATGAGGATTTTATATTTATCTTCATGTTGTTGAAGCGTCTCTGCTTTTCTCTCTCTCTCTCCTTCTCTGCGTGAGCTTCCTTCTCAGCCTTGTGAAAGGTTCTGCTCAGTGTTGGACCGAAACTCACACCCACGGAGACTGTGTGAATTATCAGAGATGGCAGAGCACAGCTTGCACTTAGCAACTATCACCCACATTCCTCAGCCTCCCTCCAAAGACCTGCAGCCCTCCACCCAGTTTGGTAGTGGGAGCAGGACTTTGTCTTACACCAACACAGTACTACACTTAAAACTTCTCAGGATGTTTGGCTCATATTATTAATTATCATTCATTCTTTATTGAGGTTAATCATTTTCTAGATGTCAACACTGATGACATTTGATTTGGATGGCTGACACTCAGATTTCATTGGCCAATGTTAGCTGAACGAGCTGTTTGACACGCTGTCTTCATCTGACATGCGTTTCAAAACAAAAATCCAGCCACAGAGTCTTAAACGCAAACAGACTGTCACATATGTTTAAAGGGCACACAGAGAGAAGGTCAAAGTTGAACTACTTTCAACTTTGAGGCGAAGACTAATTCCTAAAATCCAACAAAAAGCATGACAGAGCTGCAAGTTTCCAACCCAGGCCAGGTTCCACACACAGGGTAAGCAAGTAAGCATAAGGTTTCATTGCACAATCGTACTGCTTAATCCATTTCTCAAAATTTTACTTGAATTAATTTGGAGAGGCCACTGTCATCACTCCAACTAAGTGTAGCCATGACAAACGAAACTGCTTTGGCAATGCGAAGTGGGCGGGTACAGGCTGAACTGATCTCAACTTTGAGTCAACAACAAGCGAGAGTTTCCCCAAATGTTTACACTAACAGCTCACTTTGGTTCCTACCACCAAATTCATCACCGTGTTTAGGTGAATGCCAGGGGTTTTCTTTTCAAATTAAGAGCGGAAATGTCAAGATGTGCTGCGTTTCACTCAGAAACCTTGGTGGGAAGTAATAGGGGATATAAATTTTTTTTGATGCAACTTAAATTGGACAATCACTATTTATGAGAGCAGTTTAAAAAAACGTAAATCAATCCGCTCATCCTTTCAGCGCTGCTTAACTTCAAACACCTGTCACTGAATATTTCAAACTGACACGGAAAAATCTTTTAGATGGACAGTGCTGTCCATAAAACTGTGGAGAACCAAATGCTGAATTTATAAGATCTTTTCCCAGAGGGAGCAATGACTGATGGGATATTGTTTTTTGAAACGGGGCCAGTGAGAGTGCAAGTCAGAGCTCATCGGCCTTTGAGGAGCATCTGGAACTCCTTAGAACATCTGTGTTGGATCAGGCTCTGTAAAACACACTCTAGCACACCAAACACGATGACAGTGTTTTACTTGTGACAAAATATAAGAGTCTCTCCCGTAGGTTGGCTCTTATCTTTCCTTGAGAGTGTTGGTTATTTATTTCTATATTCTTTCATTTCATTTATTTCTTCCTGCCTCCTCCCGCTCTGACTCGCATTCACTGTCACTTTCAGCCTTTGTGAAAGAGTCTGTGTATGTGTTTGGTGCCAGGCAGCTGCTGGGTTTGTGTACTCAGCCTGGGCCTCATGTCTACACACAGCTCGCACCGGCCTTATCTGAAATGACCAGAACATCAAGAGATAAATAGTGACGCCCCGCCTGCCGGCCCACTTGGCCGGGTGGTCTACACTGTCTGCATGAGAGGAGAGTGTCAACCAGCTGAGATGCAGCAAAAGTGGACATCTGCATGTTACTTCACATAACTATTTTAAGCTGCAGAAAACAAAGAATATACTGGAGCACAATCAGTACCAGTACAATACTGTCAATCCGGTGACTTTCGAAATTCAGTAAATTTGAGATGAATAGCAGAAGCAGAGCTTCTCAGGAAATCATTTCCTGGACATTTCCAGCGCATCATCAATCAAACTGTTTAAAAGATATTCTTAGTTTCCAGATTCTGTCATCACTGCAATGGACATGAAGCAGTGTCATTTAAACAAGAAATATGCACCATCCTGGTGTATTTATATTTAACAATAGACAGCGGTCATAGATCTTTAAGTGGTGCCCAAACAGGACGAGACTAGAAGCCAAACGCTGAAATTAAACTCAGTGAGCTGAAGCAATGACTAGCGAAAATATATTCGGTTAAGCAAAGAGAGCAGATTTCAAATGTAACATCAACTTTGTAGAAACACCATTTAGGCCACAACCAATGGGAGCATCCAATGCGACTGAGTGACACAATTCCAAAACGATTACTTGAACCTGTCCAGTGTTGACAGTGTTTAGTTACATATTTGGGTGACCAAGAGAGTTACCAAGGCAACCAGAGTCTGGTACATCCACCATGGACCAACCTACGAAGCGATGGACAACGGGCAACTTGCTTTATATGTAAACGTGGCGTTTTCAGTGATTCAGTAAATTGTAACGATGATATGCAAAAGAAGAAAATTCTGGCAATGCAAAGTGGGCGGGTACAAAACTAAACAATTCACAACTCTGATGACTGATTCAACTGATTGGATGCAAACACAGAGCTCCTCAAATGTTTATTGCACGAGAACACCTTCCAGGACTTTTGTTGCTACCACCAAAGTCACCAGCTGATTGGAGCGTCGGGTGAATCCCGGGGAAGCAGCGGCACTGTTGACAATACCAATTTTTCAAATAGAGACGGGCGCCGGCGAGAAGAGCTAGCTCCATCGACACTCTCGCAATATTTGTATGTTCTGCTTGTTTCTCTGGAAACATTTGGGATGGGGAATATAGAGTCAGAGGGTTACCAAGGCAACCAGAGCCTGAAAAGTCCACTAGCGACCAGCTGTCAGCTACAAAGAGGTGGGCGACAAGCAAATCACTTTATATGTGGATGTGGTTTCACATGCACATTTACCAGCTGTAAAGTGAGATAGTAAAATGCTGCAGGAAATGTTGACTTGTGCAAATATCATGGATATATGGATCAGAAAATAGTCAGGTCCACATACACTGTATTCTATTTTAGGTAAAGAAACAATGGTGATGACAAATCTGATGTCTTATTGCTGTGTTCGAAGTAATTTAATTTATTCTTTCGACATTGTAGTAGAATATACAGCTCTGTCTATCGTGGGAACTTTTAGAGGCATACATTTCACATGCAGTCAAAGCATTTTGCAGTAAACGAGAGAAATTTCAGACACAATTTTAGTCTCCTACTGCACTCATTGTAGACGCAGACATAATTTTAACAGAGATTTGTGCCACACAATAAGACATTTAGATTTATTGTAATCACTTAATTCAGTACTTTAATAGATGCAGTTTACTGTAGACTGCATTAGCAGCTCCGGCCTTTGAAGTTGTGGAGGAAGCTGAGGATTTTTTGTGTATTTAAGTGAAAAATATGAGCCTAAGTAAACACAATGCATCAGATAAATCACATAAGAGCAGAAATACTATGAGTATGTTCTTTTAAAACAGGAAATGGTGCAAATGTATGTTAGTTGTGGTCCTGACCAAAGTGTAATATAGTCAAAAAAACAAACAATGACAACTCCTGTCCTGTGTCAACACGACAAGGGAAATACCATTTCTTAATCTGTCAACATAAAAGCATCAGAGATAACACACAGATTCCTTTTAATAATTCCACCATGTGGTATTTATGCATTGTATTCAGCATCTTTGATTGTTTCAGAGGCTCTGCACTGAAACCTGTTATATAATTAATGTCCATCCCAGACACACACAGTTACTTGTAATGTAGAGTCACTTATCCTGATCATATCGACCATGTTGAAACTCCTTATTCCTCAGTCGTGTTTCTGTAAACATGAACAGGGACAAGCTGGGGGTCCTAACACTGAAAAACCACACACGCATGTCTGCTGGCAACCAAGCGGGTGTGACTTCTGTGGGGAGAGTGTGACTATCAAAGCGTTCTGGCACAAGTGTTGCACAAGTGTTTTTGTCTAAATGGCAACAAGATCTGCATAAAAATGGAAAGCTTGAGGAAATCCAAAGCAATTTTCACAATATTATTAAGTTTTTCTGGAACGCATGGGACCCCTGCGAGGATGCTCTGCTTCGCACACTGTGGACAGACAACAAGTTGAGGGAAAGCTGCTGTGATTAAACAAGTTATGTCAACATTAGATGAATGCAGAGGAGTTGTAATTAGCAATAAAACCAATTATCTGTTGCAGGAAAAGCATCAATAATAGAACCATATGAGGCTGATTATTGAAGCTTTCTTTAAAAACTGTAAAGCCTAAAAAACACCCTGCGCCGTTTCCACAGCACTGAGGTTACAAAGATGCACAGTCATCGCAAGCTGACCAGAGATAAGCTTCTCTGAACCAGACAACTGGCAAACAACATCCTGTGCATCCCTCCCTCTCAACTCCTCACCACCACCACCACCACCACCACTCATATGACCTCTCCTCTGTCATCGCCATGTTTAATTATGGACTGTCTCATTTCAACAGCAGGGGGGAGGAAAACAAAGCACAAATCTATCCGAGCGGCCAAACAGCAGCATGTCTAGAAAGCTCAGACTCCTCCAACACCCGCCCTCGAGCTTCCTGATTCTCAGGAGGTAGAGCGGTAGAAATCAATTTTGACCTGATTCTCAAAATGTTTTATTTTACGTTTTATTTTTTTTTACATCTTTTCTTGAGGCAACGATTACCAAGCTGGGTCTGGGCTGCTTGAGTCGTAGTTGTTTCCATGGCAACCACTGGACCAACTCAACACAAGCACTGAGGGAAACACTTAGCAATGCTGTTTATTCCCCATCAGTCTCAGAAGTGATGCTAAACAGATAACTCATTTTGCAGAGCTCTTACTGGTCCACAGGCTGGATAATTAGTGTTAGTTTATATTGAAAGTATATGTGCACTCGTACAAATAAAGACTGTAAATACAGACAGTAAACAACTAAAATGTATTCAGATGGAGAAATTTGTTGCAGCAAAACCTACATTTTGATACACTGCATGGACCATTTAAGTAAAGCTGTTTTTTTACGTGCGAGTCTGGGTTCCCATCAGTCAGCACACATCCTGGCCGTGAGCGAAGCGTACATGTGACAGGTATCCTCGTTAAAATGCTGCTGCCGAGTTAAACACACAAATTATTTATCAAGGAGGCTGTAGAAGGACTGCGTGGGGAGAATATCAGATTCTCCTCCCATCGCACCGCCTCGCTGCTTCTTCCTTCACTTATGCGGGGCGCCTTATTCTATGGCTGCAGCTCTGCACAGGTGATCATAACAGGCTGACACTTCCTCCGCTGAGATCCTAGTCTGTCGCCCTGATGTATGATGCATTAAAGGTCATTCCAGCCCGTGAAACTGTGAACAGCTGATACAAGTCAGCGCAGTGTGAGGTTGGCTCTGATTGAAATGTATCTATTCTCTTGTGTGGATAAAATGGATAGATAACATCCTGGAAATGGGAAAATTCAATAAACAGCCCTTAGGAAAGTTTGACGCGATCGGACTTGTGTATACAGTATTATTTTAAGTCTATCCACTTATCTTATCTAATAAATATAGAACACACTTTATAAAGGAGCTCGACAAGGAGACCAGTGAGAAATAATGCCTCAGGATCCAAAGCCTGATTTGCCCTCTGCACTTTCTTGGGGGGTCTTTTCCAGATCTTAACCACCATCTTTGCAAAGCTCAAAGATCCATTAGGTTAAGCCTCATTTATACACAACAGAAAAAGATAAAGAAATTGTTGGACTATCTGCAAACATACATCATGAGCAGCCCCTGCCATTGTGTGTGTGTGCCTGTGTGTTTCAGGTAATGTGAAAACGCAGGGCCATGTGTATCCAGAGAAAAGGGGGCTAGAGTGACCTGCCTGTTGCTCTGACGCAGGCTCTGATAAGACTGTTCCATGTGACGCAACGGTAAGCAGAAACACAGACGGCCAGGTATTTTTAGGAACCAGTCTTTGACCTCTCACAGCACTTGTGTCAACAACATCCACTCTACAATGCTAGCTATTGTCGGGGGCCATAAAGCAAATAACTCTGGGGCGAAGAATGTGGAACAAAATTCAGAAAATTCATTGTCAAGCATATCGGTGATGATCAGTGTGCAAAATAAAGTGTGTGGAATGTGCTCCGAGTGTGCTTGTGAGTTGATTCTGCACAGAACAACAGACTGTACATGTCATGTATGCACACTGAAACGGACACCCACACATGTAGGCAGCACCATTGTTTAGTGATGTTATTTCCCAAAGAAAAATAAACAGCAGTAACTCTGACAAACCTTCAATAGAGACAAGAAGGGAAGGCGTCAACCATAACAAAGCATGGGGTGGTGCGTGCGTGTGTTTGGAACGGCTGGGATGGATGCACGCACATGTGTACGTACTGCACAGCTACGGATAATTGATTTCTCCTGAGGAGCTTGAGGATCACAGACACAGGGACAATGGACAGCAGAGAGAAAGCCCACATGCAACAGTATTACAAACCAGTATTGTAGTTTATAGAGTGAAGCTGTACAGTAAGACTCTCAAAGTGAATTTTAAGAACAGATGCAGCTGCAAAAACACACACTTCGAGCAAGGCCAAGAGCAATACAGGAAACAAACAGATGGCCTGCTTGTGTTTTGAAAGGTTTGATAGGATTAAGCCCCATAAATTTCAAGAGCTGAACATGAAATACTCTGCCTATAGCAACCAGGCTCCTTCAAGATGTCTGCAAGAGCTTATATCATGAGAGGTTACTGTGCTCAAGAACTCATATTAATGCTATATTTAAAAGGCTGAGGGTGATCATCACAGTCTTGTTTACAACTTATATTTTTGCAAATGTCTTGGATGATGCATGATCTAAATAAGTGACACTATGTATTTTTTTTATTTTACCTGTAACAGGACAGACTGCCGGTCAACATGCCAACTTATACACTTTAGAATAAGGAGTGTGGGCTTCATTCTTTATGCAAGTTGTCACATTTTCAATGAACTGATTTTATTAGAAAGTAGTCACATGCTGTACAAACCAAATGCTAAAGCCACAGTTAGAACCTCACTGGTCACAAAATAGACACATTTCATAATAAGATCAAAAGCTGTATCAAATTAAAAGCTTCTAAATAAACTGGAAAAACTGCCAAATGGTCTAAAACTTAGTAACAAGTTAGACAACAGATAAATTAATCTGCTTTATCAGGCCCTGACAAAGTTATCACTCAAAATCAGTGACGGGAGCTCACACAGTATTATTCTTTGTACCAGCAGTGATCATGAGCGACACTGACGGTGACCCCTGACCACGGAGACACTGCTTATGCGAGCTCTCCACAAGTGTTTACAGCTTCACATGAGAAATCTGAACCTCGTATCTCAAGGCTTTACTGTCTAACTGAATACAAATTATGAGTCTGAAATAAACAGGAAAATAGATGATTTCTAGGAAGGGCCATTTAAAAGCCACCCATAAACCACAGTCTGTTATACGAGAGACTTAAAGTAAAATCAGATATAAATCTAGCAAAACTCTCAAAAGAACATTGATGTAGACGCGCGGATTCCTCATGCACAGCTTTATAAACATCCGTACCCATCAGCACCAACGGAAACCTGGTGAGGTTAATGAGTTATTGGAGAAAGAGGAAATACTTGCACGTAAGCGTGAAGCAGTGATTGATGACACTGTATTACCATGTCACATAGTACACACACACACGACCTCAGAAATGAGCAGCATTGCTGGGCCGTGGTTATCTCATGACATTCATTCACTTAACGATGGCAAACAATGTCGGAGCCTGAGATGGATTACGCTATGGTATATCATGCGGGATGTTACACAGCACACAGTAATTACTTAGTTCCCACGAATCCATAATCTAGTCCCGTATTTTACTAATTCATTTATTAAAAAAATAAAGGCAATATCTTATTTGTTTGAGAACACTTTTGTTATATAATTCAGCTCTCATATGTAATGATATGTTATCAGTTGCAAACCTCATAGTAATGGCATTATAGCAGCAGTGATTATTAAGTTTGAAATATCCACCTATTACTTTGTGTAATGACCTTCCTAATATACTTTACATAACTTTTCCTCGAAGACACGACATTTGTTAAACAGATGAGACAGTACAGAAGGCAAATAACCACCATGCTGCCCCCCCACCACCACTTTGTCTCATCCCCGTCACCCAACCCTTGGAGAAAAGTACAAAGAGTCCCTTGTGTGAGAGCACAGAGACCTGAGTGATGCTGCTTTATATCATGGTATTCTCCCACTGTCACACAGCAGCACACACGCATACAGCCATCCAGCCGGGGCAGCTCATTCAGCCCACTGACCTTCAGCGAGCCCCTAGGTCCTTGGCATGACGCACAAACAACACACTGTAGTGCAAGGCCCCTAAGCCCCACAGTGCATGTAAATACGCAGATACAACCTGGTGACAATACACACTGGCCATGTTGCTAGTTCACCATCCCCTTCATTAACCATGCAAATGTCGTCGGTGCAGGCACATATGTAGGGACGTGTCAAGTTCAGTCAAATTACTTTTATTTTACTACTATATTTAAACACTTACAAACAATTCCTACAGTGAATCAAATTTTCCCCCATCACACATGTTCCGTTCTGTAGTAAATACTGTTTTAGGCCTGTGATTAATAGTTCAATTAATCATCACTCAGTCAATTTATCACAATTCACTAAAGCCCAATTAAAAGTCTTGTTATAACAAAGCAGGAAGTTCTCACAATTGAGAAGAAACTTGTGTAAAGAAAAAAAAATATCCAAAAATTGTCAACACCTAAACAAGGCCAAAGGATGACTATGATGTCACCTTTGACGGTACCAAAACGTTACACTTGAACACATTGCAAAGACACACACGCTAAAAGCCTGTTTGAAGGGAAATAACTCTTCAAACCAGAAGAAGGCAGGAGTTTGTATTTGTCACAGAAGAGCTGCTACTAGCTAGGAGGCTAGGAAAAGCTACAACCTGTCATACAGAGATGACCGCTCCTAAATCAGTATTTGTGTGTTAAATGTTGAGATTATCTTAAATATGTAAAACAAAAGGAGCCTTCTTTGTGCCCAGTGAGCTTTATTATTTTGTTATTTTTCGTCACTGTCTTCTTCTGGCTGGCTAAGCCAATCAGAAAGATGTCTTTCAGGAACTTGTTCTGTCATTGAGTCAACATGATGAATTGTTTGAAAGGCTGCCTAACCCTATGAACACAATCTTCATATTGAAAACACTGTTACACCTTTTGGAGTCTTTCTCTATTAAAACAAAATAAAGGCATGGATGCATTTTGTCTGTTGGACTTTTATGGTAGAAATAAAGGGCAGAACAGAGTGATTCAACAAGTATGTGCCCGTACAGATGACAGAAAGCTTTTGTTGATTACGCATTTTTATTCCAAAGTAAGGAACTTATTTATTTTTCTGCCAATGCTGCCATCTAATAAGTTATGTAAAATGGGTTACAACATTTGAACTGAACGATGTATTATCTGAGCCGGCGCCATTCAAAATATATTCATTCATCTTCTGTGACCGCTTGTACTGTGACAGGTCGCGAGGGGGGGGGGGGGGGGTTATTAGTCAGGCTGGTGAGTTTTAAGGGTTCAAAAGCCTCAAATATATGTTTTTCTGTTTTCCGTAGACTTAAAATAAAGCTATATGGGCCTGACAAATGCTCAGCTACAAAACAAGATTTTTTAAAGACTGCCCCATCTAACAGTCTGTGAGTTTGAAGACATTAAGCATACAATAACTTAACTAATCAGAAACCAGCCAAGATAAAACATCCACATGGTGTGTGTAAAACCACAGACAGAGGAAACAAATGTTGCCTTGTTCACTGCCAGTGTCAGTTTCGGTCAACCGTGATAAGCAAAGAAAAGACAGTACAGTCAGACAACAAGCCTCTCTTACCTGTTTCCAGAGGAACTTGTCTTCCTGGTTCATTTGCCAGGTCGTGACCACATGTATGATGGACAACACTGCTCCGCTTAACACTGCCGCTCTCATCCTCACAGGCAGCAGAGTGTAGATGATGTAAATGAAGAACACGGACCACCAGATGCCTTCTGAAGCACTCCTGGGCTTCACCATCTGCACCCCGAACACCTGTACCGACAGCAAGACTCCGATCACCAGGTAACTGACCATCCACATGTAGTCCTGGTGGAAGCCGTTACGGTTGCACACTACCATGAGAGCCATGAAGAGGGCCATCGCCACAGAGAGGGCTGACAAATAGGCCACGTGATGGGTGCCGTGAACACAGTGGAAGGTCAGCATGATGCCGCACACGATCACGAGTACCCCCATTAGCATGGTCAAGGAGCTCTGGTTCAGCCTAAAGAAGTAACGCTGGTAAAGGCGCTCCAGTTTGCGGGACTGGAATTTTTTTGACTGGAATACTCGCACCACCCTGAGCCAGCAGTCCGCAGCCGTCACAATCCCCCCTGCTCCGTTGGGACCTTCATCGCCCATGTCGCCACTTCCTCCATTACATCCCCCTTTCCTCCCCTTCAGCTCCCCATCCTCAAACCCCAAGTTGACTGATTTCAGCCCCACCCCTTCCCCGGGAGCCCCTCCCCTTTTCCCATAGTGGTCCTCTTGCCATCCGCAACGGACGCCGAAGTTGCTCCCGCCTCCCACAGCCCCACCCACCACTCCACGGTGATGCTGATGGAGGGGGGCTCCGGAAGGGGGCTCCATAGCATCTGGATCCCGCAGACAACTCATGTAACGCGGGTTGCAGAGAGATGAGCCTCCCTTCCGTTTGGACTTCTTGCCATTGCGCTCCCCCCAAGCAGTCTTACGGTCGTCCACTCTGGCGACTAGGAAACCACTGAACCAGGACATTCTGTGTGAACAAAGATAGGAACGTTCAGTCAAAGACAGGTGACAGCCAGAGGAGTGACACAGTGTGAGAGGACCAAACACCAATTTCTCCTCTGTCCACCTGTTATTTATTTACCTGTTGGGGTTCTGGTACATGTCCCAGCCCTTTCCTTTGCAGCCGGTTTACTCATTTATCCCCGTGGACAAAATTTTGAAGAAGTGATAAAGGGTATTTAGTAGCCACACTGCAGGGCAGCAGCGGTGGGGGTGACTGGATGTCGTTCAAGTGTCACACAAATCCCCAGGTGTTTGTGCCGTTGATCGGAGAGCAAGGTTAGTAAGAAGACCAGTCTCTACTGCCAGGCCTATCTCCACGGTTTCGGCTGGGTCTAGAGGAAAAGTCAAAACAGAGGTTGTGGGTCAAATTTAGATGAAGTCAAACACATTGTTACAGTTGGTTGTCTTTGCAGGCTGTGGTTAATCTTAATACTATTTTTATAATGACCATTCCCGACTCACATTTAGCTCTTCCAGTTGTTTGTCAGGAAAAAAATAAATCCCTTATACAGAAATTGACTAGAATTAAAATGCATCATCTAATTTCCTGCATAACCAGTCACACTTGAGAGCATCTGAAAACTGAGACAGACTGGAGCCCATTCCAAAACTGTGGGACAGAGGTGAGGAGGGGGTGGGGAGGGATTAGACCCAAAATAGCATGTAGGTCTGGGTTTTTTAAGGTGAACCAGAACTTGCTCTATTTGACCCCTGTGCAAAAACACACCCTCTGGTATGAACACAGTCTGCTGGAGTCAGTCGGGCCAGAGACACAAGAAGACTCCTTTCTGAGCTCTGTTTATAATCACAATCAATGAAAAACAGACAAGTGAAAAACACAGATAAATGCCGCTGGACACCAGGACCCTGTCAGGACAGTAATGGTATATGGAGCATGACAGAATCTGGGGCCCTGCAGCGGACAATGAAATGTTGGTTAGAAAATTGCTAGTGAGTGCTTTTAAGGATTACACAACATACAGTAAGTACGAGTATATCGAGCATATCACAGGCATACATTTGATTATGTCTAAGAATTCAAATGTGATCATCCAAGAGAGTTTGTTTATATTCTTCTGTGTCTGAGGTTAACTTTTCCCGAAAACATCACGGTTTAGAGATTATATTTGAGGTGTTTCACTAACCCTGAATGTATACAAGATTTGTTGTGCTACAGTTTGGGACATTTATTGTTGTCTACTGCTGACGTATGTAATGTAAGCACAAGGAGTGACTTCTGTCTCCTTCTGTCAGGTCCACATTTAATTATTCAGTCATGATGACTCCATCACAACATTTGTGTTTCCTTAGAAAAGAATGACCCCAATGATCGCCACGCAGTGAGGCATATAGATTTTAAAAGAGAAGCTGAGGGTAGTATAAGATTTGTGTAGACAAATAACTAGAGTTAAGGTACCCAGAGAGAAATATCCGTGCATCCCATAAGAGCGGCCAGGCAGCAGGAGAAAATATCTTAAAATGTTCCCCGAATGTTCTCCGGGGATTTTAAGTGGGCATTTCTGTGATATTCAATTGTGGGTTTATGCTGACCTGGTCACATTTTATTGTGTTTATCTGTTGTGATATGGCTATAATATCCCTACAGCACTTCTATTGCAGTAAATATAATCACAGTGTGGCAGTGCAATCATTCATTGTAAGTACTGTTCGTTTTCGTCCTGATTGGATTATAAACCGTCCACATATGCCTCTGCAACCAGCTGATCTTACCAGGCCTCCAGATGCACAGAGGTCCACAGTGCAGAGAGACAAACGCAACGCTTCTGCTTCAGCCGCCGCCTCCTCGACCGGCATTCTCGTCGGAGCGGCATGCTTGTGTTATTGGAGCAAAAAATAGCATTTCCTCGCTATATCTTTCCTGCATGCATGCGCCTTCTCGGTATGCGACCGAGCCGTATCCCTCCTCCCCTGGCAGTGGATCGTCAAGATTCAAGGAGAACCCCTCCACCACCACCGCCGCCACCACCGCACACTCACACAAACACTCACACACCTCCCCTCTCCTCCCACCACCTCCTTCCCTCCACCTCCCCGGCTGCGTCCCTCGCTCCCTTGCACAAGGTCGACCAGCTCATACCCATTTGCAAACGTCGCGGTGCTGCCAGCCGTTTGGTGTGTGTTTGCATGGTGCCTGGCTGTACTCTCCGGTTTCCCCCCTGTCCACACACGCACACTGCCGACAAGGAGAGGGGTGGGGAAGCTTGGAAGGGGAAGGTGGACTTATTCCTAAGGGGCATTTTTAACCTGACACAGGCGTTGTACATGCAGCCACGAACAGCGAGCATTATTTCGCTCGTTTCGGGCTGGACATGTTCGAGCTCCGTGCGTGCATCTCTCTCTGGTTCATCCACATGATGCAGACGCACAAACAGATCATGCGTTCACGATAAATTATAAAAGTATGACGCGTATGATTTTTTTTCTCTCTAATAACGATCATTATTCCGTAATCATGTGCGGATGATATGTTTGCGACCCTGTGTATAAATGCCATGCACAGGCAGGCCGTGTGTGAGGGCCCGCATTCAAACAGCATAGGCTTCTTGTTACATAACACCATGGCCTATGTGACAACCGTAGCGGGGACCATAAAACCATTCCGCTGCGTCCCGTAGCTCAACTTAGGACACAAAAACGCCCCCAGTCTAAGATGTACTTATTTATTTATTATTTTTCCCGTCAGTGTCCTTCAGTCTGCAGCAAAGCAATAACCCGCAAGATGACTGTATTGACAAAGTCTTGGGTAAATAAACACATATAATAAACATGCTACTGCTGCTGCACATTCCTCAGCACCAGGCAGTGGATGGGAAGACCAGCAACGCTCTCATCCACATGTGCTGTTAAGGCAGTGTATAAATGGAGATGTTTAAAGTTATGTCATTAAAATATCTGCGGCTGCTGTGGATCACCGGGAGCTATCACCCAATGCGAGCTGCAAGCGAGTGCGTGTAGCCCGTTAACACCCTGCGGGACTGTCAGCTGGAGTAAAACACGTAAAGGCACCGTGATGCAACTCATCCTCCTTCCCCACCACAGATATGTTGTTTTTGGACGCCAGTGGAAAACATGGACAGACCGTGTATCCTTTGCCACCACCAGTGAGCAGCGGAGGCCTTACAGCGACTGTCGCCAGCTATGTCATTCACTCCGGCAGAAATGGAGCACTGACAGAGGGGTGACAGAGGCGGCTCGGTGCAACAGCGTTTCAGAGGCTAGCGTGTGTGTGACAGGAGGACATATATTATATATGTCGGCCTGCGGTGTGCAGCAGCAGCAGTTTAAAAAAAAAAAAAAGACGAACTCACCGAGATCATCTTCTGTTTCTATTCACCGACAGGACCGCAGCAGACAATCCGATTCGGCGTGGTTGTCGCTCGGAGCGGCCAGGGTGGAGGACCATTTGTAGCCTAACTGTCCAAGGATGGTCCGGTTAAATTAGTCACCCTGTGGTGGATCTCCTCCTGTCGCCTTCTCGCTCCACTCCCTTGCCTCTCCTCCCCCTGACCCTCTCGGCTCCAAGCACCACTGTCAAATCGAGAGGGTTAAAGACATTACACTTCCGGTTACGGTTTTCAAATTAAAACTTTTGCGACGCGCAATAGGAGGAGACGTTCAGAAAAGTAATACTAGCCAAGGGATGTAGTTTAAAAAACTCAGTTCCAATGAAGCCTTCAGTTTAAAATAAAAGTAACAAAAGTCGTCTCTTAGCATAGTAAAGCTCGAGTTAGCAGTTTTATCTGCTTTCTTTAATCTGTCCATTTGTGGCTGCCCTACTTCCTGGTCCAGACTGGTTGCCTGGCAACCTCTCGGAACTAATACATATTCTATTAGAATAAATAATTTTACAATAGCACATTGACATTTTACCATAGGAGGCGTCTTCGGTGAAGGTTATAGTCAAAGAAATGGATTTTGATTTTCGCAACATTCAAACGGGCCTTGCTGTCAGCGTCGCTATTGTAGACATTTTGTCCTAGCCTCTGAACAGTCCAGTGAGCGTAAACACGTGCTCCGTGAAGTACTGCTGGTACGCCCCTTCTTGGGCCATTTCAGTCTTCTTGCAAATCACCCTAATCGTTGACTCTCATGTTTTGTTTGTTTGTGTGTTTGTTTGTGTCAAAAGTTTTTGTAATCACTTCCGGCCGACGTACGCTGACGTCATGTCGTCGCTACTAAACTGTTCTCGAACCAACGCCTGGAACGCTGGGGCCACAACCAAAGTATTAAAAAATATGTTGGTACTGTCATTGATTGATACTATTGGTTCATGCGTAGATGCAAGTTCCATTGACTGCCGAGGCTAGTTTAACTAATTTATATACTTGTGTGTCGTTTAATCTAAAATGGCTCAGTGTATATATATATATTTTGTGTATTTATTTAATGTTGGATAAATTAAAGGATTATCTTATCTTATTTCAGTTTGCACATTATCTATAAGTCCACAGTTCACACATTCAGCTCTGAATAATGATATGGTTCTCAGTTATTTGGTTAGAAATCTTTCATCTACCGTCTGAATGTGTGGAAACACATAATATACAGTACTATACTGTTGGCAGCAAGTTTGCTTTAAATGCTAAAATAGTCTTTATCTCTATTTAACAAAAAATATGAAACTAAGCACAACTTACCATCTATATCTATGTATATGTATTTTAATATGATCTCTGTTTTAGGTGGTGTTCCATCGCTTGGGATGGTCTGCTTTTATCTTGAAATCAAAATCCCCTAACTTCCGGTGTAATGCTGTCTAACTTTGGCTGGTTTGACGCAGCTCCGTTGAGCCAGGCGCGCCGCTGCTCATACCACTCTCTCATTCCCACTTTCAGGAACTCGGCACTCCCTCTAGAGGAGAAGTAGGGTCTGCAGCGAGCCGGTCAAACACCTCCAGCTGTGAGGTAAAAAAAAAAAAACAAATTAAAGGGAAGGACACATTTAAGTTCGTCACGACAAAAATCACCAAAACATTATATTAATGTCAATTCCTGATTATATAAACATATGTGCTTTTTATGTGTTTCAGTATTGTAGATAATATAGATATGTAAATGGTAAAAGGTCAAAACAATGGTAGTCTCTCGTCTCGTCTTCTTCCGCTTATCCGGGTCCGGCTCGCGGACACAAAATCACTGAAATATATTTGAGTTATTTATTCTTGATTCATGATTAATAAATATTGTCGCTGTATCTTCGCAACAAAGTATTACTTTGTATTTTTAATGTAGACAATATTTCACTATTGAGTGTATTTGGTGAGAAAAAAGGATTATAACACACTTATTCAGACTGAAAATGAAGTGTATGATGTGTTAGGTTGTATGCCGAGTCAGATGTAAAAGTAAGGAATTTGTAATGTTTCTCCATCGTTATTGTACAAATTACTAATTAAATTAAATTAAATTAAATATGTTCTTTTACTGAAGTTGAAAGCCACTGGCCTAAAGTCTCAGTGCTGGCTGTGTGCCTTTTAGTTGATTAACTGTAAATTTGTATGAGAATTTGTACCACAAAGGTAGGAATACGTCACTGCCTAATACTGTGAGAGGTGTAGTATCAAAATATGGATTTAATAATACCTAAATATTTCTGTTGCAATTAGGCTGACATCGAACATATTCCTAAATAAAAGGGATCTCAACCAAATTAACACAAACTTATTACTGACACAGCTGCTATTTCAGTATAGAAAAGGTGATTGGTTCCTAAATGTAAAGGATAGGTGAGGATCTTATTCACTTACAGATGCCTGTATGTCTTGTAAAAAGTGTCTAAATCCTAGATTCAGTGTACTTAAAGCTCATAGATTTATCTTTTAGAGGACAACTGTTCATACTATAGACAGTCTGTGGCTCACACCAAAAGGAATTGACCTTTGTTATACCCAGCCTTTTGGTTTTGTTTAGGTAAAGGCTCTATGTTATTGCAGCCATTTTTGTGTGTGGTTTAAGGTTCAGTTTCGGTTTTCTGAGTCAGAGGACTACGGGAAGAAAACTGAAAAACACAGAAACTAGGAGCTGGCATAAGAAGCTCGGCCCTCAAATGCTCCTCTGTTCATTGCTTCACAAACTAAATACGAGACCGGCCAACTGACAACCAGAAGGAAAACAGACAATGGCTTGAGAAAACTCACTATACTTACAGCTGAATAAATAAATAGATAACAGGTTCTTGAAGAGGTCAGTAACAAAGGAAGAAAATTGATTGTGAGCACCTAGTGGAGCTGATCTGGAGAATTAAAATGAATTATGCACTTCCAACTTTCACATAACTGGATGACGGTCAAATATGTTTCAAGTGGCTGTTTCTTTTTATACTTGACTGTGATACATGTCTGATATTGAGATTCTGGAGGTGTGGACAATGTCTGTTTTGCTAAATGCAGTTAACCATAATCTTTGACTCTCAAGGTTTCTTTCTCTACTATTTAAAAAGAATGAGAGTAGGCCAAAAGTCTGAGGCTTAAAGAGAAGGTCAGGTGAGAGAAGACAACCATCACATTCATTCATTCATCATAATTACTGGGTGATTCAAGACAGAAATCAATGGGCCGGGACAATGAGTAGAGAAACTAGAGGACTTGACAGGATTGCGATTGGCTTAACCCAGTAAAATGAAATGACGAATTATTGTGCATGCATAAAAGAAAGCGCAAAGTAAACTGGGGCGTGAGGCTGTGAGGAAAGTTAAGCTCCTTAAAATCCTTCTCCCAAACCTGTTGCACAACAAAAATTCCAGCAAGACATGTAAAATGACAGCAGTTGTGGCAAAGATGAACAGAAGGCCTGGATCATTTGTAGGACAGCCCAGATCTTGGTGCTACAGGTCGTGCTACAAGAAGGCAACACAAATAGATCTCTGAATTGTCACACACAAAAACAAGCTTACATCAACCAGCTAGCTAACAGCAAAGAAATGATAAACATATTAATACATCAACAATATAACAGTTAGCCTGCTAGTGTTTTCGCTTTTGAGCACATTTATACTTTTGCACTTCAATTTAACATTAGCATTTGTACATTGTGGTTTCAGTACTTTAGTGCACTGGACACAGATTAAGATTATTAAGCATTTGTTTTGAGGTAGTATCTTCCAAGGTAACCGAAAATGCATAAAACTTAATATTATGGTCTTAAAAGATGGAATGCTAATGCGTTAGAACAAAATTGATAACTACAGTCAATGAACACTGAGCAACATAGCTATCCTTTCAATTGTTAAGACACCTGGCTAATTTAGTTCATAACTCACTTTCCTTTTTACTCCTGGGTCTCCAAGAAACTCCAGCAAAAACATATTTAGCTAAATATTTAACTGTCAGAATCACCTAGTTAGTTAGTACCCATAGTTTGCACCTGAGTATTGGATTAGCTTGTTTGCTAATAGCATGTTGCTGATGAAAAGGATACAGGAAAGAAACTCAATGACAGATTCATTGTGGGCAATAAACTAAAATCTTTTGAGTTTAATGTTGAGCTGGTAATTTTAACTTTTGAAAAATAAACTCTAGAGATACATTTAAGGAGTAACAAGCTTTTACTTAGGAAGTATGATGGAAAGAAACTGCTTTTACTTTCTGTGATACATGAGTGTTTTTACTCTTGGTACTTTAAGTCTGAATATATTTTGACCCCCTACTCTCTTAAAAGAGCAGCAGGACATCTGGACCAAATCCCACCAACAAATTGCTTATCAGTACCTACAAGAGCAGATTTGATGGCTTAACATTTAATGCTACAATGAATAGACAAACATTTTATTTTAGCTGATGCAAGAAAGATTTAGCTTAAAATGTACTTATGTTTTTTTTTTACTTTATTTTACTCTTATATTTATTGTATTGTTCTCTCAATGTTCGTATTATTGTAGAGTGTTACAAGAACACCACAAGCTAGTCAAACTATGTATAAGTTAATAAATGTTATACCATAAGTCTGCAACTGAGTAGATGTATTGCCGGCCATTGGAGGAAATATATTCACAACATGGCAACCCATAAGCTTTTCTTGGTTATAGCTTATGATTAAACTATTTTTTATTAGTCACACGAAGTATAGTTTCATTGATTGTATTTTAGCAGTATATCTGTCACATGCAACCATCGAAAACTGAAACTAAAATGTGAGAAGATTCAGGAAATGTTAGACTAAACCCTTCAGTACTCCTAAATTAAAGCGCCCCTCTTTGAATGTTCCACATTTATTTGACTGCGGTTTCTAGTATTTGAATGCTGCTTTAACAAACAAATTTTTGCACAGAGGAGAGTATACACATTCTTTGTACGAAGCAACACGCTTCTCAGAATGAAAATATGGAAGTTGTGAGTCTGTGAGCTGGTATTAATTGATTTTTGGGTCCGATAAGTGATGCTCGACACCCCCGGCAGAACCGCACACTTAGTACGGACCTGTACGGGCTGCTCGTGCGGTGACGCTTCGGCGTTAACGGTCTGTTTCGGTCTCCGGGATTTTTTCCTTCTCGCTTTAGCTTTTCCCTCCCGATATAACCCCAGAGTTTGTTTTAGTGTGGGCTACATTATTTTTTTTTTTCTGTTAGCCGAGTTTAGATATTAATGTCCATCTTTTCTTCCTCCCTTTCCCCATGCCTCCTCCTCCTCCTCCTCCTCCTCGGTGTCTTCACCGCACATAGATGTACTCGGTGCCTCTTGTTTCCTCCAGTAACCCATGTCTGCTCGCATCCCGCCTCCCTGCGCTCTCAATAGATGGTGCAAGTCAAAATGTCCAAATCGCCCGTAGACCCCTTGTCTGCTGTGGAAACCGGCTCCCAGTCGCACTATTTTCAGGTAAATTTGACTCACTTAAACACCTAACTCCATCCTCGCCTAGTAAAACTGGAGGAAAATGGTTAGCTAACCTCTTATATGCTACTTGTTGTTCCATCTGAGGCGTCGCGGTTTTTTGGCAGCGAGCTACTTTTTATTTATTTATTTATTTTTATCAACCTCCGCCTTCACTGAAACTGCAGATTGATGCTTGAGCCAAACATATTAATCCTTTAATAACACACACACACACAGGTTGCTCAGATCTTGGTACATTTTCTGTTTCGGACTGAAGTCGCAGATCAGGCCTTTGTATTGATATTTTATTATTTATTTTAGTGCATTTTCCTGCTACGATTCACCTACACGGATAGAGAGAAGAAAAAAAACAGCACACAAACCAGTAACACCATGGCACTTGTATGCAGGTTTTTAATGGTGCAAATCTGCAGCCCTTGACTCTGACTCACCTGTAGCCTCAATAAGAATCGCTTTGTCTTCAGTGCACTCTGTTGTAGGGGGCCCTCTGCATTACTCACTACATAATGTGCAGCTAGATGGATGCAGTCATGAAATGTGTGTGATTTTGGCAAAGTTACTGCTGACTTGATATGCTGTCCTGGTGTGCATCAGCTCTTTTACACTTAATCTCATTAAATGTAGGCTTGTAGTTTGTCAAAATCTCAAAGACAAACCCTAGAAATCAGCATTGTACCATCTATCTATCTATCTATCTATCTATCTATCTATCTATCTATCTATCTATCTATCTATTCCTCGTCCTCTTTTTTTATTCACCAGTGTGCATATTTTTCCTCCCCGTAGCTCCCCAGGAAGTTGCCTAAACGCAAGAGCCGCTTCAAACGCTCAGATGGCAGCACGTCTTCTGACACAACATCCAGCTTCATCAAACGGCAGGTAAAAGCTATATTTATACACGGCTTGTTCAAGTACTGGCTCGTTATCACACAAAGTTTGTAAGTGGTAGGGAATAACTGTCGCCTCTGTGGAAAATGTAGGTCTGAAGTCTGAGTGAATTATTATTTATTTTTTCATCAGAACACATGTGTCTTTGGTTGGCATAAGTGTGGCACTAGTTTTTCACATATTTTTCAAGCATAAGCTATATAATCAAAGGTGCAATTTTAGTTGTTTTTATTATCTTCAATGCAGACAGTTTCTAATCTGCATCCTCTTTCACAGAGCTGTTATCTCAGTTGCAGATGTATTTTGCCCAATAGAGGGCAGCAAAATGCTGGAAGGAGGAAATATGTTACAGCAAAATCCCAACACAGCCCAGTTTCTTAATTAATGTTTTCAGGTCAGGCATGTGCTGGAGACTCAGATGGAGATTTGTTGTTATTTAAGAAGAACTCTGTGGCTGAGAAAAAGCAAACAGGATTCACATCCTGCTATTGCACACACACACACACACTATCTGGTCTAGATCGGTTGTTTTGATGGAATATAATGCAAATAGTTGTAATTTACCTCTGTGCGTTATTTCCGAATCCGACATGTATCCACATTAGTTTCAGTCCAGCTCAGAGGAGATCTTGATCCCTGTAGAAATCAGGTTGTGAGGAGTGAAGAGGTTTCACCTGGCTACAGATGGACCGTGCTTACGCAGCTCATCCCAAACAGCTGGATCCATGAGGTTCACAAGCCTCAGTGCATCAAAGAGGGCAAATCAGGTGTTGGTTCCTGATTCCTATATCCTGTCTCTAAAGGAGGCTGTTGTTTAAATGTTAGAAACTAGGGTTTTCTCTCCATTTCTGCAAGCTTCTGTAACATTTCTCCAGGGCTTTATAAGATGTGATTAATGAAGTGATTAAAATAGAGCTCAAATTGATCTGAATTGATACAAGGATGGGAAATCATCTTTGAAGAAATATACACTCCTGCTTCTCAAATGTGAAGATTTAATATCAGACAGTGGTAGAAGCAGTACTCAGATCATTTGTAAAAGTATGTCCTAATCTGAATCTGCAAACTAGCGGTACTAGAAAGTACAACATAAGTATTAAGTAGCAGAAAATGGAAATAGTTCTAGTTTAAGGATAATCAGATCAGTCGAGTCTCAGAAAATATATTTTTATAACAGAATTATTGTAATGACACTGCAGCAAGAGCGTATAATACAGTCACTCATACTGAAATGGTTTGCTGGTCAGCAGCCACTTATTGAGGCTGATAGTAGTTAATGTTGGCATACATTGCTGCGGTGCTACTACACTAATACAACTGTTACGTTTAGTTTCTGCATTTACCATCGTTGGTTATCTATTTAAAAAAAAAAAAAAATAAGAATGAGGGGCTTATTTTACCAAGTGTTTGTAAAAGATATTCGTTAAGGTTTTGCAGTAACTGAAGATATCAGTTGCAGCAACCCCCCTGAATGCCTGACAGAAATGTTGTGACATTTTATAGCCAAATGATTTTGGAAAAATTATAATGTCAGACAGTTGAGGGAAAGCATCGACTATAATTGCCCAAAACCCGACATTACTTGTTTTATTTAACTAAAACACAGAAACTATAATACATTTACTGTTAACGGACACAGTATTTTCTTGTTTAGGAAGCAGGATCCAGTATAAATATTCAGCTAACTAGATGAAACACTTCATTAAAGAGTTCATTATTAAGTTGCACATTAATATTCACTTATAAGGTCTTAAGGATTAGAGGCACGATGTTCTTTCCTTAGCAGAATTATGAGTGATCTAAAACCTGAGGTTCAAACATCACAAAAATACTTAGAGTTCATGCACAGCACCATTAGCATGAAGGGATGTGAAGCAGTGTAACCATGAGGCGTTAGTGAGAAGAAAAAAGGGCTGAGCAGACATCTTCTTCAGGAGGGGACATTAGTTATCCTGATCGGGGGGCTTAATGACAATCTCCAGATTCCCTGAGAATATTGCACGGTTTAAAATATTCATGATGCTCATTTTGAAGGCCTTGGGCGATATGATGTGTGGGTTCAGTGTTCACACGAGCACCTTGGTTTCTTTTCAATCATTACCTTCTCTCTGCACGCACAACAGGCCCCCCCCCCCCGCCTCCTCCTGCTCCCATTGGTGTTATGACAAAGTGTTTTATGCAGAAGGAGTAAATTTCACAAACAGAGCAGATAGTTTCTTGCTTGTGATAGGGGTGGGGTGTCTATGGAGGAGCAGTGGAGTATGACTCATTTCTGCAGCAGGATACAATAAGCACTATGGATGTATGTGTTGTATGTAGGACATGAGGCTTTGAAACAGGAGGACAAATCTTGAGGGAGTGCATGATAATAACATCAGTTTTTTCGTCTCTGCCTGTGCATGCTGAATTGGACTTAAATGGATATAGGAATGTGATGTAAATTTAAAGAGGTGGTTTTTATCAAGTGACGCAAAAGCTGCGTTGGTTGTTGTGTTGTGATGTGATGAGGTGGGGTAAGAATAGAAAAGAAGGTGTTGCCGGTGTCTGTTCCAGTGCAGGTTGTCCCTGGTAAGGGGACGGGACACAGTGCAGTCTGTCTGCATACAGCATGTAGTGTATAGAGAGGGAGGGACAGGCAGCAGCACCACATTAACTGAGTAAGTACAAAAGACTCCGACACAGTCAGGTTCTTCTTCTGACTGTGTCGTATCGTAGCCGCTTCACCTCTCTCTGTTTTCCTTTGTTGTCCTCCTCCACCTTGCCTCCCACCTCCACCAGCGCCTTTGTTCCACTCATTCCTTCACCTGTTCTACTTTTTGATCGCTGTCAGCTGCTTCGGCGCTCTTCACTGTTCATCGCAGAGTGATTGATCGGTTCGACGTACAGTACGCCTGATCTTGACTTTGATATTGATGTAACCCCAGAGTGATTTATTGCATTGTGTTTCTGAGCGCACCGTGCATGTGTAACTTGCTGACATTGAATTACGACCGCACGGTTAATTGAACACTTTTTGAAATTGGATATTTGGTTGCTAGATTTTCAAATTGCTTGAGCTTGCAGTTTTTCCTTCCTTTCTTTCTTTTTTTTTTTTCGCTGTGAGGGAAACGTGTTTCAGCCTCCTGAATAATATATTCTCATGTTGTGCACAGTCTGATTCCTGAAAATAAACCTGGATTTTTGCATTAGTATTCATTCCCTGCTTTTGCATACATTGAGAAGCGCATTGTGTGTTTAGGCAATTTTAATGAATGTATTAGAAATCACGTAAACGAGTAGACTTTTGAGTTGTACTTTTGCTGTTGTCCGGTTACTGTTTGTTGGTACTGCTAGCAGCATTGCTCTGGGGTTGGACGCCAGTCTGTTGGTTTGGTGCAGTTTTTCAACAGTTGTTAGGCGGATTGTGATGAAATTGTAATGTACAGACCTTCATGGGCTATATTAACTCCCAATCCTGTAATTTTGTGCCATCATCAGGTCAAACTCTCAGCTGGTCTGGTAGCCCATAAGCTATATACTTTAATCTCAGACAACTGCTATGTTAAAGGGGTCAGTGTGCTTCAACAGAAATCTTTGCATGAGTACAGACACATTTAGTGCTGTTAATGCCTTAGAGATGAGATTGTGTAGATCATCTAGGGCGGCCACAAACGATTAATTTGATAGTCGATTAATCACCGATTATTTTTTCGATTAGTCGACTAATCGGATCATACTTAAACTGAATGTAAATCATACAGCTTATCGCACCAGCATGATGCTGCTCTTATATAATCATCATTAGTTTTCAGCTTGAAGTGTTTAAGGTATATACTAACTAAAAATAAAGACAATTAAGATGATAGTTATTAAACCTTTAACGTTTACAGCTATATGAGTAAGTAGTAAATTAGCTCTCTGTTTAGCCCAATATTAGCAGCTAACTAGCCAGTTAGCTTACCGAGACTACGGTCCCTCTTCATCATTGTTACAAGTAGAGTTGTCACGATACCAAAATGAGTAACCACGATACTACTGTTCCACGGTTCCGGGTATTATCGCGATACTGCAGCCTTTTTATTATTATTATTATGTCTCATGATTGTGACTGTAAGCCATGAGGGCGCCTGGGCGAGACAGAACTTTAACTTGTTGTTTGTTTTGAAGCGAATATCTGTCGAAGTGGAGCTGTCTTTATGGAGTTCTTTTTTGCCGTCAGAAACACACAAACACCCAATCAGCTAACATACGGAGGAGCCAGCGTGCGGGAACAACTATCACTGCTGACCCCGATTACCATTACACTACTGCGCATGTGTGTCAAGGACAGAAAGGCAGACACGGCAGTGGAAGGTGCCGCAGCGGTTTTGAGAGAAAAACAAAGATTAAAAAGAAAAAACAACAACAAAAAACGATGCGTCGACTATTAAATTAGTTGTCGACGATTTTAATAGTCGACATAATCGTGACTAGTCGACTATCGTGTCAGCCCTAAGATCATCTGATGTTTAATGAATCATTATTGTGTCCTATAGTCTTGACCTTCCACCTCAAATTTGATTAGAGACATTCATATCAGCATAAACACCTGCAGTTGACATTTAGGTAACTAACACAGGATGTTTGTGTTTGAAAATCGACACACAAAATAATTTAATTCAGCTGGGGTTATGTTTTCTAATGATCAGTCAGTAATTTAGTGATATTTGAATATATTATAATTAACTTGAAGAGACTACTTTGCTCTCATGGCGTCTGGCTAATATCTCATTAACCGAGCGTATGTTACCTTCTCAAAACAGCAGACACACCTGGTCAGCGACTATCTGGTGAACGTCAAGGAACAATTAGCTGCTCAACAGAGAGAAATATTTCCCCCAAGAGGTGTTGGAGCGCAAATCAGATCCAAAAGCAGAGTTAATACTGGATGTCTTGATTTACTTAGTGAAAATGTACTTTATAAGGTGATAGGGTGTCAATGGTATAACATGTGGCCAAAAAGATCCATAAATAATGATCTTTAATACCGTGTTAATGGGGTTTTATTACACTTTTATCAAGGTTATTGTTCCTCTTTGGCATATGGTGTTTATTAATCTAAAATTTAACAACTAATGGGGAAAAGTCAAATTTTTATCTTAAGAACAAAGGCAGAGCAGCGTAATCAAATTAGTGTAGAAGTCCTCTGTTGTTCAGTCCCTGGACTGGAAGATGACTTGGCCCTCTGAGGACTCGACTAGCTGGATGACACACTTCCCCGTTGGCCCCTCCCCGTGGAGTTGAGGCCATCAGTGTTGCAGTGTGTGAAGAATAATCACAGAAGCAGAGTGGGAAGGAGCAGAGTTAAATTTAGCCCACAGACGGGGACATTAGCTGTTACACAAAAAAAAATAAAACAAGACATCCTCAGAAAAGACGATAAAGATGTACTCACACTGTTACGCTCTGCATTGCAGCTTAGTTTCACCTAGATAACATCATGTTGGTGGTAATGCTGTTTTTATTTTGGAGCATTTAACAGGTGGCCAGGTCAGAGCGTGTACGGGAGAGGTTTTCAGTGTCGTATCCAAAACATTAATAATGAATAGCCATCGCTCTCTGTGTTGTAACATCGTTAAACAGCCCTCTGACATAACGCCTTTCCTCTGCGCCCACTACCACATTTATTCCGCTTTTATGTCGGCGAGTGTTTCCGAGCGTTCCCAGTGAAGACGGGGAAGCTGTTACAGTGAGAAAATTCAAATTCATGTCTGTGTCAGGCTCTAGCGCCGTCCTCCTAATCAGCCAGGTATGCAACTCTCTCTGATATCTGTGTGTCTCGTGCGGTTGGGGTCCTTTTCCTCTTACCCCCTTCCATCTGTGTTCCCTATCTTTTCTTCTATCAGCGATAAGGATAGATATCTAGGTCTCACTCGTTGCATTTTTACTCTGTTCTAATCTCGTCTTCCTCTAGAGATAGCCTTGCTTTATCGTCATATAAACCCCTTTCATCTCACCAACCATCCGTCAGTCACTCGTAAACATCCCTCTACTTTCAGTATATCTTGTCCACAATATTCACCCCCATTATTTCTCTCCCTCTCTCTCTCTCTCTCTCTCTCTCTCCTCCCTCCCTCTCTTCTCTTTCTATTTCTACCCGTTCTTCCTCTCCCCCCTTTTCTCTGTCAGTGCTGCTCTAGCTCTGGTGCAGTGTTGCCTTGCAGAGCTTGTGAGTGCTAGAAATCAGATCTAGTTATCTAACATAGACACCACACCAAGAAAAAAAAAAAGAAAGGAGGGGAGGTGTTCGCTTGCAGTGGTACTGTACATAATAATTTATTTGGGATTATGTGCATGTGATCTGAGGTGCAGAGAATGCAAAGGTGCTGGTTGTTCTTCATGTCTGGGCACTTTTTTGTGTGTGTTTTGCGCCTGAACTTCCTTTTGTTGTGCTGTTGCTAATTGGTCCTCCAGAGGATCCGTTTGTATATTCTGGCAAGATGGATGACCGGCACTGAGTCGCTGCACTCTGGAGGAGAGGGAAACCAAAGTGAAAACTGCATTAGGTTTAGTTTTTCTTAATGTTATTGCTTTAATAATAAGAATATGGTTGATTGTTTTAGCATGCACGTACCTGTGAGAGGTTCATCTGAGTATTTTCCATCATGCCTTATTTTCTTTGATTATGTCGTTCTTCTTTCATTCTTCGTTCTCGTTTGTCTCGTCTGACTTGGTTTTGTTTTTGCTGCAGCAGTCCTCTTCACTGACAGATTCAGGACTGAGTTCCTTCGTAGAAAATAAGTGGCGGCTATAGGAGAACTCACTCACACGCACCCACACACAGTATCTAAACTGAACAAATTCACATTGTTTTCCTCGTGGTTTCTGTATGCATGTTGCTCTGCAAAAGGACTATTTTATCATAGAGCACATAATTGATTTAACTTTTTATTTTCTTGAGATTCTGAGCTGCAATTTTGTAACTCCAAATTTTACCCTCATAAAAGACACAACAAAGGAGGAAAACTTGATGTTCCAACACTAGAACCAGTTGAAGAAAAGCAGCTCCTAATTATTCTGTTGTTGAGTGAGTAATTGGTGGAGTCAGTTCAGCTATAGAGTATATAATACTTACATTAAACTAACATTAAAGAAAATAATTATAGGTTACAGGTTGTAAATTCAAAGAGGCACCTATGGAGATATTTTCACCATTTAACTAAAATGTCTCTTTGTTTACTTTATGAGTTGCTTTCAGCAGTGTGCTAGCCATCCCTGGGATGTGTCCTTAAACCGCTTACAATGAAAAATGATAACCAGCATATATTTTGCTAATGAGGAGATGTCCTTGGAGAATAAACAGGGGAATAAAGGATGTATATGCGCTGCACTGTGGGGGATGATGGAATGGATTGGGGCCAAGCAGAAGAGAAGAGGAAGCAGTTGCCTCCTTTGTGCTATATTTGGTCTATCAGAAGATGGCTGGTGTGGGAGAGCAACTCAATGTGTTGTAGAGCCACAGGCTCACACATGAATGTGCTCATGAATACAGACACACATTTGCATGCACACCTGCACACAAACAGACCAGAACAGGGAAACAGATGAAAGCAGACACATTAACAGAAACAGTAGGTCTGTGTTTTAACCTCACTGTAATATGCCACAGTTATCTCGACACAACTAGGTGATCTTCATGTGACAAATGAAATAATAACTTTTTCCCAAATATTAACGCCACTCTCTCTTGGAAGGGGTCAGCTGATTCGTACACCAGTAGACCGTCGGATTCAGACCTGTCAGCAGAGGAGGACCGCGAGGCGTATCGGCGTGAAGCCGAGCGCCAGGCACAACAGCAGCTCGACAGAGCTAAGGTACACCATGCAGTCATTTATACAGCATCACACTATAGTATTAGAAGTGTTATAATTAGGTAAATACTTACCAGACATGGTTCTCTGCTTCTCCAAACTGATGTTGTAAAGATGAATATGGGTTGTAGGTGTAGACTCCATTACTGTGGGTGAAGCAATCTCTTCAAATGAAGGTTATTATATAAACACTTTTCTATAAACTTTTGAGTAGGTTTTTTTTTGTTAGACAGTTCTGGGCTGCTCCAGCAGGAGACCTTTTCTTGAAAGTGAAAACCACAAGCCTTTAAGTTTATGAGATCTCCAGTAAATCTTGACTGGAGGGTATTCTGAGCTTCATGACAAGGACGGGTCATTTAAGACACAGATCTGCTTATTGACAGTGAGACACCTCCCCACACGTCTCTTGCTAGCTTAGTACTGTTTACTGGACAGAATTTAATTTCTCTAAAATCTTTTTAAATTTGCTTTTCTTCTCTTTAGAATGTGTTTGACAATTTAAATAAAATACCAAGCAAATCCTCTTCAATAAACTGACTGTTATTCCATATAACACTTGGTCCAGACTGCGGAGGTCAGCCTGAAGCGCCCTGCTCATGTCTGTGTGAAAGTTTGTCTGTTGTCAGAAAATTAAGGAGTTGAAATGTTGCGCTCTTTTTTTTGTCCATTGAAATACAATCTTTGAGTTTGGAGCAGAAATCAACAAGCCAGTGTCTAAATAGTCACAGGTCCAAACCTGTAGTCCACATTCAAGTTTGTACAGTGTTTCCTGCATCACTGATGAGGCTCCTTGTTGTTTTTATGTGTCGTTGCCACAGTCCAAACCTGTAGCGTTTGCAGTAAAGACTAATGTGAGTTACTGTGGAGCTCTAGATGAGGACTGTCCTGTCCAAGGAGCTGCAGTCAATTTTGATGCCAAAGACTTCCTGCACATCAAAGAAGTGAGTGATTAATGTGTTGTTATTGGCGACCATGCCCTTCATTACATTAAAACAGATGCATTTAAGACAGTGCTGCTGTTGCTCTGAATTTAACAGAAGTACAATAATGACTGGTGGATCGGTCGGCTAGTAAAAGAGGGGGCGGACATCACCTTCATCCCCAGCCCTCTACGTCTGGAGGCAATGAGACTCAAACAGGAGCAGAAACAGAGGTCGGTCATTACATTTAAATACATGAGTGCCATACCTCTTAGATTAATCATTACCCTAATGTAACTCAGTGTGTCCTTGTTGTTCCAGGAAAACAGGAGGCAACTCTTCAAGTTTAGGGGACATGGTGACTGGGGGCTGGAGAACCACGCCGCCATCTGCAGGTGAATGTAAGTACTACAAAGCTGCCTCTGCCACTGGAATAGAAGCCGACTTCTCCTGACTTCTCTCTTTTTACTTTATTGATCGTCATTTTCTTGTTTTCACAAGCTAAACAGAAGCAAAAACAGGTATGTTGTGGAACTTCATGATACAGAATCTGCTTATAATACATACATTTTGTCTCAAGACAAGTCTAATGTAAATATATATAATATGTCATTGCATTGTCATTTTTTGCTTCGTATTCAGTTCGTTATCATAATCACATAATCATGTTGTTTTTAGTGATCTCATTCAACCCTGTAAATCTCATCTGTAAAATATTTATTGCTTCTTATAGTCAGACTATTTTTGGATTCTCATTCAATTCATTTAACTTATTAAACTTTTTCCTGCTGATCTGCTCAGTGTGGAGCTGCTGCAATCTCATTTCACTGCTGCTGTACCTGTGCATCATTTTTCACATGGTGTAAACATTGAGTCCATTATTTTTATTATTAATATTACTGCCAGCTATAATAACTTGGAGCTGCATTGACTTACATAAAACGCGGTATTAATTATTTTCCATTGGCTCATCAATTACTTTTCCGCCATCTATCCAGTCTAGGTTAAGTTAACTGATTAACACTGAATTATTTCAATATAGAGCTGGAAAGTGCCGACACTATTGAATGTCATTAAAGTTGATTCAGATGAGAAGAAGATGTGGGCTGTAGATGTGGGCCTTTATAGTCCCTCTTGATTGTTCTTGTTCTACTTTAACTGTTTTAAATGTGGGGAAAATGGTAATATTTCATTGTGTTTTTTATTTTTTCCAGAACTAATGTTTTACACCTTTTCTCTTCTATGCTTCACCCCTTTCCTTTTGTCCTCCCCTATTTCTGGCAGGAACATGTCCCTCCCTACGACGTGGTGCCCTCTATGAGGCCAGTGGTCCTCGTGGGACCATCGCTGAAGGGCTATGAGGTCAGATTCTACCCATTTCCCCTCCAGCAGACAGAACGACCGCCTTACTCTGCACTATTTCCTCGGTTATAACTGTTCCTGTTCTGCTGCATCATCTGAATTTGTCCTTTGAATCAGATTCAGCTTTATTGGATATGTATGGTTTTTTTGATCTTCCCATCAGGTGACAGACATGATGCAGAAAGCTCTTTTTGACTTCCTGAAACACAGATTTGAGGGAAGGTCAGTAAAATGGAGAGCTAGTTGTTAGAAGTAAGGCCTTTAATAAATCCTGTCAGAAGGTTTCAGTCACATTTCCCTCTTCTCTTCCTGACTAATGCAGAATCTCAATCACCCGTGTAACTGCCGACCTGTCCTTAGCCAAGAGGTCTGTCCTCAACAAAAGACCCATAATGGAGAGATCCAACACTCGCTCCAGCCTCGGTAACTCTGCTACCATCAGCATTGAAACTCTTGCAGCCCTTTGTTCTCCAGAACCAATACTAAAATGTGTCTTCTCTGCACAGCCGAGGTTCAGAGTGAGATTGAGAGGATATTTGAGCTCGCCAAAACCCTGCAGCTGGTCGTCCTGGACGCCGACACCATCAACCATCCCGCACAGCTCGCCAAAACCTCCCTCGCACCCATCGTTGTCTACGTCAAAGTTTCCTCACCAAAGGTACGACTCGCTCGAGGACGCTGAAGTCAGGCTGCCTCGTCCTCCGTGATCCGTGACACTGTTTTCCTTTGTCCCAGGTGCTCCAGAGGCTGGTCAAATCCAGAGGGAAGTCTCAGAGCAAGCACCTGAATGTACAGATGATGGCTGCAGACAAACTCTCTCAGTGCCCCCCTGTGAGTGCTAGACATGCTGAATGTATTGGTTAAGCTGCTACAAACAAATGAAAATGAAACTATATGTGACCGTTTGGGGAATATTTACAGAACATAATTTATATCTAAAGAAGGCAGGAGTGTGTTTGGGGATTAGAAAGCATTGAGTGGGGTCAGTTTTGCTCCTTTCTTTTCAACTTACAGTTGTAAGAGCCCCGTTGTACCCTAAACACAACATTATAGCTCTATGCTTTAGACCCCCATTCACACGGGACTAGTTTTACCTGGGCACCTCTAACAATTTGTAGTCATTCTGGAGGCAAGCAGGAAGTTGTCACTAAACAGCATCAAAACCATCAGTAACAATGATGTGTACAAATGCACACAACACAGATGCATAGGGGTGATTTCTAAATGGCACGACGTCCCACTTGCAGGATATGTTTGATGTCATTTTGGATGAGAACCAGCTGGAAGACGCTTGTGAGCATTTGGCCGAATACCTGGAGGTCTACTGGCGCGCCACTCACCTCCCAGGAAACACCCCTCTGAATCCATTACTGGAGCAGAGTCTGATGACCCCGCCTTCTGCCATCTCCAGCCTCCAGGTACGTTTGTCTCGACGTGTCTGAAAAAGCAGGAGAGCAGGAATATTCCCTTTTCATACTGTTTTAAGACTCTTTAGCAGGAATCTTGTTGTATGTTGTCGCAGTCTCTACCAGCTCTTCCCATCTCAGACTCTTGTCTTTTGATTTGTCTCCAGTTGTCTTGTCGTCCTCTCACTCATCCATGCTTAACATTTTTGCAGTTTTCTGAAACACAGGAATTAATTGAATGATCGCTTACACAAAGGGGTGAGTAGTAGGGTTTATCTGATATGTATATATATATGTATATATATATATATATATTGCACTCTCCCCTCTTACACATTTCCCGACGCCCGATCACAAAGCAGCGGCTGAGACAGTGAATGAACAGCATTTTATTCATTCAGATCTCACCACAGAAAAGATAAGTGGGTGTGTTTTGGTTTTCCTTTACTGCATCCTGCCTCCTCTCCTTTATTTGATGGTCTCAGGTGAATTGCTTCTCCACAAGCTTTCTGGGAGAAAATTCACAAAGCTATTAGACTCCATCGTTACCACCATCAGGGATGTTTTATCAAAGTTTTATCATTGTTTTCTATTGTTGTTGACCCTTTTTTCCAAGCATGCTTTGTGAATGCCGTCCCCGCTCACAGTGCCACACAGTGCTAACGTGAATGAAGGCTCCAACGACTAAATGCACATCTACGCAATAAGCTGAGACCATAACATCAACACAGTCACATTTTACGTCCAAGAACGACCCGTTGACCATCCATTCAACTGTTTCCCCGTGCATTTCTTTTGTTCAGTGTTAATCTGGGTAAACACAAACCAAAAAAAAGGACTTTGAAGAGACGTCACCGATGCGTCTGCATGCCAGTTTTTAACTAACACTGTCAGCCCTTTTGTTAATGTGCAACACTTTTATTTCTGTTATTTATCTGTTTCACGTCTTGTGTGAGTTTAAACCCTGGAAATAGATATTTTATAGTCATTTTAAGACACACTTTAAATAATAATTATTGCGTTATCTACCTCTGCAGATATGAACCAAATGTGCTTCAGGAGAATAATCTACAACAATAACTCAATTTTCTTATTCAGTCCAGACTTAAATACTTAAACAGGTTGTACGCAGACACTCACAGTGCACTCTTGATTAGTTCTGAGGATGTTTAAGGTTTTGTTTGTTTGTTTTTCAGTGGTATTTGGCCATCTGTTCTAAATGACTATTGTGTCTCTACTGCCCATGCTATGTTTTAACTCTTCAGCTCTAAAAGGTTAACTCCTTGAAGCTTTCCAAAACCGTGCATCATTTTAAACATTAAACATTTTGCTAATTGCATTAGTGATGTTGTCGGCTGACTTAACCAGCAGTAGTGCTGTAGAGTGCAAACCTAACACATACAGCCACAACAATCATATTCATGTGAGAAACACCAGGTTAAATAATCTGGAATAATCCATTGAGACAAATTTTCCTTCAGAGTCCTTCCTCATGTAGTGTTTGTCTACTCTGTGTGTTTTCTGTCTTGAGAAAAGTTACCAGAACGCTTGAAGCTCCTCTGAGATGCTGTCCTGGCTTCAGAGCTTTAGTTTGACTCTGTGTCCTCCTTCTTTTCTTCCATGACCACTTGAACAGAACAAGAACCAGTCGCAGCCTCATGAGGCGGTGGGCTTGGAGGGTGACGAGGAGGAGGAGGTTGGAGAGGAGGCCCACTCCCCCCTGGAGCAGGACAGTCTTATGCCATCAGACGAGGCCAGCGACTCCCTGTCTCGCGGCCGAAGGGGAAGCCCGTGCCACCGAGGGGTCGAGGAGGAGGAAGAGGAGGAGGAGGAGGAAGAGGAGGAGGAGGAAGAGGAAGAGGATGAGTTCGGCTCCCCCTGCCATGGTCGCACGTACAGGGACGTGTACCCTTCCCACCGTGGGCACACAGGCAGCGCCCACAGTGCCAATGGGCACGAGTCACAGGACAGGCTGCTCCAGCGAGAAGCTCAGCAAGGTCACAACCAGAGGAACAACCGGCAGCGCAGCCGCCCCTGGCCCCGAGACACCTACTGATACAAGGGCCCCTTCCAGCCTCCAGATCACCATCAAGGTCCCCCCGAGCCCTCCGACTGTCGCACAGCCCCAAACAAACAATTCAGAGACAAAAACATGAGCAAAATTCCAAAATGAGCTCCAAACTTTGGCGTCAATTAGAAATAAACAAACACAGATGTCCAGTATATTAACCAATAATCCAATCACAATCTTCCAGGCCGAGGGGATTACCAACCTCTCCAGGGTCTAGTCTTTCAGATCAAAGTCAACAGGGCTACTCTTCAACAGAAAGGTTTCAGGCTACCAGCTGTACGCAAACTCAAACTTTAGCTGCTTTGCCTAAGGTTTCTCTACGGTAGGATGTCTCATATACTGGCCTTAAAATTCCTAAGACTTTTAATTATCTTTACGATTGCATGTATAATTATTTTAAGACTATTTGCACATTAACGTCAGAACAGGAAGTGAATGATCTTTACGGATAAACTAATGTAGGAATGTCTACTGTTGAATCCATTTATGGGGAATAGTAATGCATTTGATTACAATGTATATACTGAATGGGCACATGATTTTGATTCATTGCTACTTTATTTACATGTTTTATTTACTTGTTCGTTGAGGAGTCACATGTACGGCCTCTAAACGGCCACAAAGTCATTCATCAGTAAGAAGCTGCAGTACGTCCTGGGCGTCACTCGTCTTTGCTGTTGCACAATCACTCTCAAAACACCTCTAAAAATCAGAGAATGTAAACACAACCGAGAAAAAAGGGAATGTTTCAAACCTTTTTAAGTGATTTGCCAAAACGCTTGTTTACATCCAGTCATTCACCACACGTCAAGCACACGCTGCTCAGCCGCAGCAGCTCCTCTTTGAATCCGGGCTTCACAGAATGTAAGCTTGCATGTCTTTTGCACCTCCGACTCAACCCGATCGCCCCGCAATTCGATTGTAGCACATTATTGATTGTAGCATCCACACTTTCTACACTGATTCTCACCCCCCATCCTCTCGCTCTCCCCGTGTGTGTCCAACATTGCGTTTTGTACTGCAGCTGGTTTTTAATCAAGGCGGATCCTCAGGTCTAAGTCCTACATTGCGCTCACCTCCATGTAACAAATGCGTCGTGCCCCCCGAAAGGACTCGTAGCACCCGGGACACGGTGTCAGTCTGTCCCTGCACCATTTTCCAGTCCAGGAGACGAGTTTGATGCTGACGAGCGGCGACCTTTCCCTCTTACAGGGGGGTCGATGTAGTCAGGAAACACACCGGTTTACTGCTTCCACGCCTCACACGTATCTCTATTTAGTGTTCTGTATATTTTGAAGAGTTATAAAAAAAGAAAATATCAGCATGATTGAGAAAAAAAAAAAGAAGAAAAAAATCTATGCAAGTGTTGCATGAAATCTGATTGTTTCTTTTTAAGTATTTTAGTAATGCATTGATTCTGACTCTCCTCGTCGTCTCGTAGTGATAGTCTTTGTCTTTGGGGCTACTCACTCCTCGCACCACTAACACTAAAAAATAAAAAGTAAATCTGTTTATTTCTCCACACACCGTAACACTGAGGACATTCTTCCATAATATTAATCGCTGACGCACTTTTAAAAGCCACTCACTGAAAAATAATTAGATGAATAATAGTCCCAGATCAGGCCTGAGTCAATTATCAAAGCCCTGCATGTCTTAGTTTGACAATTAGCTACTTCCATCGTATTTTGGCAGAGTTTGTTTTCTCAAAGCGGACCAATTTAGCAACTGGTAAAAAGCAGTTGAGAGTTTTTCAATTTATGAAGCACAATTTTTACAAGGGTTATAGTTTAGTTTCCTCTGTCTTATTCTGTATGCAATACGAAGCCTAACATTGAAAAAAAAAAAAACTTTAAACGCCTTAGACCATCTGGACTTCCTCTTTTTTGTGTGAGTAGAAAAAAAAATTGCACTACTACTTTGTTTTGGGGATGGTTGCTTTGTAATGCAATAACTGCACTAAATATAACCGTGTATCCACCAGACTACCACAGCGTGCTAGCGTGGCCCGACACGCCTCTTCCCTCTATTTAAACAAAAGAGACAGCAAATGTGTAAAAAGTGAGACATTTCCTGCCTGATGCTGTATAGAATGCTTTCTATTTGACAAATAGATTTACAATGCTAAGTAAAAGAAAAAAATATGACTTAAAATAAATAAACATGACATTTTATGTACTTTTAATGGTTTGGGTGGTTTCTGTGCTTCACTGCAACACACAGTGGACCCAAAGCAACATCGGTCTGTGCAACACTTGAAATGAAACAAATGAGCCAATATTACATATCAGTGAGGTGCAAAATTAAGTGCACCTCTAGGATCACTAGGCCAAATTAGTACATGTATCCTAACAGATATTGAAAGTAACTTTCTTTGGAAAATTATTTAACAGAAAAGCATATTTCCATTTCATTTCTTTAATTGGGCTGTGTAATGTGTGCGTGCTTGTGTGAGTGAATGGGTAGATGTGTCTCTGACTGTAAAAGCGCTTTGAGTACCAATAGGTAGAAAAGCGCTATATAAAAGCAAGGCCATTTACCATTTACCATTACTTTGTCTACAGTCATGACTGAAAATCCGCGGATGTTTTAAATCAGTTTTATTCAGAAATGTAGAACATTTGGAGGGGTACAAATACCTTTAAGCTGCACTGTATGCATCATGTGTCCCAGTAAGATGTAGGAGTGACACAGCGTGATCGACACCAGGGCCCTTTAACTAGCTCACCTGGTTGCTTTCCTGCTCTGACATGCCAAGACAGCAGCTGAGAATAAGCTTTATTAGCAAATGATAGGAGGCAAACATGTTTTACCACCGTAACTTGATTATTTAATGTTTAAATGATGCTAACGTACAGGACAAATTAAAACATGAAAACTGTTTCGTATGAAAAGTTAAAACAGTCCCTGCATATCTCAGGTGTTTTTATTTAATGTGTTTGCATTCAGGGTGAGAAATTTCAGTCTGGACCAAAGTCACCAGCACAGTTCCCATAAGATCATTATGTCCTGTGTTAATTTTAGCACTTCTAACTCATGAGAAGTAAACTAGAAGAGATGCATCTTTATTTTCTGAAACCATTGGCACCACTCATGTATTGTTACATTAAACTCAGATTTACGTGTTCTAGCACAAAACTTTTAGGTGTGAGTTTTTTTATAAGCACTTCCCAATATGATCTGATTAGGACAGAATAATCTCATGAAACCCAGGAAAACAAACATGTTATTTAGACACATCTGAGACAGAGTGGCTTCATACAAATGTTTATATTTAAAACAACTCCAACTTAAGCATCTGAAGCAAAAGAAACACGCATCAATTTTGTTGTTGGTCTCAAGTTATGAGGTGACAGAAAATGACTTAAAACAACTTTTACTACTCATCTACCCTCACGCATCACATTTGATTTTTTTTTTCCTTTACAGTGCAGATCATCAGGGTACCGCTCAGTGACCCTGACTCTTGATCACAGACACCAAAGACACTCACAGATGTTGACAAAAAGTCAAAATCAGGAGAGAAATTAAAAAAAAAAAAAAAAAATTGTAAATAACCTGATGACTAAATCCTGAATCTTCAAACATGTGGAGGTGATAAAACAGTTTGGAACCAGCAGTGTTTTTCTCAGCGGATAAACTCCAAATCAGGCAAAGATGGTCTCCTCGCGCCTCTTCTTGGTCAGGATGGTTCCAGGTTTGTGCTGAGCGTCCGGGTGGTTGGTTAGCTCCGGAGGGCATGTGGACACCGGGCTCTCAAGGATGGCTTGCTTCAGGTCGTAAAACACTGCAGAGTCCTCTTTAGTCAGGAAAGTCATGGCCACACCGCTCTTACCAGCACGACCCGTACGACCGATACGATGGATGTAGTCTGCAGGAGGAGGAGGAGGGAGCGTGAAACACTGACACGGCAGCTTTATAACGCATAAAAATCTAATTCCAAATGATAAAGAAAGGAGAATCTGAACACAGAGTGACGCCTCTTACCTTCAATGTTCTTAGCCATGTCGTAGTTAAGGACCATGGAGACGTCGTGGATATCGATACCTCGACCAGCAACGTCTGTGGCCACCAGGATGTCTTTGGCTCCGGCCTTGAGATTGGAGAGCGCAAACTCTCTCTGTTCCTGGCCTTTGCCACCGTGCAGCGTACAAGCGTTGTACTGTGAGAAGAAGACAAGACGGTCGATGTTAAATTTTTTATTTTGTGGTTGCACCAAGAAACGTGTGACCCACAATCTGAGACAAGCTGTGGTGTAGTCTGCAGTGACTTACCCCCATCTTCTCCAGAGACTTAGCCAGGACGTCGCAACCCTTCTTCTGGTTGACGAAGATGATGATGGGAGGCTCGAAGCCGTGCGACAAAACCTCCAGAAGCTTCTTCCTGCACAGCGCACAACACAAAAACACTCAGCACTTTGAAAGTAAGCGAAACGTTTGGCGCTTGACGCTGGCGTTTGAGTCTGTCTCACCTCTTCTCTCCCTCCGACATGAGCAGCACCTTCTGTTCCACTCTCTCGTGAGGTTTTCCAGCAGAGCCGATGTACACCACAGCAGGGCGTCTAAGGTAGCTCCTGGCCAGTCTCTCCACAGCTGGAGGCATTGTAGCTGTGAACATGACCGTCTGCAAGACGCAATGTAAGAGGAAACATTTAGAGAGAGAGGATGCGGCAAATATAGATCAGCCCAGTTTGTAAAGACACACATACTTGTCTGTATTTATGTTTGCCAGATTCAAAGTTCATCATCATTTTCTCTGGGTCCTCTGCTTCGTCCGTGTCTGGTTTCTGATTGGTCACTGGGATGTACTCCAGAATCTTCTGGACGTCGGGCTCGAAGCCCATGTCAATCATACGATCAGCCTCGTCAAGGACCACGTAGGTGCAGCGGCCCAGGACCAGGTAGCGGTTCTCCAGAACATCGATCAGACGACCAGGGGTGGCGATCACAATCTGGTAGAGGAGGAAAAAGGAAATATGGCTGGTGATTATATGTTCAGAGATGGAGCAACTTTTCTGAGATGATGAAGTGGAAGCTCAGGGTTTCTTCTGGAATCTAAATTCATGCCCTAATGCTGAGCTCAGATTACAAGAGTCTGAGTCTGATCTATCACCAACAGTTGGGACAAATCTGGTCTGATCCTCGCTTCGTCCTTTTCAGATAAATGTGCATCTTTGATTTAAAAGACTTTCTCTAAGTGTGTGATGATTTACAAACCAGGCAGGACTTTAAGTTTAGCTTCAGATATTCTAAAAACCATTTCAGACACACACAAGTATAAAAGCTGAATGTTTCACCTCACAGCCCATCCTGAGTTTGAACCCTTGGTCCTCTCGGGAGATTCCTCCGATCACAGCCACCGTTCGGATGCCGAGCGGTTTACCAAACTTTATGGTTTCCTCTTCGATCTGCTGCGCCAACTCACGGGTGGGGGCCAAGATCACAGCGTACGGACCCTGGTCTGAGTCTTCGATCCTGCCGGTCAAAGTGGAGAGGAATGTTACAGCCAGTAGGAAGGACACACCCAGAGTGGGACATTGTCTGTGGGTTTACTGGAGATTAGTTGGAGCTTAAGGTGCGTTACCTGTCAATTTTAGGCAGGGTGGTAATCCAGACAAGCAGTGGAATGAGGAAGGCAGCTGTTTTACCGCTACCAGTCTCGGCCACGCCGATGATGTCACGGTTCTGTAAACCAATAGGAATGGCCTGCCTCTGAATTGGAGTCGGATCCTGGAAAGACAAAAAAGTTCAATATTACAGATTCAATTTAAGACAACAACGTATCAGATTCAGTGACATACTTTCACATATCTGCTTGTGAAACTCAAAACGTTATTGTCTCTCTGACCTTGTAGCCACATTTGTCGATGACCTCCAGGATGTGAGCGGGCAGCGCGTACTCCTTCCAGTTCCTGATGGGGTTGGGGATCTTCCCTCCCTTTGTGGTGATGCTGTAATCTTCTCTGAAGATACGCCAGTCTCTGTCCGTCATCTCGTCCAGCTTCTTCTGAGACCAGTGTCTGTCGTCCCAGCGCTGCTTGGCTTCCTTCTTACGCATTTTCTTCAGTCTCGTCCTGATTTAAGAGTAAAGGATTTGTCAGCAGGAAAGTTGACGTGCTGAAGAACAAACAAGCAGCTCCACCTTTTCAAATAGGTTTAAATATTGGTTCCTCGTGATCAAGTTTTACTCACTCTTCCTGCTCCTTCTCTTCCAGCGTGCGCCTCTTCTCCATCAGGTCGCCATAGAAACGCGACTGCTCTCTTTTCTGTTGCTTTAGGTCGATGCCAGCGATGAAGCCTCGTCCATACAGCTGCACATGATGCTTTTCTTTGTAACTGAGAAAAAGATTAAAATGTTTAGACTGGAAAATAAAGACCTGCACGAAGCGTGAAGAGTGCGCTCGCAGTCGACTCACATCGGGTTGTAGTCCACTGAAGTGTCTTCAGAGGCGTCCCACTCAAACACAAACTTCCTGTCGTTCAGGTGACGAGTTCTCCGGCGTTTTTTGAGCCCGCCCAGATATCGCTCCTGTGATTCAGTGAGCCACATCGTTCATAATTACAACAGGTTTCTGAAGCTTTACAGTGGGGAAGGAGACCATGAATTTAGCACTAACCTTGATGGCCTGGAGTTCTTTGCCTTTATCTTTCTCCTCTCTGAGCTTCTGTCGGCCGTCGTCCTCCTCATTCCCGTTGTTCTCTCGCTCCATACGCTCTCTCCGCTCTCGTCTCTCCCGTTCCTGAGGGTCCTCTGTATCAAACAGTCTGAGTTATTATCGACAGGCTTTGACCATACAACAACTAGAGACAAGTTAGAGGCTGAAACACACCGAGCATTTTTCTCCCTATGTCCTGAAACATCCTTCTTTTCTTCCTCTCTTCTTCCAGCATTCTCCTCCTCTCCTCTGTCTGTTGTTCTCTGCGTTTCAGAGCCTCAGCTTCTCGCTCTGCCTTTGAGAGGAACTTGGGCTGAAAAAGTCAAAAAAGAAATAAAGATTTAGGAAAAATAATGTTGGATTCTAAGAGGAAAAAATAAAATATATACCAGGAAGAACATCTTACCTTTGCCTCTGCTTCCTCTTCGGCTTTCTTCTTGGCTAGAAGTTCCTCCAAAGACAGCGGCTGGACCTGAACAACAATGACCGGTCAAACACTCAAAAAAGAAAGAGAAAAGGCAAAGTTTTGAAAACTTTCCCCAAATATCAGATTCTTACCTTTTCTTTCTTCTTTTTTTCATCTTCCTCCTCTTCTGCTCTTATATCCTTCTCTCTCTTAATCTTGCCATCCTTAGACTTTGGTGAGGTGCTTCTATAATGGAGAATAAGAAACTGAATTTCAATAACTGTGAAATAGTAATTTTGAAAATTTGTTCCTTGTAACCGTCAAGAAATCCACTTATATTTAAAAAATCAAGATGGATGGATTTTTTTGAATTGCAAAAATGTTCATAATAAATGCAATGACATGTGACCACAACTATTTTGTAAGTGTTGCTCGAGAAACATTAATATGTGTATTTGTAAGTTCTTGCAAAAAATTGCTGCTCCAGTTGATCTACTCCAACTGATAAATACCTGGACCTCCTGCTGCGATCTTTGTCACGCCGATGGCTGTCTCTGTCCTTACGGTTCCTCTCTCGTTCCTTATCTCTTTCACGGTCCTTCTCTCTGTCCTTGTCTTTCATGCGTCGGTCTCTGTCATTATGACACACATCAGATAGAAACAGAAAACCTTAAGTATGTATACAATTATAACACAAGCACATAGGAACAAACAATTACGACAACTTGTTGAGATGTTTTGTTGTGGCTCTAGAGTTACCTTTCCGGAGACTTGGAGCGGTTTCTTTCTCTGGACCGATGGCGTTTGCGTGAAGGTGAGACTTTACGGTCTCTTTCTCGGGAACGACTGCGTCTCCTCTCTCTGTCTTTGGCCCCTGAGGATTCTGCATCCTTCTTGTCTGTGGAGTCGGCTGCCATCTGTAGAGACAAAGAGCATGTATATATCATCAACTTCTAATAAAGCATGTATTTAAAACGCACACACATGAATGGGTGTTTCACTGATGCAGTCACACAGAACATGTTTGCCTATATACGTAATTGTAATATCAATTGAAATCAGCATCTATTCCTTCAACAACAAGTGGTAATGACAATTTAGCATGAACACTCTTTAAAGTTTATTTAAATCATTGTCCTGTAAAGGGAAATATTTACAAGAAGATAATTAAGAGAGGCTCTTAATATGACAACGAATTACATCTACGTAGCAATATCATACTTCGACTATAATTTCTTTGTGTTTTTAGTCAAACCATTAAATCACCTATACTGGAAATGATTTGGTTCCGGACACATTTTCGAAAGATACTTGACTCAACTGTTTCTTACTGAGCTTCAATGACACAAACAGTTTCTCTTAGAAATACACCGAGGAAACGAAAACTACTGAACCTCTTTCTTTTTGAAATAGATCCAGGCTTAGTTTAGTTTACATATAAATGTTAACATTATAGAAACTTTTCATACAGGTTCATGCAAAATTGAGAAACTCTCTGCAGAATGTATCCAGTAAGCTAACGCCTGATGTTAGCTAGCTAACCACTTAGCAAAAAAGAATGGTAATAATCTTCAATAAACTGCTCAAATATGGAACACTGAAACCGCATTAACATATTTTTAAATAGAACCGCTGCATCTGTGGTTTAAAACATTAAAAGTTTACCTTTAACACTTGTCAACAAAAACAGTCGCGATTTATGTACGCTTCAAGAAGACGCCATATCTCCGGACACGAGCTGAAGTGCGCAAGGATTTGTGGGAGATGTAGTACCAACCGTTGCACAAAGGAGTCTAGGCAGCTGTTTTTACAACTACATTTCCCAACAAACGGGGTGAAGTCATTGAGGACCCTTAATGTTTAGCACATGGGCGCCTAAATGCCTGATCAAAAAAAGTTTCCGTTATCGAGAATTTGTATTTCCCCGTGTAAGCACAAGGTGGCGCTCGTGTTACATGTTAGCAGGATACTGTATTGTAGCTGTTTCTATTCCATAAGAGAAAAAACACGGGAGATTAGGAATAAATAAGTTTAATACATGCATAATTATAATAAAAATAGACATTTTAAAATGCATATAGTTCTGAGAGATGACAGCACACAGTCAAAATTGCTCAGATGGGGTATTTGATCCTGTCAGAACTGAAAGATTCTTTAAATATTACATGTTTAATTCAGTAAGATATTCTCTCGTAAGTCATTGCCTGATAAAAGACTAAATGATACGCAGACATGCTGCTATGATGAAACAGGCCTGTCTGCTAGCTTCCACTTAAAAATGTTATCCAGTGCAGCAGATTAAAATTCAAGAAGAGCTGCGCTGTAAGTGCCAGGACCAGACTATGTTTTTCCTGTAATATAACCATCCACTGCTGTGTGTGTACGTGCTCTTACAGATAGATAAAAGACATTTTAGATGCTGCTATGCTTGGCTACAGTCTGAATGGGCTAGATGTTGATTCATATTCTGGACCTGCCTTCTCTTTCATAGGGAGATCAAAAGAGATTGTGGAGCCCTTCTGAAGGTGAACTGTTTCAGTAGGAATAGATCAAAGTTGATGGCATGAAAAAATAATTAATAAAACACACACAAAAGGAGAAGATAGTAGGGAAGAAAACAACAGACTAGTAAAACAGTTGAAGTTAGAGTTTGAATTTTATGCGCTGAACTCTGTTCATGAAGACACATTTTTGTTACTCTGCCTAGATATTATCGGATATGTCTAAACAGCATTGAGGACATTCTGAATAATGAATGAATGAATAAATGCTGTATAGTCATTGTACATCAGTACAGTGAAACTACCACATCTAAACAGTGTAAAGATATAAAACATAAAAGACACCCATTCACATAGCCACCAATACCCATTATCATACAAACATAACCAAAATAAATTGCATGTGATTAACAAATAATAAACTACTATGGTGTTTAAAAAATGCTGAGCATGAACATTTTATATGCAGAGGGCTGTGTATTCTTTGGAGGTTTTTTTCACGGGCAGATAATTTCACTTGTTATTGAAAGAAAAACACACACGTTACATGTATGCATTCCAGTTCTCATGAATACTACAGGTGGCCCTGATACATAAGAATACCATTCAGCCATGTTTAAATTTGCCATGCTATTACACGTCAAAAGGCCTGGCATAAAAAAAGTTAGTGATTTATTTGGCAATCTTTTCTTTATTCTTTACCCTTTTGTCTCAATGACTAATTTTCATGATATTATGTTTCAGGGCCCTTGAACACTGGGCCAAAGATCACTTAACAACAACACAGAAATGTAGTGTTGTGTCTGTGGTCAAACAGACAAAACCAGCCGTCATCAATCTGATGATAAGCAGTCAGAGTTTTTCAGTTTCAAAGAGCACAAATGAAACATGAGATTTACAGCAATATCAAACTGTACATGTTCATCATATATGAAATTCATGTGTGCATCACTTCCCCTTTTCAGAAGAAGCCAAAACAGGCACTCAGCATTGTATCTAAATGAAACTTAGTATTTTATAGACTGTAAACTGCACTTTTTACAGTGTGTGTAAAGAATGAGTCCATTTCTTTTTGGTGTCGATGACATTTTGTGCCTTTGCCGAGTGTTGACACCACTCCTCACTCACGCACAAACACGCTGTCTTCATACTTTTGTGCTTCACCGTTGCCATGACTACGCTACGTTTGCCATTAGGAGCATGTCTCATACAGTATATCCACAGTTGCCCTTAGTGAGCAATGCACAGGGTGAAGATTTAGTCCAAGAGCTGAACCTGAAAAATATGCACCCCATTATTATACTGACAAGCTGCTGCCTTATATTTGGTGTTTCTGGTGAAGAACCAGCAGAAGAAAGTGACAAGAAAATGAACACGACATGAGATGAATAAATACTCATTACAAGGTACAGATGAATGGCAAAACAGCCAAAAAGTGCTATTTAGTTTTATTGTGTGGTTTTAATAGCTTATGAAGAAATGCATTATTTATCTACATAACTAATGAAAATATTGAAATTTAACCTTAACTGAAGGTCTCCCCTTTCTTTCTAATTTGCAGGGAATAATTTGTCAAGTCTGGAAGCTAAACTGCTTTTGTCCAACATTGTGTAATGTTGACTTGTTTCCCGATTCTGATCACTAACAGTTGACTATTGATAACAGTTAAAGGTTTTGAGTAAATCAATATCAGCGAGTTGACAGATCATGTTGTCTAGGGTCAATTGTTGGAGATAAAAGCCTTTTAAAGATATAACATGGAAACAACTCCTCTGTTCAGTGTATATTTACCTCAGAAGCCCTAGAAACAGGCTTTATCTGGAGTCATATGATTGGATGGCACAACTGTATTTGACTGTTTTCCAGATGTACGCATTCGTCTCCTACATCTCCCAACTACGGTCGACCCCCATCCCAGGCACCTCATGTGCCCCAGTCTCTGCTCCCTTCCCCCCATATCCCCCGATGCCAGGCGTGGTTGTCTAATTAAACTGCTGGAGGAGCATTCACTCCTGACATGCCCTCGGGGTGTGCCAAACAGGGCACGTATACACAAAGCGGGGGTTAGATCTGGTGAAGGTGAGCAGTGCCGGTGAGATGGGGGTTTTCAGGGAGAAGGGCAGATAAGGAGGGCCCGGATAGTCACACCAGGATATTTTATTCACCTCTAGCATTGACACAAAGGGGCTTATCATTCCAGCAGACCTGAGCTGAGCCCCAGCATGGGTGAACCCGGATCACCTCACTGCACTCGGAAAGGAGAAAACATGCAGACTGCAACTGCTTAGTATACAACACACACACTGACACACATTCATACTCCAATTCACATGTATAAAATCATGCATGAATGCCTGTAGCTGCACATACACTGATAATTAGACTGCAATGGCACAACTGACACAGTGACACAGATTACACTTTTATTTATTGCTCATTTGATTTGATTTCAAGCACTGTATGCTAATGCTAATACAGCGCAATATGGTTAACCTTAATATGAGTGCATCCTCAAGGTTCAAGGCTACAGAACGACTGTGATTTGTGCTGTGTAGCGAAGTATGTGTGCCGCGTTGAGTAGCCAAAATCTCACAGACAGGCTGAGAGCTGCCTGAAGCTGTCAAATCAGACCAGTTTGGCACTGAAACATCAGAAAGAAAGGGGCAGATTGACTGAACGAAACTTGACTTCATTAAGTCTGCTGCAATCAGAGACATTCGGCTCTGATTTTTGTCATGTTGGTGCCAGTTGTAGCACTGACCTGGCCCTATGTTTAGAAGAGAAATGACACAAAACTGTAATATATTTTTACAGTTTATTTGAAAAGTGAAACCAGCTGTTTAAAAGAAATATGCTTTTTTTGTCTGCCATGATAAATATGTTGCTACAGCCAGCAGGTGGTAAGATTATGTCAAGATAAGAAACAAAAGTAAACTATTTTACTGTTCAAAATACACCAACTAATCTCTCTAAAGATCAATTAATTCCTGACTTTTGGAAATATTAACCATGTAAAACCACAACTTAATGATTTCAACATTTTTTTATTTCACTAATCTTCCAACTTAAACTAGTGAGATAGCCTTAGCTTGTTTAGCAAAGTAATTTTAGCTTGCTAACAAACGTAATCCTTCATCTGGGAACTGTCAAATATTACCTTGTGGTATTAGCAACTAGTTAGGCAAAGGAATGAGCTAAAGGAATTAGGTAAATAACCAAACAGTGGCTGGCATTTGTTAAATATTTTTCTTTTTTAGCTAACAGAATTTGTTAAATAATGTTAGCTTTCGTAATGTTAGCTTGCTAGCCTGCTAAAATGTGTCAAACTTGATCTGGCATCGGTTGGATATAGTTAGCTTGTGGATCTAGCCAACAGTTAGTAATAAAAACTAGCAAAAAGAGGTAGTTAAAGCCATCGTGCTTAGCTAATTTATGTAATTAGAACTTTTTAAACTAGCTGTCAGAACATTGATAATGCAGGGATAGGCTAGAGTGTGAAAAATAACAAAGAGACGTTACAGTGGTCACGTCTGCTAGACTGAATCCCAGAGAGGCAGATGCCAATATAGGACAGTTGTTCCTTTGCTCCTCGCCCAGCTGAGCCTTTGACATACAGCCCCATTTTCCATCCCGAGACAGGAGTTATGATACTGTCAGGGCAGCTGTGGCAAAGCTCAGTGCATACGAGGGAACAACCTACATGTCAGCCCGCAGATAGCTCATCAGTAACCAGGCAGCACTTATTTTCCAGCCCCCAGCCTCAGCTTCCTTTTCTGTTACTGCTGTGTGAGGCATGTCTGGTAGGTTGATTGTGAATGTGTGCGTTTTTATGTGTCTGTGCTGCCATGTCTGATAGATGATGTGCTTATGTGGTAATGAGACGAGCTGCACAGCGACCATTTTCCCTAACTCCCAGAGAGGGTTTCAGATGGCAGCACTCTTCCCTCAATCATCCTCCCTTTTTTTCCTGATCCAGGTTCCTCAGCAGTCCAAACCAAATGTGCTTCAGGCTCCCATCCATCCAGAGAATAACAGACAAATGTCTAGACTGCACAGATCACTTGCTGCTGACCTGTTCGTTACTTGGCATCAAATATGGCAGGACCTCATGTGTCTTTTTTTGGCTTATAGGAATATATTTTCAAGCATCAATTGGGTTTTGTTTTTGTTTTTTTTGGGAGGGGGGCTCACTTTCTGTTATTAAATTAGCAATTTTATGCATCATAGCAAAGAATTAAAAACTTTAAATCACATGATTAAAAGCAAAAATAACAGCAATTAATTGCGCTCACTCATCCACGGAGATAGTGTGAACCACGTCTAACAGCATTAACTAAATGAGAAAATCAGTCTTTTAGTCTCCGTGTTGACAGTAATGCTGTAATATCCCAAATGTATGAATTTCTCCTGTGACTTCTTTGCCATTGTAATGTAATATGCTAAAAGACTGACATTTAGTAAATTTTTTAAGGCTTTCTTCCTGAGAGTCATGAGGACTGACACCGCTTTTATACTTACATACTAAATATACAGCTACAGATAGCAGCAGGCTGTTAGCTCAGCATAAACTGATAAAACAAAGCTACAGATAGCTGCTTTGTATATTTATTTATAATCCAATATTTATCGTCAAACTTCTCCGCAAGAAAGCATGTAGTTGTATTTCAGTCCAATGGGGTGGGAGGGACCTGCATTGGATGCAAAAGGTACTGGAATTAGCTAGCTAACTTTAGCTTGCTAGCTTGCTAACAAAATGCTGTCAACATATTGTGACACTTCATCAAAAAGTTGTTAAATAGGTAAACAGGGAAGGCATTAAATGATACACACTGTATCTGGAAGCATACATAAGTTAATTTAATCATAGCTGCAGACTGGAGGGAAAGTTTAATTTGTTTCTGCAGGGGGAAAAAAAAAAAAACTGTTAAAAAAACTAAGCATCTTAAAAGGTGCAGTGTTTGTCAAAAGACAGTGGCAGTGCTGGTTCCACATCCACTACGATTATGCAGTATAATCATGCCTTGGAGCAACCTGCCATGGCCGACTGTACTGTGCTTCCTTCATTTGGAGGGTTATCTGATTTTCAGAGACATGTAATGTACTTGGGCCAGTTTTTTGATAAACGTGTTAGAGGGAGACAGGGAGACTGAAACTGTGGAGAAAGATAAGAGAGAAGAGTGACAGTCTCAGCAGAAATGCCAGCAGACTAGTTTATCCAAAAGCTGATCAAACCACGTTTCCATTTCCAGCTGTAGAAAATCAATGTTGAAGCAGTCGGGAGATGAAATTTATCTGAGACTGCCAGTGCAGAGAATATTCCCACAATTGCCTTGTCTGCCACCGTATAAAGGTAATGGATAAAGTGCTGTTATATTCTGTGTGTGATAGCTGAGGAATGGCAAACATTCAGCCACATCATCTATGTTGTATCGTGAGTGGGACAGCAGGACGTAGCCAGGGAGAAACTGATAACAGACAACATCAGTCAAATGAAAGACAAAGCAAATATAGTAATGGAGGTCAGGGAGGGTAGAAGATTATATAAGAAAAAGCAAGACAAAGAGAAACACTAAAACATAGCATAGGCTGTTAGTGAAATAAGCTTTTGGGGGCATTTTTTTTATTCTATACTTGTCTATTGTGAGTGTATATTTAATATATATAGTTTAGTCTAACATGAATGTATGTTAGAAACATATATTAGCAAGTAACTGCACCAGTTGCACCATGGTAGAAGCTACCACATATTTTAGATAAATGTTTGCTAAGTGGACATTATTGGACAGATTATCATTACTAAATTACTAAATTACAATGGGTAGCACTACACAAACAATATTAACAACTGAATAAATACAGACAGTTACGGGTTAGCTGGTAAATTAATGAAATTAGCTAATTGTTCTCTAATAGAATTAAGTAAATAACATTAGCTCGCTTAGCTAACTAATGCTAGTTTGCTAGTATAAAGTCCGATCAACGTTTTAATGTTGTAACCTGGGAAGATATTAAATAAATCAATACACGTTGTATATAATTTTTTTTTTTTTTTTTTTTTTTGTTAAACAGTAATTACCAGAGAAGCTACTGAAGGTATAATCCAGTTATGAATGGATTACGTTATATTTGAAACCATCCAACAGGCTGGCAGTTAGGTTTAATATTTAATTTGTTCCCTGTTTTTATTTTTGAAGGTTACAGTACATGATCCTTGTTCTGTTATTCATGTCCTAAATTCTAAAGCTGAGACTATTTACTGAAGTACTAAAAAACTAACTTGCAGTTATCAGAGATCTTGTGGTGGACTTCATCCTCCTTCTTCGCGATGGGTTTATTTAAACCAGTGGATTGCAATAGGACAACCTTTCAATCAAACAACAAAAAATACAACTGGCAAGTTTTCAGAATGAATCATGTATGTAAATATAATATATGCATATGCAATTGGACGTGTGTGTGTGTTGGGGGAAGGGTTGATGCCTCGAGGCTGTGTTCATGCCTCAGTGGTGTGACATCCACAGGCTTGTTCTGACACCATAGTTGTGTAGACGCTGTCGTCATGTGGTTGTAAGCCACCGCCAAAGTTTGCCTTGATGCCGGGAAGTCATTGCAGATACAATCCTGGCTGCACATTGTTTTCATCATTGGCATAGCATTGTATTCAGACACATAATAATGTCTTATCTGTATCTTGACCTTTCTTGCAGAACAGTATGTGAAATGGACTTATGTGCCCTTGACTGAGGAAATAGTACATCATCAATCATAGACAAAGTGTTGCCAAGCTATCAGTCTTATCTTCTCCCAAAAAGCCTTGAATTTGATTCCAAGTTTCCTAAATAATCGTTTGTTTATTGATACCTCTCCTGAAAGTATGTGAAAAAATCAGTCTGGTGTATTCTGACATGACTGAAGAGATAAGAGGTGTATCTGAGAAAGTTCCCAGGAAAGAGAAGTGTGTTATTATAGTTAGTTCTTCCTCTTAACGTGGATTTCTTTATAGTCATCGATCAATACATCCATCTTTTGCATGTCTGTCCATCTTAGGCATCCTTCCTCAGTTGTTCCTCTTGAGGTTTATTCCATTTATACTCACGTTAAAGCTTTTTTTTTCTGCTTACGTTTTCTCATTTGAATCAGGAATCTAAGAAATAAAACTGACTTGACAATACATCCATCAACTTTAATTTGTTCACCACAGAAATAGAGAAACACTTGCATATTAACTTCATACATATTTATTTAAATAAAAAGATCTAAACAAAGTAGCGTATGGCAATAACAAATACATAATTCAGTCAATAATTTAAGCCATAAAAGGCAACTTCACACAAGCGTTTGTTTTTGTTTTGCTTTTTTGGCTTCAGTAACATTCTGTTGGGGGGATTTATTATAATATTAATAAGAGTTGTAAGATGAAGGATATGTACAGGAAAACAAATCAGCAAGAAAGTGAAACGATGGCTGTATACGGGAGAAAATGCATCTTGTCTGAGGTGGCAGGATGCGTCAGACAAGCCTGCGAAGTGAAATGATGAGTACAGCAGAGCTACAGAAACACGTTATAGACGTCATGTTGCTTCCTACAACCCACTCCTGGCTGCTACCAGCGTGGGGTCTTTCAAGCCACGTAGACATCTCGGACAGTCCGCTGCTCCCTGATATGTCCAGCCATCACCTTCGCTGTGGCGTCCGTCTAATGCTACAAATAAAAGGTGAGGCGCCCTCTCGGAGAGCCATCCCTCCCTCTCTCGGTGAGGCATGAACTGCCCCTGCTCGCACTGTTGCCAGGCAACGCGTTAAATTCCAGTGTTCTGCACATCGGCGGTCTTTTCGGTGCAGACCTACAAATCATCAAGTCCCTCCATTAGCCGAGCTGTCAACAGCCACTAATGCCAGAAGACTCCGGTGAATACAAGAACAACATCAACAGCTACAAAAACACCAGTGACAGCCACAAGAAGGTAGCAACACCCAGCAGGAAAACAAAAGGACGACTTTTGTGGAAATTGTGAAGATTACTTTTTTGGGTAGCTGTTAAATAAAATATATCTAAAGCACAGAAAGAAAAGACAGGGAGGAAAAAGACAGGACCAGCCTGTTTAAGTGGATCAATTAGACTTCTCCCCTCAGTGTCCTCTCAGGGACATTTAGCCTTCATGATTTATTTTAGCGTAAAGTGAAACGACTGTTAATGCGTCTCTCATCCCGATCCTTGCTTCAGGCCAGTGGGTATGGATGTATTAAGAGATCTGGAAATGGAGCTGGAAAACTTGTATAAATTCAGCCCAAAAGTGTTTTCTATAGACCACCGTTATGAAACAGGTATCTGTAAAACTGTTGACAGGACACCTCCAAGGTCAGATTTTACTCTTGTTACTATGAATTTCTAATCCATGGAAGATCTGCATTTGTAAAACGCCCCCAAGGGTCTACAAAAGAGTTTTATTTTCTCCAATGTAAAATATATGACCCAAAAAGGAAAAAATAAAATAAAAAAGCTTGGGTAGTGAGCTGTACAACGCTGAAGCGAACCAGGTGAGTAACTTTCATTCAAGGAGAGCAGGTACCATCTTTGAGTCCGGTATCTAGTATCCGTACAACACCCACGGCCATAACCACGGGTGCAGTAACGAGAACTGGATACCGGATGAGATGGAGGATGTTCTGCAGGTTTGGGCCCTTAGAGCATTAGCATCTGTGACTTTTAAAGGTGAGTACATAGGAAGCATCAGAGTCCCTGCTGGCTCTTCACATACATGATTGGAACAAAATAAAACAATCCTAAAATAGTTTTTTTTTGTGTGTGTAGTTTGAAGAAATCAGAAAAATGTCTTCACCGTTTCACAGTCGCTCTTTTCATTATATGTATGTGGGAGTAAAAAATACACATGATGCACAAAACATGCACATGAATTTAAGTAATCTGATTCACTACTTATCAGGGACTGAATATAACACCAGTCTCCACCAGTTGAGATGCATTGTGGGTAAAATAGGAGCCATTTTCTTTTTAGAAGCTGAAGTTTTCTAAGTGGGCATTGTTAAATTAGTGTAATACACCTTTAACTCTGCATCTGGAGCACATATTTAGAGCCCCAAGTTGAAGACTACTTCTCTTCCAAGCCCCTTTGGCTCTTTTTGGTGCGGTAAATCCATTCAGAAATCTTTGTTATTTCAATAAACAAATGAAGCGTGATAGGTCTCGATAAAACCTGTATGAAAACTGGTCTCCATTAAGGAGCACGAACAGATGATTCACCAGTGTGAATTGAATTGAATCTCACAATGACATGTTCAGACAGTATTTATAGGGCACAGGGTTTTTGTGTGTTTGTTTTTCACACATTAAGTCCACCCTTGACTGTTTTGTAGCTCATGTGAGTGCTGAGTCACGCTGCGCTCCTTCAGATGTGCTCTCAGTTTGTCCTCCCACTGCCTTTGCAAATGAACACCCCGCTTGCCAAATCCCTCCCTTCTCTCCACCTTTCCTCCGCTGTCAGCTTTAATTTCCAAACGAAATATTGCAAGGGGTCAGCTGGGGAATAATTTCCTTAAGGACCGATGTTTTAAATTCTCCGAGCTGCATTTCTGTAGATGCCACTTACTGTCACTGTCAGATTTTACATTTCATCTCGTCACCCGGCCCACACCATGACCTTAAACAGACATTCAGACAATGAGATGGATGAGAGGGGGCATCGCTATTGGAATTTCAAGTAGGCCTCATCAGTTTAATGCAGTGTTTACAACCACTTCCTTCATGCTAAAGCGAAGGTACTGACCTTATTTGGGCTGATTCACAGCAACCTTGTTGCGTGGGTCTGCAGCTTAGAGTGCCTGTTCTGCTCTGCTTGTATAAGATAATTTAATTGAACATGAACGGTTTGTGCTGGTGAGAAGTTACGATCAAAACGTCAGAGTTGACTATAGAGAGCGTACTGATCTTTTTGGAAGTGGTTTACAGGAGTCTTGGGGAGGATGCTGCAAAGGAGAGAGAGGCTTTGTAGAAATCCACATCATTGCTCTCTTTCCATTGCACACCCTGCTCCAGAGCTCAACAGCTACAACATAGTTCCTCTCTTATTCTCTCCAGCAGTTCAGTATTCACATAATGGAGCAGCTCTTGGACTTGTCCTTGCTGAAGGTGGAAGAGAGAAGCTCTGTCCTGCTGGGCAGGTGTAGGAGTCTCTTGGAGAGTCGGCGGACTGGGCTGGGTTTGTTGGCAGGCTGGAGTTTGTTCATGCAGGCCAGAGCCGCAGTACGGAAAACACTGTGGATGCTCTTCTCCGACGTGAAGGCTGAGCACTCCAGGTAAGCTTCAGCTCCCAGCTGCTTGGCCAAGGACGATCCCTATGAAACAAAGGAAAGAAGGTATGATTTGGAGTGAAATTAAAATCAGCAGGAGGCCGATGGAAATCTCAACAGACAAAAACTTTATGTACCAGACTTTTTAATGAGTAAAGAGTGACAGACAAACCTGTTCATGGGAAATTGGAGCTTGTTTCTGATTGGACAGCTCCATGCGAGTGCATACATCTGTGCGCAGGTCGGTCTTACAGCCTATTAGCAGGATCCGAGTGCTGGGGCAGAAGTCCTGGATCTCTGCTTTCCACTGCAAAGAAAAGGAGCCGGTGTCATCAGACCGTCACTTAAAATTATAATGAGTAAGATAGGAGTGGATTACATCAGTTCTTACCTTCTTCAGCGCACCGTCTACCGTGTCTGGCCGGCTGATGTCAAAGCATAAGAGCACTGCATCTGAGTCGCTGTAGCAGAGGGGCCTGACGTTGTCATAGTACGGAGAACCTTGAAGAGAAATAACAAATGATTTAGGAAGATGGACACAACATGAAACAATGTTTTCGTAAATGTTTTCCCTAGTCAGCAAACAGAAATAGAAACTGCTCTCTCTATGATGTGCCAGTTGATACTATTATTACCATAATGTCCCATCACAGTCATCCTCCTCACATTAACACAGCACAGACGCATACACTCCTGCTAAACCCCTGCGGAGTGATCATTTTCCAAAAAACGTCACTCACTGAGTCAATCGCATATGAGTCATAAGCAAAGTTTCTTTATAACAATAAATACTGCAAACATCAAGTAGCGTTTAGTATCTGAGAAAAAAGTTGTCACTTCACGCGACACATACCTTCACACCAGCAGGTGGCGCTAGTCAGTACGTGTCATTCAGTAGGGAAGAACAGCACTAAGGGAAACTGGAAGATGAGAGGCTAGGAAAGCTGTGAACTTTCATTAAGTCTCTCCTCAATTATGCTGATCTGCTGTTTATTCATTCTGGGCGATTATGTGAACCAAGAGTTTCCTAGATGAGTTGAACTAGTAACAAAGTCGCAGGACAAACAGCAAAACCTTAAGCTAGCACAGACAAACGGCCGACCATCAGCTTAGTGTACGACACATGTAACTGAAACAGAATCCACAAAAAAAAGTAAAAAGACCGGTGGCCTTTAAAAGCTTCTCTTGATTGAATTTGAGTCAACAGTGCTAGATTATACTTTATGCTTCAATCCAAAATAATCTGCCGCTTGCTGTAGCCTGAGAATGGCATCAGTGTGCACATGTAATGTCACTCAGTATCATTGCGCATTGTGAGACCCACAGCTGCCTCTGTTCAAAGACAAATAGTCAAAACTGAATGAAAACCAGTAGTTAAAATGAGATTACTGTGGCTTAAACTTGATTGTTAAAAGCAGGGCCCTCTCCTTTCAAACTGACAAAAGTTTTGGCAGCTCGCAGCAATCACTTTAAAAAGAGACGAGAGTGAGAGCCCCCTTCACACTGCTGCAGGCACATTTGAACTTCAGCTGCAATATCGAAGGGGAATCTTTTAACTTCTCACACTTTATTCATACGCTGTCATCATTACCACAACCTTTACTAACCTGTGGCCTCTCTCCTTTTATCCATTGATAAACTAACCCCACAAGATTAGCTATTCATCACCTCACTCAGACAATCTATCGTGCTTACTGTCATTAACCTGCTTCGTTATGAGAAAGTGACTTAAGGCGTCAGGAAACACATTTCGCCTCCATTTCCATAAACAGCACAAAGTATATCTTGTACTTTATTTTAACTCTCAGGAAGACTCCTGGGCTAAAAACAGACTGACAGGATGTCCGCGCTCTATTGTCTTCCCTCTGCCACCTAATCACTCCCCACACACCAGCACTAGGATTTAATTTCCTACTCCTATTCTCGGGAGCCAAGTGTGCACAAGAAGCTTTCCTTTCAAATATAAGAGGATATAATTACACCAAGAATAGATAGTGAATCCCAGCAGGTGTCTAATATAAGTAACAATCATGTTGTCCTGATGAATTTTCCAGTCTACCTAGGCATTCACAAAATGCATTAACAGAATATCAGGAAGCGCTGCAGTTCAAAATAAACCTCCTGCTTCATCCACACCATCCAGACTTTTGACTTTAAAGCAGAACAACTTATACAACGGCTTTCCATCGACAAAATTTATTTTAGTGGGAATCTGAGCGGCCATCACATAACTATCCAAGGTGATGTAAGGCTTGAGCAAGAGGAGGCAAGCAGATCTAAAGAGGGCCCAACTTCTCGCACCTACCGCCTCCCACACATTAGCAGCCCCCAGCCTGGACACACAAACATCCCTTTCACTTGAGCAAACAAGACCGTTTTCATACACAGAGAGAAAGATGAGATTCTCTTGATAAAAGAAGTATTTTCTCTTTAGTTTGTGTGTTGAAAATCCTGCTGTATCACGGAAGGACGCCTGGAGAAATGTTGAATGATTTCCTGCCTTTCTTTATCTGATGTGACTGCACACTGAATATTTTTAGGTGGTTTCTTCAGACAAAAAGAGGCATCTAGACCTAAGGAAGTTATAACACTAATCATATTAATCTTTCTTGGAAGCGGTTAGCGGATTCATTGAGATAGTTATTGTAAACACAACAATTAACAGTAACAATAATCTTTAATTGCACCAAAAGGTTAAAAATAAAGAGAGAATAAAATGATGAATGAAGAATGATGTGTACATGTACTGTATGTGTGTTGCAAACATCTTATGCAACGTTTTCCTCAGGAAAGGGTGACTGTCCAGAAAGTTTTTTTACTTCGTGGGAGACAAACACACAAACCTACTTTAGTCCACCGCTGCTTTCAGTTACATAAGACCTTTTTTTTTCTTTTTTTTTAGGCAGCACACACCATAAGGCAGCGGGGAGGTCATGCATATCTTTTCTCTCAGTATCCCTCACTTGTGCCTTCTGTTCACAGACTGTACGACACACACACACACACGGACACACACACGGACACTCGCACAATAAGGCAGGACACACACGCTTGCCCACTCTCTTGTGGACTTCCACCCCCTGCATGGACGAGGCATCCCCCCTCTCCCCCTGTGAAACAGCCCCACTGCTGGCCAACTGGCACTGCTCGACTTCCTCTGAACACAAAGCCTCGGCCAATTCTGTTACGGAAAACATTCATACAGCAGCTCATGGCTTCTTTTCTTGTTGATACCATTTACATAATGACATTTTTTTCTGTTTAAGGTCAGTAGGCTGCTGCAATTAACCTTAAATTCATACAGCAGCTCATGGCTTCTTTTCTTGACCATTTCATAAGAGACATTTTTTCGCTTCCCAGAGCTCATGTGGTCCCGTTTGGTCGATAGAAAGGGTAAAAAAGTTCTCTTGTATGGCAACACTTCGGATTCGAAGAATCCGACGAAGCACAGGCACACATAATGTGCAAAATGTGCATCCAGTGTTGTGCCTGAACGCGTTCAATGAACGAAAGTTCATGAACTCGTTCATATTTTGGTGAACTAAGAACTGAACCGTTCGTATTTCCGATTGAGGAACTTTATTGCGAACGCGTTCATTCTGACGTCTGTGAACGGCGTTCATACGTTCAAAACTATGCCAGATTTCCAGTGACCCCCCCAAAATAAAACACACCGTGAACTGTGCTTAACGGCGCTGCGGAAAACCATCCGATGTGGCAACACATTTGCACCTCGACACCGCTCGTCGCCTTGTCGCACAAACAAAACGTCATCACAACAAAGCATGGGCTATGGAGGAGGAAGGCAACAGCCCGGAGCTCTCAGACAGCACATGAACATTTAAAAGAGATTTTCGGCAAAGACCGTACTGACGTAGACGGTAGAAACGTGACTTTTGTCTGTAAACTTTGCCCGCCCGGTTTGAAAAAGAAAGTCCCCAAGTCGAACATGATAATATGTATTTTTGCAGTCTTTTTTCTTTAAGTTCCTTTTTTGGAATTTGATGTGAATTGTTTCAAGTTTGTAAAAATACTGAAATAGAGAGCATAAAAAACATTTGCACCTTAAGGACTACAGTTCTGATCGTCTTTATAATAAAGACCATTTAAGCAGCACGTTTGTCCTCATATTTTTATTGCAGCTGCTACTGGTGTAGACTGAATGGGTGGCAACAACGCATTAGGCAAATACCAGTATCCTGAGGGCTGTCCGCTCGATGCTAAGTTAAATTCTCATTCAAAAGGTGTAGAATTTCCGTCTGTGGTGCTACAGTGGGCAGTGACAGTAATTTTGACAAATAGCTCGCAGCAATGTATTGGAGGTAAAAAAAAAAAATGTAAAAAGAACTAAAAAATACAGTCACATTTTTTTTTTGCCGAAATGCCGAATAAATGCATATTATTTTCAAACTCAAAAAGAATCGTTTGAAGAATCGTGATTTCAATCTTGACCAAACAAATCGTGATTCTCATTTTTTCCAAAATCGAGCAGCCCTAGCCCAGACTTACTCATCTGCTGACTTCAGCCTAAAACATTTACAAATTGTAATTAAAATGTCCATCCTCAGTTTCCCAGAGTTCACAGTGACATCCTCAAATCTTTTTGATTTGTTTGACTGTCTGTGAAAACACGAAGATGACAAAGAAACAAAAGCAAAAAACTTCCCATTTAAGAACCAGGAAGCGGAAAATTATTGGGATTTCTTTTTAAAGTCTCCAAATCATGCAATTATTAGACCGTTAAAAGAGCTGCAGCTGAATTTTCTGTTGATTACCTGAGTAATCCTTTCAGCTCCAGTCTGTATTTATAATCAGGACAACTAAAAAGAGTTTCTTCTTCCATATCAAGGTCAGCGGTTCAGGGAAATTAGGTGCACCTTGTTATCTGATTTGTGCACCCTGATCAACGTAGGCACCTGAACTCTGTCAAAGTGCAATGATTACAAAAGGATCAGTTCACACATGCCACACCCCGTGCAACAAGTATAACAACGGCAAGCTATGAAAAATAGAATCATCCAGTAGCCGACAGACAGAAAAGTAATGTTTCTGAGGATCAATTACATTTTTCGGGTAAAAAGTCAACAATATTTGAAGGTTTGATGCTTTTCCCTGTTTAATACCATTAAAACTTAAGTATTTTGGAGGTTGGACTGTTGGACAGGGCAGAATAGGAACCTTAAAATGCCACATTCAGCCTCAAAAAATTTGAACTGTATGGGCAAATTTATAAGTTTAGAAAACACTGGGAATATTAATCAAAAAATTGCCCAGAGATCCACAACGTTGATATAATCACAAAGAAATTCGTGTGAATACATCCATCAGGGCCCCACAGTAATACTAGGGATCTACAAACTTAGAATAAAGTCATAAATTAGCACCTAACATGTATGTGACAAATATCCCTGATCTCATATTTCCTCAAATTTGGGTCTACTTTTTAATCCAGATCCAAGTAATCGCGAGCAAAAACTGCAGATTGGGCTTGTTGCTCAGGCTTTTCCTTCATTGTTTTCACCAATCCACCAGATCTCTCATCAGATTTCACACCAGAGAAAAGGTGATTAACTGCATCAAAACAGGACTGACAGATACTGAAATCTGGGTAAACAGCACTCAAACAGTAACCCTGTAACCAAAACAAAGAGCGGCTTCATTTGCAATCATTAGTCGACTCCGGGCTGGCTGCACTGTTGGAGGGTAAACAAGTTCCAAATATTAACCCATCAATACAGCAATGAAACCGAATACATCAACCAAACCTCGGCCTGAAAGCACAGAGAGAATTTTTAATCTTTTGCCAGCTGAGTCAAAGAACTGAGGGACGAGGAGATCAGAGCGTTGCACAACCGGAAGTTTTAGTGAACTCAGACACATAAAAAAAAAAAAAGATATGCTCACCTGATGTGTCCCAGAGGCTGAGCTCAACACGCTGGTCCTCAAGCTCCAGGCAGGCCGTGTAGTTCTCAAACACAGTAGGGACGTAGGTCTACAAATGACAATTAAAGAGCAGACTTAGGACGCTGTGAAGGACTTGGTACATCTGACCAACATCAAAAAACATAAAACACAATTACTGAAACGGGAAATCACAAATTAACATTAACTTGCCAGATCATTAGGTACACCAGTGAAAACAAATGCAGTCTAATGTAAAGGTCCTGCTCTTTGACAACCCTGTTTTAGTCAGTGGGCTCATTGTTTAAATCAATCCACTTTAACATCACCACGAACTACATCCACCTGATCATACAGATGCATTTCTACCTTTCTGATCCCGTTTCAACATAAATTTAACATTTTAACAGTCACCAAGATAGGATTTAGGATGCACCTGTTTTCACTACTGTACCTAAAAAAAAAAGTGAGTGTCTTGTGAGTGTCTTGTGAATTTATCTATAATCAGTCTTTTGATTTAACTAAATCAAGTGTTAAGTTTTGTTTTTTAGTTTTAAAGCGTGACTACACATGTCCTATCCAGTACATCTGTAAATACAAATCTAAGCGACACTGACACTAATGCCTAAAGTATGGATATGTATATTAGCCACTTATAGATTTTTATTCCTCCTCAGGGATGTAATAAATTATACAAAGACGACCTGTAAATTAGTAATGTTTTTTTTTTTCCTCTCTAAAATGAGACCTCTTACCTCAGGGTAGCAGTCCTTCACCAGGACTTGTAACATCGCTGTTTTACCGCATTGGACGTCTCCAACCAGCACCAGTTTACACCTCGCTACAAAGGGCTGCGTGAGTCTCCTCTCCTTCATTGTGCACGTCGATAAAAACGGACAGAGCTTCGGAAGACGCAGGAGGGGAAATAAAGCAGGTGAAGTTTGGTAAATCCTCCCGGTGAGCGGCTCCTTGAGGTCTGGTAGAGGTAGAGGAGGAGCAGCAGCAGCAGAGGCAGTCAGTCAGTGGAGAGAGGAGTCACTGCGGAACTTTATATTGTGGCGCCAACCAATGAGCGCGGCGCAGTGCGCGAGCCGCAGGAGCAGGCCCGTGCACGCGAGCCCATCATATCAATAACAGGGATGGAGGTGGTACCACTCAGATACAGTCAATGCTCAGATACTGATAGCATTAAAGACCTGCACTGAACAAAGGGAAAAGTATGTGAACACATTATATAGAAAAAAAAAAAGTATTAAAAGGGGATAATTAAGTTCCCTTTAAGTTAACACTAAGAATCTAATGTCAGTGTTAGTGCATGTGTTTAAGGGGATTTTTGCCACCTCGTGTCCTCTTCATGGAAACCTTTATGTGTCTGTGGCTACATGCCTGAATCTAATTTGGTTCGCAGCTGCAGCAGAACCAGTCACAGAGGCATATTTCAAAAAACCTGGCAGGAAAATGTGATTCATGTAAATGTTATCAGCATGCCCCTTCGTTTTCTGTTTCAGTTTGTGTATGTGCTGTTTGTGCAAGCAGAAGCCATGACGCATCACCTGATGGGATATCTGACCCATGTCAACAGTAAAACGGGCTGTGTGTGTTTGTCTACAAGGGGATTTTCACCCTCGGGGCTTCCTAGTATCTCAGGACAGAGGTCGTTTGGTCAAATGAGGGAATTAGTGAAAATGACAAGTTTCCTGAATAGGTTCAAGTGATGATGCATTCGGTTATTTCTTCTTATGAATGACTGTTTGTGTACATGTGTTTGTAGCACGTGGTTTGTCGCACACAGGGCAGAGCGATGTCTGCCAAATCCGACCAGATGACAGATGGCTTCATCAGTCTGAAGTATAACAGAGAATTTAAGTGTCAGCCATGTGGAGTGGAAGTGGAGCATGGTGAACTGCGCAGCACATAAATAGAAAAACTGCTCATCTGTCACAGAGGGATTTTTATGTCAGTGTGAAAAACTGAATGGATCTGAACTGGCTGCCTGGTACAAAAACAAACAAACAAAAAAAAAAAACGGGGTAAACGTGACCCTCTCTTCATAAATAATAATACAACTTTAACTAAAAAGATGCTCCATACTTTTAGCATTCTCATGATATTATTAAGCAAGACACACATTTTACACGTCCGTGTGTTTCAAACGTCTGCATTTGCAGGGTTTTGGAAATTCCACAGGTTCATGAGTTCAGTTCCTCAGCTGAAGATTTCCCACAGAGAAACTACGGGCAGACCATCAGTCAAAGTTGCATCTCCAGTTTTCGTGAAATCCATTACCCTTCATTGTGGTTTAAAATTTATTTTAAAACCTTCTGTGTTTAACTTTTATTTATTTGGCACTAAAAGAAGACAGAGTAATATATCTGATTTCAAAAATAATGTTTAAATCAGGCAAAACAACAGTGATCCCTGAAATATTAATAACTTCACCGCTACATATACGGGAAGCTTTTTCTAATTATATTGGTTTGTTGTTTTGGAGCAGAGATCTTCAGATGAAAACCCACCCTGTTCAAACATTAGTCACTGTTTACATAGAGTTGACAGGGGAAATCCATGCCACTGCTCTTTTACTATGGAGCTAGAGCTGAAACACGTTTAACTTAAATTAGCCTAGTATAACACTGGAAGCAAGGGGGGAAAGCTAACCAGGCTTTAGGCAAAGCAACAGCGAGCTCTAAAGCTCAGTAGTTAACACAGGGTGCACAACAACAGGAATGTAACATCAACAAAATCTGGTCTAATTGTGAGTCATGTGCTGGTTATAGTTATGTGTTATTGTCAACGTGAGGTTGCTGGACTAGACAGCAAAGCATGAACCCTGACCCATGGAAGAAGAATAAGTAAAAATGTGCCCATTCTCAAAAAAAAAAAAAATACTTTGTTATTGCTCCACATGGTTATCTAAGAGCCACAAATTATGTCACCAGAGACATTTTACGTGCGAGATGACCCCCTTACAAAGATCCTCAACAGAAATCAATGTGGAAATGCCGTAACGCGTGGTGGTTACACACATCCCAGTGCAGGACACGTCTCCACACTCCGGATTAAATAAAGATGGTGTTGTGAAACTTTCCACATGTGTTGTAGAAGTTTAACCCGTTGAAATAAATGATTTTCTAACATTGTTTTAGGTCAAAAATCACCAACGTCATGAAGCTGTTTTCCTCAGATTTTACTGGTGATATATACGCTGTACATCCATATGCCTTTGTTTTAGCTACATTTTTAGACAAACCATAACGTGGATAACTGAGAATCTTTATGGACTATTGCACTTTGGGACAAGCAGCTTTTGGCTCCTGCACACATATAAAAGGACATCAAGGAAACGTATAGTATACATGCACTTTGTGTCCAAGTGGATCCTTCCTCGTTCATTTAACCATAAACCTGCTCAGGCAGAATCTGGTAGGTAGAAAAGTAAAATCTGTTCACAGACAAAGGAGAGGTATCAGCCTTCTCAAAGTGAGGTATCAAAATTAAATAAACAAAAATACTCAACAATTGTTTTAAGGATATCATCAAACTCATGAACTTTTTCAATAATATATGTTTAGTTGATGTATTTTGGTCCACATTTGTACACGGTTGGCATCACTTCACACTGTTTATAGAAGTTTTCTCCTGCCTTATGTGTCAGCAGGGTTTCACTAATGTAAGGTGGCAATGCCTGGAGATACTCGCTCACTTTGGTCATCTGAAGATGCGCTGACTTTTACATAATCCCCAGACGTTAACTTCTCATGTACAGTAGACATGATGACCTGTGTCCTGCTCTACATGCTCCACGGGCACCTGACAGTGGTCTGACCCAGATTTATCACACATCCTCCTGACAGTTACATTTTCACCCGTTACCCAACTCGCCCCACTGACATTTAACGCTGAATGTGCCTGGGAAAGTTTGTAAATCTCATTTGTTATAGTAGTTTGTCTCTACATTCATTACGACTGGAGGGCTCAAATATAACAAATCAGAGATGGACAGGAATTCTGTCGACTGTGTGTAATGTGGATTAAATCGCTTCACAGTAGTGGAGACGTTGGCAGAGGGACAGACGGACAGAGGGCATTAATCCCAAATCTGATTCAAGATTTCGATTCAATAAATAATAAATCCATCACATCCAAACTGCCTTGCAGTGAAAGTATTTGCATAATTCAAGTAAGATGAGGTGGAGGGCTCTTGCATTATGTAAATCAGGATATGATTATAGAACATTACCATAAACACAAGTGCAATCAGGAAGTGGAAATGTATTGGCAACGCTTGTCTATTAACTGCTCTTGAATGTGGCACAGTTCACTGACGCCGCAAATGAGAAGCTGGTTCATTACCACCAATCTAGGGAGCAGGTATTTCACATACGGCACCGTATTATGCTAACAGCTGCATAATTGCAACGGTGGAGGGAAGTCCTCACTCTCAGCATCTGTCGGTCTGCAGGGGAAAAAGCTAAATTGGGTACATATGAAGGTATTTTGATTTTCCAACCGGGCATGGAAATTGACAAGATTATTTCTCCTCTAAAAGCCTCCTGCGTACATTTCAAAAGCTGCAAGCTGAGGTACCCTTCAGTGAGATGACTTTTGATTTAATGCATCAGATAGCAGTGGTTAAAAAGGGCTTGTGTGCAAAATGTATTTCTTATTTCAAAAGGGATGTAACAAACAGAGACAAAATGAGACAGAATGAATACAATTACAGAGCTAGACATATTTAATATGAAACTGTGCAAAGGGAGAAGTGTTTTTTTTTTTTTTTTATATATTTCAAGTACAATAACTGACAAGGGCTCTTACCAGTGCACAGCTCTCAACCTTCGCTGTGAACAGCACCACTTCAGTCAGACGGTGTTTGAGATTCTCCACCTGAAAACACATCAGTAAAGCCACAACATTATTAAGCAATCAGCGTCGTTGCCACTAAATTGCATCCGCCATCCAAACTAGTGAGTAGGACAAAACGGGACGCCACCCCTGCCCCTTTTTCCTTTTGAAAGCTTCGGTGCCCTTTTCAAATGCCAAATCGGAGGTTGGCCTTGTGCACAACTGAATCTGACTGAAGAGGAAATGGCATAAATAAGACTGATTTACAAAAATAAACACTGCGTGCACTTTATGTGGATCATCTGGATCTGATAGGCAGGGTCTTCTCTTGCCCTGCTTCATGAAGAGTCTTGTTTTACTTACTGGTTGTTTTCTGGTCTTACTGTAGCAACAAGAAATGAATGAAGTAGTAAAGAATGTTTCAATTGCAAATGTTGCCACAAACCCATACTGCCATCTAAAGGTGTAGAGCATATAGCGCAGCCCTAAAGTGAAGCAACAGAGAGAAGTAATAGATTTGCTGGGGGCATACGCATAATATCATTATTTTTTTCCATAGCTTCTAATGAAGACAACACTCACTTCTTTTTAAGTGATTGGCCACCACAAGAGCAGTATGGTAACTTTGGGTTGTTTTCTTTTTCTACAGAACAATGAACTGAAATATTAATTTAGCATAAGTAAGGTGTAAGGTGTTTAAGTTTTTACATTTTTACATTGCACTCATATTTATTTAATTTTTGCTCGTATTATTTGTTTAATGTTTAAATAAATTGCTGCACAATCTAACGACTACACGTCCCATGATCCTCTCTTCGTATATTTTTGTTTCATCATCATAAGAAAAAAAAATTCTTCTTTTTTCTCATATTTTGCACTATACTATTATTTATTTCATTTTTATTTGTTGTATTTGATTACGTTATGAATGAATCGCTGCATCGCTGCACAATCTAAGGACTACATATCCCATGATCCTCTCTTCCGTTCAGTTCCGCTCTTTCAACCGCTTCAGGACAAACATTATAAGGATGGGTAAAGCTTCGAGAAAAATAGCCTCGCAATCTATTATTACTAAAATATAGAGCGCCATCGTCATTCAGATTAAGTAGCAATTTAGCATTTTATTTCCGTTTTGGTTGATGTGAAAGAAACACGCCAATCAGAAAATAAAAAATATATTCTTTTATCAACGCATTTCCTGGTTGCGGTGACGTCGTTGTCCTAACCTTGCCTCATTGGTTCTGTCCGTCGCTTAAGCGTTTTCCCGCGCTGCGTAACAACACACAGAAGTGTCAGCCTGTAGATGTAGCAAGCTAGTGTGTTGGTCACATTTTAACGTTACTTTACATCGATACTGCAGCTATAACTACACTATAATGCCGTCCTCAGACTATGACCAAGCTTCTCTGCCGGATTTATTACCGCTGTATTACAAACGGCTGTTCCCCTTCTCACAGTATTATCGCTGGCTAAACTATGGAGGAGGTGAGTACACTGTCCAAACTGATGTTAGCGAGCTGGTTGCCTGTACTAGTTATCTGTTAACTTGCTGCGTGTATTGATGATTCTGTGAGATCTCTCTACAGCCAGTAGTAGAAATCAACGGCATTTACTAAATTACTGATGTACAGCTATGAGGTAACTGTACGCCACCTTTCAAATGAAAATGTTTACTTGAAATCTGTACCATTTTCAAGATTGAGTTGTACATGGACAAACGTGTGTCTTTTCCTGGCATTATATTAAAATGTTAATTGTGCACTGATAAATCTGGAATAACAATCCAAATCAGGGCTAAACAAGTGCTTTTATTTTGAAAGTGTGCTGATACAGTACCAGTCTGCTTTTGGAGGTCAGACTAAAACCTTTCCTATTGTTAATTTCAGATTCCATGTGTGCATTATTCAGAGAAGCTACAAATACGTGAAAGTTGACGCTGATGAGCTTTAATGTTTTTTGCTCTTGCTAAATTCCTGCCCCAGCTTTATTTTTATTTCAGACGAGTACATATTAGATGAAAATTTGCCACACACAGATTTCTTTGACACCAGAATCAAAAAACCAAGAACGCTCTCAAGGACTGATCTGTTACATTTTCTTGTGAAACCTCAGTGCAGAAGAACTACTTCCAGAATCGGGAGTTCTCCTTCACACTCAAAGATGACATCTATGTCCGCTACCAGTCGTTCAACACGCAGAATGAGCTGGAGAAGGAGATGCAGAAGATGAACCCGTACAAGATTGATATCGGAGCAGTGTACAGTCACAGGGTAAGACTTTGCGCTCACGCCACGTGTCTCGCAGGATTTGTGCATCACTTGGAGACACACTGAGGAACTTTGTCACTGTTTGTCGCCTGCAGCCGAATCAGCACAACACCGTGAAGTCGGGGACATTCCAGGCTCTGGAGAAGGAGCTGGTGTTTGATATTGATATGACAGATTATGATGATGTCCGAAGCTGCTGCAGGTAAATGAATTATGTTATTCATTTATGGGCAGTAACAAATAACTGTATTTCATACTGGTTTGTTACACTGAATAGTGTATAACAACGATACATAACCTTAATTTTAGTGCTGCAGACATTTGCTCCAAGTGCTGGACCCTGATGACCATCGCTATTCGTATCCTGGATAGAGCTCTCCGAGGTTTGACTTTCACTGATTTCGTTTCAGGCGTGTGCTTGTGTTGATATTTGACTATACTAGTCATTTAACATGCTCATAATGTTTTCAGACGACTTCGGTTTCCACCACCTGCTGTGGGTTTATTCTGGCAGAAGAGGAGTGCATTGCTGGGTGTGTGATGAAGCAGCCAGGAAGCTCTCTGTAGCCGCACGCTCTGCTGTGGCCGAATATCTCAGCCTCGTCAAGGTAACAGCATTTTAACTTTTAATAGATATTTATAATGGGTCAAAGCTGTCACAGGTAAGATGACAAGGTTTGATGCTCCAACATCCTTTGCAATTTCTCCTATTTACAATATTGTTTGTACTATGTTTAATGTGCTAGTTATGCAGAGAGACATTTATTAACAATTTCTTCTTCAGAAACCGCCATTACTTCAATTAACAGGTGAATATAACCCAGGTTAAGTCCTGTTAGTGCTCACATCTGATGGTAAATGCTAATCATTATTTCAAGTGGTCTCTCAAGGAAAGAAGAGTAATTAAGGCAGCAAACGGACTCAGTGTACAGTAATATCTATCTAAGGTTGTTCAGTTAAGTTATTGTTTATGCTTGGTCATGTCAGGCTACTGCATCAAACTAGGATGCCTTTTGTAAAAAATAACTTTTAAATAGTACCTACCAAAGTGTTCCACAAAGAGTCACAGATGAGAACACACAATAAATGTAAATTTAAAGAAAACTAAAAAAAAAGTTAAACTAATTAAGCAACTAATCATTTATCTAAATTAGGCCAGCGTTTCAAAGTACATCTTGATCTTTAGGATATGAGATGTGAGGTTCTGATTGCTGCTGTTTCACAGGGCGGTGAAGAGACGGTGAAGAAAGTGGTGCTGACGGATCCAATTCACCCTTTTATCAAGTACGTGTGGGGTTATTCTGGCAATTGTCTCTAATTACGCTGCATGTCAAAGAGTTTGTTGCCTCTGTGGCTTCAGCTGTTTAAGAGTCTGCACTTGTAATCTTGACAGAGAGTCTTTGGCGGTGGTGGAGCATTACTTTCCCCAATACGCGCTTCAGGAACAGGAGATACTGGGTCGCAAGGACACCACAGAAAAGGTCCTGGCACTGACGCCTGAAGATATCCTTTTCACATCATTTTGCATAATTTACTTATCTTTTTTTTTTTTTTTTCTTTAAAGAATGTATCAGTTTAATATGGTTTTGTTTTAAAAATGGACACAAAATGACTTGACCTCCATTACATGTAAGAAAGGAACTGCACATGGAGTTCCAAAATGAGAAGAAACCTGACAAGCGTTGGGATCTGGTCTTGGGCCATGCTACCAAGAAACAGGTGAGTCATTCTGCTCACGTGGTGTAACCTTAAAATATTTTTATTTACGTTATTTATTTAGTTATTTTTTTACATTGTTCCACTAGAAGGTTTATTTTTGTAATGTTCCTTCTTGCAGAAGGCTGGCAAAAAGGGCCAGCACTTTGAAAAAGAAATCATGCTGCAGTATTGTTACCCAAGGCTTGATGTGAATGTCAGTAAAGGTGTGAACCATTTGCTAAAGAGCCCGTTCAGTGTCCATCCCAAAACAGGTGAGCGAACTTCAAACATGGATTTATCGGACATTGTCTTTGCTGAGTGTAAATTTTGTGTTTTTATTTATTTAATTTGCATTCAATGATGGCAAACAAGTTACACCGAGTGTTCACCCTGTTCAGACTTGGCATTAACATGCAGCCTTTGTAATTCAATCACAAGTAGTCAGCTGTTCAAACCTAGCATTGAAATGGGTCTGGGGTCACCACTCCAGGTCTGATCGCAGTTTCACGGCCTGTGTTCAAATAAACACTAACATCATTTGGGGTGCAGCAGAATATTGTGACAGTGTCTGTCTCTAATGGATCTCTACCTACCGCTGCATCTGAACTATGCACAGCGCTGACATCAAGATATGATACAAATTATGGAACATTGTAAAGTCTCTCTCACTCTCTCACTGAAAGCCCACACCTTAAGTTATTGTTTAGATTACTTATTTTTCTCTGCGCTGACGTCACGCAGAGTCGTGTTACTGCTGCCCCGTTTAATTGCAGCAATTAAAAGAAAATCCACAAGAAGCTCAGAACTCAGCAGAAATCACAAACATCTTAAAAAGATACTCAGAATATCTACCCATGACTGTTTTCTCAATGAAACCTTGTAACGGAAACTATTTAAAAGCTTTGATGGTGAGCTAAGTGCCTTTGATTTTTTTCATCTTGTTCACTGGTGAGCCGGTAGATCTAATAATATTTAAGTGAACGCTGACAGAATCCTACGTTGATTTCTCTCTGTCTAGGGCGCATTTCTGTTCCTATTGACCTCAAAGAACTGGATACCTTTGATCCTTTTGCTGTGCCAACAATCAGGTAAGCAATAATTCTTCTTTTGTTCTGATATGAGCAGTACGTGTCTGTTTAGAGCTGATGTTGGACCTATTTTCTTTGTTTTTAGTCTGATCTGTGAGGAGCTGGACCGGCCCAGGCCAGGCGAAGAGGAAGAGAAGACCGAGGACGCCAAGGAAAATGAGAAGGATGCAGCAGAGAGGCGGAAGATTAGAGGTCTGAGAAAATCTTTAAAGAAAGGCACTTTTGCCAATTTATCAATAAAACAATATGCAGACAAAACACGTATGATGATTCAAAACAAAGTCAATACCAGCTTTATCTTTGTTGTTGGCTATTAAAAAGTCAACGACGCATCAAATGTGGGTTTGCGATTGTGCTATGTTAAGCTAGAACTACTCTTTCCAAACATGTCATCTGAGAAGTTCAGTTGCCTCTGTAAAACTGTAATCTGTTGATTGGTTTATACTCTTGCAAGGGATCTACACTGAATCTCTGCTGGTGCACTGATGTGTCAACATTGTTCTGTCATTACACCACAGGTTATCAGCTTTGAGTTCTCTGTGTACTGGAATAGTGTTAATAAACATTAAACAACACTGACGGTCACAGTGATGCCATGCACAAATATAAAAGACATCAGCAGATGCTGTGTAGGAATTTTCTGAAAGAGGAAATGCATTTTTACCAATCACAGCTGTTGGGGTCCTCGTTACTGCAACATGTAGTTACATTTCAGGGGAGGCACATGTCAGGCTGCTGCTTAAGTCTAATGCATGTAAATCTACATCAGAAACCTCTGGAGAGTATTATTTTCTTTACTTAAGTTAACTTCTAAATACTCGACTCCAGAAATTCAGCTTTTAGCTGTTGAATAAAAAATGTAAATATTGATCAAATGTATGTTCAGTGCTTCTGAATGTCTAAGCTCACATGTTTAAATTTATTTTTTACAGATTACAAAAGAACCAGCCTGGGGAAGTACGTGAAACACTTTGATCATTTTCTAGATGTAATGGCTTCCTCATGGAAAGGAGACCTTCTCAGAAAAAGTGGTACGGTTTTAGTTTTGATATATTAAATGTAGATGGAGCAATTTCTGAGTTTTTCATATTTTTAAGCAGTTTGCTTTATTTCCTTTTCCTCCTTTAGATCTCCAGAAGGAATTCTGAATTGGATCAACATCCAGAAAATTTCTGAAGGAGCACTGTTTATATGCCTCTGTTAATTAATGTGGCTGGTGATGCAATAGAAATGGAGTTAATTTTGTGTAATGGTGTCGTTATTCTGGTGAACAGTAATTTCATCCATATCTGTTTTATTATGCTCCGACAAGACTCAGTACTTACACACTCATAAACAGCTAAATCATTTCTTTCTTACTTTTCTTGGTAAAATATCTTTTTTATATTGTATGTCTACCTGTTCCCTACATGTTGTTGTGCAGGCATTTGTGAAAATAAATTTGGTATTTCTGCTCTTGTGAATCCCTCAATTTATTATTTCTAATTTATTTATTTTTTAAATGTAGGTTATGGGCATTGACTGTATATACTGGTTATGGGTCCTGGCTGTAGTAGCGCTTCCCAAACAGTTTCCAGTATATTGTAGAATGGGCTTCAAATTGACTACAACAGATGTAACATATTTTAATGCATTTTTAGTCTGTTTTTTTGTTTTTGTTTTTGTTTTTTACGCAATGAGTGCTGTTAGTACATTCTGCATTTTATGATCTTAATAATTTGTATAGGGTACTTTTACTTGCTGTATTTTATGTTGTATTTCTGCTTTGATTCATATAAACACAAATGGATTAGCCTACTCCATCACACTCCTTCCTACCTTGACATTTAATCAACATATTGTGGGACAACACGAGCACTGAGCACTAGCACAAGAATTATGTTCACTACCAAATCTTAAAAAAAAAAAAAAAAGGTTTGCCAACTAGATTCAACACTAAATAAATGTGAAAATGTTGCTTTGTCTACATAAGAATAGCATTAAAACCACCAGGAAATTGGTCATTCTGGTTAACAATTTTAAGTTGAAGTAGCAATATTGTGTAAAAAACTAAAACAGTCCCGCATTAAAAATGTGGCTTAGCAAAACTACAGACACATTGAGTAAACATGTGAAAGACGCACCTGAGAATGACATTGTATTATTTCAAATGGACTAATGTGGTTTTGGTGACGTCCACATCACATTTAAAAGGCATATGTTTTACTGGAAGCACATTTCACTGATGTTAAAGCTCTAAATCACATTAATTTCACGACATTTAAAGGCTACCGTATACTTTAATACTGGTTTAGCTAGGCTAGTTAGCTTTTAGCAAAAATAGTCTTACACTTTTTTCATCAATACAATTTAAGATGTATACACTGAATTATGTAGTTTAACAAGTATGTTTATACACACATGTAATGGAATAAAAAGTTGCTAACTTTTAAATGTAATGTAGCTTGGCTTTTAAGATAAGATAATCCTTTAAAATACCACAGTAGGGGATATTTTTCCATTTTTATGTTAACATAAAATGTTATGGGAGTAATATTTATTCTGGCCAGATTTTATTTACACAAAGACAACGGCCATTACTCAGTTTTGACTGAATATTAAATTACTAAAATTCGGCCTGTGTCTTTAAATAACCCGGAAGTAGAAAGCGCCACTCTAACGGATATTACTGAGAAACTGAGGTCAGAAGTTCTCTTTTACAGCCATCTTGGATATAGCGTCCCGAGTCGGTGAGTGTCTCTGTTGATAATCCAACATCATCCAGCCGTTTTTCATATACTCTCGTCAGAACCGAAGGTTTAATCTCATTAATTAAAGAGTGGTCGTCATGCCGGTACCTCTATTATTTCTGTTCGAGTTCTCTGATTAGCGATCTATGTGTCGTTGTGTCACTGACTACCGGCTCAAAATGGGGGAACATGATGTCTACCAGTTTGCTAGTAGACTGTAAGGGCCGCAGTCAAGTGTGTGACGAGAAAAGTGAGGTGGATTTTTGTGACAATTAGCTGGTCACTTTAAAGGAGATCGAATTAGATGAAAACATTATGTTGGACATGGGTGTTAGCCGTTAGCTCCCCACTGTTGTGGCTGACGGAACCCGCTGGCTAACCCAAGCTAACTAGCTAAATGTTGCTTCAACACTGCTAAAGCATGGGCTCTGTCACTTGTTCAACCCCCTACACCAACTGAAAGTCGGTGTACTAACATCAGTGATCAGTTCTCATATCAGTTATCCTACATTAAGTTACCCTTTCTTGCCATCACCATTGTACTTGTGCTCACAATCTCTCTTCTTTATCTCCCTCACCAGCAACCATGCCTGGTGAAGCCACAGAAACGGTCCCTGTCACCGAGCAGGAGATGCAGCAGCCTCAAGTAGAGACTGGTTCGTATATTTTGTCTTCTGAAAAACTTGCATGCAACACTGCACATTAGATAATGGGTCCTGGATCTCTGTGAGCTTGTGAATTTGACTTCAAATCTGTGAAGTAATTAGTTGTGCAGATGAGTGATTTGATGATTGTCAGTTCAGGGTGTTGACTCAGCTGGCAGCACACTGACTAAATGCAACAGGTGACTGTCACCTTTGACTGTTATGGCAGTCGTGATGTTGCTTGGATTAGTAAAGAGTAATCCAGGACCCCTTTTTCATTTAAACAAACTCACAATGGTGTGTGTTGACTTGCACTGACAACTGGATTTAACACACAATGCATGGGGTTTGAGTGTGGTTTTCTGTGTGCACTGTAATGCCTTGAAAACCCACTATGTAGCTTGGAAGTAACACTGTTGGTAGTGGCACAGATTATGTCTTCTATGTATGTTTGTGTGGCTTTAATATTGGGCTGTAGCAATATTGTGTAAATCATAAGTGTCGCTGATAAGTGCACACATTACATACCGTTAGGGAAATAATGTCTTTTAATACAATAGTCGACAGTTGGTTTGTTTAAAGTACTTTATTTTTTTTTGACTAGCACCAAAGACATTTAAACAGTGTATTATGGCGGACTGCTGTCCTTACTTTCAGTGCCTTATCAGGGTGTGGGAATCTTAATTGTCTTTCTAAATAATGAATCCTGCTGGAGTAAGAATTTAACATTATTTTCCAGTTTTTGTTTTCCCTTTTGACTTGGAGGTGTTTGCTCAGGGCTGTGTACTGTCTGCTTCTCTCTCCTGATCAGATATCTAACATAATTTACTAGTAGTTAGTGGTAATCCTCTAGAAGTGTATAAATACCCAAATAATACACAACTGTTGGTCTCATGCAACTACAGTGCAGTTGTATTGCAGAGGTCTCAGTTTGTGTTTAGTTTGTAAAAAAACTTAAATTTACTCTAATGTTTTACATATTGCTGCAGTTAGAACACTGACGCTAAGCTCATTACTCTTTCACATATCTTTTAGACAACCACTAAATTTCCCCTTCAAAATGTGTTAACCATAAATATATGGTTCTGTTAACTTTCTTGCTCTCATGACATCTGAAATAGTTTGACATTAATTTTATGATGGAAGACATAATTGCTAGCTGACAGGGGTTTACAACAGTTTAACTGTCTTTGGCAGTGAAATATACTAGCGTATATGCAATTTACTTAGTTAAACTGCAGCTTTTTGAATGCTTGCCAATCAAGGACAATATGAGATTTGCATTTTACTTTATGTTTAGCCACATGGTTGGACAATGGTAAACAAATCATTACTAGCAGTTTTGGCTTTGTGTGTTTATTTGGGTTTTATAACACATTGTCCTCAAGGTGGGGAACCAAAGAGAGAAGTTCTTGGCATTAGTATCTTATCTTACTTTTCATCCATAAGTAATTGACAAATTTTAAGGGACAAGTATGTTCTGTGGGCCTTTTTAAGAAACAAGAGTTGGGTCATTATTACAGAGCTCTGTGCTAGTGTTATGTTTAATGCAGCTTTATTAATGCTGACTGTAATGTTCTCATCTTGGAATAAAAGGCCTTGAATTAGTTTTTAGTCAGGACAGTCTTCTATCAATATTTTCAAGGGTAATCCTTGACATTGTATGCATGTGCTGGTATTTTGGACTTGAAGTGGTCTCCCCTCTGTCACACTATGAAACTGCATGGAGTTTTGGACACAGGCACTCCCCCTCCCCTGGGTGTGTGCCCGCCCCACCCTCAAAGTCACAAACCCATCAGTTTCTGTTCACGTGTGGGGCACATTTTTATTTCATCATGTGCTTTCATGAGGCTCCCATTACAGCCATTACTCTTCCTTCATCAGCTGCAGCAGCGGTATTGAGTTGTTCTCCTCCCGCGACAGCTGTTCCTACAGTGAGCAAGACAACCCCACTGGAGAATCCTCCAGAAACCTCTAATACTCAAGAGATGGGCTCCGCAGAAGGAGCTAGCAGTGATCAACCAAATGGTGTAACTGCAACTCAAGCAATGGCTGAGCAAACAGAAGAGAGTGTGTTGAAGGCAACACCTGCCTCCCAGCAAGAGGTGACTGCTGATGAAGCTCCCATTGCTTCTGCTGAGCTTCACAATCTTGAAGAAGCCACCAAAGAAGAGAAATGTCCATCTGTTGCTGAAGAATCAACCAGCCAAGAGGTCAAGCAGATTTCTGCTGAAGAAAATGCCTGTGGTGAAGAGCCAGCAGTAGAAAAAAACCTTGGAGAACCAACACCCTCTCCGTCTGAAGATGTTGGTACAAAGGATGAAGTTGGGAAGACAAGTGATGCACCGACGTCTGTGGTGGATGGGTTAAAGAGTCTTTGCCTGGACGAAGCGCAAGATAAAGTCTTTTCTGGTGATGGGAATGTCGACATGGCAACTCAGAATGAAAATCCCGACAAGAAAGACCCTGTTATAATTCTCTCCAAGGCCACTCAGTCAAAGGGGACTGCTAAATGTGAGGCCCCACCCATTTCCAGCCGCCACCTGTCAGGTTGGTTTATCTTCTGTGAAAACAAAAGTGCCTACCCCTCCCCACATTTTGTTCATATCTGTGGAATAAATCAGGTTTTCCAAACAGTGCTCATCCTATTTGTTATGAGGGATGACTTGAGAGTGCTGCATCCAAGTATTTTTGTCACTATGAATTATGACGTTCGAAACGAATTCGTCCCTAAAGTTTTGCTGTAAACATCACTTAGAGTGGTTATGCTCTTTATATTACTTACTGGCTTACTGTAGATAAACCTTGGTCTTTTTTTCTTTTTACGCAGTTTCCAAGTTAGTTTATTTTTCCTGATGACAATTTTTTGTGCTAAATCTATGGTGTTTGTGTAGTGTATTGTTCAGTGCATTGTAGGTATGGTTTTACTTTTTGACCTGCATCCTGACTAAATATAGAATGAGGTTTTCTGTGTGGAAGTAGGAAAAGTATGTTCTATGCATTTTGAGTGGAAGTTTGCATCAAACTCTTAAAACTAGGGATGTGTGCTCTTTTCCTAACCGTAAGCAAGGAGATTGCGTTTTGGTTTGTCAGCATTTAACCTGCATGAGTAAGACGTCAATTGTCAGGTGAAAAGTTTTTAAAGAATCTTTTTCTATTCAGCTACACCTCCTGCCCCAGCTTCTTCCCAGCATCCTCAGGCAGCTTCAGGCCCTGCTAAGCCCAAAGGCAAAGATGCCAAGAGTGCACAGGGTTCTTCTGCCCCAAAGGCTGTCCCTGGCAGAAGGAAACGCTCCTCTATGTCTGCCTCTTCTGCCTCTCCAACCTCACCAAAATCTACTCCCTCTTCTACCCCGCTGTCACCTGTGCTTTCTCCCCTGGCTTCCTCACCTGGCAGCTCTTCTGCTAATCAGGCTAATCGTACCACCCCAAAAGTAGTTAAAGCTGGCAAACAAGGAAAAGCCAAAAAAGGAGAGGCATTTGTCCCTGCTCCTGTACAAGTGGAGTCCAAAGTCACTGAATCAAAACCACCAGCTACTTCAAAGCCTGTTGCAGCCCCAGCTGCTTTTAAAGTTACCTCAAAACCTGCTGTTGCGGCACCAGTTTCCTTTTCAGATACTATAGCTTGTAGCCCTCCCAAATCTGTTGAAGTTAGAGCAGCATCTTCAAAAGCTTCTCCTATCATTGCAGCTGCTGATGATGAGCTCCCTCCACTTATCCCACCTGAGAAGCATATTACAATACCTGTATCCGTACCCCCTTTTGAGAAAGACACCACAAAGCTTGGTACATCACCTTCTAAATCTAATCCTGATAGTACTAGGGCATCATCCAAACCCAAGACCGATAAGTCTGTTCCTGTTGAGGTTTCCAAAGCAGCCGCACCAATGAAATCTGCTTCTGTAGAAGCTCCTAAAGCTGCTAAACCAACCCAGGCCAAAGCCGTCCCTGCTGAGGCTGCCAAGCCCGAGCCTAAGGCCAAAGCCGTCCCTGCTGAGGCTGCCAAGCCCGAGCCTAAGGCCAAAGCCGTCCCTGCTGAGGCTGCCAAGCCCGAGCCTAAGGCCAAAGCCGTCCCTGCTGAGGCTGCCAAGCCCGAGCCTAAGGCCAAAGCCGTCCCTGCTGAGGCTGCCAAGCCCGAGCCTAAGGCCAAAGCCGTCCCTGCTGAGGCTGCCAAGCCCGAGCCTAAGGCCAAAGCCGCCCCTGCTGAGGCTGCCAAGCCCGAGCCTAAGGCCAAAGCCGCCCCTGCTGAGGCTGCCAAGCCCGAGCCTAAGGCCAAAGCCGCCCCTGCTGAGGCTGCCAAGCCCGAGGCCAAGCCCAAAGCTGCCCCTGTGGAGACTGCCAAGCCCAAAGCACCCCCTGCGGAGGCTGCCAAGCCTGAGGCCAAGGCCAAAGCACCCCCTGCGGAGGCTGCCAAGCCCAAAGCTGCTCCCGTGGAGGCTGCCAAGCCTGAGGCCAAAGCCGCCCCTGTGAAGGCCACCAAGCCCGAGGCTAAAGCCAAAGCCGCCCCCGCGGAGGCTGCCAAGCCCGAGGCCAAGGCCAAAGCCGCCCCCGTTGAGGCTGCCAAGGCCAAAGCCGCCCCCGTTGAGGCTGCCAAGCCCGAGGCTAAGGCCAAAGCCGCCCCCGTTGAGGCGGCTAAGGCCAAAGCCGCCCCCGTTGAGGCTGCCAAGCCCGAGGCGAAGGCCAAAGCCGCCCCCGTTGAGGCTGCCAAGCCCGAGGCTAAGGCCAAAGCCGCCCCCGTTGAGGCTGCCAAGCCCGAGGCTAAGGCCAAAGCCGCCCCCGTTGAGGCTGCCAAGCCCGAGGCTAAGGCCAAAGCCGCCCCCGTTGAGGCTGCCAAGCCCGAGGCGAAGGCCAAAGCCTCCCCCGTTGAGGCTGCCAAGCCCGAGGCGAAGGCCAAAGCCTCCCCCGTTGAGGCTGCCAAGCCCGAGGCGAAGGCCAAAGCCTCCCCCGTTGAGGCTGCCAAGCCCGAGGCGAAGGCCAAAGCCGCCCCCGTTGAGGCTGCCAAGCCCGAGGCGAAGGCCAAAGCCGCCCCCGTTGAGGCTGCCAAGCCCGAGGCTAAGGCCAAAGCCGCTCCCGTTGAGGCTGCCAAGCCAGCCTTAGTGAAGGGTGCCAAGCCAGTTACTGAGGCCAAATTGGTTGAGGTTAATGCAGCTCCTGCTGAGGTTGCTAAGGCTACCAAACCAGATGCCAAGCCTTCATCTGCTTCTGTGAAACCTGCTCCAGTTGAGCCTGCTGCTCCTCGTAAACTCACTTTTGCTGAGGCTGTTGCAAAACCTGCCCCTGTTAAACCTGAAGTAATCGATACAACTCCTTCTGAACCCGTTTCCTCACCTAAACCTGCCCCTACATCTGCTAAAACCCCAGCCAAGGTGGAGCCCGTGATCAAGAACGACAATGGTATTTCTTCCTTTCTCTCTCCTTTTGTGCCATCTGTTTTTCCAACTGTCATTGCCTTCTGCGAATTGCTCAGATCCTCAGATATGCCTCTCTCTTCCTATCTTGTGAGGTCTGCATAAGCTTTTTAGTTGTGTATTGATAAATGCTACCTAGTTGTGGGCATGACTCGTGGTTTTTGGAAGCAATTCTGTTGCATACTGTCAAATTGGACAGTCTATAAATGGTCAGTTTTTTAGTGAGGAGGAGTTGTCTGTTTGGTTATGTGGTTTGGATAGGGAGGATTTATGTTCTCAACATACATACCGTTTTGAAATTCTCATAACTTTCAGGTGTGCACGTGTGTAATTGCTGGCATATAGTGACTAAATTTTGGTGGTACTTATAGGATCCGGCACTGAGTCAGACAGCGATGACTCAGTCCCTGAGCTGGAGGAACAGGACTCTGCCCAGACAACACAGCAAGCTCAGGTGAGGTGTCAGTCTGATTTTGAATATTGTTTTAACCTGCATGCCTTTATAAATAATATATTTTGAGCAGGCAGTGTTGATCTTGACTCTTCAATGATGTTTCACATACTTTCGTTCTTCTGAGCCTACTGAAGCCAGCCTTTTTGTCCTGAGAAGAGATGTGAATCGCAGTCAGCCCTACCTAATCCTTGTTTCTGAATTTAGTTGTTTGCATAAAGTGAAGGATTAATTTACGTTTTACTTCCTGTAGCTTGCAGCTGCTGCTGAGATAGATGAGGAGCCTGTCAGCAAAGCCAAACAGAGCCGCAGTGAAAAGAAGGCACGAAAGGTAAAGATCCCTGCTCACCCTGTCACTGAAACGTAAACTGTGGCTTTCTGTATCTACTGGCCAAATGTTGCCACATTCCTAAATGTTCTTCCTTTTCTTGCAGGCAATGTCAAAGCTTGGTCTCAGGCAGGTAACAGGGGTCACCAGAGTCACCATTCGCAAGTCAAAGAACATCTTGTTTGTTATAACCAAACCAGACGTCTACAAGAGCCCTGCATCAGACACATACATCGTCTTCGGCGAGGCCAAGGTAACCAGCCACCTTGGTGTTTGTCATGTAGAGCGTATGCTTCAGATTCACCTAAGTGACGTTGATGGATAGATGGACCAGTTTCTCATTTTACCTGCTTTCTGTTCCCCAGATTGAGGATCTTTCCCAGCAAGCCCAGCTGGCTGCCGCAGAAAAATTCAAGGTACAGGGAGAAGCCGTATCAAACATCCAGGAAAACACACAGACGCCAACAGTACAGGAGGAGAGCGAAGAAGAAGAGGTAAGACTTCATTAGTGTGATGGACATCAAAATTGGCTAACTTTGTTACATCGTATTGGTTCATAACCAATCTTTGTTTGGATTATTTTAGGTTGATGAGACCGGAGTTGAGGTCAAGGACATTGAACTCGTCATGTCACAAGCCAATGTGTCGCGGGCGAAGGCTGTACGCGCTCTGAAAAACAACAACAACGACATTGTCAATGCTATTATGGTAAGATTTTAAATCCTTTTCCAATTGTAGTGGAATTGTACATATCCTGTGAATGGAGACATTTTAAATGCTGTTCATGCATATGAGAACTCTTCATTGATGATTAATACAGTGACTTTCGTTCTTCTGAGTCTACTGAAGACAACCTTTCTGTCCTGAGAAGAGTTGGTTTTTTTGTTTGTTTTTTAAACTCAGGAAAGCATATATTCAGACATCTGCTAACTTTAGCTGTTTTTGTGCTTTGCAGGAATTGACGATGTAATGGGACCCTGTCAACGAGGAGTTGAAGAAAGGTTGCTGATTTAAGCTCATTTATACAATTTATACCCAAGATGGAAATAAAGTTGTGGCTTGATGAAATGAATTTTTTTTGCTCTTCTTTGGGGAAGAGGTGAGGGGAGGGGTTGCTGTTTTGTTTTCAAGACTGATTATTAACCTGGTCACTGCAGGGATGGACTGATCAAGCAAATATTTTATTATTGTTAGAAAGCCCTCAGATGCTTACCACAACATAGATTTGACCTTGACTTAAGAAGACAGGGCTAACCACTCGGCCACCATCAACGCCTCAGTGTATTTTGTTTTCAGGTTTGTTTTGCAGTGGAAGTATGCCGATCTAAAAATGTATGTGGATGACAAGGCTGCTGGTTCATTCTGTTCAACTCACTGAGCAGAAGTGAGACTAAATGTCTTAATCAGTTTCTGGTCCAAACTTTTAAAAACGATCTGGAGTGAAGTGGGGATCGTAATTTGCATGCTTTGTAAGACTGAAGCAGGAGCATTGTACTGGAAAAAATAATAAAACGACTACACCTGAGAAGTCTGATGATTAATGGGTATGGATGAAGTGATCTTTTGTTTTTTTTGGAATAAAACCTACTTGAAATCACGAGTAGAAATGCTTGACTGGAGGAGACGAGGGATATCCAACAAGCGACTTGGGTATTTTTCAAAAAATATGTTAAAAATAAGTTCATGAGGAATTGAAACAAACACAGTGTAGCTGTCTCAATAGTAGAGAGCATACTAACAAGATACAGTTAGCACATGTTGAAATTTTATCACTCTAAAGTGTAAAAAAAAAAAAAACGTGCAAGGAGCAGATCTGAATATAGTCGGCACTCTATACATCTACTGGTCATTTGAACTTTTTGGGGTATTGTGTCTAGATGTGGAGGCAGACGGTAAGTATTCAGACATATTTGAATTATTCATTTGGATAATGTCAACTGGGCCAAAACAAAAGTAGTCACTGAAGAAAATGGTCATTGGACCCCCTCTAGCTTTTATTGCAGCACATGGCATTGTTTTAATAGCCTTCTGTAATGTCACAAGTTTTATTTCCCTCCAGTGTTGCATTAATTTTTCACCAAGACCACTGTGCAGTCTTCTCCTGCACATCCTAAAGATTCTCAATGGGGTTACGGTCTGGACTCTGTGGTGGCAAATCCATGTGTGAAAATTATGTCTCATGCTCCCTGTCATCTTGGAATATACCTGTACCTTCAGGGGAAGAAAAAAAAATCCACTGATGGAATAACCTGGTCATTCAGTATATTCAGGTAGTCAGCTGACCTCATTCTTTGGACACATAATGTACAGTAGGCACGAGGCATGATGGCTGCACCACTTGATCTGCTTCTCGTCTTACCCTGATGCAATGGTTCCCCACTATCTTTCCAGTTTTTAATAATGTGTTGGACAGTTCTTAACCCAGTTTTAGTAGTTTATTCAATCTCCTTAGATGTTTTCTTGATGATTTGGCCTTTCTCAAACAGACTAATGTCTTTTCCACATCCGCAGGAGGTGTCTTTATACACTGTTGTGTAAGAAATGAGATGCTACTCATTGCATCAGTAAGGGTTGTTGTTGTTGCCAGTTGAAAAATAACTACCCATGCAGTAATTGTCCAATAGGAGCCTCGTACCTATTTGCTTAGTTAAATCCAGGTGGTGACTTTTTTTTTTTTGGGCCACGCAGTGTAAATACACACACAACTAGCAGAGCATAAAAAGCAAATGGTTTCTAACAACCACTGAATGGATTGGAATTGTTTGGAAATTTATGCTTATGCACAACAGACATTTTCCCTGAGAGTATATGAGTAACAGGTGTGAAAATGCTGAAGAAACTGTAATAGCTTAACCCGACTTGCAAAGCTAAAACAATGACAACTGGACTTGTTGAGTTCTGTTGAAGACATTTTACCAGTCACAAAAGTCAATATTTATTTGTCTTTTTTTTGAGTGTTGGGTTATTGGGGGTTATTTGTTTGTTTTTATTCAGTTCTTGTACATCTATGTCTGACATCTATCTATTTGTCTAATCATTGGCTCTGGTGTGTGTCAGGTTATCTGAGACATCAATTGTCAGCCACCCACAACAGTCTTGACACCAGTGTCCAAAAAACTTCACCCTCATTCAAGCCTTGAGTACTTGAGACTTTCTGACCTGTATAGAAGCTTTGTATAAGTAGTGAAATGTCTTCAAGGAGAGCCAAACAACTCCAGTTGCCTTTAACACAGCACAAATATATTTATATATATACACACACAGAGCGATTGAGAGAGAGAGAGAGAACGAACATAATCAACATCCATGTGATTATGGATTTTTATTTGCATTCATCAGTGACATGTAGATGTATCCTAGTCCTGCAGCATGCTCTATAAACTGTTAGTATTGGACCAGATTAGATTTTCTGAGGTGATCATGCTGAGTGGCACAGAGACCGTAGCTAATCTTATTACATCTGCTGGAGTCCGGGACCAGGCTAAGCGCTGCCTCCCTCACATCACCGGCAGCTGTGGCTGAAAGCTCTAGAAACGTCTGGTTGCGTCAGTTCTGCCATTCTCACACCAGGATACGCAACCAAATCTAGAGTAGAGTCCGCACAGGCTACAGGCGTTTGCATTGGCTGTGTGTGTGTGCGCGTGTGTGGGCAGCCTTCCTTCTTTTTTTCGCAGCCATTACTATTCTTTTTACAAGACTGTTTCACCTGCGATATAGAAGCTCACTTCACGCCGAGATATGTAAGTTGTGGGGAGTTAACGCGAGGACACAGCGGAGGGAAAGTGCGGTAGCGCAGCCTGCTCTAGCTAGCTAGCGTTGACAACATGCTTTTAGCCAAGGCGGGAGGTTGGCCTTGCCTCGTTGAACTGTGAATAGCGCTAACTCGAGCCATTACACGCCGGGAAAAGACCACATTGCACCGTCCCCGTGATTATAGCGGGCCCGGTTACCCCGCACTAGCTAAAAAAAGTGTGCTACTGTTAGCTATAGCATGGGTCAGGTGCACCGCATGGCTTGTAGCGTTGTTAGCCTGGCTAGCAGTGTTCATTGAACTGTTAGCATTAGATTAGCATCAGATCTGTGGAGAAGGGTCGCAGCACTGTAAATAAAAAAATCTGTGCATGTTAGCAGTGAAGTAAAAACCATTAATCGTTAGATGCTCGTTCGCAAAGTCATAAAGGCGGGGAGAGTAACGTTTAACACGAGTTAAACTTAGCGGTAGCTTCCATACAATGCAGCGATGATTTGTAAGAGGATTTGGCTAATGAAAGCTTCAGAGCCAAGTGATAATAAACATGCTGATAGCTTGCATGATTTATGTTTTTATTTTACTTCATCAATTAACCTAAATGTAATGTAAACCTAGTTTTTAATAATGAGTTAACAGTCACCTCCATGTTCATCCTTTATTTAGTCAGATCTTGCCATTCTGGTGGACCACACCAAGTCATCATCCCTGTTTTATAGCATTGCTCCATTACAGGCCTTTCGTGAATTATATTAATTACTTATAGGACATTTCGAGCTAGGCCCTTCTAAAATATCTCATAAACTAGACTTGCCACGCTTTAGTGTGCACAGATGTTTCACTTTTAATACTCTTGATACTGGAGCACACTGTGTAACTTGATGCGGTGTAGGAACCTGATACAAAGGCTTTTTGATGGCAAGCTGTTGCACCTGCAAGCTGACCAGCTGTCACCAGCACTGGAACTTTGTACTCTGTGTTGTTTTTATATAAATGTATATGTTCTGTGTTTTTACAGCAGTATGACCTGTTTTATGCTATCAAGACTTGAGTTGTAACTTCCCATTCTCTGTTTTTTCACAGGCATCCAGCAACTGCCAAGTGGTACGACAGGAGGGACTCTGTTTTTATAGAGTTCTATGTAGCAGACAGCAAAGATGTTAAAGTCAGTTTTGATAAAACAAAGTTTGGTTTCAGGTAGGCATTCTTCATGTTGACTCGTGATAAACACATCTTGCTGTATTTAACTCTTAATACCTTGTCACACATGTTGTTGGTTCCAGTCTGGCTGTGTATTTTTGATGTGTGAATTAAAAGCACTGTTTTCCCCCCAGCTGTCTTGGAGGAACTGACAGCGTCAAGCATGAGAACGAAATAGACCTTTTTGAAGCTATCGACGAGAATGTAAGTTGTACTGACTGTATTGAAAACAAAGATGCTGATTACGTTTTACAAAATACAGACCAGGTGTGACCATGTATTTCTGTGTTTTCTTTCCACTTTGACGCAGGAATCCAAACACAAACGAACAGATCGTTCAGTGTTGTGCTATCTACGGAAAGCACAGCCGGGGAAGGCGTGGCCAAGGCTAACGAAAGAGAAGGCTAAGGTGAGTGATGTATACACACAAACACGTTTAAAGGACGAAGTCCATCCTAACGTTGAAATGTTAATACTATGATTAATCAAGTTCCTTGTATTAAAAATGCTCATCTTTGTTTTAAAAGCTGAGTTGGCTCAGTGTCGACTTCAACAACTGGAAAGACTGGGAGGATGACTCAGACGAGGAGATGGGCAACTTCGATCAATTCTCAGATGTAAGCACTCTGATTAGTGTGGTTTAATTCATTCATAAATACTTTGACATTAGTACTTTAAAACAAAACCTAAGAACTTTTGAAGGTGATACGAAGCTTTAATACAATCAAAGTCTCAAGCTGACTACCCTAAATAAAAAATAAAATAAAAAACAACAAAGGTGATGCTGCTTTAGTTGCAGAGAAGTTGGACCATGTCCCACGTTCATGTTTGACCCAAAACTTTGTTTCCCCTCTGTTTTGTCTCCACTGTTGCCAAAGGAAAAAAAACATTGCTGGCAGGATGGGTTACCTCAAGACTGTATAAAAGAAGTGGGTTTAACTGCAGGGACTGACACGTTTCTGACTTGAGCTTGTGGTTAAAATGTTGGAAGTTTTTACACAAAATGCGTATCGTTGTCAAGTGGTAACATCAACCTTAATTCTTGAGTACATCAGTGCTAGGCAACTGTTTGATGTTATGTAAGCCAGCAATCGTGTAATTTAATGTAGAAAAGAAGACGTAATCTAAGGATGAGGCTGCTGGGAATATCAACATTTTCCTCCGAAATATTGGGAAATTTCCAAGAAGACTTTACTTATGAATTATCTTCTTCATAACTATCTTAATTTTCTACCTCTACCATTCCTGAAAACGCAGAAAGGCAAGGATGTGAACTCAGACCTCATTGAAAATTTCTATTTTCGAGGATGTTAATACCAAGACATTTTATCTTCGCTAAATTAGTAGGATTGGTATGCTTCAAATTAAATAACACTGAATCGTTTTTTTTAAACCTTGCAGATGATGAACAACATGGGAGGTGAAGATGACCTACCTGAACTAGATGGTGCAGACGATGTAAGAACTACTTTCACTTAATTTCGATGAATTCAACTTGTATTCGTCACTGAAAACTGATTTTAATCTGTCGGTACAGGTTAAGGGTGCAATGTAGTTTCCTTGAACACAGATAATGGTTTTCCTTTTTTATGTTTTTCTTTTTTTAGGATGAATCTGCAGATAGTGATGATGAGAGTAAGTATTTATGAGCATTTATAAAAACTGCAGCCACAGCGCAGATGGAAGGTTTCATGTTATTTATGTTTTTCTTTCAGAAATGCCAGATTTGGAGTAAAAGACTGTAAGACTCTGGAAAGAAAATGGAAGAACAGAGGGCAAGAGGAATCTTAACAAATGTATATCTTGAAACTGAAGGCAGTGATAAACAACTGTACATACGAGTCAGTAGCCATATTTAAATCCATAGCCTCAGCTCCAAACTCTTGACCAATCAGTCCACTGAAGGTTGATATGCATGGTATTGTACAGAGCAGCTATCTCCACTTCCATTTGCTGTACTGCACCTTTTGGGTATCTTGTTTTACTGTTAAATATTACAACTAAGCACATCTTATTTGTTGGAAAAACTGTATAGTTGTCCTCAACTGAGCAATACGTGGTAAGAGACAATTTCTTTTCAAACGGATTGTGGTTTCAAAATGATTAGGCCCACTCATTCCCAATGTTGTGGTTTTAAGTTAGTCGAACAGTGTAGTTTATCTCATGAATTAAGAAAGTGATTAGATGCATTTACTGATTGGGTTCCTCTAAAGCCTTCCATGTGCTGTGAATTAGATATCCAGGAAGCCAGTCTTTGTTTCCGTAGCTTAACCTTCCAGCTTACATGTTTCCCTTTACTTCTCGTTTAATGTTTGTAAAATTTGGAACACTCATTGCTGAAATATTTGCATCTTCCCAGCGATCAACTGATGTACTTTGTTAATCTGACATGAATTCCACTTATTTCTCTCCTCACACCCACCTAACATGCACACTCATGTTAGACTGCAGAAGCAAGGTGACATGTTTTGCAGCCGATTAAGAGGCTTGAAGTTCAGTTTGGGCCTCAGCATTGTGTGGTTTGTTACTCTCCTCCAGGTTCTTTCCGTTTGTTGATCTAGAGCCTCCCTCGTTGGGGAGGGAGCATCGGGACGATACGGCGACGTGTAATGACCAAATTATATTTGCACTGTCAATAAAATGTAAGGGGAGACAAGTAATACTCAACTACAGTGGAAATTCTTTTTTTATTGTCTACATCTTTCTAATAAACTGTTTAAGAATCATTTGAAACTTTTTTTGTTTTGTTTTAAATCACATAAAATGTGTTAATTCTTCCCTAGATGGAGAATCAGAGTGGGTGAGTTGTAACCCACCATGACTAATTTGAAAAATTTGCGACAGAACACGGGTGTTTGTAATCTCATTATGCATGTAAAATGACTTAGTGTAACAGCAAAGCTATATGGTTATTTAAGCGTAATGCATATCACTACAATAGTTGATGAATTTATCACGTTAAGTTTATTTTGACAATGACATTTGTGGTTCAAGGAGGTGTTGTACTGGGTTTTAACTTAGTGAGGTGTTTCATTTATTTTAAACAATAGAAACACGTAAGCTGCTGCTAATTATGGAAATGTCCGAAATAGTATTAGGCATCTCGGTAACAGACTCATGACAGTTACAGATAAACTGCACTACTTTGCATTACATTATACAGGTGAACTAAAATGGCCACCGGGTGTATTAACATATTTAAACTACTGGAAAGAAAACTACAACAGCCTGCAGCTCAGTTATTGTGACAGTGAAGTCTCAACCTTGTTATATTTCACGTCTTAAGAGACCTTTAAAGAACACTAAGAACAGCTAACATGGCATATTTACGGATCAAATGATCCTGAGGCACGCGTTTAATTGAGGCAATCTTCCTTAAAATGGAGTATTGGTGCTTGAGGACAATTTGTGCCAGCGTTCACGCCTGAATGTGTGGGCGCTAGGACCCAGAAGCCTTCAGGCTCCTCGGCCCAGCGCATTTGCATACTTCCTCTTCAGGCCTGATTTCCTCACTGACTCATTTACGAGAAGGCGACGCTAATATGCAACACTAGTTTCCTGTTGTCACCAGAAAGCATATTAAATTAAAAGCTTAGATTACGTAGTCGTTGCGTACGTTAATAAAAAAATCTGACAAAAATAAAAAAATAGTTATTATTACGTATTAGTAATAATAATGTAATTGCAATTACATAAACTAACTTTACTTAATTGTTTAAGTGCTCTTTAAAGGTAATTATTATTTGTATAGAACATGTCATTAAGTATAATTAAATAAAGATTAGTTTTGGTTTGGCGCTGTGAAGAAATATTACTATAAATTATTATTATAATTGTTCACGTTATGTTATTTTTTTTTCTTTCTTTCTTGAAGTAATTGGACCGGATGTGTGTGTGTGGTTATTGTTGGGATATTTACACTGCTACTGTTCGCTCTGTTCTGTGATCATGGCTGCACTGGACCCCACCAGCCATGTTTGCTAATTTAAAACCCAAAGCTTAGGGAATAGTTGTTTATTATTTATCGCCGTGCCATCTTCACCCGTTAAGACGAAGGTTTAGGGGCATCTGCGCCTTCGCAGTCCGAGGACTGAAAGGTTTGAGTCGCTTTTAATTGAAATATCAGCGAAACTTTTGATGGTGGTAATGTGGGAGGATGATGCTCTGCAAAAAAAAAAAAAAAAAAAATTGTCTGTGCGTGCAGCGTAAACAATGTAACTTCATCTGGCTGCTAGCTAACGTTAGCCCGTGAACAAAAGAGAGCACGCCTCCATCTGTTAACAAGCGCGTCTGATGGGTGAGTTGATGTTAGTCATTAGAAACAGACCGGTTTACATTTATTTTCATTCCCTGTGCTCCCTTTATACCTGATGGCCATCACGGATCCATACCAGCGTGGTTGCGGTACCTGCTACCTGGCTAGAAGCTAACATCGCAGCATAAGTAACGTACTTACTCCAGATAAACGCAAAGGATGCTATCGTTTAGCATTTTAGCTAGCATCTGTTAGCTAGTTTCTATTGTGGTGATTTAGCTAAATAACCTTGGGACTGAAGCGTGAATTGTTTTTTCTCAAATGTTTACTAAGTACAAAGACCCGCTTATACCCGTCTGTTGAGTTGAACTCGTATTTATTGTTTATGCTATCAGTGGTTAGCACAGCTGACTAGCTTTAAAGTGAATTGTTCGACTGGGAGCACAGCTAGCGCCGACTAGGCTAATGCTATTGAGATGGCCTTGTTGAATTAGGAAATCAAGTATCCTGGAGGGGCCACTTTTGTGCTGAGATGGAGGGGGAACTGTTACACAGCTAACGGCGTGGTAAACACTTCCCCAGGCCTCGGAGTGCAACATATTCTGCCTAATCCCTCCATTGTTAGTTGGCCGAGGCCGCCGGGTCTTGGTACAGCTTGTCTATGTGTGTGTGTGTCTGGCCGGGCCGTACATTTATCGCGGTGAAACGAAGAGGCTGTGCTCGTATTATCGTCGCCTCATCAGAGCTAATGATGAAGCTCCTATCGTAATATTCCGGCTGTCCATTACACTCGCTAGGGCCTGGCATCTGCTGCCGCTGCTGGCTGCGACATTTTGACGGTTGATGTTGGAACGAAATGGTGCTGTCACAAGCCGCAGCTGCCAAAACCATCGAGGATAGACATTTCATGGAGGAAACGGCACGCATTACGTAGCGTCGACCGTCTTCATACCCGCATGTAAAGAAATGAAATAATGAATGCATTTTGTGATTCATTTGGTGTTACGTATCCAGCTTAGCATTTTAACCCAGTTTCACCACTTCCAATACATGGTACTGGAGCTGAACATTACAGAGTGAAATTTATTTATTTATTCATTTATTTATTTATTTATTTATTGTTCTTTCTGTTTTTAGATGGACTCAAATAATCATTTCAACTATGGCACCCACTCCTCAGCAAACTCAGGACTGAAACTCTCCTCAGGGGATTCTCTTTATACTAACGGGTCCTCCATGAGTTTTCCTCAGCAGGGGAAGAGTGAGTGTTTTCATCATTACACACCATGTTAAAATACTACATAAATATAGCCTGGTCTCGTTTGCTCACCATCAAACCCTGTTTTACTAATGTAAAGTGTAACCTTTTTAACTTACTGATGTTATCTAATGTTCCTGTTTGTGTTGAACAGATATGAATGGCGAAATGAATGTGAATGGCGTCACTACTGTACTCGGGTCCAGTGGGCCTGGTTCCCACCCACCATCAGCTCCTTACCCACACATGAGCAACCACCACCAGGGCAGTATGGGCTATGACTACCTGTGGGGAGGACACCCACAGTACAGTCCTGCCATGGGCACCTCTCCAGGGCACGGGATGCATCAGAAGCAGCCCACGCCTGGCATGGTGCAGCCTCAGTCACAGCACCACTTCCAGGGTCACGGACAGTACCAACTGAACGGGGGGATCGAAAGCTCCCATCAGCCCCCCGTGGCAGGCCCAGCAAACATGCCCCTTTCTGGGAGTCAGTACTGGAACAGGAGTAACCCCGGTCAACAGCAGATAGGTTATAATTCCCACGGCATGTATGGGACCTACCAGAGTCAGACACATCCTGGGATTACACCATCACAACATCACCAGCAGCAGTCCTTACAGCCGCCACATCAACCATCGCAGCAGAACCTCCACTCCCACCGTAACCCACACCATCACCACCAGCAGCACCAGCAACCACAGCATTATGGCATGATGCCTAATGGGATGCCCTACTACCAGCATCAGCCTCAGCACCCGTCCCTGCCATCTCCCCAGCAGCAGCCGCCGCAGCCGCCGCCACCACAACAGTCTCAGCCCCAAGGCCAGGCTCCGATCATGCCCCAAGCTGCACAGAATTTTACTCCTCCACGTGGCAGCCCGCAACACCACAGCTTAGGCAGAGGGAGCACTGGCAGCCCTCTTCCTGTGGGGATGTCTTCTGCGCCATTATTGTCACCATCAACAGTGCAGGACAGTGGATCTCCAAAGGGCCACAACAGGGAACGCAGCCCCCATGCTAGCAGTGTGGGGATGTCTTCTCCAGTGCAAGGTGACTACCATACACTTGTATTTCTGTCAGACATTTTTCACTTCAGTTTTTCCAGTTTGCCTTATTTGTGTTTGTGGAATTGCTCAGTTCTACATTGTGATGGTGCTGCATTTCTGATGTTTATCTGTCTGTGATTTCCTCATAAGTCCAACTATTCTCCTCCTACTTCCCACTTCCTGCTTTTAGGCCAGTACTTGAATAGTCATACGGTCTCCATTCTCTATGGCTAAGTCCCAGCTGATGATCTCATTAAAACATGACACTCCCTTGTTGTGTTTATTGTATCTGCACGAAATCATATTGCTGAAATGCATTTAGATGCTACTGAGATCTGACCAGCAGGTGGCGCTGTTTGACTACATGCCACACTATATGGAAAGTAATTGTCACATGGATGGTTTGCAAGGAGAACTAATCTCCTCTAATAATTTTTTATAAAACGTTTCTGAAAAAAACTACAATTTCAGATTTCACTCTTAGAGTGTCACTTACACTAAAATGACCTTTTCTCTTTCAGGGCATTCAAGGGAAGCTGTCAAGGAGGTAGACACAAGCTATAATGGCAGTGAAAGGCCACCTGTTGCCCACAGGCTACCGAAGACTGACGGTTACCAACCCAAACCGTCTGCTGTTCACCTGGGGCCCCCAAGTGATTATTGTCAGCATCCTGAACAGTCAGCAGCTCAGCATCCAGGAATGGCTTCCCCTGTCAGAGACCCGGTGGTCGGCCCACCTCAGTCGGTGTCATCTCTGCTCTCTGTGTCTTCGCTAACTGCAGCAGCATCGGTGTCTCCGACCAAGGCCTCGACTCCACTTCGGGTCTCTGCTGCTCCTGCTTTCTCCGGATCCCCCACATCTGCACATGGGCCTCCTCCACTTTCATCAGTGGATGTAGAATCGACCCGCCCGCAGATCTCAACACCTCCCAATGTACCCTTTGCTTCATCTCCCTCTGCTTCACCCAGACTTTCCACTCCTCCTTTAATGGTACAAGGCCTCAGGCCCCCCATGTCTGCTGCCACTGAGGTATCTCCTGTAGGATCCAAACAGTTGTCAGCAGGTGCTTCTTCCTCCTTTGTGCCTGCATCTCCCTCAAAGGTGGCAACACCTCTTTCTTCAACTGATGGTAGACCTGCAGCAGTTTCTTCAGTGCCTCCAGTCCCCTCTTTATCACAGTCTCTGGTTCATCAAACCCCTGGACCTCCTGCAACCATCCCCCCACCTGCCATGTCCTGTTACCCTTCATCCATCAAATCTCTTGAGATGCTGACATCTCAAGAGTCCAAGCCACCGTCCTGCTTCACTGATGGATCTGAAGTCCATGAAAACCCTGGACCCCCAAAGTTAATGTCTACTACTTTATCTGCGAAGTCTTCATCACCTGGTGGGGCTCCATCTCTTATTTCAGTGTCTGCACCTTCAACCTCAACCCCACCCAGCCCTGGCTTATCATCATCAGCAACTTCTGCATCTGTGTCTAAAAGTCCTTCTGTTGGCAGTAGATTTTGTGAAACAGAGCCCACATCGCATTGTCAGAAATACACTCCTCCAGCCGTTGAATTGGGTCTTTCCACTGCTTCTGCTGCACCATCACCACCAGGAAGTATGAACTTACCTTCCCTAGCAGCTGAAAGTCCCACAGTCCGACCTCTGTCTACCCTACCTCTTTTAACCACTCAAGCCTCCAGGACTGCACCTGTGTCCACCCCTTCCGCCTTGCCTCCAGTTATGGGCATGTCTACTGGTGTGGTCCAAAGTCCTGATTCCGAGCGGCTTAAGCCGTCGTCCCCCAAGTCAGAGCACCACGGTCACAATGAGGATAGAAAACTGTTGGCTAATAAAAGAAATGGAAAATCGGAAGAACACCAGCTTGATACAGCGCAGATAAGGACATCACAAGTGGAAGCGAGTGATGCCCCTGGCAAATCCATGCAGACCCCGGTTGCTCCTGATCAAAAGCCCAAGAATAAACAAACAGATTTTGAAAAGCACCACATGCAGAGCATCTGGGATGCAGAGGACGCCCCGGAGGAAGGGACTCCACAGCTCAACAGCACAAGAGTAGAAAATCTGACGGATGAACAAAGTTTTGACAACTCTTTACACATTGCCTCAACATGTGACACCCCCTCTAGATTCGATGTCAGCTCCGTCTTGGAAAAGACCTCTCTCTTAAGTGGCGATAGCTCCTACGCAGGTGACTCCACTCATTTTGACAGCAGCTTTCACACGAGGAACGACATCTCTCAGTTTGACAGCACTTCCCAGGCTGAAGAGGAGCCCTCTGCTACGTTTGACACCACTAGAGATACCAGCTGCTCTGTGGACGACTCCAGAGATGACACACTGGACTCCACCAGGGAAGGGGAAACCTCGGAGGCAGAAGAGACCAGGAACAGTTTCCAAATAACTGGTGAATCCACGCTAGAGTCTTCTCTCAACAACACCTCCCAGCTTGAAGAGCATCCTGTGGACTCAAGTGATGTGTCCAACTCTCGCTCATGTGTGTCGCCTTATTCAGGTCGTCAAGGTACGTTGATGTTTATTACTGTGTAGTTTGATAATCTGTATTTATTTGCAGTCCCCTCAGATTACTTTTATGTATTTCTTGAGTCATCAGTCTTAATTTCTGATTTCTGCTGACACAATTTAATGTTGTTCCATCTCAGGACCTGAAGCAGAGTGGGAGACGAGAGGGCACGACACACCAGACTCGGCTGGACACATTAATATTAAGACCACTGCTGATGAGATAATGACACCCCCGAGTTTCAGGATGAGAGATGAGAACTTCATCGCCTTCAGTACCCCAGCAGAGAGCCCTGCTGTACACCCACTCCAACCAGTAACTGACCAGACTGTGTCAGCTACCAGAGGGCATCTGAAAACCCCAGGGAAACCACGCAAACCTCGAGAAAAGGCAATATGGATTAAAACCACAGGTATTTAATGGTCTGATTGCAACAAAATCTTACCTGAGGAGATTATTGGATTTTTATCTGAAATGTATTTTTCTCTTATTTTATTCTAAGCTCCAGAAGAGACCCAGCGTAAACCTCGGGCTCGAACCCCTAAAGTGGAGAAGATTAAGACAGACAAAGAGGGAGACACTAAAGAGGAGGCACCTAAGGGCAGAAAAAGGCAGAAGTCTCTCAAGGTCAGTGTCAAAGAAACATCGGATGTATCCGGGGAGGCCGGTCTTCCTACAGGGGAGGTTGATCCAATAACAGCTGCAATTGAAGCCGTTCTGGCCAACGCATCAGCTATGAGCGCAGCACTTGAGAAGCCCAAGAAAGCGAAAAGGGCCAGGAAACAAGACCAAGAAGGAAATGTGGCCAAAACGAAGAAACAAGACGCAGAAGCTACCGCTGAAGATGCTGATGAAAACGATGATGACAGCTCCACTGCAGGTAATGAAGGTCAATCGCTCTGTCAGACACGTAGACATAATATCATTGCTGTGGGTTTGATGCTAAGCTCAGTTGTGTCTGCATTTTCTTGGACAGGCGAATCCAACAGGCGGAGGGTGGCGACAGAGGACCAGGTCCAGATCCCTCTGATGCACGGGTAATGAGTCACGGTTCTCTGACACTTAAAATCAGAAGGATGGTTCCAACCACATCTTTTTATACAACACATTTTATACTGCATTTTAATTTCTGTTCACTTTCAAATCCATTGTGTTAACACAGATTAATATATAAATGTGTGTATATATATATACACATTTATACACATATATACACATTTATATTTTGTCTTGCATCGTATTTCTGAACACTTGAGACCTGCTGCATCACCAGACACACTTCAGTCAGTCCCAATCAGTCAATATAGTAACATTTACATCTTCTGGCCCCTGCCAGCTTTCTCTCTCTGCGGCTATCTTCTGTATGTCTGAAGAGTTCAGCTCAGACACTCAGACAAAACACAGTGCACTGAAATCCGTCACATCTAGATATATTTATACTCACTTTTGAATGTTGATCAGACGCTATTCGTGACACATTTTGTTTCCGGTCACTAGTCTATGGCTCTCTAAATAATCAGTAGTGTTTAAAAATTTTTTACAAGAAAGTTATGACTACAGTGGATCTCTGTGCCACAAGATAATGGACTAGTTAACATATAATATCCTAAAAGTTATGACAGAAATGTAACGCCCAGCTCTCTTAACTGCAGCTGGAAGAGGGAGATTCGTGTGAAGAAAATGGAGAACAGGATGAAGGGTGAAACCTGGTACTACACTCCTTGTGGGAGGAGGATGAAGCAGTTCCCAGAAATAGTCAAGGTGAATATCTGTGGTTATAAAACTGACCCCAAATGATCTTTCCCACTTTTGGAACCATTGATTACCGTATACCAATTGTGTTAAAACCTAATTTTCTCTTCTGCTCATCCTGCCAAATTGTGTCATGCAGTACTTGAAGAGGCACGCAGACAGTGTGGTCACCAGAGAACACTTCAGTTTCAGCCCCCGTATGCCTGTTGGAGACTTCTATGAAGAGAGAGAGACGTCAGAGGTCTGTACATTCCTAAAAGTATTACTTAAGTAAAATCATTAACAATGAAGGATTTGGATCAACACTGCTGCACAGGTAAACTCATTTTGTGCATTACATCCATGCAATACTTTTCAGGGTGTGAAGTGGGTCCTCTTGGCCAATGAGGAGGTTCCCTCTATGATCATGGCCATCACTGGTCGGCGTGGGCGTCCTCCGAACCCCGACAAAGAGAAACCTCGCAGGGTTCGCGGTGTGAAGGGAGCAGCGCGCCGCCCAGGTAGACCTCCCAAAACCAAGATGATTGACCTCCTCAGCAAAGTTGACGCCAAGCTGCTGAAGCGACTCGAGGCCAAGGGTGAGCTGATGTTGACTGTATTATTTGTGTGTATGTCAGAATGACATTTTAATTTAAAAACAGGTTTCATAAGACCGCATGTCTTGCTTGGATGTGCGCTTAACTTGTTTGTATTTCCTCTTTCATAGAAGCTCTCACTGAAGAGGAGAAAGAGAAGCTAGCAAAGATCAAAAAGAAAATGAAGAGAAAGGTATGTAGTCTGTATTCATTGCAGTGTTTATCTGTTGCACTGTTTGCACCTCTTTCTGAGTCTGTTGCTGTCCACTTTTAAGGCAAGAATGAAGAGAAGGGAGGATGCAAAGATTAAGAAGATGAGACTGGAAAAGAAGAAAGCTAAGGTACAGAAAATACTCCTAAAATCATTAGTAATCACAAATGCCCCCAGCTCTATTACTCTTTTTGCCGCCTCCACCTCAACTTTCTTTCCCCTGTGATTGTTAGCTGGAGCAAGAGGCCAAACACCTTGAGGTAAAGTCTGAACCAACGGATTCGACGGCCTCGCAGGCAACTCAGCCAGCCTCAGAGTCTGCAGCAGAGCCCAAGAAGCCTGGGCGCAGGAGGTCAGTCAAGGTTGAGGTCCCTCCACCAGTACAGCAGACAGATGGGGAGAGGATAGCCCAGGGAAAGAGGGTGCTGGGCGCTCGGAGTAAAGCCAAGGCTCTGGCTAAAGCCCAAGCTGAGGCAGAGGCAGCTGCTCAGGCCGCCGCCGCAGCTAAGAGAGCAGCAGAGCGGAGAGCGCAGGCCCAGAGACGCCTGGAGGAGCGGAAAAGGCAGCAGTTGATCGCAGAAGAGCTGAAGAAGCCCACAGAAGACATGTGTCTCACAGACCATAAAGTGAGTGCCATCTTAACCACAGTTAAAAATGTGAATGGAGCTGTTCACTCATTCTGATTATGACTTTTTTTAACTCCATCTCCACCAGCCCCTGCCAGAGCTGTCCCGTATCCCTGGTGTGGTTCTTTCCGGTACAGCCTTTGCTCACTGCCTAACTGTGGTAGAGTTCCTACATGGTTATGGAAAGGTGATCGGTCTGAACGTTCCCAAGGACATCCCCAGTCTCTCTACCCTGCAAGAAGGCCTCTTGGGGCTGGGTGACAGCCAAGGAGAGGTTCAGGACTTGGTGATAAAGCTGGTGGAAGCTGCACTGCATGATCCAGGCCTGCCGTCATATTATCAGGTGTGTGATGCAATTGGGCATTTTCTCTCTTAAAGCATGTGTTTAATCTGTATTTTGGCTGATCTCCATCCTTTCCTCCGTATCTTCAGTCGGTAAAGATTCTAGGGGACAAGCTGGTTGAGTTGGAGCTGACCCGTAGCACAGTGTCAGAAGTTCTTCGCATCTTTCTGGAATCTCACGGCTATGAGACAGAGGTGTGCAACACACTGCGGACCAAAACTTTTCACGCCCTGCCTCCAGACACTAAGGCGGCCATCCTGGCTTTCTTGGTGGGAGAGCTCAACAGCAGTAACATTGTGACTAGGTTAGACAATAAAAAATATTTATAATCTTGAATTATGCCACATTGCTGTCATTTCATGTATCCATGTGTGTGTTTTTTCTGTTACAGTGACATTGACAACACAATGGAAAACATGGCAACCTACAGGAAGAACAAGTGGATCATTGAGGGGAAATTGCGCAAGTAAGATCTTGGTTTTCTCTTTTAAATACAGACTATTAAAGACCTGTAACATGCTAAACTTGGTTGTTTTCCCCCTGCCAGACTGAAGGCGGCGCTAGCACGTCGTACAGGACGCTCAGAGGAAGAGCTGTGCTTTGAAGAGAGAAGGCGCAGTGCCAGAGTAGCTGAGGAGGAGAACCTCAACCTGGAGGACTGTGGTCTAGCCCTGGAGAGAGGAAACCGTCGTGCACGCAAAGAAGAACCCAAACTCAGTGATGTGAGTGTCTTCTCTAGTTCTTAGTTTGTTTTAGAGTTAAAAACAGATGATTTTTAATAATATACTTTGATTCTTTGTTGCTGCAGACTGAAAGCCCTACCAATGCCAGCATTCCAGAGCTTGAAAGGCAGATAGATAAGCTAACCAAGGTGAGATAAGACACTACACCACCACAGTGCTTTAAACAGTTTTGTGACTTTATATTAAATATGCTCTTTTTTTCCTGATCCTCCTCAGCGCCAAGCATTTTTCCGTAAAAAGCTGCTACAGTCTTCTCATTCCATGCGAGCTGTATTGCTCGGTCAGGACCGGTACAGGCGCAGATACTTGGCCCTACCTCACCTCGGAGGAGTTCTAGTCGAGGGACCAGAAGAGCTGCTCAGTGAGTCTAAATATTATTATTTATTTTTTTTATCATTTGCAATACTGTTGTTTTTAATGTCTCAATAAACTCTTTCCTTTGCATATCTATCTTGCAGCTTCAGGAGATGTCCTTGTAGCAGAGGTGCCTGTTACGTTCCTCAAAAAAGAGCCCAAAGTTGAGGAGTCTCCCATGCCAAGCACTCCCCCTCCTACTCTGCCTTCCTCTCCTTCCTCTGCCACACCGGGCCAGGCCCAGTCCTTATCTCCAGAGGACGACCCCCTCCCTGGCACCGCATCCCTCATGAGCAGGCCGAGAGGACGCGGACGTCCCCGCAAAATCAAACCTGAAGTTGAGCTTCACCTCCGCACTGCAAAGATCCGCCGCCGCCGTCGAAGTAGCATCAGGTCTGGGGGTGAAGAAGGGCCGGGATCACCAAACGGTGGCACACAAGACCTCACACAAGCTGCCTTCCAGAGCTGGCTCAGCCAGTCACAGGAAGCAGTGACCAATGGCACATGCTCAGCGGCAGGAGAAGCTCCAGAGGGTAATCGACCAGAGGAGAGTGTAAAGGAGATGGCAGAAAAACAAGGACAATGGTTCAACCTGCTCCCCAAACAACCGTGTGATGAGAGCTCTCTGACTGAGCCCCAGATTCCCACCTCACCCCGCTCACCCCCTAAACTCCTCCCTCAGATCGATGCACTCATTGCTCCACTAATGCAGGTGTGTCTCTGGAATAATAACATTAAACACATTTAATTATGCTGTACTTCAGTCTGCGACATGTGAAAATAAACAATCTCTTCTCACTCCTCAGCCGGACCCACTCTTGCCAGGCCTTGCTCCTGCTGACCCTGTAATCCCAGCCGCCCCACAGGAGGATGCTCCTCCTGTCAGCCCTCATGCTGTTCCTCCAGGTTCTCCATCAGCAAACCCTCAACTTCTTCCAGCTCCAATTCCCACTACTCCAACTGCTCCGGCTGCTCCGGCTGCTCCGGCCGCACCCACCACACCTACAAGGCCAGCTCGCAGGCGGAGGAGAGGCAGCAGAGGAAGTAGTCCTGCCCGCAGAGGGCCACGCGGATCTGCAGCCAAACGACGCGGTCGCCCACCTAACTCTGTTTTTCAGGAGCTTGAGCAGCAGTACTTTACACAAATGGTGGCCAAGCCCATACCAGCATGTAAGTTGTCTCTACAATGCTGGATACGTCCCAATATTCCCAAGACATCACATGTCTTCATAGACTTGCTTTCTGTGTTTCTTGTGTTAACTGTGCTGTGTAATGTTTATATTAATGTGTTTGTTCTCCAGCGATGGTCCGTGGCTGGTGGTGGATCAAGGATCCAGAGGAGCTCTACAGCACCTTACAGTCCCTCCATCCAAGGGGCATCAGGGAGAAGGTTCTCCACAAGCATTTGGCCAAACACATGGAGAGCTTAGCCGAGATGTGCACCAAACCTATCGACGGTGAGTATTGTTAACGGTGTCATTTTGCCTCATCAGCCTGTTGAGTTTCACCGGTTCTCCTCTACAAATTGTTCCCTCTGTCTTTTTTCCATCCAGACCCAATATTTGAGTTGAAGGTAGAGGAGAAGGATGTGTTGCTGGAGGCTCTGCAGCAGCCCTGGCAAGTGCAGGAAAAAGTAATGGAGACGGACATCAGTGCCCTGCAGTGGGTGGAGGACCTGGAGCAGCGGGTGATTGCTTCTGACCTCCATCTCAAGGTGCAGAATCACTGTTAATTCAGCCTGACATGTCATTATTCTTAACTACATATAAAAGGACTCTTTTTAAATTCTGTATTTAAATTTTAAACTTTAAGACAAACCTTAAGAAATCCGCACATGGAGTTTTGGAAGTGATGAAGTACATATTTGCTTCTTGTTTTTCTTCAAGGCTCCTCCACAGAGCGCAGTCAGTGATACTGAAACAAACGCCACTGAGGCGCCAATGGCAGAATTTCAGGTAGAACGCCACGTTAAACATTTCCTGACATGACTTCAAACCTGTCACGTTTCTCAGTTCTCTCACTCACCAGCCTCGGCTTTGTCCTCTGTCTCATCTTAGCCCTACACAATCCCAGACCCAGACTCCACACGCGATGACCTCCAATACTACGAACATGATGCAGACCCGCGTGACGACTGGATTGTGCGGACCAAGAAGGAGTGGTCTGGCCTGCCTCGCATCGCCACACACCCGTTGGACCTGGCCATGCTGCGGCTAGCCAACCTCGAGCGAAACATTGAGAGACGCTACTTGAAGGAGCCACTCTGGAACCCAGCTGAAGTGATGCGCCTTGCTCCTCTCACGCCTACACCCGGAGAAGAACATCCCATGGATGTCATCAGGTGAGAAAGACAAGCTGGGTTTGTAGTGCTGGGAATAACCATGATTTTTTATTTTAAATGTTTTTACTAACTAGTGATCTTTCCTTCCAGTCTGGAAAGTGAAATCACCTCCCGACTACGGACGTGGCGGCAGGCTCTAGACCGCGTCCGCAGTGCTCCCCAGCTCTGTCTGTGTTTGCTGCAGCTGGAAAAGGCCATAGCTTGGGAAAGATCGGTGACTAAAGTGGTAAGAAGTGTCACAGCTGTCTGGTCAGATTGTGAACTTTCAGCATTATTATTTTTAAGGGTAACTTCTGTGTTCTCTATTTTCATAGACTTGCCAGGTGTGCAGGAAGGGAGACAATGATGAGTGCCTGTTGCTGTGTGACGGCTGTGATCGTGGCTGCCACATGTACTGTCTGAGGCCCAAAATCACCCAGGTGCCAGAGGGAGACTGGTTTTGTCCAACCTGCGTTGGAAAGGTCAGAACCAGTCCTGAGATTCTTTATGTCAAACGAAGGAAATCTAACTGTAACGTAAGAACATTTGTGTTTATTCTAAATTGCTCGGCCTGTGTTCTTCTTTAGGATGAATGCGATTCACCGGGCTCATCCAAAAAGCGCACCAGGATGAAAAAGAGGCGATACGAAGACGACAGCTCTGAAGATGAGATGACGGCGATGACGAGGCGCAGTGGCGGCATGACGACGCGGCACAAGGAGCCCGCGGCACCTTCCTCATCGTCCCGTTTCTCTGGAGAAGGAGGCAGCACGAAGCGGCGCCGCATGACTACACGCAACCAACCAGACCTCACCTTCTGCGAGTGAGTCCTGCCTTTATCACTGTTGATCTGTTCAGGCACGGAATGAAGTCGTCAGGGTGACTTTCCTATGTTGTGCTGGATTTGTGTTAATAGATTTTTTTCTTATTTCCTGCCAGGATCATTTTAATGGAGATGGAGTCTCATGCAGATGCCTGGCCGTTCCTTGAACCAGTCAACCCCCGCTTGGTGCCAGGCTACCGGCGCATCATCAAAAACCCCATGGACTTCCTCACCATGAGAGAACGGCTGCTGCAGGGAGGGTAAGAGCTCATTTATAAACTCTGCTTTAGGAAAATCTGTGAAAAAGGTGAATCCCCTCATCTTACCAAATTGATTTTAACAAATGTTTCAAGTGGGTAATATGAAAGAATGTAGACTCAACAATGACTGTATAAAAACACAGATATTCATCAATATTAAATACACAACTTGAAATATCACGAACCTCGTTAGAAGTACAGAAAACAAACAAACCTGTACTGAAGACTATTTCTCAGAAGGACAAATGAATAGCGCAGAATCCAGGACATGGTTACAACATAGTCTTATAAAATAATACAAAAAGAAAAACAGAACATTTTTGTTTAATCTAGATTCATGCTGAAGTGTGAACTATACTAATTGATTGTGATTTTGTGAGCTCAAATGTTCCTTCTCAGTTGTGTTTGCTTAAGATTGTGTCCCTAATACTGGCTGATTGTTCTCTACTCCCATGTTTTATTTGTCCTACATGGCTTTTATTTCATCTGTCAAAGCACCTTTGCTTCTAATTTGTCCCTTTTTGATAACTTTTCCGTTCTGCGTCTTTGTCTCAGGTACTGCAGCTGTGAGGAGTTCGCGGCGGACGCTCAGCTTGTCTTCAACAACTGCGAGCTCTTCAACGAGGACACATCAGAGGTGGGAATGGCCGGACACTCCATGAGGCGTTTCTTTGAGAGCCGCTGGGCGGAGTTCTACTCAAACAAGGACAAATAGGAGCCTGCGACGAACCACCCTGATGGTGGGGCTGTAGACTGTTGGTGCTTTCACCGTCCCAGTCACACACTCTCCATTACTGCTAAGACTCTCTGGAGGTTCTTCCAGCGTCATGTACTCTCTCATGTATAGGTATATATGTATAGATTTTGGCTATTTGTCTGTTATCGTTTCCTCTACCGGCCTAATCTTTTCTATAGGCCCACAGCTGAACTGGCTTGAACTCGTACCCATTCCCCGTCTCAGAGAGTGAGAACACGTCTCTCTTCACCTTTCATGTTTCTTGTCATCTTCACCTCAGCACCTCATCTGTTTCTCCTGTCACGTCCTTTCACAAGCCCCATGTCGTAGCGAGGCCTTTGCTCAAGCCCTGCTGTGGGCTCATGACACGGTCTCAGGCCTCGTGTATTGCGGCTCTCAGGCTCGTACTGAAGGTCACGGGCCGATCACACTATCACAGCCTAACCCGCTGCGTACCGGACCTGCTTGGCAGCGCTCAACGACAAAATGGATCAAAACTCTTCACAGAGCTTGGGCCATTTCTTACCTGTTCATTGGAAATGTAATGTACCGTGGTCTTATGCCTAGAAGTAATTTTTTTGCTCAATATATTTTTATTATATATTCTATATATAAATATATATAAAGATTACAATAGCTGGGATTATTTAATAGCAATAGCTTGTAGTGAATGTGTACAGATTACCTTATAGAGATGTCTAGACGATTTATGAAAAGGCCAGTTAAACTTAAAGGAATCTGTTCTTGGACTGTCACGCGTAGACGTTGTATAACCTCCACTTAAAGTCTCACACGCACACTGACGAACCTTTCACTAACACACACACACACACAAACATGCACACAATTTCACACACACATACCTTCTGCTGCTGTCTGAAAGACACTGGTTTCTGAAACTGGAGGATTTTTAGCGTTGGTTAGTCGGTCTTAGACTCTCATACTTCACTGTCCTTCCTGTTAAGAGTAAATATTCACGTGATCTCTGTCGCAGACTGCGTACAAACAGAAAGGAGTCTGCTTCAGAGTGACGCCCACAGAAAGTTTGCTCTTAAGCTGTAATCGTGACTGATAGGTCTGTCGAACGTTACTGCATGTCTGATGAAGTCTGCAGCTTCAAGCCTGCAGTTCAGCAATTTGTTCCGTGTTTAAAATTACACTCACACTTCTGTTTTGTCTGTAGCTCGTCTGACCAGATGAAAACCTCTAAAAGTGGCTACAGTAGACTAAGATCCTCTCATTTTAAGAACTAGAAGTGCAACGGAGCTCTGCAAATGAAGTACTGGGCACGTTGCTGCCCGGTTTTCTGTCTTACATTCCTTTTTATTGATTTTTAAATTTATTTTTTTGTGCTGTACAAGGGCCAACGTACATCGTTGCACGGCATAGTTGGTGTGCTATGAAGGCGACAGGACGACTCTCTAGTCTGGGTTTTATTTAAACTTGTTTCTTACACTGAACTCAAATCCGTTGATAGGAAATGAACTCTGAGGTTCCTTATTACACTTAAAGGGACGAGACGTTTTTTCAGAAAAGAAAAAAAAAAATAGACATGAAAACCAAACGTGGTGTTAAGTGAATTTTTAATAATGTACAGTTTTGGTGACTTTAAATTTGTTCCTTTATATTTTTAGGACCAATTCATCATTTTTAAGAGGAGGTATTACAAGACTCTGTTGTATTAAGGTGATGTAACACGTGTGCATCTGTAGAATGTACTGTGAGTTGAATAAAAATCACATCTAGTAGAGAGCATTTGTTGTATCCTCAGTTTTCTTCGTTCCCTTAACACCCAAGTTATTTCGGTCTCTTCTGTATCCTAGACGTTGGGTTTCTTTCTAGCGCTCGCATGTCTTCCAACAGTTTGTGTGTGAATCATAGACTGATCATAAAGTCATCAACACGGCAGCTCCACCTTCAAATGCTGCCGCTTAGGCTCCAGATGACGTCAAACTGGCAAGATGGATGCATTATATACAGTACATAAGTCTGGGGTGTGAGTGAATGTAATTGAGCTATTCAGAATTACACAAACAATACAATAACACCTGCTGTTCTGGGTTTGCAAAAATAACACTATATGCGGCATAAAGGGCTTACATGTCAGGGGTAGACACCAGATGTCCAAGGAAGGAAAAGTGGTGAACCGGCGAAAGCGTCATTGTTGCGTGTGCAGAGAGAAGCCTGGCATGATCCTACCATGATGAGCTACTGTGGCTCATATTACTCGCTGCAGATGAGTCAAAGTGTCCATACTGACCCCTGACCCTTGCTATTATAATGTGGCTATGCTTGGTCTGCAACAATGACCAGATTGTGGTACATGTCACAGCAATGTACCTGTAAATGCCAGGACAGGTTTCCCCGAAGGACATCTTATTGTTACGATCTCATCAGTGTAATTTACTTCAGTGGTCGGTGGTTTTACTCTTGTTACTGATTGAGTAGATTCCTCAGTCTGACCATGATGAGCGTTTAAAAGGTTCTGTTCAGATCAAACTCTTTAAAGGTCAAGCTCAACATCCATATATGTTCAAGAAAACTGAGTGATTCATATGTTGTCATCTCCACAGCATGTGGATTTATTTTATTTACTGGCTTGTGCCAGACAGTCCATCTCATGCCAACGTGCAACAATTGAAGGATCAAGTCCTGGAATTTTTGGTATGTTTGTGATGTGGTTGAAACATCCCTCTGAACCATTTCACTGCCATTTATAGTGATGTTAACTTTAATACTAGTTCCTTGTGAGTGTCCTGGCAGCCTGTTTGTTCCCTAAACCTTAAGAGCTTCAGATAATATACATTGTGGAAAAGGAACTGATGCTGTAATTTACAACAACAGTCTCTAGGCTGCCTCCCTCATACTGTGCTTCGGTGTATATTTTCAACAAGTGCACGGCAACACGTCACACTTAAGAGTGTAGAGGTGTTCGTAACCACGGTGCAAGTCTGGCGAAGTGTCTGGGCGGGGCTCTGCTGCTCCCTGGAGAGTCCTGTCTGGAGCACATGCTCCTGGAAACGTCCTGCCATCACTCCCAGCTGCTCTACAGTGGCAGAGACTCAACACACACACATACTTTCTTCACGTTAACCCGCAAAGCATGTAGAGAAATATATGCATATTATCAGAAGCCAAAAAATAAAAACGAGCACCGTGCCTCCTGGTGCATCTCTTACTTTTTCTTTGCCCTCTGTCACACTCTCAAATCCCTTTGCTTGCACTTTGTGTGAGTGCATGTGTGTGTGTGGAATTGTGTCAGCGTCAGCACTCTGGGTTGCGGCGGGGGCTGAAAACTCCCCACGCCAGCGGGTTCCAGTGCGGCCCCCGCCCGTCCCGCTCCACACATTCGGGCTTAGCCCCACAAAAGGGGGGATAACAGTTGCACAGTTACCGTGGAGAGGAGGGGGTAATCCATGGCATAATGGGGGCACACCAGCACAACCACCCCCCCACCCCACCCCTACCAACCAGTTCGTTCTGGACTAGGTCTGTCAGATTGAGGGCCCCTGATGCCTGGAGTGTCAGGAAAGTCAGTTCAGACACCAGACATTTCTCTTTTAACACTTCACGACAACTGCCTCTGAATTGAGAAATATTGTAGAAAAGCATGTTAGAGATGAGACTCATAAAGCATCAGAAAGTGTCAGAGAATAATAATGATCCCTCTTTTGAGCTAAACCGAGGAATTCTGCTTGTTTTTGGTGCATGCTCATTTGATATCAAAGAGTGAAAATGAAAAGCGTGCACAGGCTCAGCATCTCAATAGCCTCTATGGCAACTGCATCATGAAAGAGTTTGTCCCCATGGTGATCAGAGCGGTAGCTCACAAGGAGTTGGTGGAGAGGGGGAGGAGGAGGATGTGTGGGCATCATATTTGAGATCCTTAGGCGGTATAGTGACAATATGATGGCTGGCATTTTGTTGTATCTTTAACCATACACTGTAAATCTCCTGTTGTGCAACATGTGAAGAGTCAAATCAGAGCACTTTGAAAACCTTGTGTCCTTCTAGGAGACAAACAGAAAGAAGAGGCATGTTTACCTAATATTTGTCTGCTGCTGAAGTGGATTGTGTGTCTCTTTTTCAAAGCAAAGGATGTGGTCTCTTCTCGGTGCTCTGGTCTTATCCCCTGCTCACTAATTGCACCTTTCTCCTATAATTGATATGAAAATCAGACCGAGCAGCGGTAATGTTTCCCAGGTGCTCAGGACACGCCAACGCAGTTCAGCCAACGGGAGACAACAGACAAGCCACAAACAGCACCTCATTGTTTAGTGTTGAATATATATTGTTAGTATTTCAACAGAAAACTAACAATACATTACCTTGCTTTTTTATACATTCAGTTTCATCAGCCTGTCTGTGGCCTGAAGCCCACTGTTTCCTCCTGAAGAAGTAAATATTGAGACAGAGTTGCTAGCAATGTTAGCAACTCTGTCAGTCTAGCCCCAGGAGCGGAAGTGAATGCTAATGTTAGCAACACTGCTATGAGAATACTAACATACTAATTGTCTAAAAAAGTCAGGCTACTGCTGAAGCTAGTGGACTATATTTAGTGATGAACCACAGTGTTAGACAAACAAGCTAATATGTCCACCGTAACAGTTCAGTTTGAGAGTAGTAGAACACTGGCTGATTAGCAATAAAAAAGTGAGTACATTTTGAAAAAATCAAAACAAACAAATGCTAAAAAGTTTTTCTTTTTAATTTGAATATCTGTAACAAATTTGTTTGCAATGCATTTGGTAACTGAATGGTGGATCTGCAAACCAGTAAGAGTATCTATACCAGCTCAGAAATGTAGCTGCAAACTCAATAATGAGTAAATACACTGCGTTGCCAAAAAAAATAAAAAAATAAAAATAAATAAATACCACCTGGGTTAAACTTACCAAATAGGTCTGAGCCTCCTATTGGATAATTACTGCATGGGTGATTATCTTTCAGCTTGCAATAAGTTGTTTATCCCCAACTGATGCAATGAGTAGCTTCTTACACAGGATTGGGACTGAACAGCTGTATAACCTTAAGAAAATCACTAATCAGTGAGGCTAACTGTAAAAGAAGGCTTCCGTTTGCTAGGGAGAAATATTCTGGACTCTGGAGCAACAGAAGAAGGTCATTTGGTTTGATGAGTCTAGATTTTTCCAGAGTGATGGGGGCATCAGGGTAAGAAGAGAGGCAGATGAAGTGATGCACCCATTGCCTAGTGTCTACTGTACAAGCCTGTGGAGCAGTGCTATGATCTGGGGTTGCTGCAGTTGCTCAGGTCTAAGTTCAGCAACATTATGTGTCCAAAGAATGAGGTCAGCTGACTACCTGAATATACTGAATGACCAGGTTATTCCATCAGTGGATTTTTCTCTTCCCCTGATGTTCACTACATACTCCAAGATGACAAAACCAGGGTTCATTGAGCTCAAATTGTCAAAGAGTGGTTCAGGGAGCATGAAAGAATCATTTTCACAATTGGCCACCACAGAGTCCAGACCCTAACCCCACTGAATATCTTTGCAATGTGCTGGAGAAGGGTTTGTGCAGTGGTCAGACTCTCCCATCATCGTTACAAGATCTTGGTGAAAAATGAATGCAACACTGGATGGAAATATATCTTGAGACATTGAAGGAGCTTATCCAAACAATGCCACAGAGAATGCATGCATGTAATCAAAGCTCCAATGAAATACTGTGTGACCCTTCTGATCCTCTTTAAACTGTTACAATTTTCACACATAACCTAATGTGCTGTCAGTTTTATTTGTTTATTTGTTTTATTAAGAAAGACTAGACTAATGTTGAAATTGTACGAGAAAGGTAATAATGTGATGATTAGTATGGAGGATGTTGTTTGTGGTGCTCTTAAACTGGATGAAATTAAACTCTCTTTAAATCTCACTGAATAAAATGGTCCAACATGTGTCGGTACAACATAATACAATTCACCACAAACCATAGCCTCCAGCATGAAAACATCGTAGAATCAACAGTTCTCCCGGTTATTTTAAACAAAAGCTAAACACCATAACCTTCATGAAGATAAGAATGCCTTCGATTTGACCAGAGTACCTAATGAACAAGTCAGTGTACATTTTGAGAGACAAGGGATTTAGTTCAGTGAGTGGTTCATCCTTTCTTTCAAAAAGAAGGCCCTGCTGGAGGCACCACCTCTCTGTATCAGTCTGAACCGACTTAGACACAAATCTCAGTTTTCTTCTTTTTAGGGTATTTGTTGATAGAAGTTTAGGTGGAGAAATATAAACTGAAACTGAATTTTTTTTTTTTTATTAATGTACTTCTTTTGAGCACTGAAGTTCGTATCTTCAGTATTTAATAAGTATCTGCTGCAGCAGTGCCTGTTATAGTGATTGAATTTCTGTACATTTTCATGTGTCATTTTGTGTCCTGGCTTACTGTATTTTCAACCAGCTGTGTATTTGATTCATCCAGACATTGTGCGTCCCTCTTTAAGAGGCCACAATCACTTCAGTTAAAAGATAAGTGAAAGGCCGCTTGTAGTTTTCTGAAGATGTGTCTGCAAATTGCTCAAGGTCGGAGAATTTGTCAGAGGAAAATTTAGAGGTCAGGATGTTACTCATCCAACCCATATTTGCATGGACAAGTGTGTGCACACGGGAAGACTTGATAGGGCCTGAGGTGCAGGGGAAGGAGAGGACGAGGAGAGAGAGAGAGAGAGAAAGAGACAGAGAGGGAGGAGGCTGCTCTCATCAAAGGACCTCTCAGACTCTACAAGTTAATGAGGGATGTAGCCGAGACCCTGAAGCCATTGGACGCCAACGGCTTCACACAAATAGACAGAGAGGCTGAAGGACAGGCGGATCAAGTGGGAGAAAAAGTAAAAACCTTGAGGACAAAATACTCATCAAGTTTGAAATGACGTGGCGTGAGGTGAGCATCTTATTTAAATGAATGTTGGGAGGATGGAGTTTTCAATGTATTTCGTGAAACAAAAATGAATAAATGAATAACCATGGTATGCTTGTATGTTTATTATTTATTTACCATGGTGTTTTCAGACAAGTCTGCATTTTAGTTTTGGGTCAGATGGTTATCTAACATTTGATAACCAAGCACTTTGCTTGATAACTAAGCATTTTGGAATAATCAGAGCTTTTGTGATTAAATCCATTCAAACATGAAACACTGTTGAGGAGCTGAACTACAGTCAATGACAGGGACTGACTGTTAGTATCAGATATGATGAAAATTACTGTCTCATTTAGTTTTAGTTTTTTTATGTTATTTTTCATGATTTTAAAATGAGAAGCAGATTGAAAAATTATCAGCACATACCCAATCCTAATCATATGCAGACATTAAAACAACTCTGTCTAAACTACTAAGTTTTAAAAAGATAATTAAATGCTCATGTTGTTCGTGTGTCCTTTTTCTGAGGAGCTACGCAGTCGGCAGTTCTGGCGTGCCATGGTGGCTGAGCTGCTCGGCACCCTGGTGTTAGTGAGCGCAGTCCTGGGTGCCTCATTGCCCGGGCCTGGAGAGACCTCAGGGGGGCCCCTGTACCCAGCAGTGGCAGTGGGAGCGGTGATTGTTGTCTTGGGACACTGTTTTGGAGAAATAAGCGGGGCACAGGTGAGTAGACTGTTTCCATGCATAGAAGAACCAATGCGACATGTAAAACTGCTCCACGACAGGTTAAAGTTTTACATTTGAAGCCGTACAAAGCAGAATTGCAGAAATATTTTCAGTCTAATATGCATCATTTATCCCATTATTAAGTTTATTTATGGGCAGTTTGTCCAGTGGTGACAAACCTAGTGGTGAGGTCACAAAAGAAGGTCATAAAAAACTGTATAAGGATTCATAAATGATCAGTGGGGGAAAAGGGAGTCGGAAATGTGACACACCTTTTTGTATTTGTGTCTTTGTATTTTTAAATGTCAGCATGTGTTTGGTTTGTGTTTGTGATCAGGTGAATCCTGCTGTCACTTTGTCTCTGTTGGTCACACGGAGGCAGGATGCTCTTCGGGCCTTTTTTTATATAGCCGCTCAGTGTTTTGGGGCCTCTTTAGGAGCTGGGGCCCTCTATCTGGCCCTACCACTCAAAACCACAGCAGACCACTTTGTCAACAGGGTCAGTTCTCAAAATACATTTGTGTTTCAGCCACGTCTTTGTTGAATATTCTTGTCTGTGGGCATAGAGTCTTCTTCTTCTCTCCTTACTCACCTCTCACAGGTACCCGTAGAGGTAAATGCAGCCCAGGCCCTGGGCATCGAGGTTCTCTGTACCTTCCAGCTGGTCTTCACTATCTTCTCTGTTGAGGACCAGAGACGGAGGGAGAGTCCAGAACCAGGAAACTTGGCTATTGGATTAGCACACACTGCTGGGGTGCTAATAGGGGTAAGAGGAGCTCTCATATAGATTTAACCTGGCTTCCAGCTGTTGTTTTTTTACTGTTTTTTTTTATGTTGTTTGACCGTCAGGCCCGGTTCTCTGGTGCTAGTATGAATCCTGCACGTACTCTAGGCCCAGCCATCATCACTGGATTCTGGGAAAACCACTGGGTGAGAGAGAAAAAAAAATCACAAATCCAAACCTGCCCACAGATCTTAAACTTCTTAGTGGATTTCTTTTTAATAAAACTTGAAGCTGTAAAATCAGACAATATTTTACCAAAAGGTGAAAATAACAACACAAACCGAGTCTTTTTCGTACACCATTAATCCCATTAAATTTATTTACAGAACTGCTCTATAAAGAAATGATCAACTACAAGAGCAAAATGATAAATCAGTATTAAAAATCTACTCATCTAAAATATAATACTATATCATGTAATCTATTCTACCACTGTCTACTCATAATGAAGTTGAATGAAGGTGTCTATTTGTGTTGGACCATCTCAGGAAACTCCTCCTGCCTCTCTTTATAAAAAACTTCCTCTGTTCCCCACGTGCAGGTTTACTGGATCGGACCTGTGTTCGGTGCCGTCCTGGCCGGAGTGTCCTACGAGTTCTTCTTCACGCGCAGTGCTTCTCGTCAGAAGCTGGTGGCCTGTTTGACCTGCAAGGACATCGAGATCGTGGAGACGACCAGCATGACAGGGTCGTCGCTGTCCACTGTCACACAGAACGCCTCCAGAGCCAAGCAGGCCAACAAACAGGAGAACAACTGATGTTACATGCGTGAGGAAACGTTTGTGAAGATGCAGAGTGTACAGCTCAGACGTGGGATCAGGCGCAGAAACCAAAGAAAAAGGAGAAGTTGCGTTAAAGGGTCTAACACATCAGTAGGTGCCAGTGAGCTAAGGGATTAAAATATGGTCAGGAGATATTCATATAATCTATAAAGCTTAATTTTGAGAGTTAAAGCACCTTATGGCAAACTTCAAGTCCTGATGAAGAAATTGTAATGTTGAGGAGCTGACTATTGACTGTATAGATAGCCTAATCTAGTTTGTCTTGCTGAAGGTATCATATTGAACCCCAAACTGAACCCCAAAGGTATTGAAAAGTCTGCTTCTTTTTTATTTTGTAAAAATCTTGAACAGGTGGACACAAAGACAACACAGGCAAATGTGTATAATGGCCTATTAGTAACTTATAAGATGTTCATATGTCAGAAACATGTGGACAACTTGTTTTCTGGCTGCACCAACTGCAGGTAAGAGAGTTCAAATCCAAAATGTAGTGTGCACATCAGCAAAAGGACAGACGAGTCGGAGATTTCTGTAAACCAACTCAACAAAACAAATTACCAAGCAAAAAATAAATCTAAAAATTGACACTAAAAGCTATTTGTCATTGAAAACCAAAAAAAAGGGTGCAACAGCAAAATATTTTGTTGAGTGAGGGTTTGAGTTACTGCTTATGAAATCAACTTACTGTCTGTAAATAGAAAAAAGAAAGTGTTATTTCTTTCTTCTTATAAAGTTACATGGTCTTGAGTTAAACCTCTAACGATTTAGCCTGATTGTCAACATAGGCCTGCTGACTAAAGTCTCATCAAACCATGTCTGCAGGTGTCCATTAACTCCTATTGTCATCTCGTCATGAGACCACCTTTAATATAAAACACCATATGCTTCATAATACTTTGGTTCATAATGTTGTAAAAATTCAGGCTGAAATGAGTTTTGCTTGTTGAGACAAATTAAAGAGGACACTGTATGTTAAAGGGGCTGATCGTGACCTCTGAGGTCCCTGTCATTAGTGCGTGAGAAGGTGCAGCCAGCACGGCGAGATTCAATATTCACTCTCACATTTGCACGTCATTATCATATGTAATAGAGACTCATTGAAATCCTGCTGAAAAACACCCTCATGTTCCAGTTGTGTCTTGTGTTTATGAATGCTTTGAAATGCTAAAGAGGTCCTTACCCTGCACTGCGGGTTCAATGATGCTCTCAATCAGTCCTGCCGCTCTCTCATGTCTGTGCCTGTTAGCGTCTATCTCCTCTCTGAGGCCTCCTATTCACAATCAAATGGGCCTCATACCTCTGTAATGGCTCTACAGAAAGAACACCTTCAGTCAGAATAAGCTTTGTAATTTGGATCGGATATAATGAGCGTGTGTACGTGCTGTTTTGGGTGTGTGAGAGAAACCTTTAATCATATTTGTATGTTGGTGTAAACTGCCGGTTTTTTGTCTCATCTTAATTTGCATGTAATTTGAAGGATCTGCCAAAATACCAAAACTAATTAGTGTAATTGGTTTTGCAGTGGTTATGTCTACCTCAAGACGCACCACGCCAAGTAAATGAGATTTCTTTTTTAATTTTTGGGATTCATTGACCTTTTAAAACAACATTCAAACAGTGAATGTTACACAAATGTTAATAATTGTTATTAGACACTTTATTTCCATCTGAAATAATCTGAAATAAAACAATTTAAGAAGTCGGTGTCAGTATGAAAGTGTCATTTGAATGCTGGATTATATATTTTACTCAGATATACACACAGTTATACGACAAACTATTTTAGACGCACACACACAGACACACACAACATGCACAATAGCTATAACTGCCAACGTGCCGCCAGCAATTTGCATTGTGTGTGTTCTTTCTAACATGTATAAAAGGGAGTTAAAACGGCAAGCTCAGCGTTTTGCATTCATCACCCTCAATCCACACACACACACTCGTACACACTCCAACAGCGGTGGCTCTCGGCTGGTCAGCGTGATGCCCCGGTGCTGCTCGGTAACCCCACTGTCCCCCCCCCCCGTCCCTGCTGCGCTTCTCCCTTTCCCTTGCTTCACGAACACATTGAGAACATTCAGGGCTTCGGTCGCATGTCCTCCTTTAACACACACACACAGACACACACAATCTCACGTATTGCAAACCTCTGCCAAGCACATCCTAGAAGCTACCACAACACAAAACATAAACGGCTAAATGTGGTGCGCTGTTCATCCTGTATTTTCATTGTTTGCACTTTTCTTTCTTTGCACACATCAGCCATTTTCATGTCTCCACCACACGGCGCTGGCTGAGCAGCAGTGTCAGTGCAGACTGAGCGATGCCAAGTGCTCGTACTTCCCGGCCTCTGCAGTTATTGGCGACTTCTGCTTTACTTTCGTATTATCAGTCAGGGACTGAGGGCTTAATTGAGCCAAGAACAATGAACATAACGCCGTTCTAAACTTTACTTTTACCATTGCACATTCAAGACTTTTGCTAGCTGTTACTGTTTTAGTTTAATATATATTTTTGTCTTGTCTCTGACCATACGTGGGCCAGACAATGGTTTCACAGGGTCAGGCATTTCACTGTATGGGTCAGTTCAGCGCTGTTAGCTTTGGACATTTCCGTCCGGGGCCCCCCACTGCATTATCCGCATGTGCGTATACGCCCGCGAGTGTGTGTGTGTCTTTCTGCATACATGTGTGCTTCTGTCCTTGTCTATCAGCATTTGTGTCCCCTTATTATGACAGTTATGAGATGTCAACAGATGACATACGCCCCAAAGAAAACGTTCTCCTCAGCTCCAGCTGCTCTTCGCTGTGGCTGATGCTCCTCATTTCCCACTTGCTCTAAAAATAAATCCAGCCCATCATGTCATTTTCTTCCTCAGTAGCATGTATACACATTAACGTCATACATCATGGGTTTCCTCTCGTTCTGAGATGCTCTTCTCATACACACCGCCTATCTTTTGGCCTAGATCTCTTATGGGGGGGCGGCATAGGGGTTAAGTTTGTTTGATTTAGGATGTCCAGCACTGCCCTTGCCCCCCGCCCTTGGCGCTACAGGGGGATTATGGCGTCACCTGGGGCCCCTGGGGGGGTATTATAAAGCGCCTGTCTGGCCCTCTCCCCTCCGTCAGAGAGGCTAAAAGGTCCACTGGACACTGTCTATCCCCGTCTCTTCTTTAGGAACACCCCTTTAGCATTGATGCCCACCTCCTATTGACAACTCATCCCACCTGAGATCTCTGCCCATACTCCCTCACTATCTCACACCTATGTCTTTGCGACAGGTGGACAGAGGTGGAAAGCGAAGCTGACTTTACCAACTGAGTTCACGGTTCGGTAAAGATCCATAGCGTGGATTCGTCTGTTGAATTCCTTTGTTTTTAAACTGACTCCTTGGGTGCTTTTGGTCAGCCTACTTAGCTGACAACAAAAGCCAGATCATTTTCGGGGGTTTCTACGTTTGAAGAGGATTGAAAAGGCAAACCCTTTTCTAAACTCACCCAGATTTATTTTCAAAGAATCGTCTTCATCCGGTGGAGAGGCTCAAGTCGACAGGCACCATGTGGGAGTTCCGGTCTATGAATTTTTGGCGGGCGGTCTTTGCAGAATTCTTCGGGACCATGTTCTTTGTGTTTTTCGGCATGGGCGCTGCTCTACGCTGGACCACAGGCCCTCATCATGTCCTTCACGTGGCCCTGTGCTTTGGACTGGCAGCTGCCACCCTCATCCAGTCCATCGGCCACATCAGCGGCGGCCACATCAACCCTGCCGTAACCTTTGCCTACCTTGTTGGCTCGCAGATGTCTCTTTTCCGCGCCATTTTCTACATTGCTGCCCAGTGCCTGGGAGCTGTAGCTGGGGCTGCTGTGCTGTATGGCGTCACACCCGGCAACATGAGGGGAAACATGGCGATGAACACGGTAAGGACCCAACATGGATGCCTCAGGAAACAAGTGTTGTAACAGATTCAGTTCAGTTAATTTGTTTTTTGTTTTGTTTTTAACTCAACCATTTGCGAAATTAGTGTAAGAATAATTTAGTTAAATAAAATAGGATCTAATTACACAAGCCAAGTCAATTGGCACATACTGACTGCATCTCTTGAACCAAACGTCTACCATGACTTCTTTCTGATTCATGCAAATAATTTCATTCTGCAGCTGCAGCCTGGCATCAGCCTGGGGATGGCCACCACTGTGGAGGTTTTCCTTACCATGCAACTTGTCGTCTGCATCTTCGCTGTGACTGATGAGAGGAGGAATGGACGTTTGGGATCTGCTGCCCTCTCCATTGGCTTCTCTGTCACCATCGGACATCTCATGGGGGTGAGACACGTGGAAAAACTATTCCAGAGTCGTGCAGATGAGTATTTTACAACACAGTGCGGTATTAATTGTCTTGTGTTTTAGATGTACTACACCGGTGCTGGCATGAACCCTGCTAGGTCCTTCGCCCCTGCTATACTCTTCAGAAACTTTATCAACCACTGGGTAAGACATGAAAATAAGCCAGAGAGACCAGTCACTCCTTCAGCTTTCACTTCTCTCTCAGCAGGAGTCATAGATAACTGAACTGTATGCGAGGTGATAAAGAATTATTTATTTTGTTGCTGGCAGGTGTACTGGGTCGGGCCTATGATAGGAGGTGCCATGGGTGCCCTCCTGTACGATTTCATGCTGTTCCCACGCATGAGGGGTCTGTCCGAGCGCCTGGCCACACTGAAGGGCAGTCGGCCTCCAGAGAGTGAGACCCAGCAGGACACCCGCGGGGAGCCCATCGAGCTCAAGACGCAAGCCCTATAAACCGGCCCCTGTCCCCTTTTCTAACTGGGGCCGAGGGACGAGGAATGAGGGACAAGGCCCTGAGCTACACCAACACCACCTCCGCTGCCCCCACCCCACTCCTTCATACACCATCGCACTATACTAACCTTAATACTCCCCCGTAGACTAACACATAACACGATTTTCAACTGTAAAAACCGACACATGTACAGGTTCACCATCTTCAACCTCAACACACAACAAGACTCCTCTACCCCCAGTCCTCACTCTGTATTCTGAACTGGACATTGTGTTTTTGATAAATGGTGACCAGAGCCTGAACCAGTAGCCGTCTCGTCTCTCTCCCTTCCTGCCCGCTTCCTTCTCCTATCAGCCAGGCCTTCGTCTGCGAAGCGGTGACGCTTGGAAACCTTCAAATCCAGCAGAACGGTTAGGGCAGGCAGGTGTTGCAGAGGGAGAGAGAGTGGAGGCAGGATGAAGGGTGAGGCACGGATGTGCGTATGATATGAGAAGGGCAAGAGGGCATGGGGCAGGAGTGGGTGGAGTAGAGGGGTGAGGGTCGGGGTGTGGGTAGGACAGAGAGGACAACACTCTGGGTTTGTGGTCATTTCAAGTTGGGTTAGACCAGATGGGCATGCTTTTCATTATTCACCAGGATTTATCTCCATTTTAGTTTTTTGTTTTGTTTTCTGCACTTCAGACACAAGACATGGATGTATGACACCATTAGATTTGACCAGGGTTTCAGTATTTTCAATCACTACATTTTATCTGTGGGTTTGTGTTTGTGTGTGCGTGGACACTTCTGCAGCATGTGTGTGTGTGTGTGTGCGTGTGTGCGTGCGTATGCATGCGAGCGCGTGTGCATGTGTGTGGACGCGCCCTCCCGTGCGTAAGAGTGTATTTGCAAGTGAGTGAGTGTATATGTGTGTACGTGTGCGATCACGATTTGCAGATACAGTACTTTTTATTTCGTTTTTATTTCCATTACCGCTCTCCTGTCTCGTACCGACGACTGTGTTCATTTCGTCATCAGTTTTTAAAGATCATTTCTCCTCCCCTCACTGTGCTATTTGCTATGATATCCATTTTTACATAAACCATCTGCTTTTTTTGTTCTGAACCAGCGCAATCCAAAGCAAGTGTTGTATCCCAGACTTCAGTAGTAGGTCTGCAGATCGGCTGTGCGAGCTTTACATCGAGTCTCCTTTTATTTGATCCTTACTGGGAGCACAAGGCGTTTCAATAAATCTTTCAATGATAATAAACATAAAAAAAGTCTTGACACAAGAGTTGCCTCGTTTTTGATCATATATCGTGTTTGTTGGATTTAATCATGTGGATTTAGACATGTAGTAAAGTGTGAGTTGCTTGATTAAATAATTACGGCCAGCAGGGGGCGCAAAGAACCCACGACATGCTGACGCGCCTAATATCGGAACCTGAAAGATTTCTGGATAAAAATCTAAAAAAACGCAGTTCACAGAAACACATGTCCTTTCAGCAAACGTATGCTGCAATATATATATATTACTGTAGTATGAGGTGTGTAGGGAGGGGTTGTTTGGGTAAAACAGAAGCCGCCCCACAGCTCAAGTTAGATAAGAAACGTGGCCAAAACTGACATGTCTTCTGTTCTTGTGCATCACAGCTGATAAAAGAAGCACACACAGACTGCACCCTCAAGAGCTCTGACAAAGCAGAAAATAATCAAGAAAAATTGTCTACATTATTCCTCTGACTGTCGTCCAAAGCCTCTAAATAACAACCATAAATGAGCCACATTGTTGAAGTAGATGTAAAGAACTGGTGCATTGTAGTGTATTTTGAGTAGATGTCACAGACCCTGGCAAACACGAGTATGTTAGAGAAAGGTTTTCTAAAACCATGTATCTTATTATTATTATTATTATTTTTATTTAAAAAATAGGCTAAATGTGCCTCACGGTCAAGTGAAGGTAGAAAGCGGATGGACATGCTGATTATTGGAATTTGTTGACATCGAGAGAAATGTGGAACATCATCCGTCAACTTTCTAACAGATGGGAACCAGATGTTGCCTTTGCTGTGGCAATAATTCAAAATCTCCAGCATAAAACAAAAAAATGAGCTTTGTTCAAAATCACCATCTATTGGATTTCACTAGATTTACCAGTCAGTAAATATCAGTCAGTTGCCAGAAGCACACTAATTTAGGTCAGAGTGAATCTTGGTAACAGGGCAAAAAGGGCAATATACTTATTTTAATTAGTGAAACATCTCAAATAAGTCCTTGATGTCACCGTACGAGCAAATATATGATTGCGCAGTTCCACTAAATGTTCCAGAAATCAAAGTATGTGAGACCTCCATTTAGTGGAAATGCACAACTCAAAATGTCTGCAGAGGAAAAAGGTTGATTCACTGTTTTATGTTCTATGGAGTATTTTTTGGGGCCTGGAACAGTTGCCAGGTAACCATCAGATACAGTTATGGAGTTACTGCATCCAGCTGTGGCACATAATGTCATATAAAACCACGGGTTTTTAAAAAACAAAAAGAAACCCCAGCATTTGTTTTGGTACAGACTAAACAAACAATATCTAATGTGACAGTTAGTGGGTTAAGTGGGTGAGGTTTCGTAATTACTGCACAAACGTGAAGTGATTCTTCTTATCGAACAAGACTGAGCTGAAAGCATGTTCCCTCAGACGCTGAGTTATTCCTGTACAGGTTACTCCTCAACACCTCTTCCAGTTCATCAGTGTAAAGTACCTCACTAGCATAAGGAAATATCAGTGACTCATCTGTGACTCTTGGGGCTGCTTAGGTTGTATTCATACAGTAGCTATTTCTCACAATTACTGTGATCCAACCACACTTAGAAAAAAAGATAGCATGTCCGATCATTTAGAAATATTCACTTTATTTTGCATATTTGTTTAAAATGTGATGGCTTGGACAACTAAGGTGGTGCCACAGCACCGAGAGACTCCATTATAATGGCTGAAGCATCTGTCTGTATTCTGCAGCTGGGGGGGGGGGGGGGGGGGGGACAATGAAACGACTCTGATCAGTACAAGTGGCTGGAAAAAAGGAGCTCCGTCCTGACACTGGCGTATACTGCATCAATCAATCTGTTTCTCTCTCTCTCTCTCTCTCACACACACACACACACGCACACATACACATTTCAGGGCACCTAAATCCAAACACGTTTACTTGATATGTATTGACATCTATGTAACTGAATATCATAAAAACAAACAGTTCCCAAATATCTTTCTCCAAAAGTTACAAGTCAAGAAAGTCTAAAAAGCAGCTACAGGAAGTTCTGTGACGAATGTTTTAAGTGTTAACAAAGTCCTAGTCTGGATAATGTTCTAGCAGTAGCAATAATAATAATAATAATAACAAAACAATAAACCAGTGTTGTCTACCTTCTTTATGCTCATCCTTTGTCATCATAATTGCATATTGTGTGATAATTACCATGTTTTAACTTGCCGGCGGTAGATAAAAGGAACAAAGGGCAGTATAATAAACATTTTGTTCATCTGACATGAGAGACTAATAAAAATGACAAACTGAACCAGGTACAGAGAGAGATCTCTAAGGCCATAGACAGAAAGGTAACCTTGAAGAGGAGGTAATTGGACCTGAAAGAGAAACTGGCTCTCAGTCTGGCTAAAGTCCAGCATTCAGCTCAGTCCTCTGGAGAAACTGCAGCTGCAGCATCACGTCAAACAGACATATTTCTCATTGTCTTTACCCATCCGCTCTTGAAGCAGTTAGACTGCCAACAAACTCAGCGATAGGAGAGAAACACCCAGAAGATTACCAGTCGTCTAATTCCAGTCTCTGACTTCTGCCGCTTGTGATAAACATTCAGAGTGTACGCTGATGACAATAGCAGAAGAACATTTTCATGAACTATTATAACAATAATATGTAAAAAAACAGGAATGAGAGTGCATTCGAGAAGCCCTTTTGATTACTGTACATCACACTCTCTCCCACTTATCCAGTCTCCTTCTGATGATGTCACAGGTCAATAGTCACGCTGTTTTGCATCCTCAGGTCTGCAGCTGCCTACTGCATGCGGTCGGGCTGGTGCAGCGGGTAGTGGAGGAAGGCCTGCGGGGCGGCAGACACAGTGGTGAGTGCAGCCAGAGAAGGATGGATGGCAGCCGGAGGGGTCGGGGACGTGGTGAGAGTGGGTGCCGGCGTGCCGGGAGAGAAGCTGTAGCTGAGGTAGCCAGCAGAGGGCGACGGTGAAGGGGTGTAGGGGTACTGCTCCAGTCCTGTGTGGGCATAGGGGCTGTAGGCGGAGCTGTAGTCCAGGTAAGGGGAGGTGAGCGCTGCCGCTGTGGGGCTGAGGTGGGACTGCAGCAGCAGGCTGGGCTGGAGGAATGCCTGGGGGTAGACGTACTGCTGGGCGAGCCTGGATGAACATAGGATAAACCAACATTAGGAGGCAGGTCACCAATAAACAGGCAGAGCTGTCACAAATCGTTTCTGTTGATCTGATCATTACTATCTCAATTGACTGAGTAATTGTCTGGTCTAAGAAAACACAAGAGATCATTTAAAGTTCAAAACAATTCAATTTAACGAATACTATGAAAGTCCCACATCTGAGAACATGACATTTAAAAGCAAAATGATTAATTTTTTAACCACTTACTTATTTAAACAATGACTAATAAACTGCACTGTGAAAATGATCACTTGGTGTGCTGTGTGTACAGTACACTCATAGATACACAACTTGTGAAACTGCATTCATTGTGTATTTATATATAAATACATGCTCTAACTTTCCCTTTCATTGTGACTTCTTTAAGCCTCACCACTGAATTTACTCAGATACATAACACAATCTTGACATCTCCATGTATGCATGTATACAGCTATTTGTATGCTACTACATTTTAAATTATTTAAATTGAACTAATGTCTCTTTTGGGAACCGCTTCATTATCCTATAAGAAAATATTTAGATTTGTTTTATATTATCAGATGGATTATGTTTGCTACACAAAGTTGTGCCTTCAGGATAAACTAGTGATCCTCTGTCTGTACATTTTCATTTCAGCCTTAATTTGTTTGTGTACAATGTTAATTAGCAAACATGCTAACACACCAAACTCATGAGTTCATCTCTGAATGCTTTGTGCTGTATAAAATCTATTGTCTACTATGTATTAGTATCTTTATACTGTCTATGGGTCAAGTGGTAACATAGACACTGTTGCTAGGCAACTGTTGGTGTCTAGAAGCTACCGTGGCTAACAGATTAGCAATTAAATGGAGGAAATGCAAAGGCAAACAAGAGAATTAAGCAGTAGTGAATATCAACATTTTCATCAGACATATTATAACATTGTGAAGGAAACTCAACTGAATCACAATATATCATCTCAGACAAATAGAGCCATTACTGATAATGTCTGTAAACAAGTGACAGTTCATAAGGGCTTTCTTTATGAACAATGTAAACATGACCCCTTTTATTCCAGCATGTTTTTAGTATGATGATCACAAAACATCAAGCTTAGCTGTCAACTTTAAGTTATCCATCCTGTTCCTGCTCTTTCCAGACTCTTTACTATGCACCCGTGGTTGAGACATCCTCTGTGTTTCTTGACCTTTTCAGACATTTTGTTCCCCCCAGGATTGGTTTCTTTTTCTTTGTCCGCTGTAGCCCAAATGCAAAACAAGATATGAATGGGCCAGGAAAGGAAGATAACACGTGAACAGATATTTCTCTTGAGGCTCGAGAATAAAAAGGATCCATATCTGTATCTGGATATCTGATGGTAACGTCAGAATAAAGTGTGTTCACAATGTCTCTGTGTGTCAGTGTAACAACAACAGTAATAGGGATCACTAACGGTACAGAGCCTTCAGTAACTGCTCTTTTCTGTTGTATCACAAATACTGAGTCCTATAAAACTGTTCCTCCTCCTCCTCCTCCTGCTTTAGAGCAATTATCAGCAGTGTTACCTTAAAATAGAATAGACCTTCTCCCTTGTGTTTAAGTTTAATTAGCACACTGCCTGAGAAATGTATAAAACTCTGCTTTGATCCAAATAAAAAAATTAAATGTGAAATTACAAGAAATTACTCTCAATCTCTGGTTTTGTTCCGACGTTAATTATTTGTTTTCCAGCTTCTGAATAGGACACCTGTGCGCTTACACGCGCAAACACAGCCTGTCACAACAGATGCATTGTACGAGATTGTTGGTCCTCGGAGCCATGGCAATAACGAGACAAAAAAACCCACTCTAATGTCCTCCCGTATTCAGTCATGCCCTTGCCTCAGGCTGCCCACTTAACCTGAACTGCCTCAGCTACATCTGGCAAAAGCATCCGCTATCATATCAAAGGAACTGGGTTACGCTGGGCGTTTAAGTAAAAACCAGAGAACGTGACAGTGGTTAACACTGATCAGCCCCTACAGTCAAAGCCATTAACCTGACGGTAACCTTGTCACTGACGCAGAGGCAGGTGATCGGAGGCGACCTGCTGCTGCTGCTGCTTACCCCTAAACAGAACCAGAGCAAGGATCAGGTGTGATTACAAAACAAACACAGAGCCAACGGGCATGTCCACACCCAACGCGACTGTATACACAACACACTGACACACACCACTAGCACGCCTACCAGTGTACTCCCATATGCATGTAAACTCATTTAACCTGGCTTCTTTGAACTTATTGAACACTACCGTGACGTACTGGGGAATCATTTCTGACCTGAATCTTCTCCTTGTTTCACAACAAATTTTAGTCATTTAAAATGACAAGTTCAGTTTCCATTACCACTTTCTATCTGTGTATTTGTCACCTTTCCACTGCGAACCAACTGCTGACTCAAAACTGGCTTATAATTAGTACAAGGTAAAGAAAACATAGTGACAGTCAGACAGTAACACGCGTCAGGCCACAATGAGCTCCATGGATAAGAGACACAGAAAAACAGTGGAGCTACTTTTTCTAATCTCAGAAGTGAGATTCAAAACACCCAGGCAAAAGCTGACATCGTTACTCCTGCCTATGTATGTGCCTATGTAAACTGTAGATTAGAGAGTAGTATCAGTTTAATAATAATGGTTAAAAACTAAACTGCAACACGACTAGGTTTTATGCAAAAAAAAAATCAAACACAGAGATGTACAACACTGTCTTTTCATTGTATGTGTGAGTGTTGGCAAATTTTAAACGTCCTCTGTGTTACTTCATAATGACTTCATTTATTTTAACAGCTTAAAACCAACAAAAAGAAGGAACAACAATGTCAAACGACTGAATCTTTGCAAGAATGAGAACTGGCAGTGCTTCTGTCTCTGCACGACAGAGACAGAATCTGCAATCTAACGACATGCAACTGCTTATGAAGTCATAACAAAGCTGAAACGCGCCCCCTCGACCCCCAAGTATCCCATCTCTCGTCCCCCAGAGCAGAAGTGCAGTGTCATTCCCACGGCTGTGTGCTGCTGCCTGCCTGTGCAGAGACCTGACTGATCCAATGTGACAGCGGCATCGTACGAGAGGAAGCTTCGCCTCGCCTCTCTCCTCCCCGTGCCTGGCATCATCGCTGGCTGTCATACGAACATTTATATGTACATGCACTCGCACTCCTAGGAGATGTAGACGGACACACGATTAAAACTGAATCAGGCGATCGAAAGTAAGAAATAATGTGTAGTCAGTTAAGCTTAGAAGATGTGTGTGTGTGTGTGTGTGTGTGTGTGCGTGTGGTGTGTGTGTGTGTGTGTGTGTGTGTGTGTGTGTGTGTGTGTGTGTGTGTGTGTGTGTGTGTGTGTGTGTGTGTGTGTGTGTGTGTGTGTGTGCGTGTGGTGAGTGGGGGTTCATGCAGGGCAGGGCTAATTGGCGCAGCTGCATGGGTGCACGCTCACTAACAGACCCATGAGAGCAGAATAACCTCCACTGACTCCTCTCTTCCTTCCCTCCCTGGTTTTACTCCCTCGCAGCCATCTTCCTCTGCCGCACTCCCCCTCAAACCCAGGCAGGGGATGAAAGAGATAGGATGTACGGACCAAAGAGGACAAAACAAACATCCGCAGCGTTACTTTTTCTGAGGGTCAGAGTCAGGACTCCTTGGCCGAGGAGTGAGAGATGCTGTGAGGTGAGGGATCAACCATCACGTCCCTCATGCCTTAGGACAGCCTCACTTTTAATAGTTCGGATGAGGGATGAGAGGAGAGTGAGTCAGTCAAAGAGACACAAACCCGTGGAGACGCACACACATGACCCTCCGTCCTCTGCGGGTAGGCACTCACGGCTTGGGGGAGGGCGAGCGATAGAAAGGCCAACATAAGCACTGGACACTCAGCTCTCATGACAGGGAAAGAGGAAGATGTTTCAATCTGATTCATTCCAACAGGGTTGCTCGATACGGAAAAAAAGTGAAACCGCTAATATGTTCACTGAATATGATCATGTAAGCCTTGGTAATTTTGTTCCGTCTCAGATTGTTCGTGCTTGAAGTGCAAACTACGCATGGATAGATTTTACAGTAAGTGTAATGACGTCCAAACTAAAATATCCTGTTCTGGGAAGTGCCAATGTGCATAAAGTGGGATTTTGGAATATTTTTAGGTAAAACCCTTAATTTAAAGCTCTTAATTTGAAGAGCTAGAGAGAAATAGATTTTGAGTAGTGATAATGAAGTGACCTGCTTTTATCTGGCGTGCAAACAACTGGAATAAAGCTACAGCTTCATTGACTGTAAAGGCCAATTCTTCCATGAACCGAATTTAAGCTACAGAATCTCATCAAATGCACACGTCTCATTGGTTTTCATTGTTTCAATTACTCTCTAAGTGTAATTGTTAACTCAAAAACTCCCTTTTAGAAAGAAACCTGGGATCTGCTTCAGGCCGGCTGGGGAGAGACAGAAAAAGCAGGGAGGAGAGGAGGAGAATGTGGACATTGTCATTATACGCTGTCGTCCCATTCTCGCTTCCATGTTTTCTTTCTTGCCGACTTATTCATTCATTCATCTTCTGCAACCGCTTGTCCTGTGAAGGGTCGCGTGGGTGGGGGGGCTGGAGCCTATCCCAGCTGTCACCGGGCGAGAGGCTGGGTACACCCTGTACCCAGATGCCGACTTATTATTAACATATAATTTAATCCACATTACAGGATGAATTTATGTCATTTAGGATTAAATATGTCCCGTTGAACTTTCTGATGGGAGTCATGTGACACAGTTAATCTATGTCAGGTGTCCTCACAACCTTCATGTTGGAACTAGACTGAAATATTTTGTTATTCTCACCATTAAAAATGTATTTCTAGTTTTATTTTTTTATTTTTGTCTAACAGGATCTTGAACTGATCTTGTTTGTTGCTGCTCTATCCCCTCCGTTGTTGTAACATGGTAATGGAGATGTATGTTTTTTTATATATATATATATTTTTGTTCATCTTCTAACTCATAAGATGATGTTAAGAAGATATAAAAACAATACTTCAGTCCTCGTGCTGATTATTTTGCTTGATTAACTGTTTTAGATTTCTTCAAATGTCTCCCTTTGCCATCGTGTTGTATTTGTTTTCATTGTACAATCACATTAAACAGAGTTTAAGCCGCGTTTCCTTCACAACAAATAATTCACTGATGGATCAATTGACCAGGTTCCAGGCAGACATGTGATCTGAACAAGGAACAAACCAAAAAAAACAAATAAATGGAAATCTTGGATTTGGATCAACTTTTAGGATGTTTTGACAGAGCAGCCGTTTGTTAAACATCACATGTCTGCAGCCTCTTCTCAGTAAGCCTCTGCCTTTCGTGCCTTTCTCTCGTCACACTTCTGGCAGTTGGGAAGGTTTCTGATGTGAGGCGCCTGCAGGCCATGATATATATACAGAAGTGCTGATTTAGCCTGAAATGCTAAAGTCATAGCTCATTAAAAATTGGCCCCAATCTATTCACTTTGTTTGTCAACCTCGGCCTCATTCCTCCAACTGAAGACAGAGGGGGGGAAGCGGCAGCTGAGATTAGCGATGAAACGAACATCCCAAAAAAACAAGAAGACTCTGAAGAAGAAAAAAAGATGCTACTACAGATCGAGATGTGATTCATCTTGTAACAGACAGCTGAACAAAATGCTGCAATAAAAAGCTTCCAACATGATCCTTTTTTCTTTTTTTTAAATTTCCGTGCAACAGAAGTGCCTCTCCTAATTGGGTCCCATGGTAAGAGGAATATCCACCTGAGGGTTTCGCTGTATACCTAAATGTCTCGGCAGACAGACAGTAAGAGAGACGAGGAAAGAGAAAGAAAGACCATTTATAGAGGGAGGGCGGCGAGAGGAAACGGGGGAAGAGTGAAAAAAATCAGACGACGAGAGAAGACAGTTGAGGACGTGAACGCGTAAAAGGAGCCGACATGAGGCTGTTTTACGATTCACTGATGTTTCACCGAGGAGCAATTTATAATAAACATATTTCACACACACAAAAACACAAGTCCCTCACGTCTACCGCTGGCCCTAAAGCTTCACTGCACCCAGCCACAACTACGCCCGGCCACAGGTGTGCTGTATGTCTGTGTCACCCCTTCCTCCCCCGCTCTGTTCCACTGCTTCAGCAGGAAGCACACCCCCTCCCCACCCCGACCCACAACACCGCCGCAGCCCCTCCACCTTTAGACAGCCTCACCACACATCCATCTCCTTCCTCTCCTTCCTCCTTTCTTTTCTGTCATAAAAAATAAACACCAGAACGTGCGTTATTTCATAAAATGGATCTCACTTCTGCCAAGCAGAAACCGGGTGCTGAAGGCAGACAGCAGGCAGCCGTGGGCGACAGATGCCTCCCCCCCGACTCCCTCGAACGAGAACAACCCTCCGCCACCCTCCTCCCCCCCTGTCTCAGCTTTACCTCAAAGCCACATTTGGCATCAGCCCGTCCTCTGTCCTCTTAAAACTTTAAGCAAATACGCGGAAGCAGCAGACAGCGCTGTGCTTTGTTTGAGTTTATCTTTGATATTTGCTGTTTACTGTGTTTGAGTTTGTCTGAGCAGACAGAGGCAGAATCCCACTGGGAGCCCCGCGGTGACAAAGACTGACGGAGAGCAGGAGCAACAAAAGACCTGCAGACACATTTAGACAGATTTTATGTTCAAAGGAAGAGTTTGACAATTTAAAAAGACATGTTTATTTGCTTTCATCATCTCCGAGTTGGATGAGAAAACTCCCACATATATATTTATTATGTGTTAAATATTGTAAAGAGGGGGAAAGTCTAGTCTGGCTCCGTCTTACCTTAATAAAACCCACCTACCAGCACTAATTAACACGCTACATGTTGGTTAGGTCATTTCTCAGAGTCAAGAAATAGTCTGACCCACCAAAACAAACAATTTGCTGTTGTTTTGCATCTGTTTGCATCCAGTGATAATGATCTAATCAGCTTTATAGTTGCTGCCGGGCAAAATGTGTGACCTTTGACAAACAAAAAAGATCTGATTATTTTCCGGCAGAGTTTCAGTTTGCACTTCTCTTGCTAAAATAAAAATAATTGCCACAGTGACTCTGGCGTTGCATGTGAAGGAAACAAATTTGAATGAAGGTTTAGCTTGTCTGCCTTGAAAGGAATTTTTAGGGATGCATAAATCCAGCTGGCCTGATCCTTACTGGAGCCTTCACCAGCCTCATTAGGTGAGCATCTGCCAGATGTGACCTTTTTCAAGAACAATAAAATTGTTTCAGTTCAGTTTTCCTTATATTTATTTACTAATTTTACATCTTCCCATATAAAAATGTTATGTTTATGTTTCTTGCTGCACCTCGAGTATTTCTTTATGTCATTTAGATATAAATTTACATACAATATGTAAATAGTTGCCTGTATACGTGTGCATCATTGTACTTATAATAATATAATTTAACTGCATAATGATGAGGATAAAGATTTAAAATCTGCAAAAAAGAAAATTTCAAATCTATGATCTGACACATGAAGATGCACCTGGTTGACCCAGCAATTTTTTGATTAATGACTGTGAACTACTATTCCTTCTCAACAGCACTTCTCTGTTAAAACCCCGAGCCATTTCTTGTAGTTGCTCCTAAAATAAAAGTCCCTCACGTTGCCAAGAAACGTTTGAAACTGACTGCAGTCATACTGATCATGTCAAAGACACATCGAGCCCCGGAGCAGAGAGATCTGAGCTGGGACAGAACACCGCACGTACAAAACTGAGAAAAGATTTATTTATCTCTCATGTGAACACGTAACGTATGTCAACCAAACAAAGCAGTGCTTTCCTACATTCAATAGAAGCGCGGTTTGTTATCCGCTTGTTATCTGCAACACGCAACATTAGCGGCGATAATAGAGATTCAAAACAGACAAAAAGTGAAATCAGCCATTCACTGGAAGCGCAACACCGCTTGCAGCTGTGCTCTCCTGAGGCTGACGCTGTGACAGTCATACTGGTATCGCTTCTTCTTCTGCAACAGAATATTTTCCCCCAAAATGACGCATGTTTACAGGAGAGTGCATAAGGCTGAGGCGGTTAACTGGGGGTCTAAGGAGTATTACACCCTTTAACTATTGCACTTCCAAGCCTGTGATACAATAAAACGTGATGATTTAAATCAGAGCAGCAGATGAAGAGTTATCCTGAGCTGATAGAGTGGGTCGAACTACACAACCACAAACACCTGAAGCCACAGAAGATTCAAATGGATTATGACAAACTGAGTACATATGTAACCTAATCTATTAGCTAATCAGTGTGAATAATAAATGAGTAATTCATCAGGCACCGCTTTGTCCCTTTGCTCTGTCGTGGTTTTGGACTTTTTGGTATAAAAAAGCAACTTTAATACACCCATTTTCAGTAAGCCATCACGTCAGCTTGTGGCTTACATTCTTGAAAACTCCCATTTAACCTCAGGTTTAAAAGTAAGCAAATATTTGACATTTTCTGCATGACAAATAACTCTGAATCAATATTTAAAACAATTAACTGCACACATCAGTTACAGGCTTCTTAATCTGCGGGTGATTCCACGCTGACAGACAAAGTGCCACCCCGTGTGTTTGCCTTTTGGCTGAGTTCGGCTAATGTGCCAGGTGATGTTTTCACCTCTTTGGCTCCGGCCTGCGAGGTGTCAAACTGTGAATCTTCCTGTGAGCAGAGATTAAAAGGCCGACTCCCCCCCCGCCCCAAATGTCCGCCCTCGCTCTGAGATGCTTCCTATCGAGCCCTCATCACTCATTCATAGACTCAACTGGGTCAGCCACAATTCCCTCATCACTCATTCAGAAATTGAGGGCTGCAATATTAATAGCACTCAGAACAGTTGAGGTTTTTAATGGACTTTTCGTTCGCTGTAGGATCAGAGCCTGTCAGTCTTCAGAAACATTTTTTTTTTCCAAAAACACGGTATATTCCTTAAAGTCCTGCTGAAATATTGAAGATTCAATCTGTAAAACTTTATCGACTGATGACCAACACTCTTTTGATTTTGAAACGCCGCTAAAAGCTGAGAACAAACTCAAACAGACAGCTGTGATGCCTGACAACATCCTCATCTATTATCACCTCCTCTGCAGCAGAACACTGAATATCTGAGTCAAGTAAAGTGTTAGAGGAGTCACACAACAACTGGGTTCAACCAGTGTCTCTCTACAGCCCTGGGTATGAATCACCCTCCATGTGTCTCTCAGGAACTGACTCATTAAGATTTCCTTTCCCTGTTAACACAGGGAGTCTCTGGATGTTGAGGCAGAACGTCCGTCACATGTGGATTACAATGATTTTCCTAGTAGGTCGAGTTCTTCCTGAGAAACCACACCAGCAGGTCGCCAACACACCCAAGGTGCCTGTATGGACGTTCAGCTTTCTAGTACAATAGCAGAAGGAGATATGGGTAAAACTATACACAAGTGATTGCGACCCCTCCTTAGAGATTGTCAGTGAGTCATGAGCAGTTAAATCAAGGGAAGAAGTCTGAAACAACACTACATATCACAATAAACGACCACACATTAAATTAAAAAATCATTTTCTTTACTCTTGATTACAACAGTGGCTTTGACGAGATATCTCAACTGTTATTGTTTGGATTGCAGTGACATTTTGCATATTCATGGACCCCACTGGATGAATCTCTGGGACACTGGTAAGCCATCATTTATTTATGTGAGGTGATGTTTAATTCCACCAGCAGGAAGGACGTTTTCATTTGTCCTGTTAAATACATAACCGCATAATGATTTACAGACAATCATGGTCCCCAGAGGACTGAACTCTAAACTGGACTGACTTCCATGAGCTTTTAACCTTTTGTTCAGTTTATCTCATGAAACATCTGAACATCTGATGGATGCGCTGGCACAAATGCAGGCCTGAGTTATATTTTATCTCGTGAAGTGTCTCAGTATCGACCGGTGGTTTGGCGCAAACATCACACAGAAATTCATGATTCCCAGAGAATGTTTCCTACATCTTTCCTTCTTGTACCATCATGAAAGTTATATTTGCCATTTTCAGAGAAATGGCGTGAGAATTACTGGATGGATTGCCATGAACACTGTAGCTGCTGAATTGTTGGTCGACAACACATTTCCATCATCCTCAGCTGCACTTTCGGAGCTAATTAGCAAATGTTAGCATGCTAACACGCCGCACAGTAAGCCTGCACTATCAGTGTGTGTCAGGGTGACTGGGTTTTTTCCTTTACTTCCCACTGCAGCAACCGTCTTGTGACCTTTTGGAAACACTGACCTAATTCACCCAAAGTCACTGAAGGGTTAGCGACAATCTCTTCACTTCACACAACTTTGCGTTGAATCGCGAGAATCTGTCTGTTGATGCAGCGCTCTCTGTGTGCACCAATGTGGGGACGTGTGTGAAGGAGAGAATAAGATGAGACCGAGAGGAGGTTGGACTAAACGGACTGTTGCCTCACTGTGAAGCCCAAATCATGCAGGTCAGACTCAGAACTGAGCTTTAATAGACCAGGAGGAGAAAGACAAAGGAAGATGCGTGTGCAGATACAGATACGAGGATGAATACATTCTTGAAATGTTTTAACAAACATCAATTTGTGCTGTGATTGCTTTTTCTTTCTTTCACAGTACAGAGTGGCACTAACTACCACAACCCGAGAGCAGAACAGGAGCGAGCGCTCGCAAATGTCAAGGACGGAGGAGTGAAATGTATTGTGGAGACGAGGCAGGTGAAAGAGGGAGAGAGTGAGAGGTGGAAACAGTGGTATTGATTCTTCTCTGCCTTACCCATATTGCCTCTGAGCCCACGTAGGATGTACTTGCTGAACTCCCACAGAAAGGCCTGCAGACAAAGAGAGAGGCAGTGGTAAGAAAGGATATTTCAACTACAGTGTCACCAGTACAGACAATAGAGACAGACAGACAGAGGACAGAGCTGGCTCTCTCTGTCTCCATTTGTTTTTCTCAGATGTTGGCGTGTATACAGGACTATCACAGACTGACTGTTATTCCCGCGGCATACACACTCACACAAATAATGATGCACTCTACTGCTCACGAACATCTGTGACCTCGGAGGCTCCAGACTTCACCAGGAATCAGCTGAGGCTGAGTAAGAAAAGAGAAACTTATCCTCCTCCTCCTCCTCCCTGCCCCTCCTCTGACTTCATTTCTACATTCCTCCAGCTATTCATTCCTTTCTCATTCCTCTTTTTACTGTACTGCCACGACTTCGTCTCCCCTCCTCTTTTGTTCAAACGTATATATTTTCTTTCTTCACCAGGACAAAGAGGAGACAGGCGTGCTATTATTATTTCTTGCTCTTAACAGTCCCATCCCCTCTTGCTCTTCGCATTCTCCCCCTCTCCTATTCTCTCGCTGCTCTCACACACAATAACAAAATACCAAGCGCTGCCATCTCCCATCAGCTGCATGCTTGGAGAGCTGCGTCGCAGCGCCGGCCCAGGAATAAGGACACACAGCCAGTTGTTGTTGGCGCCAGTGTTTGTCAATCACACCTACACTCGATGGCATTTCGGCTTAAAATGAAGCAGCGAGGGAGAGACACTGTCGAGGTCTGGTGTGTGCCCAGACGTCACAGTGGGGGGAGAAAGAAGCATGTGCGGTGGTGGGTAACTCTGAAAAGGCCTGGCGGCAGGAAAGCTGTGTGTAAACTCAGGCACACAATGAGTGAACGTATGGTGGGGATGAGCAGAGAGACAGCTGGCTGGGTGACAAGCATACCAGTGGTTTTCCATGATTTACCCAACTAACCTCAGATTTGTACATGTACAGTATTTATTGCTATCATCCATTATGGGTTTCCACCCATTTTAGTGAAACGTGAAAACCAACATGCACTTGAAACCTGCTTCAGATCCATAACAGCCAATATGCAGCCCTTTGTTTTTATGAAAATATGAACAGATTCACTTAGTTATGAGTCTTATCAGGTTTTTGATCCTATTCCATGTTGTTTACGTGGGACGAAAAGATCATGTTATTAAATCATTCCTTAAAATCCCATGAGGGAGTCGTACTGTAGCAGTGGATGACACATCCTTTCATAAGAGGTGAACACCGGTTCTGTAGTTTATTTTTAAATGATTTCACATACCCTCATCATTTTAAAACGCATTTTTCTTCCAAGTAAAATTTTTGGCCTTCCTACAACTTCCGTGTCAGTGGTGTTTGATTTAATGTCAATTTTGGGTCTCCACAAAGTCTTTTGCAAATACAAAATGCGTTTCATTATTATTATTATTATTATTATTATTTGTAATATTTTGCACAATACAGTTTACAGCAGACTGTGCACGGTTTTTAAAGCTTTACATCTTCTCTAGGCATCAGCATGGGACTGAGTCCTGCAAACAGCCTGAGGGAGATGCACAGCAGATAGAAAAGCCCCAGAGATGATCCTCTGGATCGTGTGTGTGCTATCAGTCACTCATACCTGTCTGTGAGCTGCGAGGCTTTGCTCCTAGATACGCCAGGTTCACGTTGGCCTTCCTGCCGTCGATGATTGGGTTTGCGTCTTTGCACGCCCGCTCTGCTGCGCCCCTGTCCACCATGGTCACCTGTTGACAGTATCAAAGAATTACAGTAAAACACCCCTCTGATAAACAACTGAACGCCTCTCTCTACATCTTGCATGTCAGCATGATCTCAGACACAGAGAGGGGTGACCCTGAGGGGGCTTCTGTCCTCGCCTCTCCTTGTGTGATTCAGTCTTTTTTTGGTTCATGAAATGAGAAATCAACATTTTGGATCGGGTGTGGGCAGATATGTAGGAGGTAGGGTTTGTTGTTTCAGACTGGGCTGCCACGGATGAGATACTGGACTCTACCTTGAGGGAGCGAGTTAGGAGTAGGAAAACGGAAGCTGGAAGCGTTGATGAAGGTTAACTCATACACAGTGCTGCTGCACTTAATATACAAGGTAAACCACAGCTGCAGACAGCTCTACCAATAAGTAGGACAGTGAAAATAAAAAAAGGTCACACTTGCTTTCGTTTCATGGCATCAGAAACTAGATTCATATGCAAATAATAGGCTGGGGATGGTTCAAGAATTAACACAAAAATGAGCACGGTGTCCCAAATCAGAGGAAACAGCTCAACACTGGTCACCTCAGCTGTTCAGGTCACTGGCTATGCAGAGGGAGAGGAAATTTGAAGTCCACCACACATGAATCCTTCGCTTCTTATCTCTATGTCTCTTTCACACACCAACTTAGAGCCACTCCAACAAACAAGGGGGGGAAGGGCTGCAAGGGAGGAAGTCAAAATGAAACTACTGCAGCCTTATCTTGCAGAGCCAACTGACATGTCACACCTCTGACACCAGGGACCCCTCCGCCCTCCTTCCCTCACACTACAGAAAGAGACATTTGTCCACAGCTGCAGCAGCTTATTACCAACTCAAGTGTGTGCGTGCAGCACACAGAGCAGCGCGTATGTGTGTGTATTTTTGGGAGTGCAGAGATAATTGATGACACACTTATAAGAAATAACCTGCTGCTCATGCTTCCAGCATGTGACTGCCACCACCAGACACGCTGCACATGGCTGCTGCTTGAACAAAGTGCCAGTGTGTGCAGCCTCCAAGGCCAAGAACAAAAGACGATCCTGCAGGAGTGCTGTGATAAAATACAACACGATACAAAATAAAGATGAAGTCACTTAAAACTCATTACGGGCTGCAACAGAGAGGATCTAGTTTTAAGCCCCCCTGCCTGACCAGTTAAAGTGCTGATGAAAAACCTTAATTAAAGTCCAATTTTCCAGGTCTTCATTTATTCTACCAGTAAACATTTGAACTTTATTGACACTCACAAATCCGTATCCTCGGGATTTTCCAGTCTGCTTGTCCGTGATCACCACCGCCTCGTCGATGTCACCGAAATTCTCGAAATATTTCCGAAGTGAAGCGTCGTTGGTGTGATAAGGCAGTCCGCCGACAAAAATCTTGGTGTAAGTCGTGTCTTTTTCCATGGTGGGGTGCATTATTTCAAACGGGACCCCGACCAGCTGACCCAGAAACAGCGGCGAACTCATGAGAGAGGATGTCACACAAAGAAAAACAAGACAGCGCCGGAATAACTTTACGCTCCGCGGTCACCGACTGACTAGAATAACGATAACAGCGCGTCCATGGTGAAACACGCAGCCTCCGGTTGCCTCATACAGCAGCTTTTGGACGTGTAGTCCTCCTGACAGGTGTCTTGGATTCTCTTGTCTCCTGTCCCGGAAAAAAAAAGAGGCAAAGTCTTCAAGCTCCGCTGGGTGCTTACATGCGCCCACTCGTGAGTCTGGTCCAATAGACGAGCGGTGCGTCTTTTCCCATCGGCGCATCCCGCCTCCTGCTCCACCCAACCCCTGCTGCACGCACACACACAGGAAACCCCCACATGGCCGCTGAAATAATGAAACAGAACTGTTGAATGGCTTCATGCCTTCTGAAGAGGACTAAACGTTTAGTAAAAGACAGGCATGAGGCGATTCATAAAGATCCGCGTATGTGGATGAAGGCCCTGATAGCGAGGGAAGTTGGTGAGAAGAACAGATGTAAAGAACTGACAGCAAGCCACTAGACACGTGAGAAACACGAGAGCAAAACTAGACAGAAGCCTCGATTTTTAACTCAAGTTTTAATTACACCGTCATTTCTAAGCTTCTGTTGACTTAAGAGCAGTAAACGCACCAGATGGTTTAGGGCGCCGTGGCAACCAGATCTCATGGTTGGTGTTGCAGTATATATTATATTATAAAACAAAATTGGATTGACTTGATGCTTTAACGGCCTGTGAAGGGCATGGAGACTACACAGACAGTATTTGGCAACCTTCAGTTCAGGGTCCACTACAGCCACAGACCTTTAACTATCTACTGGCAGCCTTGTGGAGTTATTTACTTTAGATGCATTATTACATTTCACCCCATGGCAGGAAATCAATCTGAATAATTTTATGACAATCCACCAAATAGTTATTTACAATGAGGTGCATCACATGAAAACATCTTGTAGTCGAGCTAAAAGAAGAGTTAAGGTTTGATCACTGGGAGCCCTTTACCCAGTTTCATGGAAATCCACAGTAGTTGGCGAAATATTTCAGTCTGGACTGAAGTGGTGGATTGAGATAGAGATTTAGAAATTAAGGGCAAAGACTATCTAACGTCTGGACTAGACAGATGAAAATACTGAATGAGTCAGCCAAACCGACACTTTCATTCTTTTACAAATAGCACTCAAGTCCCTATTTCAAATGAATGGATGAATGGATGGGGTGACAGAGTTTGGGTGCAGTAACAGTAGCAGCGGGGTTCATCCTGGGAGGGTGTGAGATCTTTTCACTGGGGGCCAAATCCTTAAGGTGGGATGATTAATGACAAAAGCTCACACGTGGGGGGGAGAGCGGCCAGTCGCAGGAAGCGGACAGCAGATGAAAGCAAGGCCGCAGACGGTAACGTGAATGTCACAGACAGAAACCAGCCTGAGACGAGAGGAAGGTCTTTTTTTTTTTCTCTTTCTGAGCCCCCACAGATGTCCTTCACACTCTGATTTCCCCCCCAGAGGATGATAGCTCACACACACACACACACACACCTCCCCTCTTCACACAGTGTCATGCTTCAGTTTATACTAAAACAAGAAGAACCTCTGATCGTAACAAATACGGTAAAAACAGCAGGAGGTTTCTGGTCAGACTGGACTGTTGCTGCAGCGCCCATAATACATAATCACAGCCGAGACAATGTAATGTTTAAATATAAATTTGTATTTACATCAATATTAACATCAAGAAACAAGGTAAGAAAAAAATCCAAGAGTATTTTACATCCTGTACTAATGAATGAATGTTTCCCAGATGTGGTTTGTTGTATTTTCTTTAGCTCCAATGACGCACGAGAGGAGTTTCTTTCCTTTAAAGCAAAACAGACTTTTTTTTTTTAATGTTTGTAGATTCGTCTTTTCTTCATTGAGACTTGCGTTTCATCAAAAAGAAAAAAAAGAAAAAATCCAGGCTATTATTCAGAGACATAAATGACATCAATCATGAATGAAACCTCCTTTCCAGCTTAAAAAATAAAATAAAAAACATTCTCATGTGAAATAACCGTTTGCAGCACCACAATTCAACTGGCCATAAGGTCTACAGAAAGGAAGAAACAATCACCAACAAAAACCACCTCAGCAGAACCAGACTTGTCTCTACCCTATTTCATACGGATGGGGGTATAATATATGCAATTAAACATACTTAGCTTGATGTGTATTATAGGTTATGTGCAACAGTAAAAGCACACGTGAGTACTCGCACGATCTACGCCAGGAACGGTTTCTACACGTCGCAGAATGACAAACAAAAATCTTTGGATTGAGCATGTGTTCAAAGGTAGATTATCAACAAAAGCTTCACAGGAAATAATATGGAATACAGGAAAACACAAATGTAAAAAAAAAAAAAATCACTTGTCATGAGATAAGTCTGGGGTTTAAACTCCTTCTTGTGTTGCTTCCATCAGTTTGTGAATCATCTGTGAACAAACCGAACAGACTCACAGACAGTTACAATGCAGGACTGATTTTCCAAAGTCTCGTTTCAGAGGCTGAAGAAGCAAAATTCAAAAACCTCGAGAGCGAAACTTAGGTCGTAAATGGAAGCATGGGGTCAACCTATATACTGGTAAGACATCTGGGCCCCTAGAAGCCAAACACAATCATGTGTCAACTCTTTTTGTATAGGCGTATGTTGTTTGTTTTTTTTCATCAAAAGAAAGAAAAATAACTTATTAAAAAAGAAAATTTACCCTCTAGCACCACTTTAGCTAATAGTATGTCCTCAGAAAATAATGAGCAGTTAATGATTTTGAAGATCAGAAATGAAAGAAAGTGCTTTCTGAGAGGAGGAAAGTGGCAGAAAATCTACACGTACTGCTTTAGAAAAAAGAGGCCCTTTTCTTTCTGACAGATGGTTAAAGTATTGAAAATAAAACGCTGACCTATGACGGAATAAGAAAATTACACTTTTAAATATCAAGCCTTACAATCTGTGCAAAAACAGTATGTGACCTACAAAAGCATATATATATTTATATATAGTACATTTGAAGCGTATTTACAATTTATATTCACAGACGAAAGGGGGGAAAAAAGCTCCAAACAAGACATCATGGCTAATACTGCAGTACCGTCGCTTTGAGTAAACTTCAGCTTTGTCCTCAGAGGAAAACCAGGAGGAAGGATTATTGCTAGAGATCCCACACTGAAACCTTCCTCTTGCAGTGTGAGCTAGTCGAGATGTAAATTTCATAACCGGCAAATCCGTTTCATTTCTGCACTCGTGGCAACACTGCAAACAGGCAAAGGTAACCAAAATATCTGCATCGTTTTGAATTGAAAAATTACCTCTTGAATGCTGAAATCGCCATCTCATGAATCTGTAGAAATATAAGTGGAGGTTTGAGCGTTAATAGAAGATGTTTCATTTAAAAATGTAATAAATCGGTGCACCGTCGACAAGGTCGTTGGATAAAATGTGTGCTTAGAGCCTTTCTACTGGTTCCCACTTAGAAGAGCAAAGATCCTCAAGTTTACCCATTTCCAATCAACAGCCTCCTTCACTCAGAGGAAAACATGGAGAATACACACAGAAAAATAAACAGTAAATGTCTGCTGCTATGTATTAATTCTTGGGTAAAGGCCTCTATATTGCCACAATCCTTGTGATGTTGGCTTTTCCTTAAAGTGCAATCAGCCAACAAGTAATTCAGTCGTACTCCAGCCCAGCGGCGTCCCGGAAACAATGTGCTACTGCGTAATGACATTCACGTGAGTGTCACAATCTGATGGCTCGTCACCGAGAACTGCGTTTACAGAGATCCTCCAGGAGCAGCGGAGAGACGGCGGATAAAAACAGAGGAATCCCGCATTTTTAATCTGAATGCAACTTCATGGTACATTCGACAAGGGAGAGGATGTCTTTCGTCCACGTGGTCTATTCGAGCGTCTGTCCACCTCCACCGTTTGGTCCAGCGAGAGGTGCATGTGTCCACCGAGGCACACACACCGCTCATAAAGAGAGGAATATTAAACTACAGTCTACGAGAGGAGTCACAGAGTTGTCTGTCTTTAGGCGTTTAAAGAATTCACAGTGTTTCTGATTTTTGTGAACACTGTCTGTATTTCCTAGGGTTGCCAGACTGAGACTGCTGGCCGTGAGTCCGAAGGGAAGTTCACTCCCCCGTCTGGTGCGAGTGCAGCATTACACGGCGCTGGTCACAGTCCAAACACTTCAGTGCTGCAGCCGTGTCCCTTCTCTGGATGATCACAGTGAGACAAAAGCTTCTGTCACGATGCTCAGCAGTATTTCTAGGAAATGAAAAAAGGAGGAAAAGAAAAAAAGGAGCAATAAGTGAAATTACATTATAGCTTCCTAGGTAGTTATTATATGCAACAAATTCAATTTGAGGACCCTAAAGAGTAGTCAGTGTGGGCAGTGGCACTGATACCATGAGAAAACTTTGTCAGAATTTAACACAAGACCGTTTTTATAAGATAAATCTGACATGTCTGACTGTCAATTTGCAAATGGTCGGATTAAGACAAGAGTCTGTTAAAAAAATAATCTCAATAAAATTGCAATGTGGCTGAAATGTAAGCTGTAAATAAGAGAGGACCAAACACAGACCCCTGTGGGACACCTTTGGACCGGAGTTACTTTAAATGTACAGTACAATGTATAGTAAGTATTTTTTCAAGATCGACTTAAGGGACTATTCTGACTCTCCTTTGCAACATACCTGATCAGGCCCCATTGTCATGCGTCCCATAACCATTGGGTTCATACCCATCTGCCCCCCATCTGGCCCATGTGACCTCCTCCTCCACTGGCTGGCATGCCCCCATTCATCATCATGCCTCCGTACTGCCCTGGATTCCCCTGCTGCCCAAACTGCTGCTGCCCTGGAGGTCCCTGCTGCCCAAACTGCTGCTGAGGGTAGGAGCTGGTGAAGAAGAGTGACAGGAAGGAATTAGGCTTGAAGTAGCAAAGAGCAGAACTGAAGCCATCCATCTTTCTCCTCCTCTGACAGACAGGAATGAAGTAGTACATATGTTATACCTGTTGCGCCCCATGCCTCCCTGCGACCAGCCTTTCATATCAGCACCCTGGTACATGGGACCACCCTGTGGGTGCTGTTGCATCATGGGGTTTTGAGGCCCCAGGCGCCCCGGCATCATAGCATTAGGAGGACTGCCGCCCGATGGGCCAAAAGAGGGATCTCCCTGCTGGCCCATCCCTGTAGAGATAAATCATCAAGGTTTAGCTCAATCATTGCTCCACAGAAAACAATATAAAAAAAGTGACACCTTGATGACAATGAGATATAAATGGAGCCTTCTGACAAATGTAAAACAAGAACCCACCACCAGAGGGCAGCAGTATCCTGTTGGCCTGGTCAGTGAACTCACCGTAGTTCCCACCATAGCCAAACTGCTGGGGGCCGGGCTGGCCCATGTTTGGACCTCCCATAGGGTTGTCCATGCCACCGGGAGCCGTGACGTTTGGAGGGGGGCTGAATCCTCCTGCAGCTGCAGCAGCTGCTGCCGCCGCCTGCTGCTGCTGCTGCTGCTGCATCAGCATCATCATGCGCTGCCTCCTCATCTGCATGGTGACCATCTCCCGGCTGCGCTGAGCCATCATCTGAGCGTTTAGGAAGCCCGGCTGCACAGAACAAGGGAGGGCTGTCATGTGACAATGTTTTTGGTGTAACCAAATATTAAATAAATTCTCTATATATCTAATAAATTGGCACAATACATCCATAAAGATGTAACACTTCTTCTCACTGAGCTTTACAGTCATAACAGTTGAGCCTCTGGATTGGGGCAAATATAGGATATCATTTATCTTTACACTGTCTATGGGGCAAAGCTGTTGCATGCAACTAAAATCAACAACTGTAGTCAATGTGTAGTCATATAAGACTAAATATTGAACATGTATGAAAAACTGAAGATGTTTCATGTACCTGTCCTCCCATGCCAGGCTGCATGCCAGGCCTCATGCCTGGGTTCCCGCCAGGGTTCTCCATCTTTATGGCCATCCCCTGCCGTGTCTGATTCATGAACTTGTGGGGAAAAAAAAAGATTATTCAACCTAAGATGAGAAAGCACCTCTTGCTACTCCTCAAAATTAATTATACATACTAACACAGATGGTGCATTATATCTGCATCTTGGAAAAACATGATGAATTAATTTTTTGTAATAGAAAATTATGCACCAGACGTCACTTCAGCTGTAACAACAGCTTGATTCCCAGGGTTTTAAACTGATAAAAAGGCATTTGTAGTAAATATATCTTCTACTATCCAGTGTGTTTATTTGTAGTAACTATAATACTGGGTCTGAGATTTCTTTCTTTTGCCTGGCTGTAAGACTAATTTTACTTTGTATATTGATAAAATCAGACTCACCATAGGGGGATGACTCAGACACAAGCTACCTTTTTATGTAAAGTAATGAAACAGAAATCCCTGTGTGTTCTTACTTGTTGTCCTTGTAACCTCTGTTGCAGCTGGAGCCTCATGGGCTTGTTGGCACTCATCATCCTTGGTCTCATCATGTTGGCACGAGGATGCCCCATGCCCCCCATTCCACCCATACCAGGGAAGCTGCCGGCTTGGCCCATCTGTGACAGCATGGGCCCAAATCCCCCCTGTTGGTTCTGACCCTGCATGGGATTCCCCCCGTAGCCAGACTGCATAGGCATGGCGGGGGGTCCGGGATAGCCCTGCCCATAGAGAGGCTTCTGATCCAGCACCATGGACGGGTCCTGCCCTGGAAAATGTTCCAGCTGCTGCTCTGCTCCCTGGGTCTGGAGAAGACAGGACATAAGGACAAAAGGAAAAGTTTGTCAAACTCCTCCATCTAATTGATTCATTTCCAATTGGATGGCTCCGTAATTGTCTTTTTTTAAGCAGCACAGACGGATCCCTCTGGGCTCCTCTATCTGCCTTCAGTGAGAGAACAGTCTGAACATGGTGAGTCATGACTGAAATATTGAACACAAAGACGAACGTTATGTGATGTGAGTCATGACCAGCAGACTGCAGTTTTCTCCTTTTACATCACTTCTTGAAAACATCTATAAAAATATGTTGCTCATCCTTGTGCACTTTACGTTTTCCTACCTGGCTCACAAGGTCTGGAATGCCAAGCGCTCGGTCTATCTCCTCCAAAGCGATGCCATCCGTATTGTTCAACAACGAATCCAGCTGGTCCAGGAGCGCTCGCTCGTCGCTTTGACCCTCACTGGTAGTGGGAGGCACAAGGAGATCATCCAAGGTATTGCCAAACTGCCGTCTACAATACACACACAGAAAATAAACATGGCTGATTATAAACTGCCTCTTCAGATTATGTCAATTAAAAAGGACTGAAAATAGACCATGAAGGATGAGACTGCCGGATGCGTCACTGACCTGTTACCCTCCATGCCCATCATTGTGTCCGGCCAGGAGGGGGACTGGTTGGGCTGGCCCTGCTGGCTGAAGGGACTCATACCCATGCCCATATCAGCGGAGCCTCCTACACCACAAAGACAGAACATTTAATTTGTGACGTCAGAAGCTTTTCCAGGTAGAATGAAATGGACAAAAACAAATCAGTATGCGCTTATGCAGCCTCGTGTCAAAGTCTACACTTCACAGCTGGTCATCATGGCAGAACCATAATCATTGTCAGTTTAAAATGTGTTTAATGTTATAATTTTCAAATGTTTGAATTGATGAATGAATGAAGTTAAGGGAAAAGTTCAATAAAGAAGATCCGTGGACAATCTGGGATATTTCAAGAACACCATTCTGTTCACTTCTTCTTTCCCACTCCATCACTATCATTTTACTTTCAATTTAAAAATCGTGTCGACCAGTGATCTGTTTACCTGAGTTCTCCAAGCCAAGTTCCCGTTCTTTAGATTCACTGCATCAGCGGTCTCAACTCAAATCTCCACCAGCCTATCTGCACCCTGACTGCTGGCGTCTAGACTCCTGGAGAGTCCTGTCCCTATCTCCTACCTTCATCTAGGATGTCACTTCTCATCCGAGTCTGACTGCCAAAAAATATAGTCTAAAACCCTGGTGATGGTGAAGAAACTACATATTTGATGACGGTATTTAACCTGAAGTTAGCGTCTGGTGCTTTTTTTCATATTGTCACACTTGTCCCTAATATCATCACATGTGTGTGCCCATGATAATTTCACACCATCAACACCTGGTAGGTGTAACACACGTACCCATATCCATGAGCTGTTGCTGCAGCATAGACCTGGTGCCTGGTACGCTGTTGGAGCGGCTGACCATCGGTCCTGACATCATGCCTTTGCTGTTGTTGTACTCCATGCCTGGCCGCATCATGGATGGATGTCCTGCTGAGCCCACAGGGCTGGCACTGGAGCGGGGCATGCCCCAGTCCCCTGAGCCCCCCATGGGAGACCTCTGAGGAACCATGCCTCTACTCATTGGTCCTGGTGATACAGAAACAACAGATATGCATGTGTCAGGGTCGCCAAAGGGTTGTATTTTTAACAAGAAGTTTCTTAAATATATCATTAACATTATTTTCTGATGTTAGAAGGTTATCATGTAGGTGAAAAGAAACAACTGGGGATAAGATTCTCTTTAAAAAACTCTTAAAAAGTGAAGGAAGGAGGAAGTGAAATGTGGATATGTGCAGAGAATATAAATGCTAGGCCATTTAAACACACACCCATGTTTCCTGGGTACCCGTCTGGGCTGCCCATCATGTTCTCCTGCTTGATAAGCATGGGGCGTCTTCCTCCTCCTCCAGGCCCACCAGGAGGCTTCCCGTCCATGGACATGGCCCTTTGAAAGTGCCCGCGAGGTCCCGGACCCATGCCCGGACTCCCTGTACACAACAAGTAAAGAAAACAGCAGGGACCTTATTGAGATGTCTGTGAGGCATGAAAGTTGTAGTGGGTGTTATGGAGGAAAATACTATTTTCAGCTTGAAAAAACACGTACAGCCTATTAAATAAACTGAATTCAGCCACTGAAAATACAGCAAACAAATCAAATACACACTTTTCTTTCAAAGAAATGTAACTTTTGTAACTGGCATAAATATATAAATAAACATATTTTGCGCACTTTTCCAAGGACTGAAGTAATAAACCCACTCACCTCTGCAGCCTTCCCACTGTGGTCTTATGAATCATCATTTATTCATCATTGGGGATATAAATGCATTTTTCATGCTATTCATTACAGTTGTGATGCACTTTTAAACAGCCTTTATCATCGTTAAACAAATCCCAATCAAACTGTAACTACTATTCCAGTGAGTTATTGTAAGCCACACCGAAGAGTCAACTTTTATATTTAAAGTTGTTTTTGACACAGTGTGTGTTGCAAAGGCGGGGAATAAACTTCACTACACCTCTAAAACACCACCGCTGAGAAGAAACAGAAAATAGTGGCACCTGTACTTTGGGTGAAACAAAACAAAGACACGACATATGATGGACTTGGTATTAATATCTTCCTCTACCCTGTGTGTAACTGTCACGTCTCATAGGCTTTGATTCTTGAATCACTTACCCTGCAGGCTGTCGTCAAGGCAACCCTGTGGTTTGTTTCCTGTGTCGTTTGCCCCTCCACCTCCAGCCTGGTCTGGGTAAAAGTCAGAGCTTGAACTCCTCAGATCCCCAAGGATGGACTCCAGATTGTGCAACTGGACATTAAAAATAACCCAAAGCAGTCATTAGATAAATATCATCCAGACGATGCCCAGAGACAAAGTTTACAGTCAAGAAAAGACAAATTCAGATATAATCTTACGTCATCAGGTGGTTCTGACTTGATCTTGTTCTCAGGATGATCGGGTGGAGGGCCAGGTCCAGGTCCGCTACGTGGCGGGCCGCCAGTGGGGCCTGGAGGTCCCTTCCCCTCTAGCTCTTCTAGTTTGGGCTTGACATCCACTGGCTCTTTGGAATCATCCTTGTTGAGGAGGTAGTGAAGAAGCGCATGGGTCTTCTCCTTCTTGGGACTATGCTGCTCCTGTTTGGGGTCCGTGATCAATGCAGGGCCTGACCCAGACCCTGACCCACCTGTTCCAACCTCTCCGCCCTCCTGGCCCCCGAGTGACACCTTTCCTGTGGCCTCGGCTGTGATCTTAGCTACTTCATCTGGAGTATTGCCGTTCTGAAGAAGCTTGTGGAGGATCTTGTGCTTCTCTTGCAGCGAACCTGTGTAGTGAGCTGATGACATTGTTGCTGACATGCCCCCTGGACAGTTAGCCTGGCCTGCATTGGCGGTGGCTGAAGATGAGGAGGAGACCCCAGTGGATGAAGGGCTAGTCATGCCTCCAGTGGCGTCCTTACTGTCTGCGCCTGCAGCAGTGCTGCTGGCTGGTGGTGGTGGAGGTGGTACAGGGGGCCCTGCTGGCCCACTCCCACCTATTCCCAGCTCCTCAGTTGGGGATGTTAGCAACTGCAGCAACTTTTTATGCCCCTTACTGTCTGGCACCCTCCGTGGAGGTTCAGAGCTGGCTACGCCTGCCTCGTTGCTTCCCTCTCCAGACTCTTTAGTTGCTGAAGCTGCCTGGCTGTCTGGTCGGTCTGCAGAACTCTCAGCAGGGGGATGCTGATGGTGGTGGTGATGGTGCATGGGGTGGTGATGGTCACTGGATCCAGGCCCTAAGCCTCCTGCTGGGCTTTTGGAGCCATCCTGGGCTGGTTTGGCTGGCTGACTGGGCTGGGAGTTAGAGGAGGAGTGGATGCTGGGAGAGCTGTCTGGTTTGTGGGCAGGCGAGGGAGATGTCAGGGTGGAGGGGAGAGAGCTCCCCACTCCTTCACTGATGGCTTGTAGGGCGTTCAAGGAGCTGCTAGAGAAGGTAGTGGTGCTCCCCCCGCTTCCTCCACCACTGCCAATGGCGCTCATAGGAGAGTGCATGCCTGAAACAGAAAGAAATCTCATAAACCTCCTGTTAATACAACCAAACAAGACATTCACTTAACTCAAGAATAATGCTAATGCTAAGTTACTCGACACTGACTGACTTACCTCCAGGTGAGAACTGGTTGTTGCCCATCTTTGGGCTCCCTCGGTTCCGTGGAGACATCAGGAGTCCTTGCTGGGGGGCCCCCATTCTGGGACTCCCCGAGGGGCTGTTCATCCCACTGAGCCCAAACCCGCCACTGCTCTGAAACGGGGGCTGCTGTGCATGCTGCTGCATGCCTTGGCCCGGGTGATTCATGGGACCCATCTGATTCATCTGATTCATGTGCCCCACCTGATTCATTTGCCCCATCTGATTCATCTGCATCATGCGGTTGCCCATGCCACCACCTCCGCCTCCACCACTGCCTCCATACATTGAGCCACCTCCCATCGGACCCATGTGGCCCATGTGGCCCTGCTCATTCATGCCAAAGCCTCGGTTCATGCTGTTCATGCCGCCCATGCCCCCGACGCCCATTCCCCCGCCGGCGTTCACGTTCATTTGGGGGTTTGGGTTGGGGCCTCCCATGGCTTGTTGTCGCATTGTGTTGGGCATCATGTTTCCACCTGGCGCAGAGCGGTAACCATTCGGTTCCCTGCATTGAAAGAGAAGGACAACTAGATTTGAAAAAACATGCAGAAACCTTGAAAATGCTGCATCCGTGACAATAACCTCTCTAAGACTGTAAAGCTCAGGATGAATGCAAGTAAAGACGAGTTCCCGTGTGGAGGCTTCTCACTGTTCACAGGATGTCGGAGTATAAAAGCTACTTCAGCTGCTACTTGAGCTATGTATATGGCGTGAATGCCTTGGCTGCCTTCATAAGACACACGGGAAGGGCTTTTTTTTTCGTCAATTCAATAAATGACACATACCTTTCTGAGTTTGAACTGAATGCAGTGTATGTATTCTCAGTTTCTGACCTCTGTAGTAGGTGAGTGGAGATGAATCCTTGTGGCTCGTTGCTCATGGGGTGCCGGTAGAGTTTGCTCTTGGTCTGGGCTGTGACCGGAGTGCCGTCAGACAGGGAGAAGCGGTACAGGGGCGTCTCGGCGTGACCCTGAAGAAAGGCTGCACAGGCAGATAAAACGAAGGATTACACTCCCTGACTGAACCGAATGCTGAACTGATAACAAAGGTCATCAATCACCGCCTTTGTGTGGAAACCAACTCTGTGATTACAACGGAGATCAATGTGGTAGCGCTCAGACATTCTTATTCATGAGATCAATATTGAAATACTAATGCATGAGGTGTGCGCGTGTGTGTATATGTGCCTCATTGAGATTCAAACGCAGTGACATCCTCACGCCTTTGCCCCCAGATCTTTTATTGCAGGTTTAAACGAAGATTTATTCGCAAACTTTAAAGTTGCAGCCGATTCCATCTGTGCGAGTGTTCATGTGTGACGCACCCTCATGGTAGTGGCGTTTGTGCGACCAGGGCTGGCCGTCACTGTGCTGAAGGAACATCTGAATGCAACGCCTCAGCAGGTCCTCCCAGCCCGGACGCATCGACGCTCGCAGAGAGTTCTGGTCGATCTGAATGAGTTTACCTGCCGGGGAGGACAGAAGGAGGACAAGTGGAGGAAGGAGTGAGTCAAACCTGTTCACGGATAAAGAGTGAACATCACGGCCTGTTTGTTTAGCGAGCGTGCGGGTCCTCACCTGAGAGCTCATGCCGCGTATTGAAACTCTCCGTTCTCTCCATGGCTGTCACCCGACGGGCCACACAGATCATACATGACTGAAGGTCTGCAGGTGAAAGGAGAGCTTAGAGTTTTATAGAAGAGCAGATTAGTTAGAGCTAATATCAGAGACATGAAAATGAAAATGTTTGCACTATTGAACAGACGGGTGTAGTCAAGAGGAACAGGAACACATTAATGTCATAAATAGATGCAAAGTGGAGTCTTTGCTCCTGTTTGTCAGTGTTTCTTATCCCAACACAACCAAAACTGCCTCCTTCTAAATGGAAACATGTTTTAAATTTGTGATGCACATCGCTTCTGGCAATTAAAGAGAAAAATAGGAAGAAAAGCAAACAATAGGCTAATTATCTACCCGGGACCCCCTAAGTGAGAAAGAACAATGGTTAAGCTACAGAGATTCTCTTGTTTTTTGTTTTGTTTTATTTAATCTAATTATGTTTATTTCAGATTTTTACTCACTTTTAAAGATCCCCCAAGACATGTTATAAGGATATGGAATAATTATTTGAGCCTGATATGTGTTTACCGTGTAACAAACTAAATCGCCTCCATCTGCTTTCTGCGTGAAATATTGAAGAGAATCTATGAATGTGCGATTGTTATGTTAGTTTAGCCAATGGAAACACGAGATCCAGGGCAGGCAACTGTAAGCCAAATATTTGTGAGTGTAGGGGGACTTATATGAACATGGCTGGCTCCCCCGTACCTTCCCCCTCCTCAATCATGGCCTTGGGCTGGGTGAGAGCAAAACACTGCATGGTCTCGTAGCGGGGCCCTCCTGGCCCCTCCTCCATGGGGCCGTGGGCATGGCCAAATTTGACCAGCATCCGGCAAGTGAAGGTGTGACTCTTCTGTCGGGCTGCCTCTCCTCCCCACGACACTCCATTTACTAAGAGAAAAAAAAAGCACATCGACAAAAAGAAATTTACACTTGGGAGTTGAATAAGCGCGAAGCTCCTGGGACTGAAAACCGCACACGGCTATGAATGGATCGGCATGTAATCAAATATCACAACAGCTCACACCCCATCCTGCCACAGACACGCACACACAAACAGGAGGACAAACCAAACAAACAAACAAACCACACGGCAACATGTCCCTCTTATACGGAGAAGCAGAAACCTCTCCTGCTGTTCGGATCCCTGGCTAAATGGACCATGGGATTAATGTAGCCAAGGTGTCGATTTCCAATATCTCTCCCTCTCGGTCTGCTCTGCAGTGGGCAGGGGCCAGGGACACTCAGCCATCTATCCTCATTTAGACCCTGACTCCTCATCACAGCACGCACACACACACATCCAGACGGGGTCACCTTCACAGGCAGAGGCAGAAAGAGAGAGGGAACAGGGAGGTAAACTTCAGAGAGACATCTGACTGTCCTCCAAGGTCTGCGCGAAGCCTTATCGGGGCCTTGAGCTGGCCGGAGGTTTCTGTCTGGCAGGTGCAGGCAGGATACAAGAGAGGACCCAGGAGAGCGAGACAGGCTGTGGGGGCGGGAAGCTAGTGGCGGGGAGGGGTTGTGTGATAGTGAGAGGTGATTTAACAAGGCCTTGGGTTTCCTCCACTCCTCGACGAGAAAAAAAAAAAAAAAAAAAAAAAGCATTCGCTGGGGTCGACATCTCCCCTCAGACACAATTAGTCAACAGCGAGGCGAGAGTGAGGGGTCAAAAACACACAAGCCAACAGCAAAAGCGTCTGTTTCTGTTGGTATATGTGTGTTTTTTGGGCATTTGTGTGTGTGTGTGTTTAAACTGTAGCTGGCATGGTCAGTGGTCATCCCACAGGAATGTGCAGCGAGAGCGCATTTCATTCACGGGCCCAAAAGATAATGAAGGGGCAGAGCAGTGGAGCGAGACACAATGAGGGGTGGGAGAGCAGAGGGAGAGGGAGAGAGGGGGAGAGAGAGGGAGAGGCAGGTTGAGGAACAGACAACCACAATATTCATCTTAGTAGGCAGCCATATTAAGTATGAATGAGGCTGAGAAAGAGAGAGTTGAGAGAGGCGCGAGGGACGCTCCGACGAAAAGTAGATAAAGATGAGTCTTAAAAGATGAAGAGAGTGAGCGGATAAAGGGGCGTGCAGGGGAAGAGGCTGAGTAAGTGAGAGAACGTGTCGATGACATGTCGGAGCCGCCGCTGCTTAGGAACATTAGTGCCGAGTTAATCGAGTAGCAGGTTCAGTTCAGCACATGTATCCATAATTAATAGGCTTTATAAATAGGGCTCTGTGCAAATACTCATGGGCTACACATACACACACACACACACACACACCTAGCACCCTGAAAAAATGATTGACATAGACATATAAACACAGACAATAACTAGAATATGAGAAAAGGACAATTACTCTCCTATTGTGCCTCACCATAAATCATTTAAGATTTTAAAATATTTCCTCTTAAATTTCATTTCACTTATTTAATATTAAAAAAATAAATATATATTGAGGTTTGGGTACAAAAAAGCGTCACTTATTCATACTCTTTCTGGAATTTTTTTTAAACGAACCCCTAATAAAACACATGAGCAGTTTCTTTCAACCGCACCACAATCAACTACAGTACAAGTATTAAGTCTGAAAACTTCCTCCATCACTGACAATGAGACGTACACATGCAAACACAGAGGAAAGTGTGGAGGTGCATTATTCAGCAGTATGTAGTTTCCAGATGGCTGCCACGGGATCTGAATAGAGCTCGGGCCTGTTTTACACTGTCTGGACCACTGAGTGTGACTGACAGCTGCGCTACGCTCTGCCTGGTTAGCACCGAGTGGGTGGGTGCTCCTGTGTGTACATGTGTGTTTTGTCAGGTGTGTATGTATGTATGTATGTGTGTGTTTCTGAATATCTTTCATGCACATGAACGGGCTTCCCAGGAGCTTCTCATTATAACAAGTGATGGAGTAAAGACAGGAGAAGCATGAATAAATAAGCAAGAGTTTACGCTGACATGTGCGCAGAGTTGTTGTAACCCCGCAAAGTTAGTTTTATAGCTCGGCCCGTGGAGGACGTCAAGCAGGGGTTTAGCTTCCCTGTGAGTGTATCTGTGTGCGTGTGTGTGCGTTTCTCACTGTTGGTCTTGGGCAAGTTCTTGTGAAACTCCTCCCTGTCGTCCTCATGGAGAATGTTGTACACGCTGGTGTTGATGAGCTCCTCCTGTTTGTACTGCAGGTACTGCGTCACGTTGTCCGACACGAACACAATGCTGCCCTCTCGGTTCACCACGAACAGGAAGCCGTCCAGAGCCTGGCAAACGCAGCGACAGGAAGTCAACAATCAGCCAATCAAAACGCGAACAACACCGACTGGTCGACAAGCGAGGAGAGGTGGGCTCACCTGCAGCAGAAGCGGGCCCAGGTGATCCTTGTCGATGACCCCCTGACCAGTTGAGGACACATCTGACTTCTGAACGTCGTCGTCGTTGGATGATGCTTTTCCTGCAGCAGAGGGAAGGGCAAGCAAAAAGAGGAGACACATTAGCAAAAACATCACAAACAGCCACTTCAAGCCCAGCTGCCTGCAAAGAAAAAAAAAAAAATAGCAAAGGAGAAACACAAGGTGAGAGCCACGATACCTGAAACTCGAGGAAACTGACAGTCATCCACTACAGTGGCTGCACCAGCAGGGGGCAGCGTTTCTCAAGCTTCACTTTTTTTTTTCCTTTTTTTTTTTGATTTAAAACTACAGGTGAGGAGGGAGACGGACGTAGGCAGGTTTCTGCGAAGAGCCCATCAGGAGGAGTAGAGGGCTGGGTGCATGTGGAGCAGGTAGCTGCCGTCCTCATGCTTTATATTCAGTGTCAGACTGTGAGAGACTGTCTGGTAGGCTGGGGCTGGGAGAGAGAGAGCGGGAGAGAGCTAGAGCGGCTCTGGAAGCTGTAATGGTGCAGGGGCAGGAGCTGAGACACCTGAATTAATGGAGGGGCTAAGGCTGAATGGGGGCGGGAGGGGGGGCAGAGAGAGAAAGAGGGAGACGGTAAGGTCCGGGGTTGAGACAGAGGAATGGGGATGGGGACAACACTGGGGAAAAACAGATAGTGTTTTGGTTGTTGTATTAATGCGGGTCTTGGTCTGTGAAAGAGGAGGGGGCTGCTCGGCTACAGGAATGATTCCATCTGATTAGCTCCCAAGGGGCACAGATACTCACACAAAGAAAGAAAAAAAAAAAAGCCATCGCTGTCTACAGCCGGGCATTGTGAAGTTAGATAGAGAAGGACAGAGAGGAAAGAGAATGAGACATAAACAGAGAATGAGAGAGGCGGAAAGAGAGAGAGGCAGCGCTCCATCAGTTCATTCAATATCTTAAGATGCTGGAAGCAAACCTGAAGTTGCTGCAACTCATTGTGCTGCAATACAGATGAGACATGAAGGGGGAAAAAAAAGCAGGGAAGCGGAAAAAGAAGAGCAGAATAATGTTGAATCCAAGTGAGACGAAAAACAGGAATGATTGATGGAGAAAAGAGCAGAAGGAAAACTGACAGTAAGAGCAACTGAAAGTGAGACAAGGAGAAGAGGAACAGGTAGAAAGCGAGAGACGAGTCTAAACGCCCGTGTCATTTCTGTCTTCACTTCCTGTAACTATGGAAACCAGTCAGCAGCCAGTCAGGGCCAGCTGTAGCCTCTTCCCCTTCCTGTTGAGGTGGCAGACACTGACTGAGCCGAGCAGAAACAAGAAAGAACAAAATTCACCACCGGCTCTGCCCCCTGATCTCCTGAAATTCACCTTGAATGGAAAAATTCATACTGACACGCGTCTGAATCCCGGAGTTAAAATGTCAGCGTGTGCACTGAAGCTGCGTCTGCAAAGCAAACATCTCAGCCTGCAGCTTTCTGAATGGTTTGCTGCAGAAATGACCGACGCATAATGGAGACAGAACTGTGACAACAGCAGATGTAACTGAGCTAATAATTTGGCAGTTCAGCAGAATGAATGGGCATGTGATTACCTGCAAGCGTCCAATTAAACAGCCCCTGGCGAGGCCAGCACACAGCTGTGCAGGGCCATAATACACACACACACACACACAGACAACCACACATATACAAGAGTGACAGGTTCACAAAGCAGTGCCCATGTTTCCACCCAAACATAAACAGTTAGGGCTGTGAAATTTGTGGGAGATGAATGACTGATTTGTCCTTGCACCTGGGCTCAGAGGAGGCGTGTCTGCATGTGTGTGTACGTGCATACTAACCCCCAGTATCTCTGCTGCCTCTCTCTCCTCAACACCTTCCCCAATGTTTCTACAGACACTTCTCAACAACCTCCTGTGTTGCAGCGCACCTGTCCGTCTCCAGCCATGAGTAGCCTTCATGCTTTCAGACGACTGTGTCCACTCACCCTGCTCTTTGATCTGGCGGATCTGGCGCACCGTCTCTTTGAGGATGGCACATTTGTCTGGCTTGACGTTGAAGGTCGTCCATGTCGTTGATGTTGGCGAAGATCAGCTCCGCCAGCTCCTCGATGTATTTGCTCTCCTGCTCCCGTCGCTTCCTCTCACACCTGCAGGGGGCAACGTGGAGAGATTAAAGCCAATACTGCCCCACTACTCACTACTATTCAAAAAAAACAAAAACAAAAACAAACAAAAAACCAATACAGAGTGGCTGCACGGTAGGTGAAAATCTGTCTTCAATGAGCTGGTGCAGCAAAAATGTAGCTGGAGAACGATGGTCGTAAAAAGAGCTGGTAACTGTAAGCTTGCACCTTTTTACATGCTCTGCAAGAAGGAAGAAGCTTGTTCTCCTGCCGTGTTCTTGACACATCAACCGGGCAGAACTTTTTTCTTGTGCGGTGTCTTGCAACTATTCTGTGGGTTCTGTGAGCTCCCAGTAGCTAATATTCGAAGTGTGACTGCTAATCTCTCCTGCGTAGACATCGGCATATGGTGTGTGGGTGCGTGCAGAATGAACGGTGTGATCCGATGGACACAAACGACTGGTTGACATCCAAAAATAAGAAGAAAAGTGCCTCACAAAAGTGACGTATCCTGCAGTGGGAGGGCCCTGTGAGGACTTCCCTGGACTTCGGCTCTTGAGTTTCTCATGAAGTGTAAATGACCTGGCCTAGACGCCAGAACAAATTTCTCACGTCTAGTCGAGTATGTAACAAGCTTATTTTTGCCTTTATTTGACAGTCTCAGTATTTCAACTGAAGTTTTAAAGCTTTGCTAAAATAATGTACCTTCCTTTCAAGTCTTGAATAAAAGACTATCAGCTATTAAACAGTTTGAACAGAATAATAATAATAATAAAAAAAAAAGATTAAACTCAAGTCAGGATTTTTTTTTTCTACAAAAACTACTTCTCCAAATCTTCTCATATGTTTGCACACAGTTTAGTTCTTCATCACAGCAGACGTCCACATAATAGCTGTATGGCCGGGGCTCGAGGAACCACTGACCCAGTAGCCCACTTTCCTTCATTTCCCCCCTCATTTGCTGATCACACACACACACACACACACTCACCCCAGACCAGGCGTGTCACAAGTGGAGAGCTTGCGTTTCCGGTTTTCTGAGCTCAGAGGCTCCATGGAGTTCTCCCCCAGTCCGCTCATCGTGTGCACATATCAGCACCTGAGAGGAAGGAGGACACACAAAGGTGTTAAAAAAAAAGTGTGCAGGCAGAAAAGAGATTATAGGGTAATTAAATACGCAATTGCGAGGGGAAGAAAACATGGGAACCGTCCTTTTGAACCAGAATGACTAAAACAGAAGCATGATAATAAGTGGATTCGGTGCAAAACAGAGCAGAGCAGATTAAAATATGCTTATATCATGCAAATCGTATTCTGGCATAGACTGACGAACATAAACATGTCTCGTCGGCCGCCTCCTCCTCCTCCTATTTGGAGAATATGAGAGTAAGCATGTGAGGTTGTGTTTGTTTGTGTGTGTGGGCCTGTGCATGTGTGAGTTCATCAGCTCATATGGTACATCCACACACACACACACACACTCACACTCACACAGGATTAGCAGTGTCTCTGATGATAAGCCACGCTGCACAACTAACCCCGTTAGACAGCCGTCTGTCTCCCATAATGCATCACATTTCGTCTCCAGGAAGTGAGCTGATAAAGGTTGTGGGGAAGAGAGGCAGATGGGACGAGAGGAGGAGGAGGAGGAGGAGGAAGAAGAAGGAGAGAGGGGAATAGAGGGAAGGAATGGAAGATATAACAGAGGGAGGGAGGAGCCGGTGCTGTGAAGTGAGCTCTGATTGGTCACTTTCTTTGCCACAGTGACAGCGGCTGACACTGGGGAAAGGTAGGAGGGAGGGAAACGAGGATGGAGGGAGGGAAGAGAGGAAAGTAAATGAAGGGGAGAGAGAGCACAAATATAGTGGGAGACAGAGGATATACAGAGAAAATGCAGGAGGGGAGAAAAAAAAATAGTGAGGGGGGAATCAGAGCGAAAAGAGGCGGAGGCAGTAGGAGGTAGCGAGCTGCGAGAAAGAGAGATAAAGGCATGTCAAAGAAAGACAGGAGGGAAGGGGAACAGGTGAAAGGAGGAGGAATTAGAGGAGGAGATGTAACATTCAGACTGTCTGGAGTCTGTTTTGAATGCATGTGTGGAGCACAGAGTGGGCTGAAAGCCTCCAGTACCCCTCTTAACCTTCACAGCCAGAGCAGCTTTTTCATTCCATTGATTACATGGTTATCCTCTGACCAGAGCACTGCCTCTCCTGCATAGCAAATCAGGCCAACGGCAGGGGAGAGATGCCGACCTGTTATTTAATCATCATATACCATCATCTCAGAGTCCTTCTTGTGGGATCTGAGCAGTCGACGAAACCATCTGATTGCACTTTTTTCTTTTTTCTTTTTTTACAGAGGATGTTCAAGTCTTCAGTTGTGCGATCTCGGGCTCGAAACAAGATCATACCCGGTAGAAACAAACGGTGAACACACCTTCACACTGAGACAGAATCAATATGAAGGCAGCTTTCATGCATGTCTTCAAGACCAGGAGAAACACAAGCAGATTCTTTTGCAAGACAACAGCGGGGAATACTCATGAATCTTCTTCTAAAAGCAAGGGATGCTCTGAAATCGTGCAGATACTCTTGCTCAATTCCTCCCTCTATGGGTTTCTTTCAAATTTCTCTTTTAATCTCTCCCTTGAGTCCCTCCCATCTGACTGACTGTCTGTCTGTCTCTGAGCCTTTGTCTGCTTGCCTACCTGCATCTCCTCTTGCCTATCCTCCAGTCTCTGCCTCCCTGCCTGTATGCCCGTCTACCTGCCTCCCTGTCTGCTGCTCTTCGTTAGACAAAACCCCCGCTTGCTGTTGTCTGATGAAACCTACCACAAGGGAGATGAGGAGCAGAGGAGGCAAAAAGCAGAGAGGGGGAGGTACAAAGTCGGAGGGTTCAGAACTTGAAGAGCCAAAGCAAAGTGTTTGAGTGAAACTCCGTCTTTGCTCCTACGCCGACTGAGCCCGCCCGCCCGCCTGCCAGCCTATTGATGGAGTTCTCAAAGGGGGAGTTGCTCTAATTGCAGAGTGAATGAGGCGGCCCCAGAGAATGGTTGATTAGGAGGCTGCTGAATGCCCCAGGGAAATGGGTCACCTCCAGCCTGGCGCGGGCCGCCCGCTTTTCCAGTGCAGGGAGAAAGTCAATTACACGCTACAGGCAGTGGGGCCTGGTGGCAGAGAGGCAGCGGGGCTGTGGTGGGTACAATACAGCAGCAGGGGGCAGCGGGAATGAGACGCGCAAAGAGGGAAATGGGAGAGAGTGATGGCGTTATTGAGGGCAGCAAGAGGGAGCAGCAAGATGGGCACGAAGATGGCAATTTATGATGAGAGAGAGAGAGAGAGTGTGTAGAGCCAAATGTAGAGAGTATGCTGGTTTCACTGCACCTTGCTTAATGCACATGTTGAATTAGAGCAGTAAGAAGACTTGAATACAAACAGAATAGATGTAGATGGACCAAGAAACTAAATTCATGAAACTAAAAACCTATTTTTATTCAGGAAACCGACCATTTATGGCTGACGCTCACAAGATTCAGCCGGGCTACGAGGAACAGACTCCGTTCTTAAAGAATCCAGGCAGCAATCAGGACGCTGCAGGAAAAACTAACCCGGCTGATGGCAATCACGTAACGCAGGCGTGAGTCAGTACTCGGTGTCAATGCAAAGCGCCATATTTTTTCCCGTTGTGATGAGCCCAGTGTTACGGGGGGAGCTCGGGCGGCGGCACAGTCCGGGAGAAGTTTTTGTCAGATGATGGAGAAAAGCTACAGAAAACTCCCCGTGCGCCTCAAGTTCCAGCATCAGCGTGAGGAATTTGTATAACAGACGATCCAACACTTCGCACCTGCCTCACACAACATTCACCCAGGTGTGTGGAGATGAGAGCGAAAGCACGTTTCATCTGATCTGACTCATGCGTTTCACAACTTGTTGTGTAACGCATGAGAGTGCAACCCCTTGTATTGCCCCTCTGTGCAACCACAACCTGCCCTTGCAGCTACTCTAAGAACATTTTAGATGAATTAATTAAAAGGACGCTCTTTAAATAATCTCTTTTTGGAAAGAGAAGTACACTAAGCATGATTACAAATACCTTAAAAAGAGCTGAAACTAATTCAGTCCGGTGTTCATTGAAGTTGATAAACTAACTACTATAGCTGGAAATGAGGCATTAAAAGGCATTAATCCGAGTCAGACGCAATAGTGTGAAGCTGTTAATGAGTGTAGTTACTAAACAGCAGCAGCTTCTGAGAGCGCCCAGGCAAGTACGTAAGTATGAACTTTCACACTAAATTTGACCTGGTCCTCAACCCTGATCTTGACCTGGGGGATTTCATGGGGTCGCAGAATTCACGCTGACAGTTGACCCGCATATTTTCCGGGTCATTAGACTGGTACGACAAGAGGATCACAGGGGTCAGCACTGCTGTGGCATCACCTGGGGTGAGTCTAAACTCCAGAGGTCTGCTACAGGACAGTAGCCTGCCAGTGACCCTGGAGCCTGGAGCCCAGTGGGAGCAGTGCCCACCAGGAACCGCAGAGTTTATGTCTTTATGGCAGCACCAGAGGAAACTGCTCACCTCATAAACTAAGGGCACGCAATCCAATCCAGTGCAAGTGAAGTTCACGTGCGGCAAGACGGTTCAGCAGACTTGAGCTGACCAGTAAGATCAACATGTCCCCTTAAGGACAGACCTGAAGAAATGCACAGATTATTTAGTCTGGGCAGTCAGAAGGAAGCGCGCACTCCACGACGGAGAAAATACAGACACCACGTTTACTGATGGGGAGGCTATGATCACAGTCATTGCTAGGCAACCGGCGAAATCCCGCGAGAACATGCTCCTGCACATTCTCATACGTTCAGAAAAGAAATGAATGTTTTTATTGAGAACGTTCTTTGTTATTTGAGACACCACAACGATCCAGATGTGAAAGAACTCCTAATCGTCACCGTAATCTAATGAACCGATCAAGCTAAGACAGACTGGTGACTTGAACGTCTTTATTCAGCTACTGGAGATTCATGTGTTTTCTATTGCTCGCACATGTGATGATCATTTTAATCAGGATGGTGGTCAGAGACCGGGTCTGTAGGCAAACAAACACCGCGCACTGTACACATTTGTGTCCTGCCTCTGAACACCAGCCAGTAACAGAGGAACAGAGCTCGATAATGTCCGTTGGAGAAGCCAAGTTAAATAAATAGTCTTCTCAGCCACCATAATCTGTCTCCAACTTTGATCAACACTTGTTGGTGAAGTTTCTAGGAAATTCTCAGAGGACGTTCACGGATGAACCCCTGACCTTCAGCTAGAAACGACAATCTGATCAGGGTTTTTGTCGTTTAGGCATGTGTCTCTTTTACATACAGTAATATTTACAGCTTCATCTTCTGGCAAGGCATTGACCTCGTTTATTCATAAGCTGAAGGTAAAATGACTATTGGACTCTTTTACAAGGTGAGAGAATCCATTTCATAGATTAACCTGGCATGATATGAATCTCCTCTGCATCTTAAAGCCAGCTAATTCATAGCATTTCATCATTTACTGAAGTCATTTCATTTTCTAAGATAAGACGACATTTGTTTCAATGATCTCAGCGCGGCAAACGAAGCGTGAATTAAATATCCCTCTGAACCTTAACATGAATCTGCTGGCATTTTATTCCGAGCTGTACACGTACATAAAGAAGTAAGACAGTGTTCAAAACTTTACGATCATGCTCTCCACAGGATGAACCGTCTTCATTGTGGACATGTCATTATGTTGTGGTTTTCATTTTGTATAAACAGTTCAACAGTTTTGGTTTAACTCTTTTTTAGTGATCATAAAATATTTTATTACACTAGAGGTTGCACCGACTAGTCGACTGTACCGATGTGCCGTGACGCTTTAATCGGGAAGTCGACTAGCTGCCAATGACGTGACAATAGCAACATGGACGCCTCCGAGAAGATGTGAGGAGCCCAGTGCGTCGTTGCAGCGAAATAGCAGCGGTTCATCAAGTGTGTGGAAATACTTCACTAAAGATAAGGCCCATACTACCATGAAATAAAGAATATGTAAGTCAGTCCCGAAATGCTATAAATCCACCAACGCTAGCAGAGGAACAGTCAACATCCTCAACTTCACCTGCGGTAACAGAGAGAGTTATTAGACCTTTAGCTGCTATACACAGAAAAGGCTTTAGAGATAAAGCGTTTTCTTATCCTGGCTACATTATCCTATCATACAACATGCTGTGAAGTACTGTTAAACGCTACCGACGGTGGGGATTTCTATAGGCTATACACATCTGCAGTGCTCATGTGTTTATGATGAGTTCTGTTTTGTTCTACTGACATTGTTGCTGTATTTTATGTGAAACACTACGGTATGCATTCAGGTCAAGAGTTGTGTGTTGTTGTGTTGTGTTTTTATGTGTGTCGTCATCGACTAGTTGATGTCAAATTGACTTTTACTACATATTAGTCGACTGTAAAAAAGTCATTCAACCCTTTTATTACACTAAAGGAAAATTGTGAAAGAGAAGAGTCTCGAGTTTGTAGATTAAACATTAACATCGTTTAATGTGTTTCATGGATGCCATTCAGATAATATCTGTTGTCGAAAATTTGAACACCAGTTCTAGTTTTTCTAGGATGTTGTGCAGACAAAATCCCGCTCTAAGTGATTCTTAACGTCTTTCTGTCTTTGCACTGAGGGTTTTTTTCTCCCTCAGTGAATTTCCCTGAGTTTAAGCAACAAAATTATTTGCATTAAGATGAGCAGCACATAACTACCGCTGCTGAGTTAAACTCACAGATGAGTGGAGTTAAAATGGATGAACAGCAGCAGCAGCTTAAAGCTGAAAGCAAAAATTTGGTTTGGGAAAACAAAGTGTAGAGACGACAAACCTCCCACGGCCGAGTGAGTCACAGCAGAGGGGGGAAAAACACTGCAACAAATAAGAATGAATCGGAAAGATTTGCTCTAAGTGGATGACGAGTGAATGGGAAAAATGAGCAACAAAGTATTCTTAACTTGTGTCTGTCAGTGATGTAGTGATTCTGCATTTAGGATCCAGCTGAACAGAAAATTGTACCTCAGTCAACATCTAGTAAATGTGTGTACAAGAATGTTTGGCTGGATATGTTTAGTCAATATCTCTCTAATTGTATCAATTTCTTTTCTTTCTTTCTTTTTTTTAAGACCATGCAGGCAGGACGGTCTGGGCACGGAGCTGGTCGCTGGCGACAAAAGGGAGGAGCAGACGGGAAGGGAAAGACGGAAGGAGAGGGTAGGTGACATGAGTTGGAGAGGCAGGCGTGCTCGGGCTGGGTGATGCAAATAGCCTGCTCTCGACTCTCCCTCCTGCCCGCCGCTCTTTCATAATCTCTGTTGACAAAACAGAGGCGCACGGCCCTGGTGCGGCCATGTGAGCTCACACCAGTGACATGAGCAGAGCAGTACCTGCTTCACTTTGACTCAGAGTCTCCGGTTTATCCTGAAATTAGTGGCTCCCTGTTCAGGTGCGAGTTTAACTTTGCAGGTTTTAAGCTGGTCTAAGCACATTTGTCTGACTGAAAGAATCCATTTAGTTCTAATGATTTTATTAGTAGCTCTCAACATTGAGTAATTGTTACCGACACTGTACGTGTGAATACATCTGATACGTCTTTAAGTGATGAAAAGACGTGAAGATGTATAAAACAAATAGAAAAAAGCAATCAAGAGATACTTAAGGTTTATGTTAGAGACTTGTTTCTTGCTTCTTTCCAGGAGTCTCACTTTGTTTTTAATGTTTTTTTGAAACATTTTTTAAAATCTTCAAACCATTGTATTTATGACGGTGAAATTAGTTAATATTTACTGTGCTTTGTCATTACAACTCAATGGCAGACAACCAGATGCTTTCCAGCGTTGTTTTTGTACTGACGACTCTACCAGTTTCACCCACATTCAGACCAGTCGCCTATTTATGAAGAGAAATGAAACATACTTTTACTCTCTTACTTCAACTTGTTTTTTATTTTTTGGTGGAAGACTCCTGGAGCCACCTGTCCCACCTTCATCTTCACCCTTTGCTATTTTCATCCTGTTCAGGACCACTATCTGCCCTGGCCTCCTCCCCCTCTCTCCCTCTCTCCCTCTCACAGTCACCTCCATCGCCAAGATCACCCTGGCGATCTGTGCTGCACGTTTGCAGAAGCATGTGTGTGAGAATGCACGTGAACGAAAGAGAGAGTGTGGTTTGGTTAGGTCTGGGTACATCTGTGTGTGTGTGTGTGTTGTTGTCACCTGCAGACTGGGGCAAAAGATTAATGCTTTCTTTCAGCCTCTGTGGCAGGTAGAGCACAAAGAATAATTTGATTTCTCCTCCTGTCTGCCTGCTGTCTTCCCACTCTTCATTTTCTCATCTGCCTGAAAATCGTCTTCACAACCCTGTTTGTTTCTCTCGTTACCGCCACCACTCCTTCTCCAAAACTATTCCACCTACCAAGATCCAAACCTCAAACACACACACACACACACAAAATAAAACCCCTCCATAAAACATTTGCCTCAGAAAACACAAAGTGTTCTCTGCATTTCGGCGTTCAGGTCAGGAGGATGTTGCAAGAGTGTGGCAACAACAAGAAACTGTCTCTTGACAAACCGCTAAACCTAAACCCAGCAGGCCGTTACCATGCCAACCATACGGGATGTTAGCCCACCTTGTGTCGGCGCCGAGATGATGGATGATCAGATCCCCCCTCCCCTCGCTCTGGGGGTGTGGTCCGATGTGGGCTGGTCAATGGAGTCTGGAGAAAGAAAAAACACACGCGCACACAACAAAGTTTAACAATAATGCTCAACAGTGCATGTTCATTATATTAATGAATAACAAGGAGCATTATTAATCAGCGGCCTGAAGACACATGCACAGGAAGCAGCATTAACAGCTTAATGAGGAGAGGGGAACTGTGAAGGAGCCGAGCTATGTGCTTTTGTCTTCATTACGGCTACACGTGCACAGAGAAAACACGTCATGGCTACTGTGCACAAACCCCCACACACACACACACACACACACACAAGAAAAGGGATGTTGAGACACAAGTTTTACAGGAAGCCAAGAGGCTGAGACCAGAAAGTGACGACAGTCGCTCCAACTTTAAAATATGAAAAGCGATTCCACATCCTCTCCACTAAACGACCGCTCTGGATCCATACGAGTGGATTTAAACATCAAGCCTTTATTGGCAAATATCTCCCCGCGCTGTATGGACTCTGAGCAAGAGTACAAAAACAGACTATTAGGCTAAATCACCGCTCTAATCCCAAAAGCACATAATAGGCTAATTTATGTCCATTTAGATCCCGATAAGAAACAAAGTGTGTGTGTGTGTATTTTAGCCATGCCGAGTTGTTGTAGTAGCTCAAGTGTTCTGTCTGAACAATCACAAGAGAGTATCCCGTAGGGGTAAACAGTGCGTAACCATGGAGAACACTGGGCGTTTCCATGACACCCTGTCATCAGTGGCGCGCACCACCAGGATGTCTCATGTTCATCTGTCACCGTGCTTCAAAGTGTGTGTGAAGGTTTACATTGGTTTTTATTAAGTGGATGTTGAGAGCGTCGTGTCAGAGGGCACGTTCGCAGCCATCAGTCTGAGAACGTGCGCGTTTCTGATCCCAACTCCAGCCGCGCCTCTGCTGCGTATGTTTACATGTGTGTGCGAAGTATGTTAGCACGCGTCCGTGTGCCTTCCCCTGTCAGCGACCTGACCGCTGGCTGCACCCGTGATTGGGAGCAGATGGGGGCTGTCGGCGTATAAGGAGGCAGGAGGAAAAGGAGGAGGGGTCGGGGCTCTTGTTTAGGTGATGTATGGACTCGCACACCAACAAAGACCTCCCTTCAACCGATGTGTTTCCTATTAATTGAAAGGGGAGAGAAACAGAGCCGGAGAACGACTGCTTAAGTGGGGAGAATTTATAGCTCGGCTGTGAGAAAGACTGATTTAATTTTTTTTTTGTAAAAGTTGGGGTGGGGGGGTCTAAGGCGTGCACAAGGAGCGACAGAAGAGCCTTCAGTCTGATCGTTGCTGCTCTTTGTGCTCACTCTGACACAGCCATGAAAACCAGAGTGAATAAAATGGTAGTTAACGTCATGCGGCGCTGCTCATACTGGCATAAAGCCTTGAATATAAAAGCAGTGTGAATGAGCTTAAGACACAGAGTCAATGCAGAAATGTTAAACCGGAGGCAGACCACTCTCCGCCGAACACGTGCCGCTTTATCTCGGTTTCTGTAAGCGCTTGTCTTTTGTTGACGCACTCATGGGTATCTTACATGGCAGCATCTCCCTCTTGTTGAAGCAACTCATCGTAAAGGCGCAATAAAGATGCATCCAGAGTTCACAGTTTATTGCGGGGTGTTCACTCAGAAGTCGTTAACTTCATAAACTTGAACTGAGCGGTGTATCACGAGGAGCAGAAAGGAGCTGATCTCCGCTGATATTACTTCGTCTCAGTGACAATTCTGCGTTTCACAGGAGGCACGGGGGCATAAGGGACTGTCAAAGGAGCTGATTTAACTCAGCGGCAGGTTGTTGTGACTTTTTCTGAGACTTCTTCCCCTTTCCTTGTGACATGAACTCACAGCTGATGAATGACTGTTTACCAGTTCACCAGGCCCTCCTCTTTGTTCCAAAAAGTTGCCTCATACTGCCTCGAAACTCACATTTTAAAACATGATCGTCCAGTCCACAGTTCATCTAAAACAAAGGTAAAACATTTATTCTGATGATGGTGAAAACATCCTTGTTTCAGCTCTTTGTTTTACATATATACACAACTTGTGTGAGTGGGAATCTCTGAAAAAAGTCAAAAATCATGACAATACATGTCAAAAAAAGGAAAAGTGCAGCTTAAAAAAATGGCTGTATGCCAAATCAACAGGTCTAAATGATAATTCTGGGCGTTTGCCACAGTCACCAGCTACACCAACGGTTGTTTTGCGTAGGGTTTTGTTTTAGAATATGAGGGAACGGACACTTCCTCAGCTGGCGTCTTAGTGACGACTGCAATGCTGCGCGATGCCAACAAAGAGCGCAGACGAGATTAAGACGATAATAAACCACACACACACGTTCATCTGTAACCTCCATTTCAACCAGGAAGAAAACTGAGACCATGTCACTCTGTGTGAGAGACAATTCCCTCTTGCTACTAAAGTCCATATCAGTTTTATTAGTTTATTAGTTTTATTAAATTTGCATTTGTCTCAGACTTATCAGTCAGGGTGTGATTTTTCTCAAGCAGATCCGAGGCCAGTGGACACTGCATTTTTTTTTTTGAGCCCCGTTATGTCAAAGTCACTGACCCCATTTAATTGAAAGAGAGGACAGAGGATTTTTTTTAATACAAAGCTTATGTCAGATCACAGCCTACTGTGGTGCCGACTGTGGTTTTGAGTGTCTGAAACACAACTTTCACCTAAAAAAAAGTCAACAGCAGAAACAAAACAGGTGTTGTTGATCAGCTGCTGGAAAGACTTAATAAGGTTTTTATCTACCGCTATTAAAGCCAGCCTTCACACAAAACTGTAACCAGGCCGAACTATATCACATCATTAGGTCTGAAGGCTCAATAATATTTTGTTAAATTTTAATACCAGTATCGAATCCTCTTATTGAATCCCAATCCTTTCCAATCCCTTATCAAATCTGATTAGGTTTAGCTTGCAACATCTGCGATTAACTAAAGTTGTAAAAACCTTAAATCTTAGATTTACTTCACCCTCTGCTTTAAGTTTCCCTCTTTTGATTGATTGAGAACATGCTGCGGTTAGTATTCATAGCCTGTAGCTACAAACTGAGGTGATCAGCTGCAGATATAAAATGTAGATTAAATGATCTAACAATGAGCTCGTTGAACCATATTCTGGATGCCACAAATTAGAGAAACTGATCAGTTTAGGTTCAAATTCAGACCATGTTGTTGCCAGCTGGCCAAAGTTACGACTTACAAGTTGCTTATGAAATTCACTCAATTAGTTAATCAACCTAGCTAACCATTGCACAAGGAGAAAAACGTAAGTGAATATAAACAAAATGTATTTCAAAGGGAACACACCCTGCCGTTTTTATGTCTTTGTCTCATCTGAACATTCAAATACACCAATATTTTCACAACATGATCATCGAGACTAGTGGCTCCCAAAAACGGGGGAGGGCGGGCAGCCCTCCTTTGGGGGAGGAGCTTATTGGAGCACTGCTACAACACTGTGGAGAGGTTTGTGAGAGGGTTTCCAGCTAAACATAAAGTCTTCATCAACTCAAAATACAACTTCCAAAGCAAAGAAAATACGACGGGGCAAATATCGCCCTCGGCTTCACCAGTATGAGGCCACAGTGTGTTGCACAACAGAGACTCTGTGTCTTCAAAATGTCAACTCGCCTTAAGTTGCTTATAGAGTTGTTCAGAATACTTCTCTCCGCCATCTATACAAACAAAAAAATTGATCAGCATAATTCGGTTTGTAACCTAGCCTCCCAGATAATAGGAGCTCTTCTGGTTTCCCAAACACAGACTACTGCCACCTGCTGGTATGAACAGTTATTGACTTACCCGAAGGCACGGAAGTTGTGCGCTCGCTGTATTCTTTGCTGTAGCCCAACTACAACATGATCTATTGGTGTACATTACACTTATATTACTACTGTTGACTGTAGTACTTACATTCTTTTTTTACTACTGGTTGCAGGTACAAAAATACATTTCACTGTGCATTGTACTATGTATAACTGTGCATGTGACAAATAAAAACTATCTATCTATCTATCTATCTATCTATCTATCTATCTATCTATCTATCTATCTATCTATCTTTCTTTCTTTCTTTCTTTCTTTCTTTCTTTCTTTCTTTCTTTCTTTCTTTCTTTCTTTCCTTTTGGTCCAGACACAGGTGATGCAAAGTGTCCTCACAGTTTTCATTGTCAGTAATTCTTGGACGTTGCTTTGGTGTGTTTGTACATTATAGTGCTACAGGTGAATCCTTAAAACACCCTTTAAAAAAAGAATTCACCCAAAAGGATCTTTGCCTTTCACACATTCAGATGCAGAGCATATTCAGGCAGATCTACAAGTTCTTTCTTTATGAGCTGTATTCTTTCCTTTTCTTCACCCCCTTCTTTTTCATAACAGGATTTTTCTGTGCGTCTATCTTCTGTAATGGCTGAGAGAAGAATTGTGTGCACCAGCCAGCATACACAATGGCACAGTGAAGAACGCATAAAAGTACATTGTGTGAAAGTGTGTGTGTGCACTCTGGGTGACTCTGCTTTAGTTTTGTTTCACCCCATCTCTCCAACAAACCCGGCACTCACACTGGAGCAAAAAAAAAAAAATCGAGCCAAGCCACATTTTGGCATCTTGCCTTCCCTTAAACAAATCAGACCGCAGAGGCTAATAAAAAAAACTCTGAGTCCAAAGCCGGCTCTGCAGACGAGGAGGTACCAAAGAGGGGAGCCGTCTTGAATGAACCCGAGCGCTTCTATTCCCCTCAAACAAAAAGTGCCAGTCTCTCCACTGTCTCCATCATCCACACCCCCCCTTTTCGGTCGCTGCTGAATGGTGCATTGATGTTGATATTGTTCGTAACTAGCCTCGCTAAAATAATAAGAAAAAAAAACTCATTGAAAACAAATTGCTTCTTAGTTCAGTGACAAAGTGAGAGTGAACTTTCCATCTTTAGACCAATTACTGCTATCATAGCACACAGCACAGCCTGCTGCTTCAAACTTCACACTTCAGAGAGGGATAAGAGGGAGAGGAGGAGGAGGATGAAGAAAAGCAGACGGAAGGCGTCTGGCTCAGGGCAGAAATAGGCCAAGCAGGTCTAAAACTAAAACTCATCCAGCCATCCAGGGCGTGTCTGCTGTAGGCTGCCGTCAGACATACATTTACATATTCAAAAAAAGAAGCAGGCGTTTGTATGAGTCATCCTTTCCAAGAAGGTACAGGAGACCAAACACACATCTTACTGTACCACGCTACAGCACGATGTGTGCAACACTTAATTAACCCCCAGAATTAATCTGCAGCTACACCACCAAATGAACTTAGAGGGAGGACAAACTATTAAAAAAAAGAGGGGACCATAAAAAGGAGAAAAGAAAAACTATTCTATTGGGTTTTAGTAGCTCAAGGCCACTTTAAAATGACTTTACAGTGCAACATCTGTTTTGAGTACAGACTGACACTCTGCGTAATAAAAAAATGCAGCTTTCTTCTCTTAGATTTCACTTGGTATAAACACTAAGACCACATCTGAAGATAAAAACAATATAAGGGGATCACTTCACACATGCACCGCTAATTCTGAACCACTTTGGTTCAGTTCATGTTCTTATTTCTCACGATGAGTTTTTAGGATTGTAAAATGTCAACCTACATATATAACTGATCAGGGTTATCACTCAGTTGTTGTTTTTTTTTCTTAAACCACCATTTCTTATAAAACGGGGCAAATACATAGATAATGAAGATACACAGAGCCAAGTTTGGCACAGACACCAAGGTAGTAGACAGTTCAACACTTCCACCTCCACAACTACTTCAACTAAAACCACATGCATGGAAGATTTTATTCATTTGGTAGCTGTCAAATAGAAAATGTCTGGACTGGTTCCCTTATGAATAAAAACTGACATGAAACGGAGTTACAATGAGTGCAAACTTTAATAAATTGTACTATAAAGGCTCCATCCTATTTTGCTAGTGACCATGTCAGATGAATAATATATTCTAAGTTGTCCTGAAATGTAAATTTGAGACTTGGATGATGAGACACCACCATCATCTTCACTTTATAGTGGTCCTAAATATATACGTACGTGTGACAAATTAAAACATGAAGCAGCCACCTGATTTGTTTTCTTTGTCATCCAGAGGTGCACTGTTTGTTTTTCTTTGTCCAAACCACATTAACCTGTTATAAAAGTGCAGTCTGTGATTGTATGCACAATAAATAGTGACAGTCACACAACAGATGAGAGTCTTGTTACCTTCGCGGACATAAGCAGCAGAGTATCACCGTAAATCAGAGACGACAGAGGTCATTAAAAAGCTCGGCCCAACTGTAATCTTGAGTTTCAGTCAAACCCTGACGAGCATAACAGAGATTGTTGTTAACAGCTCCTGCTACTTCATTTGAACCCAGCCACGTGCTGGACATGTGTGCGGGGAGGAGAGTAAGCGGGAGCAGTAGAGGGCCGGTATGAAAATATCGATGCGTTCTTGTGCATCAGTTGTGTTGCTGTGCCCTGATAAGATAAGGACACAGTAAACCTCACATGTGCTCATTTGTCACCTTCAGCTGAACTGAGGGGAAAACAAGCACAGGGATGAACTTTGTGGGTGTTTGTGAAGGCGGCTCAGGGTCAGAATATGTTTAGGGTGTTATGTTTGACAGACATGGAGAGTAAAACAGACAACTAGGCTATAAAACACCCCATTGTAGGTCATCAATAATGTAGGGGCACTGCATTATCACAACATAGGGGGCCATTTGTGTGAGTTAATTAACAATGAATCAAGAGGCACGCTGTCATAACTGGGAGCAACAAAGGACCGGAAATTTGGTAAACACTTTGAGTGCTCACAAAACACAGATTAACCAGTTACAGGCTTGATGAGGTAGAGAAACAACAAAGGAAGAGTGGAAGGAAGAGTGAAGTCCTCACAAAGCATAAGTTAAGTTGTTATGAGCCTCTGGGTGTAGAGAGAGAGAAAATGGAAAACAAAAAGGTGAAAGAAAGAGTGAGGGAGAAGCAGAAAGAGCAAGTGCTTTTACTTTGTGGCTGTGACATTAATTACAAATGAGACCTTTCAATATTATCATTACAAATCATTTTAAGTGTTAAAACAGGTCAACTCAATAGACACGCCCCCTCCTCTCTAGCCACACCCCTGAAAGCTAATTTGCTGCCATGGCAACGGACCAACCTTCTCACAGCAGGAAGCAACAGTCTACCTGGATGACAACCTGCCAACTGCAGGAAAGTTAACTCCTGGCAATGTAAACTCAGTTTACAAAGGCACAGTTAAAGGTTTAAACTGAATCAACTGGCTCTCATTAAGAAAAAGTCTTTTAAAACTCGATTACAATTTGTTCTCACATTACATTTACAGCCGACTAAAAGTTGGAATGGAGTTAGATAATTAGCCACAGGTAAGAAGTCATATCTCTTAAAACCGTTTTGGTCAATTTGCAGAGTTATTTGCCAGAACTAGAGTCTCTGTCGTTCAGTTGTAGCGTTAATGGCTAAAAACAGCACCATGTGCATTTGTACAACCTGGAAACTCTGTGACTGCTGCACTATCAAGAGCACGCTTTGCATCACATTATAAGGTGCTGGTGAGGAGATTGTCATCTCTGCCTCCGCTACAATTAAATACTTCCTGGATGGCTAACATGGCAAACAAATGGGTCCATAAAATAAAAAAAACTTTTATATAATGCAGATCGTTTATCTTGTAAAACTCAAATGAAGTGCACTCGAACCAGCTCCTCATCTTTTCTTGGTTTGTGGTTTAAAGGAACATTTTAAAGTAACTTTAAAACCCATACAGCTGCAAAGCACCTCAGGCAAAAGGACAGATAAATACATACCAGTATCAACAGTTTTGAAGCGCAGCCCAGCACAGATATACTGTTCCTCTTTTAAGTGTAATACAGTGTCCTGGGATAAACCTGTGTTTGAGGACGCCGTGATCTGGCTTTGTGGACCTGGTCCTGAACTCAGATTACCCTGCATCTCTATGCTACCGTGCTCTGTTATGAAAGGGTGGACATCATTTTCTATAACAGCAATATAGGATTTCTGTAGAGTTGCAGTAGAAGTACATCGACTGCAGATGTTGGGCGAGACAACTAAAGAAAATAAAAATCACAAAATGGGATCATCTTTGATCTACAGTGAAAAAACGATAAGTCAAGCGCAGATATGCACTCGTTCAGGGCTGTTCCTCCACTTTTATTGTGAGATATTTCCACTTTTCCATTTCCATAGTATACTCCACTAGGTTTGCATTTTAATGTAACAGTCCTGCACTAAATCCTCAGTGTTATAATGTTCAGTTCATGTTCAAACAACGTAAGAAATGTGTTCACTCAATTATATGATTGTTTTATGGAGCTGTTAAACAAGATTATTTTAAACACTTTATTTACACTAAAACTGGGTTGTCGAAATAAAACAAACATGTCAGTACCATATAATATAATTCAACCGTACTCCAAACCACAGTCTGAATATCATTACCTTCATGAAGCTAAGATTTAGTTCAGAATGTATATAATGTATTAGTTTTCATGTAAATCAATGAACTGGCAAGTGAGTGTAGTGATTACAATGGATTATAAATCTCCACATCATTCAGCTACGACACTAAAATTGTGCTTAAAGCTTTATTAATCTTTTCTTGTTGATTTGTCGTAATCACATAAAGAAATGTCTAAAATCTCTCTAGTTTTATTAATACTCACCTTTCTGCAACTGATAACTCCATGTTGTTTATGTCAATGCACTTTATTGAACCAAACTAATCCTTTCTTGTCTTTTTACTTGTGATTGTCAAGAGTGTTTTTTATGTGCAACTAAGCCACTGTGACCAAGTTCTGTCCAAGTCAAATTCTACTCACTTTCATAGAATATTTTTACACTGAGATACTTTCATTTTTAGTCAGCTAAGGGATCTGAGTACTTCTTCCACCATGTGTAAAAGTAGCACACATGGATTTAGTGTGAATCGTGGTAACCGGAGAATAAGGCCGTGCCAAAAGCTGGGTGAGAGTGGCCAAACATGTTCGGTATAGTACTGTATCAAATACAGGTTTGTGTGTGTGTGTGCTGATGCAAGATTCAAAAGTTGATTCAAAAGTCAATAAGTGAAACTTAGTGGAGCTGAAAGAGAATTAAAAAAAAAAATGAAGAAGGGTGGGGTTAGCGTGAGAGAACGGTATGTCACTGTAAAGGTGTGTTTCTCGCAGGATAATTGCACACAGATAAAAGTCCGATCTCTTCCCTCCTCAAGCTGCCGGGAGAAAGAACACTTCTTTTGCTGATGCATGTGTGTGACAGCGAGTGAGTGAGTGTGTGTGTGTGTGTGCTCAAGTTGTGTGTGGAAGCGAATAAGCTGCGAGACTTTCTTTAGTGGCAATGGGACATAATTGGCTCACAATAACCCATCAGCGTGGTCTTAGTGAGAGAACACCATCTTCTCCTCCACCTCTACCTTCCTCGCCTCTTTCCTCGCAGTCGTCGGCGGTGACAGCGAGGGAGCAGATTCACCACATAAACACCCTCCTCCCTCTATTTATTTGCTCAGAGTCCAAAAACTGCACAGCATAAGGAAAAAAAAAAGATAGCGGGAGGGAGGGGTCGAGGAAGGAGAAGAGAGGGGAGAAAAAAAAAAGAGGAAAAGGAAGGGAGGAACGGAGGTAGATGCACAAAAAAAAAAAAAATACACTGCAGATTCAGCTGCACACACGTGGATGGGACACACAAGCGCCGCACACACTCCTGGTTGAGCATCTAAATCACATTAGCTGCCTGCCTGCCATCCATCACTCCCACAGACAAAAGCACATGCCGGAGAGGCAGGGAAACTGCATGGCAACATGCACAACCACCCACAAACAAACACACGATCGGTCACAGAGCAGCCGACACACCTTGAAACCAGACGACGGCGCGCGGATCGCAAATCAACTTGCATTCACGTCCATGCACATCACCGTCGGCGTCCGTCCACCTGCCTCATTTGAGCCCCGCAAAGTTGCGTGAAAGAACATCGGCAATTCCACGATAACACAATGGGAAGAAAACATACAATGCTTGCTTTAAATATTTAAAGTGGAAGGAGCTAAACAGGGGCAGAGGAACATCTTGAGAAATCTTTCTTTTCTCTGTATCAATCTTCTTTCCCATTAGAGGGGGATGGGGCCCTTATCTAACTGTGTGCGTCTGTGTGTGTACCCAAATGTTTGTTGGAGGTGCCTCTTATCTTGAAGATGGTGCGGGTGCATGTCAGTGGGGTGCTCCTTACCTAATAGGATGCATGGTGAGAGAGTGTGTGTGTGTGTTTTTTATCTAATGGGGTGTCTCTTGGGTGAAGTAATTGGCTGGCAAAACATAGGGGGAGACAAAAGAAGAGAAGAGAAGAGAAGAGAAGAGAAGAGAAGAGAAGAGAAGAGAAGAGTTTGGGAGGCAGGATAAACTTGACGTGCGCTCCATATATTATAAGACCATATGGTGCCCACTGTGCAGCAGGAGCAGAGCAGCACAGCGCAGCCCTCATCCACTCGTCTATCGAGTCAGTCTCTAGGCTCCCACTGTTCTCCCTCCCTCCTTTTCTCCGGCTCTGTCTGGTTAACTCAATAACATCCACAGTCTCCCCTCTTAGCTCACCGTTTTTGAATTTTATTTATTTATTTTTTTCATTTTCACTGGCAGAAAAACAAAAAAACATCCTTCTATCTCCTGCTTCCTCTCGTCCATGACGACCGGCTCGGGCTCTCGTCTCCTCCGCACCTCACCCCAGCTCATCACCAGTTTAAGCTTAATTTGAGCCAAAAAAAGGACTCCTTCAGTGGCATTAAAAGTGACGACAGACACTAACTACTACTACTCGTGAGCGGCGGAGGTAACAATTAAGACGGCAGACAGGCCTCCGCCACGCTGCGTGGTTACAGAATGGTTAATGACCGAATGCAGCTGCAAGCCCGCGTGTCTGCGTGCATGCACGCGGCCTCAGAGCTAGCTAGCGAGTGGGCTGCTCTTTTAGTTGGCTCATGAAATCATTTAAAATCGGCCCGCTGCACACAAACACACACACACGCACCCCACAGCCGTTTGATGTGTAATGAGAGAAACCATTAGCAGTAAAAATGGGCTCTCCCCGCCCTGCTGCTCAGCACATCTTAGTCAGAGCCACAGTTACATGTCTATTTATACATTCACTCAGCTTTAGATTCACTTCTTCTCTAACAGGGACCAGTTTGTGCAGCTCGCAGTAAAGAGGGCTGCATTCCTCCTGCCCTCCTCTCGCCATGTCTTCTTCCTTTCTACTGCTCCTCTACCTCTGTCTCCTGTTCCCATCCCCCTCTATCTCTCTCTCCCCCTCTCTCTCCCTCTCTGGCTGTCTCCTCCCTCTCTCTATACCCTTCCCCCAGCTCTTTCCTGCTCTGTGCCTCCCTCCCTCCCTCCCTCTCATCAGGCTATATGCAGCAAGGCACAAATTCATCGGGGGAAAGAGAGACAGCAAAGGAGAGCTGGAGATAGAGGGAGGGGTGCTCGAGAAGGAGAGACGGTCGAACTGAAAGAGAGCAAAACAGGAGACAGACTAACGGGGAGCGAAAAAGGAGGAGGAAGGGGTGAGCCAGATAGAAAGTGAGTGGGAAAGGCAGAGGGGGAGAAAGAAAGAGAGAGAGAAGGGTGGGTTGTTGGGCGAGCGGTGCTGAGGAGGAGGAGGAGGAGGAGGAAGAGGAGGGGGAAGCTCGCTCCCGCTACAGCGATGGGCGTTCCTCTCCTCAGTTCCTGCGAGGTCAAAAGTTTACCGTGGTTTTAATTTCACCTTTCCGCAGCCAATCAGAACGCGTCTCCGGCTGCTGGGGGAACTTTGACCCACTCTGAGAATTTGATTGTAAAGATGTGAAAGTCGCCTCTGCTCCTCCAACAACTCTCTGGGTTTTTTCCACTATGTGCTTGTTTTTTTAAAATTTATTCCCACCTTTTCTGAGCACACGTCCCCCTACGTGTTTATTTCCAAGTCCCTCATCTCGGAAGACAAAACCGCAGTTGTTGCTCCGAAGGGACACCGAGGAGAGGGGCTTTATTTATTTATATATTTATATACGTTTTTTTTTTTTCCATTTCAGTACTTTTCCTCTGCTTTGCAAAACAGATGCCACCTAGACGGCGCGTGGGTCGGAAACCACAAGATCAACGGCTCCTCCTCCAGAGTGAACAATGCACGTCCACAGTCCGTGTTAGAGTCACTCGATCAAAACAGCATACATGTACACAAATACTCACAGATCAACAGCGGTGACACGCCCCGCACGCTGCCAGTGTGCCGACCAGTGGGAGCATAGGCACCCGTGTGTGTGTGTGTGTGTGTGTGTGTGTGTGTGTGTGTGCAGGCATGTGAGCAAGGAGAGGGTGTAAGTCTATGAAGGGGGAGGAGGCTGCAGTTAGATCATAGCATCAGAGAGGGGAGGGGAGGCTCTGCAAATAGAGCGAGCACAGAGCCGGCATGACTGGCAACGGTAAGTAGGATGGCTTCGAGCCTCTTGTAAGGAGACCAGGCCATGTGTGTGTGTGTCTCTATAGCTGCTTCATCCCTGTGTGCGTGCGTGTTTGATTAATTAACAGCCACGGCCACTGAAGAAGCTCCCCGTTGTTCTATTCTCTCGACATCAACAGCACGATCGCCTCCACCCTGCTCCTCCATCCACCTCACCGTGATAATAAGACGCGCACGCGCACAAGAGCGCATGTCCCCGTGTGAGCGGCAGCCTGCGAATCTCACAAATGTGTGCAGATCGAGCGTAGACACAGCAGACTGTTAGACATGACGGGATGTACGGCCACCTTCCACCTGTGGCTGGCTCTTCTCAGACGCTCTCCATCCAGAAAATATAATCTGTCTGTTACAACCAGCTGGAATTTAAGTCCCATTTAAACACCAAATGCAACAATAAAATGTAATCCTATTGTCAAGTCTGTGCAGATGAAAGCCAGGCATCTCATATTCATCTGACCCAAGGCGCTCCACTGTTGTATAAAGCTATTTAAACTGCATAACTGAAGCCTTCATCATATGATGGCACTGCAATTTAATTTGTCGTACTGTTGAAACTGCAGCTGAAAATGGTCCCAACAAATTAACTACTCACTTCTGTTTTTATCTGAAATCTATTAAAATTAAATTGAAAAAGCGTGTTTTAGATTTTGAAACCATAAATCTGGCTTTAGAGAATTCAAGTGGATTTACTCTCTAGGCTGTGACATATTTTAAGGGGCTTCCAAAAAGGGCTCACTAGTTTAATGAAGTGGCAGATAATTGTGTATCGTGAAAATATGTCAAAAATTCACTGGTTACTGAAATTGCTTCTCATATTCACTGTCTGTCGTAGCCGAGGAGAAAACAGGCCCCCACGGTTCAAGGTGTTGTCAAATATATTCAGTTTCACATGACAAAGAAACACGTCGGCTCATCTGAGAAGCTGGAACCAGAAATTTTCCCTCACAAATGATTCGACTCATTATTAAGTTGTTGATCAACAAATGAATCAGGTGACCGTTTCTTTCAGCGATGCGACGAGAGGAAGGTTTCTGTTCTTTTCTCAGGTTAAAAGAGAGAGAGGAAAAACCAGCACCAAATTTAGCATTTAGAGAATTTGAGAACACCGTCGTAACCTACATAAAACATTTCTAGGTCAATACTGAGCTGAAGCAAAGGATTGAATTTAAAAAATATATTTGCATATCTGCTATTTGTGGAAGGTTTTAGGTCAAAAGAAACTTCAATCACAACATTTTCAGGGTTCCTGACTAAATTTAACTAAATATCCAATGATGCAGACTCCACCAAATGAAATTGGAGCCACTAAAATAAGTTTCAGTGTCTCCTGTAGATCACCTCCTCCTCTTTTATCCTCCCTTTCATCCAGTGTTTTATCCATGTTTGGAGCAGCGGATCGTTTTTTTGGCAGCGTCACATTCAGGAAAGCTGATGGTGAAAAGCTAAAAGCTCCCCGTGTACGTGCACTTGAACACACCGCAAGGACTACATCCAATGGCCAGCAAGAACGGACGTCTTTGTCAGAGGAAATAATTCTTCCTACCAGCAGGTGGCGGTAGTCTTTATTCGTCATTCAAAAAGATAAACAGGAAGAGCTGTCGAATCAGAAGAGATGGGAGGCTACGTGGCTAGGATGCAGTTTACAGTTCATTCATTCTTGGTGATCATGATGTTGTGAAAAATATTTGCATGTGTAAATGTTTAAATTAGATGAAGACATAACTCAAATAATTTGGTAATATAATATTGCCTTGCTCAATTTCACCACTTGTGTTTCTCTTCTCGTGCACTGGTTCACTAAGTTGAACAGCCAATCAGAGAACTCTCTCTCACCGACCATCTGGATCAGCTGAACAAGTGCCAACGGAGTAGGACGCAGCCAAAACTATGGCGACAGCCCAACACCGCCATGCAGCCGACTGCCGGCTTGGTGGGCCACGGACCTGAGATTTTATTTTCCCACCTGTGAGAGTGGAAATATTGACTTACTGCATGTATTTTGAAGCATCGTAAGCATCAAACACTGAGAGAAACACCTTCAGTCTCAGCAGGAATCTTCCAAAGCCACAAAAGATGGCAAAACATTCCTGGGTACGCACAAGCGCTCCAATGTGACTAAGCTGCTGTGGTAAAATGGTCTGTTACACCTTGCCTGAGGGAGAGAGGCCTCGGCGTTACCCCCAGGGTGTAAGGTTACACAGTAAATGGACTGTTTGAAAAACACTTGAAATTTAACAATGTCAACTGCATCGCCCATTATTCTGCTGCTTCAAATCCCCAGCCCCCCCGTGGCACTAAAACCAAAAACCTTTCCCACTCCCCTTCGCCCTCTCTGCCCTCTTTCTTGCTGTCTTTTGTGCATCACTCCGTCCATAACCCTATCCGAGACCTGAGTTTGTTTTGTCTGTCAATAAAAGCTCAAAAAAAAAAAAAAAAAAACACACAGCGAACACTCCTCACCGTGTTTGTCGTAGCACAATAATCGCCCAGCAACAAGTCGCCCCCCCCCACCCTCCTTGTTTAACTCCTCTGGCTATATTTCTGTTCTTTTGTGCAGCTGGAGTGTGTCGGGACAAAGGTTAAACGCTGAACAGCCGCAAATTAGTCTAGACTAGTCAGAGCTGAATATATGTGTGTGTTTCTGAGTAATGTGGTGTCAAAAGGACGTGTTAAGTGTCAGAAGACATACAGCAGGCAGCAATGCAGAGAACAGAATCAGTAATGGCACATGTGGACAGACTGTTGGCTTAAAAACAAGGGTCCCGGTTCACAAACAAACTACTCTGCACGAAGCATCATCCAGTCAAAGTATGCAACAAGTGCTCAGCTCAAGGTGCGAGAAGGAACTCTTTGCCAGAAACAGGATTATAAACTGGAGGTTTGTATGCACTTCCTGGAAAGAGGAAGAAAAAACTCTTAGATCTGATAGAGACAAGGCTCACAGTTTCCTGTTTCACACCTATTTGCAGTTTTGTCAAGGCAACAATAAAGTCCTTTTGTGTTTGGTACGTTTTGAAATGTTGCAATGCACAATGCACAACAATACAGATGGTTTCATTAATGGTTCATGTGTGGAGAACTGAGCCTGGGGAATCCTGAGTCCAAATCCTGCTTAGTTTCTCATCACTGTGTGAGGTGAGGGGATTGAAAATGTTAAAGGCAGTCCAACACAAACACCGATCTCAGAAAGTGTGTGTTTTAGTGTGTTGAAGCATACAAAGTCCCTTATGGCTCCAGTACAGTACTGCACATGTGAAACAAGAAATGCCGTTATTGGTCCTTTTATCTTTGACCTTGGTGGAGAGGTTGTAAATGTTTAGACAGAGAATCTGACCTGATTGTTGTTCGGTCTTTGTTTACCATTTGCCAATTCTGGTGGTGAACTCTGGCCAGTTTTGAACCTCGCCAGGTCAAGCTAAACTTTCAACAAATCAACATTTGACCTATGCATGGTCAAATGGCATGGCATCAGCGCCACAGCATTGCTGGAGGACTGCACAGAAGTACAATTATGCAATCAGAGAGCTATGCAAACGGACACCATAAACAGATCTTTAGTGCTGTGTGACTAAGCAAGACAACTGACTCAAAGCTTTTTGCAGCTGTATCGCGTGAAACTATGCTAAATGAAAAAGTTTACAATGTGAACTTGCTTATCAACATCTTGAGTCATCTTAAGGCTGACATACTTTGCGAGAAGCAGGGATTTGTTCTCATAACTCTCACGTCAACAGAGCAGAACTTTTTTCCTGTGTGGTGCCCAGCAACTATTCTGTGATTGGTCAGAAACTGGAGGTGGGTGTGGTTAATGCGGAAAGGCTAATCCGCTAATCTGTCCTGTGTAGATTGGCATATAGTGTGTGGGTGCATGCTGAATTAAAGGCGTGATCTGACGGACACGGTCGTGTTTGTTTTAAAAAAAAAAAAAGTGCCTCTCATCATCCATCTCCCACAATGCTTAGCGAGTGCAACATATGCTGCAGGGAGAGGATCCTAGGAGGACGCCCCTGGAGTTTGGCACTTGAGTTTCTCATTACATATAAAATGACCTGGCCAAAATGAACTTTGTTCTTGTTCTTGCTGACCTTGAGAAGGCGAGTATGTAACAAACTTGAAGCCTCTTCTTGGCTGGAAGAGTCTGTGGCATCAGAGAGAAGCTTAAAAAATCATGAATGAAAATGTTTTTCACTTGGACACAGATCCTAAAGAGAACCAGCAAAAGTAACTCATTGCCACCTACGGAGCAGAAAACAGAAACAAGAATCTTAAAATAGTTCACAATCCTACATCAGTTGGACATACTGTACATCAGCATACCAGATAAATACGAGCTCAAATTCCTGGCAATCTGGTCTGAAATGTGATGAGGCAGGAATAATTGTGCGCCACAATAACCTCCCAACTTTTTTTTCAACCTCATAAACATATTTCACCTAAACTGACCTTCATAGACCAGGTTTTGCGTTCTCACTTTAAAAATTGTATCTGAACACCCCCTAAACACCTGAGCCCACCTGGCCTATCGCCATGGCTACACAGCTTCGTTCAGTACAGTCATATCATGTGAAAAGAAGAGCACTCAGCACAACACTTTGTTCTTTGTTGAGCACCATTGACCACAACTAAAGGTTGAACTAGAAACGTCCTGTCAGTCAATTATTAATGGTTTGATTTATTTCCCCCCCTGCACCCTCCCTCTGTCCATCTCCTCTCCCCTTTTTCTCCTGCTTTGATTGTTGTTTTCTCACCCTCATCCTGTCATCTCCACCTTCTCCTTCCCTCGCTCTCTGTGTCTAAGGCTAGCGTAAAGACGCTGTTATTTTTAGCCTCGGTGAGAGAGATCGTCCAGGGCTAACACATACTCTCCACAAGGCCTTTACTGGAGACCTGTCACTGACTTGTGAGAGAGAATCGGTTTTCAGTCAGCACATATGCTGTGTATGTATTTGCAGTGTGCGTTTGTGTACTGTAAGTATCACATACACATTACTAAGCTGCTTGCCTTCCGTAAAACAGGAAAATCCCTGTGATGACATGATGGCACACACCCTCCTTCCAGACACAACCCAAGGCTCAAATGTAAACAAAGGTGGGTTACCAACACCAAAAATCAAAACAGGATTAGAGCATTCCCCTTCACCTACATCCGTACTGTTTCCCAGCACAGATGAACAAAAGCTCAAAACTGTACAGTTACATTTCACATTAGGGCAGGGCAATAGACTGGATGGATTAGAATCATTTTAGTTTTTGGTTTTGAAGGGTTGAAAATTTTCTCCCTCTGTTGGTTGATCCCCACATGGCGGCTGGTTCTGTGCAGCAATGACATCCACAACTACTTGGTGCTGTTTTCCGATTGACACGCTCACACCACATATCAGACACACACACACACACATGAAACAAAATTCTGTTTCCCACCCTATATGAAAAAAAATATGTTTTTAGCCTCTTGCTAGCATGGGCACCTGCCACAGCCAAGACTGTTGACCGCCTAGCGTTGCCACTTACCTATGCATGTAGCCAGTGCCGATGCGAGCCATTTATACTTGTGCTCTCGTCAATATGGCTTGCTCTGTAAAAACGCCCAAAACCTAGGTGGCACTGTGTCTTTTTTGCCAGTGGGGTTAATTTTTGTTTCTACTTCCTGCTTCACTTTCAAAAATGCCGACTGAAACTTTTTCCAAAAATTCACTGAAATTTCAGAACGCAAATGTTTGTATCTCCAAACCTTCTTACTTAAAAAAATCGCTGTGATGGAGAAGCAGACGGAAATACTAAAGCGGAAATACGCTACTAGTTAGCAAAAGTTAGCAAAAGTGTATTAAACCCGAATGTTGCTGCACGACGAACCTGCAGCAACACCTGAAACTAAAGTATGCAGTAAACGGAAGAAATGTGTCTCTCTACAAGATCCCGGTGTTAGCTCTCGACTCAGCTCAGAAAAAGAAAAAGAAAAAAAAAGGAAGTCACCATGTACACTCGACAGGGAAAAACATGGTACCCTTTTAAAGGACGGAAAGTCTGGGTTTGTTAAGCTGCTGAAAACAAGTGATTGAAAATGTGAACTGAGCTGCAAATATTTAGCAAAGAAAACAATTGCGGTGCAGCTGGAGCTTATTGTTCTTGTTTCTTGACACTGAATGCCAGTTTCAATACAGAAAACTGTTTGTGAACCATGTCTTGTCTTGAGTTCATGCAACAATCTATTAAAATCATGAACTACCCATAAAGGAGAACAAAAAAGATTCCCTTGTTCACATTTCTGTGCGGCTGAAATTGACACAGATGGTTAATTCTAATGGTTAATGTGATAAATTGATGAAAACAAATTATATGCAAAATTATAAAATCCTTTTTTGGATTAAAGTATAATTTTACAATGTATCAAAAATCAAGGAAACACCTGCACATTTGCAAGCATGGTCTTTATCTGAGAACATGATGAGTTGCATACTTAATGTGGTATCTTTTCCAGTATGCAAAGCAGTATGAATACACTGTACTGTTAGAGTACAGTGGAGGAGCTGCCGGTTCAGAGACACAATGCACGGGCATTGTCTCTCATTCAAATCATAAAGACACAGCCTTATGTCTTCAATATGTTGTATTTGGTGCCTTCTTGGTTCACTATTAGTAGGTACTTGTATCAAAGCTGTTCAGACATGTTTTTTTGGGTTCTTGTCAAAGCTGTTATGAAATAATTAGTGTCTATAGTGGTTTGGCTCATCGAGGCAATGAGATGGTAATGCAAAAATACATTTTACTTTTCCATTTGCCTTCATGTTAGTCCGCTATCATCAGTTCAACTGCCGCACCTACACACATTTGACTAGACTAAGAGTGTGATAAGCCAAACAGTTGGAGAGGGAAAAGAAGAAAATTTCCTGGCACACTACACCTGCAACTACCAGCGGTGTCAACAGTCTGTCAGTCAGTCTTCCATTAGTTCGGCTTAATCAGCTCAAATAAACATCAACAGCAGCCGAGGCTGAGGCCGCTCACCTGATGGTTACCTGAGTGGGCAGCTGACTCCAACAGCAGATGATATTTCATCCTGAGCATCATGTCTGATGTTGAGCCGATACACTGCAGCACGTACACACGGCGAGTTTTAACCACAGCAAAGCGTTCTTTTGGTCTGATTTGCTGGACTCGTAAAAAAACACAGTTAAAAAAAAAAAAAAAAGAGGAACGCGAGACAAAGCGGATTCTTCGTCTCACATTGCATCAAATCAATATTTAAAATTCTGGCCGCTCTTTCTCTACAGCGAGCATGCCAATGTCACTGCCTGTTTACTACGACTCGGATCTCGCAGGACTTATTGTGAGCGAAGGAGAGAAAATGAGAGGGACGGAGGTTTGGAGAGGAAAAGTTGATTCAACCAAATACGCTCCCTCTGCCTGATCTGAGGCCGACACATGGAGGGCTTCTTTCCACTTCCCAGCTTGGCAGAAACACACGGATAAAGGTAGTAACTCCGCTTGGTCCCCATCCACGGCAGAAATGTGCAGATCAGCAGTTTGACTGAAGAGTGAGCCTTCGTCTTCTCTGCATATCCAGCGAAAACTTTCAAAACCTTCCTTAGTCATATCCTTCACAGAGAAACATCTACACAAGTCTGTAATGGACTGAGCCAAAATGACAATCAAGAGTGGGTTGATGGTTATTTTAGTAACGATAAATGCATGAGCTTATCAAAATGTACACAAGCACAGCAGATAGACCAGGACTGATCGTAGGAGTGCTTTTGCTAAATACCCCCAGCCCCCAAATCAGCAACCATGAGCCAGACGGTCAGCCACTACCTACAACTAATTACCTTGTCTTGCTGATGGGACATGTTTCTTGGTGGCAATTTGGATTTGTAAAGAATTGTAATCCTTTGGTGACTGATCCGAGCATCTCTACAGCTATATACAACCTATAAAACAACTGTCAGATGCATCTATGGAAGGTGTAATCTTCTAAATATGCAAAGGGACCATTTCAGGCCAAAGACACTTTATTGGAAGGTTTTTAAAGACCATTTTAACTGCCAGCCTCATCATTAATGTAGCATGATAATCGAATACAATACAAAACCTACTTTTTCAAAACGACTATGTTACATTTGTGCCGTGCGTTTTCAGTTATTCTTTCCTTTTGGCAACATTTTACATGAAAGCAAGAGAGATTTAGGTTAGCATTTAAGAGAGTTCATTAGTTAAAAGTTCGGTTAATTAACACATTTCCTCAGCTCAAGTGTGTCATTTTCCGCATGCACACGTGCTCTTTAATCAGTCTTTATTGCAGTCAGAGTTCAGACTGATGACTCATTCAAATCAGCTGCTGAAATGTTCCCCCGACTGTCCTCGTTGTCTTGCTGTTTACAATCTGCTGAGCCACTGAAGAGATGTCTGGTATGCTTTATTCCTCGCCCCTCAGTTGGAAAAAGCTTTCTGATTTACTTGTGGACTTCAGATTTTACGCTGTCAGATCTGACACTTTGTGAAACTATGGGATGGTGTGGCTCTGGTCTGGTCTTGTGGGACACAACTTAAAATCCCTAAGACAGACAACACACCGTTTCAAACCACCAATTACTGATAACTTCTGCATGTAGTCTGTTTACTTTTGACTCTATTAACAACAATAAGATTATGTTTGGCCAAGTGGATACTGTACACTACGTACCTATCCATACGTAATGTGGGTTTTTCATGAGGTTTAATTCCAATAGTGCAGAATGACCTTTAAATTTTACACCTGGCATTGTTGGGTCTGGGGGCTTCACTTTAAGAACCACTGGTCTGATTAAAGAGTTTTTTTTGTCTGTCCTTTCACGAGTCTTAGTTTTTTTGATTTAGTCTCTCATCTCTACATTGGCTTGCCATTCCTTTTCTTCTTCTACTGAAACTGTGCACTTTAAATAGTTTTTATTGTTGTTTTTGTTCTGGACCGCAGGATGTCTAGTGACCACTGTGTGTGAATCAGTATGTAAGGCTCCCTGCTTGTGTAAGGTCCTGTTGTGTACAGTATGTTGAAACCGAGCTTGACATGAGCTACGGACAAACAACCCTCTGTGACATCACAGCACCGACAGTGTGACCTCGGAGAGGGGGCGGAGCCTGGCCAATCAGATGCAGCCTGCTCGGCCAGTCTCCGAACCAAGGTGACGAGGTGGGGGTAGCAGACCTTGGGGTGCTCCCCCACTACACTATCCAGAGGTGAGTGATTCTGCTGCTGGCGACAGTGGAAAGAGGAACTGGTGGTGTGTGTGTAGGTGTATGACTGTGGAGTGATATAGGAGGTGTGGTGGCTCAGAGAAATGCAGGACGGGAGTGAATTAAGATGAGGAGGTGGTCACGTAACAGCCGGGTTCAGGCAGAGTTGAAGCCACTTGCTTGCTGTGCTGCAGCTGGTAACATTTACCTCAGCCCCTACCCCATAAATGTTTTTGTGTGTGTGTGTGTGTGTGTGTGTGTGTGTGTGTGTGTGTGTGTGTGTGTGTGTGTGTGTGTGTGTGCATGCGGGCACGTAAAGTAGCTCTGAAACACATAAACTAGGCCTGGCTTTTTACAATGGAAAATAAGTAAAAAAACAGAACTTTCCTTGTTAGACACACACACCTCTCTGAGGACCCCTTTAACAAGCATCCATTGCCTTGGAGAAAAGCGAAACGTGAAGCCAAGCCCCTTCCTGACCCTTAAATACAACTTGATTGGGGCTCACAGCAGAAGGTGACAGATTTCGTTTTTTTTTTTAACTTTTAAACAGCGAGCCACATGCACACACATCTGCCTTACACCATTACGTCACAGACTACAGAGAGCGACTAAACTAGGCTGAGAGAAAATGGTGAAAATTCTGCTTAACTCTGTATGCACCCTACAGAGAGCCAAAAGAGGAAAAGCAGAAGCAGCCAAAGAAAATCATCCTCCACATTAGGCGGAGCTTCATGTTGTTTTTACCTTGCGTTGTTGTATCTTATCAGTAACACTTGCTGACAGTGGATTTCTCTTAACTCACCTTGATGTGACTGCAAAGCGACAGTGGCGCTACACTATGATTTCCTGTGGTCTCAGAGAGAAAAGTTCAGAAATTCAGATTCATCTTTGTCTGTAAATTCAAAATTTGCACTTTGAATGAATATTGAGAGGCAATGATGGCTGGTTTTAGACCAAAGATGCTGAAGCCCATCTCAAAATTCGGACGCCGCCACAAATTCAGGTCAAATTCTCTGCTGCTAAGACCCTCGTCTACAAACCAACCAGTCAGAACATGGAAGAGTGACGTTGTATCATATTTTGATGCATGTTTGTGACACTAATGTTCACGTCAATATAAGAGATCAAGAGTTAAATATTAAACTTGACAATACTAGGAACATTACCAGACCTTTGCAAAGTATTTTACTGCTGGTTAGTGTTTCCTCTCATATTCCCACATTAGAATGATTCACTGAGCCATTTGATTTGAATTCTGTTTGTTAAAATGCATTAAAACTTTCCAATTTTGAATCTCATCGCTGAAATTTTGTAAAAACATATGTCCACACTTTGGGGATCAGTTAATTTATACGATATATTTTGGTTTATGACCAAACAACTTGCAAATCAAGCACACTGTGTCGGGTGTACGTAATATATGTAACACACTAAATACATATGGTGAACATGGTTAACGTGCATTGTGTTCCCAGGCTAAAGTTAGCCCTCAGCTAACCCTCACAGAGCCGTAGCTCCAGCAGGTATTCACCACATAATTCATATCATCAGACACAGATTGTCAAGATTTTATTCTACCCAATTTCCCACAGCGTGGCATGCAACGAAGCTGCCAGATTGCCGCGGTCGCACGGCGTATGTGGGCTTTAGGTGTGCAACGTGAGCTGCGCCGAGTCTAGTCAGCGCCGGAGAACATGCAGCAGAAACCCCCGAGGGATGCTGCTGCAGCCCTCTGAGGAGAGAGGAGCGAGGAGCGAGGACAGAGGAGCGAGGAGCGAGCTGAGGAGGTGGAAGGAGCCCCAGGTAGCCTCACAGCAATGCACCATGAGAGAAAGGAAAACACAAAGCCAAGCTCTGCCGCTCGCTTCTTCTCCAGCCACTGTATCCCCTCTCTCTCCCACTGACCAGCTAAATATTTTATCAGCTGGCAAAAGAACCTACAAGCCCCAAGGCCAGGGGTTCTTTTTTTTTGTTGTTTGTTTCTTTATTGAAGAAAGTAACGGTGTGTGTTTTGTGTCTGTGTGTGTATCAGCGGAGGGGTGGAGGAAGGGCTGAGTTTGTTCACCGACCACAACGTCACTGAAGTGCTTTTGATTGGTCACTTTGAAGTAGTTCTTCTGTTTTCTCTCCCTCTCTTTCTCCCCCCCCCACGCCCCCCCCTCTCCCCGTGTGCATCCTATGTGCAGCACGCTGCTCAGTTCAGAACTGGATGAACGACCTTGAGCAGGCGCGCAGGGCTGAGTTACCATGGCAACGAAGCCTCGCGCAACCAGTAACAGCTGGATGCAACAGCACTCCCTGAATTTTAGCGGGAGTCGCCACGTTAATAAAACGACTCTCCGCGTCTCCTCCCCTCTCATCTACTCCTCACCCCCTGTCCTCCCCCCCTCCTTCGTCTCACACGCTCATTTACTCACACTCACGGACCCGCGCCAACACAATAGAACACCACGGCCGTAATATTTCAGCTGGTTTGCTATTAACACCTTAATTTATTGAGTACTATGACTGAGATGTTACAAAAAAAACCAAAAAGTCTCATCATCCATCAGATATTTGGGTTACGGTGAGAAAAGAAACACAATCGAGAAGACAAAGACTGAAGTGAGCCAGAGGAAGAGAGACAGAAATCAAGAGAGAAGCGCAAGTAACAAAACAAAACAGGGAGAAGCGCACTGAGATGGGCACTTGACATTCTTCTCACAGAAGAAATCGCTCTCAGAAAAATAAAGCGGCAGAGGACATGAGCTGCACTGAGGCATACCGGGGGAAAGAAAGGAAACAGCAACAGAGGATACACTCGACAGTTGTTCTGACAGTCCATCAGCTCATCCCTCTCTCTCTCTCTGTTTCTATCGCTGCCTCATCCCTCTTTACTCTGTTTGATATTTAGTTATCCTATTATCGCATGCTAACTACTTTTCAGCTCCAAACTTTTACACAAAACACATTTTTACCAACATCACCTCGGTTTCCACTCATGTGAAACAACAAAATTATTGACACCATCTGATAAATTTAAGGCCAATGAAGGGACATATGCTGTGTTAATCTGAATGCCTTGAGAGTTCACTAACAAAATAAATAAAAAATAATGATCAAGTTTGCTTTGATAACAGTAAGATTTAGAATATATCTTTTTATTTTTTGCATAGTGACCTTATCTGTGACTTCAGTCACCTGTGACTAATGGTTTCAGTCTTTAAAATACCAGAATACGTGATAATACATGATACGTGTCATGATAGATCATAGATGATAATTATCTGACTGAAGAGGCGTAAACACAGGCAGGGACTAGAGGCAATGTGGCAACAAGAGACCAATGAATGTTGGGATGGGATGAAACAGAAAAAAAAAAAATCTTTTGGGGATGAGAAGTGGCTGGGTACCAAGATGACTCTCCTATTCGTGATGAATAGGAGAGTCCCTTACAGTTGTTTGACATGTAACACAAACACAGAGTTTAACTGGTTTTTAAGTTTTTTTTTATATATAATATGCATTTTCTTCTATAATTGAATTTTTAGTGACATTTCTCCCATGAAACATTTCACTTCATATTTCTTCAAATTGCATAAACCAATAAAAATGCAAATTTGTGCAGGAGCCACTTATTTATGCTTTTAGTCAATGGTCTCCGTCCTTAATAACTATTTGGCAAGCCACTTAAGTGTCATCTCTCGTCGAGTCCGTCACTGATAGATGAGAGATGAGCCAATCCCCTGCAGATTTTTCTTTCTTTTTTTTTTCTTTTTTTTTTACACAGTAACGACTTTGGGGACTCGGTTTTCTTTTAACACATGAATATAGACTGGGGCTTCCCCGATTGTTGGGATGATGTGGACAGGAACAGGAACTGTTCTACATTTACAATGTAGTTAATATTCCACATCCACAACTCATACGGAACTTTTTACACCATGACCTGAGCGATGGTTTTTGTTCCAAAACTGGAAACGTATCCCCCCGCTTTGGTTCGGTTCATTTAGGCTGGCGTGAACGCATCAATCACACTCCATCCTGGGACAAATCAACTGAGCGTAGACTGGTCTCAGCTTGCAACTGCTTCTCAGAGCGATTCAGCTTCAGTGAACAAACACGCTACTCAAAACTTCTTGACTTCTGTTTGTGAGCTTATAATTACATAACCAGGCAAGCTACCCGATGGAGAATAGGTGTCGTATGCCTTAGGAGCACACCCTTGAAAAGTAATACTGTGTCAATTAGTCACTGAATCTGGACCAAACATGGGCGTGAAAAGCACCATAATGGGACAACAGACCATATATACGTGTACATCATATATTTGTGATTCACAGAACCATCTTAGAGGACTTCCTCTTTGAAAACAGGTTGAAAAAGGGCAGCCACTTTCAAAAGGATAGCTGGTGACTGGACAAAACGACTGTGTACCACCAACAACCGTCAGTCTAAGGAGCTTTGATAAGTCATGGTAGCCATCTAAGCAGCTAGTATGTCGGCAGATGATTCTTGACGTCTTCGTAAGGAAAATTTGCTCACGCCTAAAACACACCCATCACTCCGCCGTCACTCCCTCACAGGAAGCCAATAGGTCTGCACCACTTTGGATCAGCTCGACGCCTGCCAAGATGGATTGCTGTGAGATCACAAATCTCGCAAGTACCCTGCTGCCTCGCAAGGCACACACAGTCTCTTGCATCTCAACCCCAGCCTGTTTACGAGTGACACTCCTCTGCTGAGATTAACACCAATTCTGAACAAAGTTAACATTTACATAAAAATTTGCTAAATGTGAGTTTCCAAACTGAAGTATGATGATTTGCTTTCTTACTGAGAGTTAGCTTAGAATATCAATTCCACCTGTAAACTAGCACCAGTTAGCTTCGCATAAAAAGCGGAAGAACAAAAGTTTATTTGTCCAAATCTTTTTGAATACTGAATTTTCATTGAGTGACTTGTTATATATAACTGTGCCATTTGCAAGTTTTATTTTGGGCATTGTGTGAACCTGATTCCAATAATGCCAAACTATGTTTTCAGAAGAACTGTTTTAGTTTAAAACATCTTTACTGACGTTATGCTTATTTGTTTAACCTTAGAGCTGTAGCATGATGTGGAAGTAATGATCTGTGATACTGCAGATGGTGTCGACCCTCAACAAATGACGTCAGTGTCATTTCTTCCTGTATCGTCTTGAGTCACGTTAGCACTTCCTGTACAACCACTAGAGCACTGACTCCAACATGCACGCAAACAAACACACACACACACACACACACACACACACACACACTGCATGCCACTTGACACAACAGCAGCACGTTGACGGGGAAAAGAAAAATATAGTCAGCATGTAAGAATTAACATGATTGTTAACACTTGAGCATACACTACCGTTCAAAAGTTTGGGGTCACATTGAAATGTCCTTATTTTTGAAGGAAAAGCACTGTACTTTTCAATGAAGATAACTTTAAACTAGTCTTAACTTTAAAGAAATACACTCTATACATTGCTAATGTGGTAAATGACTATTCTAGCTGCAAATGTCTGGTTTTTGGTGCAATATCTACATAGGTGTATAGAGGCCTAGTTCCAGCCACTATCACTCCAGTGTTCTAATGGTCAAATGTGTTTGCTCATTGGCTCAGAAGGCTAATTGATGATTAGAAAACCCTTGTGCAATCATGTTCACACATCTGAAAACAGTTTAGCTCTTTACAGAAGCTACAAAACTGATCTTCCTTTGAGCAGATTGAGTTTCTGGAGCATTACATTTGTGGGGTCAATTAAACGCTCAAAATGGCCAGAAAAAGAGAACACTCATCTGAAACTCGACAGTCTATTCTTGTTCTTCGAAATGAAGGCTATTCCATGCGAGAAATTGCTAAGAAATTGAAGATTTCCTACAACGGTGTGTACTACTCCCTTCAGAGGACAGCACAAACAGGCTCTAACCAGAGTAGAAAAAGAAGTGGGAGGCCGCGTAGCACAACTGTGCAAGAAGATAAGTTCATTAGAGTCTCTAGTTTGAGAAACAGACGCCTCGCAGGTCCCCAACTGGCATCTTCATTAAATAGTACCCGCAAAACACCAGTGTCAACATCTACAGTGAAGAGGCGGCTGCGGGATTCTGGGCTTCAGGGCAGAGTGGCAAAGAAAAAGCCATATCTGAGACTGGCCAATAAAAGAAAAAGATTAAGATGGGCAAAAGAACACAGACATTGGACAGAGGAAGACTGGAAAAAAGTGTTGTGGACGGACGAATCTAAGTTTGAGGTGTTTGGATCACAAAGAAGAATGTTTGTGAGACGCAGAACAAATGAAAAGATGCTGGAAGAATGCCTGACGCCATCTGTTAAGCATGGTGGAGGTAATGTGATGGTCTGGGGTTGCTTTGGTGCTGGTAAGGTGGGAGATTTGTACAGGGTAAAAGGGATTCTGAATAAGGAAGGCTATCACTCCATTTTGCAACGCCATGCCATACCCAGTGGACAGCGCTTGATTGGAGCCAATTTCATCCTACAACAGGACAATGACCCTAAACACACCTCCAAATTGTGCAAGAACTATTTAGAGCAGAAGCAGGACGCTCATATTCTATCGGTGATGGAGTGGCCAGCGCAGTCACCAGATCTGAACCCCATTGAGCTGTTGTGGGAGCAGCTTGACCGTATGGTACGCAAGAAGTGCCCATCCAACCAATCCAACTTGTGGGAGCTGCTTCTGGAAGCGTGGGGTGCAATTTCTCCAGATTACCTCAACAAATTAACAGCTAGAATGCCAAAGATCTGCAATGCTGTAATTGCTGCAAATGGAGGATTCTTTGACGAAAGCGAAGTTTGATGTAAAATCTTATTTCAAATACAAATCATCATTATTTCTAACCTTGTCAATGTCTTGACTCTATTTTCTATTCATTTCACAACGTATGGTGGTGAATAAGTGTGACTTTTCATGGAAAACACAAAATTGTTTGGGTGACCCCAAACTTTTGAACGGTAGTGTACATTCACATAGTTATTGTTGAAAGAAAATTAAACTTTCATTGACCCACTGTGAAGGACTTTCACTTGAATTCAAAACCTTTAGTTTAGCGCAAGGGTTTCTGTTTTTAGTTTCGTTCATGTCATGGGTACTGTTTCTGTTTAAAACCATTGTTAGCTGTAACAATGAGATACAGCTGATTTCCGTGCCAAAACCCAACACATTAATCCCCTGCCTGCCAACAGTTCATATTCAGAAGAGCATCTGAATCTCTTGATAACTTCTCAGGTGGGCCTGCTGTCACTGCTGTCACTGCTGTCACTGCTGTCACAGAGACACATGAATGTTAAAGAAGACTAGGTCAGGTGAATTCTGTTTTGTTTTGATTTTGGTTTCGTCTTTAGGCTTAAAGTTGTGGGAATGCAACTGATGGTGCAATACTTCAGCACTTTACTCTGTATTTCTAGTGTTGACCCTGATGTGTGTGCACATATGTGTACCACGTATTAGAAAATTACATCAAAGTTTGGATTGAACTCTGGTCAGAATTGGACATTTATTCAGTTTGTCAATGTGCCAAAATGATGTTTGAGCGAGAAAACTCTGTGTTTTTCCAAAACCAAAAATACTGCATCAAGTGCAAAATGGGAATTCAACTTTGTGTTTATCTGCTCCAATGTAAGCTCTCCAGCTCGCTATAGGTTACTACATACAGCATTGAGTCTGCATTACTTCAGAGGTGAAAGAAGTGTTCCAGGTCCAATTCCTGTCTAAGACTGGCTAGTGTACAAGATCAGGAAAGAATTGGGGCTTACAACATGAAATACTATGTACACGAAATGCTTGGTGTTCACACTTTAACTTCTGTGGTAAGTCATGGGAATTTCGCTGCAAGGCAACTGTTGCCATCTATAAGCCACTGAGGCAAATGGGTTAGCAAGCTGACAAACAGGTGACTTAATGTAGGAAATGGAACGGCATGATGGAAATATGGGTCTGTATGGAATATCAACATTTTCCTCAGAAACATTTAAAAATTACACAAAAGGCATCAAAATGACAATATATGAAAACACCAGCAAATACATCACAACTCTGAACTGTGACCTTATGAAAAATCTCCATTAATACCACAAGAAGGCATTGTTCTTTTGAACATATGAAGGCAAAAACAAACATATAATAAAGTAAGCAGACCAATAGTGTTATATCTGAATGAAGTTACAGTCTGATCACACATTTTTATCTCCAAAATGATTTAGCACGTGTACAATGCTGAGTTTTGTTTTCAATAAAGGGTGGAAAAGAAAATTTATGTGCGTCACACTGAATTAGGCGCGACGGTTTCCACTGCTGGACTAGAGATGCTCAAGCACAGGACAGGAAGACAGAAATGAGTGAGACTTTTTTTTTTTTTTTTTAAATAAAAAAATTTAAAATAAATAGAGAAGCCCCCTCCTCCACGGAGTGAAATCAATGTGAGCTGGTGAAGATTAATTCCTGTTTAACACGTCATGACACATCGGAGAGGGGCCCCAATAACAACAGGACAACAGTTCAGCTCGCTGCACTGCAGCTGGGGGAGGCAGGGGACAGAGAGTGAGAGAGACATACCACAGAGGGAAGAGAGCACAGAAAAGAATGTGAACCATCCGAGTCAGAAAACTTCCTGATTCCAAAGACGAGGTGAAAAAAAAACCAACTGAAATGACAGAGCTGAGACGCCGAGGGCAGAGACAAGATCAACCAAAGGCCAGGAATGACACTGAAGACAAAAATGCCAGGTAGAATTCCGACAAGATGCTCCACCTGAGCCCCTCCCCTTATCGTGCAGATTCCCACCTCATCTTCCACACACACACAAAGCTTCCCTAGCTCCCAGGCTGGTGTGTGAGGTCCTGCCTCCCTCCCTTTCAGCCTCATGAGCCCTGCCCCCAGTGCCTGACCCAGTCACCAGCATCTCCTGCTAACCTCTGTCCTCTTTTTTCCCATTCAGCAAACATAATGCATCACTGTCACCCTCCTCCTCCTCATCCATGCATTCATCCCGCCATCCGCTTAGCGAAAACCTCTCATGGGCCCGAGCAGAAAGTCTGCCTGTCCACGCTCTGTTTCAGTTCCTTGTGAGCATGTTGTAGGCGTGTGTGTGGCTGCACGTGTGCAGAGTTGACTGTAAATCTGTCAGCAGAGATCCGCCGTGGAACGAGACGTGGGCTTCTCGCTGCCACACCCCTCCAATTTGGCAGCACACACACACTCAAGAGGGGAAACGATGAGTCCATCAACAGAAGAAGAATCAGCAATAATGTTAGTAATAAATTGATCGCTGGAAACCCCTTAAGGAGTTAAATCAAACGATGAAAGTAGTAACACTTCCTGCTGTCAAATAACATAATGTCACTGAAACTAACAGGACTGAACACAAATACAGAAACATGAACAGAAAGCTGGGCCACAAGTATCGATCATTTTCCTTTCATCTATCAATTTATAAATGTGTCAAGAAAATTCAGTCCTCTAATTTCCCTAAATGACATTGTCAAATTTTAACATTGTGATCGACAAAGACAAACAGAAACTGTTCATATTTCAGAAGCTGGAACTTTAATAAATGTTGTTTTGGTAAAATAATTATTTCCACCTTATAAACAAGGAAAATCTGACCAGGTTTTAAGTGACAGTAAATTTAGATCACTTTGACAAACATGAATGCAAACCTTTCAGAAGAGGATCCATTTGTGCTTATGAAGGTTTTCACAAGCACCATTTCCTGCATTTGCACAAACAAGGAGAGTTCAAACACACCAGCCATTCTCTGTTCGCAGCATCTCAACCCTGACTTTCTGACCTGCTTCTGATTTTTATTTTGACACTAAGCATCTTCAGACATCACTCTCTTTTTTACCATTTTACTTGACATTTTATAAACAAAACACAGTGACAGATAACGCGGCCACGTTCCGACACTTAATTTCAACTTCAGCGCAATTAACTCACACCTTTCACCTGCAGTCCACACTGACACAAACACAGACACACTGAACTTCTGTTTACACACACTGAAGAGTGGGCTGCCATTAACCGGAGTGAGCTGGTGCTGTAGTAGGACTCTGGTGTCATGCTCAAGGACACTGTGCTGTTAAATGCACATACACACACACACACACACACACACACACAGCACTGGCTGATCCAGGGATCAAACCGTGGACCTTCAGAGTTGCAGGGCAGCATGTACGCACAACAGGGCCACGTTGCTGCCCCCTGCAGATATACAGTGAGACACATTATTGAGGATGAAGCAGATGACAGGAGGGGTTACGTATGAAAGAGACCTAACTGGGGGAAAAAATCCACTACCTTTCACTCGTTCACTTCGCATATTTAAAGGCAATGCATAACCCCGTCAGCGCACTGGCTTGCATATATGTAGAGTCAGCGCACTTTTTTCCTATCGCTCTTGCAGGGCTGGCTGGGAAGCGGGTTGACTGACAGTCAGACCATCATCGTCTGCCCCCTTCCTGCATTGCATGTTTGAAACCAGCAAAACACAACAGTATCTTTCAGACAGGATGCACACGACACACAGCTGTGTGCGCGTTCTCCTCGATCAACAAACATTTCGGTCCAAATTCCCTCATGTTGCGACAGCGTCAGGCTCAGCTGTTTCCCACCGACTGTCAGCAGCGAGCGACAGTTAAATATCACCCCGCGGTATGTGCTCAAGTCCGAGCATACAGATCCTAAGTGTTTTCCCCTCTCAAAACTTCCCGATGTGCCGCAACGTTATTGCAAACACTTCTGTGATCGGGCAGCCTGTCTGTGCGTAAAACTGGCCAGCGTGTGCGATAAGTTTATTAAATGTGCTAAACATCCGTCCGTTATGCGACACGGGCTGCCAAACAAACATGACACCTGACATGCACTTTATCGCCGTCAAGAACGGGGTCAGCCTTTGCTGTCATGTACTAGGAGACCATGCACTGTGCCCTCCGCACCGCACCGATGCCAATATTGTGTGTGTGCACTGCCGCTGGAAACCAAAGTCACTACATTTCCGTCCTCTATCGAAATGCAAACCTGAAGCCAAGTCGGGTTAAATTATCTGAACGATGGCGAGCACGCGGCACGGTCTTACCTTGTGGACGTATTTTTCTCCCGAAATCGATAATTTCTTCTTTACACCATTAACTCTCCGCCATCTTCGGCACTGTTTGTTTAAATGGGAAACACTCCCGGAGCCCAAGAAGCCAGTTCTGTAAGTTGAGGCAGTCGTGGTGGCTTGTGGGTAAAGGAGTTCGTCCGCGAGTAGCCCAGCTCTTCCGGATGCCTCGCGCATCCCGGATACGGACTACAGGCAGACGCCACCACCGCACGGGGGAGGAGGAGGAGGATGAGGTAGAGGTGGAGGTGGAGGTGGGGAAGCAGGCACCGTCTGTCTAGCAGCCTACAGACGGATGTCAGCGACGAGAGGAGATGCCACGGTGTGTTTTATCAATTAACCTCGGTACGACACGGTAACAAATCACTGACACGATTGTTTTGATGAAAACTTTTTACAGAAAGAGGACGTTCATGTAGAGGGAGTGAATGAGGGAAAGTTGAGGGCAAATTAGGACGCAATTAATATATTATTATCGTTGTCTGATCAAGATGGGTTGGTTCATTTGAATCAATTAAAGCCTAATTTATGTGGCAGGCACTGGAAGCTGGGATGAGTTTTAACACTTTAAAGGACGGCTGTTTTTCTGTTTGCTGACTTTAAAAAACATTTTGAATATATGCTCATTTATTTTGAGCAATAATTTAATTTGAACTAATTTCCATTCACTCAATTATATAAAACATTCTTAATTCTAGGGGGTCCAAGTCATGGTATATCCAAAAACGCTTAAGAAAGGCAACTGGACTTTGAAGTTTGTTTCATCAAGACGTTTTGCCACTCAACTGAAGAAGCTACCTGAACGAGCTGCGTAACATCTTAGAGCAAACCTGCAAGTTCAGTTGGCTTTATTTACAGATATTACATTTTCTTGTTCACATGTCTCAGAACATAAAGTTCTGTTCAGATTCCTACCCAGATGTCTTCCCTTTGTTCGGTGCAGCAGTTATTTCAGTGCAAGTATCTGTTGATGCACATTTATTATCTTCAGCTCCAATGTGAGTCATTCAGTTCCACTCGCTAGTTCTAGTTGTGTCCTAGTGTTGGCGTAATTACAGAACAATGCCGACACAACTGCGCACAGGTAAAAATAGCTTTCACCAGCAAAACCCTCTATGGCGTAGGCTTCGTGTAGACAGGAGCTTAAGTTTGCATTCAGACAGCACAGCAAACACTAGGGTTGAAAACACAAAATGACCACAATTTGCAGTTACTCAATTGACCACTAGAGGCTGACTCTGAAAATGAGTAAATTCCCTTAGACCCCCATGTTAAAATCTCCAAATTTACCACATAAGTAATGGGACATGGCTGTGAATTTTAAAATTTAACATCAATCATTTGAATCATATTAAGGCTTAAAGGCTTAAATTATGGGCAGGGCTGCTTTTGTCTCTAGTGGTCCTAGCTGTGTGCCCAGACATGACCCGCCTGCCTCAGCTTCATTAACGCTCTTCCTCTTTGCCAGTTTTTAATTAATCAAGAGTTTGGTAGTGTCTGGAAAATGGGAAAATGGCAACATTCGGAGCCACCACACTGAGCTTCAGAACTGCACTTCAGGAATCCTGTGGCTGGTGACACAGAGGGTTCACCCATCTTTATGTACGATTATTGGTTCCAGTAGAGAGACAATGCCCTGCGTATTTCAGTAGACCACTTACAGGGGACTCATTTCAAAATTAAAACATAGAGAGTAGTAATTCATTCATCTTCTGTAACCGCTTGTCTGGTGAAGGGTCACAGGGAGGCTGGAACCTATCCCAGCTGGCGGGGTACACCCTAGACAGGTCACCAGTCTATCGCAGGTCTAACACGGAGAGACAGACAACCATTCACACTCACATGCACACCTATGGCCACTTTAGAATCCCCGGTTAACCTTTGGGCGGTGGTATGAAGCCAGAGTACCCGGAGAGAACCCATGCAGACACAGGGAGAACATGCAAAGTCCACACAGAAAGGCCCAGTCGCCCCATGGCGTGAGGCATCAGTGCTAACCACCACGCCACTGTGCTTCCCTGAAGAGTAGTCAGTGGAGAAAAAGTAGAGACAAACATTTTTTGATTCAGTTTGAAATGCGCCATCAATCAGGCACAATATAAAAATATATTTTTCAAAATAACATACAATTGTTACTGTGTAAAAATACCTCACTAGAAAGACTACACCCAGAAAAGTAACTGAAGTTACACCAAAACGTTCTTCAGAAGCTTCACAGAGGCGTTAAAGATCAAGACAGGTGGCATTGATGGACGATATCCCAAAATAAAATCTTGTCTGTGAGTATTAAACACATCTGCAAAGAGTTTAAATGCATTAACCCCTGTCTCTAAATTGACTTCCTGGATCATATTTCATTGTGTCATTGGTGCCTACACTTGTATAAGACCAAGATGAATGCAGATTCTCCTGCTGTGTTTTAATGGAGAAATGATTTTATATGAATTGTTGTTAATTCGTTAACATCAAGTCAAGACTTACAGCATGTTATCACATCATTGTTAGGAAGCATCAAACTGCTGAGTTTTCACTTGTCGTTGACATTGACAAATTGAATGTAGACTTAAGACAACGGGAGACAATTTATCTTGTTGTTCCATCAATAAGTTGATTAATGAATTCAAAGCTGCCTACAATAGTAGAGCATCCATCTAATATTGTTTAAAAATATATTGTATTTATTAAGTAACTAAGATTTGTTGGTGTATTGGGATGGGTTGACGTTAAATCATTTCTGTGCAGCCAAATTATGATACCCTTTGTCCATGGGCACATTTATTTCTTATGGGATAAGGTAAAACTATGTCAAATAGTATCTGTCCTGACACGAGTAAACAGATACTGGTCATATCAATGTTCGAATATTAAATCAGCTGTATTAAATGTCAGAGCTCAGATATTGGTGTTGGCATACAATACATGATAATCCAAAAGTGGATAAAATATTTCTTATCGTGAGTTTGAGATATTTCTCAAGAGACTCCATTATATACGACACCATATACCAATTTTAAATCCTAGTGATCAGTATATGTGAAAATGACAATAGGTCAAACTCTAAAATGTTAAGCTACGGCTCACAAAAAGATTAAAAGCGAAAGCGAAATCTATAGATTTTTAGATTTGTGTTATGCCCATTAAGTGTATTTAAAGATGCCTCTTTCAATAAATGTTCACAATTTTGTTTAAGAGAGGTTATTGATGTTTCCTGTCTCAGTCGATGACATAAAAAGAGACTGAACATAGAACAAGAAAAGCAGAAATATGGAAAGAGTCAAGTTTCTTTTCAGGTCTAATTTGCCAATACCTTGTTTTTCTTAGACTCGTAGCTAGGCACAGGATAGATAGATAGATAGATAGATAGATAGATAGATAGATAGATAGATAGATAGATAGATAGATAGATAGATAGATAGATAGATAGATAGATAGATAGATAGATAGATAACTCTAAAATTGTCACTTCACTTTCTGCTGCAGCCTTTTCTTAGGAGCCGGGTTTGTATCGCTGGAGGGTCCACGGTTCCTTCAGGCCACCTATCTCTTATAGATGAGGCCCATATGTGGGCTCCGTATGTGAGCTGGCAGGGTCATCGTGGAGCAGTGACGTCAGAGCCGGGTGGCCTATGAACTGGGACACGTCAACACAGCGCCCCGACTGCTGCCAAGATATACAAGGCAGGGACAGATAGCACCAAAATCTGTCACCATGGTGATGCTAGGCAGACAGGAGCACAGATAGATGGATAGGAACTCATACACACACACACACACATCGAGTGAGTGAGAATCCTGTTGTGTCGATGACAGTGGGAATGAAAGAAGAAGTGAGACAAGATGATGAGGTACTGGAGTTTAGTTTAAGGCAGTTTTAGGAGGAGATCACAGATAATGATAAATGGCACCTATTGCCTGAAGGAGAATTACTGGAAAAACCTATAGCTGTTAAAAACAAAGTAGAAGAAGAGGAGATAAGAGTTGTGCAGTGTTGTTAGTGTCATAGAACAGGGGAGGAACAGAGAGAGTGAAAAATAAGGTAGAAGTACACCAGAGTGACTCAGAAAGTGAGGAGAAAGTAAGAAAGCTGAAATATGCTTGTTGAGAATGTTTAAAGCAATTAGCCTCACGGGTCAGGCATAATTCATCAGACAAGACTAAAAGACCGGCTAAGGAGAAGAAAATGTGATGAGAATACTACTCAGAGAGAAATGTGAAGAGCAGAAATTATGTTGCAACGAGCCTCAGAATTTAATTTTGGCAGAAAAGTTAAGAGTGTTTAGAAAAGCAGAACCCTCAAATACATTTGTTAAAATTTAAATCACAAAGAAACCAGCTGCTCATTACCCAAAAGTGACCAGCGAAACAAAGTGTGCTTCCTATTAACCCTGTACTACACACACAGACACACACACACATCCACACAAGAGGATAAGTCCTAGCCAGAGGATTTAGAGGCATTTAAGCCTCCTTTAAAAGAAATTAGACTTGGAGCACATTTGAGGTCGACTGGCAGGCTGCACTGAACCAATAACTGCAAGTGTTAGATCTCAGTGAAAGTAAAAGGTTGAAAAGAGAGAAGAGAAACTGATAATAGGGACTATGGATGAGACAAATTAGCTTTCAGCTTTTGTATACTGCTCCTATACAGTAAATAAATAACTGCAGCATTGAACAGCAGACGACGTTCAAGATTAACTAGACTTTGTTATTTACGTATGTCTGTACTGTATGTTGTAATAGACTTGACAGTCAGAGACTAAATAGGAAGCTGAAACTATGTTACAGTAAATGCTTCACCACAAAGACGCAACTTCCTAAACCATATACCAGAAGGGATATTTACAGTTTTAACTCGGGTGACTTATCATTAAGGTTTTAAACAGTGTTCAGTTTGTTAAAACACGGGCTGAAGCATCTATAGCTTTTGACGACTTGTTGTGAAATTTACAAGTGGAGTACGTATTTATGGCACAGCTTCTTTTACTGACTGCTCTAAGAGGAAAGGACATCTCTTCCTGAATAGAAACCTGAATAGGTGAAACCTTCCTCAGAGTCATGACGAAACTCTGAAACCTTTGACTTTTTCTCTAAAGCCACTGTGAGGCTGACATATTTGTGAAATGAATCAGTGGATTGTCATCAAATAGCTTGCACATATTCCTCCTAAAGATTGAAATTTTAAACACTTCAGTGATGCCTTCAATTTTCAAAAGCGTGTGTCAAAACTTTAATGTGTCAAATGATTTTACAGCAAGAGCGAATGTCACTTCCATGTTCTTCTTTTCATTTAATAGCTAAAACTTATAGTGCTAAACTAAAATGATAAATATCAACATTGTTATCACTGTTATTAATTACGTTAGGATGGACATTAGTATTCCGCTTATAATTAGAATAGCAGCTTAATCAGAATAAAAATGCCTCAGTCGAAACAGACTCTCCCAATCAGAAGCTTTTATCAGTCGTACTGAGAGGAGTGTTATACATGTATGTGAGCTGTTCTATCTGGATGAAGTGAAAATACATTCTTTCAGCATATGCTTGCACCACGTGTTGGTAGACGTTTCCACCGTCTCAGAGTAGAACGAGTGAAACAAGTTAAACGAGTGTTTAAAAGTGCAAACGAAGGAAAACTCAATGGGGGCAGCAATGCTGGAGCCGTTTCTGTTGTGTTCTTTAAGACGTCTTCTTCCTCTTCCTCCTCTTCTTCTCCTGTTAGACCCGCTCCACAAGAGGCAGAACCCCTTTGTGCACGTCAAGTTCTCCTCCGATGGATGTTTCTTTGACATCGAACACAAGTCAGTCTCATCTGATCAAAAGTCTTTGACCAGATGATTTCAATTGAGGAAATATTGTCCGTGTAAACTTGGTCATTTTGTATTAACAAGATAATGTTGGCTTGAGACACCGCTGATAACTGAGCTTTACAAAAATGCTTTATTTTAGAAATGTCATAAAATTAAAATTAAAATACAAGGATGATATAAGAATAATTATTTGATTAACTCCTTGAGTTTGTCTATCATGGAGACACTAACAGGTTAAAGTTTGTAGTCCTATATCTTATAAGTTGGTTGAGATATGAACAACACATTCAGAAATTTAAAATACTATATTGTATGCGTTGGATAATGGTAGCCAGTATTATAAAGAATACTAGTAATAAATGTCCCAAAGCAGAAAAATCTTCCTTTAACGGACATTCATTGTTTTTGTGAGTGTGGCGGTAAAATTAATGATTTTTTCCCCTTAAAGCGTGGCACTTAGCATTCTTTGACGAAACAATAACAACAAAGCTACAACAGGATTATTAGTGGAAATGATTCCAGACCTTTGCTCACAAATAATTTCACAGAAACATATTTATCGAGCACTTGAGCGCCTCGGAGGATATCTGCTAAGGTTGCTAAATGGATATTTCTCTGTTGCATTTTTGGAGGGGAAACACTTTAATTCACTCGGTCTGTTCCTGATAGAGTGAAACAGCGAAGAGTTGTTTGTCTGGAGCCAGCTGGCTTCAGGTTGCAGCTCCGCAATATTTAAAGCCACATTATTAGGGTCCTCACTGTCTATCATTTGGAAAATTCCATAAGGTTGCCTGAGGCTAAAGGAAAACGGAAATGGCACAAAATGAAATGTGAAGAAACACATATGGACACACAGTTGCTTAGACAGTAGCAGCACCTCTGCACTCAGCTGGGCCTTCGCAATCCGACTTGGCCGTAATTCTACAACAAAGCACCGATATCAGGAGAGAGGATGCTATAAGGATGGACAGAAGACGGACAGATCACGCCTAGTTGTCTAGCGTACGGTTTATAATGGAGACAGATTCTCAGTGAGAATTTAAGGGACTGCAGAGAGAGTTGTGGGAAGGTGAGATGAACAGGGAAGCTGTTTAAAATTCCAAACAGGTAGGGACGAGGCTTCAGGAGGGTAGTGGAACAGCTCCCAGCACACACACACACACACACACAGATGTGAGACACAGAGAGAGAGAGAGCGGAGGCGAACCATATGCAGAAAATACTGCTACATTTGTACGTGGAACTGGAACGACTGGTCGATTAAACGTGTCTATTAACAGAAAATGAATTGCCAACTATTTTGTGTGATTGATTGTTACAACTGAGTAATTATTCAAACACAAACAACCCAGTATTCATATATTTTTGGGATCGGGGCAGTTGATCAGTCAGCTCGGGCTTTGAAAAATTGCGAAGGACTCTTGTGTTAGTTTCCACAGATTTGATTTATCAAGAAAGTAATTGGTGGATTAATCAGTCGTTAAAAAATAATTGTTAGTTAATTTCAGTATACAACAACACGAGCTGACTTAGTGGAAGAGTCGTCTTTTTTTCCACAACACCTACTGGCTCAATGTCTCCATCGTGCACGATGATTGAAAATGTCAAGTTGAAAAGATCATTACATGAGCATCGGTTTAGGTTGGTGGACGAGTATCGTCTGCACTTTACACACACCGAGGAGACATACTTGAAGACAGGTTTCACCTCCACGCTCCATGTCATAGATATACAGGAAGGTTAAGAAGTGACCTTGGCGGTGTAGACGCAGATGAAGTGGGGTTAGTGCCACTCAGATAGATGCACTAATATATTAAAATGTATTCTAAGAGGATTTGCAAAAAGGTCAAGAAAAAAGACACACAACAATCTATCCACAAATACAGGAGGGAAGATAAAGGCAGAGCTGTGTAAAAATAATTACCACCATAATGACCACCATATGGTCAAGTGCCATGTAGCCATTACCCTCTGCCTCCATTTTCGTTTGTGAAATCCACCTCAGCATCATGCAACGTGAAATCAATACAACTTGATTGAACAGATAAAAGAAAAACAGGGGTCAGCTGTTGAATCGCTGGCCTAAAAGCCTCAAGGGACGATAAAGTTGGTGATTCAAAAAAAAACAAATCCACAAAGGTGAAAGGAACGGGTGAGGAGGGAAGATGGAGTCTGGCAGTGTGTACTAACTGGGTGTTACCAAGAGAGTTCAGGCACTGAAGAAATAGATGAGGCTGTGTAAACACACGTGACCCTGCTAGTGCTGTCAGCTGTCCCATTTGCCGTCTGGGCCGTGTGTGTGTGTGTGTGTGTGCGTGCACACGCGTGTAGCTTTGTTAGGATTCCTATTCCAGTTACGCAGATTGTTTGTGCACAGCTGCATGAAAACAGAAAAAAAAAAAAACTCAGAAAACATTCCAAACACTGTAGAGGCCATGAATAAATCACATTCATATTGCCTCTACATTTTTGTTGATTTGCGTGTTGCTCAACGTGAACGCTTCAGGCCAAAGCTACACGTGCTGACTCACTAACCGAAAACTTCTCTAGCGCCGTGAGCTCACATTCTCTACAGTGTACCAGGTTTTTGTCGTGCAAACAACCACAGGCAGCGAAGAAAGACAGCTGTCCTTATGCATGGTACCACTGAGCAGGCATAGAATGAATTCAAGCTGCAATCACAGTGAGAGCGCGCGGGGACAGAACTGGAAGCGTGGGACAAATGTTAAGCACAAAATCCCCTACAGTCTTGGCAGAGCCTTTGGGAACTTCAGAAGAGGCCAAAAGATTTTTGAAAAACACGCTCCAAATGAATTATGACTTTATACTGCCTCGCAACTGTTGCATGGCACCTATAGGTAAGTCACTGGTTGGGAAAAGAGAGAGTCTCTGTTGAGAAATACATGCATGTGAACCCATAACTCATGCTTATAAATGTTGTTCTGTAGTCTTTGGGATGAACAAGGGTTAACTGATAAGTTTGTTTGTTTGTGGCCTAAAGTGGGAGTCAGCACAATCTCCTCCTGTGTTTACACAGTTATCCCAGCAATCACGAAGCGTACTTATCCCTTCCTCATAGATTTTGACAGTAATGATGAGCTCCTCCTTGAACTCAGCAGCCCTTCTCTTCACCATGTTGTAAGAAGGCTCAGCAGGTGATAAGGCGCATAAATGCCGATGTTGTTAATTTCGTCAGACTATGCAGACTTTATTAAAATGATTAACTTTCTGCATTGTCACGCTAAGAACTGCGTGTGCACATAATAAGAGCTGTGTCGCTTATCTCTTTCCACCTTGGGCCTCACACGCACACCTCGTAGAGTCTACAGGTGGTGAACTATGTTAGCTAAAGCTCATACAGTCAGTCTGGAAGTATGCTACCTTTAATCAGTCACATTAGATCTTGGGCGTCATACTCATTGAGCATGCTAATCTGTTAGCTGGTTGCTAATAGGCCAATAAGACCACACAGTTCACGTTCAAAAGACATGTTCACACCACTTCCTGCTGTGTTTGCACAACATTCCCCTATTGTGGAGCAGTTATTATCAATCTAGAGGAGTTTAAATAAACCTGGTTGGTGCAACTCAACTAATAATCTATAATGGCTTCCTCCGTTTTGGGCGATCTGAGTCTGATTATATATCCAGATTTAACTCTTCTCTCAAGGTAGCAAACAAGAGAAACTTTAATAATTTGACAGTGAAATATCAGCACTATAATCCTGCTATACATAAATGCATGATATCAATGCACATTTTTATTAGAGAGATGGAATTTAACAGTGTTTTACAGTGCTGGTAGCTCAAACTAAAGACTGCATTGTGGGAAAACAAAACCTGCATTCAAGTGATGATTACTCATCCATCTCCATCTTGTGAACAAATGAGGGAGTACTATTTTTACTTTGCTTGTTAGCTGAATAAAATGTGTCTTCTTTGTTGTTGACTGAGTAATATGTATTAGACCTAGAGTTATGTTAAATATCAGAGATCACTACAGCTCCGCACAGCTGCTGATTTTAGGTCTAATGCAGAGATGTATGATGTTCCTTAATTTCTAATGTTAGAAATTCATTTGATATTGGAATAATAAAGTATTTTTTGATCCACACTTGTTTCAGTGTGTTCTTCCTTCAGTCTCAGAGATAGACTGCCGACCTGTCCAGGGTGTACCCCCAGCTCTCGCCCGTTGACAGCTGGGATAGGCTCCAGCAAATCCCCCGCAACCCTTACCAGGAATATGTGGGTATAGAAGATGAAGACGATGTAGTAGTGCACAGTCTTACTAATGTGCCTCAGATATATCGCTTGTAAAGAAGTGCACGGCACAGTGGTGTGGTGGTTGGGACTCACAACAAGACGGTTCTGGGTTTGAACCCACTAGTCGACTGGGCCTTTCTGTGTGGAGTTTGCATGTTCTCCCTGTGTCTGCGTGGGTTCTCTCTGGGTACTCTGGCTTCCTCCCACCATCCAAAGACATGCTTGTTAGGTTAACTAGAGATTCTAAATTGTCCGTAGGTGTGCATGTGAGTTTGAATGGTTGTCTGTCTCTCTGTGTTGGCCCTGAGATAGACTGGCGACCTGTCCAGGGTGCACCCCGCCTCTTGAAAGTGCAAAGTAACCTTAATTAATCACTAATCCTTTGCCTGACTACAAACTATATCAAGTAAATGTAAACACCAGCAGCAAGGCGCTATTAATTTTACAGCATCTGGCTGACAGATCTTTACTGAGTGTGGTCTTCTGCTCATTCAGATCTGGTGACAACAGCCCTCATCTTACTCAAAACTTTATTTATCAGACTCCTGTTTTATAACGCTGGCCTTTTAAGACTTTAAATCTGCTTCCCATTCACACATTTATATGCCCTATAAATGTTTAGTGGCATTAGTGAGCTTCCACACACAAGCAGCACTGTTTAGACTTCAAGACTTTTTTAGTTTGGCTTATGCCTTTCCTTTAACTCTGTTTTTGTCAGGAGTTTACTGAATAATAATTTCCTCTAAACCGACTGCGCAACAAAGAGACACACATGTGTATAATATAGGCAGGGACAAACTAAATGTCACCCAGACAGATACTCAAAGGGACATTTCATGAAATGTGATGCCAAATGAAAATAAATTAAAAAAATTCTTTCTTTTCCCGTGTCGGTCCTTTGTTGTCTGCAGCCTCTTTATTTCAGCCCTCCTCTTCTTATCTGAACCATTTAGGATTCTGCTCTTATTTGCATTCACTGGCTCTGACGGACAGTCACACACACACATGGCCAGGCTCACGTAACTCTGATATCGCTGTGTGTGTGTGTTCCTCTCCCTCTCACTTCCTCGACCATTTTGTCTTTTCTCCCGCCTGCTTTTCATTCCTTCCCCTCAGATCCCTCCAGATGTTCCCAGCCCCTTTACGCTCCATCCTTCGTCGGTCCACACCTGCTCTACTGCCCGCCTCGCGCACTCCTCTGGTCTGATCACCCACAAATAACCACGAGGTCATGAGCGTCTCAGATCTCCACCGAGCTTCATGGATCACTGCGAGCAAACCTGGCTGGGAGAGCAGCTGCAGCCCAATTTGCTCATTTGAGACAATCAATGAAAATAATACTAAAGGACTACAATACTTCCAAGAGACGCACGTACACACACACACACACAAGCAAGCGTCTGTCCTGCTAATTGCTGGCTATTAGTCTGCAAGTCTGGGATTACATGTCTTATTAAATACAGAATTTCAAATGAGCTTCGTTAAATAAGAAAGTACTCCCATTTTAATGAAGCTAATTTATATGGAAATTACACATAATGCTGACGATTCAGCAAGAGATTTATCCTCATTGGATGAAGGGGAGGAAAAAAAAGAATAAGGAAGGAAAATGACAGCTGGCACGCTGCTGGACTCCTCCTGCAAGTTTGCTTTTAAAGCAAACCCTCGGACGGTTCAGGTCGTGTAGGTTTGGTTCGGGGATACGGGCCATCCATGTGCGTGATGGAGAGAGTTTGCGTGAACTCCTGTCCTTGTGCTGACCCTGCAGAGCTCCAGCCTGCCTCTCTGGTTCCCACTGATCCATCATGCTGTCTGATTGCCCAGAGAAAACCCATTAGTCTGAAACAACACAACACATTAGCAGTGAGCTGCAGGTGTCTCTTTTCTCTCTTTCGCTCATTCTTCACCATCCACGGATGCGGATTTCATATTTATTTTTGCCCTAACAGTCAAATAGCAGTGAAACGGTTGTCATCTATCCAAAACACACACGTGAATTAGGATGTTTGAAGCTATTGTTGGGTTATTTTTGATGGCTGATGTCTGTTAAAGTCAGTTTTTAAGGTTGTTGTGCTTCCTACTGTGTGATAAGACAATGTTTCTGTCTTTCTCACTCTGACTAGTGATTTATTAATGCAGGTCTGTATGCAGCTATATGCCCCAGCAGACTGCTCCTGTCCCTCTGGGGGGGGAAAAAAAAAGGCTCAGCATTGCCCCCTGGTGGTAATTAGCCAAGGAGCACAAATTGACCAATACTTCATGTCTCCAGACGCCGTCCCCAACGGACTGTGCAAATGAAAAATGTTTAAAATCAAGAAGACCCCGAAATACGTCCTTAAGGGGAACAGGTGGGAAGCGTTAATGAGCAGGAGGTGAGATAGGGAAGCCTCAAAAACCAATATCTTGCGAGCGCCCGTGCTTTATGAAGGACATTTTTGTCACCTCAGAAGTAATTATCTACAGCTCTCATAATTTACCGTGCACTTTGAAACTGCAGGGTGTTTGCATGCCTTTTTCACGGGGTTTCCATGGAGACGGCTCGACTGATCAACCTGCTGCCAGTATGAAAAAACAAATAATAATAATCATAATAATATGTTGAGCAAGTTTTGTGTAATGAACAAAAAGCTTTATTCAAAACATGAAATAAAAAAATGTAGTGACAAAGAACAAAAAAAGATCAGAACTTACGAGAATTTGCATAAATATATACCAACAGAGCAGTTCAGCGATAACAAAGGAAAATATATCGCAACATCTATAAACAAGCAGCAAAATAAGAGCAAACCAGGACGATGCAGTGAATTGATAGACTACAATAAACATTGTGTGTCTCTTCTATGCATTCTGATTTTTTTTAAGGTTATCTCAAATGCATTAATAACTGTTGCCACCTAGAGGTTGCTCACACAGTTGATTCATTGCAGTCTCTCTTTTATTTTTATTTTTTAAATGAATAAATGCGCACAGTTTTAAAATCGAGCAACTCCAATTTGTAGTTCACCGACTAGAATCAACGCAGAAAACAGCCCAAAGTGAGCAGTGTTACGGTGCATAATGCATACAAAAAAAGTGCATTCCTGTGGGATTATACAGGCTATTGTGTCTCAAAGCGAGGGGGGCCGTGAACAGCGGTGTGGACAGCTCGCGTTTCAGAGCCCGATTGTTGCACAGTGTGACACCTGACGAGCAAGGAAAGCCTACAGATGTTTTCGCTCCGCAAACTTTTGTCGGCTCTACAAGCAGGACTGTCACCTGCCGGGCCGGGACAAAGGAAACACACTGTACTGACCGTTTGCTCCCCTGGTCATATATTTAAACTGGTGCGCTGGGTGTAGTGTTATTGTGACGGTGTCTTTGACTATAGTTGTGAAAGCTGCAATGTACACCTGCAGCGTAGTGTTCATGTTGCTCTGATAAGGCCATGGAGTTAAATGAACCATTATGTTAGGCTAAGTAAAGTTTACAGTCATACCACAAGGTATACCCACACTGACAGTTCAGCAAGCTTCATTCTCATATAAAAACAATTCAGAACATGGATGCAAAACAAATATTCACACGTGTGTACTCAACAACAGTGATCTTCAACAATTGTCCCTCTATAAAAATAGCTTAAAAATCTGACACATATTTTTAGTACAGTGTAGGGTTAGTTTTTTTTTCTTCTTAAATCTTTTACATCTGAGACAGTTTAATAACAGGCTGGTACATAAGTCCTCTGCTCTTCCTTCCCTCCTATGACACTGCCATACACAGACATAGGGGTTTTTAAGACCACCGAAATCTCAATAAGGAGCTTTGAAGAGGGGAGAAAAGAAAAAAAGAAAAAAAAGAATGGCATCTTCATCTCCTCCCTACTCCAGACTAAGACCCCAAACTCCAACTGTCTGCATACAGGCCGTACGGTCTCCTCTGGAAAGAGCTTTGCATGCATGCACAGTGGTTTAGGAGTAGAGCGGGACTTGGTCCGCGAGAGGAAAGAGTATGACCGATACATGTGCTCCGCAGCAATGTCATGATCACTGAAAAGGTGGAGCAGGGAGGACAAAACACGCCACGTTTGGCAAACAGAGAGCCTCTCTCACACGGGATAGAGCGTCCGAGGGGCAGAGACACTGAACACATAAGCATTTAGTAACCAATATAAAACACACACCTATGCACAACTCAAGTGTTTCACACACAGAAGCGTGTTGGGAAGTGAGGCGGGCCCAACCGGAGAGAATTAAAGAGCTGGATGTGATTGTGAAGTAGTACAGCCAACGGGCAGGAGTCAATGAACAGATTGTCACATTTCATGCTCTGCACACAGGCAATAATAGTTTCTTCTTCTTCTTCTTTTTTTTTTTTTTTTTAAACGAGACAAGCAATAAAACATCACCGTCGTCATTCAGGCCCAGTTAATTCACAAACATACACAGAAGGCAAAACGATATTGTACACACCAGTTAAGTGCACAGGCATACAAACACAGTCCCCCCACAAACACACCTCCCGTTGCACCATGGCATGTGACTTACGGTGTTTAGTGGTGAATAGCTTCTCCCCTGATACCCAAGAATTAAAACAGAGAAGGCAAACTGAACACAACACGAACGGAACGACGGATAGAAACCACCAACATTATAAGGACACTTGAAGAAAGATTGTATTGTTTGGATTAAGTCAATGCAGTTGCTATGTACCGCTAGTGTTTGCTGGTTATAGCTTTTCAAAGCCTATAAAGTAATCTGTAGTATATGAGGAAAATAAATAACTGAAACCTCTTGCAGCAGTTGTAAAAAAGGCCACTGAATGCTCGTGTGTTTTTGTGTGTGTGTGTGTGTTTGTTTGCGGTAGTGTATGTGTGTGTGAGAGAGATGCAAACTCAACAGCACAGGTAGAAACTAGCCATATAGTCGTTAGCCTCAAACCGTCATGCATTAACAATACCGTATAGAAGACTCGTGTGCAGCCTCAAACACAGTTTCTTGCGATAAGTTCCAATCATGCCATTATAAGGTTTAACCATATGCATACAGTACGGCATCACAGGTTACAGTACAGCTTCCTCTTGGTGGGTCTTGTCACCCGCTCGAGCCCCTGGCACAGGCTGATCACCAGGCTAGCGATAAAAGCCATAAAACTGCAAATGTGCCTCAATCCTGTAATGTGTCGGATTTCAATGGCAGAGGCCGTCTAATAATGGCAGTAAATGATCAAGGACTTGAGTACAATCTTCACTTCTTTGTCTGCAGCTATGCCAAACACCTAGGTAGGTAGCACAAATACTCCTCTGGAGGGATTCATTTGGGATATCTGCCTGACAACAGCGCAATCTCCCAGTGCTGTCTTGCAGAGAGAGGAAGGCTTTATTCTGGGGCACGGGCCCGTGGCCTGTTTTGCGCGTTTTCAACTGAATAAGGCTCCAACTTAAAATGACACCCCAACAGTTAATCTGTACACTAACACTTTACATTAAAGTTGCCCTGAAGTCAAAATAGCGTCTGTTTTTTTTTTAAGGTACTGTGAAGTCAACTGATTCAATTTACTAAAGAGCAACTCAGTTTGAAGTACCCGACGAGTGATCGCAGTTTTACACAAAAGGACACTTTGAAGAGCTAAATCCATCCCGTTAAAGCATCAGAACCAGCGCTGCCCTGCCAGCATCCCGTCTGCAGCGAACCCAAATGAATAATAAACACTTCTAACCGACAGTAACACTGAACTTTTTCTCAGAAAGGAGTTTCAACCCCAAAAGGGGACAGTTATATAAGGTTTCTTAGTGCGCTTAAACATTTGTTTTTGGAGAGCAGTAGACAAAATTTGAAGTTTGAAGAAGACGTAATGTCACATTGTCAGAACTCCCTCACACATTATTTTTTCTCCCCTCTCATCTCCTCCACCTCTATGAAGCTTTGGCTTTTCTTGCCCGTGGTGATGTTTTATCCTCAGACTTGACCACTCCATTGGCAGCACCTCCTGACAAGACAACACAAGCATTCTTGATTAAAGCAGTTTCATGTAGGCAGTAAAGAACTACAGACATAAAGCGTGCACACCCACCCTTCGTAGGTTCCCTCTTGTGAGGCTTGCTCTTTGGGCTGACCGTCTTCGTCTTCTTCGAGGCTTGGTTCTGGCTGTGCTCTCTCCACTTTTTCAACTGGAAATTAATGAACTTCCACATCATCCAGGCCTGTGTTAGGCAGATAGCTGCCAGACAAGTCATCCTGAGGGGTAGGAGGTTGATAAATAAGTTTGCCACGAGAGACATTTTAGGAGATGTTCTCGGAAACTGGGCCTACCTTACGGTGAGCACGTTGAAGTTGCCTTCTGCCAGGGAAAAGCCCTGGTTTTCTGTACGGGGCAGGCCGAAGCCAAACGTCAGAACTGAGAGCGTGAGGGTGAGGAGGCGGGCGATGACAAAAAGAAGCGCCCACAGAGTAAAACTGGAAAGGAAAATAAGCAGTTGTAGTTGAGTTGCCAGGAAGGGACTACCACCCACCAAATACTAGCTCCTGAGTAAGAAAAAAAAACCACAATGAAAGTGATACCCTTTTTGCTTGTTCTCATCACTGAAGTAGAAGAGGCGTGAAGCGTGGAACAGAAGCTCCACCAGGTAGTGAGGAACCAGCAACACCAGGCCCAGTCGGTGGAGGCTGAACAGTCAGAAAACAAAGATCATGAGAAGAAGAGGAAAAAAGTCAACTACAAGGAGAACAATTTATATATTCTTCTATCAGCCACAACATTATGACCACTGACAGGAGAAGTAAATAAAAAACGGCATTCATGAGGATGTTACTTAAACATGTACCATTAAACCCCACCCCATAGGAATGACTCTGATCCACAGAGGCCCCTCCCCTCAACCCATAGGACCCAAAGGCCCCCACTAACAACATCCTGTTGCCAGACACCACAGGACACCCTCAGAAAGACCATGTCCATTCTCCAATGAGTCCCAGTTAATATGGAGGCACAAGGGAGACCTACACAATATTAGGAAGGTGGTCATAATGTTATGTATGATCGAAGTATATAAACACAAGAGAGGGGATGACCTAAGAGAAAAGTTATCAAATGAAATGACAGGTAAAGTTCATAGGTTAAAAAATCTGGACTTAAACTCCTTGTGCAGAGGAACCGTCATCTGACCTGACATAAGTGTTTAAAGAAAATATAATGGGTACATTAAAGATTAATCAATGACACCGTAAGCTACTTAAAATACTGTGTAGTGGACTAGTGTCAAGTAAGAGGTCAGAGCTGTTAACTGAGGAGTAATGTGCTAATCTTACTGTTATAGACTTTACTGCACTGCACACACCTTTAAAACTATTTTATAAGACACAGGTTTGAAACCTTCTGAGTCTTCACTGGGGTTCATTATATCTTTTTTTAGAGATATACAGTATGCTTCTTCCTCAGAGTTTAAATGAATTATTTGACTTACTTTAAGACATAGGCACCCGTGATGTGGACAACGTAAAGGCAAATGTAATAAAGCTGGCGGGGGATGTCTTCCTGCAGAAATAAAACAGAGCAGGAGAGTTTGTGTTCGTATTAGACATTCGTGCAGTTTGCTGTACAGACATCTGGATGACTAAAGACAACATTAACCCCCTTTCAGCTCTGAGACAATGCTGAACTGTCTCTGCAATTAAGCCGTGACATCTACATGGGTCTACTTCATATGGACACAACTGATATTGACAAAACAGCCAAAGATCTTTGCTGACATGCTTTATTGAAGAAACCTTAAATCAATGAGCTTTTTTCCCCCAAACAGAAGAAACAGATGAAGGGACATTAATAAATAATAGCCGTCTCATCCTACCCTAGCCAAGAATCTGTTTTAATCTATTAATTTGATGACAACCAGTAAAATAAACTTCATCCCAGTCTGATTGTTTCTGTGAAGACAACTGCAAGCATGACAAAAGGTTCAATATTTCACCTCACATACAACAACATTAATATCCAAAACAAAACAAAAAAACCTTTCACCTCTTATCATCATTGGGAAGGACAACTCTAGGTATTAGGTCGCTAACAGAAGTCATGTGAGTTTCAGATATTAAAATCCCAACTTGTCTTTTAGGGCTGATGAAGCTATTTGGATTTGTGATGAAGTCCAGTTTGTTTCAGCTTGTGTTTTTATTTTTTTGGGAGAATTTTAAGACATCAAGGCCATTAATGTGTTGTGGGAGAACTCTTGGTGGAGGAGTAACTTCACATAAGTCATTTGGACCTGAATGAACCACTTGGACGAGGGTGAAACGTTTTCAAGAAAACTCAACAACTGCCTTTATTTTGAATATACCAACATACCACTGCTGCTGCCCGACATAGGTCACGCAACTGAAAGTGTGAATGTTTAACTACTGAATTACTGAGATGACTCTTACCTTCCGTACTTTTTGAAAGTACAGCTCGGGAAGGGCATGGAGCCAATAGGCAATTTGGCAAATGTAGAAGAACTTGACCTGAAATCTAGAGGGAGGAAAGGTTATGTAGAGGACAAGAGAACCCGAGTGTAATATGGAGTTAATATCAGTATGCACAAGACATTGGTGTGTGTGTGTTGCACTGTTCTGTAACTATTATTAAAAAATTCATGGGAAAGCACCAGCATGTCAAGCTAGTGAGGAAGGAAGACAACCTAACATCAGTCTTTAAACTGAAAGAAGTGCAAAAAAAATCTAAAAAATAAATAAATAAAAAAATCTGATTAATTAAATATAAGCCTCTGCAGTAAAACTGTGTAGAAACTTTACTTACACCATGTGGGTGTGTGGGTAACCCTCCCATAGGAAAGTGGGATTTGTCGCAAAGTCCTCCTGTCAGGAAAAAAGAAGACACTGAATAAGATAAATCCTAAAGCAGCCGGGGACAGAGTGTTTCTGTGACTCGTGACCCTCGTACCGCTGTGAGGATGCTGCAGCCCCAGATGAAGGAGAACAGGTAGAACGCCGCAAGCTGTCCGGACTCATTGAACTTGCTGTGTTTGGTCTTTGACAGGTGCAACCTCCTGTTCATTTTCTGAAATGGGAGAAGAAACATTACAGAGGGTGAACAGATTAATATACTGTATCCATCCACTGATGGGAAAGACCTTTAAATCTATTTTTACTATCAGGGAATGGATCAAGTACTTACTACTGTTACTGGATGATAACTGTCAAAATATTTTTGAGTCTATTTCTTCCATGTTGTAATTTAAGGCCTTTACACATTGACCCCTAACTCTTAAACTTTGGAGGAGGAAGAACATGGCAGAAGCCAAACTTCTTTGAGCGTCCCTGGAGTATGGTTTTAGGACATGGGAACAGAGTGGTCTTATCCCTGTAAAGCAAATTCTTGCCTACTATTACATGTAGCCCGAAAAACAGACAAGAGAAAACCAAAAGACATCAGAAGAAACATGAGCATTGTTTCTGTCACAATGCTTTGGTGCACACACAGGCGGAAGAATCGGATTACAACAGGTTACAATTTTCTTGTAAATGAGACCTGTGTGCAAGGGGAGCGCCTTAAGCACAGATGTGGATTTACTTTCGTCACAATACCTATGTAAATTTAAGAAAATAAAAAAAAAACAAGCCACAGGTTAAACAAGGTGAGCCGACATGATAGCTCGTACTCACGTCGAGAATATATTCTTGTATCAAGGCATGAAGGATGACTGCAATGAGCAGGTAGAAGAACACAGTGGCCACATCTTTAGGCCCGTACTGGTAGTGGTTCACTGGCTCACTTTTCTCATCTGCACACGAACAAGGACAACACCGGAGACACGCGGTTAAAACCTTAAGGCACAGACAGTGGTTAAACAAGCAGGATGAGTAATCATTGAATAGCGGACCGGCGGTTTTCATCTCACCAAGAACTTGAGTTACGTTGTACTGGACTGTGATGAACATGATGGCAAACTTTGCTGTGACCTGGAATTAAAAGAAAGAAATTAGATTACTGGAGTTACAGGAAATGTTTGTCGGTGACACGTTTTAAAAGAAAGCCAAGTCTCTCAGTGGAGGGGGCACGTACGTAACGTCTCACTGAATGCATCCATTCTTACTCTTTTAGTACTACGCACATACAGCCTGTGAAAATTCAGTCATTTTATGCATGTGTGTGATGAGTGAGGACTGCAGTGTCCCTCCAATATCCAATTGCTTCCAATAATTGGGGTCTGGAGACCTCCAGGAGCTGCCTGGAGGGGCTCCCAAGAGTTCACCAACACTACTACAATGATTCTCATTGTGTCAAAACGAGTTTGTGTGTGAGTCATGGGCTTCACTTTCCCCTTAAGTGTAGGCATTAATAACTGCACCAAGAGAGAGCACACCTCTGTCCTCACAGACTGTGGCTGATTAAGACACAAATGTGACCAAAGAGGTGATGTGGGAAGTGGACAGATATTTTCATAGCATTTCCAGTTAGGAGGCTGAGTTTGGGTGGGGACAGGTTAGTGGGAGGAAAGCTATCTTAGCAATGTAAAAGGTTCAGTTGCTGCCTTGAATCTCTGGTATTAAAATGTGCAGCATGCGGGCAGACATTTAATTCTGACCATCTTGCAGCCAGAGGCCAGAAACCTTTAAGGGTTAGCTCTGGAGGCAGCAGGTTATAGCCGACTAGTAAGATGACCTGTTAGCTGTGCCAGTGGGCCTCCTCACCATCTTCTTTGGCAATCAGTGAGACATATGAGAAGGGAAAGAGAAAGACATGCTAGCGCCCTGCCACTGGAGTGCTGCTGTCATGTCAGCTAGCAACAGTTAGCATCAGCTGCTAACACCACTCGGCTACAGTCACACAGTACCTCAAACATCAGGCCGAGGAGGATAATCATAGCCAAACACGAAACCATATCGGCGTGGTTCTGGATCACAAACTCGTGGCTCAGCACCGGCGGGCTCTTGTTCTTCTTGCGGAAACCCATGGCTCACCGACGCGACTCTGTCTTCTCAGGCTCCGGGCTGCCGTCACTGAGTCTAGCGGGGTCTGGAGCTAGCTTCCCCTGCTTCCCCTGCTGCTGCTGCTGCTGCCGCTGACCTGCGCGTCTCAACGGATGGATGCTAGCACTGATCCCTCCACCGGAGTCCGTAACCAAAGTGAACCGCTGCTCATGTGTTTAAAAACAGTCATGAAGGAGCATCACACCAGGACCAAACACCACACAACACCCACTTTTTGCCTGCCTGGTAAAGTCAGATGACGGGCCCTCCCACTTCAAAACCCCATTCATGAACCGCCCAGTGTCATTGACGTAGAAGGAGAACCCGGGCCCGTGGTGCCTTCACGTACTCCACGTAAGCACACAGTATGTTTCTACCAGGGGGAAAGGTGGGCACCGCTTCTTCCCCCTCACCATGTATGCTAGTGTGACACATTTTATGTTGGCACATCATCATCTAAAATTATATGGCAGTTTGTAAATGTTATAGTATATCAGAATAGCATGGTGGACAGGCAGGTGCTCCAGGTTCTGCTTCCTGTTTCTGGTCCGTGGTTCTGGTAAGTTGATAATTACAAACCTACATCATTGAAGTTTATTTTTTATTTTTTATATAGACGTAAACACAAAAAAAGGTCCGCTCCGCGTACTTTTTTTGTACCTGTGCAAATGGTAATGAAGTCTGTTATATTCTATTCTATCAGTAAAATATTACATTAGTATAATGTCAAAAATAATTTTGGATGGAAATTGCCTCAAATCATAAATTCACTCAAACTGTATTTAGTATATTTTTAACTTGTGACCGGAAGTTGTTAATTTGACTCGGCAGCTGAAAGGTAAGCGAAGTCAGTTACCAGTGGTCACGGTTGGGGTTTTGTAACATTATTATAATCGCATATAATATGGTTTCTTTAAACATGATGGTAATGATTATTTACAATACTTGATCATGTATAAGTTACCTTAATTGTTACCATATGATAATATACGGAGGAAAGCAATTCAATTTAGTTAACTCGAGCCACCAAACCACAGCCAACGTCCGTCTAATTTAATGGTTAATTAAAAAGGTGTTCTTTAAGACTTTTTGCGAGGTGCTATGAATGTTTTTTTTTATAAAATACTAAAGATTTAAATGGTTGTTGTTCGTCCAGTTTTGTGTTGTGGCTTTTACTAATATATGTATTAAACCCCCGGGGTGTTAGCTAACTTACTGACTCAAATTAAATTTAATACCTCGTGTTGGGGCACTAGAGGGCAGTATGAGACAGACCAGCGTCACTTTGTCCTGCCAACACTATTATACTGCGGTGGTTAAAAACGGTTGTCAAGGTAACGTGTTCCCGTAGCCCGGCTAGCTCAGTCGGTAGAGCATGAGACTCTTAATCTCAGGGTCGTGGGTTCGAGCCCCACGTTGGGCGCAACGTTTTTATTTTTTTTCCAATGTGACCTAACTCTCGTTTCATACTGCTCACTTTCTGCTCATTAAAAACGCCATATGCATATGTGGATAGGCAAAATGGAGAAACCAGCCCTCTGTGGCAACAAAAATCACAAACCATATTGAGTGGAAAATTTACTTGAACACCCACTGTACATCTAGGAAGGACTAAAAGAAAAATGAATGAATGAAAAAAAAAATACACACAACATCAGTCACAAATGACCCAGTGAGCCGACTAAAATGATGACTAAAATGAACAGCCCTTACAATAGGGTAATGTTTTACATATTTTAGGATGGTATTATCATTACATTACATTGTCTTTTTCTGAACACAGTGTCTAAATGTGCTGCTGAAGGTCAGTCAGGACTGTAAAAATATTATCCAGTTCAATGTTTAATCATTGTTACAACACTGTTACCTATTCAGTATTCAGTTTCAGCTTTCTCTTTTATGAATGCATGTTGTATTTTATTTTCTTTTATTTTATTTAGATTACAGTTAGCTAAGCACCAGCATTTACTGGCTCGTTTAGGTTACAACTACTGTCATTGGCCCATAATAATACACATCAAGGTTATAACAGTACAGCTTTATACTATTCACGTCTACTTTCAATTCATTTTCAACACAGTTTATTTCCGTATGTAATTTATCAATTTAGCTGTCGAATAATCAGATTTTTACGAAAATATGTGAAGAGCTGCTGCCTCTCTCTTCTCTGAAGCGGCCAAGAGGAAGGGAGGAGTTTAAACAAAGGCCCTCTCCACATAAAAAATGGAGGCTTGTGCAGAGAAGCCATGGTGTCCTGCTCCCAGCACTCTACATGCTGCCATTTCTACTTCTAGAGACTTCAGCTGAGACATCCACCGTCAGATTCTACACCTGGAAGCTTCAAAACATTGTTAAATGGGGTTTGTATGTCAGATATACTCACGTTAACCACATTATTTTGCGTTTTGAGACCTAGCTCTGTGCTTATTTTTCTTCCCCTGTCTCTGACTCTCACAGTGCTGCCCCTGCCTGCACTGAACAAAGATAATTACTCAGGAAACATTTCGGCCAATCAGGCGCGGCCTTGTATCTTGCCTGCGAGGAAAGCGACCAGTCAGGATCTGGCTAACATCACTGGGGCCTGATCGCCTTGCCTGAAGAGCGGAGCCTTCCCCGGCTGAGGGCTGAGAGTGTCCTCCATGTTTTATAAGTGTTGACATAACAGTGTGTCAGGCAGCCATGCATCCACAGAGGTAAGCTCTGTCTTTTTTATTTCAGCCTTCTGATACCAACATGGCTTCCTTCTTGTTGTTGTGGTGACTATTGGGTTATAATGATGAGTGTGCACACCTTAAAGTCAGTTTAGTGTGCAGAAGGAGGAGGAGCTGGGGTGGATTGGAGGCCTCGTCAGGCCTCTGTGCTCCACAGCGCTGAGGGTGGGGGGTTGGGTAACGACTCTCACCCTTGCTCTCTCTCTATGTCTCAGGGTCACATGGGTGCCCCAGACAACCAGGCTGCCATACAGGAGGCAGAGTGGACCATGGCAAATCCTTTTCCTTTTTTATAATGCAAAAGAGAGTTGGATTTAAAAATGGCACCCACATCTCCTTTTCTGTTGTGGCAGTCTTGTGTTGCAGCCTGGCAGAGAAAGAATGGGGGATGGGCAATGGACGAGGAGGAGGAAGGGGGTTATTATGTACCCTTTGTAAGTGGATTGGCTCGGTACTGTTTTCTTGTGTCATGCCAGGCCGGGGAATAGACGCAGGGGGCAACAGATGCGCTTGTTAGGATGATAGAGCGTACAGGGCACAACTTAATACTAGTGTACATATTTTTATACACATGAAATAAAGTAGGAACTGAAAACTGAATGAGTTCATATACATTTAAGATAGTTAGTAGACAGTAGTCAGAGGATGAGCCCTCAATAAACAACCCTTTTGTTAGAGGGCAGTCCTCTGCAGGTTTGCCCAGTCTTCTCTTTAGAAATAGAATAGAAATATGCTAAAACTCTGGTTATTTCTACTGAGAGTCATAGGCCCTGAGTTTACTGCCCCTGGCTGCTTTGACTCCGCAGTACTATTGTGAAACTGCTTCCTTCACTCTCACACAAACAGTGGACATTTTGTGTTGAGGGAGCTCTTCTTGGGAGAACTTTAGCCTTCTCTTCGCAGATCAGACAGCACGACTGAGAAACGTCACAAGGCTTTACAGCATATTTTACATGACGGGTATTTAACAGGCTTTGTTTCGTATAAACTGTTTTTTTGTTCCTCTGTGGCCTTTCATGTTTTTCCTCACAGAACAGAAATATGGGAGAAACCTATGTAAAACAAGAGGTTTTGCATATTATATTTTCCGTCGAGATTGTGTTTAAGAAACCAAAAAAAAAAAGCAAGGCATGTTTATCTGTGTAGCATGTTTTTGCATTTTATGTAGAGTGAAATACAGTTGAACAAAATCTAAAACTACAACAAGGAAAGAAAAATCCTTAAATGTATGAAAATAAGTTACAGATTCTTGTTTCTGATATGGAAACAACATGTCATAGGATCTTCTCCATGACACAGACACACTGTACGCTGCGTTACATCATGTTGCACCATTTTAGCGGTGTCAACTGCGTGGGGGAAACAAAGAATGATTTCTTTCTCTTGTGGCCTGACACAAGACATTTTTATCTACACAACAGACGGAAGATAGTAATGTTATAATCTGCATTTTTTTTTTATTCTAAAAGCAAAACCAAAGCTTAACATTTGCTTCCTCACCCGTGTGGGCATGAAATAAAAAGATTACATTAATAGTTTGATATGTCAGCAATGCTTGATGCCTTGGTGTCTGGATCAAATTATCTGGGCCTTTTTTTGAGGCAGCGTAGCCTATAAACACGGTAACAGAGGGTGCGTATGACAGCCACTGAGTTATGCACCACAGCCACGAATATAATCCCCCCAAAAGGCCCCGTTTAAAATCCCCCCTGGTTTCTGCTGTCATAATCAAGAAGAGCAAGCTAAACTGAAAGAAAATAAAAACGTCTAATGCAGGGGGAAATCTCTGCATTGCAGCAAAAAAGCTTTTTAAGAGGAAGAGGGGAGCCTGCACACTGCGATCTGTGTGGCACAGCACAGCCAACCAATAATGTTCCACCCTGTTGGCCCTCCAGCCAATTGCAGCTGCAGTTGAGGTTAAAGATTGACAATCAGAGGGAGAGCAGCAGGGAGAGCAAGGGCCTTCTGGAAAATTCCACAGCCATCTTTGATTCGCCCTTTTCAGCCTTATATAAAATCCAGGTCAAATCTTTCTTTTACTGTGTATATTAATAGCATACTTTTATTTCTGATTAATTGTTGGGAGATGTGTTTGGGCAAGCAGGTCTTTTTTTTAATTTGTGAAATCTAACCATGTCATGTGTATTTTGTTGTTCTCAGGAAAAGCACATGTTTATAGTATGCATTTCTTCTTGTATCTGCATGTGGGAGTATTGTGAAATCTGATTGCATCTCGCAACATTACAAAACCTAATAATCTCTGAGGTTCTGTGTCACAGACTGAGTAGGATGTTTTTTTCAGTCAATGGTACTAATCCCAGCTGTTTTCAATGGCAGCTTCAGTGGAGTCTGATGTTTGCACTGAATGGCTTTTCTGGATTTCAAATGGAGTCATACGACATATATTTGCCCGTTTGATGTGTGAAAAAGAAAAAGAAAAAGAAAAAAAGCCCGTTCCTTTGCATATAGATAATAGCTTTGCCAGGATCTTACTGTGTTTTACAGTGTGTATTCCCTTTCTTGAAAACTGAATCTAATTATACTATGACAGCAGCATTCACAGGAAAGGAGGGAAGCCAAGATTGCAGAAAAAAAAACACCAAAACGGATGATTGCTATTCGCTCTGCTGGATTTCCCGTTTCTCCTTGTGTGCGTTTCTCCTCTCTGTGACCGTCCGTGAAGGTCTGCCTTGACATAGACACATATTTATTTTTTTGTTTGTTTTTTTAATGTTGGACTGTAATCTCCACAGATCTCTCTCTGGTCCTTCTGCATGGATGTGCCAGTGCCTGAGTCTGAGCCTCCGAGTGGGGGATGGGGGAGAGGGGGGAGGGGAGCAAGCTGTGGCCTCCATTTTCTGTGACGAGAGAACCCTGCTCGTCTCTCACAGGAGTGGAATCTTAAGGCATTGACTCAGTGTTGTTTCCTTTTTCTCTTATCAGGTACTACAATACTTGCAGAGGGGAATTCTGTGTTTTCTTGAACCTGGTCTTTCTGGATTATATCTGGATTTATTTGCTCTTTGTGGATCATAGCTCCTGATCTGAGAAAGCTCTTTGGATAATCATACCTTTGTACTACTGGTCATTCTGTCGTCCTGGTAGCTGCTGCAGTGTCTTGTCATTGGCGTTAAGTATGTATATAATAGGGTTTGTTCAGCAGCTATGGGCTGCCTGGTGATGGCGAATGTTCTCTCTTTTCAGGGCTCTGTTACACGTAGCAGAGTGACTTGGCTAACGCTTTCTTACTTTCATGTGGGCCTCGTTTGTTCACTCAGTCCGGAACAGGAAGGCCCCGGAGGGGTTGGGGCGTGTGTGTCTGTGTGCATGTGAGACGGTTGGCAAGCTGAAACAAGATACCCATGTGCCATATTTTTGAGGAACCTCTGCTCAGTCCATGCTTGTCATTTTTCAGAAAATGCAAGTGATATTTTTATTCTCTGAAGTTTCAGTTTGATATGCTGTGATTGCAACATCGAAGGTCTGAAGGAAAAGAGGAGTGTGTTTACAAAGTCTTGATTACTGTGAGCTACAGTTTTGGAGACAGTGCTGGGCATTGTTTGAATAAAGGGATTTAATCATTGTTAAACCTCTGGAGTGTGAATGAAACGGTGAAATGGTTAATGAGCACAGGTTTAGTAGCTAGTGTGATCACATCTAACCTCTTTTACAGTTGTCAGCTTATTCATGAAACCCATCAGGATATGCATTTTAGCCTTCCTATGCCTGTCAGCGAACTGACATTTGATCAACTTTGTGAGGAATGTCTCTTTAAGGATGGAGGAGGGGACGTGGAGAGCATTCCTTTAGTTTCAGAGGTGGAGGGGAAAAAAGCTTATCCCACAAATGCGGTTGACCTTTGAGTTGTAGCCTGAAAACCCGTCATCCTAGCTGGAAACCAGAGCCGCAGCCAGAGCTATGAACTGGTCAAGTGTGTGACCTGTCAGGGGTGCTTGGGAGGGTTTTCTTCTCTGGGCTCGTGAATAAAGGCTACATCTTTGGAACTAGGCCCTCTGTTGCTCTGACAAAGGAGGAGCCAAACTCTCAAAGACCTTCATTTATTGACGACCTCTTTTATTCTCATCCTTTTTTTCCCCTCAAAGGAAATTAGATGCTTTGCAGGAGTTTAAGTGTAGAGACCTTGGAAACCCACTTTTGCCACTTCTTGATGTATGTTACATTCTGTGATAGATTCATAATAAATTGATGTATTAATGTACGTCAGTTTGTAAACACAGAAGCAGAAGAGGCTGATTTGAGGAACACAAATGTCAAAAACTCTACAATTGTGTGACAGTATCCTCAATATAGTATATTTGGTCGAGACTTGCAAAGCAGATTTAAACATTTTCACATGGTTTGAAATTTATTAGGTGAATTTCTTGCCACTGGTCTCTAAGAATGGGTCCAAATCCTTCGGGGGTACATGGTTGTCACTGAAGGGGCTTGAGACATATACTAACAATCACCATGAGAACCTGTCCCTTCAGTGGTATAGACCAACTCCCTCTGGCTTGGGTTTCCTGTTACAATAGGTCTATTCACTGTTTATCATAAACAAAGCACAGTCAGTGCAAAGATAAGGAGTGAAATCTTTAACGTCTCCTGGAGGACGGAGGTGCACGGTAGTATTAGCTAGATGGCCCTATGTGTTGCTGTGAATATCAACTTGTGCTTGGTGGAGAGGAGTGTTGCCATGGTGATTGTTGCCATTCTCTCCCTTGGAACATAAAGAACATTTTCAGGCTTGGATTGCCACAGATAATATGGAAAGGATCCGAACTTCATACCACAAAGTCAGAGATGTGGTGAAATCAAATGAAAACAATAACAATGGAAACCAGCAGAGTCCCTATTGACAGGTCCTCGGGGACCCGGGTGCCTTAGGTGGTGTTCCACTTGTTTACTGTTATGCTGATGTGGTTTCAGAACACCCTTTCTGACTTTGTGTTTGCCTGTCTTTCTGTGTTTCTGTTTGCTCTCGTTCGGTGCTCTGCAGTCTGGCTGAGGAGGAGATAAAGACGGAGTCTGATGTGATAGAGGGGATGGATGCATCTGTGCGATCCAAAGGTAAGTCTCTAAGGCCGAGTACCTCACAATAGGAGGCAAACCTCTTAGACAGCTTTATATCACTGCATGTGGCGAATGTTTACTGTATGTTTTGGGAGCAGAGTCTAATACAATTTGTTGTCCTCTTATAACAAATATAATCCATTATGGCTGACAGTCTGCTTGTTTGTGTTGCGAGTAGAGGAAGCCATCTAGCTGTTTGTTACAGTCAAATGGTAATTTGATATGAATAAGCTGTATGTCTAAGCTGATGATGTAAATACTATCATGCTTACAAATACTAAAAGCTGAATTGCTCAGCTGAAACTAATTTAATTCAAAGTTCCTCCCTTGGTTTCTCACTGGGCTTCAATGATGAGGGATGATGAGAATGACGTAATAAAGCTGTTTTTTCCTTAATTATTAAATCAGGCTAAGATGAATTACTGCCATAGCTCATGTCCTTTAATCTTAATATTTTATAATGTGTTGGAACCTAGTGCAGTGAACAAACTAAGATTGCCTCTTTGTTGTGTAGTAAACCTGATTTTCTTAATGCACCCAGTCCCTGATCCACCAGGGTCAGCCGAACGATCGGCAGTACCACAGAAGCGAAAGGTCTCAAGTCCCACCCATTCCCCCAATGGACACTCTCCCTCAGACACCTCCCCAAGCCCTCTCAAGAAAAAGAAGAAGCCAGGGGCCGTACACTATAACAGCAAGGACCAGGTAAGGGCTTGGTCATGCCCATTTCATAATCTGACCATTTCTCAAAAACTGCTCCTTTAAATTAAGATTATATTCCAAATCTATTCATCACATTGAATCAGCACTAAACGGTTACAAATCACTAAGGGCACCAAGGATTACACCTGAAAATAACTAGTTCATATGAGACGTTGTTGATCACATTAGAACAAATGTGTTTATAGTCGACCAGAGGGAGGGAATAATGGACATTTTCAGAGTCTCCCACTGAAAGCATTCATAGTGTTAATACAGTGGGGTTTTATAGATAGTTGCATAAAGATCAAACACAGGACATCACTTGTAGTTATTGTTGTTCTGGAAAGAAATAGTCTGGTAGAGCCCCCACCAACCTAGTGTCAGGAAGCTGGAGATAGACAGTGTTTCTGAGGCAGGTTGAACCTGGTTGTGACAGGGTATGCTGGTGGTACTTGTCTAGCTACACAACTGGAAAGATGCTACACTTGATGCTGAACAAATTTGCCTGGAGAAACTGGGCCTCCTCTTTAGTAGGATTTGCCAAATTTCTGACGAGAATACACCAATGAGGGCCATGACTGTGTGCTGGTAGTTTAAAAATGCACCAACCTCTAAAAGTGTAACCAACCATGGCAGTGGAGAGTAGATTTCTTGTGTATATTTGGAGCTTAGTCACTAATGCACACTAATTTCTTTTTGGACACTTTTTGTGTTTGTGTTTACTACTAAAATGTGACATCATTCACCAGTTGCCATTCATGTTCAGTATGGTTGTATTCAGGTTTTTAGCATTGTGGTAATTGTTTGCTTGCTGGATTAATGTAGCATCGAATGATACCACTGAGTACCTTGTTTGCATGATACTGAAAGATATTTTTGGCCATGGTATAGTATTTTGACACGTGTTTGACATAAACATACTTTATATCTTTGTGATTAGCATTAGAAGACATGCATTGGTTCTCTGGGAAAGGTCAAATAAGTAGAACACCAAACACACATCTTCAGATGATTTGTACTGGGAAACATTATACTGAGCTATGAAAAGTAATGAGTTGGCCTCTATTCACCTTATAGCGTAGCATCAATAAGATAGTAGTCGTGTTCCTACCAGAGAACCACATCATGCGTTGTGTTTACTCTCAGGTGGCCCATGCTTAACGCTCACACCCTAGAACCTGTTGGGTTAGTTTTCAGTTTAAACTGTCACTTTATTAGATGTTCAGATAATTTACTCATTTGCTTAACAACTATTTTATGTTGGAGTTATTGTGTTTATTAGCTGCTCACCCTGCTTATCCCACCTTAATGCTGCCTTGTTTCTGTTGCACTGCACCTTTTTGTGTTCCTGCGTGTTTTTTGAAACCTGCCCCCCTGTTTCTCTTGCCTGCATTTCAGTCAGAGCTAAGACATGGTCCCTTTTACTATATGAAGCAGCCAGCACTCACCACAGACCCTGTTGATGTTGTACCGCAGGACGGCAGGAATGACTTCTACTGCTGGCTGTGCCACCGCGAGGGCCAGGTGCTCTGCTGTGAGCTCTGCCCCAGGGTGTACCACGCCAAGTGCCTCAAACTACCAGCCGAGCCCGAGGGCGACTGGTTCTGTCCAGAGTGTGAGGTATCTCGTTGAAGACATATGTATTTGTGTCGGTGTGCACAAATTACTATGAGACACAAGCTTGCTTAGTAGACAGAAAGGGGTGTCAAACTATGAGCCATGAGCAGCTTTGACCACAAAAGGGGAAACAAATTAAATTACTTGCTGGACACATGACACATGGCATGACATCCCTGCAAGCCTGACTAAAAGCTCACACTGTAACCGAGGTATTAGAAGAGAGAAGTTTAAACCTACTTATTTATTTTCAGTATATAAATTTAAATTATAGGTTTTGTTTGCCGTGACAAATTTCTCTTTATGTAGAAACTCAATCAGAGAGACGCTAATCTAAAGTTTCCCAAAGTTTTCTAACTAGTATCCATGTTCAGTTCTTCTAGTTGCTGTTTATCTAAATAAAATATTCATTAATGTCATTATTATTTTTTTTTTCTCCAGAAAATAACAGTTGCTGAATGCATTGAAACCCAGAGCAAGGCGATGACAATGCTGACAATAGACCAGCTCTCCTATTTGCTGAAATTTGCACTCCAAAAGATTAAACAGCCTGGGGTAAGGGGTCTGTGTAGTTTATTTCCACATGTGTGTTTGTTTGTTTTTTCCGTTAATACCAAAATTGTGAAAATACGCTGAGGAAATAAGGCAAGCACATTTATTTTTAATTTTTTTGGCTAATGCGTCTGTTTGCTTATTTTTAATATTTGTGTGAATCGAGCAGACTGAGCCTTTTCAGAAGCCAGTTTCTCTGGAACAGCACCCGGATTATGCAGAGTACATCTTCCACCCCATGGACTTGTGTACTTTAGAGAAGGTACTAATATTTATTCCAGTTGTAAGTGTAGATTAAAATAGGACAATAAACAATTAGAAAAACTCAATTCTTCTTCACAATTCTTAGAAATAGTGATAAACATATATTTTCACTTTTGGTAGAATGTCAAAAAGAAAATGTACGGCTGCACTGAAGCTTTTCTTGCTGATATGAAATGGATCTTACACAACTGCATCATCTATAATGGAGGTAAGCCACTTTGAACTATATATTTATTCTCCAAATTTTCAAGAGAAAAATAAGAATAATAACAATTAAAAAAAACGTGACTTTGTTCTAGGTAATCATAAACTAACTGCAACTGCGAAGGTTATTGTCAAGATCTGTGAGCATGAGGTAAATAAGCTTTGCTAACTTAACGATGACAAGATTTCTGTAAATGTGCTATAATTATGGATGTATTTTATTTATTTTGTGTCGATTAATATGCATTTTCAGATGAATGAGATTGAGGTGTGTCCAGAATGTTACCTGTCTGCTTGCCAGAAAAGGGACAACTGGTTCTGTGAGCCATGTGTAGGTCTTCACTTTTTCTTGAATTTATTCACTCTAAGCTTTCTAAATCCTTGAAGCGCTATATTTTATTATTTTGCTTGTTCTTTAATAGAGTCAACCTCACCCCCTGGTCTGGGCTAAGCTGAAGGGCTTTCCTTTCTGGCCAGCAAAAGCACTTCGTGAAAAAGATGGGCAAGTGGATGCACGCTTTTTTGGGCAACATGACAGGTGAGATAACTAGTTGTACTGGTTATATTTGAGTTGTTTGACTAAACTCCTCCTTGTTCTAATTTTTTTTTTAAATGATTTGTTGTGCTGTCACTCTACACAGGGCCTGGGTACCCATCAATAACTGCTACCTCATGTCCAAAGAGATCCCATTCTCTGTGAAGAAAACTAAAAGCATCTTCAACAGTGCCATGCAAGAGATGGAGGTCTATGTGGAAAACATTCGCAAGAAATTTGGGGTCTTTAACTACGCACCCTTCCGCACTCCCTACACACCCAACAACCAGTTACAGATGCTCCTGGACCCCTCCAACCCCAGTGCTGGGACAGTCAAAACAGAGAAACCAGATAAACTTCGCTTCAGCTTTGATATAACAGCATCTCCTAAGATGGTCCTCGGTAAGAGTTCTACACCCAGTGGTATGAGCCGACGGGTCTCTATGACAGACATGCCTCGGTCTCCAATGAGTACAAACTCCTCAGTTCACACGGGGTCTGATGGGGAGCAAGATATGGAAAAGGCCAGCAGGAATCCTGCCTTCCACTACAGCACAGGAGAAGAATCTATGGACTGTACTGGTAAATAAAAGTCTACATTGCTCTGGCTGCAATGACTGCAGCGATGGCTTGTTGAGATATTATAATTAAACCTTTTAGCAAAATAACTGAGCTTCTATTATTATTTTTCTTTTATTACAGCCTCTCCTGTCTCTGGGAAGATGGGTCCTGGAGGGAGTGTGACAAGTAGCCCGAAACCCTTTAACCCCGGACTGGTGCCCAAGCAGGAGAGGAATGCAGTAACAGGCGGCATCCTCAATCTCAATCTGGGTCAGTGCTGACAGCGCAATTATACTGTATTTACGTTGAAAGCTAATAATCACCACATAATTATTTAATCCATAAATTTGTTGTTCAATTAAATACTTCCCTGTTCTCTTCAGATCGAGTGAAAGCTGAAATGGATCTAAAGGAGCTGAGTGAGACCGTGCAGCAAAAACAGCAACAACAGGGAGTGCCAGCTGCCCTCTCTACCCCAAAGAGACCCATCAGGAGTCTGGACAAGACTATTGAAAGCTGCAAAGCACAACTCGGTACATTCACAAACACTTTGCTCTATGTTTTGTGACACAACACTGTTCTTGCTGTACTTTTCATGCCACGCTGTCTCTTCTTAGTAGTTACTTTAAAAAAAGATTTCAAGAAATTCAATAATATGCCATTTAAAATTAAACATAATCCCTTTTGACAGCTTTTCACTGACAATGTAACTTATAACTAAGACTGTACATTTCTCTACGCAGGAATTGATGAGATTTCCGATGATGTGTATAAAGATGTCGACCACAGTGATTCTGAGGAATCAGACTCAAGTGACAGTGAGTACCTCAGTGATGAGGAACACAAGCCAAAGATCTCCGTACAGGACGACAAGGACAAAGCAGAGAGGAAAGTGTCCAAAGCAAGCACGGATGGAGAGATTAAGGAGGGAGTTGCAGGGACTGGGGACAAAGCCACCCCTGAACCTTTGCTTAAAGACAAGCAGGGCAGCAATGGCCCAGACAGGGAGCTCCAGGACAAACCTCGAACGCCCCAATCTCAACCCCTTACTGACAAGCCCAAAGCTTCAGAAGAGGGCAAAGCAACTGCTACGACATCGGCTGCTGAGCAAGACTCTGATTCTGAACGAGAGCTGGTGATTGACCTGGGGGATGAACACGGAGGCCGAGACACAAAGAGGGCAAGAAGAGACCAAGGGTCTTCTGGTGTCAAAACTCTTAAAGAGTCTACTGTTGTCAAGTCAGAAGGTAAGGCCTTATCTACTCTCTGCTGTGGTTCTCATTAATACTAGCACACATTCTCACAAGCCTTCTCACTACACCATTATTTATTCACCAAGTGTTCTTATCTATGCTGTCTTCACCTTAGTATCTGAGGTGTCTTTTTCTGGTAGAAAGCCACACACTTAAGGAACAGTTTATATTTTTTCTTCTCAGGTAAACTGCCTTCATCTGCTGCATCTAGCGCACCAGTACGTGAAGTGGCCTCCAACCTCAAAGACTCCTTGCAGCCTTCAATCACAGCAGCACTCAACCTCGTTTCCACTGCAGCTTCTGGTCAGACCAGTGCCACCACAACTACCAGCGCATCTACCAGTGCCCCCTCCCCTGTCTCCACAACGTCCTCGGTACCTACAGCAGTAAAGAAACAGCGCCCCCTACTGCCTAAAGAGACAGCTCAGGCAGTGCAACGGGCGGTGGTGTGGAATCCGACCAAGTTTCAAACGTCCTCTCAAAAATGGCACATGCAGAAGGTACAGAGACAGCAGCAACAGCACGGAGAGCAGTCAGCCGTGCCAACACAAGCCCAGAGTCAGGGCCAGACACGCAGCCCACAGCAGCTGCAGTCACAGCAGCAGAACTCCTCAAGTACTCGCTATCAGACCAGACAAGCCGCCAAAGGTATATACATACTCACGTAATTATTCAATAAACGAGTTTCAACGTGAAACTTAATATATTTATAGATATACCTTTGCCTCCTGCAGGGCAACAAAAAGACCCGTCTCAGAATGCGTCCTCATCAACAGCATCCCAGGTTCCATCCGGTAGCTCTTATATGTCAGGAGAAGTGCAGATCCCGACCGTCTCAGCAGACGTGGCTGCAGATATAGCCAAATATACGAACAAAGTAAGTTAGAATCCTCAGCCATGTGATTAAAGCCTAGATTATAACTCTGCGTTGATTATCGCACATTGTATGTCACATACTGTAACGAAAGAGGCCACATATAATATTACATAAATCATGGACAAATTGTACTTAATATGAATTTAATTACTGCTCTGTTGACTGAAGAGTAGTTAAAACTTTGTACTTTTTCCCAAAACCTTGCAGATTATGGACACAATAAAAGGGACAATGACTGAAATCTACAATGATCTTTCCAAAAGCACATCAGGAAATACAATTTCAGAGGTAAAGTGGCATTCAAATAATAATTGGTTATTAATGTGTATTAATATTTCTTATTGGTGATTCTTACCGGTCTGCATTTTTGCCACAGATTCGACGGTTAAGGATAGAGATTGAGAAGCTCCAGTGGCTGCATCAGCAAGAACTGTCAGAAATGAAACACAATCTGGGTAAGTTTTCAGCCTGCAGGTATTTTTTTACATGAAACGTGACTATTAAGTTATTTATGTCCATCTCTCTTAAACGCAGAACTGACAATGGCAGAGATGAGGCAGAGCCTGGAGCAAGAAAGAGAACGACTGGTGGCTGAGGTGAAAAAGCAGATGGAGTTGGAGAAGCAGCAGGCGGTGGATGAGACCAAAAAGAAACAATGGTGTGCTAACTGCAGGAAGGAGGCCATCTTCTACTGCTGCTGGAATACCAGTTACTGTGATTACCCCTGCCAGCAAGCCCACTGGCCAGAGCACATGAAGTCCTGCACACAATCAGGTAATATAAACACTCTTGTTAGTATAAAGATACAATTTGGGCCTCTTGCTTTGATGAAAATACTGACAATGTTTATGATTGCACACTAAGCTGTCATACAAAGCTCTCAGAATCAGAGACTGGGTTTGAAACGTGTCAGAGAGTCTATGTTTTGAATGTCAGGTGGGAGAATGTTCCAAAGGCATGGACCTGAACGACTGAATGGTCTAGAACCCATGGTAGACAGCCGGGCAGGTGGTGCTATAAGTTGGGTGGCTGAGGAGGATCTGAGAGTACGTGAGGGTGTGTATAATTGGAGAAGTCCAGATAGTATGATGGAGCTTGGTTGTGAAGGGCCCAAGAAGGTAAGTAGCAGGATCTTGTATTCAATGTGGGATTTTATTGGAAGCCAGTGGAGCTGCTGAAGAACTGGGGTGATGCGGTCCATGATGACGGAGCTGACATCAGTCTATGTTTGCTCAGTAGTTTCGCACTTCAGTGTGTTGTGCTGCCATTTCCTGTTGCAGATGAAGCTGCTCATCGAGTATTGTGACCCAAAGGCAAAATACTTTTTGATTTAAGCCAGGGATGTTGCAGAAGTGATCAGATACATCAGTTTTCTTACCGGCATTGTGAAATGTGCAACATATAATCTACCAGGATGGATGATTCTTTTAAATAAGAAATGTTACCAGATTTCTTTTTAATTATTATTGGAGATAATATATTATAGAGGTTGTTACCTTTCAAATTTGCAACTCAAAAGAAAAATACTCACAACAGATCTTCAAACTAGATAATTGCCCCTGTAATAATAATGCATGAAATTTAAGTCTCCTCTTCTCAGCTCTGGTGATATTCATGCTATCTTACATTCAGCTTCAGATGCAAAATGACCATGAAATGATGCTCAGTCCTCCCCTTCTATCTTTCTATAAACCATCTTTACGATCGCCTATCCCAACCAAAAAAAAATCTACAATAATACAAGTCTCACCATTGTGAGTTGTAGTCATCTGCCCCTTGTTACCTAACCTGTTTAACAGGAAGCAGGTTTTCGCAGGCAGATACAAGTCGATATACACAGTGTGCATGTTCTCATGGTATACTTTGCTTTTTTCTACCAGCCACAGCATCACAACAGGAACCAGAGACTGAAGCCAACTCGGATCCATCAGCCAAATCCTCCGGCCTTTCTCCTGCAACACAGACGCTGCCTCCAGGCACAGGATCCATATCAGACAAAAGCAACTCGCCCACATACATGGACAAAAACAAGGACAGTGCTGGTGTTACTGTGACCTAATTGATACACTACATGCACACGTTTGCGGCCTCAAAACTTGGTGCTTAAAGGCCTCTGTGACAAATCACCTAGGTTTTATTCTATCACTTATGTACATCTGTTTGCTGGACATGTTTCCGTTCACCCCCATTCTCAGTTTTCACATCTGTGTGAAGGTGGATTCACCAGTAGTCTGTCTTGAGAAAGAAAATGTGAGTCTGTATGTTTTCATACTGTAGAATATGTTAGAGTTGTGTTACTACTTTTTCAGCTCTGATCATGATTGTATCAACCCACAGAATATTTTCTACATTTTATCACTTTCAATGCTGCTTCTAAGTACTTCATGACTGTTTTATTTTGTTAATTGTTCTCCATATTGAGAGACAAAACACAGAAACAGCCATCAACCATTAATACACATTCATTAAGGTGCCATCAGAGATATTTTGAGTTATGCAAGTTTAATCTTTGGTTTGAAATCATATATGCTTCATGTCAATGAGGTGGTTCGAGTAATGCAAGTTTAAAAACTAGGTTTCAAACCATGTACTCTTCACGTCAATGATGGCATTTCTGTCTCATACCAGTTTTGTATTGTAGAATCCACATTGTATAGGCCTACATTAAAAAATCGAATTTATTAAAAATAACTAAAAAAATTGAAACTGTATAAAGTTTTTGTAAGAAGATTCCTGGACAATATTTATAGTGTTATGTTTTTATAGTATGTTTATTGAAATCACATTTTTTATGTGTCTAAAAAAAAAAAAGTTATTTCAAAATAAATTACTTAAAAATAACGTGAATGACCTGCTCGGAGAAAGATCTGTTTTAATCTGTTCTACCCAAAAAAGTGATGTAAGTCCTGTTTAGATTGGGTAGATGTACATAGAAACTGCATTTTGGCTGAATATTATTCCTGTAAGCATGTCTGTTTTGAGCTTGTGTCTCGTTCTCGTTCGTTTACATACTGTACATACAATAAATGGTATTGTGAAGAAAAAATAAAACTGCTCTTATAACTTCTATGCTTAAATTGTTTAATTTGTCCTCACAGTTGCGAGACAGACTTTACGAGTATAGAAAGCGTAGTATTGGGTACATCCTGGTTCTTCTATAATGTCAGACATCCTTTAATAAAAAATAACCACAGATCACTGATCAAATCTGTAAATCGATGAATGGGGGGTTAGGAACGTAGTGTACTATAGTGTATACAGTCAATGGAAAACACACGGTACTTTCCGCTTGTGGTGACTTCTCGCGAGATTATGTGTCAGCAAGGTAAAGAAAATGGCAGGCTGTGCTAGCTAGGTAGCTCAGCGAATCTAAACGTAAGTTCTCAATTGCAACGTACATAGAGAGTATGCCATCTATGCCGGTTTATGTGTGTGCAGAATTCAATTCCAGGTGTCTTTGTCGTTTGAGACAGTCACCTTTGTTGTGTACTGCATTTAATAGCCGGTAGAGTATCGGCTAACGTTAGCAGTTAGCTAAATTAGCAGTAGCGAACAATGTCGGTCGCCATCAGAAACAGGACTCCTCTCCCGTTTTTATGATATAGCCCGGTGTTGTAGAGCTAGGACGTTTCGTTTCTGCGGTTTTACAGACGACTAGATTCTGGTAAATACATTTGCACGGCTTATTGTTTCGGTTCTGTTTTGCTAACGTGTGTGGGTTAAATTTAGTATCGTCAGGGACATTATGGACTGCCCTCCTTCTGCTCCGGTTGATGACTGTTTGCATAAATAACCCATCTGCACCAGGCCAGTTTTTGAATTTGAGCATCTGTGAAGTCTGTAGGCTTTAACACAGTCACAGCTGACTAACGTTATGAAACAATAAGTCAAGTAGGTCGCTGGCAAATCATCTAATCAGTCGGACAATTGATTAGATAATTAACATTAACGTATTTCTTTAAGCATCCCCCAACAATATGATGTCATTAAATGTCCACATTTATTGAGTTAATGTTAAAACCCACAGTAAGACATGTGGACAGCTAGCCATGACGCTCTCACATTGTAATTGTCTGCGGCTGAACATAACGTGTTGACAATGTGAAGTGATGGAAGTCTTACTAAAATACTACATAATTAGCAGCTGCAAAATAAATGTAAAGGTCCCAAAAATGAAAATGTCACCATTAGTAAGAGTATTACGTTTATTATGTTAGTGTATTTTATGACCAGTGGATTAACTTGCGCCCACAAACCAAAGCCTCCAGAATTGAATTTGTAGTACTATTGGTGTGGTATATTATTATACTGTACCAACAAATGTTTCTATTATTTTGACAAACCCCTTTTAGTTGGAGGGCTCGGCTAAATAACAGAAACACTTTTAACACTAAAAACTACATCAAATGATCATACTTTTGAATTACCCCCTTTCTGATGCTGTTTCAGCATAAACTGAACATTATAATAGATGTAAGAGAATTTTGTTTTCGCCAGTGAACTGGCAAGTGAGTATGTTGAATTATCTGTTGTTCTGTGTTTAAACTTAATTCAACTTGTCCGTAGTTGAAATCGTCCTTTTAGGCTGTACACTAACTAATATTATCTTCTAGGTTTGGACAGTTTTATTATCTATGGATCCCATTATGGACTCAGTAGAAAATAATAATGTCACGGTTGAAGAACACAATTCAGGTACACCTGGTCTGTGAGTTACCTAAATGAACTCTTGAAATAAAGAAATATTTAATTTATTTCTTTATTTATTTTTTGTTTGTGTGTGTGTGTGTTAATTCTGTTTGTTTCTGTCTTTCCACAGAGGAACAGCAAAGCCTGTCAGAAGAGGGGGAGTCCAGTGTTAGGCCGACCTTGTCACAGGTTAGAAAGTCCTGGGGGTTCAGACGGACCACCATTGCCAGAAGGGAGTTCATGGAAGAAGTTGGAGAGCTCAGCCACAGTCCCCCGCTTGTTCGAAGAGGTAGAAGTCGTAGAACCAACCAGACCATGGCCGAGACACGCACGACACAGAGAGCTTCTCGTACTGCTCGGAGTGTTTTAGATGATCTCCAGTGGTCTGCCCCATCTTCGCCTGTCTCAGACAGCGGCAAGCCGGCCACAGAGGCTTCTGCGGGAGGGAACCTTGATCCCAGCTCATGGCAGGATTTTGGGTCTGCGTTCCACACTGCCTTCTCACTGCTTGGGGGGGAGGACGGTTTGTCAATGACAATGTCAGATGCACTGCCAACCACTGATGCCACCGAAGCTCCTAATCCACCTGTTGTGGATGAAACTGAGGAATCTTATGATATAGATGACATGGAGATTACACAGCCGGCTGCTCTTGACAGTGTGGCAGAAGGGGATGTAAATGATGTGATTTTGATCTCTAGTCAAGAAGAAGACAGTGATGACATGACTCTCTTACAGATCAAGGAGCAGCTGGCTTCTAGTGGCAGAGTGGCTCGAGGTGGGAAAGGTGGCAGAGGAAAGGCCAGAGGGAGGGGGAGAGGCCGAGGAAAAGGTAGGGGAAAGAGTAAAGGTCGAGGCAGAGGGAGGGGAAGAGTGGAGGACCTTCAGTCAAGCCCTGCAGTAGGTGAAGATGTTGAGGAAGTGATGCTTGTTAATCCAGCCGAGCAGCAGCATGTACAAGAAGAACAAAAGGAATTGGGCAGCATTCCTGAAGTAGAAACATCACCTGTTCACATGGATGTTGCTTTGAGTCCTCCTCAGCAATCAAGCTCTGACTGTTTAATTCTAGACAGTGATTCTGACCAGATTACTAATGAAACCCCTTCCCAGTTTGATGATGCACCAGAGGAGGAGAAAGAAGGTCCAAAGGACATTGGAGACTATTCACGCATATCAGACTCTGCAGGATATGACTCCAATGCTCTGCACTGTATCTGCAGACAGAAACCCGATAAGAGGTACATACTCATTTCTGGTAATTAGGTCTCTTGGGCTGGGTTGCTGTTTCGGGGGTTTGCATACCTCAAGTTTGTGTCAGTTTCTCTTTCTTATAACTGCTGTTTGTTCACTTCTCATAGGTTCATGATCTCCTGTGACAGGTGCCAGGGGTGGTTCCATGGTGACTGTGTTGGTATCGGTGCGACACAGGGCCGTGACATAGAGAGGAAAGGCCAAGAGTTTATCTGTCCCCCTTGCACCACAAAGAAACAGAGCCAGCTAGAGTCTGAGCTCCATCCACAGCCAGATCCTGAGCTTGACCTTCCTGAATGCTTAACACTAAATTCTCCTTGTGAAGAAAGGGTGGGGCAAGAGGAGCAGGAAGCCCCCAAGGTTTGAACTTTATTTGGATTTTTAAAGATGGCTCATTACCCTTAGTCGCAGGAAATTAATAATAGCTTTACAATTTGTTTTCCTTGGTAGTTATTTTTTAGTTAGTATTTTTCTCTCATTCCTGCCTGACCGTAATTATGTTGTATTTTATTACTACTGTAGTACTTGCATTATTAGTCACTGACTAATTTGCATGAAGGAAATCTGTCCTCTGGGTTTAAGATGAGAATCTGCTTTCAGTATACTGTAGTGGAAGAGGAGGAGGAGGAGAAGGAGAGGGACGAGCAGACTCCTTTGACAAAGCCAGAAACTAAACCCGAAGCAGAGATGGCGACGGGCAGCACTCTTCCCCTTTGCATTGGGCCTGGCTGCTCCAAACAAGCACTGCCAGATTCAGTTTATTGTGGCACTGACTGCATCCTTCAGCACGCTGCCGTCACAATGAAGACACTCTCTGTCCCCAAGGTGCCTAAGCTAAGAGGACGTTCTCAGAGAAGGGCTGCTACAGCAACACACACAGCAACGGTAAGCAAATAAAACACAAAGACTGAGATCACAGTTGAGGTGTGTACGTAAATACATGTTCTTATTGGGTCTTATTACCATTATTTTTACCTGTACCCATAAATCTGTCCCATTCTCAGAGGTCCGGTCGTACGTCTAAGAGGTTGGCAGGAAAAGTGGAGGAGGAAAGTGAAGAAGAGGAGAGGATTGAAGATGATGGAGAGCAGAAGGCGGCTGCATCTCCTATAGCCTGCGGCCCCAGTCTCACAGAAGCGCAGACCACTTCCATACCATCATCTAAAATTTGCACAGCGTGTATGTACCATTCAATACTCAAACACATTCAAGCAATTTGCACACCATGCACAAAGTGCCTCTTCTGGCTTTGCCTCCCCCTTTGAATCATTACACTTCGTAACGCAGTCATACACAAGCACACACTCACATTCTCTCATATACATGTTCTCTCTGGGATGGCAAGTAGCAGGGGTCAGCATTGGGTAAGTATGTTCACTTTTATAGTCCCTCTGTGGATTCTAAATGTCCAAAATACTTTGCTGAATCAATCTTATGTTAGGATTCCAGTAACAACAAATCACACTCCTTTAAACCAATCTCAACACTGGAGAAATCCTGAAAGAGAAACACGTGAAGGTGTTTGCTGCGTAGTTCTGGCTAGGCAGGATGCTTCGCTGCATTCGGTATCCATATGCGTTCGGTATCCATACACTTTCTCACAGAAAATCACATGTGGAAGTCAATGAATAATGAACACAAGGTGGAAGCAACTTTTGTCGGCAATGATCTCTCAGTCACCAACTATACTTGCACAGTGACCTACGCTTTTGGCCTTTGAAGAGCTACTAATTCTTGGAAGGGTTTTTACGGTTTCATTTTCTGCTTTTCCATCATGAAATGCACGAGTTTCATAATGTGCTGCTCAGACTCAACATGAGAGGTGCTTATCATTTTGAAAAACCATACAACATCTTTTAATTTTTTTTTCTTCATGCACGAATAATTAGTTGCAGGACATATAGTCATTAATGGATATACAGACAACTTTTTAAAAACATAGGGAGGGAGGACCAACGGTGTCATAATTGAGACTGAGGAAATGAATAAATTACTTAAATAATATTACAATGTTGTAATATTACAATATTACTTTGTATTTATTTATTTTACCCTTTTTTCTTTTTTCCTTTATTTTTATTATGGCAGATTTGGTCCTCCGTATATATAAACACACTACTACACTACTAGTCATTCCTCAACTTAAAATCAAGCACAGCACACTAAATATATCACTAAAATATAGTTTTCTAAACGGTGATGGCAGTGCAAACTTGTCTTTTCCAGCTATAAAAGTAATGTGTCTTTTTTTTTTTTTTTTTTTGTTGTTGACATTTTTAAGCATTGCATAGCTCTGCTGTAGCTGCTCTCCTACTGGTCTAACAGTGTAATTGCCACAGTATATGACTTCCTCGCTGGCCTTGAGCCAAGTCTCCAACACATCAAACTATCAAACCCACAAAGTTCCTTGGTGCCACTAAAACACAGGCTACGTGAAGCCTGCTTATTAGTGTCCCATGTTTTGTCGCTCAGGTTGCTCATTTTCAAAGGAAGACCCTAATGTTCAAGCATCGCTCCATCTGGATGCATTTCTTGTTCCGACAGCTGTCCGACATCTCCAACAGGCAGCATCTTGCTGATTTGTGTAGTTACTTTCCTGTTGGTGGGAAAGTAATTTGTGTTTATCTTTTATTTTTACACATAGTCCATAAAATGCACTTCATTACACATGCATACAACATTTGACGACTACTCTTCGTATGTAATCTTCAACAACTTTCAGGACTCTCAAAGAAAATCTATTTTACGTTGTTATTGCTGCAGCCTCAAGTGCCTTATCCATCGACACGTCACACACTAACACACACTCTTGGGCACTACACAGACACACCTGTATTAGGCTGGGCATGATCCTGAATGAATAGAAATGGGCAGCGGATACGGAGGAGGCGGAAGAGTTGACTTCTTGTTGCTGCAGAGATGCAGAAGGAGACTGGAGGATTCATCAATACAGATGTTAGAATGAGGGTCCATCTGGAGTTCACTGGACATTGAAGAAAAGATTAGTTGTCCTGTTTCCATGAAGAAGATTCAAGCTTCTGCTGGTCGCAATCGGTATAATACTCCATTTCTCTGAGCCTCTTGGACAAGACTTCACCCTGCTGCATATTAAGAAAAAAATACATATTCACAAACATGCACACAAACCCAAGATTAAAGGTTTACTAATTTTTTTGAGTGTGGTTATAGTGCTAGACAACCCAGCTGCATTTAGTCCAGGATAATGACTATGGTAATGGTATGAACAGTTCTAAATCCCCACATACCTTTGCTCGCACACACACACATATGCTTCCACATTCCAACAGCAAATGACTGCGATGTATAATCATTTCTGCTTCCACTGAAGACTGACTTGAGGTCTGCCCAACATTCATAACAACTTTGGATCCTTGTCTCTTTACCTGCGATTTAGTAAAATCAACTATATGGCCCGTGGCAAGAAGACAGCAAGTCTACATTTTATGATAATGTCCATTTTTACACACAGATGATCAGAATGTAGTTATAAAATTTGTTTACCAAATCAAATAGCCCAGATGCCAGTATGATGCAGCTCACAAACACCTGTCATTACAAATAACATACTTAAAACAAAACCACATGAAACTGTTTAGCAAAGCTGTTAAAAGAACCTAAAGCCAAGCTTTACTGTTGGGAACTGCAAAGGGAGCTATATATAGGGTGTTAGCCACAGATAAATCACACACTTTGATTAATCATTTTTGTCACACATCATTGAAAAATTGCACATCTCAAATATTTCTGCTGCTACACCAATACAGTTTAAGCATATTCCATTTAGTTTGTGGTGTTCGAAAAACTGCATGTATTTCAGTTATCATTTTACATAATTTACACCCCTTATAATTTTGATCCAAAATTTACTAGAACTTGCCAACCAGTTAACCGTCTGAATGAAAGGTGCGTTTTTTTCCACAATGATGTGATACTGTTCACCTCTTTCACACACCTCATGTTGCCAGAAATTTTGAACATAAAAGTCTTCTTGCATAAGAAGATGTATGACAAACAAACCAAAGCCTTTGGGTGGATCAGCCTTGCCAATGTAGAGAATTTTCTTGGAGTTTGAAAGAGTGATCGGGATGGACTGTGGTTTAGAGGATCAAACTATCAAACGTGAGGAACAAAAATAAAACCGATTAGTGAGCTTTCTTCAAAATGTTTGCTGTTTGCCATGAAAACACTGGGTGGTTACTGGTTGCAGGCACCTCTGGTAGACAACTCCCGAAGCTCCTCTGAATGTGCAGCTATGAGGTGCTGGCACATTTCCAGAGAAGGTCCTGAGTAAGCTGCTGGCTCCAGGCGCTGGTCACATCTCCAGCTGTTGTGCTGAAGGGGGTCACACAGTTTGTAAATGGGGTTGAGCTCAGGAGATGATGCAGACTGAGACAGCATCTTCACACCAGTTTCTCCTCGGGGCAGTCGTGACCACAGCAGCTGAGTGCAGCCTGAGGCATCACATTACTGCAAAATTTCATCTCTGCAACAACTGATATTATGGAACTCAGGAGATTTGTGGCCTTTACAACTGGATGTCTAATTGGGATCTTTGATAAGATGATGGGCTGTTGCTGCACATCAAATCCCTCCTAGTCAGCTTTAGTTTGTGCCTCACCATGCAACATTGTGCTGCTGGACATTAAGCAGTTGATAACTATAGTTCCCACTTACGATCAAATGTTTACTTTCCGTCAGTTCATCCATCCATTGGTTAACAAAATAAAGGAGAAATGCATCAAGTGCCTCCATACAGGTGCATTGTATGTACAATTAAGCTGTTCACATCCATGTCTAAAAATACTTAGCAGGCCCATTTTATTCTGATTTGGTATCCAGATGGAAATAAGAAAACCTCGGAAGGACTTTGAAAGATGGTTCATTGTTGGTGGATGGATGGCAGGAGTTTGAATCACAAAAATGACTCCTCACTATTCAATTAGGAACTTTGACAGAAGCCACATTACAGCTTTGATCTATCGCAAAGACGGCACATTTAATGACCAACTGATTTTCCAGTGACTTGAGTATGTAAATCCAGAGTGTGATCAGATTGTGTGAGCAAGTACAGTTCGTTAACAAGTACTTAAGAGACGGAAAGTATAGCAGCGCTCCAGCGAATAAGTACCTAATTACAAAGATTAAAGCATACTTGAGATTTATTGACACTGAAATGATGGGGAAAAGAAGGATTTGGCATGATGAGTCCTCTTTCACCATATTCTCAATAGTTGCCTGGTGTACACGAAGAGAATGATACTGGCCTGCATGCATGTCCCCTGCAGTGGACCTGTCTGGTGGCGCTTATGCTTCCGGGGACATTATGTGGGCATGTTTTGGATCCAGTGGTCCAGTGTGAGAAAAGGATCACTGTAAATCAATCTTAAGTTGGCCTAATAGGTACTTTTTATCAGCAAGGGAATGTTTTTTTCAAGAAAGGTGTTGCCTCTTTCTATGGGGTGCACAAGGTCAATGAGTATGAAAATGATATAAATTATATGCTATGGCCTTCATAGTTACGGATCTTTATCCAGTCGAACACCTGCAGTATGTGAGCGATGGTGCTCTCCACTGCCATCAACACATCAAATGAGACAGTGTGTTTTGCAGGACTACTCGTCCATCCCTCGCTTCGAGTTTTAGACACTTGTAGAATCAGTATCAAGGAGCGTTGAAGCTGCTCTGGCGGCACACTTGAGACAATGATGTATTTTTTTTCTTTTGATTTGTCACTAGTTTCTATGTACAGATACATTTGTAGCTCAGTCCACGTGACAAGCATCTAATTTCCAGATATTTAACGTGATTTTAGCACCTTACTCAAAAGCTTAACCTCAAATCACATACCATTAATTTAATCCCTCACTTTTCTAATATAACTCTTAATTCCCAAATTGTATTTCAGATTGAATTTTTGTTTTGAACAGACTGCACGTCATGAGTGGATGAGTCGGGCAGTGATCTAGTCTTTACATTTATTTAAACAAATTGATTGGGACATAGATGGATATAATTTAGTATATTAATCATTCACTTTAAAATGATGATGGATTACAGTGTAGCTGTAAAAGACTTGTAATCTAATTGTCATAGAATATTTTTTTTAAATGCATCGGTAGAATGAAGCTATAAACCTCACTGTTCAGTCTGAAAATGGATTCATGTACATTGTACAGTTTCTGTCATTAGGTTGTTTTACCTTCACCAGGACTGAAGGAAATTGAAAGTGCTTCGAAAGATTTCCATCTTCAGTTATCACTTTAAAGAAAACTTGAGTCAGTTAATATTGGCCTGTGTCTATATATTGGTGCACTTTTCTAAAAACGGAAAAAGGCATACTCGCTTGAACATCGATTGAATATGGCATTAAGTCAAAGAGAAACAAAAGTAAAAAGTTTGTTTTGGTTGGTAATATACTACATACTACATGTAGAGGTAACAAATGAAATTTTACACACTGGTGATTACGTATTACTCATATTTGTTGATTTCCATAAGGTTAGCCAGGACATGAACCCTAAACTAAAGGGGTACCTGTAAGAGTTGAGTTTCACTCATAGATAAATTTACTAAATATTTCTCATTGCTTCCTAAAATTTCCATTATACTTATTTTTAAACCGTAACCAAAATACCAATGCAAACAAAACCCTGTTCCACAACTATCAGTAAAAGTCAAATTGTCTGCTTAGTAAAAGATGATCATTTTTTAAAGTTGGCGGCTTAATTTTTCATTTTTGTTAGCCAAATCTGATTTGAACCAAGGTCCATTTTCTTCTGCCTTTTGTTTTTCATCTTTCTTCATCCTCTTGACTTTAGTTTAAATCGTTTTCTGCGTTGCAAAACACAAACATACAATGAAACAAAAAGGCCTTGTTGGACTATAACTAGAGTGTCTCTACAATACCTGGTGTGAGCTGCACAGGTGCCATTGTACAAACCTATACAATGTGCCTGTTGCTATGGTCTGTAGGATCTATAATGAATTGCACTGATTCTTCCATTTCTAAACATGCAACCTGGCTGCTGTAGGTTGACAGACACTCGGGTACTGAATAACAGGCTGAACTGGATATGTCACACTCGGGTTGTCAATAGAATATGCTACTTACACATATACCTAGCTTGTTGTGTACTTTTGTAATTCATGTATGTTTTTTGTGAGGCTATTTATGGTTCCTCCTGGTCTCCTGTGACATTGTCCACAGACTGAGACTGTGTTCCATGCTTTTTTTTAGACTTTTAGACTTCATGTGCTGTGAGCTATTTACATTTGCACATGTACAAATCACATGAGGCAGTGACATGAAATGTGTTTTCACACGTAGTCACAGTCAGGAACAAAGTCTACAGTCTTTATCCTATCTTTCCACTCTGATGCCTTCCCTGGATGCAGATAATGCAGAATTTCATTCTATCTGTGTTATTATTAGCATTTTTTTTCTTTCTTTGCAAATGTTACAGGTAAAGCCATTAGGCAGGGTCTGAGACAAGCTTTCATTTAGGGCTTTTTGACCAACAGTGAAACGGTTTGGTTTCTGTTTGCAAATTAGTTTTGACAAATACAGATTTGTTAGAAACCTAAAATAGTAGTTCCCTGCAAGAACCACTTGTCTGTTGGATCCAAACGGGAAACACGTCTACGCTGGTGTCATGAATGCCTGCTGTCTACTGCCTGCTCATCTGAAGAAACTCAACTGCTCGTGTCATCGAGAATATCTGCTGGATTTCAGGAGAAGCTGGAATGATCTACTTGGAAAAGCAAAGCGTATGCAAAACTTGGAGCTGGGGCGTGGTGTGCTCAAAGTGCAACGGTTCGGTACAAGGTGATTGATTCTACACAGCTGCTGCATCAATGAGAAATGAACCGATTCTCAGTTGGTCACAAAGCCCTATCTGATAGCGGTTTCTGTCTTGTAATACCATAATCACAGTTTCAACTCCCTGATGACTTGCCACAGACTTAGCACAATGCTGGCTTTTCTGTATTCACAACTTGCACATGACTAATCTGCTCACATGATGCCAAAATAGTTTTTGGAGCAAAGTCCAGTCGGGGCTCACTGGAACAAAATGCACCCATACACTTTTTCTCACAACACATCAATAGAACATTGAGCACATTTACTTTGTAGTGATGTAATCCTGATTTAAATATTTCATTCAGTGGATTGCGTTCCTTCATACAGTGTTCCTTTCGTCCCAAGCTCGAGTGCAGTGTGATCACGTAGTGTCGTGTAGGTTGCACGGCATAGGCATGTGGCTTCTGTTGATGTGTGTTCGCAGGGGTAACATCTCATTATGGTACAATCATTTATTTGCATTATTATGGTTCAGTGCATGCATTTCATTTTGAGAAATGTTAGACAGGTGATTTAAGAAATTTCACACATTTCAAAAGAGATGTTTCCAGTAATGTCAGACTTTAAAACCCGTTTTTCAGATTTCTTTTGGATCTTGATTTTACCAAAGTGCTGCATCTCAACTTGTGTAATTGTTGTTTATCCTTCACATGCATTTGTGATCTTCAACACTGCATTTCAGTACATTAGTTTCTGAAACATTTAATTGTAAAACACAAGCACCCCCTACTGGTCAAACGCGAAATGTGCAACCAAAGAGACAGTCCATTGTTTCACTTTAAGCATCTTCTCCTTGTTTATCTTCCAAACAGTGATGCTAGATGGACTATATCTAAAATAAATATAGCATATATTGCTTAACCTGAAATATGAATGATTAAATATTACTCAGACTTATCCTATAAATTGAAGGTTTTAATAATAAGACAAAATCAAATCTCCAAATGTTAATATAAAAAATGCTTCTACATCAGTTACGGTGTGCAATTTCAGCATTTTCTAAAATTGTTTGCATTTGTAGAATACATAAAATACAAAATATACTGCCCTCTTCTGATTTGTGATTAAATAGGCAACAAAATCATCCAGACTGTTTCTCACAACTATTGAGTGTAATATATAAGTATATGTTTGACATACACGCCTTACTGTTTATTGCCGGTGAGCCAAAATCACATGAAAATCACATGCCACATTATACAGTTTATGACTAGCCTAAATGCATTGCTACATTGTCCTGCCTTGATTTCTTCTTTTTCTTCTCTTCTGGTTTCATAAATGAACTACCAGTTTGTTCCCTTAATGTAACACATGTTGTTACTGCATATCCAGCTGTGTTTTAAAACATTTCTACGACATTTTCCAAATTGGCTTAATAAATGAAGAGGGGTCAAATTGTGATGCATCGACGACTGGATCAGAGTATCTGCAAAACTGCAGCGGTGTTCCTGCTCTGCAGTGTTCAGTACCTATCAAAAATAGTCCAAGGAAGGAAAAGTGGTGAACTGGCAAATGGACAACCAAGGCTCAGTGACACATGTAAAGAAGGAAGGCTAGCACATGTTGTCTGATCTACAAGAACACATGTGCATTAAAGTTTGTTTTGTGTGGGGCTGTGTAGCTGCAGCTGACCGTTGGAACTGGACAAAGACATAATGGAAGAAAGTGACCTGGGCAGATGTATCACGTTTCCGCTTGTTTGGGCAACAAATGGCATCCGAATGGAAGGAACTGATACTTATTCTGCAACAATGCTCATATTGAGACCTTCAATGTTATTCACATAACCATTTGGTGGTTTTAATGTGGCTGATGTGTACATACGTGTGTAATTGTATAATACAACACTATGAACATAGAAAAAGTCGCTGCAGCGGAAATTATGTTAACAGTTCATAAAACAGTGGCATAACATCTGCCCCAAGTAGCAACCTCTGGGGCTGAGACCTGAAGCCAACAAATTGCCAAATATTGCAGTTCTTCAAGTGGCCACCTGAGGCTTTCTCCAAAAGCAAGTCAACGCCCGTGATCTTGTGTGCTAAAATGTCCTGCTCTACAGCAGACGTAAACATGTTTACATGCAATTTTATCTAGACTTAAAGATCTGTAGCGATGTGACGGTTGGGTGTCCGCAGCTTATTAGCTGTCCATCAACAGCCAGGAAGCTGGTTGTCAGGTACTGCCAAGATGGCTACAGACTGAGCTTCAAAACATCTCCTCAAGAAACCTATAGATCACATCACAGAGAGTTTGTGCATCTTTATGAACAGTCAGGAATGTGCATCCGTATTCACAGAAAACTATAACACGAGACAAAACTTAATAACTGTTAGTTGTGAAACGTTGTCTGTAGTTTCTTTGTGTGTCACTGATACCAACTTCATGTGATTTTTCATCTGTCAGGTCTGGTGACCAGGGTCTGTAGGGAAAGAAATCTGTCTACATCTTGAGACACTGTCCAGTGGTCTGGTACAAGTTTAAGAGTAACAGCAGATTGATTTAGGGCTGAATTACCCTTCAAATCTGACAGTTGCATCAGTGCTGAATAAAATGTCACTGATCGTAGTGTAGCTTTTAAAAGGAAACCCTCCCGACCAACATTGGACATATATTTTATTAATGTTTTACACTTGTTTACATACTGTGATGGCTCAGTCACTCAGAAGACTGAACACATATATATGTGGTATTTTTAGTTGTCTTCTAGAGAACTTGTGAAACAGGTATTGGTTAGTATTCATCAATTCAGATGAGTTTTTCTTTGTACTTAATATTCTGTGATTAGCTGGGCTGAGGTGTATTGTGTGGAGTCTCATTGCAGATTGAAAACTAATTAGTTAATTGGAAATATCCAAACCCTGAAAACGGCTCTAAAGGAATACATAGGAATGTGTAGTAAATCACAATGACCTGGAAATGTTTTCAGTGAGATTAGTAACAGATGTTTTTCTAAATATTTATTTATAGAATAGATTGTTTAATTGTGTGTAGTAGTTTTATGCCAATGTGCATTTTGAGCAGTCAAACAAGGAATGCATCATACCTTAAAATCATACTTACTGAGACAATTGTTTTTGTCTCTGCATTTAATGTGATATTTTCTCTTTAACTACCTTTGCTCACTGGTACCGCGGTTGTATTAAATTTATCATTATATATATATATATATATGTGTGTGTGTGTGTGTGTGTGTGTAGATGTTTGCATGCTAAAGCAGCAGTCCATATTTTTTCTTTTTACTGTTTCCTCTATATTCATGACTATAATTAAATATACAGATCCTCTATATTCATGAAATTTCAGTTTGAGGTTGTTGCTGGATCTCCTTACGACCTCTGAAAACAAACCTTGTCTTTGACTCATAAGCATACAGTCACACAAACCCATATAGAAGTAGTGTAAAACCCTCATCTTTTGAGGGATTCGGATCGGTCTGACTCACTCACTTGTATGAGCCGGGTTTTGCGAGTCACTTGAGTGGCCCGTTTCCGAAAGAAAGTGTTTCCAGTACATTCACTTGAGACATAATAAAGCATAGTAAACACCTAGTAAAGGATTATTATAGTTAACTGTTATTGCTATTTATCAGTTGTGATACTTAGCCACTGAAAATCATATGCCGACCGAGTGAATGGCTATTGACTCCGTGCTCTTGGTTAAGCAGGGAGTCATGAGTAGCGGATCTGCAGCGGACTCATGAGTATTGGATTCACTACAGATTCGCTATGAATCCCTGCTGGCTGAGTGCAGGTGGCGCTGCTAGTGGTCAGTTCGAGTAGTAGATTTTGTGATCTCAGTCGGCAGAGAAGCAAAATGTACGTATGTTTGAATGGTGCCGTTTATTAATTATATATTAATCAAACGTGGTAGGACTCAACTGAGCCCATTCAATAGACGTCTAGATTCATGATTCATGAGTCTTCTTCAGTTCAAGGAGCCAGATCCTGAATCTTTTTTCCACCGCTACCATATAGATTCATCGTTCGTAGAAGATGGGTTCTGAAAGCAATGACTTACACGTGATTGCTCCTTCGTTCTGTTTATCGGCAGCTTAAAGCAAAAAGGGAAATGTCTCTGGATAATGCTCTAAACCTGGATCATTCGCTTCCTTCCTGTGTTCAAAACTACTGTCTGTTTATTTTTGAATACATTATACTGCACATAATTAGTTCTTGTAATGTAGTTGCTGCTTGATACTGATGCTGCCTCGGTGTGGTTTCCTGGTACACAGAAGTGATCTCTGTGTTGACAAAAGTAAAAAGTACAGACCACTATTAACCTAATAAAATAAATGTTCCTTCTGTGTAACTGATGTGAGGTTACATAAATGGAAAAAAGCTGTTTTGGACTGGGAACCTCTAATGGGAACCTCCAGAAGTTGACTTGTCACAGTTTTCCACTGTATCTCCCAAAGGTTCAGTAAAATTGCTGCGTCTCATAAACTCACACCTGTGTGTTCATACATATCTAATAGCTGTAGCTCGTAGGTTGGTTCTCCGACTGTTTGCTTGTTCTCCCTGTGTTTGTGTGTGCTTCCATACTTGCTTTCAGACATGCTTGTTCGGTATTAGTAACATTTCACACACATTATCTTGACACCCGAATTGCTGTTACCTGTTGCTCATTCATGGTTGTCATGGGTCAAATTCAGGTGAGATGGTTTCATCAAAGTAATTGAAGTCCCACCGTCCACCTAGGATTGGTCCTCTTCAGTACACAGGCAGTACTCGGAGACAGCCTGTCATATAAATCCTCAAACACATGACAATTTATGGCATTGGCTACTAGTCTATACCTGGCAACCAGGGTACCCTGTGATCTTGAGGTTGCTTAGTACTTCTTGCATCTGCATCTGACTTTGATCAATATAGGCACAGTTGTGCTACGTGTAACCAAAGAAACCATTTATTATACTTACAGTACTAATGTACTGTCTTATGCTGCATAGTGCCACAAGGGACCACAAAGCTGTTAAGATACACAAAACTGTGTGCACACAAAGTATATGCTAGATTATAAAGCTGGGTATATGCCTGGTCCTGTTTTCTATATCTCAGTCACTGTAGATGGGTGCACACATGTCCACTCCCACATTACACTACAAATAACCACCTTTATTTGTTTGTTTACATATTGATCTCATATCTCGTCAGACCTGTCAATGACAAGAAGGCTGTCATTAAAAGCTGTGATGATCTATAGGTCCTGCACCATTTATCATATATCATATGCTTCTGTAACCCACTTCACTTTTCATCATTATTTATAAAGTTATACAGATTAGGATAAGATGAGAATGAAATAATGACTCTTATGTTATTTTACATTCAGCTTCCAAACACAGCTCTCAGATTTTACAAATCTGTGTAGATTAAAAAAATGACAAACATGTAAAAAGAGAAGGATTCTGTTTCTTATATTTAATCTTCTTCATCTTCTTCTGTAGAAAAGACTATACAGCTGGGCTGCACACAAAGTGTGACCATTCACATTTCCCATTACAATTCTATGAATAACTTCTTATGAGTGGCAAATGTGTGCGTATCCATTATTTACACATCTGCCCCCAGGTGTTTAACAAAAATCTAAACTCAGTGTGACACTGAAGCTGTAGACACCTGGCCACAAATATGTACATAAAAACATTTGTATATTTTCTTCACATTAAATGGATTATCCTTTTTAGGTATTATTAATAACCAGTTGATTTGTTATTATATGTCATTTTACTAGAGATTTAAAAAAAAATTCATATTAACTCTGTCCTCAGTGGTACATTACAGTCACTTAAAACTATATAAATTTACATTCAAAGATATACATGTGTAAATACAGACATTCAATTTCAATGCTAAAGTTGCAATCCCTAATTCATAAAAAACAAGAACAAAAAAAAACCAATATTTTATCACCATCTTCCTTGTCTATAATTTCATATACAAAACCTAAGGCGATAAAATGATAAAGATATATATCACGACAGATGCATGATCAGTATCAATAGAAAATACTTTCGATATAATGGTCGACAATTTCACTTGAACTCCGTTAGAGAAAAATAGGGAGAAAACCCAGAGCCAGAACCGCAAGTCATTCTGGGGGATGTAGGCAGAGGAAGGGCTTTAGCCTCTTGACCTATCACGGCCCAGCTAAGCCAGGTTGGCGTCATCAACAACAAGAACACACACAAAAAAAGAACGGCGTGGAGTGAAAGGAGAATGTGAGAGCGGCAGCGGAACTTGTAGATAAAAAAGGAAAGGTCACGTCACCTGTTTGACAATATTATTTAAAGGTTACGTTTAAAATAAAATTATTTAAATTCAGCCTTTTTTCCCCCTGGTCCTCATTTAGAATAAGAAAAAACAATTCAGCAATTATTGATATCATCTGATATGAAATACTGATATCGTGATACATTTTTCAGCCATATCGCCCAGCCCTATGCAATGCTCAGTCAACAAAATTGTTAGGATAGTTTTGCACAGCAGGCGCAATGGCATTAAAAGGCGAGCACAATACGGAATGATGATAGAAGCATGATGATAGAGAGCTGTAAAAGTGAATTTATTGTAAGAGGCAACAGCTGCTGAGTGGGATCCTAAACTACACATCTCATCACTCCAGATGTGTTGGTAGATGACTTGTAAGACTGTAGCTATTTACTGACTAAACACGTGTTTGTCTGTCCTTCCACATCCAGCATAATTACAAAATCATCAATCCATAACCACATGTTTTGTTCTTTACAGATTTAGAGAGTCCTATATAAGGTAGCAGTTTTAGTAATAACATAATCTTAAATGCTACAATGGTATCACAAATGGACAAATATGCGAGTACTGATGTGAAGTCTTCAGTACAAAAATGTGTTTGTGTGCTGTTAGTACATTAACATGCTATCAGAGTATCCCAGTCAGTTTCTCAGATATTACTATTACTACTTCTCAGTTTTTATTGACCATACAACACACCACAGAAATGAATTTGAGATATAATCAGGGTTTATTTAAATGATGGAGCTGCGCTACTGTCCATATTAGTTCTTGGCAAAAAAACATGTCTTCTTATACACATTGCATCTTCAAAGTACATCACTTGGTAACATTTAGTATTGGTATTTAATCCAGCTATGCATCCTGAAATAAAATGAAGAGGTCTGCCAAGATAATTATTATTATTTTTTTTAATCAGGAAGACATTTTTGATTTATTTCTTTGGATGCCACTAATGTGCACATGTGTGTTATGTCATAGTTAACAGATAGTCCTATCCCATATGCATATTAACTAATATGCATTGCTGTTCTTTTTTTTCCCTAACAGCTAAAAAGGATAGTATAAATGTAGAGGCTGAAAGTGACACTGCATCACCTTCAAACCAATGTCAAGAGGAACCATCAACAGATTCAACTGTCCTTCCCCAGCCTGCAGCTGAGGCAACTCCACCACAAAGCTGCACTCAAGAAAAAGTTAAGGAGCCAGTAAATGGGGGTGTCTCAAAGCAGAAATCTGCACAATCAGATCCCTCAGTACCACCCACCGCTGCAAAATCTAGTCTGTCTACAGACACATTTCCAACCACCTCATCTCTCAGACATCATGAGACCGGGGCCCTCATGGTCAGTAAGACCACCTACGTCATACCAAAGAAGCAGTGTGGATCTCAGTCTCCATCCAGCCAGGCATCAGCCTCAGCATCATGCCAGAAGCCTCCTTCAGCCCCCACGCTGCCGAACGAAACACGAAATCTTCCCGTGTCACCTGCACCCAGTGCGCCCTCTTCCAGACCTTCTCAGCCCAATAACCAGGTCAGACAGAGCATCCAGCGCTCCCTCACCGGCATCCTGTTCAAAAGGTGAGAACTTCTTCTCAGGCTTCAATCCAAATGTTCAAGACCATTTTTAAAGATACACATATGTAGTATTGTTTCTAGGCTATTAAAGTGAACAGAATTACCAGCATATAATAATATACTCTCTGCAGAAAGATGCACCATACATTTATCACGATTCATTTTATTCCCCGTCTTCATTTCAGTTTCATTTTCTTAAAGTTATCATATTTTGGAATTAGCATGGCTCACATACTGTATTATAAATCTTTGTCTCTCCATCTTAAAACTTTTTTTGCACTTGGAATTTATAGCCGTTCCATTTCAAAATAATAATAATAATAATAATAAATAATTAAAAGTAATTAAATACCCCATCTTAATCTGACAGAACATTGACACACAACAAATTTGTTAACTTACTTTCTTTTCTTTTGTTAAGGGTGTGTGAATGTGAGGATTTGGAGATGACAGAAAGTGAGGCTGGAAAGCTTGTCGCAAGTATTGAGATGGAAATGTTCGACATTTTTCGCAATACAGACAGCAAATACATGAACAAGTACAGGACTATAATGTTCAACCTCAAAGACCCAAGAAACAAGGTTTGTTGAAAGCTGATACAACACATTTCAGTTGTATGATCTTTGTTCTTATTTAAATGTGATATTCCAGATGAGGTTTAAATTAATCCCAGTCCTGTTTATTTTTCCCCCTAGGGTTTGTTGTACCGAGTTGTACATGGAGATATCACCCCCTTCAGACTGGTGAGGATGAGCCAGAAGGATATGCAGGCTACTAAGACTCCTGAGCCAAGTGTGAAAGAAACACCTGAGGTAAATGGTTGTAGGTGTAAAATACAACAAAATCTGAATTTATCCCTCTGCGTGTTAAGAGTCAAGTGGCAGTTTTGTCTGAACTGATTACCTGTGATTCCTTCTCTGTATCTAGGTTAAGAATGCAGCTGCTCAAGTGGCAAGTTTGCAGAAGCCTGAAGCAGTGAAAGTTGACTTGCCCAGTTTGAATCCCGCTAGACTGGATAGAAAACCTGAAAGCACGGTGTGTACCTATCTCATTGACAAATTTTCATTGTCATTAAACTGTCTCCTCTGCTCCTTAAATGCATCTTTTGTGAAAGATAGATGGTATGACATCTATATTATGTATTTTTGTTTGTGTTGGTATATGTTGATTCCCAGGAACGGAAGCTTCCTCCTCCTGCTCCCAAGACCAAGTCAAGTCAACCAAGTCAAGGCAGTGCCATGCCAGATATAATATCCTGCATGCTTAAAGACACAACATCAGAGCATAAAACTCACCTCTTTGACCTGAAATGCAAGATATGCACAGGTGAATTAAAAAGCTTGCCCAATAGATGCAATAGATGCACATTATCCAGTTGACATTAATGATCAGCTGTTGTTACATTTAGTTGATCTGAAGTAATTTTGTCATTCCTTCCTAAAGGCCAAATGCTTGCTGTGGAAGAGGAGGAACCTGCAAAGAAAAAACCCAAGGTAGCTGTATCAAGAGAGAAGCGTGAACCATCTTGGAGGAAGTCTGCAGGAAATGACTCCCCTCTGCGGGCGCCACCTGACTCCCCTGACATGGATTCTCCAACATCTTCCCTGGAAACTTCATCCTGCCTTTTTATTGACGCTCCTGCATTGACTATAGTAGAGTCTCCTGCTTCCCCAATAAAGGATTCCCCTGCATCTCCTACTTTGGAATCTCCTGCTTCTCCCATCATTGAGTCCCCTGCGTCCCCAACTCCAGACACTTCTAAAGCTACCGCACGAAAGAGAGCATATACACCAGTTGTAATTCCAGCTGTCTCTACTGTAACAATCACAAGGCGTGATCCTCGCACTGCAGCAAGCAGGTCCGCAGCTTCATCGAGTAGCACCTCCGGTTACACTAACACAACCCACAAACAAGCAGCTCCTTACGCCCCTTTTAAAGAGACTGCAGCCTCACACTCCCTAAAACCAACAGCAAAAACATTACCCAAATCTATCTTAATGAAGCCATCGTCCACCTCAGATCCCAGGCTTTATGGTACATCCTCAAGGTATTTAAACTCATGTGGAATTATTTAAAAGTCCATGATTTGTTGTTTCTGCATGGATATGATTGGTATTGTGCTTCTCTGATTTCCGTTTCAGGGCCATGATTTCTGAATCTTCAGCTGATGGCGAGACAGCTCAGTTCCTGGGTAAACAAGACATACTGTGGAAAGGCTTTGTGAACATGCTCACGGTAGCCAAGTTTGTCACCAAGGGATATCTGGTTTCAGGATCTGCAGAAAATCTTAAAGCGGTATAGTAATGCAGAATTAATACCTTTGGTTCATTGGGCTACAACAAAAAGGTCTGTTGTTCTCTTAGCAAATTAATTAAAATCTTTTATCCTGATTTTTCTGTGTTGTGCAGGATCTACCAGATACCATACAAATCGGAGGTCGAATAATGCCTCAAACAGTATGGGACTACGTTGCAAAACTAAAGACCTCTGTTACAAAGGCAAGCGTAGAAATATATCGTATCTTTTATCATATTTGTCCATACATCTGTATCTTCTAAAATGTTCATTTTAATGTGTCCTTTATTCTGCTTATTAGGAGTTGTGTGTGATCCGGTTTCACCCTGCAACAGAGGAAGAAGAGGTGGCCTATGTCTCCCTGTTTTCCTATTTCAGCAGCAGAGGTCGTTTCGGTGTGGTTGCCAATAACAGCCACTCTATCAAGGATGTATACCTTGTCCCACTCAGTGCAAAGGAATCAATCCCCTCCATACTACAACCTTTTGTAGGACCAGGTGGGAAAATGCTTCGACTAATGTGTCATACATTTTTAACAGTAACAAGTTGCATGTAGGCGGCAGTATTTCCCTTAAAATATTACCCTTCACCTTTTCAATTAATTTGTGGTTGAGTGAGGGACAAAGACTGGGGCTTGTTCCAATAACCGAAACTAAATATATTATCTATAGTAAGTTGTTATTTACATGTATATTTTATGATAATGTAACCCACTTCATGAAAAATGACATTGCTATATCAATACGGTATGGTATTAACATTTTGTAAATGAAATGACTGCCACCTTCATTTGCAAACAGTATTTTAGCTATCCATAGATAGATGAGGAAAACTAAGGGCACCACCAATCTATAGGGAAAAGTAGTTAATATGTGGTTAGCTTGATAGATGTTTAGCTATATATTAGTAAGTGTTTGTTTTCTAGCTTCAAATCATTTAATACAGAGAATAGCTTTCACCCGTTCAAGGCAAAGCTCAAGAACTGTGTGCTCAAATTTGGGGTCAGCAGGAGGTAGGACCTCAGTACTAAACCGTTATTAGTGCTGTTTCCATTATGTTTTGGATGTACTAATGTAGACTAGGAGGAAGTGGTGACACATTGTTCATCTGTATTTTGTATAGTGCAAAATACACTAAGTATATAATGATATGCTTCTACTTTGAATAATCATAGACATTTTCTGACCAAAATGCTCAGGCAAACCTAAAACAATAGGGAGCAGTGATGAGTATTAAAAGTTTGTTTGATTTATTTATTTACCTCACTTTTCTTTAACTCTCAGGGCTTGAACAAAACCGTCCAAATGTACTTCTGGGTCTAGCAGTCGTCCAGAAGGTAAAACGTACAGGTACCTTGCCTCAGGAAATTGAAGAGAAGAGACCTAAAGTTCACATGTCCAAAGACCCTATGTGGATCCCAAAACCACCTGTCCTCTATGGTTCAGACAAATTGGAGATATTCCAACCCTATGATCCAGAAACTCCTGCTAGTACCACCCCTCCTGGGTCACCATCTTGCCCTGGGTCACCATCAGACTTTTCCTCATCCAGCTCAGTTACCGTACCGTCTCTTTTGACTTCCATTCCAGGGACCCCTCTTGTTTCTACTTCAGCCATTGCTGCGACTCAGTCCATCTCTAATAGCATCTCAGAAAACAATTCTTCAACAGCATCCAGTAACAAGACACCCCTACAGACTATTTTGAAGAGTTTGTTTGGCAGTAATCAGTCCGACTCTGTTGTCAATTCAAATGGAAATTCTAAAAAAACAACAGTAAGTGCTAAGAAGATCCCAGCGTTTTCTCAAGTTTCTGGATCAATGATGGATCCAATTGTTCAACAGTATGGACAGAAATCCAAAGTCAAGGTGCTTGAAGAAGAGGAAAATTACTTAGATCGACCATATGACCCAGAGGAGGAGTATAATCCAGAAATGGGTTACGAAACAGTTGCTCAACAGACAAAAGAAGAACGCAGGTCAGATGTGAAGGCAGATGACACTGCATTGTCTGGCCATGTGGAAGATGACGTGGCCTACGACCCAGAGGACGATTCGATCTTCGAAGATATTCAAAGTGATATTACTGTTTCAAAGCCTTCTGTTCCAACTCAAAGGTTAGGTCCTGCTTCATGCCCAACAACAGCATCTCCTTCTGTTTCAGCACAAACCTCTACTCCAGCTGCAGTAATGCCAAACTTGCCTACTGGCACTGTGGTTGTCTCAGCTGCAACACTGAGTGAGCAACAACGAATGCTGGAGGAGCTCAATAAACAAATTGAAGAGCAAAAACGACAGTTAAAAGAGCAAGAAGAGGCGTTACGTCAGCAAAGAGAAGCTGTGGGTATGTTCATGGCTCACTTTTCTGTTTCGGACTCCTTGATGTCTCCACCACAAAAATCTTCCCCACAACAATCGTCTTTGCAGAGTGGCATATTGCAAGCAGAGTCCAAGCCTTCAGAATCAACAGGCAAGACCAGCAACCTAACAGAAAATATGGATAATTCTGATCTGAACACACAAACAATTAAGCTAAAAGACGAAGGTGACATCCAAAATGACAAAAATACTCTTCCAGAGCAAGATGAAACACAGGAAAGTATTGAGAAATGTGACAAATATTCCTCTGCTGGAGAGATAGAAGATTCTGATGTAGCTTATGATCCTGAGGATGAATCACTTTTTAATGAAATTCAAGGTGATGTTTTTAAAGGAGGAAGCATAAAGACTGGTGATTCTTTGTTTGGAGCTGGACAAAGAGCCAGTCACAAGAGTACATCGCCAAATTCACACCGCAGCAGAAAGCGAAGGTCATCTCCAAAGAGGCGGAGTCGTCGTGAAAGGGGCCATAACAGAAGTCCTTCAGGAAGGTCACAACGGCGTTCCCCTTCACATTCACGGAGACATCGAGACAAGGATAGACACAGAAGAAGTGAGAGGGACAGATCAAGGCACAGAGCTCGAGATCCATCTGAACGGCAGGGGCGTCATCGCAAAGACCATACTACACGGCGACATTCTCATGGACACAGAAGATCGCCTTCATCTGATAGAAAAATGGGCTGTGCATCTCTGTCCCCAAAACCACTCAGAGGACATTTCTCTGAAATCATTGGGGAATCCAAACATGCGCTGCACTCTAACACATCATCTTCTCCAGTTAGAATTAAAAAGGATCCAGATGGACATGAGACAGAATGTGATCTTGTTGAGAGCCCTGATAAAGAACTTTCTCTCTGTTCACATGAACTTCGTAATGTGAAGCTGGAGATTTCAGAACCACCTAAATTTCAGGAGCTTCAAAAGAATTCAGTCAGTAACCTTGGTAACATAGTTAGCCATTCTTCTACGCAGGTGAATGAAAACGCTCAACAGGAAACTCTACTTAAAAACAAAATTGAAAGCACAGTCCCTTTAAGAGAAATTGATCCCCCCATTCGAGATTCTCCTCAAAGTCCTGATCCAGAGCCACAGTTTGTGAAACCTGTCAGCATTGACAAAAGTGACTCTGATATGATTGAGGCAACTGGAGATGCTAAAACTCATTGCACTACTTTTGGTAATCAAGCTGCAATGCCCAGTACATTGTGTTCTACTGTTAGAGATCCACTATCAAATGTTGGTGTGGAATTAAGCAGTGGACATATAATGGTCCCCAATATTTCCAGTCCTGTACCACACATTCAAAACAGAGTTTTAGGTGATCAAGGGAAACATATGACGGAACAAGAGATGTTTATGCAGTGTTCTGAGCTACATGTAAGACAATCTGGTATTCAGCTTTGCAATACTGATATCGTTGGTTCATGGCCAGTCATGAGAGGTTCCAAAATGAGTTCTGTGCAAGGTGTGGAAAGTTCCTGTGTCCAAGGAATGAATGCAGTAGTAAAAGAGCACAGCCCAGATATGAGACAAAAACTTGAACCAGCTGTCCCGTGCATAGAGAATGATAGGGGAGATCCACTTATGAAGGGTCCTTTGTCAGATATGTCACATAATTCTCAAATGGAAGGCCCACATAGCAGGCCAGGTGTGATGAAAATGGGCTTAGAGGATCAATTTAAGAGCTCACAGTTAGAATGTAGGATTTTGGATATTAAAGGAGATAGTAGAGGAAAAAATGATGAAAGTCTACATGCTGAGGCTTTGAGATCTGAAATGAATAGTCAGGATGTAAGAGACTACAGTCCATCTTTTATGGGCTCAAGAAGAGTTCAAAGACAATCAAGGCCAGATGGTAGTCCAGCTATAGAAGAAAGAGGACCGCAGAAAAGGGGTTTTCAGCCACATGGAAGAGATACAGGCTTCAGCAGGATGGGTGGTGGTCAAGATAGACATTTTGATGTAAATACATCAGCAAGCTCAAGTACAGTAGGGAGGCTTCTCAGAGCAGATAGACTATCCCCAGCAAAGACAAATGAAAGACTGGGTCCACAAAGAGGGCAGGAGATACACTCAAGAGGAGCAGGGCCAACCTTAGATTGTAAAAGTCATACATCTAACATGCCTTGCACTGGACAAGAAATTCCACAGCCAGATGTAAGGGCTGAAAGAACTATGCATGGTCTTGACTTGAGAGAATCAGGAACTATGCATGACATAGGAAAGCCAGATATGAAAGGAAGAGAGCATTTCCGTTCTGGACAAATGGGTCAAGAAGACAGAAAAATTCCCAACAATACAAATTCTGGTTGGAGATGTCCAGGACCAAGAGATATTGATCCTAATATGACATGTCAGATGAGTCAGAATAAAAACCAGGGTCCACAAATGAGAGATCCAGATTGGAATGCCCCTGGAACAGACATAAGAAACAATTGTAGAGGGCCAGATAGGAGAGGATCAGGTTCAGTGAAAGGAGAGTCATTTTTACAAGATAACTGGAGACTGTCAGACAGGAGAGAGCCCAACTTTGAAAGCCAGGGTCATGACATGAGAGGTCCTAACTTGGACCGGCCAAGGCATGATAATAGAGGGCCATGTGGTCCAGATTTCAGAGGAAAGGGATCTGAAAGGAGGGGTCCGGATATGGAGGGTACAGAATTTGACAGGAGAGGACCAGAAGGTCCGGATATCATGGGACTTGAAAGGAGAGGGCCAGTTATGGACAATCAAGGATCTGGCCTGAGAGGACCAGGGAGTCAAGAATTTGTCAGCCCAGGACTTGGAAGAAAAGATTTGGCTGCTGATCGTCCTGACCCTAGTAGAAGAGCACCTATAGGTCCACATTTCAGAGTATCAGGAACTGACATGAGAGGGCCACCAAGTCAAGATAATAGTGGACCATGGCTGGAAAGGGGAGGACCAGATATGATTGATGCAGGGCCTGTTAGCAGAGGATCAGGAGGTCCAGATCTTAGAGGACCAGGACCTGAAAGGAGAGTTCCAGGTATGGAAGGTCCTGGCATTGACAGGAGAGGACTAGAAGGTCCAGATTTTAGAGGACATGGGCCTGAAAGCAGATGCTTATCTATGGAAGGTTCTCGATTTGAAAGAAGAAGATCCAGAGGAAAAGAAATCAGAAAAGCAGGGTTTGAGGGAAGTACGTCTGTTGAACATCCCAGGCATGACAGTAGAGGACCTGGAGATTTTAGGGCACCCCGGCCTGAAAGCAGAGGCTTATCTATGGACTGCCCTCGGTCTGAAAGGATAGGATTTGGAGGTCCAGATTTCAGTGAGCCAGGGCCTGATTGCAGAGGTTCTGCTATGGGTGGTCTGAGGCCAGACAGAGTGTCAGGGGGTCCAGATTTTATTAGGCCTGATAATGAAATGAGGGGCCCGTCTATGGACAGCAAAAGCCGAAAGCCTGACATGAGAGGACCAAGAGGTCCTGATTACTGTGGTCCAGGGTCAAGTAGGAGAAGTTTGTCCATGGATAGAGCAGTGCCCGACAGGGTTGGACTAGAAAGTCAAAATCCTGGTGGACATGGTTCTGACAGGAGAGGACCATATATGAGGGGTTCCGAGCCAGACTTCATAAGAGTTGAATCTGAAAGAACTGGTCCAGGTATGGAAGGCCCAGAGCCTCACATTAGAGGGCTGGGAGGACCACACCGTAGGGATCATGGGACAGAAAGTGGTCATCCAAATATGGAAGGTATGGGTCCTGGGAGGAGAGGTCCTGACTTGATTGAGCCATGGATGGAAAGACCAGGTCCTGTTATGGAAATTCCAATGCTCAGCAGAAAAGGGCCTGTAGATTCAAAAATGGGGAGACCAGGGCTACATCATGCTGGTCCACCAATTATGGGCCAAGGGCCCGACAGTAGATTTACAGAAGATCCAGCTTTCAGGGAATTTAGGCCAGACAGAGGATCTCCAGCTTTGGAGGGTCCGCATTCTGATAGGAGAGATCCACATTTCAGAATAATGGGACCAGACAGACCTGTTATGGGTGGTCAGTTGCCCAATAGGAAGGGTCCAGATTTTAGAGGACCAGGTTGCGAACGTAGAGGTCCAGACACTGAAGGTCTAGGCCCAGATAGACAAGAACAAGGAAGCTCAAGTTTCAGGGGGGGGCCTGGGTCTGTAAGTAGAGGTCCAGATATTGAGGGCCAAGGACCTGACAGGAGAGGACAAGGTGACTTTAGAGGTGCACGCTTTAGACACCACGGCCCCAATACAGAAGGTCTGCAATATGATAGAAGAGATGACTGGGGAGGGTCAGAATCTATTCAAGAAATCCCAGATATAGAGGTCCCAGGATCTGTTGGTACACGTCAAACCTTTAAGGATGGAAGACCCATGAGGCAAAATCCTAGAGGGCCAGACTTTCGGGGGTTTGCACCTGATAGCAGAGGCATGGACACTGGTGACCAATGGTCAGACAGAACAGGGCCCATTATGGAGTCCATAGAAATTGAAAGAGGATGTCCTGATGATTGGGAAAACTACAGAGGTAGTTCTGGTCCTATCCAAGAAGGTCCAGATGGCCATGGCCGAGAACATAATAGGCAAGGTCCTCATGAATGGAGAGGCCCTGAAAGTAGGGAGACAAAGCCTATACAGGAAAGAAGAAATATGATATTTCCTCCGAGTGGTCCAGGAGATGATTGGATTGGTCCAGGTTGCAGGGGCCCGGGGCCTATTCAGGGTGATCCAGATATGGTGTTTCCAGCGCCCATTAGGAGAGGACATGGAAATGATTGGCAAGAGCCTGATAGAGGAGGCGGGGGAGCTTTTTTCAGGGAGGGAAGAGGTGCAGACAAAAGAGGACAGGGCTATGGTAGAGGTCGAGGTAGAATATCAGGGTCAGATATGCAGGGAAATGACGACAGGCAGCCGGACTTCAGGGGGAATATGAGAGGCCCAACCATGGAAGGACCTGTAGTTCACAGCGACCCAGACTTGATGAATTCATTTCCAAACAGGAGAGAATATGAGATTGAAGGCCTTGATAGAAGAGGCTCAGGAGGTCCAGATTTAAGACACCCAGGACCTGGAAACAGAAATTCAAATACTGGAGGTCCAGGGTGCGATGGAAGAGTGTCAGAATTTAGGGATCTAGGACCTGAAATGAGGGTAGACATGGTAAATCCTGGGCAGAGATTTGAGCATGAGTTTAGAGGTCCTAAAATAAGACGGCTTGATCCCAATAAATCAGATATATATAGTGATCCACATTTGACACCATCTGATAGGTCCCATGGCCCTGGTGCACACAATGGTGGCAACCCACAAAATCAGAAAACTGTAAAACCCCTGAGACACAGAGGTGCCTTACTTCCCACTCCAACAGAAGGTCTCATACGTTTCCCAAATGTTGACATCTGTGCTATGAAACAAAAACAATTTGGCCATCCAACAGACGGGGTGCAAAGTAAAGATAGACCATGGAATCGAGAGAGCCGATCCTCCAGAGGCCGAGGCAGAGGCCGAGGAGGTCCTGCTGGTAGAATGCGCTCACCTGCAGGGAGAGGAGATGAAACAAATGAACATGGCAGTAAAAATGATAAATAATGGAGTGATAGTGCATCTGTAGATAATAAAACCACTCAAAGTATTAAGCGTGGTGGAAATAAAAACAACACTTATTTGAAGACTGACAGGACATCCTAATATACAGACCCTTTAGAACAGAAAGGCTGATGAACAATATTTTCAAAAAGGCTCATCAAGTGTCATCACACTGGCTAGAGACACTGAAGCCTAACACCCATTGATTGTATTCTTTCCTCTTGAGTGCTTGTCCATATCCACAAAAAATTTCAGTTGAAAGTCAAAAAAGTCAAAATGATCTGACATTATAATGTGACAGGAAGCTCTTTGTGTTCTTGCGTTTTCTTGTATTCAAAGTAGATGTGTGTATTTGTTTTGTTTTTCTGATTATGACTAAAGGACATAAATGTAACTGATCCGTTGTAAATTCACCTTTATGAGTATTTCTAGTTGGAAAAAGTCGTGTTTTGTACAGAAAATGTACAGTTTTTGTTTATTTTTAAATGTTTATCATCATCAGTACAGTCGCCTTTGTTTAGTTTTTATGTTCTTCTGCCGATTAAAAAAATGGCTTTATTCATATTTTTTTGTTATACAAGAAGTCAATAAAGTGACATCTTTTTAAATTCCTATTATGTCTAGATTTGTAATTGATATTTGGAAATAATTAATACTACATGAGTAGAATCCAAGTCTTTTAATTTAACAAGTAAATGCCATTTTACAGCACATTCCTCCACTACGTTTATGGGAATAAATCCAACTCAAGACATGGATTGTATCTCTATTAATGTATGGGATTGATACACTATATTACCAAAAGTATTCGCTCACCCATTCAAATGATCAGAATCAGGTGTTCTAACCACTTGGCCTGGCCCCAGGTGTATAAATTCAAGCACTCAGGCATGCAGACTGTGAAACAAGACATTTGTGAAAGAATGGGCCGCTCTCAGGAGCTCAGTGAATTCCAGCGTGGAACTGTCATAGGATGCCACTTGTGCAACAAATCCAGTCGTGAAATTTCCTCGCTCCTAAATATTCCACAGTCAACTGTCAGCTCTATTATAACAAAATGGAAGCGTTTGGGAACAACAGCAACTCAGCCACGAAGTGGTAGGCCACGTAAAGTGACGGAGAGGGGTCAGCGGATGCTGAAGCGCATAGTGCAAAGAGGTCGCCGACTTTCTGCACAGTCAATTGCTACAGAGCTACAAACTTCATGTGACCTTCAGATTAGCCCAAGTACAGTACGCAGAGAGCTTCATGGAATGGGTTTCCATGGCCGAGCAGCTGCAGCCAAGCCACACATCACCAAGTGCAATGCAAGGCGTCGGATGCAATGGTGTAAAGCACGCCGCCACTGGCCTCTAGAGCAGTGGAGACGCGTTCTCTGGAGTGATGAATCACGCTTCTCCATCTGGGAATCTGATGGACGAGTCTGGGTTTGGAGGTTGCCAGGAGAACGGTACATTTCAGATTGCATTGTGCCAACTGTGAAATTTGGTGGAGGAGGAATTATGGTATGGGGTTGTTTTTCAGGAGCTGGGCTTGGCCCCTTAGTTCCAGTGAAAGGAACATTGAATGCTTCAGGATACCAAAACATTTTGGACAATTCCATGCTCCCAACCTTGTGGGAACAGTTTGGAGCGGGCCCCTTCCTCTTCCAACATGACTGTGCACCAGTGCACAAAGCAAGGTCCATAAAGACGTGGATGACAGAGTCTGGTGTGGATGAACTTGACTGGCCTGCACAGAGTCCTGACCTGAACCCGATAGAACACCTTTGGGATGAATTAGAGCGGAGACTGAGAGCCAGGCCTTCTCGACCAACATCAGTGTGTGACCTCACCAATGCACTTTTGGAAGAATGGTCAAAAATTCCTATAAACACTCTCCTCAACCTTGTGGACAGTCTTCCCAGAAGAGTTGAAGCTGTAATAGCTGCAAAAGGTGGACCGACATCATATTGAATTCTATGACTTAGGAATGGGATGGCACTTCAGTTCATAGAATGAGTAAAGGCAGGTGAGCGAATACTTTTGGTAATATAGTGTATATCCATCAGCAGAATATTTCAGATCCTTCTCACGCACTGAAGAGATGGTAATTGGTTTTGACTGTGGGTTCCCTGAAAGGAAACATCCTTGGGGAAAATAAGATTTCCATGTTGAAATATTGTCCATGATTCCACACAGATTCCTTACTGTCTTACTGTGGGGCAATAGTAGCGTTTGCCACTATTTCAGTTTTGATGAAATTATTAATTTGAATTTGAATTGTGAATGATTTTTTTTTTTTTCTCAAACGTGTCACTTTTAGTATTTTTAGACATTAAAGGCAATGGAGGCCAGTTAAGATATATGGGCTAAGTTATTTAATATCTGATAAAATGCAAATGAAGGCTTCCTCTCTAAAAGAAACATTTGTCTGAATTCTCAGTTTACTGTTTGCTCAGCAGGGCAGTTCAAGAAGTGATCACTGCTGTGACACTTCACCACTTGCTGTTTATCAAAAAAAAAAAAAAGTTGACCATGTCGAAGGACACATCCCATGGTCGTGGAGAAGATGGAGGAATTATAACATCTAAGGAAATTGATTAAACTACTAAAATTAGGTGAAGAACTGTCCAATGCATTATTATAAACTGGAAGGATAGTGGGGAACCATCGTCATTGAGGAAGAAATGTAGGTGGAAAGAAATCCTGATGTGATTGTGATCAGTGATCACTTAAACGTTTGAAATCAAATGGAAGAAAAACAACAGTAGAACTCAGGGCTATGTTTAGTTGTGAAAGTAAGAGGATTTCCACACGAACAATGTAATGGGAACTCAAGGGATTGGAACTGAACAGCTGTGTAGCCTCTAGGAAAACCACTAATTAGTGAGGTTAACTGGGAAAAAAGGCTTCAATTTGCCAGGGAGCATAACGATTGCACTTTGGAGCAACGGAAGAAGGTCAAGTGGTCTGATGCATCCAGATTTACCCTGCTCCAGAGTGATGGGGGTATCAGGGTAAGAAGAGAGGCGGATAAAGTGATGTATTTATCATGCTTAGTGCCTACTGTACAAGCCTGTGGGGGCAGTGCTATGATTCATGGGGCGGGTGGTTCAGGGAGCATGCAACATCATTTTCACACATGGCTTGGCCACCACAGAGTCCAGACCTTAACCACATTGATAATCTTCAGAATGTGATCCAGAGACTGATAAATCTTGTGACATTGCAGAAGATTACTGAAACAATGCCACAGTGAATAGGTGCTGTAATCAAAGCAGAAGGTGGTCCAATGAAATATTAGAAATATTAATTAATTACAAACATCAAATCAGTTATTAAAGATTTAAAAGTATACATTTAATGACATAATTAGTTTGACTGATGAAAATAATCTGTTGTACACTACCAAGATTTTTTGTTTTAAAACGGCACACCTTAGGAATAATGTCATTCAGCCTGTGGTTTTCCTACCATTTCCTTTGTGATCTCACTGATCTGTAAAATGTTTCCTTGCATAACCTGTTCTCCCATGTGTTCATCTTTAGCATTAGGCACTAGTGACATTTCTAAGAGGACATCTTGAGACTTCTCCACTACTCTCTTCTTCTGTTGTACTGCTCATACCTCTTCATGTCTTTCTATCTGTCCTCTTTCAGGGAGGTGGAAGCATTTGTATTTTCACCACTTTTCAACTTTAATGCTTACTTCAATGCTTACCTAGTCTACTGGGTTTCACTATTTTTCTGAGGGAAGGCACCCCCATATTGCTATTATTTGCCCTCTAGTTGGTGGTCAGCAGACTAATCAGAAGGGACAACAAAGATTCAGTTTAGTGTTTTGAAGTGGACATCGCCCTCTGCTTGTGTTATTTGCAGCATTTCCCCTGAGGCCTGATGAAATGAAGAGCAAAAACACACAAACAGGTGTTTTTCATGTCCAGGTCTAACAGGTAGTGCACCCAGAAAGTTGTTCTATGATGAAACTGTGTCCTCACCTGTAAGTCTGCTTTCATGTACATGAAGAGGAGTTTGTGGTTCCTGGGAAGAACTGACACACACGCATTGCACACCAACACATGGATAGGCAGGTTGTTATTTTAAACTACAACTGCAGTAAATGTCCATTGAGACCATATGAAACAATGCAGTACACTCAGATGTAATAAAAGGTGAAAAAAAAAAAGTAAATCTGACACTTGCTGATCTCCTAATGACTGATGTCTTCAAACTGGTCAACTCTCCATTGTGTCTCTGTCCTCTCCCTTTCTCTCCTTTACAGGGCTGTTTGAGGTGAAAATGACCTTCTGTCAGGTAGAGGAGAACAACAACATCACATTGCACCATCCCATCAACACTGACACGCATCTTACAATGATCTGTTTCTTTTAGTTGAAGCCTCATAAGGTTTTCTAGTAATGCTAAATGCGCTGAGGTTACAGGGTCTCAGTATCAGCAGTTTGCAGGAAGGCTTCAGCGCGACAAAGATGCTCTCAGAGAAGGATGAGTCAGACTTCATCTGTCCAGAGTCAAAGATGAAGACTCTAAACTACCACTGTCAAGTTGCTGCTATTTATGAGAAGATCTTGAGGAGATGGCTGCGTTAAGGCCTCTCTTACTTTAGGTTTGATCGGGAAAGAGTTATCGGGTTCTTGAGGTTCTTCTGCAGTGTGTGTTGCCGAACATTGATACACATTTCCTCCTCAGAACATTTTGCCTTGAAGTGTCCCAGGAAAGTGACGTTTCTCTCAAAGCCTGGACCGAAAGCTCCTAAAGATGTACAAATAACACATAAACCACTTCCTCGTCAATTGAATTTAAAGACTCAGGATCATTAATGAGAAAACCTGGTTTATAAAAAGCTGTAGCCTTATTTTGGTGGCTTAATTTCTATAACAAAGTTATTTTCACCTAGTGAATTAATGAAAAGATGTTAGACAGAAAAAAGTTCATATAATTTGGATATAAATGTGATCTCTGATATTTGAAGAACTGAATAAAAAAGCAGAAACTAGCTGATCCTCAGTTTGATTTGACCAATTGAACTCATGCATACATTTTGTTTTTGACCCAGGATTTGTTGGCTGAAATCTTATAGCTCCACCATCTGGCCAAGTGGTGTAATTTCTACTGGTCTACTCTAATCTGTCTGAGAATAAATGTAAAGTAACTGTCAGGTATCCACTTCCTTGTCCATGTGTGGCTGAATCAATCACAGTGACACATAAATGTATGCAATATCAATCCTCACAGCATAGTTTCCAGCACTAATTACCAAAACATGAGTCTCTGGCAGTGAGATTATATAAATCAGCAGACAGCAGTGACAAGGAGGTGAAAACAAATGTTGGCTGTGCAACAATAAGGCAGCATTATCATGAAACATGGACACAATTAAAGCAAAGGATGTGATGTGGAAACTAAACAGGTTCCTGTTCTCTTCCTTCTCATCCTGCACGGACATGAACAGTTCTGACTTTACATCTCGTACTGTATCAACCTGCATTTAAATGTTTATATTCATCTTAAAAATCTTTATTTCTTTTTAACTCAAGGAACTTTTGTCTATTAACAGTTTTATTTTCTATAATGACAAAGTAATATATGTCTTTATGCTCAACATGTGCAGAATATTGAATATAGTACTGAGCGAAGAGAGCATGAAGGAATTATATTTTACAGAGGTGTTAAAGAGTTGGTCAGTTGGAATCGCATATCCTCCAATGACAGATAGTCTGTCTGTGTCCGGTCTAGTCGCTCAATCTTATCTTGCAGCTGTCTGACATTACGCCATAGTGCTTGCTCAACTCGCATCATTCTGTTCCTCAGCAACATATTGTTATTAAAATATTGCTCATGCACAAAGAAGATGCAGTAAAAGCCTGGTAAAACAGCCCAAAGGAGAAAACGTTTTCTTTCTCTATGTCCATGTTCCAATCATCACCTCCAAAGGACGCTGCAACATAAAGTATTTTAGACGTTTTTGTGTGTGCATTGGACTAACTGGATATCCTTTCTTGCTGGCTGCTCTCCAAGAAGCTGCTTTAAGGTGTTTCAATAATTTAGTCTTACTTGTGATAAAAACAAAACCCAGCAAAAGCAGCAATTCATAATTAATCAGTGACTGCAATAATCAAATTTATTATGTTCAAAAATTAATGTGGGCTGCTTTAGAGAGAAGTTACAAGTCATAATCAATCATATAAGATTTATGTGAGTACAACCACATGTTCCCCAAAGTCAATGCATAAAAAATAACTAAGTTACAGTGTACAGCGATTATAAAATATAAACTCTTTCTACAAAGAACTGATTAAACATAAACTGCTTCTATAAATAATCCGGATTTTTTTTATTTTATTTTTTTTAGATTAAATGTGACTATTGCAGGCTACTGTAGAACAGGGTAATTTACAGCCACATACAGTATTATTCACTTCTTAGTAAAATATGAAAATATTTTGTGTAGTTTCATCGCAGGCCTTTAAAACGTTGTTTAAATGTCATTTTTCATGACAATAATTACAACAATATAACAAATAGAAAGTGACCTAGTAGTCGGACTCAACCAACACCGGGAGAAGGTCACAGTTAATTTAACACCGGCGGCTATCTGACAAGTTGGCTTTGAGGTGAGTACAAGTTCAAGAGGAATGAACATATATAGAGCTAAGAAACAACTTTTTCTTGTTTTGAGTTTAGTCCTTATAAAACAAATTACTTGGTCTATTTCAAATGCTAAGGCTTGTCTAATATAATCCGTTTTAACATGCCAACGTCTCTGACGTGCTAACTAATGCTAGCTAACGTTAGCGTAGCTACAGTTTCTCGTTCAACAACGTAAATTAACAAGCTAGTTTTTCCCCCTCCTTTTTGGAGTAAAGTGAAAATAAAATTCAGCTTTGTCACGTTGTTTGTTAGGCTAACTTTAACTGAGTCAGATTTGTTAAGGCTAGTACTCACAGTATACTGCCTGTGTTACAGTTGTAATTCTGGTTTTACTTTTTTCCCTATCTCTAGAGTGAAAGATGTCATCCTTTCCTTCAGTTTATAAAACCACCAATGTTTCACCTCCGTCCAGAGAACACAGCCGTGACCCCGTTGGACTGATTTTGAGCCAAGCCAGATGTTTGACCCATGATCAGGGGCAAACCCTGGGCTCTGAGCTCGGCCTGATGGAGATGACAGAGGTTGAATATGCACACCTGCAGCACTTTCTCCAAGCACACATGGAGGCACAGGCTGGTCCTCCAGACTGGGCCGATGCCAGACCAAGCTCAGCTGCCGGGATGGTTAAAGATGCCCCTGTGTCCACGGTAACTTCTCCCTCCACAACCACTCAAGCTATCGACCTGTCAACATCGAGTGACGACCACTGTCTGGTGATGGCGGGAGAAAAGACACCACCTTCTTATGGAGATGTCCCAGGTTTTGTGCTGTCCAGAGTCAGAGGTGAGGAAAGCCCAGCTGAACCACCTGCCAAAGTCAGCACATCTCCTCCGAAGAGATCCAGGTCAGCTGCTAGAGTTTGCTTGGAGAAAAGATTTAATACCATATCTGCTGATGCCACAAGACCGCAAGATATTCAGTCTGCAGTCCTCACCAAGTAGGTTGCAATCTAGTGTAATGATGATTTTTGTTTTGGTAAACAGGACACTGAAATGCTGTCTGCTGTCATTTCAGTTTTTTGACCATACTTCAGCAGTCAGCAGAGGCTCAGGAAGCCGGCATACATCCTGCCAAGCAGAAGTGGATTAAAACCGACAGAGCAAATCCCTTTGAGGTCTCAAGCTCATTTGTATCAGGTGTTTATGACCCAGTCACCAACATGTGTGGTAAGGTATGGTAAAACACATATCAACGTGTATTTTGTTATAGCTGTAGTCGTGGCAGAATTCAGAGTTTAATCCTATTTTTTTTGTCGTTGCAATCTCAGGTTATTGCTCACATGGTGGAGCCTACAAAGCATCAGGGTTTAATCCTCCCCAGTTTTTCATTTAACTTTCATCCAGAGGCAGCTGTGAAAGTTCACTATACTGGTAGCAGCAACCCAGTCGAAGAGCTTCAGTTGATGAACCCTGGGAGTAATAATTGCACACTACAATATTTGTAATTGTTTTGTTTTTGCCTGCAAATACATGATTAAATCTACGTCCAACTTAAAATTTATGCTCCTGTTTTTTCACAGATGTGGTGACAACTGCTACCTCCAGTAGTCAGTGCAGCACCCACTGCTCTCAACCTGCCAAGGCTGCTAAAGCTGCCCCAGACTCAGCCAGGGAATCACGGAGCAAGGCCAGAAAAAGACCTCAGTCTTGTATGACTCTCAGCCAGCGCAAGGAGAGGCACAACAGCAAAGAGAGGGAGCGCAGGTGAGCACCCATTACTAAAACCTGGAGGTGTAGTCATATTCTCTACGGTGTGTGTCATAACCTTATGAAATACATTATACATGTAAATTGTCTTCAGGGCTGCTGCCACTGCCTTATATATTTTCCTGGAATGAAACACTCTGCTTAACAGTCTCAAGATCGCATCCCTACAGGCCGTATCCACAATTACTCTCTCGTTATATTACTTTAATAAATAAACTATATTTTAGTCCAGGTGTTCCCTAAGTGGGTGCTGCATCATCATTAGGTGCCTTCAGTACAAATTGTTACAATGTCTATGTAGTTTTTTTTTATTATTATTTTATTTTACATTTTAAATAATCTTTCATCATATAAAATCAAGACATTAACTACTCTTTTTTTTGTTTTAATTTTTAACCAGTCGGAAGGGAATTATAAAGATTCACATCATTGTTTTTAATGCATTTAAGTATGTGGTTATGCTGTAGTTCAGGCTGGTTGCTAGTTGTCAGTACAGCATGGATTTCTTTCACAAATATTTGTACATGCCTTGACATAGTGACTCCAAGAGGGCATCACATTATTTCTGAAATATGTAGTTGTTATTTGTATTCTGTTATTAAGCAGACAACTTATCTGCAGAAATGCATTTGTAGTTTCTGCTTATCTGACAGTATTTCACTTTTTCAGGGGATTGGAGTGTTTGTCTAACTTATTGGAAGTCATTGCCTCTTAATTGCCTCTATCATATTTCATTAAAATAGGTTTATATAAATGGTAATATTTAGTTGCAGTCCCATTGTGTACTGCTTGTTGTTTCGTGTTTTCTAACTTTGGAGCTTCCTCCTGAAGTCTTAAGGATTTCTTCTATAAGTCAGTGGACGTAAAACTTCAGGTTCTAAGAAATAGCGTTTAAGGAAACACAACATCTGCATTGCCTCTACAGAAAGAGGATTCGTTCGTGCTGTGATGAGCTGAACACGATGGTGCCGTTCTGTGACTCAGATACTGACAAAGTGACCACCCTGCAGTGGACCACGGCCTTCCTGAGATACATCAATAAAACGTATGGAGACACCTTCAAAGAGGTGGGGTTGCTTCAGCTGAATTGTGCATAACATTATGACTGCCTTTTTAATATTGTGTAGGTCTCCCTTATTCAGAGAATAGACATGGACCTTGGTGTCTGGATACAGATTGTTGTTAGTGGGGGATAGTCTGAGAATCTCAGCTCTTGGTTTTGTCATGGAGTCTGATGGCTTGGAAAGGAGTGTGCTTTAGCTCTGCTCTGTAAAAGCATACCTGAAGGCAAATAAAGCTGTAATAATTTTCTAAATGTAATGCACACTTAAGCTTATATTGATTTTGTTAGGTGGCTAAAATATGTTTCACTGCCGACCTCCACAAGCAGTTCATTGCTTGGCTTCTGTGCAGCATCTACTGTTGGTGATACGCCGACAGAGGAGAAGACGCTCATACAGTCCCACTTCAAAGAAACGCCACCCCTTTAAGGGTAAAAATAACTAGTACTCTCTTTCATCGCACACATTCTTTCTTTTTCAGGAGTTTCAGAAAGTCTTCACTCATGAAAAAGGATACATTCTTAAATCCAGCTCTTCTTCAGATCAGGACCACATCAGCAAGGAGATAGATTTGACACTGGGCCATCCTCTTGCAGCAGAACAGTAATCTCCTCATTGTTTCACCCAGTGCATCATCCACACATGTATTTGCAGAATATATTAAATTAACCCTTAAAGTAGCTGGGTTTGTCCAGTGAGGTCTGACTATGGGCTGGAGTTGGTGTGTTTATGTAATGAGATATGTCCTTGTGACTACGTTACAATAATTTCCTTGTTTAAATTATCTCAAGACCTCGCTTGATCTGGACACCTGCTACAAGTACAGCACTTTCACACACAGGTGGCGCTGTTTCCCTTTGAAAAACAACTGTGACAGTTCTCTCATTGGCAATGCTCATCCACTATTGTATATGCATGATTCAAATATGCACTAATACTTTTAAACAGTTTTTTGTTTTATTCCTACAGAATGTTCTTCAGTTTACTGAATACCAACTCTAATATTCTGTATTTATCCATTTAAGAAGTTGAAATAAGTGTTGCTGGTTTGTGAATTAACTGGGTCAGTGGATTTCATGGTGTTTTGAGCATATTGCAAATTGTTCATTTGATATGTAGAGAAGAGTAATGTTTTACTGAAAAGTGGCTTTATTTGTTCTTTCTTACAACATGTCGCTGTAGCATCTTACTGTACATACAACAGTCACCCACAAATAATAAATAGTATTTAAAGTCATGTGTATTTAATAGTTACAGCACCGGTAGTACATAGTGGATGTGGTCATTGCAGATTGGAAAAAAATGATTTTTTTTAAAAACGTAGTTCCTAAAATGCATTCTGTATTTTACAATATTTGATTTATCCATCCACAAGTTTTATCTTGTTTTTGATTCTCGAATCCAGAGAATCAAATTCACATGTAATTTAAAAAAAAAAAGAAAAAAAGAGAGAAAACAAGCTGTAAAAAAGACTATCAAAAGCTTTTTTTGCATTAATCTACACAATTTCTGGGCACCCGGGTATTCGTTTTTTATTCCTTTTACAATACATACACAGCTCCTTGATAGAGGCTTTTTGCCTCAGGCTCCTGTTTCCATATTTTACACTGTAAGCTTGTATGTTGAGGTAACACCTGTGATTTACATAATGGGCCAAGATAAATGCACATACACTTCAGAGACAGTCACTGTTGTTTTAGGAGTGTTATCTGCCAGAAGGATGTTAACCAAAGTAATTGGGGCATGGAAACAACATGTACAAAGTTTTTTATACAAAGGACTCATCATTCATTCTACAGTTGTTTGTAAGTCAAGTCTTGTTATGTGATAGTACTTGAATCAATGCAGTTGTTCTCTTCTGCACTTTTCTGTTCCTCTGTCCACGTTATCTCTGGATGTCATCTTGATTTGTTTGTGTCTCAGTTGATCTGGTGTTCATGTCACTCCTGGGATGTTCCTCTATTCCTCTCATTATATCACACCTGCTGATGTTACTCTCCCATGGTGTGATTCATGTATTTAAATAAAGAGGACGTTTTTGTGATCACTCTCTTCTTTCATTCGTTCCTTCCTCACTTATCATCCTTCCTCCTTGTAGTTGATGTTGTCAGGTTGCAGGAAGTCATGTTTAATGGTTTTTGGGGTTGGAGGACTTCCCAGCAACTGATGCGCCCTGACAGGCTGATGTATCACAGATTCCGGGAGGTCCATGGTGCCCAGTCCTACCTACCCTGCCTGGCTCTCCAGGCTCACCTGGATCTCCTGGAGACCCATCACGACCATCTTTGACAATTCCAGGTACACCTGGGAGACCTGTGGGAAATTATTGTAGTTAGAAGGTGTAGAAATGACGTTAACGTTTGTGCCTTTTTGAGGTTCATTGATGTACGACAGCCATTCAGATCAGATCTCAGTATACTATTTGAGGTCGCATACCTTGGTATCCCTGGTCGCCAGGAGGCCCATCAATGGTTTTGCCAGTTGTTCCCTTATCACCTTGCTCACCAACATCACCTGTTGTGAAAACAAAACTTGAATTTTAAAAAGAGTGCATTCACAATCATTTGTCTTGTTACCATTAATAATAAAAGCCATGTTTTATTTTGATTAAACGTTTTGATTAGAATACGTTTATTTGCAATGGCATAGTTTTAATATTATCTGAGTATCTTCCACTCATGATGTAAATGTGATGAAAAGTCTGCCCTGAGTTTTCTTTCATACCTCTGGGACCAGGATCTCCAAGCTCTCCTGGCAGTCCTCTGTACCCTGGTGGTCCTCGGGTTCCTGGATGCCCAATAGAACCAGAAACTCCTGGCTTTCCTGGAGGCCCAGAAGGCCCGGGGCGGCCCACCATCCCAGGGGCCAAGGGTCTTCGCAGGTTAGCAGCAAGCTGTGCAATCTGGTCTGCATGATGGAAAACACCAGAAGGTTAACGCTCTCCAGCTTTCCTTTTACACTACTCTGAAATGCAGTGAATCACTGATAACAATTAAATGAAGGTCTCTCACCATCGATCATTGAACCACACAGCTCTCTGATCTGCTGCTCACTTGCCAGTCTACCCTGAAACAGCAGACAGCATACATTAATGGGATTCTTCAGTCAAAAAAGCAATTTTACAGTTCAGTATAGAGTAAAAAACACTTACAGGTACACCGGTCTTTCCTGCAATTCCAGGCAGACCTTGTTCACCTTGGAAGCCCATTGGTCCTTGTTTTCCTGGAAGCCCTCTAGCTCCGAGCTCTCCTTGTGGACCCGACACGCCCTTAGGGCCCAGTTCACCCCGCTTCCCTGGCTGTAATCAACAACAATTTTTGGTTGAATAACTCATTCTGGTTTGCAAAAACAAATCAATTCCTACAAAACAGAAGCTGAAAACATCCTTGAGATCTGATCATTGACTAAACACCAAAGGCGGAGCAAACTGGGTCTGTTGAGACAATGCGGGGGCGGATTCAGATGGCGTCTTGTTGCTGGATAATTACTCCGACGAGCACAGCAAACAGTAAATGAGACTAAGAGTCTGAGGCTCATCAGTGCCATATCTCTAATTGTGCTGCAGCTTAATGCAACTCATCTTTCCCTTGTGGCGATAGCAGCAAACAGGCCAATAAAGCAAAAGCAGCAATACCTATCTCTAATTAATCCTATTAAACCTGGAATGTGAGGCTGAGTCATGTGCACCGACTCTGACGAGTAGGCAACAGCTCAGAACGAGGCACTGGTTTTTAATGTTTAGTGAGGGAGCAGACACGAAGGGAGTTTGGAACAATCTTAATTACACCCACACACAACAGATGATCTATGTTTGGTGCTTGCAGATGGACATATACTGTATATAGAAAACTGGTTTGATTGTGGGTCCATGCAGAAGTATGGAACACTGCAAAAGCAGCAAATGAAATTGGAGAAAGCAGCTCACCTGTCCCTTTTGTCCAACTGGCCCGAAAGGACCCTGAAAACAAAAACAGTGATTTCACATTGCACAATGTTATGTGGCAGGAGAGGATAAAACATGTCAGAAAAGTTTTAGTGTGTGATTTCTGAAGAAGACTCAACAGCTCAAAGCGTTAAAACTAAAAGCCGCTTCATCAAAAGTTATTTTGTCCCACACCAATAGACTCACAGGCAAATGAAGGATCAAGTAGTGTTTTACAGATAAACAGACTTACAACTCAATATAAACACCAGTGTATAGACTTTAAATAGCTGTCATTTAGGACTAATACTTACAGGTTCTCCGTTCTCTCCTGGTAAACCATCACTTCCTGCCACACCCTAAAGCGAGAACATAAAAGTTGAATCAAGTGATTGAATCTTACATGACTGACACAAACCTCCTGAGCTCACACCACTTTTCTTTATAGAAAGGTTTACATTAATGCCAGCTTGAACTTTGACTCACCATGTCTCCTTTAGCTCCAGAAGCTCCGACTGGACCCTGAAAAAGGCAGAGAGAATACAGGTAAAGCCATGTGGAGACATTTGCTGAAGGCCAACTGTGGGAGACGGAAGGGGGGGATGAAGGGAAGTGAGGTGGGCTGGTTGAGGGGAACCAGGACTGGTATGAAGGGTGGCTTTGTTCTGCTCTCAGATTCTGAACAGGAGGCAGCTTTGTGTCTGTGCTCTCGGCTGCAGTTTGAGTTTATACCGAGGAGAGACGAGGAATGACATACAGTAGAGAGTCCTGGATAGTTCTATGTCTGTAGTTTGTCTGACAGTAAATTATATATTGTTTTATTGATTTAATAATCTATTAACAGTCATTTTAAGTCATTAAAATACTTGATCTGAACACCTGAAAGATTTGGACTTCTGGTCAAATAAAAAAATGATGTGACAGTGGACCCTAGGAAGATTTTGGGACAAGTGATACACCAATTCAACGAATCTATGGCCTGATTAATAAATAATGATAGTAATCATCAGCTGCACCTTTTTTACTGTGGACTCATGGATGCTGTTCTGCTCATTTCATCACAGCGGAGACACTCACCCTTTCACCAAAGTCTCCACGGAGTCCTGTTGGTCCTGGAAGACCTGGATCCCCCAAGGCTCCTTTCATTCCCTGCAGCACAAACACACACTCAGTAAGTTAATCAGTAATAATAATAATAATAATAGTAAAAAGATGCATGCTACTGACCTGGAAGCCTTTCACTCCCTGGGGTCCAGGGATACCCGCTGGCCCAATACCTCCCTGTTGGAAAGAGACACAGTCATGACATCCCACTAGACTTAAGTAGTAAGTAGACAATTTATATTCAGAGAAGAAGAAACTAAACAAATGGAAGTGGTGGTTGCGTGGGGTATGATTCATTATGCAGCCCAGTGTGTGACAGTACTGTGTTAATTCCTACACTGCTTTATCTTTTTTTTTTTTCCTTGCCGCAGGCTCTGATGTGAAATACAAAGATCTCTCTGTTTATGAATTCCTCCTTCATGAATACCTGCCCTCATCCCTGCAGGTATCTCTCCATTAATAACCAGCTCCGTCTTGGTGAGCCACTGAATCAGAAGGAACACCCTTGGTACTTCTGTAGCATATCATTAACTTCGAAGGCCAGCAGTTCACTGTTCCAGTTTAATTTCACAGTCATGCTGCAACGCTGCTACACATTTTGGCCTTTTAATACGATGATACTGATTCTTTTTTTAGACATCATGTATTCCAGTATGCACACTGGTTATTAGAGCAGTAGGCTTATAACTGTTGGAAACTGTGTCTAAATTCTGCAAATTAACAGATGGCCATCTGTGCAGCAGGACAAATAATTAGACTTGTAAATGGGACAAAGATTATTTTTTAATGCCTCGTAAGAGATGCCTTTGAAGCTTTTAAAGCAATTCCAGCATTCAGGCGGCGTATGAGCTGTCTCAATGCACAGTTTGAGCATTTACTTACTGCCACTCCTCTGGGACCTGCTATCCCCCTCTCTCCTGGGACGCCAATCTCTCCCTGAAGGGAAGCGATAAAATATGTTACAGACAAGTCATTTTAGAGACAAAAAGAGACATTTTTTGAGATTGCAAGCCCCCCCTCCGTCCCCCCACCAGATACATACAGGAATACCTGGCTCTCCAGACGGTCCAGCCTCTCCAGCTTTCCCTGGATCACCCTGGGGTAAAAGAGGGGAGAACAAAACGGTTCTTCTCTGTGCGCTGAGTCTCAGTTTACATTGGTGTCTGTTTTGTTGTAATACTCACAACTTCTCCTTTAGATCCCTTTGTGCCAGCCTTTCCTTGCAGACCCTAGAGTAGAAAATATAACTTAGGGCCTTTTTTATCAGCAAAACAACATTTTGTTTTTCTATTTCAGGCTTTGAAGGATATAACAATCATCACAAGTAATGATTACATGTGGCTTTGAGAGGTCTAAATACTTACAGGAAGGCCATTTGGTCCTTTCTCTCCAACTGTTCCATGGCGTCCAGCATCACCCTGTCAACAGATAGGCATCAGCTTTACTCAGTCTTTGGTCACTTAACTAATATTTAAGTAAAAGAGAGTTCGTACCTTCTCGCCGTCCAATCCTGGCGTTCCATCTTTTCCATCTCTGCCAGGAATACCCTGTTGAAGACATTAATCGTGACCCTGATAGTTCTGAGAGGTAACACAGATCAAAGTAGTGATTTTACATGAATGCACTTACAGGCTCCCCTTTGGGTCCAGCTCCACCAGGAGCACCTTTGGGACCAATTTTACCCTGTTGAAATACACATGAAGTTGTCACGTAAACAACTATGTCTATATATACCGTCAGTCACAACTCAAGGCATTTTACTTACAATTTCTCCTTTGGGTCCTTTGAATCCCTGTGGTCCTTTTTCTCCAGCATCACCCTGGAGACATCAGATGAAACACACACAGCTATTCATTGATGGGACCAGCCATCTATTCTGGCTGTGGACTACTATCACCAATGTTTTTTTTACAGTGACTGCAGAACAAACAAAGAGAGACTCACTGTCTTTCCAATGATGCCGGCGATGCCAGGTTTGCCTCTGAAACCTGGGAGACCCTGGAGACAATCATAGGATGAGGTCAGAAGAAAGATACTGAAATGCTTTGAAATGTCTAAATGCAGAGAGAGTGAATCAAAGTTAAATCAGGAAGTGATTATGCTGTAAAAGTTGCTTACTCTGTCTCCTACAGATCCCATTGGGCCTTGTAAACCTCTTAGACCACGAGGGCCCTGGAAACACAACATTAGAACTTTAAGACATCACTACCCTCCTCAGATTATTAAACACGTCTTTTATGCTGTATTTGAAGAGCTTATGTGTTGCCAGGCGAAAGGTCCCATAAATATAAGATGACATTTGTCTACGTATCTTACCTGCAGACCCACAGTGCCGGGAATACCTGGTGGGCCCGGTGGACCAGCGTCACCCTGGAGACACATCAACACATTTAGTATCTGTACTCCAACTCTGAAACCAGTGTTTTGCAGTAAGTCTTTACGTCACTATTAAACCCACTTTTTCTCCATCTTTTCCAGGCTCTCCCTTGTCTCCTTTGTGTCCGGTGTGACCCTACCAGAGCAAAAACACATGAAAATGAATGCAGTCATGACGTTTGGGGTGAGTTGAGCTGTGCATTTTTTAGAGACACATGAAGCAGTTTATAAGTCAAAACAAAGCATGACAGAAAATCTATTTACTTTGAATCCTGGCATCCCAGGAGGACCGGAGGGACCAGGGGGGCAGATTGCAGGACACTGCAGGAGCAAGGGGCAAATAATGAGCACAGTTTCACTTATATTATAGTCAGTATGCAGATTTCAAAGGATGCATGGTTGAATTCTTACCAAAAGGTCACCACTGAGATCTTGAAGAGTACCAGGAAGACCCTGAATGAAGAGGAAAAGAAGAAATTAATTGCTGCAGGTTACACATTACATTGTCACTAATTCAAATAAAAAATGTTTTGCACTTACTGGGGGTCCATCAGGGCCAGGAGGTCCAGGAAGTCCTGGAAGGCCCTCAGGACCCTGACAAACACACAGAGGATCACCAGTATTAGGAGCATCTTCAGCATCTCAGTCTAAAATAAGGGATTTCTTCCAGGATGTTTCTTCCATCCAGTGGAAATCATCCAGTCACAGTTATTAGGATCATACATAGTCCCTAAGGAAAATCCCCCTCCACTCTAAAAATGTTAGTTGCTTATTGTCACCAAAGGCTGCTTCACATTAATCTGTTAAATGTGGAAAAGTCCTGCGGATGGACCCAAGATTTTTTTTTGTAACTAGTTTAGAAGCCAACTGTGTGAAAAATATAAAAAGGAAACGTACATGCACAGAGGATGCATGGTTGGATTTTTCTAGAGTTGCGTGTAATCTATCTATTGTTATTCCTATAAACAAGTGTGTGTGGACTCTTTAAGTACTCGACAGAAAGGCGGTGTTTAATAATACATCTCAGTAGACTGTGGTAACCGTGACAACAGCCTTCCTAATACAGACCCGACCTTAAGACAATTTCTGACTCAGACTATGAAGTACCATCCCAGTGCTGCTGACAGTATTGTTGGAGAGTGAACTTTCACACATGAGCTGTGTACTGTCCTAATAAAGTGTGACCCAGTAGAAACACTGGGCCAGTCCATGCGTCGACATGTCCTTTCCATCCAGTGGTTATTATTATCCTACTGCTATAATATAGGAATTTAGGCCAATGTTGTGCTGGTTGATTCTAGCAGAGATTATTATTGGATCTCTATCAGTATTCACTCTACTGCTTTGTGTCTTCTGATCAGACTTGTGTATTCATTTGCATTTTCACTTAATAATAATTTCTTCTCATTCTGACAGAGGTTGACGACATGAAGTATTCACGGGGGAAATCCGACTCACCGGTGGACCCTGAGGTCCGACTCCGCCGGGGAACCCGTTAGTTCCAGGTAATCCCTGAAAATAAGAGAAATCTGAGTGACTGAGTGTCTAAGTCACCTCAGTGCCATGATGCTAATGAGCTGAAATGGAGTCAGAATGATACAAACACATGAGAATTATCTTGTTTCAGAGCAGCGTAAAAAGACAGCGCTGTGTACTCACTGCAGCTCCTGGTCTCCCTCTGCCCTACGGAAGACACAGGAAGGCACATTAAGTCACAAACACCAAGAAGATGATTAGATTTACCAACAACAATATCCACTGTGTGATGCAGCACTGTGAATCATTGTGTTTGAACGTTTGTCGCAGGTTCTTGCTATGAGGTATGTAGACACTTGTCAGATCATGGCTGACATCTGAGAACTCATTGGTGTCAATACGTGACACATCTACATTCAAAAGTATGACAGAACTTTTAGCTGCTCTTAGATGGGTCAGGGGAGGACAAGCTGTTGTGTGTCTGTTAGGTGTTGATGTGGGGTTACTTACAGGAGGTCCAGGTGGCCCAGGAGGTCCAGCTTCACCCTGTAGACAGGAAAGAAAACAAATCACAGTCAGCCTCTCCGATAGAATCAAAGACTCCAATGTCTTAAAGCCTCATTTCCATTTTCAGTTTTTCAAATAATCAATGCATAGTCACTCTGTACATTCTTATTTTGAGAAAGTCTAAAACTGAAATTTTGCTTTCTTCATCATCGTTTTAGCACGACTACTGAGGTTATCATTTATCATTTATTGTTGCTGTGCTTCACTTGACAAATAAGTGACTTTCCTGTCGCTATCAAGTGATGATGATTGATAGAGACAAAAATATCACAAACTATGTGTTACAACATTTTTGTCTCATTGTATAGTTTGTTTATATGTGCAAAGAGTTAAGAATGGATGTGCTTTGAATTTGTAGCTGTAGAGGATGCAGTAATCAGTGTCTCTCATCCATTAACTTCCTATTAATGGAGCAAATGATCAAATTGTGGTTTCCTGTGTTTTCCTTCTTTCCTTTCATGCCTCCTCCTCCTCCCTCTCTCACCCCTTTGTCCGCCCCCTTGCCCCACCCCCTCCCTCCAGCTGTATTTGTGTTGTCTCAAAGGTGAGATGGCACACTCCAAATAAGCAGCCGTGTTGCACGTACTCACTGCATTCCTCAGTGAGTAAACTGCACAGCAGGCCGCGCTGCTGCACCAGTCAGACGTGTATACACTTTCTGTGTGGTTTAGAGAACTCTGCATCAGCTTGGGCATTGTTTCTGACTCTCAACACTTTTATCCTGTTTGTCTTTGCTCCACTCTCCAGCACTCTGAGCCATGACTGTGTAGTTATCTGAGTAATTAGGGACATGGGTTGATGCAAGCTTCCTCATTAGGCTGGCTAATTAGTTGAATGGCTGGGGGGTTGGAGGGGGGGCAGTGTTATCTGTCTCGACAGTTACTCTGCAACCTTGCACCAGAGGTTCCTCAGTCTTTATTATTTCATATCGTTTATTCATTGTGGGAAATCAAAGGCCTCCCGTTTAATCGTGAGATGGAGCACCGGTTTGATGTCACATGTGTGTTGTAATTCTGTCTCCTCTTGTGTCTCTCCGAGGATAACACCTGTTTCTCTCTGCATCAGCGCAAGAGATCATCATCTCCTGCAGTCTCACCAATCGGTGGGAAACAGTGTGCATTCCAGGCAGGATTAGGGAAGCAGCATAAATAAATCCGATTCTGATCCCTCATTAAAAATAGTCCCACCAAGAGGCTGAGCCAGCTTGACAAACTCAGGCTGACAGAGAAAACAAGAGACCATGTGCCTGTCAGACCCTCCCGAGGGCCTTCAAATAACACAACCCGATTAACACGCAGAGTTTGCACATATGTGTCCCGCCTGTGGCAGACTTCAGCTTATTAATGAGGAGAGCTGTAAAGTAGGCAGTTGGTGCATCTTTAAACGCATCACGGAAAGCTCACAAGATCAAAATATACTTACTGGTTCCCCTGGGGGTCCATCCTTGCCAGCAGGACCATCAGGACCCGTCAAACCCTGAAGAGGATGCGCAACAGTTGTACATCATTACCTCAAATTCAGTATCATAGCATCAACTCCACTATCTAACATCCTAAAAGAAATAAAAACCAGGGTGTTGATGTCAGTTTCAGTGTTTATTGGACACTTACGTCTACTCCTGGAAGTCCTGGCAGACCTGGTTGTCCTGGTAATCCTGGTATCCCTGCTTTCCCTTTGGGACCCTACAGAGATGGAGATTTGTGAAGTTGTTGAAATACTTGAAATTTCCCCTTTTACAGAGTTTTATTTTTATGTGTGTGTATAAAACTTTACATCATATTCAACAGAAACGCATTATTATTGTTTCTGTATTATGTATTATGGTTATTATTCTGTGCATAAGTATAAGTTCCAAAATGTTATCAAGATTTGAATTTAGGCACACAACTAGACAAGTTGTACTGGTGTAACATGGTTGCTGTAGCAGACCTTGATGGTTTTTTACAACCTCCCTTAGCCACCTTAATAACACTGAGTCAATACTGGGATACTTACTGGTTTCCCTGCCAGTCCAGCAGGTCCAGGTTTGCCCTGTTAATGAGATAAAAAAAAATATAAGTAACACCTCCCTCTGATTATTGTCAAGGTTTATATGTGGCACATCTTGAACAGTCCCCGCTAGTCTAGAATCAAATGAAGCTCTACACGCTCCCACACGGGCCAAGAAAAACTTCCCCTGACCACAGTGAGTCTTGACTCTACACAGTGTTTAGCTTCTTCAGTGATGGGGGAAGAACAAACATCACTAAACTGACCCGATGCAGACTGGTCACATGATTAAAGCCTCAGTTTGGTTTAGACAGGGGGGGCTGAAGGTGCAGGGAGGAGGTGCGAGGTGAAACTCTAGATGGTCTCACAGAGTTGGGGAATGCATGAATAGGCCCTCTGTGTGCCCAAAATTCACCAGAGTCACAAAAGTACTTAGTCTCAAACATAGAAATGTTTGAGAAAGTTTCAAACCCTATAAATATATATCATATTTGCAAAGGTTTTCAGTTTACGTAGCTTCTATATAATCCAATTTCCTCTCACAACCTGTGCAAATAAATCTCATCACATCATTTTAGTTTGACCATAATGTCATATCCTTCCTAACAGTGAAGGCCCTGGATGCTTAAGTTTTTAGTAGATTTTTGTAGGCACCAAATCTGCTAAAGAAGATGTAAGCCATTCACACTTCAAATAGATTTTTAATGGGATTGATAATGAATATGTAATATTTTTCACTCACAGAGCTCCACTTAGAAGACCCACGCCTAAACCCCGCTTACATCCATGGCTGTTATTAAATATTTGTAGGAGGGGCCGAGGGAGGAGTCAGTGTGAGAAAATCTATCATTAAGACACGTTTGGCCACACTCATGCACAAGCACACCTCCAGCCAAAGGTAATCATGTGGGATCAAACGTAAACTTAAAGCTATGTCACAAATTTAAGCCAATATCTGAAGTAACTATTGTTTTAATCTGTACCTTTACACGTGATTTACTTAAAATAAGAGAAAAAGAATACATCTGTTTATTACTCACATCAGCAAAACTAAGAGGGAAATTCATCAGCTCTCGTTCACTTACTAGGGACTGGCTGTTAACCGTCTAAAATAACAGAAATATATTTATATAAGTGCAGACGTCATTGGAGTCTGGTAAACTCACATCAGTGCCATCCCTTCCTGGGGGCCCTGGGGGTCCTGGTGGCCCATTAGGTCCTCTGGGGCCCGGCCTCTGCAACATAAAATTAACCAAAATCAGACATTTCCTCCTTCTATGTAGTTTCACGCTGATTTGCTGTAGTGAAGTAGAACTGTCAGAAAGTGGGTTTGACATGAACTGAATGGAACAGAAAGTGATGCTTAGTTTTAATTAAAATCAAGGAAAAGGTCTACTGGGGACAGTTTATTTACTTTGGAAATGGACATTTAACACAGCAGCCTAATTCTAGAAATAGAACTTATCAGAAAAAATAAATACAGCTGAACATATTGAAAAACGTGACGCAAATACGCACGCGTAAAACGGTTTAACTTTACGCACAAGATGAAGACCTGACTGAACTTATAAATAAACTGAATCTGTGGCTAATTGTCCACTTAACAAATTAAACGCATTTCACTGAGGACTTTCCAAATGTGCTGCGGAGTTTGGCTCAGTCGGGGAGCCCTGAATGAACAGAGGTGGCATTGTGCGCACTGATCTCCAATCCGCGCATTCCACAGGTTCAGGGAAAACATAACCCCGACTTCAGAAACTAGTGCGAAATACACAGGCACCTGCACACAGTTACACTCACATGGTAAATTTACAACTGGCCAGCAGAACTAGAGAGAGAAAACACCGACAGGCGAATCTGCAACTATGGAGAGAGTGGACTGTGTTCAGAGGTGCAGTTATCCAGAAAAGACAGGATTTCTGGTAAAAGGATGCGCGTCAGGCCTTAAATGCCCCAAAAGATCACGACGGCCTTCATCATCATTATTAGAGACAGGAAACTTCTCCCTTTCTTGTCAACCTACACTTATTGCAATGAGTTCAGATGATCAGCACCAAACCAGGTCAGCATAAAAGCACTCACCGCCGTTAATAAATGATGCAGGCGGCTGAAGGAAAGGATGGGTGCAGCACTTGATAACTCTTACCTGAGCTGAGGATGATGTCAAAAGCTGGCACAGTAAGAGCACCCACAGAGCAGAGAACATCGCCATAGCTTCCCACTCGCCCTCACAAACCCGAGTTTAAGCGGAAAAAAAAGGTCAAATCCACGGTTCCCGGTCCTCTCTCGCCTCCCCCAGAGTCCGCTACGGAGCCTTCCTTCACCTCACGGCGCACAGCTCCTGAATGGCTTTCTCTTTGGTCCCAGATAAACCCGAGCCTCCAGCCGAAGGGGCTGAACTCTATCTAGCGCGCTGCACACAGGGGTGAGGGGGGTGAGGAGTGGTGAAGGAGGCAGAGAGTAGAGGGGAATCCATTTCGGACACCGAAGAAAGTGGGCTGAGCTAAGCTTGTTAAATATGCCAAGGGACCAATTAGAAAATGACCAAATGATCTGACCAGAGGGCCGGATGTAACGTTTCCAAATATACTGGAGCCTACATTTCCCATAATGCCTAGATATTGTAGAACAGGTTTGCAGTTTTTAAAGTCATCAGTTCATCCTCAAGGTTGAGATAATTGATCACATGACCACAACATGCTGAGTTATTTTTTTCAGACTTTCTCAAAGCTCTTTCAGAGTCACACAAGACAATTTACAGATGAATCTAGAGGCTGTCAGCGCTCTCCATGATCATCAAGATTATTCATCCTTTCTGATCATGAATCAGCAGAAACTTTCTACACTACACTGAACAATGAGCTCCTCTAACAAGACAGTGGGTGTACTTTAAAACTAGTAAAAATAAACGCAGCAGAATTTAGTTTGAACAAGTGAAGGTTTGGTTTTGTGCTCAAGAAATGGCTCAAATCATTAGAAAATTATCATAATAAACTGCTGATTAGCTTTTTGTTGATTGATTTGTTCTTTCAGCTCCACAGCACATCATCTTACTCTGGGACACCAAAACAAATACACTGCCTGGCCAAAAAACTGGAAGGATAGTAGGGAACCATCATCTTTGAGGAGGAAACGTGGTTATTGATCGTGACAGATGAAATGTTTGGTGAAATCGAATTGAAGAAAACAGTAGAACTCAGTGCTATGTTTAACAGTGAAAGTAAGAACATTTCCACACGTACAATGTGAAGGGAACTCAAGGAATTGGGACTGAACAGCTGTGTAGCCTCTAAGAAAACAACTAGGATAACTGGAAAAAAGGCTTCAGTTTGCTAGGAAGCATAAAGATTAGACTCTGGAGCAACAGAAGTAGGTCATGTGGTTTGATGAGTCCAGATTTTTCCAGAGTGATGGGGGCATCAGGGTAAGAAGAGAGGCAGATGAAGTGATGCACCCATCCTGCCTAGTGTCTACTGTACAAGCCTGTGGGGCAGTGCTATGATCTGGGGTTGCTGCAGTTGCTCAGGTCTAGGTTCAGCAACATTATGTGTCCAAAGAATGAGGTCAGCTGACTACGTGAATATACTGAATGACCAGGTTATGCCATCAGTGGATTCTTCTTCTCTGATACCACAAGCATATTCCAAGATGACAATACCAGGATTCATGGGGCTCAGATTTGGAAAGAGTGGTTCAGCATGAGACATAATTTTCACACATGGATTGTCCAGACCTTCACCCCTTTGAGAATCTTTAGGATGTGCTGGAGAAGGCTTTGCACAGCGGTCAGACTCTCCCATCATCAATACAAGATGATGGTGAAAAATGAATGCAACACTGGATGGAAATGAATCTTGAGACATTGCAGAAGCTTATTGAAACAATGCCACAGAGAATGAGTGCTGTAATCAAAGCTAAAGGCGGTCTAACCATATATTAGAGTGTGCGACCTTTTTCGTCCGGGTAGTGTATCTTGACAACAAAGAAACTGACATGAAAACCAGGAATGATAATTAAAAAAGCATGTTACCTGCCATGGAGGAGAAATGTATTAATTTTTTCTTAAGTCTATGAAGTGTCATTTGTAATATGTGAATGTTGACAAATCTGGAGACAGACAAACATGCAAACTAGTGTGTATTTTTTTGATCCGAGGCCTGTGCAGCATCAGTATCTAGATCTTCTTTTGTCTTTTCTCAAGTTTACTGGAAAGTCTCAGTTTCAGGTGCAACACGTTACTCTGACAGTTAAAATAATCTTCAACAGGATTTCAGCTAAACACAGATTGATTTCATGACAGAATCAGAAAATAGCATAACTTTATTCTGCTTTGTTAACAGCCAGGTATTTAGTTGGGAAAAAAAGTCATTTATAAAGTTATTACCATTTCATTTATACAGTAACCTTCAACAATTAATAGTGAAAAGTAAGTGCAAATATAAAAAGATGCATCAACGTAATCCCCCTGGCTTGTAAATTTCCATGGACTGAACCATTTCAAATTGACTCAACAGTGGATTTTAAATTATAGCCGAAGCTTTAGCAACTCTACCATGAAGACGTACAATCAACCAGTCTTATCACATTTTTTTTTTGGCAAGGCTTTCAGTCGCTCAGAAGTCTACGTCCCACGTCTGCATGGAAACATACAGACTGTGCAACTTTATTGAAATATAATTTAAAACAACATTCAGTCTCCATTACATTTGAACAGTGAGCGGCGTCTCATGGCAAAACAAACCAGAAACGGCTCTGAGGGCAAAAAGGCTCTTCCCATGAAAGATTTCTCAGTGCAAAAAAATAACATAAAAAAAAATGGCCAAAGGTGTTAAAAATGCAGAGACCTTCATTTAATTCATATACATTAATAATAGTGCTTCATGTAGCATGTGGAGATATTAAATATCTGCTGCTGACAGTCTTTGTTATTTCTACATTTGAGGACAAGTCTGGCAATATTCTATATTTTTCTTGTTGTCAACAAACCCAACGAAAAAGACCAAAACCAACAAGGAAGTTATTGAAATCATGAACGACAAGCTGGACCAAAACAATATTGCTTTTTGTCTTTTTTTTTTTTTTGGATTTACTTAACAATTAAAATAAAAATACAGAACACAACGAGCCTCGTCCTTTAATACTGTCTTGACATCCAGTCCCACATTTGGTGAATTAATCCTTCAAAGTGAAAAGAAAAATCAACATTTTAACATCAAATATAATAGAAATAAGGCCTAGAAAGTCTTTTAAAGTCATACTCTGTCCCTATGTTACATTTCAGTTCATATGTTTTTCTCCACACATCGAGGTTGTTCATGAATTCCCTAAGTTCTGATCCATGTCGACATCCTCCACGTGCTTCCCGTTCGTCTGTTCGTCTGCACCTTGGTTTGTTTTCATCAGCGACCCATTTGTTGCCGACGGTTTCTCCTGTGACGTTTCTTCCTCTTCCTTCTTTTCTGGCACTTGATTGAAATCAGTCCTTGGGATTTTCCCCTCTCTCTCCGAGGACAGAGACGGTGAGTGTTTTGAAGTCTTTGGAAGAGTTTGCGCCGACGGGTTAGTTTGACCAGTGGCTTTATTAGCACCAGCGTTTTCCTCCATCTGGCCACCAGCTAGGTCCCCAGCAGAACCGTTGCTTGGCTGTCCTTCGGTGTCTTCTCTCTTCTTCTTCGGTGGTTTTTCAGCTTCTATGTCCACATCGGTTTGCATATTGTTGTCTGCTTCCTGGGTCGCGTGCTTTGTATGTTTCTCCTCACCGTCTACAGGTGGATCTGTCTTTTCCGGCACGGGACTGGTTAAATCCATTCCACAAACACCATCATCTGCATCATCTTCATCATCTGCATCATCTTCATTTCTATTCCCCATAATTTCACCATTAGACTCCACGTTTCCATTTCCGACAGCCTTGGCTTCCGGTTTTGGCTCAGGGGAAACCTCCGACAGTTTACTTTTGTCCTTACTTGTCTTATCAGTTCCTTTCTGAGCCTTATTATTAATATCAAGTCCTTCCTCTTTCTGTTGCGCTGCAGCTTCTCCATCTTTGCTTTTCCCCCGTGAACAGACTTCATCCTTTCCATCTCCACTCCCACCACCATCAGGTCTTTTCTCTGCCTTTCTAAACTGTCTCTGAATCTTTCTAGGACACCACACAAACTTATCCTTCGGCTCAAAGTGATGGTAAGCAAAGCGCACGAGTTCCTGGCGTTTCAGCTTGTCTCGCACAGCAAACAGGAAGTAGTCGAGCACGCTGCGTTTGACGCTGCTGAGGGTCTTCTTGACCAAAGTCTCCTCCAGAAAGAAGCGCACCAGTGGGGCCTGATAGTGATCAAAGCCCAGCTCTCCCAGGCTTTTAAGGATGCGAGTGATCCGCAGGTTGTTGTGCATGTTCCTACAAGAAGAAGAGGAAGTTTAAAGCTGAAATCGCAACAAAATAATTAAATACTGACATGAAAATGTTCAGCATTTACCGCTCCAAGTTTCCGAAGCGCTCCTTCCAATTATCTGCGCGCTTCACTTCACCCGTCTCTTTGTTGACCAAACGGATGCCATAGAAACCCAACATCAGTTCATAGGCCTCAACTAGTCTCCGTTTGGCATCCTCGTTCTTCTTGAAGGCCTGGTGGGATATACAGAGGAGATGTATGAACTCTTTGTTTATATAGAAGTTGAAATTTCCATACAATCTTAATAAGCGGCAGTGTGCGATAACGAGCATGTTTGCATGTGTCTTACAATGCAAATAGATAAACCAGATAAAACATTAAACTTAAAAAGACCAGTAAAGACACGGACAAGGCTGCAGAACCCCTACGCTGCATAAACCATTTAAATTCTGTAAGTGTTTTGGGGGAAATGACTGATTCAACGTGGCATTTAGAGCCTTTTAAATATGACATGTCAGAAACACACTGATGTGTTGGTCCAGTGGAGGGGAATTTGATTCTGGCTCTGCATTCAACAGATCTGACTTTGTCACCATTAACGGACAAATTACGCAACCGTTTGAAGTGTTCATTAAAAGACTTGTGATAAACGTACCTCAATTTCGTTCTTGGTGAGCTCTGAAGCCATGTAATTAACCCCCGGTTCTCGCAGCGGAAACAACCTTGCAACGACAGAGGAGTCAAGAGATAAGCAGCAGAAAAGCAATAATGAAACAACTCTCTAATTCAATGGAAATTATGTCAGCGCTCCCTGCAACTGTTAATGACACACAGATAAGAGGATTTCTTGGTGATTCATCCCAAGACACATGACATACAGACAGCTCTGAACCCCTATGAGTTCACACACTACATTCTTCTAATAAACACAGCTCAGCGCCGTGTGAACAGAAACACAGTGAACAGAAAGCGGTGTCTGCATTTTCTTTTAAAACAGAGAGTGTGGATGAAAGTAGTGGTGAAGAGCTAGCTCTAACTTTACACTAACAATGTTTTCATGTTCGACTCGTTTCGTCTGGAAACATTCAGGGAGGGAAATATACAAAAGGGTTACCTAGGCAACCAGAGCTCACATTATACTGGTGGAAGATGACATCACTTGCAGCATACAATGCCAATGCATGCAACTTAAACTTCATTGCCTTTGTGTGTGTACCGCATGACGATAATGTGCATCAACAACGCACACAAAAATGTAAAGTTACTGTTTATTGTGTGCATGTTAATTATTTATTTCCCGTCTGAACAAAATACAGAAACATCGTAATTACTGTGGATTTGGGAAACATCAGACGCTGCCATAAGGTCTGACGTACTACGTTACTAGTTTTGGTGCTTCAGGTCGGACACGCTCAACAGTACGTACCACTGAATGTACGAGTGAACCCTCTCCAGCCTTTTATAGTCATTTTTCCATTCTTTAAGAAAAGACTCAATGTAGACATCTGTGCGGAAAGAGACAAACATCACTTATCAACACAACTTTCCTGAAAGACAGAAAATATGTCTTAAAAACGTCTAAAGACATTACCATCTGGAGCGGAGGGAAATTTATTAAGATAAAATTGAAGATTGTTCATTTTGTCCTCTGGACACTCCTCATCTGTTAGATTCTGTCAAAACAAACAAACAAACAAACACAGGAAGCCTGGTAACATTGCTCTCAGTAGTGGTGGGTATGGTGTCACTGTGTGTTTACTCACTGGGTATCCTCTCCTGTAGTTCTGCATGTCCTTTGCTGCCCTCATGTTTCTGGGCGTGTGATGCCACTGTAAGTGAAAGTGAAATTAACCCAGAGAATAAATAAACCGTGGTCTGGATGCATCCTATTATAAATGTGACGTGTCACTGACAAACCATACTAATGATGTTATGTCTGGTTTCTAATGCTAGTGCAAAGCTGACATAATGACAAGCTGTAGTTAATATACAAGGCCAGGGGTCCCACTTCCGTAAAAAAGCCCAAATCATAAATAAACATCTGCCACGTTAACTGTAAAATACACGATATAAATGTGGTCAATGTAAGGAGCCCTGAATTAATATTTAAACGCGTTTTAACTCAAGAGTCTGCACAACGACAGCGGCTAGCTAGGCTAGCTAGCACGGCTACATCAGGGAGGCATAAAGCTAACATTAGCTTTCCAGCTATGCCAATAAGAGCCGGCGCCTGACCAGGTGCAAAAGCAGCAGGGTTTTTTTCATATCCAGATATTATCATTATATGGCACGTCCGGGGTTGGCTGAATAATAACGAAAGCACGTACTAAAGCCCAACCAGTTTTGTTTTTGTCTTGACTTGGCCGACGGGGTTGGCTCTCTCCGGCCGGGTCGTCTCCATCACTCTCTGTGTCCCAGGTCGAGTCGTAGTCACAAACACAGTCGTCCTCCATTATTAAAAAAGGTTTTACAACTAGCTAAATCTAAATAAACACGTAACCTGTCTTAGCACTATAACCAGGGATGAGTTAAGTTACACTTGCATGTTCAGGTTAGACGGGGACGGCCATGACCATCCGTCTTTCCAGTCTACCATCGTCAGACAGCGGCGCCTTTGGCGGCTGCAGTACTGACGCTGCCTTCAAGTGCTCACCATAAATAGAAAATATCAACTTCGGTCAATTTCACGCATAATTACGATTGCCAGGGACTGAGTGGCATTTAAAAAACAAAACAAAACAACGTAGATGTCATAGCAACTCGTGTTTATGAGTTGAAAATGTAACGCTCGAAAGCTGTCTCCCATGATCACGATGTAGCTACCGTTTAATCACAACAATATTTATGCTAAGGGAGTAAATAATCTGTTAATTTCAGAAATCCATTTGTTAATTTCTGTCATAAACGCTCAGTCTTGATAATTCTTATCCAACAATCCCTCAGTCCGGTGTTATTTGCCACTTAATTTGGGTTATTATTGTACTTTTCCATTTACGGTTCAATTTTCCTGATACACCAGGAAGGCAACACACTTGCAGTGTTGGTTATTGGTGCTAAAAACTGCAAACCAGCTGAGTCAGACAGCCTATCTAAAGTACAGAAAAACGCTTTCTCTTTAATGTTATGCAACTGGAGGACAACAGTAATGCTGTGGTAGATGATAACTAACCAACTGAAATATTTACAACAAGAGCACTATATAAAGTAACAATGAAACTGCTGCATTAATTCAGAATGATAGTCTACAACATGTTATGATACATACCTGAATGCCAGACCAGATTCCTAAACATACATATATGTTTGCATTGTTTATTTGTATTGAAATGTCTCAAATATTCCAGAAACATAAAAAAACAAGCAACACTGCTGTTTAACCTAAGCATTTATTTATCTGTGGGAGTCTTTTTGGTTTGGACAAGAGGCCACGCACTCATGACAGTTAATGTCACGATAGACAGGATCACAGCAGAAACGCTGCAGGAAACGTGCATTAAGAAGAAATTCAGACTGTGACAATTAATGAATCAAAGTGTTCAACTGGACATTACTACTGCAATGGACTGTTATTAACATTATCAGTTAAGCTGATGATTACTTTATCAAGTAATAAATGGATCGCTATTTACTACCTGTTAAATATTGCCTGAAATTAAGGAAAATGGCCCTGTGTCAAAGGGGATGTCTTAACATTTATTTTTCAGTTTGCTGTTAATTAAACTAAGAAGCCTGGTTTGGATTCTTAGTTACAAGAGAGCACCGTGCCACAAAAATGTTTGCATATTCTCAAAGCAGATTAACCTCATGTCATTAACATATGTGCCACATGAGCAATGCAGCCATTCACACATACACTCACACGTTCTCACCCTCACACACGCATACACAGCCACACACACACACACACACACACACACACACACACACACACACACACACACACACACACACACACACACACACACACACACACACTTATATAAAGTCCAAACACTGTCCGGTTTATCTGTAATCTGATTTCTCATTAGAAACCTCTTATGCATCCTCAGTGCCTCTTTGCATCGTAACTTGCATTCAGGCTTCGTGATACAAAGACCAGCGGCCTCAGGGGTGAGAACGCATAATTGGACCATGATATCCATCTTTTGACAGTAATTGGACAGATGCTTTTATATATGAAAGTATTTCTCCATTAGAGGGTATAAATAGATTCACGTATTACCACAGGGGATTCAGGGTTGAATGGCCGCTGGTGTGGGTTACTATTTTTGGTTTTAGTTACTGTGGAAACCAGAGGGCTCTGCAGGCATCCAGTATTTGCTGTTGCTATTTAGTGCGTCTGCTTTATCAAATGGATTCTCCATTGCCTTTCACTCAGAGATTTTAGTGCAGATGAAGAGGACTGTCAGGCTAATATAACACGGAGATTATAAAAATTATGTGAATCCAATCTGTTTGGGTCTGACTGAGATTTGACAACAGAACGTCAGCTCCACATACTCCTGCTTCCAGCCTACAGGAGCCCAGAGATTGAAGCTGAAGATCCCCTGGAGGTTTTTAGGACACCAGGATCGGGTCTACGTGATTGGTACAACCCTGCCTCAGTTTGTGTGTAAATGTTTGTCCTTTGGTTATTGTAGCTACAGGCTAATTTCAAACCGTTTTATTTCACCAAAACATTTAACATTACACTGAGACAGGCCATTGTTTAAAATGTCCATTTCTGCTGCCACACATTTACTGTGTATTTTGATATTAATACTCAAGCACAGTTTATACCTCTGCAGGACATAGATGCCTTTGCGTCCCACGTAGCCTTTGCTGGAGTGATCCATACTTGTGCTGTCATTCTGGCTCGTTCCGTAAAAATGCCACCTGAAACACTAGTTGGCGCCGTGTATTGTTTGACAGTTGGGTTAATTTTTGTTTCCACTTCTTGCTTCACTTTCAACAATGGCGACTGAAACCTTTGCTGAAATTTTGCCGAAGGTGAGTCATAGAAAAGTTTGTATCTCTGAGTCTCCTCAGTTAACCTTTCCTCGATGTGTTCCATTGTTCATTGATCCAAATTCGAAAATTGTGGAGACGCAGACGGAAATACTAAAGCGGAAACACGTTACTTCCAAGTGGACCCGCTGTGATGCGTAGTTACTTTTCTTTGGAGGTTCATGTCAGGCTAGGGCCTGGGTTGTCATAGCAATGGTGCCAAATTGACGCAGAAGCATAAACCTCATATTAGTATACTTCAATTAGATATTTACTCCATGTCCTTTACTTTAATCAGTTATAACTTGACTAAATCTGATATGTTATTCATTGGCATAAGTTTTATAATTTGAGCTGTCACGTTGTAATAAATGTCGTTCAAAACTTCCCAGAGCACACTGTCACACTGCCACATTTTAATTTAGTGTTAAATTAAATGTGTCTCATTTATTTTTCATTCTGAACAAGTCATACATTACCAAAGAAACACAAGCCTTGAGAGTTAGTAGGTGACAACTAGCCTCTGCATGACAACTTGTGTTTTAATTTAGAAATCTCCTCTTCATAAAATCTAACACTTGCCGTATAAATAGGCCAGTCAGTGACTTCTGGTCTCGCTGCCAAAATACTTTGATGCCAGTTTCTCTCAGTGACTGGCATCAACTTTTCTTGTACTGGCTGCTACTTAGTGATCTTACAACTCAAAGAATACAGCACAAACACAAATAGAGGGTTGTCACTATTGTTAAACCCACCCAGACTATTATAGTAGCTGTGCAGCTTTATGACATCAGCGCAGTTGCTTTACAGCAATTAATGTTTCAAATGAATATGGTGACAATGTTTGTATTTTAAATCACCAGCTGTTGACTTTACTATAGTTAGCAGTGTATTGTGAGACTTTAAGTGAGTCACATTAGAAAATAATGCGCCCCTTGCACAAGCTGTGATCGCTGATGCTCGATCGCTTGGCTTTTCTTTCTTTTCTTTTTTTCGTGCTAACGCTTTAAGTTGTGAAAAGTTATGCCCACACACAGCTTGCATCTCTGAAAGGAACAACCAGTTATTTCTACTGTTTAAATATCTTCTCATTTTGTATTGCACGTCTCACACACTTTAATATTACACATTTACATTTACACACATGGGCCAGTACAAGTCTGTGTGTATTAAACTAATAAACAGTGAATATGACAATATATATGACATACGACACATGGCGTTCACATGTTGAACTTCTCAGGAAAGACCCCACCATGTCTAATCACGGAAAATCTTTGAAAGTTTGCTCTCCCCTGCTGCAGATATTGTCAAAAGACTGAATCCTGAAGGCTACTCCTGAAACCTACCTCCAACTGTTGGACGCAGCCTTTGGAACTGTTGAGGACGGCGAAGAGCTTTTCGCCCAGTTTATGAACACCCTTCAGGATCCTGGTGAAAAGGATATCTGCTCTACAAAGAACAAATAAATGATTAATTTACTATTAATGAAGCCATAAATTATTTATTATAACTAATTTAGTTCTGTTTACATGAGCTATTGACAATTAAATAGATTTAGCTTTTAAAATCAGGCAGAATTAGGGCTAAAACATCTAGTTTGAATGTCAATAACCCCACATGGTCAGTGGAAACAATGAATGGCATTTTAATATGTGGAGATGAAAATAACTCAAATGAAAGTGTATTGAATAAAATAACTCAATTTATTAGGTGAATACTAATTACATTTAAACAGCTACAGTATCTGGTGATATTTATGGGCAAGACATGTGATCTATGGGCGGGGCACAGCACGTGGGGGCGGGGCATGTGACGTAGGTGGATCATGTGATCTGTGGGCGGGGCATGTGATCCAACGGAACATCAAAGCCACAGCCTTTGATGTCAGAACAGTGCAGCACACTGGGTTTACGGACCCAGTGTGGCATGAGTCCCCAATCTTCACGCACCCAGTGGGGCATACGGACCCAATCTACAGAGACACAGTGGGGCATACGGACACAGTGGGGCATACGGACCCAGAGGGGCATATATACACAGTGTGGCATATGGACCCAATGTTCACGGACACAGTGGGGCATTAGTCCCCAGTAGGGCATTGGTCCCCAGAGTTCACGAACCCAGTGGGGCATTAGCCCCCAGTGTTCACGGACCCAATGGGGCAGTCGTCTCGTGTTCACGAACCCAGTGGGGCATTAATACCCAGTGTTCAAGGACCCAATGGGGCATGAGTCCCCAATCTTCACAGACCCAGAGCGGCATACGGACCCAATCTACACGGACACAGTGGGGCATATGGACACAGTGGGGCATACGGACCCAATGTTCACGAACACAGTGGGGCATTAGTCCCCAGTGTTCACGAATCCAGTGGGGCATTAGTCCCCAGTGTTCACGAACCCAGTGGGGCATTAGTACCCAGTGTTCACGGACCCAATAGGGCATGAGTCGCCAATGTTCACGGACCCAGTGGAGCATACGGACCCAATCTTCTCAGACCCTGTGTGGCATACGGACCCAGTCTTCAGGGACGCAGTGGGGCATACGGACCCAATCTACATGGACACAGTGGGGCATACGGACCCAGTAGGGCACATGGACACAGTGGGGCATACGGACCCAGTGTTCACGGACACAGTGGGGCATTAGTCCCCAGTGTTCACGGACCCAGTGGGGCATTAGTACCCAGTGTTCACGGACCCAGTGGGGCATACGGACCCAATCTTCACTGACCCAGAGTGGCATACGGACCCAATCTACACGGACACAGTGGGGCATATGGACACAGTGGGGCATACGGACCCAATGTTTACGGACACAGTGGGGCATTAGTCCCCAGTGTTCACGAATCCAGTGGGGCATTAGTCCCCAGTGTTCATGAACCCAGTGGGGCATTAGTACCCAGTGTTCACGGACCCAATGGGGCATGAGTCGCCAATGTTCACGGACCCAGTGGAGCATACGGACCCAATCTTCTCAGACCCTGTGTGGCATACGGACCCAGTCTTCAGGTACGCAGTGGGGCATACGGACCCAATCTACATGGACACAGTGGGGCATACGGACCCAGTAAGGCACATGGACACAGTGGGGCATACGGACCCAGTGTTCACGGACACAGTGGGGCATTAGTCCCCAGTGTTCACGGACCCAGTGGGGCATTAGTCCCCAGTGTTCACGGACCCAATAGGACATGAGTCACCAGTGTTCACGGACCCAGCGGAGCACACGGACCCAATCTTCTCAGACCCAGTGGGGCATACGGACCCAGTCTTCAGGGACCCAGTGGGGCATACGGACCCAATCTACACAGACACAGTGGGGCATACGGACACAGTGGGGCATGAGTCCCCAATGTTCACGGACCCAGTGGGGCATACGGACCCAATCTTCACGGACCCAGAGCGGCATACGGACCCAATCTACACGGACACAGTGGGGCATATGGACACAGTGGAGCATACGGACCCAATCTTCTCAGACCCAGTGTGGCATACGGACCCAGTCTTCAGGGACCCAGTGGGGCATACGGACCCAATCTACATGGACACAGTGGGGCATACGGACACAGTGGGGCATACGGACCCAGAGGGGCATATGGACACAGTGGGGCATATGGACCAAATGTTCACGGACACAGTGGGGCATTATTCCCCAGTAGGGCATTGGTCCCCAGTGTTCACAAACCCAGTGGGGCATTAGTACCCAGTGTTCACGGACCCAATGGGGCATGAGTCGCCAATGTTCACGGACCCAGTGGAGCATACGGACCAAATCTTCTCAGACCCAGTGTGGCATACGGACCCAGTCTTCAGGGACCCAGTGGGGCATACGGACCCAATCTACATGGACACAGTGGGGCATACGGACACAGTGGGGCATACGGACCCATTGGGCATATGGACCAAATGTTCACGGACACAGTGGGGCATTAGTCCCCAGTAGGGCATTGGTCCCCAGTGTTCACGAACCCAGTGGGGCATTAGTACCCAGTGTTCACGGACCCAATGGGGCAGTCGCCCCCAGTGTTCATGACACCCAGTGGGGCATTAGTACCCAGTGTTCACGGACACAGTGTGGCATACTAACCCAGTGGGGCATATGGACACAGTTGGGCATACGGACCCAATGTTCACGGACACAGTGGGGCATTATTCTCCAATGTTCACGAACCCAATGGGGCATTAGTACCCAGTGTTCACGGACCCAATGGGGCATGAGTCGCCAGTTTTCACGGACCCAGTGGGGCATACGGACCCAGTCTTCAGGGACACAGTGTGACATACGGACCCAGTGGGGAAACGGACACAGTGGGGCATACGGACCCAATGTTCATAGACCCAGTGGAGCATTAGTCCCCAGTGTTCACGAACCCAATGGGGCATTAGTACCCAGTGTTCATGGACCCAATGGGGCATGAGTCGCCAGTGTTCACAGACCCAGTGGAGCATACGGACCCAGTCTTCAGGGACACAGTGGGGCATACGGACCTCACCTACATCCCCCTTCTCCCCACCACTTTCATTTCACGGAAGCTAATTGGAAACTCTAAATTGTCCCCAAAATAAACAACATAATTAGAAATCATTCAAAATTCAATTCAGCATCAAACACCAAAATTCAAAATTAATCTCATTCTAAATTAAAATTCAGTTCAAGTGATTAAAATGAAATAAATATGAAAATAACATTATTTCTGTAGGTGTCTGCATCTCTGGTTTATTATACTTTTTTTGTATAGATTAATATTATGTATATTATATTATGTGATGACTCTTGGTAATTATTGTGTAATTTATATGAAGCTACTCACAGCCACAAGCTTAATATAATGTACTTAAAAACTGCACATCTAAAACATTTATGCAACATAATGCACGTAACATTTTTCACACTTACTTTTGGTTCTCATGGTTTTGCTTTAGATATCCCCTACCGTCTCGCAATAACCCAAACCAACAATGTGAAATCTTCTTTCGGGGGACTAAAGTCACCTCAGTAAATGTTCAGAACTGAAATCTCGAATCTCCGAAACCATTCAGAGAAGTGGCTGTGGCGTTCTAAGTTGTATTGTCATGTATTGTTTGCTTTATAAAACCTTACGATGGATAGGGTATTTTTTTTTTTTTAATACACTGGACTGGATGAACTTGACATAAGTTCAGTAATGTCTGTATATATTGGGCCACTCTTTGTGTTAGATATTTGCTATTTTCTGCACTGCAAACAATACATAATCCAAATTACTAATACAAACTAAATGTGTAAATTGTGATTAATCTAGAGTTTGAAGTTTCTTTAGGAGTGACTAATAAGATATGATTAATTTCTGCAACTGACACATTTTCAGCTGTGGTCACTGTTTTTTTTTTTTAAATACAGCAATTCTTAAGTGTTTTGCAGTGACATTGTTGTCATAATGTTATTAGGTACTTCAAAATGTAATGTCTGCGTGGCAGTTTTAACATCAGAAGTGCAATATATACTATATATAGGCTAACTTCAGTGAAAAATATGTTTATCATTTCATTTTCTTATCTCAATCCTGAGTACCTGTATTACAACCTAAGAGTAACTGGGCTTTCCAGTTTGATGTATCCCATCCATGACCAAATGCTGTAACCAGCACGACAGCTGCTATGACACCTGGCAATGAGAAGCATGACTGCGATGAGCAGTTTCAGGAGTCCTGTTTAAGGAGTCAAGACCATCTGCAGGAATGTGCAAAAGTAAGACCTGGCTCAAGTGATGTACTGTAGATGATTCTAGGTTGTCCTAGTGGGGAAAAGAAAGAAAAAAAATGGCAGAAGCTTTAAGACACTCTGTGCACAAGACAATAATCCTTTTTTCAAACATTCAGTTCACTTGCATTCTTTGGTAGCTTTTTTATGAAAATTTATGTTTCAGAGTAATACAGCATCCTCAAAGGCAGATCAGACGGTCATGCTGAACTGGTACACAGCACTCAGCACCAGCACCAGGGACGCTGAACAACCAAAAATAAAATAAAACTATATATTTATATATATAAACGTCCCTCTCACCCTCCTCGGGTGGTGTCTGTTATTTTCCCTCAAGACGGAAACACGGAACTGTTGGAATGCTATATATATATATATATATATATATATATATATATATATATTTATCTTATATACGTAAGTACTGCACAAACTCTCACCACAAATGTAATTTTGAGATACAAAACAAAACATAAATTTCATTTATTTAAATATATCTTATTGTCCTGGATGTTAAAATAAAATAAATCAAACCTCTTGGCTAGTAATGTTGAATGATGCATCCCCATAGCAACACTGATGCTAGTTGGATAAATGTCATGGAAACTAGAATTGAAATGACACAACATTAAACTTTTTTCATAAATTCAGAGGGTTAGCCCTTTAGATTAAATGTGTATTTTACAAAAAAAAATGCCAGCCCTGCGATGATCTAATGAAATAACATATCTTATTAATATTTCCTGTTTGGATCGAAGACTTTTCCTGTGACTCAACCTTAACATAATACCAATAATAATAACAATAATAATAATAATGCTACAGACGTTGTTTTTGGTTCCTTTCGGTTTCCTGAATACGTTCGTGTGTGAATGTGTAAATGAGAGCCATTTTTTTCTCAGCACTCAAACTCAACTAGGCATGATCAAACACACAAGAAATAAACACGAAAATATATAGAAATAAAAATATAAAAAACAAACAACAACAACAAAAAACGTTGGGCGTTTTGTCTCCGTTCATTCTGTCCAACATTTCTCTCGCGAGGGACAGGTTGTGGGCGGGGCCTGTTGCCATAGTTACACGTAAACTAAAAATTGTAATTATTTAGAGGCTTGTTTATCAAGATTAACAAATTGTGCTGGACCATGGCCTTCTTCAGTTTAACACACCTGGGTTATCAAAATCCCATAGGTGATAAAATGATAGTGAATCCCAGAGGAGCGTCTCATTCTCAGGGTAAGAGAAGCTGGGCTTTGTCTTAGCTAACGCTAGCTGGCATGATAGGTGGTTTAAAGTTATATACAGCTAAAGAAAGAAAATAAGTCTATCTTTAAGTAATCACGTCTGATGTAGTAGTGCTGCATAATTTGTTAGTCCTGCACAATAGGATGATTTATAACCTAACAAGTTCTTCGAAGGAGAGATATAAATATATTATATAAATATAATTAATTTCTGTCAGTCCAAAAAACAACTAAATAGATTCAGTTTTACGATCATACCAGACAAAGAAAAGTAGAAAATGCAATTGTGCATTGTCACTTCAAAATGACTTTGCAACTTTGCTAGCTACTCATGGCAGTAAAGACATGCTAATTGCTAACATTTGTGGTCAATGCTTTACTGCCATGAGTAGCTAGCACGCTGGCTGCTCATGGTAGTAAAGCATTAGCCACTAATGTAGTGGCAGCAGCTATAACAAAGCACAACTCAAATAGTCATTTAATAGGTTTATTTACACAATAATCAGACAGTCCTGCTCAAAGCTCACCTCATGTTAACATTCAATTTAAAATCACATTAAATACACAATTGTATAATATAATTATTTAACAGTTAATTTAAAATCACAATAAATACAAAATTATATAATATAATTAACATTTCATTTAAAAATAAAAATACAGTTATGTTATGATTTAACACTTTAAAAAGCACTATTATATAAATATAATAATTAAACATTTCATTTGAAATCACATTATATACACAATTTTATGAATATAATAATTAAACATTTAATTTAAAATCACATTAAAAACAACATTTTATAAATATAATAATTAAACATTTAATACAAGACATGGTTAGCAGAATCCCTCACTCAGACTGCATGCTCATGAAACAGAGGAAAGACGGGCAGCAGGGCAGTGATGATCTTTGATGTTGTCTGCAAATACACAAAAAGAGACCTCTGTAAGACAGACAGCTTTATAGCAGTGTGAACTGTGTCAAGTTGAACTCATCCAGGTACAGCACAGTCGAACACAGTTGAAAACACATTGGTTAATGTCCCTTACTTGCCCTCTGCTCAGTTGTTGCTGTCTTCAGCTGAGGTTCTGTGGAGGTCTTCTTCCGGGTCCTGCAGTCATCCTCTCTGTATTGCTATGGACAACACTGAGTTTCAAAATAAAATTTTCAATCACACACACTTTTCAAAACAACTACCGTCATTAAAACATATTGGAAAGTGCTGCTCACTCATTGTCTGCCAGGTTGTTACATCCTCAGTGGAGTCCTCTGGAAATCTGCTGTGGTCCTCGTCAGTTCTTCTGCCTGGAGCCTGGAGCAGTTTTTTCCAGATTTAAAACATACTGATGAAAGATACTAATCAGTTACAGGTTTCACAGCATTGTGTAAATATTTGATGATCAACTTAAAAAAAAAACAGTCAATTAAAATGATAAAATGTTCCTCCCTTACTTTCAATGGTCAAGAAATCCACTGCGGTACTCTGGTGGTCTTCTTCCTTCCTGGATCTCTCCATTTGGGATTCAGCTTCCTCTCTCTGCTCTGACACTGCTGTACCTACCTAGTCTGCATCCTCTGGTTTTCTCCAACTCTCCAGCTGCTGCAGCTGCCTGTCTCCTTCCTGTCTTTAGTACACTGACACTGTTCTTCTCATTGTTCCCTTTGTCTAAGATATTGCTGACCCAAATAAAAAAAAAAAAAAACAACTTTGAATGGACATCATTATGACTAAATTATTTCCAGCCAACACGTTTCCAGTTGACAAACGCGTAACGCATGAATTACATAGATAGAAGATTTGTCTTTGACAGGGCTCAACATCACATTTACACACACATACAAGACATGAAAAATACCTAAACAAAGTTGTTTGTTTGTTGGCTGGAGAGGCTATTAACCAGTCAAAATACAATAAACAGGACTGTGGTAACTGTAATACGTTTGGAGAACACCTGACTGCACACATTTATCAGGATGTGAAATATAAATGTGATCAATCAAGAGTGTTCTTTTCAGTTGTGGATTCGGTGATTAACTGAGTGTAACCTCTGGACCGAAACAAATCATTAATGGTTTTCTTTCCTTTAGACAGGAGATCTGCAAACAATGATGGGATGGTGATCTATGTCCAATGCGTCCAAGAGGCTTTTCATGTTGGGTACAAATTTTTCTAGTGGGAATTTTGTCGATTTTGACAACAAGACATCAGTCACACTTTGCATGTACCTGCGAGGCTCTGCTTAATCATTGCCTCTGCAGTACACTGCAACTCCACCTCCATCATCTCCGAGATTCCTGCTCAACATAACACGTACTCCTTGAGCAGCCATTATGTTGTCAGGCAAGGCTCTTTTGCTTCCCTGGATTTTTTCGGGCACGATCATCATGCAGCCTGATCTGGGGTCTTTCCTGTAATTGTGAGCGCCAATGTTTACAAAATCCTTGTGGAGGGTGGCTACAGTCTGGGTATTGTGAAGCTCGACTTGTTTGTTTGTAGCGTAGATGTGTAGCCTGTCAGCTGGACAATCCTGGACGCCTGCCACTGCCTGCGTGAGCAGCTGTCTGTCTTCGTCGCTCAGAGGATCTTGCTTTTGCTTCACTCTAAGGCGGTTCAGGAGTTCAGCAAAAGCTTGGTCGTCCTTCTGACGCATAATTTTTGTCAGGTTGACCATTTTAAAATAATCCCTCCACAAATCAAACTCAGTCTCCTCATACACGCAGAGCGGCTTGGCTTTACCGAGGGGTGGCAGTTGGTAAAAGTCACCTACAGCAAGAACAGAGATCCCTCCAAATGGTTTCCTGTTTCCTTTTATCTGCTGAAACCTCCAGTGAATGTAGGCAAACAGCTCTTTGGAAACCATTGAGATTTCATCAATGATGAGAATCTCGGCGTACGACAGTGACACTCTGACCTCATCCAGTGCATTTCCAAGGCCCTGATATGGTGGCTTCAAGGACCTTGGGAGCTTCAACATGGAGTGCAACGTTTTTCCTGAGATGTTGAAGGCCGCTGTGCCAGTGAATGCACTCAGCAGCACAGCAGACTGGGACATATCGGCTTGGTCCCGGAATCTGGGCAGCTCACGCAGAATCCTTGTTGCCTCCTGATAAATGCGCTTGATGACGTGCGATTTGCCACAGCCAGCTCCTCCCGACAGAAAATAATAAAACGGTTCTGGGTCGTGGCCCCAGACACGTTTTAAGCACCACTCACGCACACTGTAGAAAATGGATGCCTGCATTTCATTCAGACTTTGATACATTTTTCTCAAAAAGTCTGGACTCAACACAGGTGCATCTATTCTTGGCAAGACACCCCTCCTATCGTTGTTGACTTGATAGTCGGGGATGTCTTCGTCACCTTCATTCACTGGCTCTAACGGTTCCCGCTCGGCAAGGCACTCCAACCGGTCCACTTCTACCTCGGGTGCAAAGGTGTTCCAAGCGTTAAGGGCTGGACCATACTGCTGATAATGTTGGAGCGCCATGTCAATTTTTTTACCCTGACCTTCGTACCTCTTTTTGTTGCCGTCTACAATATATTGAACGTTCATACCCCACTTTGAACCGGACTTGTAAAACTGCTCATAAGTGGGGTATTGTTCGTCTCGGAGCTCGTCATCAGATCTGTGTGGCCAATAGAGTTTAAGCAACCTTCTGTAACTTCTCTGGTGTTTTCTCCGCTGAGAAGCGAGCAAATGTAATTATGGCTGGTTTCCCTACAGTTCTCTTCTGAATAAACCCCATGTCATTTGGGAGGGAGATGACACTCTGACCTTCAATTTGCTGGCCGTAAACTACCCTGTACTCTGATGCAAACATAGCCATGCACATACCTTCCAAATCAATCGGTCTGTGCAAGTACTTTTCAGGAAGCCCTGACATCCACACCTCCTCTGAATCTGGATGCATCTCCTTGAGTTGTCTGCTAATGGGATGACTCATTTTCAGACCGTCCTCATCAGTCTGAAGGGACAGAACAGAACGGGAGCACTTCTTGAGAGGTAAGCTGCAAGTACGCGCCACAGCTTCTTGAGCGCTGACCTCTCTGTGTTTAGCGTACACCTGCATAATCTGCTTCATCTCATCGCATTCATTAACTTTAGATTTTTTTACATCTTTGATGACTGAGTTGAGGAATTCAGTCATCTCGTGCTCTGGTTTAGATATATAGGACATCATGTACATGATGCAGCCATAATTGTCAATTACGTACTGGATGTCCATGTTGGCATTCCAGGCTCTCAGCAGGTCCTGATTGTAAGCATTGATCCAACATTCGTTTGGATCACGCTTCAGCATCACTGTGTAGCTGCTTGTCAGACGTGCAACATACTACTCGTATTCCTCGTGTGTGAGGTTGCATTGTTGGAGCACGTCTGACAAGCTGCTGAATGAAGCATCTGGATCCATGAGCAATTTCCTCAATGGACTAAGCTTTTCCTTGGCTTCCCTTTGCATCCTACTAAGCTCCCGTTTCTGCTGCTTTAATTCGGAGGCTACATCCTGGCCCTCATTGGAATTTCCCTTGTTGCAATCAATAGTGGGGGGTCTGGGGATGAATGTTTCTTTCATGGGCAATTTAGGGAAGCCGAATCTGCAGGAAACATTGCCTTTTTTACATGACTTTGAATGATTCCTGCTGTGCACCTGGACCTCGGATACAATTTTGTTGAGCTCTGGGTCTCTCTCTTGGTCAGGCATCTTGCATGTTATGTATTTATCAATGAACTTGTAGACGTCGCTGTCTAAACTATCTTCAAACACGGGGGAATCTTTAATCCAGACGAGCATGTGGATGTGTGGGCTTCCTCTGGCCTGAAACTCGACACGGTAAAAGTAATCTTGTACTTCGCCGATGGGCTGTGCTGGTGAGAGGATGAGGTTGGTCATGAGAGCATCTACTCTCTTTTCAAACATGCGCATCACTGTGACGGGGTTGCTGCGCAGAATTTCACACTTAGCATTCCAATCAAGATCTGAAAAGTCGGCAAGTTCACCCTGCTGATCTTTAATTATGTTTATGAATTCAGGCCATCTCATCTCAGCAGCGGACAACGTTAGGAAGAATGTTGGCTTGCCAATCTGCCTAACCATGGCGTGGAGATCTTTTAGTGTTTTTTCCCAATAGGCTGGAGTTCCTCTGAGGGGTTGCATAAATCTCGTTACATCCTTGTTTTGAATAAGCCTCTCTACCTCTTCTTGGTTTTGAAGCATCAAGCAGTTTACTTTACGGCCATCTGTGGTTTTGGATTTCCCTTTGCGCATTTGAATAGACATGCTGTTTGTAGCCAAATAGGTCTCTGTGACAAACTGCGCAAAGAAAAGGTAACTTTGGTCACTGGCAAACCATGTCTGCACTAAGAAGTCTAGAATTGAAGTACTTGCTAGGATACACTGGGTCAGTTCTGGATTCATCCAGTGTGTTTTCCCCTGTTGGAAATTGCAGAGGAAAGGCCATGGCTTCTAGTTTCGGTATGCTGAAGAAACCTACAGGTTTGTTGCCTTGAGCTGGTGCAACGCTGAATGTTCCTTCACCATACGAAAGGATTTCCTGTGCAATGTCTGGTGGCTGCATACAGGTGTCCAGTGCCAAACCAGGTCTAAGGTCCTCCTTTTCTTTGTCTGATTCGTTGGGCAGGTCTGGTTCGTTTTGGCTTTTGAACACCTCTTCCAGGTCTATCTCACACTCAACATCTTGTTCTGGCTGCGCAGCTTCTGCATCGATGAGCTGCGAGTCTTCTTCATCAGCCAAATCTTGATGAAGACTCTCAAAGGTGGCACTCTCATCAATAGACACATCTTTGTACTCCGAATGAATCTCTTTGAGTTTGGCCAGGCCAGCTAGCACATTCTTCATGTTGACGGTGTAAAAGTGCTGGTAGCCTTTGTATTTAATGTGTCTTTTCAATTTCACTTGCAGTAGCTGCGCTTCAGTGCTAGGCCTTGGAAGACTGTTCGCGGTTGCTGCTACCTCTGATGGAACACACACAACTGCTCCGTATACGGCTCTCTGTCGTCCTTTTGGCAGTGCTATGATTTTGGCGAATGGGAGGATTTTAGCAATGAGCTGCCTTTCGAGCACATTAAGTGCAGCCAATTCTGGAGGGATGGGTGCCAATTCCAGGTTGTTTGCTACCGCAATGGTTGGCATTTTACCTCTGGTCAAATGGTTGTCACATGTGTGGCAGATCCATTCTACAAGTCTCTCTGGTGGAACAGAGCAAGGGGAAGAGCAGTCGTTGTCACAGAAATGAACATAGTTTCCTGTCAAGCATGCTGCTGACACTTTGGTGTTTTTGCTATATTTTCCTCTCTTGCATAGCTTGACCTGATTGGGAAACAGTGCTCTGTTCCAGACTGTGCAAATGTATGTGGGTCCGTGTCTAATAGTTTCACGGAATGATGCTATGGCTGCTTCCATCACAGGACTCATCAGGGGCTGGGGAGTTTCCTGGCGGTGGGTTACAATCAATCTGTATTTTCTTTTAATTCCCAGTGCTCTCTTCAACTTGTAATTTATGCGAAAGGCAGCATTTGTGGCCAATTTGGTTATTCTGTGCTGGCTGACACGTTGTATACAACGTAGTCTGAATTCGGGATCATTGTGATACTTAGTGTTGAAGTTTTCCTTTAGCTTATGTCTGTAGGTCTGGTTGCATGCATATTTGGTTGTGTTATATATTTTCAATTTTTCTCTAACTTCAGGATTGGTTTTGTACTTTTTCTGTCTGCTACAAAAATCAGCATCTGCCTCATACTTCTGGTTCAGGTACTTTTTCTGTCTGCTCCTGAAAGCGGGATCTGTTGTGTACTTCTGGGTCAGGTACTTTTTCTGTCTGCTCCTGAAAGCGGGATCTGTTGTGTACTTCTGGGTCAGGTACTTTTTTTGTCTGCTCCTGAAAGCGGGATCTGTCGAGTACTTCTGGGTCAGGTACTTTTTCCGTCTGCTCCTGAAAGCGGGATCTGTCGTGTACTTCTGGGTCACGTACTTTTTTCACGTACAGGATCTGTCGTGTACCGTCTTTTGATTTCTTCCTTCTTCTTAATCTGAACTTTGGGATCTGCATAGTAGCATTTAAATGACAGTAGCTGTTGTTTGTGGTGGTGACTGTCTTGGTCAAATTTTGTTATCACCGCCTTAATTTTTTCCCCTCTAAAATCTGGACAGCTTGCATACCTGTTTTTTTCGTGATCGATTTTTCTTTTCCTTTTTAGTTCTTTTACTTCAGACACTAGTGCACATTGCCCTTTGCCTTTACCTGCTTTCCGCCTGGATTTTTGACGCTGTTGTTTACTCAGCTTGACCAAATTTGTTGTTGCTTGGGGGACTGCTGAAGAGATGTCATGGGCATTCAGGTCTCTGTCAAGGACTTCAGCTCTCACAACCTCTGCTTGCAATGGGCAGAAGGCAGTTTCAGATTGGTTTTCTTGGGTTTGGGCTGCTGATTGTGGCGGACCTTCACTGGAACCAACCGCTTCAAATGACACAGGCACAAACTCCCAGCTTGCGTAATCTGTACGATTTGCAAACAGTGTGATTGCAGTTCCGAAGCAGTATGGTAAGCCTACTGCATTTCTGGAGTGTGAATCGAATACTCCATACCTGCCTGATTTGTCACGGAAAATTGCAATGCACTCTGGACTTACAATGATTACAGCACCGCTGTCTGTTGACAGAGACCCTAGCTGTGTGACGAGGGGCACCCACCCCTGCTCTCGTCCAGGGCTGGATGCTTGGGCTTTCAGTAAGCCACATCTGACATCAGGCATGTGCACACTGTAAAGATTTATGTCTGTTTGGACTTGTCTGGGCATTTCCTCAACTGTCAAATGGTTACTTTGAATTTTTTTGCCCGAATCAGCTGTTTTTTAGTCCTAACATAGAGTGAGTCCCCCTGTGCCGGCACTCTATCGAGGGCAGCCCTGTTGAAATGATAGCCCTCATTCTGGTAAGCCAGAAAAGTCAGGGACATGCAGGTGCACTGGTGGTTTCTAGAGAAGTGCTTGTACCTACGGTCACTCTGACTATGACTAGCTCTTGCCGTTTGTGTTCCCTGAAATTGTGTTATAAACATTACTATGTTTTCATCATCACACTAGCATTCAGCATCACTATTTTTACTAGTAGTAGTAGTACTGAAACTTCATGATATTGACTGAACATAACAAAATAATAATGATCAGAAAAGCAATATTCCACTAATTGTATTTATCTTTAAATAATTAGTGAAAATATGTCAAGCTACTTGATTGATTATCTGGCTGACAACTGACCATTGATTAAATTGTCCTTAACGGTTTTAACTGTTTTTGTATTTGAGTTGAAATAAACCCCCCCACACACAGACTCTGATAAGCACCTGATGTACCCAATATAAATGTCCTGTGTGTCTGCTGAGGAGGAGAAAAACTTACCTCTTTAGCTGGTGATTCAGAGGTGGAAGGTGCACTGGTGAAGCTCATGGGCCAACTGGCTGTTGGGGGAGTTGATGTCCGGACGGTCTATGATAAAATATAATACCAATTAATCTTTAGACATGAAGCAACACAATGCCCTAAATTGTTACAAATAGTTTCCCAAATCTATTTCTACTAGCCACTGACATGATATCAGGGATTTTATATAAACCACAGTTTCAATGTAGCTTACTGTACTATAAACAAACAGTCTATGTGTGTCGATTGTGGAGGGATGAAAATACCTTAGGCGGGGAAGGAGAGTCGCAGGCTGCATCCATAATGGTCCAAGACGGTCCGGCTGCTGAAGGAGTCTTGGCCATCTGAGAACGCACAACAGCAAAATCAGCAAAATGAAGACTTAAATGAAACACTTGATTCAAGTAGAGTGATATTTACCTTTGCAACTGGTGAAGAGCAGGGGGTTTCCCCATCACCTGATCTCCAGGACGACCTGGCTGGAGGTGATCCAACCAGCTGTTGACAGATGATCACAAACATATTAAACTACAGACAATGTGGATCTCATTGAAGACACTGTATTCAATAAATGATCAGTGTGTGTCAATTGTTGAAAGTAGTTACATACGTTGTTCACTGGAGATCGTTGGCTGTGGGGGGTCCTGGGGCGCTTGGCTGCTGCTGCAGAAGCCACCTGCACCTTTAAATACAAAACATATTACCAAATTAAACCTAAATAATAGACTACTATTAGTTGTAATGGTATTTTTTTTTTTTTTTTAATATATAGGCAATATTGACTGTTAAGGAGGTAAGGTGGAGGATAAGGTGACACTTTTTATAGTGCCTAAAGTAAAAAAAGATATCTAAGTCAGTCAAATTACCCTCTTGGGCTTTGGAGAGGGCTGGCAGTCCACATGGCGCGAGAGATGCGAAGGAGAGACCCCTCCCATAGCACGCAAGGTTGCACTGGTGAACCAGATGGGGTTCAGCGGGAAGGAGCACTCTTCCTCCTGTGAAACAGAAAGTACAAAGACGACTGATGAGTTGACTCATCAAATACACAAGGTATAAAATAACCAATTAACAGAACCCAAAGAAATGCAAACAAACCTGCTGCTGAGCCATCCTGGTCTGGGTGATACCCTGGGACTGGGATGGTTCACCAGGCTGGCTCCCCTGGAATGGGAAAAAAAGCATATTGTTTAAAATCCAATCCAATTTGTACCAAGTCTCATGCACACTGTGTAACAATTATCTTGCTGCCCTGACGAGCAGGCCTCCACTGGAATGGGTCGGGTGACCGTGGAGCAAGGACATCTCCGATCACAACCAGCTTAGGAGAGAATTTCCTAACTGGCTGTGAGGGCCTCGGAGAGACCTGGGGTGTTGGTGGTGGTGTCTCCAGTTGCTGCATGGCAGCAGACCACAGCAACTGGGTGAGGATCCCCATCCCCTCACGATCGCTCAGGTGGACCTGCAGAAATTACAAACTCATAGTTTACCCCCAGAAAGCAGCTGCTGTTCACCGAGCTTTTCATATCAACGACAAAGAAGTGCAAATCAGTCTTTCACTACATTTTTTAAAATTTCACTACCACTCTACTTACACCATCCTTTCTGCTCCACAGCTCCAGCCGGGTAAGAGGGAAGTGCTCCACCACGGAGGAGTACTTCACACCTTAAAAAAGAAAAAGAAAAAAACAATTATATGCTTTTTATTCCACCCTACATTACTCAGTTCATATTTGAGTATATTTTCCAGTCTTTTAGCCCGAGAACATATAATATGTTTAAAATGTAGCTCTGTGAAAGATAATTTATTGTATTAATTAATTCATTAATTATTATAGTTAATTTTTATACATACCCATACGCGCGGCGACACGGTGGAACTCCTGGCGAAGAAGGTCTTGGTAGGACACCTCGACGTTCAGGCGGGGAGGAAAATCAACAACAAACACCTGTAGAGAACAAAACATGTTCATTACCAAATGACATTTTCATTTAAAAACACATGCGTGTAATAATAAATATACATTGTTAATTAAAAGCTCATACATTCAATCTCATTAGAGTAGCTGATGTACTATTACTAGTGCAAATACTAATGACCGAAGAACAAGCGAGACATGAAATACAGCGTACCTTGGGCCAGCGGTTCCTCACCGTAGTGAGGAGCTTGGCAAAGTCGATGGCAGCCTCATCGACAGTCCTGCTGGTGGTCAGGTTGTTGCTGGGGGCCAGCACACAAACTGCCTCAGGGATCCAAGGAAACACAGCGTGTTGCACCTCGGTCCACAGCTCAGAGGCAAAGGCCCCCGGGGTCAACATAAAGCCAAAGGAAAGGCATCCCTCTGGCATGTCGACCAAACCATCTACAAGGGCACGTAGATGGGAGTCTCCGACAATCAGAACAAACTGCAAAAACAAAGATAATTTCTTTAGCATTTCTTAATCATTAATCCCTCTCATGATCAACAATGTCCTCATAAACTGGAAAATAATAATACCTTCGTGTCAGGAGACTCGGGTGGCACGACCAACTTGTGCTGCCGCCCAGTGAAGAGCGAAGTTGGCCATGTCCTCGCTGGGTGGCGGTAACCAGTACCGCGGCCTGTTTAGAAAAAGACAAAACAGAGTAAGGTAAAAATTTATGTAGGAGTCCAAACCAGGAAATATCAAACAAGAATAACTCTTTTCTACAATTACAAAAAAGCAGGAAAGAAAAGTAATTGAAAATGTTTTCAATATATACATCAAGAATAAATACAGAGGATGAATTAATCAGTAAGCGTATTTATCATTGAAGGATAAAACAGGGAAATACTCACGTGCACCAAGGGTGGCACGCACATCATCCAATCCCCACAGCAGTCTGGTTGGCAGCGACCATCCAACCAACTGTTGAGAGATAATTAACAAATTAAACAGTGACAGAGACACTGTGTCTCAGTATAAACACTAGCATGTTGTTTGAAGTCAGTTTGTGTGTGTGTCAGTTGTGGTAGGAACATACGTTGCTGACAGGAGATCGGAGGGCAGGGGATGGGGTGTCCATGGTCCTGGACCGTCTCGCTGGGATGGGCTCCTTCCTGGACACCTCGTCCTGGGGGGACACCGTCTGGACCGCCTAATGAAACATTAACACCAAACAAAAAGTCATAGCAGTTAGATCTTGAACACCATAGTTAAAATATAAAGCACTAAATGCAACACACTAAATTTCAACATTTCCATGTAGACAGTTGTCACTGCAACACAACAGTACTACGTCTTCTGTGTAAGTACCTGCGGAGGGGGACCTCCTGGTTGAGCCTCCTCCATCTCCGCTTCGCTGCCTCGGACCGCCTTCCCTTCCTGGGCATCCTGCTGGAGAGATAAACAGACAAAAGGCAAATCCAAAAGTACAACCTAACCTAAAATACTAAATCTACCTAGATTAATCTAGTGTAACTAAATGTACTCTAATCTAAATTTAACTAAAATAAACCTTAAATAATCTAGTCTTATTATATATAATATGTGGGAGAAAACAGAATAGTAATGTGACAGTGATGAATAGGAGTGATGTGTGGAGATGCCGTCGATTTCCGTCGATGAGAGTGCTGTCGACAATTTCTGCCATTGATGAGTTCTGTCAATGAGCGCTTTGAAAACCTTTGACTGTGACCAAAGAGAACCTGCAATAAAATTGAATTTCACTCTGTTAGATCGAGTCTGTGTTAGCAACAGGCTAGCAGCATTACAGGCACATCTTAAACAGCTTTACTTTTTGTGGTCTGGCTGTGGAGTAGACTTTTGTTTACATTCTAAGTTTGAATGAAGTCTCTAGGTAAAAGAGAGCAGTGCCACTAAATATGCCCCACACATTAAAATAAATCACATGGGATTTTATCAACAGAAAACTGTACATTAATTACCAAAAAATTAAATTAGACAGTAAAATGTACACACTTTTATAGTTAACCTAGGACAGCTACTAAACAGAATATTACATTTACGTAGAATTGTGGATAGCATTGTCAAATATGGCTATAAGCATAATTATGTGGAGGAAACGATCCTACTCATTATCAAAATCTCTCTCTCTCTCTCTAATTATCGGACACAAATCAAATTAAACTTCTTCGTGTCGCTATATTTTGCAGTGTAAATGGCGAGTCAGACTCAGATTTAGAAAGTGGTACATGACATAAACAAAGCGAGAACACACACACACACACACACACAGGTAGATTATCAGAGTTTAGTCCGTGAATACAAATCAAATTAAACTTCTTCGTGTCGCTATATTTTGCGGCGTAAATTGCGAGTCGGACTCAGATTTAGAAGCTGGTACATGAAATACACAAAGTGAGAACACACACAGGTAGATTGTCAGAGTTTAGTCCGTGAATCCACCTGGATAGTCTCTGCTTCAGAGATATTTCAGGCTGACCGAGTTTCTGAATGGCGGCCGGAGCGTGAGCAAAGAGCTCCTCGGCGTATCTGCTCCGCCACCCGTCATATTTGTTGGATAACATATTCTGACCGTGGGGATATATCGTAAACGATGACATATCGCACATCCCTACTTCATACCCGAAAACATGATGTCTAGCTACAATTATATGACGTTTTTTGGATTACTAATTTAAGCTACTGTTATTAAACTAACCCAGTAGAAAAAACGTAGAATACGCACTTAAGTCTGATGCAATCAAAGGGGAAGAGCAGAGCCGCAGGGGGGCTTTTATATGGCGCGCAAAATGCAAGTAGCCAATCACAGTCCTGCTGTATTCACTGTCAAATCAGATGACTGATACATGTCGCATCACAGCCATAGCAACGGCAGATTGACGGTCACTACAGAAAATGTCTTGCTTGAGATGTCCGTGTTACTGTCTGTTAAGTGCCACTAACTGCTAAAATGGCGGCCTAGTCTTAGCAATTAGCATGTTTTTAATTTCTAGTGGCTAGTAAATAGCTGACGCGCTAGCTGCTCTACATTCTCTGTCTGTCATTTTACACACGCATGTTCAAATTAAGTGCTAATAACTACTAAAAAGGTTGCCTAATGTTAGCATTAAATTTAATTTTTAGTGTTAATTTTAGCTAGAAATTAGTGGCTAGCTATTCGCTAACATGCTAATGGTGCCACTAATGCTACCACCAATTTCTACCATTAAAAATTTGCATTAGCCGCTAATGTTAGCAATTAACATGACACACTAGCCACTAATTTTAACATTGGTTTAGTGTTAGCATGTCTTTAACTTTTAGTGACAAATTAAGTGGGCTCGTGTCATAGGCACTCGGCACTAATTAGGATTATTTTTGTTATATAAATGGAAGTAAGAAAAACTAGAACAAGAGAGAGATCAGATTTAATGTTACACAGCAATTAACAAACATAAAAGAACTGTTCCGAGTATTTCTTCAAAACTATATATGGAGAGCGGTATAATCTGTGACTTCATCTGCAGTTTCCCTTTGAGATCAAATCAGTATTCTGTGTGGCTATAACAAGTCCGAGGATGTCTTATATGTTTAAATATTATCAATCAGTCCCAGCCCCAGGCCTCCCCAGAGAACAGTAAAAAGAGACAGTCCTCTGTGTGTGTGATGCACCAAATATAACTCTGTGTTATAACTGTGAGTCAGTGACAGATCCGAGGGGATAATCCTCACTTTTGCTTGTCTAATATTGGGCTGTCTCACCTGGTCTGTTCCTCTCTTGAGATGAACTTTCCTAACCTGACAGGTAAAACACTTTTTTTTTGTCATGGTCTCTCGTCGTGTTCACCAGAGCATTTCTGCAGAGATCAGGCTTAAATCTGTAAAACCTACGATGCATGTATAACTAGTTAATATATTTTGATTGTTATCCTGGATGAAGGATGGAGGTTATTTTTATACTGGGATTATATCTGCACATTATAAAAGTGTCTTCCTTCTTTCCTACACTGTATTGTTTTTGCATTAATGTATTGTGTTATTCTGTAATATGACCCCAAAGCCTGCACAGCTTTGCGTCTGCTCCCACTTGGGTTCTTCAATGAAGTTATTCCTGTATCCTTATTTCAGAGAAAACTGTCAGACCTCTTCACATTTAAGGCAAACAATGTTGCGAATGGGCCAAAAGTCATAAATAGAACCAAATTAGAAGTTTTTAATGAGATCTTTACTCCTCTTACTCTTGCAATTTTAAATTCCTATCTGGTGTCCTAAATCATCAAACCCTCGAATCAAACGAAGCCAGCAGCTCATTATCTCGATTAAAGCCTCTGCAGATGAATTCACGACGGTCCACTTCTTCTTTGTGTCTTCAAGTCCTTGTCCTTCCATTTCATTTTTTTTTTTTCTCTGACTCCGGGTTTCTGCACATAAATATTCTCAATGCGTCAAGCTGCTCACTCATCTTGCAATGCATGTTGTGTCCTAATTTTAGAGATCCAGATTGGGTTTTCACAGAAGAGGTGATTTCGTATAATCTCTCCTCCAGGATTTTGCTTTTTTGTTGTTGATGTTGTTGATGCAGAACTGGCAGATAAGTTACAGTAAATCTGGCAGAAAAGTGGCACCAGACACAAACTTCACATCACAGATGCACTGTACATCTTAGTAATATAAAAATCGGCATATTCTCAGCGTCACAATGTATACTGTAGGGGTCTTTTTGATTTTGAAACATAAAAAATGGACAAATGATTTATGTGGGCCATCACATAAATCCTTTCTCTCACAGAGATTATAACAATACTAATGGAATGAATATAAACAATAAGATAGCTTCACATGCAAGGGTCTAATATCATAGATACTTATTAGGATAAGTGGAGTACACTATCTAGAGGAAAAAACACATCATTAACCACTTCACTTGTTCTTTGTACATATTATATTGTACTTTGTGTGATAATGAAATGTACTTTGGAAAGCAGAGAACACATTTAGCAAACTGAATTAATGAAGCATCTCTCTGAGTCTTAATACTCATCCTTAAACTCTGGCTCACTGGGGATTGATGGCCCTCCTCACTTTGTTCCAGGTCCTTGGGCTTTTAAAAAAGATGTGAACACAGACCCTCTGGATTGATGGGAGGCTGCTGGGGCTTCAGGTTCCTCTCTTATCAGCTGATGTAACTGATTTATGGAGAGCTGGTTTGATTTAGCCACTTAACAAAAAAACAGGAGCACGGACAGCAGGTTGCTCTGTTTGACAGGAACAAAAGGACACACAATAATCCACCTGCAGTGCTCCTGGTGGTGCTGCTAAACCCTGCTCTGACAGACAGAGGATGACTCTGTTGCGTTTTAAATCTGATACGACGGTCTGATTTCTATTTCTCGCCACGCGTGACCACAGGTTGGGATATCTGATGTCATGATGTGATGACAATACGATCAACCAAGCAAGGGCCTGGACCATTACGCTTAACATATTAACTTCCCTGACAGTCCAAGTCTGTGCTTCTGGTGCAAGTAACCATGGCAACCAGCATCACCTACAGTAAATTTCCAGAAGCATCTAGTGTAGCGGTGCTGTTTATTCAGCCTCTGTACATACTTGCACCGGTTTTATTAATATGCAAACACAAACACTGAGTTCAGTAATAGATATCTGAATCAGTTTAGCTGGTATCCTCTTTTAATTTACTTATTTATTGCCAGTCTTCTAATTTCTACATTGTGTGCACATATTAATATATATATATATTTACACATGTAGACTAAAATACAGTAAGGGACATCTATATCTAGCAGTTTATTAAAACAAATTTAATGAATATGGTCTTAAAGTGCTTTAATTTCATAGACAACATCAACATTAGAGGAAAGGTTAGAAACCATTTTATCCTGTCTTTAATCTAAAGATTAAAAATGAATATTTTATTTGTTATTTTTCCAATTACATCTGAGCCACTAACAATAATGGTACTCCTCCACTCCAGTTTGGATGTGAATCAGATGAAATCTGAGGGTATTCATTATTTCAGTGTCATTTCAGTGTGTTTTGGCTAAAGTTAACAGCTAAAGTAAAACAGAAGGCGGGTTAGTGTCCAAACACATAGGAAGCATATAAGTCATTTTAAGACATTTTATATTGATTTAGGCCAACCAACCAATATTAATTAGATTTTATTTTATTTTATTTGTTTGTAGGCTATAACTTCAGAATTGCCTCAAAACACCAAACTTCACCATTATTATAATGTTATTATTTGAAAGTTTTAAAATAATCAAAATTGAATGGGGTGACTTGTTTTTAAATGTTTCAGTTTTTTAATAATTTAAACCAGGTTGAGTGTAGATACTTCAATTAGTGGTTAATCTCGTTTTAAGTGGCGCTAATCTAAATTAACTTTCAACATTTTGCCTGTGCATTAGTTGCTTGAGTCTCAGGCGTAAGAAATTTCACCTCTGTGCAATCACAATGGCTGATCAAAGATGAAATCCTGGTGACTGCTGTCCATGGTGCTGAATCCTCCTCATGTTATATCTGCAGCGTTTTCACTTGTTGCGCACTGTCGTGATGGGACTGAACATCAGTGCCACAGCTTATTCTATATACAGCATTTTATAGCTATATTATAATTACAAACAGTATTACGCACAGCATTTTTTTTTTTTTTTTTTTTTTTTTTTTTACTGTTGACTGTTTCGCGCATGCGAAGAGGCAAGCTGAGACCACTTGCTTATACAGATGACCGTGTTGAGAGCATCGATCGCTCTCAATGGCCACAGCAGAACATGCGCCGTTTTAGATAAACAATCATTTTGAACCTGGTAACGCAGATTTCCAGGTTTCATTTCCCCGACCGCTTCTGCCGCCGCTACCTTTCACGCAACAGGCTGCAACACCGATGTGGGGTCTAAGCTGAAGAACGGTACCACCTGTAACCGTGCCTCTGCTCCCGACTTTCATGCCGACGCTGAGGATGAAGAAGCAAAACGTCCGGACCTTGTCGCTCATCCTCTGCATGTTCTCCTACTTGCTGGTCGGCGCCGCGGTGTTTGACGCGCTGGAGTCCGAGTCGGAGAGTTCCCGCAGACGCATCCTGGAGCAGAAGCGCAACGAGATGAAGAAGAAGCACCGTTTCTCCGAGGACGACTACCGCGAAATCGAGCGAGTGGTGCTGCAAACTGAGCCCCATCGCGCTGGTAGACAGTGGAAATTTGCTGGCTCTTTTTACTTTGCCATAACAGTCATCACCACCATTGGTAAGTCAGTGTAGGTCATCTGTCTTTAGAAAAAAAGGGTTATGTTTTGCTCTATTGTAACATAATAAACAACATTATTTATGATTTGTTTTTATCGCAGCCTGTTATAAAAATAGACAATTAATCCATGCTTTACAATACAGCCATTGCTACAGTATGCGTCACAGTATTCTTCCAAATCCGCTCTCTCTGTATTAAGGTTATGGACATGCGGCGCCAGGCACAGATGCAGGGAAAGTCTTCTGCATGTTCTACGCTGTTCTCGGTATTCCTCTCACTTTGGTCATGTTCCAGAGCCTGGGAGAAAGGATGAACACATTCGTCCGCTACCTCCTGCATAAAGTTAAGCAGTGTCTGGGCTTTAGACGCACTGAGGTGTCCATGGAGAACATGGTCCTGGTGGGCTTCCTGTCCTGCATTGGAACGCTGTGTGTGGGAGCTGCAGCTTTTTCACACTTTGAGGGATGGAGCTTCTTCCACGCTTACTACTACTGCTTCATCACTCTCACCACCATCGGCTTTGGGGACTTTGTGGCCCTGCAGAAAAAAGAGGACCTCCAGGAGAAAACGCCCTACGTTGCGTTCAGCTTCATGTACATCCTGGTGGGGTTGACTGTTATCGGGGCATTTCTCAACCTGGTGGTGCTTCGCTTCCTCACCATGAACACTGAGGATGAGAGGCGAGACGCTCAAGAAAGGGCCTCGCTTAAGAGGGACAGAGGCCTTTTGGATGGGGGCCTGGGTCTGCGTGTTGTTGGGGAACAGAGCAGGGACACCCACAGGGAGAGGAACAGGGGCAACGCGGTGCACAGTAACAGCCACAGCACACTCTTCCTCCCGATGGAGGAAGGAACCAGCCGTACCAACCTCATCTCCTCTTCAGCGGAGGATCAGGAGAGACAAAGAAGCCCCTGTAAGCACAGGTTACATTTTCCTATCAAAGCAGGCAGACGCAGGCAGGAGTCGAGCCTCAGCTCCCTGTGCTCCTGTGTGTGCTACCGTTTGGAGATTTGTGATAGCCCTCTAATGTCCCACAGCAGACACCATGGCTGCCATATCAATTCTGTTTACTACAACTCAGTCTCTTATAGGATCCAGGGCTGCTCACCAAGTTCCAGGGAGAACACCGGACTCTCATCCCCAGGAAGCACGCTCTCACCTGGGCACAGCTACCGGGAGTTTCCTCGTTTAAGGAGAAAGTCAGTTTAAGAAGAAAGTGGTTGGCATAAACTGTACACAGTATTTTTAAAGATACTGCATTTTGTGTTACGTCTTCTTTGTGCATGTCAGAAGACAGAGATCCTGTTTAATGAATAAGTTGTCTCTTGTGGCTATTGACATCATTTTAGTTTGTAAAGCAAGGATGAGTTTTCTTCCCATTATTTACGTTAGTGATTCTGCTCCTTTGCTCGCAAGTAAGCCACGGTGCATGCTAAAGGGAATGTGAATGCATGATTGCGACACGTATGTACAGATGTAAAAAGTTGGGCTTTTAATCTACAATTTTAACAAAGCTATTTTGGATATAACGGTCATGACTGTATAACTGTTCAGTGGAGGTATGCGAAACATGGACTCCTGCTCCTGCTTTAGACAAAAACCCCTACATTTTTCATGCCACAGCTAGAAGATGTCATTATACTTTTATATTTAAAAAAAGCCTTAAAGATCTCAGTGAATTAAACAAATAATAATTTATTACTAGCATTGAGGGCGAGAAGTGTGATGGCGGTGCATTACCGCCCTTTCATATAAAGACATAATGTTTGTTACACGACTGATTAGAGTTTTATGGATGTAGCATACACAACTGATATGTAGCAGGTTACCAGTGAACGTCTCACACGTCTGGAAAACTCGTAATTTTCCAGCAGAAGTGTTGTTTCTTTGTAGACCTGGCCATTAGTCAGATTCTATGTGAGTTTCTTCCAGTATTGTTTTATTAAACCAAAGGAAAGGATGCGTGAGTGTTTTTATTTAAACCGATCAGGGTTGGATAAATCATTGAACAAATCGAATCATGGTCCTATGAGCTTGTTTGGCTGTCGTGTTCATTCATCTTCCTCTGTTCTGTTTTTTCCCTTATTTATATTTGATAAAAAATGATTACTCTCCGCTGACTTCCTCTCCTGCTGCAGGGACCACACCAGATCAATGGTGCAAAAAAAGGTGCCATAGCAGGTTTTTCTAATACAACTATGACACATTTCAATGTGTCGCGAGGGCCTGCTTCAAAATAAATATCAGTCAATCCTGCTGAAACATGGATTATATGGCAATCTAAAAATGACATTTGACACCTTTCAATTGTCAAGTCATTAAATGAACACTTGCAGTGAAAACTGTGTCAGAAAGGGGTTACGGGGGTTGGGATTTCGGACCCAGATGCAGGACTTCAAGGAGACAGGAGTAGGCGAAAAGAGTTTCTTTAATTAACAAAAGTACAAAACCAAAAAGTGCTGCTTTGGTTGCAGGATTTCAAAAAAACTATAAACTACTAAATCTAAACTATGACGTGGCATAAAAATACTATGGCATGGATAACTTGGGACACATGGCGAACAAGCAGAAACAAGTAGTAGCAGGCAGTAACAAGTAGTGACAAGAAGTAACAGGCAGTATGACGCGACAAGAAACACACGGGAAGCCAGGGCTGTATGTACGCACAAGGAACAGAGGGATGACGAGACACAGGTGAAGCAAATCAAGAATTAACGCAAGGTGAAACCAATTATCTAATCAAAACGAAAACACAGAAGTGACAAACAGGAAATCAAAGAACTTAACAAAATAAAACAGGAAACAGAAAACTGAAAAACTAAACACTAAACCACGACTATGAAAAACCGAGAACTTAACAAGATACAACAAAAACACAAGAAACTAAACCATGACAGAACTAAACAGTGACTGTGAAAAGACAAGACAAAAGACAAGATAAAAGACAAGATGAAAGACATGACAGAACACATGACAGAAGACATGACACAATGCATTTACTCAAGTATTTCAATTCAAACTTTAGAGTCTTGTTTTGTGCCACTTCAAGTCACGTCTGTGTACAACACTCCACTTAAATTCATACAGAGGCAGAGACAGAGATATATGTTTGACAGCTGGATGATATACACTGTAAGATATGGCACTGTTATAAATGAAGCCACCCAACAGTTCATAGACTAATCAAAATTAATTTAATTTACAGCATCATTGATAATGATCACCATTCTGGGTTTGTTAGTTACATGTTTTCATCATATTATATCAGTGTATGTATTGTTCATCAAACTTCCAGGTATGTAGAGTGTATACTGGTAATGGCTTTACATTGCAGACCATACCTGGTTGTGCTGTTGGCATGTGGAGGCCTGGCACGGACATCCTCACATCAATGACACTGTTAACTGAGGTTTAATATTTGAGAAAAAGCCACAAAAATTAATCAAGTCAATAATTAGATGTAAAACCAAGCATGTCAGCTGTTCCCAAGAGGTTACTGCACCCGGTGGTCTATTTAAATCCAGCAGCAACCTTGTTTGTTATGACGTGCATAAATGAGATGACCCTAAACTTTAAAAAAAGATGAAATATACCACCAGCACCCAATATTTCAAGTCTCCAAAAGCCACACTTTCCCCTTTGAGATGAAATCACTTCATGTGCTGTGACCGTCTGCACGCTGCCTCCATTTTCTGTTTTTAAAACCTGATTTTTGGTCTGGAATGAATCTTTGTGTCCCCGAGCGTACATTTCATGCCATCTGCTGGTCTGCTGGAATAGTGGGCCACTTTACATATAAATGCAAAACTGATTGGGCAATAGAGTCTGAAATGGTGATTGGTTATGAAAAGCCATCTGCTCTGGCTGCTTGTGGGTGCACACCGTGGCATTTGCTCTCTCACCACCACATCGCCCTCACACTTATATCCTTTTTTTAAATCTTCGTGCAACAGGTCCGATGTAGTAGGGTGTCAAATATATGGTATTTTAAAACGTTTGATATAATATTTCCAATCGTTCTGCATGATCTCAAGGATGGGGACAAAAAGAGAGGAAAACAGGTACAATAACTATGACAAGGGCGCCCTCTACAGGTGAAAGCACTCTTTGGGGGAAATTTGAAGAAACGTCATAAACAGTGAGGTGGAACATTTGGCCACTAGAGGGCAGTATGTTCATGTTCATGCCTGTTACCATCTGTGTGAAAGAGTAGTTTGATGTAACTGAGACAGGAAAAAAACAACTGGATTCATAGTGTGAAGGTCAATAAAAAGCTACTGATGAAACTGTCAGGAGCTTCTTGATTTCTATTCCAGGTCATTATCAAATAAGTTAACAAAGCTTACAAGTCAATTTTAGTTACATAGCCCAACATCATGAGCCACTCATATTCATTAATGGGGGTTTATGATTAGGAAAAACACTCTTAAATGCAGGGTACATGGAAGAAACTGAGAAGGCATCCCTCTTCCAGGATGGACACACTTGAATGACAGTAAAGGATTGTGGCAAAGGATCTTGGCACTGTCAAACAGGTAGGACTCTGGCTACACTGCATCTGCTTCACTAGACCACACACACACAAAACGCCTGAGGCAGTATAGGAGAAATGAGACGACAAAACAGATGCACAGAGAGACAATAAGACAATCACTGCAAATTTCGAAGAGATGAATGTCCAAAGTGATGACTGCACGAGGATTATAGCAGGAAATTGGGGTGGGTTTTTGAAGCGAAACACCGACCTCTATGAGGTTAATGTATCGTTTACAGCTGCTGCTGAATGCATTATCTGTGAGTGATTTCCATCCGTCCATCCATTATCTGTAACTGCTTCTTTTGTAGATGGTCGTGGGAGGCTTAAGCATAGCCCAGCTGGTGATTGGGCGAGAAGTGGGGCACACCCTTGACAGGCTGCTGGTCTGTCAAAGGGGCTGACACGCGGAGACAAATGATAATTCATGCCAACAGCCGGTTTAGAATCAACAGTTTACCTAATATGCAGGATGCACTGTGAGAAGGAGCACCAAGAGAAAATCCACACAATCACAGGGAGACATTAAACTATTCTGTGCATCTTTTACAGCAAACAGAAAATGAGAGTGATCACTTCATGCAGACCCAAGTTTAACAGCAGTATGGTACCAATGACGTCATTGTCAATACTCAAAACAAGGCTCTGTGGTATTTGCATTGATATTTAAGGCAGAAACTGAATTTAACTGATGTCTGTGACACAGTAATCGTCTAAAATGTCCTATTAAGGGTCTTCAGTGGCAGAGACCCCACACCCTATCACTGTAACAAATAGAGATTTATTTATAATGTAATGTTGCTGTATGCTGTATGTAATATCATTAAATAATCCATATCTGTCATATCAACATTCGTCAGTATCCTTTCTAATCAGACTTAAGCCACACTGTTCATATCGACTACATTGATTCAAATACCAATTATTCGGGAACCCGTTATCAAACGAACTGCTGCGGTAGTACAAAGACAGTTCTGGCATTAAACCCACACATAATTAATTCTACAGTGACGGATTACGGCGACTCTAACTTTGGAAACACAGCTAAAACAGCTACAAAAATAAAAATAAAACAGACGGCGTATAGAAAGCCACTTTGCAGCCTAGTCTCATTCTGATGTCCCTTGATAAGACGTTGGGGTTTAGAGTAATTCTGCTCCTAATTAAACTTTTTTGTACTGCATTTGTTTCCGTTGCACCCAAAAGGTAGAATTAATCTTGGGTGAAGTGGACTGAGGAAGAGAGAGGGATCTTTCTTTCCTTAATACATTAACGCAACACAAACCCAAGAAAATTCCCCCTGGTGACAAAAGAATCCCTTCATCTCATGCAGCTATTTTACGATCCGCCCAAACAATTTTAGGTTTTTCGTGCCCAAGGACATGGATCAAAGTGAGGTGCTACATCTCCTGCTAAAATGAACCATCTTGAAAGGGATAATCAAGTTGAGACTCATCAAAACGGAAGATTGGGCTTGTAGCATGTGGAGAGATAATTACACTCTTCTGAGGGTTGATGCAAATTCACTTAAAATACAAGTGTGTTGTAACGTAACGTTGGGCCTCCATCTCCTGTAGAGCCTAAATACATAGTTAGCATTCCCTATGCGGTGAATGTCTTTGTCGTTTTACACTCACATAAAATATGTCTCGAGATGAAGCTCGCTCTCTTGCCAAATACCATCTTTTGTGGGACAGATAATGGGTCAATTTTAAAGCGTCTTGTCCATTTAGCCACTGATGAGAGCAAGAGAGCATGCATCAAAAGCATAAAACCACATCTTTATTTTCATCACTCAGAACCTTGTGTCTGATCTTTTTATTGTGAGACATGGCGCTGATGATGGAGGACATGTGCTGCATTCAGCCCAGGGCCTCTAGTGATCATAGTGCTAACAGTAGAAGAAAGAGTATCAGAGATGGCAGCAGAACAAAAGCACTGGGGGACTCCAACCATCCTTTCATGGATTATTGATATGACCTCTTGTTGAGAGGTTCGTTTTCTGTATATAAGGGTGCAAACATGGACTGTATATAGACATGGCGTCTCTTGGTGTCCCTATCTTGAGATTCCTTTGTCTCAGACAGGAAGTGACGCTTAAGCAGACCCCTAGCAAACTCATGTTAAACCTTTAACCCTCTGTGCACAACTTAAAACCATGATATCATTGAAACGGTGGCTTATGTACATGTTTGGAGAAGTTAGCTATAGAGACTGTAGTTGATAGTTTCTGTAGAGGAAATCAGAACTCTCTGGTCTTTCATGGTGTTTTCTTCAGCAGCTGCAGATGGGTTCACAGTACAGACAAAGCACAAAGCTTTGATAGTAGCAACTGAGCAACGAGTTCACAAATAGATTCACTTTATACCCCCTATCTGCTGAAGGTCACATTGTTCACTCCTCTCTAGCTCCTCCGCTAGGCCCCCTATAACATGGCCTGTAACTATGACCTGAACTCAAAGCAGTAAAACAAAGATGCATGCAAAAATGTCAACAGCAACAACTTACTTATCAGTCGTGTATTGTTTGACAGGTCCACTCACATTCCAGATCTTGAGTATATGCAGAGCACAATGTTGATGGTGTAAGACAGTGATCCTCACTATTTTTTTCACAAGAGCCACATTGGCAGTGCAAAATCAAAAGGTGAGCCACTTTTACGACAACATACTAAGTCACCTTTGTGCATTTCTACACATAAATTGGATAACACGGCCAATACATTTTCATTTAAGACCAGATTTACTTTAATGAGCTCGTTTCTGTCTCTTTTTTATTAAAAACCGGTCCATGTTGTGCTTTACGCTAGCTAGCAGAGCTTACGTCGCCTGCCTGCAAACGTGCGTTGAGATCAAGTTTTGTAAACAATGCCACATGGCCACCTTCATTCGTGCTTTCCGTGATTCAGCTGTAGGAAATGTATTACAACTTATCGCCACGAGATGGCAGTTTAAGCAGCATTGCCGGTAAATAGTGGATTGCAATTTGCAATTAAAGGCAAGTGGCAGTGTGATACTGTAAGCTACCATGCGAGCCGCCAATTTTAGCTTGACGAGCCGCATGTGGCTCGCGAGCCATATCTGTGGTGTAAGATAATGTGTGTTACAGAATTTTCCATTACAAGACCAAGCTGTAAACATGTTTATTTCCACTATAAAGACTGACATTTTAATATGGAGGTCTGAGGGGATCGCCTCATTTTTGGAGTCAGCCTCAGGTGGCCATTCAAGGAACTGTAGTTTTTGACACATCTGGTTCAAACCGGTATTAAACTTCAAACTACTTTTCTTTGTTCCTCCTCATGTCTTCACTCTGTTTCTTTTTGTCTTGTCCTAGATGATGTCTTAACGTCATATACCACCAATCAGGCATAACATTATGACCTAATATTGTGTAGGTCTCCATTGTGCCTCCAAAACAGTTGTGACTCATCAGAGAATGGACATGGACCTTCTGAGGGTGTCCTGTGGTGTCTGCCAACAGGATGTTGTTTATGGGGGTCTTTGGGTCCTACAGGTTGAGGGGAGGGGACCTCTGTGGATCATCCCACAGATACTTGATCAATTTGGAATCTATTGAATTTGGAGGCCAGGTCAGCACCTTGTGCTTTTTTTAGTTGTTCTTAAACTGTTTTTTGTGTGTCTGTGTCAGGCTGCATCCTGCTGGGGATGGCTGCTGCCATCAAGGAGTGTCATTGCTATGGGGTGGATGCGCCTGGTCTGGTCTAGGTGGGTGCTACATGTCTAAATAACATCCAGATGAATGACAGGTCCAAAGTTTCACAGGAGAACATTGTATTGTCACATGATGGTGAATGTTATTTACCTCTCATGTCCGGTCATAATGTTGTGGATGATCAGTGTATTATTACAGAAGTACATGCACAGAATTAAAAATATGAATCATTCTTACAGCTTTTTGTGTGCATTTGAAAGCTGGTCTCACCATTTCCTTCTGCAAGTTGTTAGCTTACTAGACCTGGCTCTGTAGCCATGACTATAGAGTACTTTTATTTCCTGCATTGTCTCTTTATATGGGATATTTTTCTTTGGAAAAGAAAATAGCTGATTCTCGTTTGGTGATAACAGGTTCAGGTCTCTGTTAGTTCTGAGTATTTTCTGTGACCCTGTTTGGTTTTTCTTGTGTTTCTTATTTTCATTTTGTAAGCTTCTCCTTGGGTGATCCTCCCTCATAAGTTTCACCTGTGTCTCCCCCCTCCCCTCAGCCTGTGTGTGCATAGCCTCAAGTCGTCTGTGGAGTTAATCCCGTTTATGTTTCCTAGTGTTTTGGTTCAGTTCCTCGCGCTTCCCTGAGCTTTTGTCTAGTTTTTGATACGGTGTTTTGGGTTTTACCTACCCTGCAGCGCTTTTTATTCCCGACTTTTATTTATTATTATTATTTATTTTATTTTACCTCTTGCTACTGACTCCTGCATTAAGCGCCTACCTCACCAATTAACATTTAACATTACAGCCTCTGGCGAGTGTTATTCCACTGGACTCTTCCTCTTGATTCAGAAAAAAAAACTGGATGAGTGGTGAAGTGAAATGAATCACCATGCAGCTTTTGTAGCCACCACTGAGAGGCAGTGACACACAAGATGACTCACACAATGCGCCTCCTATGTTTGCCCCAGCTGTAGCTTGTGTGCCGTCACTATCCCCCCCACCCCGTCCTCCATACTGCCACTACTGATCTGATCACGAGATGGAGGTGAGTGAAGTTGCATAACAATCAGGAGCAGACACTGAAGCAGAGGCCAACACTGATATGAGGGTTTCCACATGCTAAATCTTTCATCATTGATTTCAGCGGGGCTCAGACAACACAATAATTACACACTCACTTCAAACTGGCGCGCAATCAAATGAACTGGACACCAACCACCGAACACGCAAGAAAAAAGGGACAAAATAATCTCATCCATTCTGCTAAATTCTCCGCAGGAAAGTCATTAATGGTTTTAAACGAGAACGAGCTGCCACGGATACAACTGATCCGTGTGTGAAATGGAATTAAGTGGATGAGGATGACAAGTGGAATATTTTATAGCCAGTACTCATTGCTCATTGTGGCAGTGTAAATGATGCCTTTTTTTTTTTTTTGTCTACTGCTCGGTGGTTAACAAATGACCCGGACAGCTCGCATTTTACTTCTTGCTGACGTGTAATCAGTTTAACTTTTAATCACCTATATAGGTATATGACATTTTATCTCACATAGGTGGGTGTCCTGTCCACAGGTGAAAGAAGTAGCTTTACTCACAAAGACTAGTGCAGCACTTGCTGGTTTGTGTCTCAGGAAGTCGTCCATTAAAGACAGGGCTGGGGCTTTCAAGAAAACAGCACTTACTCAATTTGTCCTCTTCTTTGGTCTCGAGTGAAGAAAACACTATATAGGAGTCTATATGTTGTTTGGTGCAGAGCCAGTACTAGACAATCAGTTCTTTTAAGATAAAAATAACACAGATGAATACGGTAAAAATGAATAATCGGAACAGAGCAACGTCTTCCACATCACACACGTCTTTTCATCATATAAATATTAAATGGCACAGCTTCCAGTGTTTTTTTTCCTGGCATGCAGAAAAGGCCAACACTGATATGACAAAAGAAGGTAGATTTTGATGCAACATGTGCGGCCCGTTTTTACTTTTAAATGAGTAAAGGGAGTGAGGCTCAACATTGTTTCCACCTCTGTGAAACGCTGGCTGCTATTTGATTGTTTGGATCATCCAGTCCCACACACACACACACACACACGTATCACCAGAACTTCTAACAATCGATGTGACATGCTGACGCTCCTCATCTCCTCATCCCCTCATCCCAGCGCCCCGTGTTGGTCTCCGAGCAATTAGCCTGCTTGCATCCCAGTCAGTACACAGCACATAAGGTGGCTAATCTCACTCTCTTTTCACATTCTCTCTTTCCTCTATCGATTCTTTCATCTCCCGTTGGACGTGTTTCTTATTTATTTATTTTATTTTTTATTTTTTTGACTGTCTGACACACACTATAACTGGAGGTGTGACAGGTTTTACAGCTTTTACACTAATACCCTTTATTTGCCTGTAAAGGGCTGTTGTTGGGGAGTCAGTAATGGGTGTGTACGTCTGAGGCTGTCATGTCTTTGCCCGTGTGTGTTGAAATGTGCGGAGTGTGTGCCGTTTCTTTTGCAGAGTCGTCGTAAAAAATAGACATTCATCGCCCCAGAGAGAGGAGCCATTTCAGCTTCGCAGGCTGGACGCGTTAGAGATAACAGCCTTGTGTGGGAATATATACAGGCCTGTAGTGATTGTCTGTGACAGTATGAGCTTCTTTAAATGGTATCATTATGAAAGTGAGCAAATTGTATTTTTCACTATAGGATATACACTAAGAGAAAGAACCCGGTCCAGCACAGTGGCCGTGAAATAAACACCCAATAAAAGTTTCATGGTGTTCTTCACAAAGTGTCTGAGTGCTGCTGATTTAACTCTGTGGCCACTTCTGACGTGAACGTCAAACTCCACACAGAAAGGCCCAGTCGGCCCATGGGTTCCAACCCTTCTTGCTGTGAGGCATCAGTGCTAACGACCTGTGCTGCTATGAACATAACACTGAAAATGTTTATGGCGGGCACCATGATGACAAAAGTCCACGTTTTGCTTTAAAAACCGCGAAAGGAAACATTTGCACGGACGTTATGAACCGACTCTGAGGGCGATACGATGTTCAAAGGTTGTTTCGTCATTTGAGTTATTTTCTTTTGTGTTCTTGCCACCTAGTCAGTCTATTTATTTTCTATCCATCTTAGTCCAAGGCTCTGTCTTCGCCAACTCACGCCTTAACAAACCTTAACAAGAGTATTGACACATTGTAAGACACATTTATTTTTCAACGGTGCTTTGTGACTGAAATTGCAGACGTGACATATAAAACAAATGTGCTGCTCACGAAAACCTATGCTATTGTTTAATTTAAACAACTTTAAGCATTTATTTTCTGACATTATGCAAAGTGATTAATCTGTTTTAAAAACGAGTTGAGCCAGTACCTTTGCAAAAGAGTTTGCATTTGTTCTCTAAAGCTAGAGCAAGAAATTGATCTATTTAGTGAAGCCGTCTAGCATGTGGATAAATGTCCACTCTTTAAATTATATAAATAAGGCTTAGCCTCAACCCAGCAGGAATCTTTAGTCACAATATAACTTAATGAATTGGAAAGAAGTGAAGATGGACTGCATTAAGTTTATAAACTTAGCAGAAAGTAATCAATGCTTCTCGTTTTATTTATTTTTTCCAACTTGCAGCCAAAAGACTAATGACACAGTTGCCATCCAGCAGCAGAGTAAACACGGCTGAGACTCCCTGCTGGCTGCTGCATGCGGTGACCTGGGAATGAAGGAGCACAGTCGTGCTGACTCTGTGAATCTGAACACCACAGAGGCAGGCTTGTCACAGTGCCAACCATTCGATTTGTTTAGAGACACAATATGGCCATCTTGGCTGTGTGCTGGAAAAGACGCCGGGGGAGCCAGTACTTGCGAGCCAACTTTCTCTTGTCGCTCTTTCTCTCGTATTTTTCACTGTGAGGCCCCACTCTGCAGGGAGCATTTGAAGAAGGAAATGCACTTTCATGGGAGATTCAAAGCCGTGATCAAACATGCCGTGTTCTCTGAAATAATTCAACAGTTTGACACTTTCATTGTACTCTCCTTGATTTATGGCTCTCAGACTCATGATATATTCATGTTTTATTGTTATCTGAAATATGAATATGTAAATATGCTGTAGTACACATTATTTAACTGTTTGAGGCAAAACGTTGTAATGAGTAAGCTCCTGGCGAAGGAACCTGTGTGAATTATTTCTGCCCTGACAAATAAAAGCCTTTATCATTTTTACATAATGACAGCATTAATCGCTCCGATAACAATGTTATCTTGAGTTTCATCGGTCACCCTTCTCTTCACTGTGACAATAGCTGCTAATAGCACCTGTCAGAGGAATTCAGCGCTCTCATTAATGTAGAACTGATAACTCAGCTCAGTCAGAACTTATTTGATCTCATTCTGAATGCTGTACACCACGCAGTTACAGCGATAAAGGACAGAAACAAGTAGGCACATTTGATTAGTCGGAGTTGATTTAGAAGCACTTGCAGCAGGGACACAGTGTCATGTCACTGAGTCCAACAAAAAGTGTATCGATGTGTTCCATCTTTATTGTTCCAAAACAATCAGTTCGAAAATTGCAGAGTTGGAAAAGCAGCCAGAAATACTAAAGCTGGGATGAGCTACTACCAGTCTGCGTCATAATGACACGTAGTTACAATTCTGGGGAGGTGCATGTCATGTAAGGTCTGGGCTAGGCTGTACCACCCACCTAGACCAGACCAGACGCCTCCACCCCATAGCAATGACACTCATGCAGCCTGACACGAGCACACACACACAAAAAATGGTTTCGGAACAAATAAAAAAAATAAAATGAATTAAAAACAGCACAAGGTGTTGACCTGGCCTCCAAATTCACTAGATCCCAAACTAATCAAGTATCTGTGGGATGCACTGGATCAAGCCTGATCCACAGAGACCCCTCCCCTCAATCCACAGGACCCAAAGGCCCCCACTAACAACTTTCTGTTACCAGAAACTACAGGACACCCTCAGAAGGCCCATGTCCAGACCTGCACAACATTAGGAAGGTGGTCATGATGTATAGCCTGATCGGTATATGTATTGCTGCATGCGAAATTCATAGAACCAAGATTTATCAGATCAACATTATGCTTTGACCTTTGACCCTTTTGCTCACAGTGGGTGGGGCAAAACTTTAAGACCACTGTAAACGCTATACTGTTCTTTATCTGTGCTCTGTCTCTTGTCAGCTCAATCATGTGACATGCTGTATATTCCTCTGTGCAGAGGATTGTGGTTCAGAAAAGCATGCTGGGCTGCATTCTGAAAAACACATATATTGGGACATTCTGTTACTTTTGGACAGCATAACCTGATATACTTTGTATTAAAACATACTAATTGACTTTTGGGCACACCACCCATGCCCAAGATGTTTGGACCACACCATCTCACCTGTTCCCAGTTCCCCATCAGCTCACCTGTTTCCACTCTCCTCATTGTCCCTGCAGTATATCACACATGCCGTCTCTCCAGAGCTGCTCTTTGCTAAGTTGTCTCTTACTTTTCCATTGTTTTATTATGTTTTTGTTTTTTTTTTTTCTGGCCTACTTGCTGTGCATTCTTTAAGTTATTGTACTTCTTCAAATAGTCTGTGTGTTTCTGGGTCTCTATTCGGGTTCCTCTCCTTGCTAGCTCTGACCCCACTTTAAAAGCAGAAAAAGCTTCATTCTCAGAGAAAGACCATCTGATAAGTCTCCAGTGTTTGTTGGGAACTATATTTTATATTTTTACATCATACATCAGAAGTGTGTATGTCTTGAATTAAATAAACCAGAAAAGAAACCAGAAATTAAAATAAACAAGAGGCTGTTTTTATTTGAATGAACCATTTTAACCCAGTACCAGTTTGATTTATGTTCATAAGGCAAGAAATATTTACTTGTTGTTCAAATTAAATTATAAAATATAATTTGTCAGCCACCTCTGTGGCATGCAGCTAGCAATTTCACACCCTGTCATGTTTCACTGAAGCCTTAGTGCAGTCTAATTTGATTTCTTAGTCTCTTTGTCCACACAAACTTTCTACCATCGAGTCCAAGGAAGTTGAATTTGGACTCATCCAAAATAACACCTCTCCAAAAGCTGCTGTTCCTCATGCATGCTCCGTCCCACTTTAATCCTAGCTGTCTTATTCTTTCCGAACGGTTCTGCAGTATTACTGTCCCCTTACTCGTTGATCCTGTGGAGGACGTGTGACGCATTCTTTGTGCAAACAAACAACACTTGACCTTTTTTGCACACTATACTTGTGTTTGCTATTTTTGTAGTTTCTTTAAGTGGAAAGGGATGAGAAGTAAAAGCTCCGGTCTAACTCATAGTGGATGTATAAAAAAATTACCTTTACAGTGCCCTGGCCGAGTTAACAGGGGAAGGTCATCACGTCATTGATACACATGGTTCAGTCAGAATTTGTCTGTTTCGGATTTCACAAACGAGGACCTGATTTATTTTAAAAGGATATATTTCTTAAGAGTAGCAAATGTATTTAACATTTTATGAAACAAGCTTATAAACCTAACAGGAGGTTTCTAATAGTTTGACTATCTAATAGCTGTTGGAACCACTGCTATTGTTTTCCCTATAATGGTAGTGAGTGGGGGAAAAAAAAAGAAGTGGGGCCTTATCTTTAATTCACTTTTATTTTACTCTTAATTTGAATCCTACTCTGGATGATCGGACATACTGACAACTGATTATAGGTCATCATTAACCTCAGCCCACGATTGCAGAGACACTCTTTGTGATGAGAGCTAATTTCTCAGATACAACAATAGACCGAATGGATCCATTCCAGTTGAAAGCCTTCGTGTCAGTCGTAAGATGGAGAAGTACAATAGCAGCATCAGATGGATGATATATCATCTTAGTCACAAAGTCAGTGCTTAATGGGGCCTTGGGAGACATGATGTATTGAGGCATTTTTTTGGGCATTTGCGCGTATGTCAAGTGTGAAATTTATGAAAGTGACAATGCATTTTTTACTTTTACATACATGTTGTGTCAGACGGTCACAAAAGCTCCCATTTATCTCCTCGTGATTCTTTGATGTATTGGGTGACCCTTATCATACACTAAACTAGCTTGCTGTAAAAGTGGCAAAAAACCTATTACTATTAATAAGCAGTAGCACTTTTACTTTTGAAATTAGATGTCATGTTGTTTTGTGTTACTACTTTTGCCCATCCCAATACTACTTCCACCACTGCATGTACTGTATATATGTATACGCCAATCAGCCACAACATTAAAGCCACAGCCACTGTGTAGTAAATAACATGGACTATCTCGTGACCATGCAATGTTCTGCTGGGAAACATTTGGACCTGGTGCTTCTTGTGGATGTTACTTAGACATGTAGCACCCACCTGGACCAGACCAGGCACCCCCACCCCATAGCAATGACACTCCTTGATGGCAGGAGCCATCCCCAGCAGGATGCAGCCAAACTGATCAAGTATCTGTGAGATGATCCACTCTCCTCAACCCTTGGGACCCAAAGACCCCCACTAACAACATCCTGTTCCCAGACACCACAGAACACCCTCAGAAGGTCCATGTCATTCTCTGATGAGTCACAACTGTTTTGGATGCACAAGGGAGACCTACACAATATTAGGTCTATATTGTTACTAGGTCATAATGTTATGCCTGATCGGGGTATATATGCAGTATATCTGCTTATATATATATATATATATTTATATCCTTCCACAGCTTAAATCTGTGGTTTGTGTCTCTCAGACAAATTGCTTCTGGAGAAAAATTCGACAGTAACTTCTTCTGGCCAGATGCCAGTCAAGTATCGACCGGCAAAATATTTAAAGATAGAATACAAAATGTTCCATGCACCAAACCCCGGAAAATTTACCCAGAATGCTTAAAAAACTGTGCAAGAGAACTTTTGCATGGATGTTATCCTACCAACAGTGAGTTCCATGACGATGGATCATTTGCAGAGCATGTTTTTCTAGTCATATTTAATATGATGGAACCTTGAGCACGGATGGGTTCAACTCATGAGGCAAACTGGAATCTGTGGGACTGGAGACAGAAATCTGCTACAAGTGAACAAAAGAAACAATAAATCAAAAACTGGAAGAAGTCTGAATAAACTTTGTATTTGCCAGAAGTGCGTTCTGCAAGAATAATTGCCAGGGAAAAGAACATGGAAGGGTGTGTCAAGTATGGCCTAATTAGCTGCAGCAGAGAATGTAAAGCTGCAGACCGTCTCTCAAGTGAATTGAAATCGAAAGGAATTGCAGGACTGGACTACCTGTATGAGTCATTGGTGAAAGCATGCAGCCCGTATAGCAGTATTAAAATATCCTTCTGGTAAAATGGCATTAACATTGATCATGAGAATATTATGGATCTCAGTGAGAATAATGCCAGGTCACGATAATGGGATAGAGCTGATCGATAATAATTAGAAGCCTGCTTCATTGTTGGTTAAACTGATGTCAAAACTTGCCCTCACTTTCTTCCCTCTCTGTTTTATTTCACACAGCTCATCATAATCTGCTTTATTTGTTTGTACTCATCTCTTGCTCATCTTTAATAGTACCATTAAAATGTCATACTCGTTCTCCTGTTGTCTTGGCGGTGAGGTTGAAACTTTTCTCCTGTAATGGGCTTGCTATTGAACATTCGCTGGTAATTGAACAGTAATGAACTGTTCTGTGACCTGTGGTGTGTGAGTAATTGATTCTGAAAGCGGTATTTGTGGGCACATTGTGTGTCTACAGGGCGAGCAGGCGCTGTGTAAAAGGCGGCTGTTGTTACGGCTGGAGGGTGCCGTTGCCGCTCTGGCCTATAGATGGTGATGCTGCACTTCCTGCTGCTGAGTGAACTTCTCAGCGCCCCCCACAAATAAAAAAAACAACTCTGGTCAAAAGCGGCAGGTGTCCACCTCATAAGGATTAAGGGATTATTATATCACCTTTAGTATATTTTTCAGTTGTTACTCTCCAGCTTCATGCTGCCTCTCAATCTTGTGTCATTTCTCTCATACTGTATGGGGACTGGTTGATGATAAGTTTGTTGCCAAAGGAACGAGTCAGTTTTTTAAACCAGTCACATTCTATACTTAAATGAGCAGCCATGGAGCATACTTCCTTTGTATAAATCAGCAATGCTGTATTAACTTGACCTGTTCAGATCATGCTGTGGATCCTCCTGTGGTGACGGTGACCGGCCTTCCCAGAACAGGGGCCGGCTTTCAAGCTCCCACTGCCACGTTTGAATTCAGCAGCACATTTATTCTTCATGCCCCGAGCAGGGGTGCCCTCCCATAGTGCTGACACCGTGACCTCCGTGTGGACCTCCTTCTATGATACGAGGCCTTGAGACAGAGATAGCAGACGACTCCACAAAGGCCGATGTCCGTTCTTGCAGACAGTGCTGACTTGCAATTTTATACTCGGAACAGAAATACCACAAAAGTTTTTGACTACAAACTGCATCAGTGTATGGGACTACTCTAAGGTTGGAGCTTTGAGTTTCCAATATGGCGACCAAGTTCCAGATATTCCAGATCTTTATGCAGGCTTTATGCAGTGATGGACAAGAAGCAGCAACGTAGTTATAGATGTCTTCTGAGCGCCATGGAGTTGAATTCGTTTACAACAAATTGACTCAGACGGTTTTAGGACTACCCAATTGTGTGCAGAGGTAATTTTTTCTCTGCACCGGTTGAGACATGCCCCTTAATGAAATCCAATCCAGACTACTCTGGTAAGAATTGAGTCTGGCTAAAGTCGTTAGGCTCACCAGCCTGCATTATTTTCCAAGACAAAAGGTATTCCAGTTGCTAACGTCATTATTTAATATCTTTATCTTTATCTCATGATACTGTCTCAAAGTATGTCAGATTATTCCATGGTTACTGAAACGTTTTAATTTCCTGTTTTATAATACCAGGAGCTGCTGGTGCAGTGCAGAGTAGTGAAACATTAACCTCCCAGTCACCTCCCAAACTCATCTCTTTCATTGGCCCTTCACTATATTGGCCGCACCGAGGTTTTGCCTTGAGCACAGATGGTGAGCAACATGAAACTATGGGGACCATCCAGGCTTATGGCCAACTACTGCTCTTTGTGTGGGCAGGTAAACTGTTTGCAGAGTGATGTGGAATGACAAGAGGCCAGACAGAGTGAACACGATAATCTCCTGATGGCTGGATCATTGAATAAAGATGCTGTCATCGCTTGCGGAAAACAAACAATTGTTTTAGAAAGCAGGAAAGGAAAGGAATTAAAAGGAGAGCTTGTGATTTCGGCTAAGGCGTCCTGCGATTGGTATTGTAGTCAGGGATGTGAAAAGCGGCTGAAATGGATTTGACTGCTTGTGCATTTAGAAGCGCAGAAACGGTTCACCACACACTCTGACGACTTGAGGTTATTGTGACCGTCAGCTTGCCTTCATTTTCTTCTCTCTTTGGGAGTGCTGGGACATGTTGCAGAGCATCTGAACCCTGCTTGAATTTCCCTGTGATTGCAGTTCCACCAAAGGTCATGGAAGCCACGAACACTTTCAACTCACTGGCTGTACACGGTAGTCAACCCAGAGGAAGTAAAAATAGCATTTGGCAGATATATCGTAAAAAAGAAATCTGTCATGTCCGCTGTAAAAAAACGTCATGTGCACTTCAATGTTGATATGTACATGGCAGTAAAGGTAGAGAAAATCTGAAGGAAAAGCAGTCGGGGGAGAAAATCTCTTCTGCTTATAAAAACTAGAGTAGCCAACCTCCCTTGCACTTAATGAATGCTTGACTGAGTGGAGCAATTACAGGGGATAGCTCCATTAAGTCATTTACATTTGCTCAAAGTTAAATTGCCTTTAATTTGCTCTATTTGGGAAACTTGAGAAAAATAAAAGCATCTATATTATGGAAATCCGCCAGCTGCGCGTAGATGTAAAAGGATGTATCTGCTGTCCGCATGTTGGCCGCACTGTACGCCGCTCTGTGAATAACAGGCTGACTCATGCAGCTCATATAGTTTGTGTGGTAACAGCTGAATCAGACGGCTTTAATCTCCTAAATATAATGCCTGTTTAAAAGTGCTCGGTAGAATAAAGCGCACTCACAGATCTGCTTAAACCATTTTCATTGCTCGAGAAGCCGCCACAAGGAAAACCGTTGGCTGCAAGGTTTGCGGATCGGTTTGGAGAAGAATCTATTGCTGCTGAGTTTTTCAGATGGAAGGTTTCACCTCCATCACGCTGGGGTCATTGCAGACATTTCAGCAGTCATCATCTGAAAATCTCAGCAGTGGGATGTAAACAAGTATGAATTTCTCGGATATGAAATAAACAGATGATGTGCTCCGTAGCGGTAGAAAGAAGCAGGACTTTTCCATGATGCAGATTTACTAAAATATAAACAAATAAGCTAGGGGCTAAAACACCAAGGTGGTCTATGTTGAATATTCATTTCCTGAGGTTCATCCTCAGTGACTTCTCACCAGTCTTCGCTGGATTTGTTGTGCCGTGGAAGGCAGCTTGACTGATGCTGTGAAGGTGTTATTTTTATTTTACCTCGCAGTGATGCAGAGCCTGCACCTTGGTTCATCTGACAGATGGAAAGCTGATGAAGTTAGAGACCGTCTAAAAAAGTGGACCGTTAGCAGCCGAGAGAGTGCTGTATTTAATCGATGCGTGGAAAACTAAGCCAATTAGACAATTCCTATTAACTTTCAATACAAACCACTTCTGGTGTAAGCAGATTTTAGTGGCATACAGGGATACAGATAGTAGCAGAACTGCCCTGTTAAGCAAGAGAGAGAGAAAGAAAAAAGATTTCTTATTAATCCTTTTTTAAATTGACATACTTCAGCTAATCTGGCTTCATGCTGCTGTATCACCTGCAGACAGCCCTCTTTTACTGTTAGCCATCATCTTCAAGTAATCCTCATAATTATTCCCTCTGCTTAACTCAAACTTTGCGTCAAGGCGACTGAAGTTAGAGATACAAATACTTGCCAGAGCATGTGATGTGATGAGGTGACAGGGGCTGGCGGAGTAGATCTGACAACCGATTGGGATTTAATTACACCGCATAGGAGGTGTCAAGCGCTACCTAAATGCTTGTGAGGCAGGCGGCAGATCCGATGGAGGCGTGATGATGAAAGTATAGAAATGCTGACAGTACAACAGAGCGACTTATAGTACACAGTCCCTCCGGATGTGCCTGTTTCACACAGAAACCTCGAGCTATGCTGTTTATGCTGTTTATTTTATTGTGCGCGACCTCGCTCAGATGATCCCATCAAGAGTGACTACAAAGTGCTGCCACGTTAAAAAGCAGTCCGGTAATGTGTGAGTGATTTGAGTTGGGATAAAAAAAAAAAATATCAGCAAAGGCAGTATAATCACAACTCTCAGTTAGGTGTCTGTTTGCCTTGAAGTTGTCGCGTCTAAATACATTTCTAAATCTACGTCTAAGCTTCAACATACACCATTTTAATCCACTCTTTGTCCAGGCCTTTATTATTATTATTAAATTTTAGTCCAGTTAAATCTATAAGATCCTCAGTGAGTGCTTTTTGTGTTGACGCTGTGCATATTCTGAGCTGCAGCAAACAAAAAGGCGCCCATGTGCCAAACCGGCAGAGACGGGCAAATTGATTCAGGGAAAATCTGAATGTGCTTTTAGCAAGATGATGCTCGGTGCTGATTTGGGATTGTGCACTATATTTTTCTCAGCAGAGGTGATTAAAAGCACTTTTGGGTCATGAGAATTACTGCTTATGCCTCTTAGCCTAATGTGCGGCCAAGAAAATGATATACCTGAGCTTTTCTCTGTCCCTCTCTTTTTGACTTATGCACTTAGGTTTGTTTCTCTCCTGCTTTTCTTTAATCTCTTAGGTAGTCCCTTGTCAATTTCTTACTAAATTTATCGCCTCTTATTTTTTCTCCTTTACCATAGGGGAGACACACATCACAGTGCGTCGACTTTAAACTGCTGCCAGTGGAAAGAAGGGATAGAAGCAGACGGAGGAGGTGCATTAAAGACTTGAAGTGCTTGGGATAAATAATCATATTTCTATGCACCCACGATGCTGGAAAAGCACCATCTGGGACAGGCCACGGATTTGCATTACAATATAAATGGGAAGTTGCTGGAGCTGAAAGGGTGATGTGAAGTCATTCAGCCAGCCCCCTCACTCTGACAGGTCGCATCTCCCTACCCCCACCAGTCAGCAGGAAGGCGCAAGGCACTTTGTTGGCGCGCGGTACGCTGGCGTACTTTTGTCGCTCGACTGCCCCCCTCCACCTTGTCTTTTTTTAACACGCGAGCTTGTCTTTTTTTCAAATGCCACATCTCCACACACATGGAGCAGCTCGATAGCACATGCATCAGTGTCTCCTCTTTCAGATGTGATCTTCAATGAACCCTCAGAGCTTTGTTCATATATGAGTAGGTGCACAGGAGACAAGGAACCGAGCAAAGAGGAGGTGGTGTGAGAGGTGGTGCTGGTGGCATACGGGCACATAATGAAAACGCTATAGAATCTGCTCTAACCTGTGATGATTTAAACATGCCCACACTTTTAAGAATATTTATCTCATTGGAGCTGGAATATTGACGGTGCCCAAAAGATGCAAATGTGTTCTCAAAAATTTAATTTGGAGAGCTAAAGGGCACAGGTGATATATGCATGTTTTATTGCAGCCTGTATTATTTGTGCAGCCTTTTCCACCTCCTGTTAATTTCCATTTTAAAAAGTATTTGCATGACTGAACCTCAGGACCAGGTTTATTCTCCTGAATCTGACAGTGTACAAACAGATTCTGAATACTTCATGGAAGTTGGCACCACTTTGCATGACAGAGCAATGTTGGCAGCAGAGCAATGAATACGCATCATGTACAAATGACTGATTCTGCTGTAGAGTGACTCAGAAGACGCAGTGAACCCGCTGAAATGGTCTCTAAGTGGTATATTGTGTTTACTGGTGCAACCGAGAGATTATGTTTAGAGAATGAGCTTGTAGATTTTGACACATTACGATTGTTCGGGTTTCCCCACAGTGGCTGTGACTTTTGCTTGTCTGATCAGATATCCAAGCAACAGGATTTAGACTCTTGCCTTCCTCATGAAACTTTAAACATCACACTTGCGGTAACACACAATTTGACAACATACAAGATCCTTCAGCTTCTTATTTCTGGTTTCCATTTCCGAACAAGTTTCACAAGTTTCCACGATATAAATATGCATCATAAAACAGCACGACTTGACACGAGCCACATGAAGTGCCCAAAGAGTTTTAACTAAATAAAGCTTACTTTGCCAAAGAAGAGATTAACCTAAAAACTGAAGAGAACGAAGCGGGAACGTGTTTGTAACAAGCTTCAAGTTTATTTCTTGCTCGTTACTTCATTTGGCTGCGGTTGTTATTAGCGCTTTTGGCAAGAGGGCCTAGTTGTAAATATAAACAGAGGTGAAGGCGAGACATTCAAGGCAATGAGGAGATGAAACCGGATCTGAGGAAACGGTAGGGCGAGAAATTCAAGACGAGGTAAACAGCCAAGAGAGACTTTTAGACCCGCAAGCAGGACTTTAAGACCTGTTTAGTGTCCAAAGGCTTTCAAGATAATGAAGTGATGCCAGAGAAATGTCGCTGACAGGAACAGAACATCTGCCATTGTCACTCAAGCTTTAATATTTGTTATTAGTTGGAGACCAATTTGGGACAGAGTGTTATATAATAGAATTTCACACCACTTCGGGCGTGTTTACGTGCCGTGACAATGCATTTTAGGCTCTTTGAGTGTCGTTTGACATTTTTAAATGACAAGATTGGTTTGTGTTGGACTAAGGAGAGAGGTTGGCAGTCCTTCACTGAGATTACATGGTAAGAAAAAAACTGTTCGGCTAGCTTTACTTTAACAAGGGTTTCTGAGCTGAAACGGTGTCGATGGCGACCCGCTGAAAAGCTAAACTGATAGCGGTCTAACAGACATTGTCCCATTGCACAGAACAATTGCTTTTTGTTGCTCAATTCGTGTAACCACTAGATGGCAGTAGAATCCGAAGATTTCTATTTGAGCTGCAGTATATATTTATAGCTACAAATTTCGGCTTCCTCCTCCCACCATCCAGAGACATACTCATTAGGTTAATTGGTGATTCTAAATTGGAGTGACCCCGCAACCCTTAACAGGAATAAGCGGGTATAGAAGATGAATGAATGAATTATAACTACAGCGTTTAGACAACGGCATCCTGACATTGGCGAGGTCCATAAGGAGTCTGGCTATATAAACATTCCCCAGTTTCCATCAACACATATCTCTGTACTTATGGGTTCAGCACTTTTGGATGTGAAAGCACTTTAGTAGCATCTAACAGATAGACAAGGCCAACCTGTTCAGAACATTTTATCTTGGGTGAAGCAATTCCTCAGTAGAGAATCAAAACATTTACAGTTCCAGCTTAGAGAGTCAGTACGACTGCATCAACCAAATCCAAGGACTTATTAGGATATAGTCTGCCCATCGATACTGTGTACTGTTTTACAACCGGCGCTGTTTCATTTTTGAGAAAACATGGTGCAACCTGTCAGCCTTCTCTACCTGTCACTGTTCCCTTTATGAAGCAGGAAACAGAAAACGTGGCATTGCCCAGGTTTAATGCAGCTGAATACTGTAGTGCTCAGGTCCAAAGGTGATGCTGGTGACTTTTCCCCATCTATTCATTTTTTCTTTCCTCTGTCTGCGGCCGTGTGGACCTTTCAGTACGCTGTCCCATTGTTTTCTGCTGTGAGTCTCACAAGGTTCTTCCATCCAAAAAAAAAGAAAAAAAGAAAGGATAATAGCAGCCTTTGTTGGAAGTGCCTTTGAAATATCACATATTAATGGATGCCATTTTAGAAGTGCAGCTGCTGTTAAGTTTGAATAAATTGTGATAAAATTTGCGTGGAGAGATAATACTCATTAAAACGCACCGACGGAAGAGGTGATACAGGCATTCAACCTTCAGCCGGGAGAAAAAAGCAAATTGCTGGAATGAAAGAAATCAAGGCCCTGAAAAAAATATGAAAGTGCAATTACAGTTTGAGCTTTCAGAACATTAAAAGAATAGACCCACCTGGCTTTGTACATTCTTACCGCTCGGGCTATTTTTCCATAGAGCCTGCGCTGATTGTAGAATTGCTGACAACTCAGGCTGCTTTGTTTTGTTTTGATTTTTACTCTCCATCTATCCAAGGTCCATTTTTTGTTGTCGCAGCTTTTTCTTTCATCATTAGGCACAGATTCAAACCTCACATTCATTATGAAATTATTTTTATCTGATCACAGGGATGAAACGAGTCAAAAACACACAGCAGACAAGTCCAGAGCACTGAGCAACAAAAGCCACCGTGAAATTAAAACACATTTAAACAAGAATTACCACGACAGGAGAAGTGAGATTATAAAAATCACTTAGCAACACAGACTACAATGTCTATTCATGAAACTGTAAAAGACAACAAGTTTCCACGTGTGTCCATTTAAAGCTGTCACAGTAAAGTGGACAGTCCCTCATCACCGTGCTTGGGATTTGCGGTCAGCTCAGACGATGCTATTCTCAGAGCTGTATTAATCGTTAGCTCCACTCTCTGATTTGCCTCATTTAAAAGGCCTTTGGTTAATTTAATGGATCGCGGAGTGAACTTTTCAAAGTACGGGCTGGGTATAAAAATCACGGCGAGTAATCTTACATCATTAATCTAAAAATACTTCTTAAAAGGAGTTGCTTTTCTATAAGTTGGTTCGGCTCCAGGCAGTGACATTTGCACGCATTACAAGCAGACGGGAGTTCAAACAAACTTAAAGAGGTGTCATTTCTGTCATGGCTGAGTTTTCTGCATCACATTACACGTTCTGAATCTTCCCAGGCTGACTTCATCCAGCTGCCTGTCATTGTCCTGATGACTCCTCATCTGCTCCAGACTGCTCCAGTATATTCAGACCTGATGCTGCATTTAAGAAAATCTGCCTTTCTAACTTGAGTTATTCCAGGATGTTTCTTCAGCGTTAGCCTTGTAGTCATACATTTCCTACTTTTGTCGTTGTGCTACATGATTTTAATGACTCATTAGCAAGTGAAACAGCTGGAAACGGTGTGTGATGCCACCCTTTGCTGTTTGTCAGTGCTATAATGTTTTGCAAAGAAATGTGCTGGAATAATTTATGCTAATGCGTCAGTGTTTCTCCAGGGAGATATTGCACTTAAACTTGGTCAAAGGAACAGGAACAAAGGTGTTTGCTGCAACTATATTGTGTTCAGCCACTTCTTCTTGAAGTTTTCAGCTATCCTTTCTGTGCTTGGTTTTCCATCTGGAATCATCTATAACCTCCCAGTTAGCGTGCTTCACGCATTTCTCTAGTGTTACTGCTTCAAACCTATGCCCCCTTTTCCCTTACCCAGCACTGACTATGTGTCAAATACCAGAATTTTTTTCCACCTTTTTTCAAACAGAAATGTTCCTACTAAGCTGTTTACATGGCGAATGAAAGGGAACATTTTGCCGTTATACCCATTTACATGCAGCAGGATTTTTTCTTTAACTGTTGGCAAAATTACTTGATTGTGCACCCAAAGCCTCCTTCCATCATTTCTTTGACCAAAATCTGGAAAAGGTTGCTGCGGTTGTGGAAAATGTACATCCGAAGACCTGTCTTTATAAATTAGGTGTTTTTCTTTCCAGGAAATGTGGGATTTCCTTTTGGGGATGCATCCGTAACCCAGCCTTGCAAATAGCTGGCTATCAACGCGCAGAGATGATCCTAGACAAATTGCGGTAAAACAAACATCCATTTGATGCGTATTCCACATGTGCTGCTTGCATGTCCAAGGACTATTCCCGAAACCTGAATAATACTGGAATGTGCGCCATTTGTGTAACTGTAAAATGCTACAATAAGAAAAAGGTCTACGTTAGAATATCTGGAATATTTACTTTACATGAGCCGTATCAGATTCAGAATACTGTCGTATTCAAAATAATACTGTAATGTTATTTCTTCATGAATTCCTTCAGGCAGACAGGAGCTTCACCCTTTCAATGCAGGATGTGAAAGACCATTTTCAGCTTTTTCTGGTCTGCGTCAACTCTGTTCCTGGAAAACGGTCAGCTACCAATTAACAGTTCTGCCTTGTGTGTCTTAGTGTGTGATTTCCTACCACGCAAACACAGCCCGCCTCTTTAATACCTTGAACCAACTTCAGAAAAAGAGTGTCTCATAATGATTAAAAGTGCTTGTGCTTATCTGCCCAACCAGAAATGTGGGGTTTTCTCTTGGGCATGCACCTCCTGCTTCCTTCCCAATTCAACATATCCAAATAGAGGATTCTGTTCACACGATCACATCCTGAATATTGTCAAACTCAGAATTGATTAATGCAATCAGCCGGCCTGTTCTGACAATCACTCTGTCAATTTCCACATTAAGGTGCTGCCTTAACCCGCCTGTTAGTAGTATTTCCAGCAGAACACAACAGTACGCGGAAAATTAAAAAACAAAGAAAAAAACAAAAACAAGAAGAGTGCATTATTGTGTTTCTGCTCATTTGTCTCTGGCATAAAATATATATTACACTAGTAAAAGCATGTCATCACTGGTTTTCATTAAAATGATGTGTAATGAAACAAAGGCAGTACACACAGCCGTGCAGCAAGATAACAGGAGCGGTTTTAATACAACAACTCATAACTGTGACTTTATAAACAGACACTTCCAGGGAGAATTTATTACTTCCTCAGTGTTTATTTGCTTTCAGCCTGGCACGGAATTTACTCTGCACTTCCGTGCGGTGGGACAGAAACTCCGCAGTATCAATCATTTCACACAAACAGACCAGCTACTTTCATGTTCAAACTGAAATGATCGCTTTTAATTAAATAATTTCTCGCCTTTGAAGTGGTTTCATTGTGATGACGCAGACCGAAGAGCATTTCGGAGTTTGAGAGGAAAGAAGCAGTGAATAATACCTAAGAAAGTAAAAAAATAAAATGATAAAAAAAACAACAACAAAAAAAACAGTGCCCAACGCTGTGCTGCGCTGGAAGAAGTAAAGTGGAATTGCTGAAATGTCCAGCGCAAGAGTGTACTCTATGGTTTAACTGCACTGTGATTGTGTGCGTGCGCTTGTGAGGGTGATTCTAGAGACCTGGTACACTCGTAGCAGGCTCACACTCATAAATCAATGTCGTGTTTTATTTAGAGACATGGCCAGCTCCCTCCCAGCAAACCTTCCCCCTCCCCGCACATCTCTCCGAGTCCCCGGCTTCAAGACAGCACACATGAACAACACCAGCCATGGCTTTTGTTATCAACCGAATCATCACAGGAGCTCCCACAATTTCCTCCTCCTCCCCCTCCCTGCGTCTTTCTCTTACTCATCTGCCTTTCATTTTCAACGCAGCATCCCATTCCATTACCTTCTACTGTGACATTTACTCACTCTTTTATGATGAATTCATAAAATCACGACAATGATAGCACACTGAGAGTGCTTTATGGAAACTCATTACATAGTATCTATCTCTGCCTGTCTGTCTCTCCCCCCCTCTCTCAGACACATGCGCATACTTTCAGTCCCTCCGCTGCACACAGAGACAACAGAAAACAGCACAATGATGTGAAAAGTTTGGCTGTGAGCTCTCTGTGGAGTGTTCTGATAAGGCTATCAACGCTTGGCTGGCTGATACACTCGGTGGGGCTGCAGTTGTTTTTCTCTGGAATCCCTTTTCAGATCACTCAAACTGTCTCTTTGCCACATTAGGCTGAACGTTGTTGGTAAAAGGAGAAAATATCCTGCAATGATACAGACGCTCAAAATGATAATCGAGACATATTTTACATGAAGTGAGAAATGACCACCTCCCAGATACTTTAGTCATGCTGCTGGGACAGTTTCCTCATTTTTAATTGCTGCAATGCATGTACTAAGCCCTGAGATGGACTGGCAACCTATCCTGGGTGTATCCGCCTCTCACCCAGGGCTCCAGTCCCAGTTGAATCCCTGTACTTCTATCTATCTCCATATAATCCACCTCCTAACATTCAAAGCCCTCCACAACCTCACCCCTCCATACCTGATTGAACTTCTCCAAATCAACGCACCCAGCTTAACTCTCAGGTCATCATCCGTCAGCCTCACCATCCCTCCATGACCACCATGGGGTGCAGAGCCTTCAGCCATTCAACCCCCCGCCTCTGGAATTCCCTTCCACCCAACATCTGTAACATCCGTAAAACTCACCTGTTCCTGCAAGCCTACCCACCCTGACTGTCACTCTTTTAAACTGTGCTTCAAACCTTGTCTTATTTTGTACGCTGTCCTCGGGTGTTTTGAAAGGCGCCTCTAAATAAAACGTATTATTATTCTTGCTTTAACGGGAACTATGCTGCACCATTGTTTGTCTTTTCTTTGGAAGAATTTTATTTGCTAAGAAGGTCAAACATCTACAGAATGTGTGGCGTCGAATATCTCAAACCGTCTTTTTGACAGGAAATTGGGAAGTCCTCAGGAACGGTATCTAATTCGCACTAAAACACAACATTCAGCAAGGCACCGTGAGAAACCCTCCTGCCTCTCTTAGATTCCCCTGAGCACTGAGGACTCAGCCATAGCAGCCTTAATCCCGCGACATAATGTCTTTCTCTCACTGCTCACATCACCATGCCAAACCTTAAGTGACCTCACCAACCACCTCCCCGAGTCCACAATCACCACAGCCCTTCCAGGTTTGTCTGTACCAACTATATTACCATGCTCTCTGGTTTGATGAGAAAACTCATGCGTCTAATTTAACCCGAAGGCTGAGTTTCCATTACTGACCTGCCCGTAACTCAAAACCGCTCGCTTTTGCCGCTTGCACTTCTGAGCAGCACTCTACGTTTGTGGATTTAAATCGGAGCAGAGGCAGATAAGACCCCATAGCTGCAGGTGAGCTCACCAACAGCAAGATGTACATCATCAGAGGGTGGCAACGCTTCAGTTAAAAATAGCTTTGCAGAAGTGCACTGCACCAACATGTGACATACTTTAGATGGAACCCCGGACTGGGAGGTGAACTTTATTTGAAATACTGACACGCACGTTTCATCATTTTTTTTTTTTTTTAGGTGCTGACTTGAAGTGAGATTGGAACATTTTCATAAGTGATATTGCTTGGTTTACGTGACCAGGCGGTCTTACACAGACCAACCAGCAGACCAACATGGGCATTTCACCACTGCTCAAGTATTGTCTCATGCTTTAGTTGCAAACAGTGACCAATTGCATGGAAAAAAATAGGAAATGCATTCTCTGCGAAGGTTCTACATGGTCAAAATGTTGACAGAAAACTTCATCCAGACGTAGTGTGAATCAATTCGGAGGTGGTTCTTTGACACACGGCATAAGGTGCGATGCAGCCAATATAATCTGAATTCAATAGAGGCTTACCTTAATGCCGTGATGAGCAGCCAATTATAATCCCTTCATTTTCATGGCAATTGCATCGTTATTGTCAAGGTCTGTGAACAATGTTTCTGCTGCGTCTCAAAAAGCAGACATCCGTGCATTCTCAAACACAACTGTTAAATGACCAGCTGTGCAAGACGTTTCTGTGGATGAGGTTTTGTTGCACACAGAACCACAGCTGGTAAATTCTGTGTTTCTTTTCCTTAAGTTTCATGGATACTGCATGTTTCACTGAACAGGTTTTGGGGATTGGGACAGGTTTATGCAGCTTTTTGTTGCTTCATACCCAAGTTCACTTAGCTCACTTGTTATATTGTTTTGTTTCTCTGGATCTCGTTTAAAATCTTATTTGATTAAAAAACTGATCAATTGAAACTGTTCTTGTTCTAAATGTTCAATTGCATCAGACTGTGAGCTGCTAAATATGTGAAGAGAGTTGCAAGATTGCTGCAGTAGCCTTTATTTCTTCACTGGTCAGCCACAACGTTATGACCACTGACAAGAGAAGTGAATAAAATTGACCATCTTGTGACAATTCAGTGTTCTGATGGGAAACTTTTGGACCTGGCATTCATGTGGTTGTTGCTTAGACATGTAGCGCCCACCTAGACCAGACCAGGCACCCCCACCCCATAGCAATGACACTCCTTGATGGCAGCAGCCATCTGGATGCAGGATGCAGTCTGACACAGACACACACAAAAATGGTTTAAGAACAACTCAAAAAACATGAAGAACAGCACAAGGTGTTGACCTGGCCTCCAAATTCGCTAGATCCCCACATGATCAAATATCTGTAGGATACACTGGAACAAGCCTGATCCACAGAGGCCCCTCCACAGGACACCCTCAGAAGGCCCATGTCCATTCTCTGATGAGTCACAACTGTTTTAGAGGCACAAAGGAATACCTGCACAATATTAAGCAGACAGTCATAATGTTATGCCTGATCGGTGTAGCTGAACGCCTCACTTCCTACACATGTCAGTGTTTGCTTGGCTTCCTGTCCTTGTTTCTCCCTCCTTGTGATTGTGTGCTCCGCCATTATTAGTTCCACCTGTGTGCTGTTAATGAATCAGCTCTGTGTGTTTATAATCCAGCTCTTCTCCTTGTCAGCTGTCACTTTGTAAATGTTGTCAGTGTGTTCCCAACATCTACCATGGTGTAATTTCTCGTGTCATTCTGACTTTAATTTATTAAACCTCACTTTTTTTTTGTCCTGTCAGCCTCCTTGGTGCACCCTGCATTTAGGCTCTTCCTTTAGACTAAACCATGACAAATAGACGACTATTGATTTAACTTTTGCTGCTGTGGTGGAAAAAGCAATGAAACATAATTTAAAACCAGAAGATACACAGACTTTTACTAGCACAGTAAACGTGTTTCCTAAATATAGATTTCTAGGATTAATATGATACCCTCAGGTGGTCAAGTACTTTATTCCACAGTTGGAGTTCAGCTACACAGGAAGTGCAGTCCCCAGTGATGTGGTCTGTAGTCCTGGGGGCTCAGAGCAGCGGGATGTTGTTTGACTTGAGGGTGTACATGGGGAGCCAGTGGGATATGAGGTTTCTTGGGGTATGGTGTGTGCGTGTGTGTGTGTGTGCGTATACACAGAAGAGTAGAAAGAAAGACAGAAATATGATGTTTACATGTCCTCGTCAGCACAGATCTGAGAGGACTAGAGATTTTAGAGGCTTCTGCCAGACTTGACAACCCTCATGTGTGGAGGAGATAAAAGGCCTGGGCCGGCTTTGCTTTGGATAGTAGAAGAGGGTTTCATATTAGGTGCATCGTGCAGCAATCAAGTCTTATTGGAGGATTGATCCGTGAACAAAGGAGGGAACGTTTCTTTTTCTTGACATATTGTAAAGCTTTATGTTGGAAGTCAGCTGGAGCCTGTCTGAAAGGTTTCTCAGTTTAGTTTTTTAAAATTAGGACATTATAAATTAAAGGCTTTTTAAATTCTGTTGGACACACTTTTTAGAGCAGTGCTGCCTCCCCAAAATGACGGCTATAGAAGCTGTTTTCACATCTTGCTTATGGAGCTGGAATTCAGCGCACATTTGAATGTTTATACCTTTAGATTGTTTCGTATCTCTTCAGAAAGTGGTTTGAGGACTGAAGCGCCAGAGTGAAAAGGGTTTCAGATGTGATAAGCTGAATGTTAAAATGTGAAAGATGTGAAAGAGTGAATGGATTCTGTCAAGAGGAAAGGCGGACTGCTCGTAGGACCTGAGACGGTATTACATAGGCAGCATGATCTGGAAATGTGATGGTCGGCAGCCATGGTGAGAGTCAGAGGACATGCTGCATACGTTATCAAAGTAGGCAACAGGAAAGAAAACTCTGGATGTGCTAATCCTTCAGTCTTCCACTAGAAATTATAGTTACATACATGCATTTTGAAGAAAACATGTGACTGCCTGGATTGAACATATGATACAAACCCTTTGGTTAGTGATGCTGTCATTGTTTCATTAAGACGTAAATTAATCCATCATTTCTTGAGCTGAAAGTGAACTTTTCTTCCCCCCTCTCATGCAAATTACTAAATATAATATCTACAAGACAGGGTTGTGACAACACACAAATGACTCATGCAGTCTTCCTTCATTAGGGGATGACATGCTGTATTTAAGCAGACGGTGAAAGAAAGGGGGGAAAAGGAGATTTTAATAGCAAAAGTAAAAGATTTGTTTCACAATGTTGAAGTAAGCTCTGGCTTTTTTTTTAAAAACAACAACAACATTTTCTTAGGTTAGAATATATTTTGAATTTTCATATAAAGCAGCACCCAAACTTATACTTCTCCCATCACATTGTCACATGATGGTTTATATATAGACACACAGCACAAAAAGTGACGTGCACAAGAATGCACACGCATACGCAGAGATCCAGTCGGGAAAGACAAAGCCCATAAATAGTAGCACTTGCATGAAAGCGATTGCAGGGGAAGGTACTTCCGAAGGTGGTTTCTGGGTTTATTCGTGTGGGTGTGATGGGATGGCAGGAGCTATATCTGAGTAAACTAGACCCAGGTAAACAACACCAAGATAGCACTGCAGGAGCCAGGGCAGAATTAAGTGGGATTAGAGGCATTTTAAGAAAAGCAAGGCAATAATTTGTAATCCCCCTCTGAAGAAAATCTGCAAATTTGATTGAAGGAAAAACTTGTATTAGATGTCAGATAAGGACATGCTGATTTGCATATATATAAGTATGAGACCTCATTCATAACATGTCTCTCATAGATTCAGAATTGCACAATAGGATATGTACAAAAAAAAAAGTCTAGCATGGTTCTCAGTAAATGAACACGCACATAGTGCAGCCTCGCTACAGCTGGATGAAATGGAGCCAGAAGAGTGAAAAGAGGGCAATTTTCTGCCTGTGGTGTGTGGAACAGAAAGTTCTGCAGCGGCTCCAGTTTTGTCATTTTCCAGTGGCTACGGAGCTAAGAGCAAAGTGTCGGATGGAAATGACACCGGTGTTGCGCACACTGGGGGATACATCTGGTCTGTAATGGAGGAAGATTGAGCAGATGTGAAGGATGGAGGATTGGGAAATGAATGCCTTGTGAGCAGATACATTTCCCCAACCAGTCGTCATCATCAGTCCTCATTCACTATTTTATTTCTTGGTCCGTCTGTTTTTTTCTCTGTCTGCCGCTCTCTCGTCGCTGTCGTCGTTTGCTGGCATTCATCCCTATTTTATCGCCTGTCTTCATCCACGACAAACAGAACAAGACAAGACACAGGTTTTAAGCTCATAGAGGATTAAAAAAAAAAAAAAAAAAAGAATATCCCACAATAAGAGCCTTCTGTGTTAAGATTCTTGGCTCATATCTAACGCACTCTCTTTAAGTCACCAGTCTAACAGTGAAGCCAGTTACATCATGCATGAAAGACTATTTCATGTGTGATGAATATGTTTGTTAGCTTTTACAATCAAAGGATGGGAGCTTCACAGGTTATAGGATGCCAGTGATACAGTTCACCCCTTAAGCCCTGTGATACATGTATATAAAGAGATTTCCAATTGAAAAATGTCCTTACATTGAATCAGTATCTTCAAAACAGTGAGGCCAAAAGCAAGAGCCTTGGGCTCTGTGGATAAAAGAAATTACAGTATAATTCTATAAGTCTCTTTATATCACCAGTTCAGAGCGAGATTTGAAAGACCAAAGATGGATTACGTTCTAAACCACATTTGATGCAACAGAAAGACAGCATAATAAGTGCTACTTACATGTTACACGTAACATAAGGTGGAACAGAAAAAAAAAGATTGGTTCTCAAGTAGCCAGGAATAGAAAAAGATTGGTTAAACTATTTATGCACAGACAGGCAATATGAACTGAATGTCAAGCAGTAATTGTGTTTCTATTTAAATAGAGTGTAGAGAGAGAGAGAGAGAGAGAGAAACTGTGTGGAAATGAAGAGAATGTAAAAAAAAAATAGTGCAAAAAGTTTTCACACTCAGCTGAAAGTTGATAAAAGCGAAGTGTAGCAAAGGGCGACAAAAACAGACTAAGAAACGAAGGCGCCGGTGACACAGCGCAGGTGAAGAATTGCTCAAGTTAATGAATGAAACAAACCTAAATACAATGCTTCTGTCACATTTTCCGCACAGCTTTTTGACAGTTTAATATTAGACTCGTGCTCTTTTAATTATACCCCTTCATGCACGCTCTTCTTCTTCTGAAGTCGTTTAATGGCGCTGACAGGAACATGGAATCCAAGAGAAGAATCTACCTTGATACGCTCAACTATAATATTTAATCCCACAGTGGAAACCTTTATACCTTTCTGCACTTTTGTCTTGGCTTTATTATTCAGCCCCAGAGGCTGAAGCTTCTAACTAGAGTCAGCTGTCATCTTGCTCTCATTGTTGATTTCTTTTATGCTTTTTGTGACACGCTCTGTTGATTGAGCACCACTGATTGGCTCTGATCAAAACTAAAAATGAAAAACTACATGTCAAAGCATTGTTTTCAAGGATGGCTGCTGTCATTTTAGGTAGTTCATGTATTGTTGATGTATGTGTCAATTTTTGTTAAAGGTTTCGTTTTGGTTAGTTATTTGACACTACAAAAACAGGATGTGATATAATGACGACCAACTGATTTACTGAAAAAACAAGTACAGTGTATAATCCAACATTTGTCATTTGCCACAACTGGTGAAGGTAGAGAAAAGTGACAAACATGTCCAACCACACTTCTGGTGGAGGTGTGGTATGTCATCCATGTAGTCACTCCGCATGGCTTCACTGTCTGTCCGCACTGCACAGTCTCTGGCTCCAAACTCGCAAGATGGCGCTGCCCGTATCCCTGGGAAAATAGCAGCAGTTTGGCAAGGAAGTGGAAACATGTTGTCGATATTTATTTATGGTTGTGGCTCATCAGAGAATGGACACGAGCCATCTGAGGGTGTCCTGTGGTGTCTGGCAACAGAATGGTGTTAGTGGGGGGCCTTTGGGTCCTATGAGTTGAGAGGAGGGGCCTCTGTGGATCATCCCACAAACACTTGATCAGTTTGGGATCTAGTGAATTTGGAGGCCAGGTCAACACATTGTGCTGTTTTTCATGTTTTAGTTTTTAGTACTTTTTAGTCAAGGAGTATCATTGCTATGTGGTAGAGGTGTCCGGTCTGGTTAGAGGGGGGTGTGTGGCTAAGTAACAGACATACGAATTCCAGGTCCAAAAATGTTCCAGTAGAACATTGGATTGTCACAAGATGGTCGATGTTATTTACTTCCTGTCAGTGATCATAATGTCATCAGTGTATAGTATTTAACCCATTTGCATCCATAATCTTGATTTTGCCCTATAGAACATCTTCAAGTCTGGCAAAACATAAAATCTTATCCACGGCATGGCTAAACCTTTGAAGAAGTTACTCATTCATATTAAATAAAAGTACATGATGAAGAGTAACTTGGGCAGGTTGTTTCTTGGTAATGGAAACCATCCTGGAAGGAGTCAATCAGTTCCAGTTAAATTCATTAACCCCAAAGACTTAAACTACAGTACATCTATAACGTATAGCAAATCTATAAAAACTGCAGACAGACATTAGTAAAAGTTAAATACACATTTCATTTTGTCTTGAGTTTTCTGTAACTTAGAGGAAAGTTTAGACAGCTGCAAACACAGTCATTTTATAGTTAGATGGTTTGATATGAAATAATTTGTGAAACACTGTTAAACATTACAATGTGTAGATTTCAGACAAAACAAAACAACGTTTCTCCAGAAACTACCGGTCTGTCTTGTTTTGCTGAGGTAATTCAGTTCATTACATACCTGTTTACAAAGTTAAATGATTTAGAGTTCCACATTATTGAACTGAAAATTACTCATTCCTGCTCCACTTGTCCATTAGGCCTCCAACATTTGGTTTCTAAGTAACAATTTTGGTAGTTATCTAAATGTGGAAACCAGTGCAGTCCTCGTTAAAATGATTTCCTCTTGTTAGAGGATGGTGCTTTTCATAGAAACTGACTGGACAAAATGGCATTTTTTAATGTCGTAATCCTATTTTTGCTTTTATGTCCCACCATACATCCGGAGGCAGTTTGCAGTGTACATACAGACGTTTCACACATAAATATGTGTCGACCGTATTCAACGGTTCAGATTTTGACTGAGAGATGCAGTGGAGTTTCACCACATCAGAACGCTGAACTTCAATACTGTTAATATTGAATCATGGGTTCACAGATTCCTCTAATTCATAAAAGCCTTCTCTTTGAAAACAGAAGTGAAAATACATAAGAACACATTTCTTCTCTGACTTCAAAGGCTAATTTCTGCAATCTGTATTTTAAAATTTAAAGTGTCAGTGTAACTGAAAGGTTATTAAAAGCTGCAGAAGTTGTGGGATTACACCACACCATCTACTCGCGAGCCGCTTCAGAGAGATCAAAGGTAGGTTTTGATAGCATTTCTCATTATTTTTTACTTAAAACCGAGTTAATGTTAAATTACAGATTTTCACTCGCTGACCAATAAATATATAAACAGATGACCTAGAAACTCATCTGGTTGCTCCCGGTTTTATTTCAGTTTTCTTTTAAATCACAGAAGACACACACGTCTTTGAAAGTGTGACGGAAAGTGTTTCTGTCTCGTGGACCGATGTGATTTGGCTTCACACAGTGAAATTTAGTTGGTTGGATGGCACAACACTAGGGAAGATTCAGTGGAAATAGGCCAACAGATTTACGTTCAGCTTCTGTTCATGTAATGAGGAAATGTTGTTAATTAATGAGCTGCAAACAGTCTTGTGTTGCTTCACTTTTTGCATGGTGTTTATTAATATATAAAGGTGCCATATTGTAGAGAAGTGAGATATATTTTATACAGATTACCTGTCGGGCTTGTTTTTCAGTTGTCGCTCTTTTATCCTTATTGCCATCAACTGGTCGTTCAGTTCACTTATCTAACGGGCAAAAAACACAGAAATGTTGAGGAAATGCTGCACAGTCTCTAAATGTCACTAACCCAGCCTCATCCCACAACCTGATTTAACCACAAACATAGGACGTCTGCATGTGGGATCCTGTGTTTTCGTCTGTAGTGCTTCAGCGCAGCCTGAACTGAGCTGACTGTTTGTCAGCACTTTACATCTCTCCGCTTCTCTCCTGCTCTCGGTGCTCACATATAGCGTACTGTATTTCAGCACAACCATTTACATGTTTTACTGTTTCTGCTGTCAGACAACGGAACGGGTATGAAATACTGATTTAAACAGAGCTCGATAAGACTGCAAGTTGCTGCACCAGCAGTCTCTTTCAAGCCGTTTCCAAGCTGCTGCTTTGCACTTTTAAATTTGAAACACTGTCTCAGTTGAAAAAAAAAAAAGAGCTTTGATTTCTTATGTTTACATGTAAAATGGTCAGTGAGAGAGAAAGCCGAAAGTGTTGGATGCTCTTACCTTTCTTTATTTTTTTAACATACTCATTCTAACATAGCTTAGGATGAGTGATCTGTGCAGTATTATCAGCTGAAATCTGAAAGACACATTCTTGTAACGTGTGAAATCTACAGTGAGTAAAAATAGGTGTAACAAGAAAACAATGAAACCAAAGTGCTTTTATTGCCAAAACATAACCACAGACAAAACCAGGACTGAAACCCTGGTCTAACATGTTGTGGACCCACCATCTACCTCAAATGCTTCCTAAAATAGGGGTGTCAAATATACGGCAAGCGGGCCAAAACCGGCCCGCTAGAGGATCTAATCTGGCCCGTGGCATGAATTTGCATGAAAATGGGGGAAATTACATAGAAGACTACTGGTATTTGGGAATGTTCATTTAGTACATGGAACATCCTATGTTCAGCATGGTTCCTGAATGCACCATAGTCTTGTGTTGTAAATGGTATGGACAGATGTCAAACTGTTTTATTAGCCAGTTAGCGTAATGTTCACAATTTTGTGATGCCTGCATGATTTAGTTTGTTTGCTGGAGAGACTGGATGCTCTGTTGAGCCTTTTCTGTCTGTAATTCTACTTAACTGATGCTAAACTGTGACCACACTTTGGACTATTGCTAGCTAGCTCCTTGTGCTAGCAGTATGAGGCACTTATGCTTGCAACAAGCTGCTAAGAACCTATATTGGATGCTTATGAACGTGGACGGAGACTGAGGTGATGTTTCTCCACCACAGTGATGGGACACTGCTGAAGGAGTGGTTTGCCAAACTACATCTAACTGCATCCTGCATCCCAGGAACTGAGTAGCATTAAGACGCTGTGAACTGGATTCAAATGAGCTCCAACATGCGCGCCAACGGTACTGTAGACTGAAAACCCAGGTATTCCCAAAAAAACATTTTTAGGTAGGGACCACCTTCCACTAATGTTGTGTGCTTCTAGAGGTACCTTTGTGATGATAGCAAGTATTTAAGTAAGGGGCTACCATGATTTTGTTAATGCATAGGAGGCTGAGCTCTCATGGGCAGTGTAGTTGTATATGAAGCTAATCAGGTCTTTCTGCACCCTAGAAACACTCATACATGATGACAACATACCGTTGTCGTTATGTTTGATTTATTACACTGTTGTTTTTCTGACCCGGCCCATTTAAAGTCATACTTAGTTTGACGGCATATCTGTATTACGTTTCTTGGTGTACTTGCATAGCAACAGTAGCACAAACTATAAAATACAGATGAGGCTTAGCCTGAAGCTGTAAGTGTTGCAAATTTTTGGTCATAAACCAAAGTATTGAACAGCTGCTGGGAGAGACCCACGGAGGTCAATATCAATTTGACACAAAGCAGACTACACCTGTCAGACACTGGACTACGTTAATAGAAAAACAAGTGCTGCTGCTAAACTGAGGTTATGCAATGCTGTTCAGCGCTGGACCTGGATCTGTGAGCGTGCGTGCATTTGTTCAGGCAGGTGTATGAGTCTGGATGCTATATTTGTGGGAAATATTAACCCTTGTAAAAATGTCTTTTTTTTGTCCCGATTCTCACCCTGTGTAATTTTAGTTTAACATGATTCTTTCACACTTTAAGCCCGTGTTTTCTCTTGACCTTACTGTCTAGTAATTGCTTTAATGACAGAAAATCGAGACGAGTTTTTATGGAGACCATAAATCTGCCATGTAGTGAATAATATATATTTGCACAGCAATTTTGTGCTCCAGTGACCCCAAAAGTCAACGCCAGCAAATACGTAGATAAACAAATAAAACAAAACGCTTGCCTGCCAATTAGACCGTGACTGCACCTACAAGTTTTAAGGAGCTACTGTGTTCATGTCTGAACAATAATAATGAACCCTGAAGTGAAGCCTAAAGCTGCTATCCTACCTCTTGTTATCAGTGTCTGGAGCTCTCTCTACTCATAACATTTGTCTTTAGGTTTTCACAATGTTCCTCTTCAGCGCTGTTCGCTGGGAACGTCCTCCTAAGTGTCCTTAAGAGGATTCTGTTTGCAAAGTCCAATCAACAGACATGAATTTGCAACGAAACATAATAAAATAAAATATAAAAATCATGAAAAACCAACAACTCAATGTTCAGGTGAGACATTTGATGAAAAGATGTATGTAATTAAATAAAGAAACGAAATAAATCGCTGCTTTGAAATTCCTTTATGACAAGAAGTTACCTGCTGGTTGTCGCTAAGAGGTTTCAGTAGTTTGGCAATTAAAGACACAGTTGAGTAAATTGTTCAGTTACTGTATGCACAAAAATGTATGTTGATTTTCAGATCAAAATGTTTTCTTTTCTCCTCACATAAATTCAGAAATATTTTTCTAATTCTTCCTATCACACAAAACAACTCCAGACTGTTAGCTGGCGGGCCTCAATCGCTGGCAGAGTGTAATTATAGGTCAGAGGCGTGTTTGCCTCTCAGTTGCCGAAGGCTGCATTTACATTTTCCAAAGTTTGCGGCTGTGCTCAGATTGAATCATTTCTCCCTCGTCTTCCTCTTCATCCTCGTCTAACATCACGGGTGAGAGACATGTGGGTGGAGGCCACTTAGCTTCTTGCTACTGTATGCAGGCTACCCACCTGTATTGCTTTTAATGTTTTAAGCCACTTCCCCTTTGAATAATCAAGTGAAACTCTGAAGCCCTTTTTTTCTGTCGTCATCTGATGAGTCAGTGCCAGATTAGACAAATACCTAAAGAGATAAAGACCTGAGGCTTTTCTTTATAGGTTATTATACTGCTGTTCCCGTTACTTTACATTTTCTTCAGTTGTCAGTGTGGTTATACCATTGAATTAATATTTGGCACATATATCCAGGTGTTGGAGTTAATAAAAATAAACAATATACAAAGTAAACCACATTACTGATGCCTTTCTTGTCTGCACACAGCATACCTTGGGTGCTGCAGATAAATACGGGATCATACAGAGGTTTGCTTCTTTTGTCTCAAACTCTGCTCTGCTCTTAAAGTTTCCAGTAATTACTTAACCAGTTTGAAAGACTAAGCTGAATGGAATAAGCTGCAATTTATCATAAGTGACCATATAACCCCTCGTGGGTAGATGTTTTGATGTGTAGGCTGATTGAGCGCACCGCGGAAAGTCGCGAAAAGCCTATAATTTGACCTTGATAATAGTGATAATGAAATAAAAGAACCAAGCATCTCTCTTCTGTGCATATGTGTTTTACCAAAACAAAAGTGATTTAAGTTGAGTCAGATACACTCATCTAACCATTTATGACTTTTTATTGAAGGGGCAGATATTCTATGAAGTAGATAAAGCACAGCGATAAAGCACAGGAGACTCATAGTGTATGAAATCAGAACAGATGCTATTGAAAGTAGAGTTAAAAGAATCAACACAAAGAGACAGCAGTATCTATGCAGCCGATTAAAAGGATTTTAATTTTCTAATTTCCGCATAAAAATTACTCTAAACGTCAGACGATTTTCACACAAGTCCTTACTGTAGACAAAAAAGAAACCCAATCAAAGAAACAAAACAGAATTATTATGCTTTGGTATTTAACTAATATTTCATGTCTGTGAGATGCAAAATAAGTGCAACTCCAAGTTGGTTTCAAGGTGAAATTAGAGTAAATCGATTCAGAAGTGTTTCCAGTCATTGTAATGAGACTGTGGTTGTTCGGTACCCCGGTTTGCTCCACAAGAACATTTTTTCACATCTGTTGTATGATATACTTCACGTAGACAAGCCAGAAGTCTGCTGGGCAAATGTTCTGTGGACAGATGAGACCAAAGTAGACTAGTTTGATTTAAATGAGATCCGGAGATGAAGCAACACTACATTCATGGGGGCGGTAATGCCATTCTTTGGGCCTGCTTTGCTTCATTTGGGGCAGGGTGACTTGCAATCATTGATGGACTAATGAATTCTGAATTGCACCGACCAATTCTAAAAGAAAATGTCAGGGCATCTGTCCGTGAGCTGAATCTTAAGAAAAACTGGGTCAAGCAGCGACACAACGAGCCCAAGCCCATCAGTCGTTTTACAAAGGAAGTTAAAAAAGAACAAAACGTAAGTTTAGAAAGTGAAAGTCTTCATTTTAATCCAATAGAAATGTTGGAAGGACTTGATTTAAGCAGTTAATGTGGGGGAAACTCACCAACATCTGAAGTGGTTCTGTTCTGAGGAATGAGCTAAAATTCATCCAAGCCTCTGTAGACGACTCATCAGACATTATCTGAGACGTTTGGTTATTGCTGCACAAGGGGGGTCACACCAGATAATGAAAACAAGGGTTCACTTAATTTTGCATCTCACAGATTCAGTTTCTGTGTTTGATTGGGTTCTAATCTTTGAGGAGTTGTGTGAAAATCGGTTGAGTCGTTGCTTTGTGCAGAATGTAGAAATTCTGAAGTGACTCGCAATGGGGTATGCAAAGTAACAAGGCAAATGAACTGTAATAAAAGAGGTACACGTAAGTGTGGCTGATAAAATGCAGTGTTTAATCCCCATGCTCTTAGGTTTGTAAATTATGCTGTATTAGATGACAAAGAAATGCAACTTTCATCGACTCTGAACTGCAGACACCTGGTGTGTTTGCATATTTTATCATTCCTCCAAGCAATAAGTCATTAATTAAAAAATTATCCAAATGAGAACAGATTTCAGTTTAAGATACAAGACTTCTGGCTCGCTTGCTTCCAGTCACTTTGGTCTGGTGGTCTGACGGACACAGCTCTGCCGCTGCCTTCCTCTGGGACTGGGACCGGTCACAAAATCAGAAGAGATTCTTTTCTGAAAGTACCAGCTGCATTTTAGACTGAACTTTTCTGGAGATCCTTCAGGAAATGCTGCAGACTTGTCTTTAAACATTATCCATTTACCTCAGATGACTGACCAGACTGAAATAGTTTGCCATTTTTATATTTACTGGAAGATAATGATGTGGTCTTCACACTGAAAATTTGTTTTACAATAGGCTTTGTATTAGATGGATGGTCACTCAGACCCCTTTGTTGTTCAGGCACAGTCGCTGTGCAATGAGAAATCTAACCATAATAGGAACCCATTAACCTCTTCTTAAATTGGCCAATCTAAGCTTCGTCAAGCCTGAAATTGTCGTGATTAAAAGCAAAAACCCAATCATGGCAATGCATAATTAATTTTCTTTGCATGTTAATTCTATTAGGAACAGACAAGAATGATTTTAATCAATTATTTTCGAAATTTTAAGAAGAGTGACTCAGGGATATCGAGGCAGCAGGCTTTCTAGCAGTTCATTTTCATTAAATTATATACTTGACTGTACACAAGCTATCTGGATGCGATATTGCCCACGTAATGTACGTCAGTCCTGGCTAAGAGCCCTCTTACATCAACACCCACAGCAAGAGAAAGTCCACCATGTTTAGGTATGCAGCTACCAATTACCTCTAACTAATCATTTCCACGTTTACATTTCTGTCATTCCCTGCATATTTTTTTCATAAAATGCCAGAAACAAGTGTATAAACTTTTCTCATAAACACTTTTCTGGCTTCCTGGCATGAGAAATCAGGTTTGAAATCTCATCTATTTCATCCGTAATATGGTATTTACCAAATAAATCCTCAGTTTTTCGTCATGTAAAATATTTTCATTCCACACTGGTGACATTTAAAGCATCCCAAATTAGTGATTATAATTTTTATTTCTTTTGACTTCCACGACAACTTGCATCCAGGAGTTTAAAGACATTGCAATCAGTCTTGAGGAAAACTTAAAAATCAGATTGTTTTCATGCAAACTTTGAGGAGTTATGAGGAGTGTGTTTTCTCTATGATATCTAGGAGGATTTATGGACGTGCCTTCCGCTCCTCATCCCTGTTCCTATAAGTAACACATTTTTAGTCATTCCCAGAGGCCAGTCGGCCTGTCCACTTATTTTTTGCACTTCTAATTTTAGTATTTTTAATATATTTGCTCCTTGTAGAGATGCACAGACTACAAACATGCACCACCGTCCAGTTGTCCTTCTTAGAGGAACCTAACACAACATATCCTCTGTGTTAAGACGCCGGTTAAGTCTAAAGGGGCCGCTGCTGTGAACTGCATCCAGTGGCGATTTAAACCATGTAACCACCAGGCTTACAGTGGTACAAAGGCGGATGAAAAGATCAATAGAGGAATGTAAGGACAATTTGATCAGCAGGAGACATGTACTGATCTGCAGCATGCTGATCTTTAGGCTTGTCCATCAGAGGATCGCTTTCCAAGTATTGTAATGGTGCACACACAGCAACACACCAACATATACAGGAACACAGCAGAACTGTAAAGACATTTGCCAGTGTAGCCTGGTAGTCTGAACAGCCACTCTATGTTCCATACATCTATGTTTCCGGTTCTGCCACTGCCGCCTAGTGGTGTAATTGAGCTATAGGCAATATAGTGCATTTGACTTTTCCACTCGGAGAAGGAGACGAACGGGGAGATCGGAGCTTAGCAGCGTCTACAAAAAGTTGTTGCTGGAAAAAGAACAATTATTGATTTTCCTGCACATTTTGTGCAGGCTGGTTTTTTGTTTAGCTAATTCCAGACTGGACTTGGGTCGCACAAGCCGTCTTCTGTTTCCATCCATCTTTCTTCTTCATTCGCCATCTGGAGCGCCGCCATTATCTTTATCTTCGTCATCTCTCCGACTAATACCTGCATCTTCGTCTGTCGACCAGGATGGACAGTTGTTCTTTTCAAGGGTGGTAGGAAAAAACTGAGTGCACTCAAATAGACTGAACTTAACAATTTTGGGGTTGAGATCTCATTTTATTTTATTTATTTTTTTATGTTGTTTTATATTGGTTGGGTCCCAACTTTATTTATTTTTTTCAATGGTGTAATCAAGTACTATATTTGTACCATTTCTTCAGTTACAATTAATGCAAATTGTTTTTTGAAATTCAGTCAAAGTCAAAAGGAAAATAATACAGTCAATTTGAATGAATCTGCTGTTGGTGTGGATTATTATGGGAAGGTTTTTTAAAGGCTGCCTGTAGTTACTGCACTTTTTTTTACACCGGGTCTCCTCATAGAACCTAGACACCAGATATACCTGCAGGTTGGTGGAATACACACCAGGTGGGTTACAAGTTAGTGGCGAGCCAGCCAGGAGACTCAGGTGTTTGTAGAAGTAGCTCCTTCCCTTTTGATTGGTTAAAAATTCAGATTTTGTAGTTTCCCACCAACACTGATTTCTAAAAACAGCTTAAGACGAATTGAGCAGAGGAAAAATGGAACTTTGTAACAGGTTTGATCTTCGCGGGCAAGATTGTCTTTTTGTTACTGGTGTTGACGATTCATATTCTGAGCAAGAGATAACAGATTTCTTTGCAACCAATGGAAATATTGAAACTGTTGTGAAGATCCCAAATGAGTCAGGGCAACCTACAGGGAGGGTTCTAATAGAGTATTCTTCAGACAGAGCAATCTCGAGATTAAATCCTGCCGCTGTAGGTAAACTACCTAGCCCTAAAGATCCTAATGTAACATGGCATGTGAGAACCATACGAGAAATATGTCAGGAGGAGCTTGGTAGGGAGCTTGCGCAAAGATATTTAAGTGAACTGCAAGCTTTGCATGGGACCAGTAGAGAAGGGTTTTTCACTGTGCTTCAGGGCCAGCTTCAAAATCTCCAGTCTGACATTAGTCCCTCTCAGAGAAGTGAGGTTCCTTTACCCCTTAGTGAGCCTAATCGTACTCCTCCTATTGAAAACCACGCCCATGACAGTCAGTATGGAACTATGGGATCTGCACATAGCCCCACATACATGGCTAATGAACCAGTCCAAGGCAACAGTAATGAAGTCTCAGGCACAAGACCAGTTCGTACCTCTCTTGACCCTCCTCCCTCAAGCATATCCAGCAACCCAGCACATGTTAATGAGAGCATGTTTAACCCTCCCCACATCCAAAAAGTGGTGGTTGAACACATAATGCGCAATGAGTCCTCACCCCCCAGCTACAGCCAGAGCAGGATTCGAACATTTTCTGGCAGGCTTCCTAAGCCAAATGGGGAAGTCGACTACGATGCCTGGCGCACACAAGTTGAACTTCTCCTTTGCGACCCCTCACTGTCTGAAAACCTTAAGGTTAGGAGAATATTGGAGAGCTTACTTAGTCCTGCCGCTGATATTGTTAAATCTCTTGGCACGAGTGCACCTCTGCAGTCATATCTTGAACAACTTGAAGCTGCATTTGGTATTGTAGAAGATGGTGAGGAGTTGTTCGCAACCTTTTTGAGTTCCAATCAGAATTCTGGAGAGAAACCCTCCACTTACCTCAATAGGCTTCAAGGCTTATTGACCAAGGCCATTTCTAGAGGGGGAGTTGATGGCAAGGACTCAAACAAACATCTGCTTCGACAGTTCTGCAGAGGATGCTGGGACCAAACCCTGATTGTAGGCCTTCAACTAGAGCACCAAAAGGGTAGCCCACCGTCATTCCCTGAGTTGCTCCTTTTGCTGAGGACAGAGGAAGATCGACGCGCTGCAAAACTTGAAAGGATGAGGAAACATTTGGGCAATGCAAAGGCTTCTTCACACCTCCACTCAGTGTTTAACATGCCCACCTATGATCACAACCCTGATGTTGCTGTTCCAAAGGAACAGGACAACACAAAAAAGTTGGAGAAAGAAGTTGCAGAGCTAAGGAAACAAGTAGCATCGCTGACACAGAAAGATAAATATGACACAAAGGAAACCACAGCCTGCAGCAGCCCCATAAGAAACACAAGCAGTGTGCAGGGTGATTGCCTCATAGCAAGCGCAACAAATCCCAGACCAGTCATTAAGGCTCCCACCTATCCCAAGCCGTGGTTCTGCTTTAAATGTGGTCAGGACGGCCACATAGCAGCCAAGTGTGATAATGAGGCAAACCCTGCTCTCGTGCGCAAGAAAAACTCAGAGCTCAAAGTCAGGCGTGAGAATTATCAGATGTCACAAGGACATTCTCTGCAACCTTTAAACTACTAGCAGCTCCTGCTGTGGGACAACTGGGAGCTGATGACAACGATCTGACAAGTCCCAAGATAATGACACATAGCTCAAATGAGAAACTGCTTGATGGTCTTATTGGTCCACGTTGTTCTGCCACCGTATCAATCGAGGGTGTGCAATGTGAGTCCATTTTTGACACAGGGTCGCAGGTTACAACCATCTCTGAAACATTTCATGCTTCACATCTGTCTTCCTTGCCAATACGATCCATTGATTGTTTGCTTGAAATTGAAGGTGCGGGGGGGCAGACTGTACCCTATCTTGGCTATGTGGAAGCTAATCTAACTTTTCCCCACACTGTCACTGGTACAGAAGTTGAGCTGACCGTCTTGGCCCTTATTGTTCCTGAGTGCCATTTTAACAGTAAAACACCGTTGTTAGTTGGCACTAATGTCCTCTTACGGCTATATCAGCATGCTCTAGAGCATGAGGGCCCCAGGTTTTTAGGGAGGTCAGACAATTATGCCCTACTCCTCCAGCAAGTAGCCTCTAGCAGTAGGAGTGAAAGTAAAGCTTGCGCGGTTAAACTGCACGGGAAAAGTCCCATTACCATTCCTCCCAATCAGAGAGTTCAGATCTTTGGGGATGTCAGAGTAGGTAAAACAAATCCCAACACCTCCTTTGTTCTCGAACCATCTGAGTCGTCCTCATTGCCTGGTGGGCTAATGCTGGAATGTGCACTTTTGAACATTTCTTGTAAGGCTGCCAGCAAGATTCCTGTTGTCATCCAGAATATGACAAACCATAGTGTTGTTTTGCCGCCAAGGCATGTCATTGGTGAGCTTTCTGCAGCTGTGTGTCTGGGGCCTGTAGGCTCTGAACGGTCTTCCTTACCTCATTCCAGGTCCTCAGAAGAGAAACCTGGCGAGGAACTTACTTTTGACTTGGATAATCCACTTCTTGGAGAAGAATGGAAAAAACGCATCAAAGACAAGCTTAACTCCATCCGAGATGTCTTTGCTGCAGATGAGCTGGAAATTGGCCACACCAATGCGGTTAAGCACCACATTCGACTAAGGGACGACGCTCCTTTTAAAGAGAGACCCAGACCTATACATCCAAGTGACAGGGAAGCTGTCAAACAACATCTAAGAGAGCTACTGGATGCTGGAATAATCAGGGAGTCCGAGAGTCCCTTTGCGTCTCCTCTTGTCCTAGTCAGGAAAAAAAATGGGAAGATAAGACTGTGTGTTGATTACAGGAAACTAAACGCACGCACCATAAAAGATGCATACGCTCTCCCCAACATCGAAGAGACGTTCTCAGCACTCAGTGGTGCGAAATGGTTTTCTGTGATGGATTTAAAATCTGGTTACTACCAGGTAGAAATGGCAGAAGAAGACAAGCACAAGACTGCGTTCAATTGCCCTTTAGGCTTCTATGAATTTAATAGAATGCCACAAGGCATAACAAACGCTCCCTCTACCTTCCAGCGTCTGATGGAGAAATGTGTTGGGGATCTACATTTGAACGAAGTGCTTGTGTTCTTGGACGACCTGATCGTTTTCTCAGAGTCAATCGAGGAGCACGAGGCCAGGCTTATGAGGGTGTTACAGCGCCTTAGAGACTATGGCCTGAAATTATCCCCAGAGAAGTGCCATTTTTTCCAGTCGTCAGTAAGGTATCTTGGCCATGTTGTGGACGCTCAAGGTGTTCATACCGATCCTGATAAGACTTCTGCTTTAAAAAACTGGCCTTGTCCTACAAACAGAGAAGAGCTTGAAAGGTTTTTGGGATTCGCTGGTTATTACCGACGCTTTGTCGAAGACTACTCTAAGATAGCCAGGCCCTTAAATGCTCTGAAAGCGGGTTGTAATCATCCACGCAAGAGAGGAAAGATCTATAAGAGACCTAGTCCAAAGGGCCCTGCAAACATTCGTGTCCCTTTTGGCAGTGAATGGACCCCCGAGTGCGACCTTGCCTTTAAAACCCTTGTACAGAGGTTGACATCTGCTCCAGTCCTAGCATTCGCAGACCCCAAGCTCCCCTATGTGCTGCACACTGATGCTAGCGGAGAGGGCCTTGGAGCCGCACTTTACCAACAGCAAGGTGGAAAACTGAGAGTGATAGCTTACGCTAGTCGAGGGCTGTCAAAGAGTGAAAAGAACTACCCAACCCACAAGTTGGAGTATTTGGCATTAAAGTGGGCAGTATGCGAGAAGTTTAACGACTATCTCTATGGGTCAGAGTTCGTCGTTCTTACTGACAACAACCCACTCACTTATGTGCTCACATCTGCCAAATTGGATGCAGCAGGACACCGCTGGCTAGCGGCTTTGTCAACTTACAACTTCACCATAAAGTATCGAGCAGGGTTGGCAAACAAAGATGCAGATGGGTTGTCGAGACGACCAAATGGTCAGCCTCTGGAGGATGATGCTTTTCTAAGAGAAAGGGACAGAATCGAAGGCTTTAAAACACGTGTTCTGGGTAATGAGCCTGAGGTGATTTCTAGCGAGGTCATCTCTGCAGTGTGTCAGCGTCATTGCATTCATGGCGAACCTGATGATTCTGTCCTGGTTGAATCTTTGGCTTTGGGTGCCTCAGCTATACCTGATTGTTTCGCTGATTCTGGGCAAAATACCCTACCTGGCATGAAAAAAGAGGACTGGTACAGATACCAAAGGGAAGATCCTTCCCTCAAGAGAGTAATTCCCTTCCTTGAAGCAGGACGGAAGCCACATTTCAGAGAGCTAAGTGGTGAGCCGTCTGAGGTGAAGCTACTCATGAAAGAGTGGAGAAAACTTGAACTGAAAGATGGAGTGCTGTATAGGAAATGTTTTGACCGTGGCATCGAAGTCCATCAACTTGTCCTTCCTCAGGAATTCAGAGACCGTGCCTTAAAAGGTATACATGATGAAGTCGGCCATTTAGGCGTTGAGCGTGCTCTCAGCCTTGCTCGCACCAGATTTTATTGGCCTAACATGGCAAAGTCCATTGAAGAAAAATGTCAAACATGTGAAAGGTGCTTTAGGAGGAAGGCTAGGCCACAGAAAGCAGCACCTATGCAGAACATACAGACCACCTATCCACTAGAATTAGTGTGTATGGATTATCTGTCATTAGAACCTGATAGCCGTGATACAAGAAACATCTTGGTCATGACAGATCATTTCACAAAGTTTGCAGTAGCCATACCAACTAGAGATCAAAAGGCCAGGACTACAGCCAAGGCACTTTGGGAAAACCTTATAGCCCCTTATGGTTTTCCTAGCCGTCTCCATAGTGACCAAGGTAGAGATTTTGAATCCCACACCATAAAGGAGTTATGTTCTATCCTCGGAGCAGAAAAGGTGCGCACCACACCGTATCACCCTCAAGGGAATCCCGTCGAGCGATTTAATCGCACACTCTTGAGTATGCTCGGAACCCTGGAGGAGAAGGATAAACATCATTGGAGGGACTATGTGAAGCCACTTGTGCATGCGTACAATTGTACGAGAAACGACACGACTGGCTACTCACCATACGAACTGCTGTTTGGAAGACAACCTGCATTGCCAGTTGACTTCGTTTTGGGAACCAATCCTACTGGAGGATCTTGCAGTACCCATTCAGAATATGTTCGCAACCTGCGCCAGCGTCTGCAGGAGAGCTATACATTGGCTGCTGATCGAGCTCGAAAGAGGGGAGAACAAAACAAAACCAGATTTGATGCAAAGGTTAGAGCAGCTGAACTGGTTGTAGGAGACAGGGTGTTGGTGCGAAATGTTAACATCCGGGGAAAGCACAAATTGGCAGACAGATGGGAGCGAACAATTCATGTTGTGGTGAAAAGAGTCAATGGGGGGCCTGTTTACATGGTCAAACCTGAAAGAGGGAACGGTCCACACCGCACACTACATCGAGATCTCCTTCTTCCCTGTGGATTCTTGCCTATCGATGCAGCCTCGGAAAGGGAAACTGAGACAAAGGTGTCAAGGAGGAGAAATCTGAGGAAAAGGGGAGTTGCAGACCAGGAAATGGATCAGAGTGATCAAGAGGATAACATCAGTGATGAGGAGGAAGGTCACTGGGTAGAGAGGGTCATAGAGGTGACAACAAAACCCCCCGTCCTGCAACCAGCAGGAGATGAGGCCATTAGACAACCTCTAGCCGCTCTCAATCCTCAAGCCATTGAATTCACTCCTAGAATCCTGCCTGAGGAAGTACAGCCCGACTTCCCAATCCATGCCCCTGAGTCAGAGGTAGAGGCAGAGGACAGTGTAGATAACTGCCCTGTGACATCACCCGATCATGTCATAATCGACATTCCTGAAACTGACATCTTAAACCCCCCCTCACATTCTGAAAAGCAGAATCAAGAGTCAGGAGAACCGGCACAGGACAAAAATAACTTACCTGAGTCAGAGCAGAGTTGTAATGTTCAGCCACAACATGTAGCTTTATCTGTACGTGAACCTGATGAGCTCAGACGTTCTGCTAGGGAGAGGCGTCCACCTCATAAATTTACCTATGATGAGCTAGGGAAGCCCCTTATTCTTGCTCTTAGTTCATTCTTTGAAAGTTTACAGGCTTTACTTCCCCAGTCCCAAATTAGGCCCTTGAATGTTCACTGAGGTACTTACACGCATGCGGGGACTCACGCGTTTTTAGAGGGGGAGAGTGTAGCCTGGTAGTCTGAACAGCCACTCTATGTTCCATACATCTATGTTTCCGGTTCTGCCACTGCCGCCTAGTGGTGTAATTGAGCTATAGGCAATATAGTGCATTTGACTTTTCCACTCGGAGAAGGAGACGAACGGGGAGATCGGAGCTTAGCAGCGTCTACAAAAAGTTGTTGCTGGAAAAAGAACAATTATTGATTTTCCTGCACATTTTGTGCAGGCTGGTTTTTTGTTTAGCTAATTCCAGACTGGACTTGGGTCGCACAAGCCGTCTTCTGTTTCCATCCATCTTTCTTCTTCATTCGCCATCTGGAGCGCCGCCATTATCTTTATCTTCGTCATCTCTCCGACTAATACCTGCATCTTCGTCTGTCGACCAGGATGGACAGTTGTTCTTTTCAAGGGTGGTAGGAAAAAACTGAGTGCACTCAAATAGACTGAACTTAACAATTTTGGGGTTGAGATCTCATTTTATTTTATTTATTTTTTTATGTTGTTTTATATTGGTTGGGTCCCAACTTTATTTATTTTTTTTCAATGGTGTAATCAAGTACTATATTTGTACCATTTCTTCAGTTACAATTAATGCAAATTGTTTTTTGAAATTCAGTCAAAGTCAAAAGGAAAATAATACAGTCAATTTGAATGAATCTGCTGTTGGTGTGGATTATTATGGGAAGGTTTTTTAAAGGCTGCCTGTAGTTACTGCACTTTTTTTTACACCGGGTCTCCTCATAGAACCTAGACACCAGATATACCTGCAGGTTGGTGGAATACACACCAGGTGGGTTACACCAAGAATGGGATGTTCTTTTATATCTTGGTTGGTTCAACAGTTTGATCCCAATTAAAATTCAACTTGATTTAGGCATAAACATAGGTCTCTTTCTGTTGTAGCCAGATGCCTTCTAGAGGTAAAGATTTTTCACGACCAAAGGTTTTACTCCGTGTTCCAACAGTCTGTGTCTCGTGGTGTGTAATGAGGTTTACAGCCTCACAGTGCAGCTAGCCCGGCTGTAGGCTTTTAATGTTATAAAAACACACATAAATGCAGTATTTGAAAGAAGAAATGCACGCGTGCACAGGTGCGTTTGCACAGCGTGAGGAAATACAGCACTGCAGATGTGGATGCTGGTAATTAATCTAGTTCTGGAGGGGCAGTAATCCAGAAGAAGCTCTCTCTCTCTCTCACTCACTCGCACGCACATGTGCACGCAAACCCACACACACACACCAACTTGTGCAACTTTAAAGGGTTTCTGTGTTGACACACACCTCCATGTCCATTCCCAGAGGCCTCATTAACAGTGCTGGGCAATAGGAGGGCTCACAGTAGCCTAAGATACTCAGAGACTGTTCACTGTACAAACAAAAGCTTCAAAGTGAGCATTACACACAGACACACACATACACAGACCAAACTCAAGAAATGTAGAGCAAACTACAGCCATGTGCATTGTAGTCATAGATCATTATGGTGGTTATCGTGTTAAGATGCTGCGGTCTGAGTTAGCATCTGTCCATTCGGTTTTGTTTTAATCCCTCTGGGCCGTTGGCTTCAATGGTGTTTTTTTTTTTTTTTGCCTTGAACCACCATTTGATGCTAATATGTTCCGGAAAATATCATATAATTGCAGTTCCAGATATCATGTCTATTGTGCTGGTATACTGTATGTATGGGTGCCCAGCCTAAAGGGTTTTAAACCAATTTCCTCCGGTGATTGCTTCAGCCACTGCGCCAATCATAACACATTAATGTGGAGCAAAAACATACAGGGACAATCTGCACAGCGATTTTCACCCCAGCATGAAAATCGTCCAATGAAAAGGCACTAAGATAATTATTACTTAGCCTTCTAATGTACAATAGAGATTTGAGAGAGTAAGAAGGATGATAGAGAAAGACGGCATTATATTTAGAGGGAAAGAAGGCAAAAGAAGAATGAAAAATCCAATGATTGTACCACAAGCATATCCACTGCACATTATCATTTCCATGGTGAGCATTAGATATGTATCTGAATGCCGCTTGCTGCTTCTCTCAAGGCCAGCCAGCTTAAATAATGATGATTCTGCCTGGGGGACTGCTTGCTAAAGGAATGTATTTTCTAATTAGATAAAGCTACTTTCCCAATTTGCTGGCTGCTTAACCATAAAGCATGGCAGTGAGAGAAGCCTCAGAGCCATCTTGAGATGCTGCCAATCCCCATCTCAGCACAGTCTATCACCCAGCGCTCAAAATCACATCACCAGGGAGACAATAGATTTTGTTTGTACATTTCCCTCCGTCTACCGATATAAATTCAGAGTGCGTGTGTGTTCCAGATACGATTGATTGTAAAACAATGTTCATCCGCAGCCAAAGTGAAATCAGATTGGCATTACTTAGCCATTACCTTACAGTACATATGTTTTCATTGATCCCATATGAGGAGACTGATGGCAACAAAAGCCTCGCCTCTGTTCTCTCCATTTATAAAACATTGCTAATTGTAAATCTTAAACAACTCTGCGAAAGCCTCACCCCTGTTGCGCACATTTGATGCAGAATGGGAATCAATTTGGCCTCTGCACGTCATGACAAGGCGGAAGATCCCTGGCTGTGGATCTTTGACCTCTAATCAGCTTTGTGAGTAATAAATGAAACTCAGAATAACTCACTGTGGACACAACGAAGCCGAGCGGACGATTAAAGCTATTCGTCTGATAATGGCGAGAACATTATAGCAATAAAAATTGTGGTATTTGTACAACACTTTCTACAGCTGCTTGGGAAATGCCTGTTATGCCAACTAAATGGTTTAAATCTATTACAATGCACAAAGAGACGGATAACTGAAGGAAAAGACACACACTCAAAAGCCAAACGAACATTTCCGCCTTCATTTCTCGTCTCCTCGCTGTTCAGAGCGGATTGGGTATATCACACATGGACACACACTCTTAATTAGGAGTGAGATAGAGTTCACCGGCGGTGGATTTAATTCGGCAATACAAGGGGAGAGAACATCTAAGCTTTGGGTGGATAATCAAGATGGTACAATACTTGTGTCCTGCAGGCACCTGCACATAATCACGATGCAGCCTTCCACTTTCGTCTGGTAAGATTAAATGGCACTTGTGTGGATGGCGACCTTGAATTTCTCTTGCTTTCAAAGACACATGATCGAAATTGGTAATACGTCACTCAGGAGTGGAGGGGTTGTTAATCTCTTTGGAAATTTGGCTCAAAATAGCTCGTCAAAGACCTCTCACAGTATTTAAAGTACTTCTTGTCAAAGCAAAGTCCTTGCTTAGTCTGTTCATGTGGAAAGAAAGTGCTTCATCTTTCTTGTCATTGAAATCCATGATAATTTGTATTAGGTGATTTAAAAATAAGGCAACCACGCTTGACAACAGATGTCACTGTTAATGTTTTGTTTAATCCAGGAAACGTGTCATTGTTTCACTCTGATGAGGAGGGATGGGAGGGGTGTTTAGACCACCAAAGCATCTTACACTTGTGTGTCTTTGGGCATGGTTTATAATAAAATATCATTTACCATGATAGTAACAAGGAAAAATAGTTTTCATCTCATCAACTCATAAAGACATAACTGGATTTTCTCTTGTCAAACATGTATTAACAATATCATAACAATTACAACATGTGGACTGAGACTGACTGCTAATACAAATGAGAGATACATTTTGGGGACGTAATTTGTTTTACTAGTGAACTTTACACGAAGCAACTAATTTAACTCTGTGGTGTGAAAACAAAGCTGCAAGAAATAGTATATACTCCCTCCAGCAGCCCGAAAACACAACTTGATTAGGTTTTTTTTTTTTTTTTAATGATAGACAAGGTTTAATGTGAAAAAAGCGGTGATTTAAATGAGCGTCTTTGATGTGCAAGCCTAACAGTTTTTTCCAGTCATTATAGTCATATGAAGGCTTCTCGTGCAACCAAAGAAATACATTTATTTCCCAGAATGCTGATATTTGCCTTAAATCATCAATTCTGAAAGTTAAAAATGTGCATCCAGAAACAGCAACAAATGACATAAAATACGTTACGGCATTACAAAAAATTACTTTTTTTAAATTGTCAAGCTGCTTAAATATTGGAGTTCAGCTTCTACTCCTTTATGTTCCTGACCCATGGCTCCTGGTTTCTACGACTCCAGCATCTGAAGACTGTTCATATTGTGATTTTAAGATGTTCAGGAGAATATAGGAGCACTTTCATAAAAAATGCATGACACGTGTAGAAATGTTTTGTGACGCCTTCTGAAACCGAATGAAGGTCCCTGACTCCAAAGCTAAGAAACTCTGCTCCACTGTGTTTTGAGCCAAACTGTGAGCCGTGTGTATTGTTACATGCTCTAATGTTTGGGCCAAAATAACAGATGACCACGTCGACAAGGCTGGAGCCGCCACAATTCCCATTCACCTCTGTGACTGTTGGCACGACGAACCACACTTCACAATCTGCCTCTCTCTCACCGACTCAAATTAATGTTGGACTCATACGTAATTATAAGTTAATACAGTAATATTTCCATTCTGCTGTACAGTAAACAGTGGCTGCTAATAAAAAAAAGAAAAAAAAAACCGCTGATCCCATAAAGCGTCATCAGGGATTCTAATGAGTTGGACTGTAGCCAAGGATATTTCCCCCCATCTGACGCTGTTTCAGCGTAGGAGCGTTTAATGAGTGTCATAATTATGCACCCCAAACATAATCTTGAAATAAAATACAAAAATGGGGAGGGGGTGAGATATCCTGTTCCTCGGTTACTGCTGCAAGGCTGAATGTGAAATTCCAGATCCTGATGTGATGGAAATGTGTTTTCTTTGGGAAAACATTAATTTCACTCCGTTTGGCAGTGATTTAAAATGCAGGAGTAATAGCTTTCATTCATTAATATCATATTATGACACAGTGAGAGACGATAATAAAATCAAACTTGGAGCTCTCATTAATATATATGAATAGATTGACTTGTTATGCATAAACCATGAATTAGCTAATTAAGAAAATTACATTAGAGGTTGAAAAGTGAACCCGGCACCTGTGCGTGCGCATGCCATCAGTTAAATCAACAGAAACGGCAGATTCATCTGAATGATCAATGCAGATTGGAAACACCAACACCACAGAGACTAAAGCTTGTTCAGCTCACAGTTTTACTGACTTATTGTTCCTCCTCCTCCTCCTCCTCCTCCTCCTCCTCCTCCTCCTCCTCCTCCTCAGTTATTTCAGCGAACAATGCAGCCATGCCAGGCATCCACGTGCCTGAGGAAATTAATGCCATGTTGTTTAATCAACTTAATGTAGATTAGCTTCTGTTGCCTAATAAAAAGTATTAATTTAAGAAACAACCTTTATGCAGCTTGAATGAGCTGCTTTTTTCCTCCAAAACATGCAGTACACTTTGTGAGGCGGTGAGTAAACTTTAATTAGTTTTGCTAATGGATGCAGTGAATAACATTCTGTATGAAGCACAGCCTTTACACACCAACCACCTGATGACCTGGACACCACCAGCATTAGCTGGAAATGAACAACCTTGGAAACTTTATTATCATCACCTTGAAGAAAACCAAACTGTTTTCTGCGCTTTTTCAGTGAACCTGTCAAATTTGAAACGATCTGAATGAGAATCTAATAATGGCTGATGCTTGGCCCGTTTTAAAGGAGACTGGTTGTTTCAGTGTGTTTATTCCTGGAGTGTTTATATTTTAAGATTTCCCTCACAGACAAGCCTAATAACTTTCTTTGACTTGTTGTGATTAACAGAGAAGCCCTAAATCAGATCCCACACCATGTGAATCCTCAGTAGAGGTTCTGATTCAAACGTAATATTATATTCTTATTATACTAAAAAACAGCAGACATTTAGGCACGTGGTTTGCATAAATATCACTGAGTTTGGTTAATGGATGAGATGCATAACCTTGGAAATGAGTGAGCTCTTGAGTCCTGTGTCACTACAATATGATTCAAATGCAGACATATTGTAACTGTAACCACAAAGTCATACTGTACGTGACACCACTTATTTCCATTTGAGCCCTTAAAGCATTAATCGAACCAAAAACCAAAACTGTCTTGTCTCTGTCTACTACCTTCATCTGGAATTTCAATCAGCTCATGCCGCCTCTGGGCTAATTTCTCAAACTCTTAATCTCACCAGTTCTTGGTATGTCAATACATTTTAATTATCTCTCTTTACTCAACTAATCTTTGCACGAAACTGCGCATTCGTGTCGGATATCTTCACACATAGTAAGAAACTGGCCTGAAAAAATACCTTTGCTTGGGGCTAGTTTATTTCACAAAGTAAGTGAAATAAATCCCTGTTTTGTTTTTTGTGATTCTGGATCGGAAAAAGTTCAGCAGTGCGACTCGGTTAGAGAAACTTGGATAAAAGCTCATTGGTAATTCCTGTAAGACTGGTAAAGCCACTCCATCCTGTATGGGCTGGGTCTCCTTAAAATGTTTTTATTCATTTTTGCCAGAGGGAGGATGGTTCTACTTAGTAATAAAATATAGACTTCCTGCAACACCTTCCTTCGCAACGTATTCCGCCAATGATTCACTCGAGTCATTCATGTGCAAGTAGTGGTATACAGTCGGTGTAATTATGAGTGTTTCTCTTGTTATATTTGCTCATTATTAAATGAAAAGCCAACCCGTAAGTCACAGGCTTCAACTTGATATTCTGCAGAGAGATACATTGATCTGTTTGCTAATGTATTCGACTTCAGCTGGGGGAACCGAGCAAAGTGATATCTCAGTCTCTTTCAAGCACTTGTAATTCCAAATTACATGTCTCACTTCTTCCTGTGATGAGCTGTTTTTAAAGGTGGAGAGAAGACCGAGGTGTCGGTTATGCCTGAGGTGAGAGTCGCCGTGTGGCGCTTTCAAGGCAATACAAGTTATTTATGAAATGTCTCTAAAATAATGAAGCGTTTTGAGATGGATTATATGACATGTGTGTCTACGGTCCTGCTGGTGTCTTTGAGGTAGTTTCTAAAACAAGAGCATGCTTGAATGTAATCTGAGAAGACTTTAAAGGGGAATTACCGTTTTTTATAACATGGGCCTTATTTCTGGCATAAAATATGATCGTTTACCGTACTTGCCCATATAACTTTGGTGTCATTTGGAGTTGTTGGGACGATATTTAGATCCATAGATATCCATATAGTGGGAGTCACTGGGGCAGCCTCTAAATAACACATTATCTGCTGTGAAACTCATTCATTTCACCAATATTTTGTTATGATACACTAATGCTATTCCCTGTTAAGTCTGGAGTTACCTGTTATCATAATCCAGGGTCTGTAGATTGACCTACTAACCTCTGACTTGGATGATGTCATCTCTGAGCGCCACACGTACCCTACGCAGCTTGTTTACCTGTTATTTGCTACTGCTAGTTTTTTGCAACATGGCTGAATATTGTTCTGATTCTGAGGTTGTGGACGACGTCCTCACCGTTTTGATCCAGAGGATATGGATGAGGAGCTCATTGAAAGGAGGATGCAGAGGCAGCGAGAGGAACACCAGGCACAACTGTTGCACATCCGTGAATAGATAGTAACTCCGGACTTAACGGAGAATAGCACTAGTGTATCATAACAAAATATTGGTGAAATGAATGAGTTTCACAGCAGATAATGCGTTATTTAGAGGCTGCCCCAGTCACTCCCACCATATGGATATCTATGGATCTAAATATCGTCCCAACACCTCCAAATGACACCAAAGTTATATGGTTGTTATAAATCACACAACAGCCCATCCAACATTGACGTGATATTTCCTTATTATTTGTGCCGATCCAGCCAGTAGAAGTTGAACATCATAATTGAAAACCTTTCGTGCCTCTGGCTGCTCCAGCAGAAATGCCAGAGGACCACCAAAGCCAGGAACATCTCCTTTTGGGACCTTGAATATCTGCTGCAAATTTCATTACGGTTCACCAAATATTTTCTTGAGAGATTTCGGCATCCACACCGCGGTAGACTGACTGATAGTCTGACCAAAAGCCATCATTACAGCTATGTGTGGGAGTGAAAAAGGTAATAAGAAGACAAGAGTGGCCTTTGACTGTACGCTTCAGATCAGAGCAGGGCAGTGTGTATTTGCAAATCAGGCACTGTATGATCACAACTCCTAGAGGAAGTGATTTAGAGTTTGAAAAAGGCAAAACCACTTAGTAAGCACATTAGAGGGTCGGAGGGTCAGTTCTCAGGTTTGTAGTTGTTTTAAAACATTAATTAAACTTAGCAGCTCGTGGAAACAGAGGAGAATAATAATACACACAAGCTGCTGGTGAATGCCAAGATGAGGTACTTAGATAATGGAGAACAGCTGATTAGGTACAAGGAGAAGGTAGCAGGATGGTTCTTGTTGGAGTTGGATTTACCGAGGTCTTAATATGACCTTCTGCCTGGAAACAAATATTTTCCTGGTTCTTTTACAATTCAGGTAATGCTGTGGTAAAAACACGTGTTGTGTGTCTTGTGTCCACCACCAGTCACCAACACACATTGGCACCGATGAGAAATAAACCCAGCATTTCATATATACAGATTTGTACTTTTGCTACTTTTTGGGGGAGCAATAGCAATCTTGTTTTCACCGTTGGCTGCAACAGTTCCCAATTAGATGGAGATATTTTAAGACTGCGCACTTAAGCGCACCAAGCCTTGCGACTCAAATGTCTCATATTCACGAGTAAACACAGATTGTTTATAACAGCTTGTTTGTGTCTAAAAAAAAAAAAAAAAGTTTTATGTGTAAATAAAATGACATTTTATGGCGTTAAAGTAACACAGGTTGTTTATGTGCTGCCAGGGTTAAAGGTACACAGAATGTCAGCTCCAATTGTAATAATTTATCTGTTGGGAAAAGCAGGCAATATTAACATTTTAATGTTTAATTCATCACCTTAACTGTTGATGGGAGATATGATAGACACGCATGTAGTTGAGAGCGCTATTAAAACTTCGAAACTTGTCCGTGATGCTTCTAATAAGCTCTGCGAGAGGGAGGGAGAGAGAGAGGGAGTTGAGGAAACGGCATCATTATTCCACGAGTTGAGTGGCTGTGGAGAAGTGCATCGTGAAGAAGTGGAGCTCTCCCGGAGCTGAGATTTTATGATAAAAAGATAAAGGGAAGTTTTGTAAAGATTCTCTAACATCTGTACTTTTAAGGACTGCAACCGTTTATGTCTGTGTATCTGTGAAATCTTCAGAAACAAAAAGGTATCAAAGTTTCTCAAATCGTTATCACTCAGTACTAATGTCAGATACAGGAGCAGAACAATGTGGAGCCACAGCACAAATTGCACTAAAAGTGTGTGCGGTGTGTGCAGATTCCCATGTGCGCGTGTGTTTTGTGAGGCAGCAAAAAGAACTCATGCAGCACTTTGACTGGTGTGGGTGTAAGACTCGACTTATCTCTGTGGTGAGTGGCATATATTAACATTTTCTGTATACGGGAAGCCACTTATGAATTATGATTTCTCACTATATGTAGCGTGAAACCACATAAGAGGTGCCTGAACCCCTGATACATGTACGTTCTTGGTTTTATTATTGCAATTGCAAATTATGTCTGTTTAGAGCATGGTAACATAGCACGAACTAGAAGTTCAACCACATGTTACTCTGCCAGTAAGTAGAAGCTGCAGCAGATTTTGAGAGTCATGTCTTGTTGAAGTTTGTGGTATTTGCTTCTTACAAAGGGTTCGACTTGAAGATAAATTCCAGTCTCATGTCTGTATGCACTGGTGATCCATGCTGTGATAGACACCAGCACTGCACGACCCTCCACAGGTTAAGAGGTTATAAAGTAGATCATGCGTCGAAGTCTAGCTATTGGTTTAAAGTGTTCGAGCAAAAATGAGGTCTGATAGTCTGATAGTGAAGGATCTGCCTCCCATTCTACTATTGGATACTAAAATCTCTCAAGAAACTATTTGGTGAACTGTAATGAAACTTCCTGCAGATATTCAAGGTCCCAAAAGGAGACGTTCTTGGCTTTGGTGATCTTCACAGTGTTTCTGCTGGAGCAGCTTGAGGCAACTCAGAAAACTTGAAAAACAGCACAATGTCTTGACCTGCCCTCCGAACTGATCAAGTATCTGTGGGACGCCCTGGAACAAGCCTGATCCACAGAGGACCCTTCCTTTAACCCATAGGACCCAAACGGCCCCCAGTACAACATTCTGTTACCAGACACCACAGGACACCCTCAGAAGGCTCATGTCCATTCTGATGAGTCACTACTGTTTTGGAGGCACAAGGGAGACCTACACAATATGCTAGAGTTATAAAGACTAATCGCCTAATGCCTCCAGCTCTGTACTTAATGCAAAGACATGAGGACTGTATTAATCTTCGCATGTTAAAACAAGTTGAACACTAATCCTTTGACATAACTCCAACACAATACTTGGCTTGCCTTCACTGGCTACCAGTAATATTTAGTGCAGAGCAGCTCTCCTCAGTTCATTCAGAATCAGTGAGTCTACTTTGCCATTTCCCTTTGTTGGAACTGTTCCCCTCAGTTATGCTTTAACCCACATAAATCACTTGTCGTATATTCTCACTTTAGTCTCGTTAGATGTTGGTCAAAAATGGTTTACGCACACTTTGCTTTGGTTTACGGCGTTTGGTTCCTGTTGTATCTAATCATTCCTTTTTTAATCTTAATTACAGTAGCGTACAGACTTGGCCTGGACATTAGAGGCATCACAGTTACATCCAGGTCCAGAGAAATTTGAATAAATATCCAATAATCTTTTTTTACATTCTCCCTGCTGTTTGAACACTTTCTCATTCCAGTTTCCCGTTAAAGTTCTTCAAACAAATCAAATCAGTAAAATTGTAGATGTGGTGTTCCATGCTGACTTCTGTAATTGACAGAATGAAAACGTATTATTTCTTTGGGATTAACTATGCAAATTTGTCAAGCACTTGTCTTGTAATTTTCAACCAAATCTAACGTGAAATGAAAAGAGCAATTGCATATTCAGCGATGGCAAAACAGTTAAAAGCAGAGGTATGACACAGGGACAAAAAAATCTCATTTGTAAGGGCCATGTTTGTCCTTGCCTCCGAATCAGAGTTGGTGTAAAAGATGCGGAGAATGCCAGCGCAGCATATTGATGGAACACTTTAATCAACACGGCTTGAAAAGGCCTCGTCTTAACAGAAAAAAACTATATCTTAGGCAAACCCCCTCTGGCTTCACTGCCTATCTTTGTGTGGTGCAGAGAACTGCCGGATAAGTTCTGTGACACGAGATGTCTTGGAGGAAAATTTAATTACTTTTCCTTATTAGATGTACAATTTTGTTCAGCTACTTTTTGTAAAGAGTAGTCCTTTTGGAAAAGCTCTCCCCCAACGTGCTCTCTCTCTCTTTCCCTCTCTCTTGCTCAATCTTGTTCTTCCACTTTCTGTTTCTCTGTTATCACACAGAGGTCCTGGCACACAAGACTCTGAATCATCTAAAATCTGCCAGTGTTTTCCCCCCGTTCTCCTTCTCCCGTCCTAGCCCCAGGCCCGAGCTTTATCACAGATTTAAAGGCACATATTTCTCCTGGTGTTTTAATTGTTAAGCCCTCTGGTTCTCATTCCTGTCCACATCCATCAGCGCTCCCTTCATAGCGAACCCTCCTTCTCGACTCTCTGATCCATGCAGTTGGCGGCGACAGCTCTGCAATACTAACCTAAAAACCCATCGGTCACCTTAGACACGAGTCTAAAAACTTCCTCGAGTTGAACACTTTGGACTGAGGGATCGAAGTTTGAAGCAGCGTGCCACAATAAACCCAGCTCCCAACTTTTCCACTTAATTTCTTCTCCCCTCCACCTCCAGACCTTCTGTCTCATCCACAGGTTTCTGTGGTACACCTATCCACGCGCTGTGGTAAGTGGCTGAAACCGGGCCTTCCTGCCATGCTGGTTCACAGCGCTGACCTTCAGGCTGACAGGAAGGATGACAGGAAGTAGCTGTTTGGGGCTGACCCCTGACCAGCACTCGGCTCAGTAACGGCAGGGCACTCACTGCCACCAGAGCCAATTAAGGTCCGGGCAGGCGGCTACACACTGCCGACCAGAAACTTCTGCAGGGTGAGCCGCTGCGCCTAATCTCTTAATACCTCAGCTGCAAGGTGACCCAATGCCACCGCAAGACGGAATGCACATACTGTACACTCACTATAAGGATGGTGAGACTGTGTTCTGCAGTCGCAGGAAGTGCTGCGACGGCACTTGGAGCATATGGAGAAAGATGAGATGAGTGGTGTTGCTGAATCACTTACTGTAAAGCCAGTATGCGGTACTTGGAAAGATGACAACATATTTGCAACACTACACTCTCATACTGTCATAAAATGACAGACATGACAAGTCTGCAGTTTAAATGATCGCAAGTTACCAGAGAAAGCGCGGGGAAACTTTTCCCAACGATAAATCCGCTTGAGTACTTGGCACTGCCGGGGTCTCTTGACATTGACATTTTGATGAAAGTTGCTCCATCAGAGAGTAAATCTGACTCATAAACCCTGAATGGCTCATATATATTCAGACTTTTGTCACAGATTGCTGACCGTTGACGGCAAACACAATAAAATGAATCCATCAGAATATTTCTCATTTCCCTCTAAATCATTCTGTTTTTCATGTTTCTGCCTGAGTGATAACAGCCGCAGATGTGTCAGTATGAGGGAGCGTCTTCACTCCAGTGATTTGCTATAGACGAAAATAGATGACTATTATCAAGTGAAACCTCAAAGGTAGTAAGTATGCAAACACACCATATGCATCCCATCTTGATTTGAGGTAAAGGACTCGGTTTCAAGCTACACAGAGAAGCCTATTTGTGATTCCCATTTGCACACACTCTCATTGGAGATAGAAGCCATCCAAAGGAGCAATATGTGCTTTGTAAATATATCACTCCCTGACAAGAGATAGGAGGTTGAAGGATTTTGGCACTCAGAAGAATAAACTGAAACCGATAAACAAATCAAGGTCAGCCCTTAAGACACCCTGAAAAGCAATTTCTATTTCCGACATCATGGTAGGAAAAGTACCCTCACCTCTTGTACACCGCACATAGTTTTTCAGGTGGTCCTTGTAAACGCAAAATGTGAATGTGTGTCACATCACCAACTACGCTGCACAGGGAAATGACATTAGGCTGCAATGCATGACCGCCAAGACCTTCAGTAGGTACTCATGGCTTTTTAAAAACTGTTTAATCTTGTTCAGCAGAGTGAATTTTAACTTCACCATCACCAGCCCCAAAAAGCCTTAATTGTTCATTTTTGCTCAAATCTCCTGTGTTTTACATTGATAAATGTCTGTCAATATTATCTATTCAGCCCGTCTCTCCCGGTGGTTCATTATTCGCCCGCTCGCTGATTTATTCTTATGTATTTGTTTACTGACTCTCAGGATACCAAACACAAGAACTAAAAAGCAACATTAAGGAGACATTTGGATATAAATTAGTACCTCTTCCCAAAACACTGCCTCAAAACTGATGTTAATTGCCTAATGGATTTCAGGCGAAAAAACAAAAGGAGGCGTTAAGGTCATCTCTAATGTTTCAGGAGTAGGAAATAATTATAAAGATAATAACATTCATTTTAAATGCTTTTAATGGAGCGGTCATTTGCATTTTTCAAACAATCCGACCAACTGTTCTTGTTTCAGGCTAAAACTGCAGAACAGAATTTGTTGGCCAGGCTCTGAGCGGTTTCCCGGTCTTCCGCGATTTCTTTTTTGGATGTTACTTTTTTCCGCCCTCCCTCGCCAGTGAATTCACCGGCAGCAGCAGCCATTCATCCAAATGAAGATGAATAATATATTCATCAGCCCATTAGGAGCTCCTGACAATGCATTAAAAGAGGCCGATAAACCCCTTCTAATTCAATTTTTTCATGACTGATAAAAATCATGCCACTTGCTCACAGTAATTAATTACTGATTTCTGGCAGATTGGAAGTGATGTCTATGCCAAACAGTTAAGTGTCTGCAGTTTTTGCCGTCGCATCTGCCCATTGGCTCCTTTCGGTTTCAAACTTTAAGGCGAGGATAAGCGGCGAGTTCTCAGGATCTGAGAGCGCAGTTGTGGATAAGAAGAAGAAGAAGATGCTCGAAGAGGTTTATATCTCGCATTGTGGAGCTTACAGATTTTTAGTGCTTTTGCTTTTCCATCTGTTATTACTGTTCATTTTTATCGTATTTTTAAATAATAGGCAGCAGATGCTTAGACTGGCTAAACATTAACCCTTGATTAAGCCTAACATTAAGTCTGGCTTGGGCTAAAGACCCAGCACTTTCAACAGTCTTGACAGATGCTATGTATAAATCAGGAGATGCCTCGCTAGTCTTTTATTGACTAGATGTACTGCACTTCATATTTAGTGTAAATATTTCAGTAAAGTGGTATTGATCCTCTCATAAAACTTTAGTCACACTTCTTTACTCTTCATTGTAACTATACTTGTATAAGAGGAAACATAATCCGCCAGCTAAAATGTCTCAAAATGTCGAACTGTTCCTTTAGTGAGCCCTTTAGGTTGAATGATTCTCTATCTGTGAGTAATTCTTCCAGCACCGCCAGATGGATCTTGCAACTTACACAAACAAAGCAAATATACACTGTAACAAATGTTCACTTTAGCTACGCCAAGGGAGTCGTTTTGTGGAAACTAAATTATGAGCCAAAAATTAATATTGACTTGATTTGCATAAAGATCTTACAACCCAATATTCATGTTCCATTTGGTGGGGGAAAAAAACACGGAGGTTATTGTGCTTCCGCCAAGAAATACCTGCAGAGAATTAGTGTTCCTTGATTTGGAAAATTGAAAAGGTGACTATAGCTTACACTCGAGGACACATCATGTCAGGATGTTCGGGGGGAAAAGCGACATCAATATGGCAGCAATTAGACGCGTGCATGCTAATAAAAGGTAGCTGCACAGGGATCCTTGTCAGTATCGGCGTGCTGTCGTTTTCTGGATCATTGTCCCGGTTCCCACAGAGCCGAGGGCCGCTGACATGCTGACATCTCGGGCCAATAAGTGCAGAGTGAAACCCATGATTGGCCGCATGCGATGAGTTCGGGGCTTTAGGGCCGATATTTTGAGAGTTTGGGGCTGAGCTTGGTGTTTCTGAAACCTGAGTCAGTGAACTGAAAGTCTCCTGAAAGCCCGCTTTTGTTAGTGGCTGCTTGTTTCTTGCGCCGAGAGAGTCGAGTGCAGCATTGTCATGCTAACAGACCGGGGAACTCGGAGGGAGTGTGTTCCAGGTTTTGAGGCAAGAAATGTGAGTGCGGTTGGCATTGCAGAGAGAGATGAGTTTGATTTTCATCCTTCTCCCTTTTTCAGGCAGGCAGAGCATACGGATCAGTTTGAGTTAATGGCAAGACAGTGAAACAGACTGCAGGGGAAGCGAGTCACAAAGGAGAGGCCAAACTCAAGGAGGAAACATGTTTCAGACAACTTCTGGAGAAAAGTTAAAGGGTTAGAGTTCTGCAATCTGCTACCCAGGCTGATGCCACGCTTTTTGTGATTGACTTCAAGTTGCTGAGAGCTATACTGTGGTTGCTTTAAGTTTGCTAAAAAAATCTGCAGAGTAATGAGTAAAGTTGCCCTGTTTGCAAGACGAACCCCATGAGATTTAAAGCTGTAAGTCCAGTGCAGAATAACTGTACAGTGTTTTTCACCTGAGGTGTTTGTGTTCTCATCATTTTAGACAAGAGGAGGGTAGCGAACTCAAGGGCAAGTGGGTGTACATGCACATTTGTGTGTGGGTTTTGACAGACTCCTTTGCAGTGTGGTGAATGCATTATAGAAAACACAGAATGAAAAAGCACATTACACTAAATCATGTTTTTAATGGTGGCTAAAGGAGACTGATTGTTATGAGATCAGAGTGGCAGCGAGTGCCAACTTTACAAGGAGGAACGACAAATATCATTCGACATTTGACAGCTCGACAGGACCAGTGGTTATACCCCAGATTATTAGTGACAAAAGGGAAACTGAAGACTTAAGATGATGTAAAATTGGTAAAACCTCCATAACATGGTACCCCAAAATAGAGTTTTACATCTGGTATATCCAGCGTACATGTATTTGCTTCCTTCCTGGGAGGTAGATGAGAAGATCAATGCCACTCTCTGGTTGTCTGGCCTCACAGTGGAAAGAATTCAAGAAATTGCCGATCCGAGCCAAGTTACAGTCCAGGCTGGAACCCCAACAAAAGAGCATATTACATCTTTTCTTAAGCAGATGATGATTAAAAGAAATGTTGTGTGTGAGTTTTAGAGGGGCTTTTTTGTTTCTCCTAAGGATCTTATTACTTACGAGCAAATAAATATATTTTCTAAAACGTACTTGAGGATTTTGTTGCTACATCGTGTCTTGTTGACTTAAAAATTGTATTGGTGTGTAAATCACCACTTTGCTTCTGTTACTCCACACTCCAGTTTTACCTTGTGGGTCAGCCACAACATTATGCCCACTAACAGAAGTAAATAACATTGACCATCCTGTGACAATTCAATGTTCTACTGGGAAACTTTTGGACCTGGCATTTGTGTGGATGTTACTTAAACGTGTAGGACCCACCTAGACCAGACGAGGCAGCCTTCCCCAAAGCAGTGACACTCTTTGATGGCATCAGTCATCCCCAGCAGGATGCAGAAATACAAAATCAGTTTAGGGACAACTCAGAAAACTCAAGAAACAGCACAAGGTGTTGACCTGGTCTCCAAATTCACTAGATCCCAAACTGATCAAGTATCCGTGGGATGATCCACAGAGGCCCTTCCCCACTAACCAGACCCCCAAAGGAGACCCTCAGAAGTGGCTGCAGTTTAATAGAAAATCACCAAGTTTATAATATTTCATGCACGTTCTAACAGAAAAATGCTGGACACTGTATTATGTAGCAGCATAGAAATGCTGAACAGCACAGTAACGGGCCTCCAAATGGCACAGGAAGTGAAGTGCTGAACAGTGTGACTGAAAATATACTTACTACTGTTAATTCACACGATAAAGGTGTCTCATATTATAGTGGATTCATTTATATACTCGAAATTTAATTATGTCGGAAATAAGATTTTTTATATGGACGGTGTCCCTTCAACATTTAATTAACATCCAAGGAAAGTCCTGGAAAGACATGCAGAAAAACTGTCTATCTGGCTCCAGGGAGGATGGACTGGATTGTTAGTAAGTATAACTGCCACTTTAAAGATATGATTTAACTGCAGGGCTGCTATTGGAAACGTCAGTAATTAGAAACAAGGCAGAGTGTATGGAATACATAACCAGAATCCTGCAGCAATAATGCAGTGCAATATGACCCAGTGATTCCACCCCAAAAAAGGTGCAGATTTACCTTTTAGACGATACCAAACACGGCCTTCAACCCACTTTGTCCACCGTCATCTATTTCAAATGATGGTCTTTACTGTAATGACATGAGCAGTAATCTCCAGGGAGTCATTAGATCAGATAATTACACAGGTCTAATAACAGCCAAGGATTATTAGGATATTTTACACAACCAATGTGTGAAGATAATACCACTGTACACCGTGCCTACAATTTAAAAATGGGTTTTTATCACTGCCAAAAATCTTATCAAATAGCTTCCTTGTCCACTTCAGTCATTAACTGCTGAAATTATTTAATACACATGTAAATACAGAGCACAAAGTGGATTTCAGTCTCATCCATTTTTTTTTTTTTTTTTTTGAGGATCTCTTCAGTTTTGTTCACATCACTTCAAGGTCATACAGTTCACTGATGTTTCGTAAAATATTTTCATTTTCAATCCGCTCCTTTTCTCTTTAAGTACGTCTCCACGCCGCCTGTCTGAGACAGTTCTTTATATATTTTCTCGTCTTCATCAAAAAATCATGTCTGTGGTTTCTGTTTGTATCAAGGGCAAACAGTGTGACTCCTTGCACAGGGACAAAGAGCACAGCACGCTTCACAACAGAAGCCTACAGAGTCTCCCAGCGTGTACCTGTCCATCCGTCTGAGGCGTAGCTCGGTGGTCGGATACCACCCTCAGAGAAAAGCTGATACCGAGTTTGCTGTGTGTGTGTGTTTTTTTTTCTCTTCGCTTTCAAAAAAATTATTTTGATGCAGGTGAGATTTGGAGAGATATAAGACAGACAGCAGACGGAACAAATCTGAAATGCGATCATTAATGCATGATGTTGTCTGAGTATAGACCGCTTTAACAATAACAATGGATCAAAAAGAACGCTAAAGCATGCTACTTGAAGGAAAGTTTTGCCTTTTTAACAAATATAACGACCAATGATGGAGAATAAAATATAGTTTACAACACAAATGGCTAAAATGCTTTAGGTTATGACTTATTCTCCATTATCTGTTAAGGAGACCAAAATGACACATAACACCTATCGTTTATTTGCTTTGATGAGTATCATTCTCATCTTGCAGTCAGTTTGAAATGAATTTTGTAATTTTGCAGAACAGCAACAGCTCTTGAAAGAGAAAACTGTTACACCGACGCAAACTGCTGCACGAGCTCGCCCCGCCGAGTTAATCTACATCCCTCTTCTACTTCCTCACGATTTTGTTGGCCAGGGAACAGGTTTCATTTTCTCTTAAGCAATGGAGAGCAAATCACTTAATAAAATGCTGCTGCTATGGTAGAGGGGATAATGTGTGTATGATTTCCTGGATTTTTGTCAGCATCACACCAGGAGCTGACATGCCCTGCCATTTTGAAAGCAGTGATTACAGTAAAATGGTGAAAGGTTGACAGCCAAAACAGACAATTATATTAACTGGCCCCTGGCCCTCTGTCAGTTTCCAAGAGTGGCCCTCGGGCTAATCAGTTTGAGATTCTCGGGTGTAATAAAGCAAGAACGGATGTCCTGATTAGAGGTTCATGAGTCTGTGAGTGTGTTTTTTATGTGAGCGTCTCTTCGGCTTCCCTCTGTTCTAGCTGTGCAATAAGCACAAGCGAGCTGTCAAATGATTTTTTCGTCATTTGGGAGACTTCCTGAGAGTTCAGGTGAATACCTTAGCTTAGTTCAGTGCTTATAATGAATCATCTGTCAGTTATCAAGACCCAGAAAAATTCTGTGTTTGCCCTCATATCTCATTTAAAAGTCCTTGAATGCGGCGTGTCACTTTGTGCTCCCTGGATATCACCCCTCAAAAGGTAATTGGGGGACTGGTTAGTAACACAGAAGCGTGGACAGAGAGCTGCGTCGGCTTTTTCTAGAGTAAGCGGCAACAAGTTCCACAGACTCCCACTCTCATTCAATTAATTACGACCTTGAGAGCTGAGTGGGAGATGAGACCAACTTAAGACTGACTCATGCTTCCTGTTGCCTTGTTACAGGAATATATCTCCAGATTAACATCACTCTGTGGACACACCGCCAGATATATTAACTTTGCTTGTGGATCCTGTGTGTAAAGAAACACCAGGAAATCACTGACATTGAGAAAAGAGAAAGAAGTTATAAACTGGTAGAAATACAAAGGTTTTTATTTCATATCTTACATAAATTGAGGTTTAGCATCAAGTCGCGTAAATAGCTGAATGCCCATAGCTGGTCATACCATAATTTTACAAATTCATTATGCGTTTTAAGTTTCCTGAAATGCACTGAACTAAATTTCAGACCTTCCCTGCGGATTTCTGCACACAACCCTGAGACTGTGTCACTGCCGCTGACGAGCCCGGCACATTTTCGAAACATTTTCAAAAGTGCATCACAAATGTGTTGAATAAAAAAAAAAGGAAAAAGAGTCAAGCGATACGTTTCAAAGTACCCCAACACCCTTAATTACCGATTTCTCCGTCAACTTAACAATGCTCCGAAAAATATGGGCAATCAAAGAATAAAGATGCAGTGAGATAAATGCACCGCGGCCTTCCGTGATTTTCTGTTGCAACATTAAATGAATGATGCAGGCTGTTTTGTTTTTCTGTTCGGTCTGAATTATTGATGCTAAGGAGCACATGTAAATGCAGCGTATTGATTTAATAGAACAGAAACGCCACAATGTTTTGTTTCGTCTCTAATTAATGTATGGACGTAGGCAGGGCCGCGCTGATCAGTAGTCGAGGAGTCACTTTTTATCAGGAGAAACATTTCCTCTCATTTTATGTAAATTGTCACGTTCTGTGGTTTCAGTGGGTTTACCGCGCACAGCTGCATCAGTAGATCCCCGGTTTTCACAAAATGGACAGAAAAACTACGATATTTTCTATTTATAGAGGTTACATAACCTGTTGTTAAAGAGGTAGTTCAGTATGCTGAGATGTGTTTAGCATATTTGTCAAGCATTAATCAGTGAGATGAGAGGTTATATAAATGTCTGAATATAAGGCTCTGAGATGGCTATTTACTGCTGACTGTTTGATCCAGCTCAGTCCACAGACTCTACACCAGCATTATGTCTGAACATACTCTCTTTTCTAGGCTCTGAATAAACCCTTTACAGAGTTTAAACCTCAGCAGTTTCAAATAAATAATATACAGTGATTGGCTGACCTTGTTTTCAGCTCGGGCTATCCTGTCAAAAGTTTCGCTTTTATGTTTTTCTATGCTGGTTGTCTATAGGAAAAGTCTATATAGTCCCAGAGAGATGTTTCTGTTGCAGTACGGCTGCAGTGCAAAATTCAACTCTCGTTATCCTGTAACACGAGAAAACCGCTAAATAACACGGAAATGTTATTAATGACACACCGTCACTGTACCTTGACACATAGCATTTTCTGCCAAACATTGCCAGCGACTGATCGTGTTCCTGACTAGTTCCCACACTGTTGTAATCATTCCCATCATTCCCAGTGCATTATATGGTGGCAGAGACAGCAAGCAAACTGAGAAAATGTCCTCATCAGTTACACAACATAAGCTTCTACTAGTGGAAATAACAACGGAAATGTCTCCAGGGAACATTCTCTATACGTTTTTAAATACGAGTAATGCTGTCAGTCTGCAAATTAAATGGGTATTCTGTCACATTATTTGATTTGGCAACCTGATGATAAGCACAAGACTTTTAAGGACTCATGCAATCAGTCTGCGTGTCCCAGCCAGGTCCATCACAAACTTTGTTGTCCACTTGCATTTGCAGTATATGTGTTGTCAGAGTGATGAAGACGTTTTCTTACTTTGCAGTGTGTTGAGATCTCTCTCCCATGGTACCATTCGACTTGTTTTTTTTTTTTTTTTTTATTATTCACAATAATTTCACATTTTACTTTGTGGAAACTTACAGTATGCTCCTTTAAAGGCTGTAATATGCTAATCGTTTTTCAGGTAAAAGCTACAAATACAGCTGAACACAGACTGTGACCTCAGAAAATAATAACTCACAATGCACCCAAGCTATTACTAACCATTTTTAGATATTTATTTATTGTTTTCATTTGAGCAATTCGCTTTCTGTGAATTTTAATTCATCTTCAATAATCCCACTCAGAATAAAACCCCCTTTCTCTTCCATAATAATCTGGTGCCATAACGAGCCAGTGACAGTGTGTTATTAGGGCGAGCTGAACGCGTGAATCTCCCGCATTTTGGGAGTTCTTCGTTGCGCCCCCCTGGCATATCCTCGCCGGTTTCATTAAATAGCAAACACAGTTTTTGCCAGAATATGTCGGGTTATTTAATGAAACCATTGTGACAGTAATGGCGGGGGATTAGAACAAATCCACACAGAAACTTTGCTGATAAGTGCAGACATAAAAGCGGTTCTGTTCACAGCGACGGTTACATCTTCTGTGTACATTTTCCAGCGAGTTGTTCATGACACAAAAAGTTTTTCTTAAGCTGTTTCTCTCAGGCTTTTGGGTATTTTTTTTTACAGTATAAACAGAAGAAGAAAAACAAGTATTATATTCCCAGCCACGCACATTATATAGTATGTTCAGATGAACGTGTGTCAGTGGGTATGTGCGTTTGTTTGTGCAACCTCTTTAACACATCACATGACGGAGCCTTTGTGTTCGCATCAGATGTGCTGAGGTTGTTTTCTCCACATAATGTTGCCTTGATATGGACTGCGAGACAGCTCCAGGAAAACACAAGTGCAATTTTAGTGTCAAGAAAAAAAATCTCCTCAGTCTAAAGGTCTGATCAAACTTCATCCTCCTGAAAAGCCAAAGAGAGTCAGTCTGGCGTTTCTTGTGATCTCTCCTTCAAAGTCTGATACAGTTTCCTGGGGGAGAAAAAAAAAATACTCCCAAGATATTATAGAGTGTGTCGGTTTTCACCAGTGTGTTTTGATTGAAGATTATTGTAGACACAGAAACAAAGACGCCTTCGCTAAATCCCATTTACACTGACATGCAACTGTTCTGGCTAACCTGACCTTTATTTGCTGTTGGCGTTTCTGTATCCCGTATTTGCATCGATTAATTCCACTCACATTTCATGCTGAAGCGGTTCAAGTGCGAGGCAAAATATTTTCTTTAAATCGAGGGAATGAACTATAGAGAAGGAGCAACATCTGGGAATGTGAGCTACACAGATGGCCCAACAAGTGGCTTAATCAGATATGCAGACCTCCATCCAGATTCAGAACAGCAGGGTTGATTGCAAAGTAATCAAAGGGTGGAGCCGGAGATCTCCCCAGCGTTACAGCTACGGTGCAGAATGTAATTGGGGAAACACATTTGTTGTTCTTCAGGCTCAGTGCTTCAGCCAGCACAATATGAACGGATGCTACGTGCACCTAAGTGCCAACTTTAATATGAGTAAGGTTTAGTCTGTATTAAAATAACTCTGTAGGAGATGCAGTGTAGTCTTTTGTACCACGATGTGACCAAATTGAAACTGTTTGCAAATGAATGCTTGGCTGATATGTGTTTCCTGTGCAGGTGTGCAGGCTGGCTTAGAGTTGACTGTAAGTTAAGAGATGCCATTTAGACTGAGGTGAAGCTACCAGTGTGTCTGTGAAGGTTCTCAGTCATTCAGGTCATGGCCCAAAACGTAAGACGTTACAGGCAACTGTAAGACGTTTTGCCACTCATCAGTAGTTTCTCCAGTTCTAAGGGGACTGGAGGGGAGTTGAGGTTCAAATAGGAACATCTGTGGGTGTAGCCCATCAGAAACTTCCTTGACTAGTGTTTGTCAATGACCAGATACTGGCATGTTTAGCATCTGTCTCCTGCTAGGTACTTATCTATCGTTGTCCCTTAATGAACTGTGCTCTAACAACCCATATCAGGCGCTCCAGGTTTAAGGTATGAATGGAGGGAGAACTTCTTAGGGACAGAAGTTAAGACTATATGTGACCAATGTGAGGAGTAAAGAGGGGACCATGCACGTGAGGTACATAAAAGCAGCTGGTTTGCCAGAAACAGTGTCATGTAAAACAAGTAAAGAAGGTGAAGAGAAAAAAATAGAAAAGACATTGAAAAAAGCAGCACAGAAAGCCAAGATTTCTTGACGCAACACATCTTTTGTTGACAACAAATGAGAGAAAGTGCCACAGCTGTAAACATAGAATACATCGTAAGATTTCCATCTTGTAAACCTCAAAAGGAAAAACGGGCGAGGTTGCAGTTTTCTCAACAGAAACAAACAAAGTTCTACGGATTGATGAAACAAGAATCAGCCTCTATCAAAATGATGGAAAGAGGAAAGTCTAGAGAAAAAGGGAACAGCTCATGACCCAAAGCACAGCCCTTCATCTGTCAAACACGGTGCTGATTCTGTTTACGGCTCAGACATGTAAGGCTGGCAACTGATCTGGCACACTGACATTTATTGATGATTTCACTGCTGACAGAAGGATGAATACAGAGCTACACGGGAGCGTTCTGTGAGCTCAGATTCAGCCAAATGCATCAAAACTCATTGGACAACATTTCATCACCGCGCGGGACAACAATCCCAGTCCGAGGAGGATGTGCTACAAAGTGATTGCGTATGTTTAGAATTGATACCAGTCAAAAGTTTGGACATTCAAAGAGTTCTCCTTAATTTCTGTATTTTCTATGTCGTAACCAATACCAATGACAGCAAAACTATGGAACAGGCCATGTGGAATAACATTTTAGATGGTCCTTGATCTTCTTCCATTCAGTTAGCAATATTCTGTCCAGCTGGTGTAATTTAAGAAACAGGGTTTTCATGTCTTTCATGGAGTTTCCTCTTCTGTAGAGGATACGCCTCAGAAATCAACAAGTCATGGCAGCTCAAAGCAGACTGGGATTAAGACCAATCTGTACGTTGGTCCAAATTTCAGGTTAAAGTGAATGGAGAATATCTTCATGTTTGGTTGTAAACCAGCGCGGTTACTGCACCTTTCTGCAATATGGATGGACCATCAAGGCTAGTATACACCGATCACCCACAACATTAAAACCACTGACAAGAGAAGTAAATAACACTGACCATCTTGTGACAATACAATGTTTGGACAATGTTTGGACCTGGCATTCGTGTGGATGTTAATTAGACATGTACCACCCACCTAGACCAGACCAGGCACCCCAACCCCATAGCAATGACACTCCTTGATGGCAGCAGCCACCCCCAGCAGGATGCAGCCTGACACACAGAAATGCTTTAGGGACAACTCAAAAAAAAAAAAACACCTCAAAGTTTTGACCAGTCCTCCAAATTCCCTAGATCGCAAACTAATCAAGTATCTTTGGGATGCACTGGCACAAGGCTCATCCACAGAGGACACTCCTCAGAAGGTCCATGTCCATTCTCTGATGAGTCACAACTGTTTTGGAGGCACAAAGGAAAACCTACACAATATTAGGTCATAATGTGACACATTATGTCTTTTCTCGTCTAAGTGCATTTGTATCAGATACTTAGTATTTATGTAATCACAAATGGTTTTATATAAGGTTTTTCTACCTTTTGGTTCTCAAAGCACTTTAGTCACAATGACACATCTACTCATTCTTTCACACAGCGCTCACGGAGGTTCGTGGACAACCGGCTCTACTCCTGAGTCACAGCTGCCCCTTTGTACACTTTATTTATGTGATGACATGTGTAAAGGTGATCTACAGGGGGGAAAAAACAACAGCAAAGTCTGTGTGACTGATTAATCAAATGACATAATAAGCAGAACAGTGATGCAATGCAGATCTGAACTGAGTGATTGAAAAGCTGCCAACATGTCCTCAACACTGAAGGCAAAGCTCCGTCACCGACTGCTGGAAAAATCATTCCAGGTGACGACAATAACCCAGCCGAGAGGAAAATGTAACTACTTTAAAGGATCGAAAATTAACACGTACTTCTGTCTTCTGTGCTTTCTGCACAATTATGCATGCGGGAAAAGCAATTTAGTTGTATAGCAGCATAATTTGAGGCAGACAGAGTTGCCCATGCATATTTGCTGAGAAGAGAAGAACAATAGATTATATCAGTGTCTGGGAGCAGTGACTCTGCTTGTTACCTGGCAACCTTGTAGCTGACAACAAGACTCCAGAAAGTCACTGAGAATCCGCCAAGAAGTAGCCAAGCTCGTTAACTTCTGTAAAACCCCAACTCATTTGTTTTATGCCAAGTATGAATTAGACAGAAGACACGAGACATTAGTCAGCGTTAAAGGTGGTAGTGGGTGGGTGTTACATTTAGAGGCGGGCAGTTTTTCCAAGATTGAAGTGCTACTTTAAGCTAACTTGTTACTGGCTGTAGCTTCATTTATAACTATTTAGAGATTCATCTCAGTCTTCTGAGCAGTCTGTAGACAATAAACCAATGATGAAAACAAATTTAGCAAAAAAGCGCATTTAAACACATTCCAGCCATTGGCAGAAACCATTTTGTTCGGTAATATAAATTAATTAATATATATATTTTAAACAGATTACAGACATAAATCAGAGTGTGCAGTTTTTGGGAGAACATCTGTGTTATAAACTTTAAAAAATGCCTTTGTGGCAAAAAAACAAACCAAACAAAACCTTCATATTACAGCTGTACAGTCCTTGTTAGTTATTCCAAGCCTGCATCGAGCAGCACTCTCACATTCACCAAGCAGAAGTGCTGATAAAAGCATAGGGAGAAATTGTGTCCGGTTTCGGTAAGTACTCAGGAGAGAGACTCTCTCAGTGCACATGCGAAAACCCAAACGCCGGCTGCGGGACTGACTAATGAGAAACAAATGAATTCATTGAGATAAATTGTTCATTAGTGTTTGCCATAGTAGTTTGTTGCCGATTTGAAAAGTTCAGTGCAATTTGCGTTCACGGAATTAATGGTTTCATCGGTTTAATTCAACCAGGAGGCATCATTATTCGGCTGCAGCAAGGTAACTCTGACACATACAGTCGATCACTAGTCTGCCGCCATATCCTCCTCATCTGTTACAGCGCAGCGCGATTCAAGAGGCCAAAAAAAACGAATTTCTCTCCGTTTCTATGCACATCAAGTTAACCACGTCTCTCAGAAGAAGTGAAGGCAGGTCACACCGTCTTTATAAACAGCAGGATAGTTGACACAAGGAACTGGAACAGTGCAATTGTCTGTAACATCACAAGAGCCCCCCCTCCCCCTCGTATGGCACCTACTCAACTTCCAAGTGTGTCAAGCAGAAAAAACGACAGCTTGACAACATGGCTTGCATCTCGCACCCTAAATCTCTCCGCAATCAACCGGCAGGGGAAAAAAAGAACAATTGAGAGAATGCGAAGCCAGCCTTTTAGAAACGTCTGTCTCTGTAGGTGCCCTGCTAGTTAAACATAGCCCAGCAGCCTCTCACATCCCCATTTAGACACAAGTTTGTCACTTGGGAGGAGGTCGTCCTGGTGACAGTGATGAGAAGGCCCAGACGCCAGACACGCTGTCAGTGCTCGTTAAGGTCAGCTCATTAAAGAATGAAATAAATAAGCTGGTAATGGAAAGCGTGAGAGGGGAGACAGAGAGGGGAGATGTTTCTGTCTCCTCCCGCTCTGAGGAAGAATCCAGCGAGGGAGATGGATTGTAGCGATTGAGCTGTGAACCTGTGCGACACAGCTGCGTTTTCTGCAGCTAATGATTCTTTACAGAAAACGGATCAGAGCTGAAGCACTTGTCATATGTCACAGAGGCATGCAGCTGCTCCCCCCACGTATACGAACCTGCTCAGAGGCTGCCGCTGATCAGAAGATGCTGCTGGGAGCGGTGTAGAGATTTGGTGAGGGGTAGGAGAAGGGCGGGGCGGCGTGGCTCCAGCGACACAGATTCTCATTGATCATAGTCAGAAACATGGCCGATTGGAGATGAGAGGACAGGCACATAAACCCAGAGATGCTGACAGGTCTTTAAGAATCTGACGTAGAGCCATCAGCTGTCAGTCACTAAAAACTCACAGATTTCTGACGTGTGCACTCCTACCGGGAGCACGCACCACGGCAACGCAACTTTTACTCCCCTCCCAGCACTTGAAAGGAGAAAAGTTTTCTGATGGTTCTACTTAAAAACAGAGGGCAGGAGAAGTTTGCAGACAAAAGAAGAAAAATCGCAAAACAATCAAATGAGCGTTTCCTCGTTTCAGTGCACTGGCCTCGGAAACATCTGTTGGATTTGCCTCTGTGGCCGCTGCAAAATATCAAACAGGGAGAAATAAGGGGAACAAAAATAAAAAAGCTGTGATTTGGGGGAAAATTTTGATGTTCAAATCTGTGCAGAGCAATGGACATAACAACACATGGACCTGATGTTTGCTTCATACCAGGTACACATTTTTGGGTGCAACCTTTCTTGATTTATTTCTGATTGATAGGAACACTACGCCCTTGAAGAAAATCAATATTTCAGCTCAGTAAATGTCCCAAACAGAGTTATTAATGTCTGGCTGCACTGGGCGTGGGGAATATACAACTTTCCATTTGTCATTTTGGTGCTTAATACTATTAGTCCGCCATTTTCCAGCTGAAGAGTTTAACTGAGTGGAGGTAAAGCATATTCAATACAATCCATTTGTTCATTCCCAGCTCACCATCCATCCTTCCACAATCTAAAAGTCACGACGGAGAGAGAGAGAGAGAGTACTCAATACTAAAATTCACTGTGGCATTTGTGCTGCCATTTGGAAACAAGCAGATCTTCCTGTGTGTAATTACTGTTTTTAGTATAATTATTATTAATTTAGAATAAAAGCCTAAAAACCACATACATGCTGCTGAACTCCATATACACTCAGAATATTAGGAAGTGTTGAACTGTTCACCGGCCTAATAAAGCGGTTGCAGTGGTTAAAGGGTTTGTTGGTTTTCAAAAGACATTTTTGACATTACGTGAATGCCAGATCCTGCATATGTCAACACCACCGAATCTATGGATATCTTGGCAAGAGTTAATCTGACATCTGTCTCTCTTATTTGCCCTGACCGCACGGACGGCGCATGTTTGTTATTCTCGACTATTTCAGCTAAAGCAGAAGACGCTGTTTACACTGCGTCGTTCCAAATCAAACAGAGCTGGCTGCATTTTGTTTTTTTAAATCAATGTGTCCATTAAAGCGAAAGCCCGCCACGTTTATAGGTTAGTTTGGCAAAAGTACAGGTAATTTCTTTTTTTTTTTATTGCATTGGCACGTTCATCAGTAAGAGTCAGTGCTCAAAGTCCTGCTTAAACCTGAAGTTGCCAGGGACTGAAGCTCTCTCCAGCATGTATCAACAGCACTCAAACCACAGATATATCTGGGCAACAGTCAAACTGACATCTGTCTCGATATTTGCCCTGACCGCATGGGGCATGTTTGTTAAACTCAATTATTTCGGCTAAAGCAGAAGTTTCTGTTTGTGCTGTGTTGTTCCAATTATATCTTAATGAGGCGTTTGGTGGAACAGAGTTGGCGGCATCTTGGTTTTAAATCAACTTGTCCATTAAAGGAAGGTTTCACCAAGTTTATAGGTTACTATAGCTTAAGCATAGGGACTACTTTTTCATAGGCACTGGCACATTTAACAGGAACGCTGAGTGTCATGCCTAAATCAGAAGGTGCCAGGGATTGAACCACTCTCCCGCACGTATTAGCAGCAATGAAACCATGGATATCTGGGCAACAGTCAAACTGACATCTGTCTCAATATTTGCCCTCACTGCAGGGTGTTTGTAATACTCTCCACTATTCTGGCTAAAGTAGAAGATACTGTTTGTACCGACACTAAACCTCAGCTGTGTTCACCCGAAAGCATCTTAATGAGGTGCTTTGGTCAAGTAGAGCTGGAACCATTTTGAGTGAATGTGTCCATTGAGTATGAATTCCACCAAGTTTGCAATGCAGTTTATTTGGAAATGGACTGTATGAAGTATAGCACTACAAGAGGCAGTGGCAGGTTCATCAGGAACATGTTGAGCAATTTAGAGTGCCTTGCTTAAACCAGAAGGAGCCGGAAATTGAGCAGCTAATGCTGCAGTTAAGAGATTGCCACTCTTTGGAGGCACAGCTGCCCCAACATCTGTGAAAGTGTTCAATACAATGATTACTGCGGGTCTGAAGATTGGGATCCAGGTGATGTGTTTGTTCAAACTACAAATATTTACTACGAGACAGGGGTTTCAAATTGCTGGCTGGAAAATAGAGAGATGATATTTTTTGTTTTGGGGGATTAGGAATGATCTGATGGAATACGATATGTAGATGATAATGGAATTGTAGGATCAGGTGTTTTAGATAGATAGATAGATAGATAGATAGATAGATAGATAGATAGATAGATAGATAGATAGATAGATAGATAGATAGATAGATAGCTTGAAGGGTGTCATCTGTCGGCAGTGTTTCTACTCTATCCTGCCTTTATTAATTCCTCCCAGCAGTCTCTATCAGTCCTGCTCCTATTTCCCCTCGAGGGGGATGTCTGTCGATACTCCTTCCACCAAAGCCCCATGACGAGAGGAAGAGAGAGGGAACAGTGATCAATTTCAGATATGGCCTGAAGCACAGGGTTTACTAACAAAAGAGATTTCATGCGCTGTTAAATCTATTGAGTGGCCAGTGGATTAGCTCACACTTCACATTAACCCTGAAACTCGACGACAAAGGCCCACTTAACGAATGCCCCGCAACCTACGCCGCGTAGGCCCACTTAGGCTCCGATAGCATCGGTGGTAATTGAGATACTTCAGAGGCAACAAACAGTGGCATTTAGGAGGCGCAGATGTTCAATGCGCAGTAATCCACGCACACATGCCGACGGTGGCACGGCGCTCGGACTACAGATGTCTGTCAGGAACGTATGGTTGAGGTGACGGTCGGGGCAGTTATTGATCGAGCGGATGGTGAAGGTTTTTAATTACAGCTGAATATGATTCACAGATAGGCGTTTAATGCAACATGCAAATGGTCCTCATCTCTCTACAGAAAGAAAGAAAGAAAGGAACGAACGAAAGGCAGAGCATTGACCAGAGGTTATAGATCCACTTAATTGGATTTTTTTCTGACTGAAGTAGGAGCTAATTATCCGAACACTGGCCACACTTTAAAAAACGCCCATCAAAACAAAAAGAAAGAAAGAAAAAATGCCGCTTCTCCTTTTACGAAGGGTAGAAAAGACTATTTGCATTATTAATTTCACTGCAGTGTGACAAGTCTTTTCTCTCCAGATAATGAAGAACACGTAATGTAACACTATCTGTGAAATTTGATAAATAGTCTGCCTGTTTAGAAAGGGAGAAAGAGAGAGAGAGGGGGAGAGCGACTTAAAAATAGCTTGCAAGAACAGCACTTAGAATAACAGAGTATTTCTTACAGTGTTTTCAGGGCACATCATCATCCATCACCGCTATGTTACAATGAGGACTGACTGTGTAATTTGTTTGCTTTGTTTGCTGACAGCAGTTGTTTGCTGAATCGCGTGTTCCTCTTGAAAAATACAGCAGAGGGGAAAAGAATAGAAGAAAGGGGAAGAAGTGGAACATTTTCAGAAAAATTTCTTTCATCTCCTTCCTCTGCATTGCTTTGTTTCGCCGTCATTATTCTGCGTGCAGCCACAAAATACGACGGTGTGATTGCACCAATGAATAAATGCAGTGTTATTTTAACTTTGGATTGTTATGTTGAACGCAGACGTTGGTATTGACCGAAGCAGGAGCTATTCCCTGTCAAGACTGAGGAGTTTAAATCAGAGACGTTCAAACATAGCTGCTGTAAGCTCCCGTACAGTCTCATACAGATCAGGCATAACATTACGACCACTGACCGGAGAAGTAAATAACCTGGTATTAATGTGGATGTTACTTAGACATGTACCACCCACCTAGACTAGACCAAGCACAAGGTGTTGACCTGGCCTCCAAATTCACTAGATCCCAAACTGATCAAGTATCTGTGGGATGATCCACAGAGGCCCCTCCCCTCAACCCATAGGACCCAAAGGCCCCCGCTAACAACATCCTGTTACCATTCACCACAGGACACCCTCAGAAGGCTCATGTTCATTCTCTGATGAGTCACAACTGTTTTGGAGACACACACAATATTAGAAGGTGGTCATAATGTTATGCCTGATCTGTGCATGTGCACACTTGTGTGATCAACTCCTTGCCTGATTCAGAATGATCATTTAAATTTCAGTCAGACTCCTAATTCAGATCCTTTTTCCCCCCTGAATCTTTGAACAGTGACAAATCTCCAGCTATATACGTGCAATCATACCTGATCTACATATTCATTACTAACATTTTAAACGCCTCACTGAGCTAATGTTGATTCATGAGGTTATAGTTTTGCCGCGAACATTTTCCCTGACAAGAAAATCAAATGGAAGAGTCCGCCTGAGAATTACAAAACATCCTCACATAAACAGCTCTGCTACTGTCCTGTAAGACACGGGCGTGTACACCATTTAAAATGAAATGAAGATTAAGTTTAAAAGTACTGCTTGAGATGATCGGTGTGGGACTCTTTCCCATTTTAATCCAATTTCAACAGAATGTATTTGAATACGTTACTGAAACATTCCAGCAGGAGAGCGAAGCAGGGTGTTTGTCCTCTTTTGCCGTCCACAGAGACTCTTTGAGTCATGAATCAAATATGATTGGTTAATATGTTTGGTTTCTGATACCAACACATTATGTACATTCATGTTACAGACAAGCAAAGGTGTCTGCTGACAGGGCTTTTGTAGATGGCACGGACAAGTACGTATTTTGTTGTTGGGATGTCTGCGATCACTTTAAACCTTTAGTTAATGCTTAATTCCATATCCAGTGTACAGATCCAAAATTATGAGAAATGTCCCGTTACACGCACACTGAGACATACTTCATGTAAGATTTAAACAGATTCAAAATTTTAACTGGGGCGGATTCTTGTTTTTTTCGTTTCACATGAAGTTGCTCGACTCAAACGACCTGCAGCATCTAGTTTTTTCTTTCGCAGTTACTTACTCGCTCAAGGCATGCCATTGTCTTTGGAGCTGCAATAATTAACTTGGAAATGTATGCATCTCACGCAGAAAAAAAAGACAACCAGTTTTTTCCCCAAGATCTGCATCCTAAGCTTGAGATTACAGACACTTTTGATCTCTTCTTAAACACAGATTTGTGTATGAGTGTGTGTTTCCCTGTGTTTACAATGGGGGGAAAAAAAATAAAAAAATGAAGCGATTAGTGGAACCAGAAATCTCATTACGCTGTCAATGTAGAGGGTGCTGCGTTGTGCGAAACGCTGCGCTGACACACAGACGCACGCTGCACTGTTCACAATCCCAGACAGGATGCTTGTGGAAAACACACACAGCTTAATTCGAGACCGAATAATTTTTCTTCTGTTCTGAATGGAAAGAGGCATATTGAACAGGCGCCGTCTGGAAATTCAGCACGTTCTGCTTGTGTGAGTGATTACCAGTGGATGACTGGAATGATATCACAGGGTATTCGGTCTTTGTTTACCCATATTGATCTGCTTGGTACAATAGTCCAGATGAATGTTTGAAGGGAAAATTGAAAGCAATTGAGTCTGACGCAACATGGTGTCTGATTCTTGTCGCAGGTTAAACAGATGCTCGTCTCCTTCTCCCCATATACCACCTGTGCAGTCACTGTAAAACATCCCCCTAACCAACCCCTTAAATAATGAGGACATGAAAGGGAATTCTATTACCTGCTGCATTCAAGGACTTCTGCGACACTGTCTGCTTTATCGTAGCTCAACTTGTGTTGTTGCTTGCCTAAAGTGTACAAGGGAAACTGTGCATATTAGAAACACATACTTAAAAAGGAAGACACGAAGATGACAGTTTAGTTCAGAATTTTATGGTTAATAAATTCACTTTTCAAGAATTAGCAATTAGCACTGACTGATTGCCACGATTGAAGATAATTACTATAAATAAGTCAGTGCACTGGTGAGCAGCAGTTTCTGAGTGGCTTTTTTTTTTTAAATCCTCATCAAGAAAATAAATTAGACATGACAAGTGCCAATATGCAGCACATCTCTCAGCAAGTTTTAAAAGGAAGTGAACATTCTGCCATAAACATACCCGCATTTCTGTTATATTAAACATATCTGCAGAGCAGTGGGTAAGCACTGGAGAGTAGTCTGGCTACACTCATTACCGTTTTGGGAAAGAGGGAAGAATCGATGAACATGAGGAGAGACAACAACAGTGAAGACGTACACTATGTCTTCAGAGAAACATATATTTTGAAGTGAAGCCTGCCTGTACTTCAGCTCTGGGGGAGCTCACTGGACTCCCTAAAACCACACACGATTAGCTACCTGCTCTGGCACAAATGTATTAAACCAATATCGCAGAAGCGTGTGTGTGTAGTGCGACAGATCGGTGCGTTGGTCAAGTCGGCGCCGGTGGAGCGTGAGTAAAAAGATATGACAAGTCATCTCAAACTGACGATGGCTACGTCAGAAAACTGATCATGCAAGAACCTGTTAGAAGGTAATTGTTGTAAACATGGTGATCTTTATGAGAGTACACAAAAGGAGCAGATGCACAGACTTGCCACTTTCAATCATTTCTCAAGATAAGGAAGTAGGAGGATGCTGTGTGAGAAGCAGCCGTTCAGAGTACCATGGAGACCAGAAGCCCTCAAAGAGTTGCAAGAACTATTTGAGAAAGGTTTTACCTATTTAGGTGTCACTCAGATGAATGTATTTGAAAATTTTAGATGAGAAATAGCGGACATGCTGACAAGAAATATAACCAGGAGCCTCGGCTCGTGAAACGTGAAAAGCAATAACTATATGTTCTGCTCTGACATCTAGCTGTGCATAAACGTTCCATATAAAATAATGTGTGCTTAAACACAGCTCAAAATGAGGTGTAGCCTATTTACTTTCAGACTTAAGGCTGCACATGAGCGAGTAGGCATGTCCCATTGTCACATCTTGTATTCAGTATATCAGCCACGTATCTTCCTCCATAAATCCTCTTAATACACTATCAAGTGTTTCCACTCTCTATCACAAACACTTTCTATCTCTCTCTTTGCCGTAGCCGCCGTCCCTCGTTCCCTCCCTCCCTCCCTCATGTGTGTTTGTACAGTGCTGCTCAATGCGCCGTGACTGAGTAAATGCTGACACCAACACCTGTTCCCTGAAGGTCACCCACACCTGTCTCACAACAGACATACACGCACGCGGTAACACACAGCCTCCCACCTTCCCCCGGCAGGGTGTTGGTTTTACCTATTCCTTCAACAAGACATGCGCAGCGGCTGAACACGCTCAATCTCTCCTACACAGAATCCACTTATCGTGTAATGTTTTCAATGCCTTGATTGTTGGCTGCCATGCATTATTCATATGTGCAACCTCGAGTGCTCATGAGAAGTTGTCCTTCTCTGCTTGAGTGTTTGTTTGCTTGTATCATTAACACATCACCGTGCCGGGAAAGAAAACAGCACCCCAGGTCTCTTAGCATTAGCGACCTCGCTGCCCACATGGATGTCACACAACTGTAATTAGCAGCGAGAGGAACGGCCTGTGGTGGTGCTCACTGTTAAAACCACTGGAGAGGCCATAACAATATGTATGTTTTGCTTTTTTGTTGCTGCTATATCTCATTATTTCTTGGCCACAAACTAAAAATGACCTTTATGACAATTTGTCACGATCAGAAATACAAATAGCATGCTGTATCACAAACCCACCGGTTAACTAGAACTGGAGGATGGATCGTTGTGAACACTAGAGGATTATAGGAGCGCTTGTAGATTGTGAAATGTCCACTTATACCAAGACTCATTCCCCCAAAGGCACATTATCTATAATACAGGCACGGAAAAGGAAAGTTGGCCGAGAAGTGGGAAACTTTTCCATTTGAAGTACCGAAGTGAAAGTGAATCTGTAGAGCAATTGAAGGATGGGATGAAATTATTTGTTGAGCACGGAGTTTGGATTGGGCGGAGTGGAAAGGAGGGGAGGGGAGGTAAACCGGCGGATTCTCATGAATTTAAAGAGGCTACTTTACAGGGTTAATATACATAAATGCCTCCTTAACAACCACAGTCTCATATGACTGTCATGCAGATTTTCCAACACTTTTGAATTCATAGTGGCTGGACGTCTATTTTTCGTTATCCTCCTAACCACGTCCTGTTACTGGATTACAGCAGCAAGCATGACAAGAAAATATTAACAGTGGTGACTCTCTGCAGCATTCATTTGGAAGTCAGTCTATTTCAGTTGCCCTACAATATATATTTTCTCAGTCATGAGGCGGGGGTAAACACTTGACTGGTTCATAATACTAAAATAAAACTATTGTGTGAATAGGGAGCTATTGATGTATATTATTATATTAAGTTAATTTGTCCTATATGTCTATTATACAACAGTACAATAGTGAAAATACAAAAACCCAGACTCATCCATTTATCTATTTTGTATTTTATTGGTTTACATCCATATACCTCAGTACTGCTACACATATCGATTACTCTCATATAACGCCATATACAATATATAGCATAATAATATTATAATAATACATATATTAAAAGGATATTACTATACTAGTATGCCTATATCACTACAAAATACCAAATTCGTAATAATTTATTGTTGTCTTTTCTCCTCTTTGTTTACCTCTACTTCTTTTATTTATGTAATTTTACTTTCCTTTACTTTTTGTTTTTGTCATTTACAAACATACACTTCCCTCTAGATTTAATATTCACCCGCATACACAGAACATAACCTATTTTGTTCAAAGTCCTGCACAAGCTGCCTTGTCCCTGTCTTGAAAGTGAAGACAAAAGAAGGAGGAACAAACGGGCAGTTAGTTAATAAATCATTAACAGATGGACTGAGCAACTCGAAATCCAGCATGATATAGTAGATAATGATGAGCTACAATAGAACAACTGAATGAATCTGGTAATTACTTCATATACCTGCTCCTGATGTATTCTGAAGCAGTTTAGTTTAGTTTAGTTGGTAACCATTACTTAATCTGTTATTCTAATTTTAATGATTAGAAGAAGAGACTTTATTGTCGTACTTTATCTCCCTGCATTCAACCTGTTCGCACCATTTTTTAGCAGTAGTGGGAGCTCAGGAGGGTTAGGAGCCTCGCATACGTGAAGGCAGAGGGGAAAGTACTGCTCATTCACTCCACCGTCGCACATTTCTTCCTATCAGTCCTGGGATATGAACCAGTGACCCTCCATCCAAGGACCAGTGGGCCACAGCTGACAATGATAATTATAGTGATTATTTATAATCATGGAGTAGAGAGGAAGTACTGAGCAGCTATTCCGTTTTAGATATTGAATAGTAAATATTTCTCCATGCCCATGTGAGTCCATGCGACATAATCTGCATCTTATCTTTCTGTAGTCATCTGTACGTGGGCCAAAATTTTTGGCTAAATGGGCCATCAGTGTACTCTAACATTACTTGCACCAGAAAAAGTGGATGTGGACCACATGTATGCCTGTCATGATGGGTCTGTGCTTTACTCCACATGCTTGGCCCTAGTCTTTTTTCATGTTGTCCAGTAAAACACAAGAAGCAAAGGAGTTTTTCTTGCAGTGAGGAGGTCACACTCGTGTTTACTGGTGCATGGGTGGAATGTGCCTGCACACCCTCGGCTGTGGTACGCATAAAAGGTCGTACAAGTGGTGGTTCTGAGTTCAGTTCAGCAGCTGTCTGTGGACACAGAAACCTTGATTTGGCCTCTAGGGGCTTGTAACTCCCAGCTGCCACCACGGTTTCATGAACTGTGTTCATTTAGCATTTGTTCCACTTTTAGTCAACAATACCCACCCCCTGTCGTTGTGCAGCAGCTAATGCTAAAGCTAAAGCTAAAAACCATGACTGTTTTTCACACAGATGCTCTATAACTGCATAACCTGAAAGAATAACATATTCTTTAAACCGACATTTTATAAATGTATATGTTGTTTTGATCTGAACAAAATTTTTCCCTAGATTGAAGTCAAACTGATGCCTTAAGCAAAAAGTCATGAGTCATAAGTAAAACATAAAAAAGCACAGATATGCAGACCTGTGAACAGAAAGGCCTTCAGTCTGCTCTGAGAAAAATGAAAAAACTTGAAAAGTTAAAGGCCTCTGAAATGGAAATGTAATAAACTACTCAAATCTAAGCTAAGCAGAGAGCCTAACTTCAATGCCAGTTGTCTTACAAAGCCTAAGCACCGGGTGTTTTGTCAGATCTTAACCACCAGTGCAGTTACATAGTGTCTTTTCCAGACTCTTATTCACTCTGACCTCCAGTCAGGGCCCGGCTTTTAGCAGTGTCACAGATTCTTGCAAGGGGAACATCTCTGTGAGTCTGAGGCCTGTGAGAGTGTCTGGAGGTGTTAGGTTACAGAAGGTCTGCCTCCCTTCCAAGGACTGTCCCCTGGAGGTGGAGGCTAGGGCCGCTACGAGGTCAGCCTGCTGTTGGCTGCATGGCCCCGGGCTAAGTGCTCCGCTCTGTGTCTCCGTGGAAACACGAGGTGAGGGCCTGGTCGAAGTTTGAGAAGATCCGTCTCCTGACATGACGTCACATTTAGAGAGAGATCACACTGGAGGAAGACTAAAGATGGCCTTTTTTCCAGTAGCTGGGGACTGATTACAACTGAAAAATAAATGGCCGTAGCTTGTCCCAACACTGATTAGTTTGGCCCAGGAAAAAAAAAACACTAAGGCTGAATCAGACTAATTACTGGACTATGCAGAGAGAGGACATTGCCACAGACTGATCTGACTGCCTGGGGATTGTGGTGTACAGCGGTGCCTCGAACTATTTACTCAGCAGATATTTTTCATTTTCAGTCATCAATACTTGGATTTTATGGTCTTTGCATTTTTTATTAATTGCCTTCCCATAATACATCGGTTGTGTCCGCTGCTCCTTCAAATGACTATGAAATGTGCATTGGGTATTTAATGAAAAATGGATTAGAGCCAAGCGATAGTTGTTTCAATTTTCATTTTTTGCCGCTTGAAGTTCTTCAGAAGTTCGTAAGAGCACACAGTAAACTTGAAACAGAGCAGCCCGTTACATTCATTACATCCTGCTGTCTGGCTTTCAGATTGTATAATTTCCACAGGTCTGTGTTTTTCAGACCTTCTGCCTTGATTTTGCATTGTCACTTCTTTTTTTTCTGCAAATATGTGACGGAATTATTGTTTTTGTCTGAAATCACTCTCAAAATGATTTACTGCTCATCCATGCAGAAGATTTTCCATAATTTGAATGTGTTGACGCTAAAAGGCGGCCTTAAGACGAGTGCAAGCCACCTTCATCTCGTCTCTGTTGTGTTTTTGAGTAGGCTAGGTCAAAGTGTCCATGTTTTAACAGCACAGCAGTGATTTTGAATGACAAAAGAAGAACAAAGTCAATCAAACAAGCAAAACAGAGAAGTGAAAAATTACGTGGCGTATTGTTGTCGGAGATGATAATACCTACCTGGCAAGCATTTCAAGTTGTTTTTGAAATGACTGCATTCACAATTGCAGCATAAAGGAAGAGAAAATGTATTGTCGGGCCGCTTTGTGCTTTTCTTTGCCTCACCTGCTCTCCACCAACACAAAGTCACTTTCACAAGGAGGGTGGAAATCCTGCTGCATGTTTTAATCAGTCAGTCTTTGTCTGCCTCTGTGTGTAGCATTGTGTAGCAAACGATTTATGGAGGCAAAGCTCTGACAGATACTCTGCCGTTCGACAGAAAGCACGGCGCTAATACTCCTCCAAGGTTCCCGATGAATGGCTTTATTTTATGTGCGTGCGGTTGGGAGCTTTATTTGTTATACTGTTTCCCGCGCTGTAAACCAGTATTGACATAATTTGGACAAAACACACACTTTGTGCCAAACGGTAAAAGTATTGGAAAGAGCTCGAAAAATGCTTTTTAAAAGTCGAATTTGTGGAAGTAGGACAGCTTCAGTTGTCAAAACACAGCAAACGCCATTACAAAGTTTTCGACTGACTGCAGGCTGACAAGGTAATGCGACTCAAAAATAACCTGCACAGCCTTCCACATCCGAGAGTGGCAGACGCACGCAGGTCCTGTTTTGTATCTGTGATTCCATTTGGTGCGGCATCACTGAAAAAAATTAATTCAAAACAATACAATTTACCACCTGAGCTCGGAACGGTGGCCACGCAGGCGATCTAGTAACCAATATAAACACAACACAGCACTGTTGAAGGCTTTCATCCAGATCATCTGACACTACTGTGACTGCAGAAATATAATGTTTCCGCAGCGGGAATCGTATCCACATTGATTCAAGCTATATAAGAACACACATTCATGAGGCAATAGCATAATAACAATGACTGATTACTGCAGCACTGCATTGCATGGTGTCATTGACTGAATACTCCAAGAACAAAAACAGGTTTTATTACCACATTTATGATAAAATTCTATAATTTTTCACTTGTTTGTCCTAATGCTATCTCTGCACACCAACACAAGAACAGTGCTGAATCTTTGGAGGATGCAGCTCTAGTTTCAGTCCTTTAGTACAAATACCAATGATTCAAAATTCATAGTAAATCTTTTATATTCGTCTAGTCATCAGATTTACACGTTTCATACCGTGGTCTAGGAGAGTATTCAGTTCGTATTGGCGGCAGGATGTTCCCTGTTTGACAAATCTACCAAACAGTTTCAGATCTAAATTAACGTGCTGACTCAGCCTGTATGTAAAGTGGCTAACCGCGGCATCAGTCAAATCCTCAGTCTGCAATTTACTGCAACACAATCTAACATCTGTTCCAATACATCTAGGCTGGCCTACGAACCTCTTGCTGGCATCAGCTGGCAGCAGACGCCTTGACACTAGAAATAAATTAAATGAAAGAGAAGCCGAACATCTCATATGCAACACTTAAAGTAGCCCTACAGCGACTCATTCTCTGAAAACCACAGGATGGTGACTATAACAAATAATCTGCAGGGAACAGGCTATGCTGCACCTATGAACTTTTGGAAATTGTTTGTATCACATAAGTGATTCCTCTTGCTAACACTACACATGGTCTAACATCTGTTGTTGAGCATCTCGAGTTTGATTTGGGGAGAATGACGTCGCTAGTTTTAGTCTAAAACATAATGTCAAATCATTAGCTGTCTGGCTCAGGGCTGAACCAAAGGGTTGTAGACAGTGAGTTTAGGAATCGAAATATCTCCTCTTACAGTTTGTACCTGTTGCTGCTGATGGCAGCTGATTGTCTGCCATTCTCTGAACAGTCTACTGCTGGGTATAGCCCTGTTTGACAAGGTGTTGAGATGCGTTAGACAAGTTCATTTAATATACGTTAAGTCTGTTTCCTGTTGCTGTTTGACCTGCATTGCCATTTAAAGGTATGGCATTTCTGATGGGGAATGACGTTGCAGGTGGAAAACTAACTCCTGCACTGGAAGTGCCTGTAACAGTACTATTTTACAGCATCAAGTGCAAGAGAATTAGAGGCTTGGGAAAATTTTAAATTCATGAATATATAATTATTATTTTTTTTTTTACTTAAATTGGATTTTCCTTTGCCAAAGTCTAAGCTGCCTAATGGCCGCTGAGGTGTCCATTATCAGGAATTAATGGACGATAGGAAGTGCATAAATTCCTGACACCTCATTGCATGTTTAATTCACACAAGAGTGTCTTCAGCGTTTTGGGAACACTTGCATCAACATGATAAATCCTCACGCACTTTTTTTTTTCTACTCTTCACATAGTTTTGATGATGAGCTTTATGACTGCATGCACCGCATGAGACTGAATACATACGTCTTAATGGAATAGTTTTGCATAGTACGAATCAGACGTATTCACTGATGACTCCCATAACAAACTGTTGCTTATGAAACTAGGCGCCGATGACGTGATTTAAATTAATCCTGTCATCTTTTCAATTACGCAGCATGCTCAAGTTTTCGTTCTTGGCCTGTTCCCACAAATAAGGTTTCTTCATGAGCAAGTCAACGCTGAGCAGTTAAAATGTGTGAAATTGAATGGTTTCATCTCGTTTGTGAGAGCAGCGTGTTTAGGGATCAAAGCGTAAATTTTGGGGAAAGCAAATCTGCGCTGATGATATATTTTTCATTGTGCTTACATTACCTTAAGGTAATGCGATGATAAGAAAATTCACACACTATTTTTTTTTTTATTATTATTATCTGATTTTAATTTCCTTTGGCCAATTTCATTCCCTGCTGTGCTGCCACACAAGCTGATTTGGAAGCATTTCATCTGCCCTTTTTCTCTGTCAGCCCATTTTCGCTTTTCCTATCTTCGTGAACATCTGTAATACACAAATGGATGCACCCTGGGGATGATCAGTTACTCACATAGTGCCCTTACTCCTAATGCTGAGCCGTTCTGTTAACTATTAAAACAGAGGTCACGCATTGTGGGAATAAAGCATTTGTACAGACATTTGGTCTTTAAACATGAATATAATATATTGAAGTAAGCATTTGAAAGCATGACCATGTGAAATATGTATTTTAAGGAGGCCACAGTGATAATTCAGGATTTCTAACACATTTACACATCAGTGTGCGTCCATATGGTCAGCTATAAATGACCTACATTGGTATGACATGCTACAAGGCTCGAGACAACCCATCCTCCAAACATACCAAACTCTCTCTCACACACACAGACACAGACACATTCCCCACCTCCGTTTCTCCCCTGACCCAACCTGTCGGATCGGAACCATCCCAGGGCATTTAGCGGTGCTTGCCCCAGCTGAGCCCCGGCCCACCTCACAGCTCCTCAGGGTCAATTCTCACGGCTCCGCCTGAACTCCAGCTCTGCAGCTGGGGCAGACACCCCCAGGGTATGAAGGGGGAGGCTGGGGACAGCGAAGAGGTGGTGACTCTGCTCACGGACAACGACGGTGTGAAAAGCTCCAGACGTGAAAACTATGTGTCACAACCACCAATCGCACGCGGATATGTGTGCACCCATACACAAAAGTAAATAAGCAAATATGCACCAGGCAGTTTCATTCATACCTTTACATTCGTTTGAATAAAAATCAAAGGTCACATAGTTTCAAATGAAAAGTGACATTTAGCAAACCTCTTCCAGTTATTAAACAGAAACAAATAATTATAAATGAACAGAGTCGTGGCTTTAGTAAGGTCATTTTTTATTGTGTGTGGGAGGATTTGAGACATTGTGACTCTTGGTTTTAACCTCCTGCAGGTTGCTAATGACTGCATTGTATTTGGCTCCTTTTAGTGCTATGACAGACATGTGCACAGTGTACTGCTGTGCTCACAGACCGTCTAGTCAGCATTGCATAGTTATTATGGAAAAAAACAAAACAATGTCAAAATGAGTGTTTTGTTCTAAACTAAAACTAAGGACAGGGATGAAAATGCCTCTGCTGACTCTGCCGTAAACTTTGAAATTAAAGCATCAGGAGTTAGTGGGCACTTTGAGTTTAATCTGTGCTATTGATCATGTGGTAAAACTCTGTGCCGGAGGGATCAGGGGATTTTTTTTATTATATGTTGGATAATCTCTAGCAATCATAATCAGCCCAACATTTTCTCTTTATCAAAAAAAAGGAAGGCTATTCAAGCATTGTCCTGAGGGTTGTGTTGTTATCTTGTTGGTTTATGTGTGTGAGAACGAGTGCAGTCTATGTATCCGTGTGTTGTGAGGTTACAGCAGTATCGTACAACAGCCACAAGCCTCTTGGGGAGGAAATCAGGACCATGGAAAGAGCCAGATGAGGAGATGCTATGGGGAGCAACATCCATGTGCAATACTTACACTCCTGGAGATAAGAGAGGAGACCGGCCGACTTATCACCTCCACATTTTCCAGAACTAGTCTTGCAGTGATAGAAAAAGCAGTGCTCCAGTAGTGTTTTTATATTGTCTGAATCTAACCTAATGTCCATTTCACAGGTTGTGGATTGTGATCTTGCTAAGCAAACGCTATAGATACTGGAGGCTACTGTTGGAGAGCCCTAGAGAACTTTTGGAGGTACTCAGTGCGTTACCACCACAGAGACCAGGGGCTAAATTAAGATCTGTTGAAATTATTTTTATCTCTAAAACGTCCCTGCTTATGTGGTAGCACTTTTCAGAAGTACAGGAATGATAAGGGTTGGACATGCAACACTGAACATTTCTGACCGGTTGCGTGCTCGCAGTATTTCTCTGCAAAAGCACATAAAGAACATTTTCTTACCTTAAGTCATGACACTTTGTCTATAATTTTGGGCATTTCTTAAAACATTTGCTACCACTGCATGTTTAAAAAAATAAAAAACGCTGCAACAATAGTAAATGTGACCCCATTTGGTGCTTTGCAAATGGATCCCATTATCGTTGTCCAGATTTCTGCAGTATTTTCACTAAGTGGAGTAGAGTGGAGCAAGGTACTGCATAATAAAACATTTGGTTGCTTTTTTATATAAAAAAATAAAATAAAAATCTTTTACGCTATGGTAGAAACATGGACAACCAGTATGGCTGGTGTAACCTTGAAAACAGTTTCTGGGACTAAAACCTCCGAGTTTATTGCACGGAAATTGAATATTTGTGGTTTATTTGTGTTGACTGGTTCTTTCTCTTATTTTATTTTGTTTTTTTAGGAAATTGTGTGCACATTTGTCTGGTATTTCTACAGACATAAACATTGTGCTGGCCACACTAATGTTTTTCTAGCAATATTAATTATATTTTTTTATCTTTAAATTAATAATAAATTATTTTTGTGTTTTTTAATTTAGTGTAGTTTTAGAATTTATACTAGATTTAGCTGTGGAGCCCTATTTCTGTCAACATTAGGAAAAAATAAACATCCTGTGTCGTGAGAAACGTTCGTATTTACGTACATACAGGCTATGGTGGTTCCATATGCACCAATGTAAGAGAAGCAAGTGGGTGAGAAAATGCTTTGCAGACACAAATAAGAATTTTGGTGCACGACTGAAATACACGCGTCCCAAATATTTGCTTACATGCAGATCTCTCCCTTTCCAGTCCATAAGTCACATCAGTTGACGCACTCTTTCTCTGTCTGTAATTATCCAGCTTTTCTGTTGCATCCATCTGTAGCCATGCTGTTTGCCAGACGTGTGTGGCTGTCGGTCAGTAAAGCGTGCCACTTCAGCTTCATCTGTCTTATATTGTCTTCGCCAGGGCTGGTTCATTTATAGCTTTCGCTCTAGTGTCCAGAGACTTAGTTTGAAAACCACTAAAATTTTACGATTACTGAATCCACATCGGGGGCGACACAGTGGCGTAGTGGTTAGCACTCCTGCCTCACAGCAGGAAGGTTCTGGATTTGAATCCGTCGGCCGACTGGGCCTTTCTGTGGGTTCATGGGTTCTTTCCTCCCACCACCCAAAGACAAACCTCATTAGGTTAACTGGTGATTCTAAATTGGCTGTAGGTGGTAGTGTGACTGGCTGTCTGTCTCTCTGTGTCAGCCCGGCGACCTGTCCAGCGTGTACCTCGCCTCTCGCCCAATGGCAGCGGTGATAGTCTTCAGCCCCCAGCCATTTGTTTGAAACATTTAGTTATTATCTAAAGAAAGTTTCTCCTAATAATACTATAAGGACTTTTTTCCCATCACATTGTTAGAAATGCCGTCCATACCTACACGGTCCATTTTCACAAATATGAAATCCGTCTGAGAGTCTAGGGTTATTTTTTTGACCTCATCACGATAACCAGCAGCACGTCACCTCCATAATAGACAGAGTGGTTGCACCCTCAATTTCTCTTCAGTGCTTTTACCGAGATGCAGCCGAGGGACAGCATGGCACTTACACATGCAGCTGCTAAAAGCTGCCCCCCATTGACTCTCACCTCTCGGTAACACGGATAAATATCCAGCTTTAGTCTCAGTAGGCGATAACTGAGTGTCTGTGTGAGTCTGTGCACACATGTAAGGGTTCAACCACCGTGCACGATGATCCTTTCTTTTTATTTGTTGAAATTAAATTTTAATGTACGTAATGGCGTTTAGATATACAACGACGGAACATTAGCATTTTAAGGGCCACGTTGACCTGCTTTTAACACTTATAACTATTATAATTAACAGCACAAGATTTGTGCTTAAAAAAAAGAAACTCCTCTAGTGAGGATTATAATTATTATTCAAAGCCTGGAGCAATTTGAGGCAAATAAGTGACGTTTCAAAGCTGATGTCTTCTGTGTTCACCTGAGGAATCTGTAGCCATGGGCTTCACTTCTAAATCAGTTGACACCTTCAGCAATGATAATTCTGCATGCTCCTTACTAAAGACCAGACCGCTGAGATTGTTTTTTACTGAACAGTGGCTGCTTCTTCTCTGTTTTATCATCAGAGATGAGTTAATAAGTGAATGAACTGGGAATCGCTGTTTATTTTATTTTTTTAGAGATGTGTGTGTTTTGGGAGGAGGGGAAGAGGTTTGGAGATGCCTACTTCTGTGCCAGTTGTTTTCTCTGAGGTTTTCAGTTGTACACACAATTAATATGTTCATTGCTCACCCGACCAAATGATTATTTGTTTATTCGTCTTTTGTTGACTGCACACAATCCCTCCCCCCCGGAGTCACACTGGCCCCATGTTAATTATTTTGTCAACCCTCATATCTCCTTTAATTGTTGTGAGTTTGTTTATCCTGGAGATCAAATTGAGCTTGGGGAGACCGAGGGTGGCTGCCAGCACAGATCAGAGATGAATGCGTACGAAATAGTCCGCACGATGGGAGCCACTGTGAGACACACTGATAGTAATGCAGCCTTTAATGGATGTATAGATGCTGTGATCACTTTCTCGCACCTCGTATTTAAACCTATTTAAGGGGCTTTCATACAAATTTCAGACATGCAGAAATGATAACGCAGCAGCTCATCAAGTAAGGCCGCAGCCTGCCTTACATTACATTTAATAGCCTAAAGTGCTGTGGGCTATAAAACTGTTATTTCTATGAGGGTGAGAGAAATTAACTGGGTGCAGAAGAATTCGCTGCTGTCTGACAGCCCAGAGGAATCACGTGTTTCACCAAAGAGCTGTCCCTGATAATGTAACTTTAAATGTAAGAGTAGCTCGTGTTCGGGGCTTTAGTTCTGATGTCGAGTCAGATTTTTATCTGGAGCTTAGGCGTGACTCGTGATCTCAGTAATTCCAGTCTTAGCTGCGGCCCTGCTCACATTTACATGATATCTAAAAGTGATTTAATTGCATTACTTTCTTTTTTTATCTTCTATTATGTAGCTCAGAAGTGTTCGTCACTTAGTTTTAAACATTGCTGCCATGTAGAGTAAAATTATCGTAGTTTTCATTTAAATTTGGACAAAAAGTTGAATCGTTGCACCTAATCCTGGCATGATTTTAAATTATCTTTGTGATGTGGTTGTTAGTAGGCAGTGTAAGGTTACTTTTAAAATAGACTTATATAATAGACATGCCCTTCATTGTCAGTTGTAATATACACCAATCAGCCACAACATTATGACCATATCAGGAGAAGAAGATAACATTGACCATCTTGTGACAATACAATGTTCTGCTGGGAAACTTTTGAACCTGGCATTCATGAGTCTGGATGTTACTTAGACATGCACCGCCCATCTAGACCATACCAGGCTCCCCCAAGTATCTGTGGGATGCACTGGAACAAGCCTGATAAACAGAGGCCCCTCCCCTCAACCCATAGGACCCAAAGGCCCCCCACTAACAACATTCTGTTACCAGACATCACAGGACACCCTCGGAAGGACCGTGTCCATTCTCTGATGAGGCACAAGGGAGACCTTCACAAAATTAGGAAGGTGGTCATAGTGTTATGCATGATCAATATATTCCATGAGATTCCTCGTAATCCTGGATTATGTCATCAGACATTCTGAATAACAGCGCAATTCACACAATACTCTCTCCACTCTGAAGTATATTTGTAAACCAGACCGCTTTAGCGAAGTAGCTACCATTCTGCCAGTGCTAACTAGCTGATTGTACACGGGCAATTTGACCAGAAAGAAACTTCCCTTAAGGTGTTTTTTTTAGAAGTGGAGCATATTCATGTGGAAAGCCTTTATGTTGTTGGATGATAATAATAATAATATTGTGGCCTACTTAGTGCTCTATTAACTTGAATTGTCCCTTGAGGATACGGAGGGAGCTCGGACTAGAGCCCCTGCTCCTTCGCGACAACGGGGGCCTTTTGAGGTGGCTTGGGCATTTTGTGAGGTTTACCAGGCATGGCCAGCTGTCTTCTGTCATCTTCTGTTATTTCACAACACAGGGTTTGTAAGTATTAAAGATGATAAATAACACTTGCAGGACAACACACTGCTGGGCACAAATACCCAAATTAAATATTTTGCTCGTCCTCTTGTTTGTAATTTGGAAAAACAATTGCATTCACACTTGCATTTCTCCCATCGTTCACGGGTTTGGTCTCCAGCGTCTCTCAGGTGCTTTTGAAGGACTCCCTGAAGTACACAGTTACAATATTTATGATCAAGATACATATTCATAACGCCACAGCAGCCGTAAAACTGACTTCATCTTTGCATATGAAACAAGGCGGAACACAGAGCCGATGTTATGTCATTTTGATCAGAATATCTTAGAACAGTGAAGGCTTCAACTCAGCTGGGGTTAAAAATACCCACTGCATTTTCAAGGTATCCCAGAAACATGCAATATTTATGAAGCATTAAATATTTTGTTTAAGTGTTCGCAGCCTGCAGACTGGCGCTTGATATTCAAAAGAATCAATGTAAGCATATTTATAAAAGCAGTGTGTGTTAAAAAAAAAAAAGGAAGAAGAAGTGATGTTTTGCATACATATTGTATCAATGTACGCAAGCATATGCAGGTGGGAAAAAAAAGCAATCCCTTTTCCTCTGTGACATTAAATCGACGATGCAGGCTGGTTTTATTGAAACATTTGATAAGTAATGGCGAAGGTAAATAAGGTTACGCTTAAAAGATTCAGCAGCGTTTCATTTTTCACTGTTTGGCCATTGACTCAGCATCTCCGGTTGTGCTATCTATTCGGGCTGTGGCTGGAATATTTCTTTAAGCTTCCGGAGAAGGTCAGAAAAGTAATTAACCTTGTTCCGTGTGCATCAACAGAAGGACTGAGACAAGAGTGCTCACTCTCTCTCTCTCTCTTTCTCCCTCTCTCTCCGTCTCTCTCTCTCCTCCCGTAGTAACTCACACACGCATACATACATTTGCTCATTTGTTCTCGCCTTTAAATTAATAGAAATAGAGGCGGCATTAGCACACTGTCCGACGTTCACATGGATTCCGCCGTTAGAAGACTGACGCGCAGACAGACGGACACTGACATTTAAATAATGACACTGTAATCACAGGAAGCAGGAGAAGACATTTCGCTGTTTTGCTCTCACTTATTGTTGGCCGGTCTGTCCATCTCCCCCCCCTCTCCCTCATCCCACCTTTTACTTGGCATTTGTCCGCGCGGCGTTATCCCTCCCCCCGCCTCGCGCTCTTTCACTCTCCAGAGTTGGACAGTTTCAATTTAAGAAATCCACACAGGTGTTGAGAGGGCTTTAATGGCGGTGGTATTTCTCCCCCGTCAGCTGAGCCGGCCGCCTGGAGGCTTATTCACGTAGGCTGAGCGATTTCTCGCTGTGCACTTTAATGCTGCAACCCCTCCTCTGACTCCCCCTCCGCATTACTACTTGTGTTTTCACAAATAAGCTTGTTACATCACATAATGCTCCCCTACCTTTACACAGCAGGCCGTTTCTTTTTTTTTTTCTTGGATCAAACTACTGAACAGATTTTCCACTTTTTCCACGGTTTGCTTTAATTGTGTGTGTAGGGGCCTTAAAAAATGAGAACCAGGGGTTGTAACACAGTTTAGAGGTTCTTTGTAAGGTAGTTGATACTTTCTACACAAAAGTACGTAGCTTACTTTGCTGTGAGAATACACTGTCCAGGCTTTACACATTAAAGAGAGCCTTAATGTGCGTGGCCCTCTCTTTGAGATTCAGAAAACAGCACGGAGCCTTCACTTGCACGAGCAGCCAGGTTGTTTATAATGCACGTATCGTACTGTCATCACATAACACTTTTGATCACAGAAGATGGATATTCACTTTCACGCATCATTTAACCAGAAGATGACAACTGCGGCTAGCAGCGTCGGATGCAACAAATGCCTAAACAAACCTCCAGATGCACGGGTGCTCGCTCACCCAACGAAATGCATGAATAAAAGAAGATGTGTTTCCGAAACCATTCTGTGTGGCTTCCTTTGTCACAGTGTTCCTCATTTAAATGTATTTTCTCACAATGTGTCTCCCAGTGTGAGGCAAAGCAAGTCAATGAACATAAAATGGATTGTCAGAACACTCACCAAAGCTCAGTCATTTAAAGAGGTGATTGTGATGAGTCTTGGCGTGGAGCATTTTGAATAAACAGCGGGTTCATCCGTGGGATCGTCCTATAAGGTCACTGAAATCTATCTTCACGTGTGTGTTCAGTAAAATGTTCAACAAAGCATTGAAGTCTGAAAAGAAATTTAAGATTAAATTGGTGTGGCTCCAAATATCTGGTTTTATGGTTAAAAAAAAAGCTACAGCATTTTTATTTACTTATTTTTTGTCTTAAAAAAAGTGCCACAATCTCTGTATCATGTGTAAACTTGGAAGAAAAGCAAATGTAGCATTACAGTGTAGCATTTTTTTCTAGTAAGGGTAGTTGGACTGCCTCCCTGACACCAGGAGCTATTTTCTTCCTGTTTCCTAACTACAGTCAGGAGTGAACTTTTTCTAACTCTTGACCTAGCCTCTACCTGTCTACATTTGAAAGAAAAATCTCTGGTGTAGGCCTTGGACTGTATTTAAAGATCGACGAACACATAGGTTTTCTGAAAAGCGGTTTCAAAGCTTAGTGTGGTATCTCCGGTTGGCTGCCATCAGCGGTCAGATTCCACTTAATGCTCGTCACTCAAAGCCAATGTGCTAAACTATGCATAAACTTTGATACAATTTAAATGTATGAGTTAACAATATTCTGTTGCCAGACACCATGGGATACCCTCAGAAGGCCCATGTTCATTCTCTGATGGAAGCACAAGGGAGACCTACAATATTAGGGAGGTGGTCATAATGTTATACCTGATTGGTGTTTGTATGTAAAGTTCACAGTTCACAGCTGTCACGAATGGGAATATCTGCTTCTCTTTCGGTGCCGGGTAGTTAAAATGTTTATCTCTCCTGCAAAGTTAGGCATTTTAATTTTATGACTGATATGACGATAGACTCGCTTTTGCAACAAGCCTCAAGTGGTCATTCGAGGAACTGCAGATTTGCACATCCGCCTTTGCTGCACTTTGCAGCTCCAGGTGTTGCAGCTTAGCATGACTTTATTTGACACATTGGGGCAAAAAAAGCCTTCATATGTAAAACACAGATGCATATTCTGTAATTTAATTTAATTTGCTGTACATACTCAATAGTAAGGGCCTCCAGTGTCGTGCAGTAGCGGTTGCTCGGAGAAGTTCATGTCGTTTTTTTAAGAATCTAAGAACTGTGACAATTTTTTTGACAATTGTTTCTGTTTATATTTTGCGCCTCTCATTCAAGAAGGCAACTTTATCTCATCTACGAACCTCTAAGTGGTTTAACTGTGTACAGGAAAAGCTGAGGAACCACTCAGTAAGCCGCTCACTAGAGAGAAGAAGGTCGAATAAACGCGTGATGGACAGGCATGATGGACAGCCGTGCTCTTTCCCTCATTAAGCGCTAAGTTTTTTACACTTCTGATTAAACTGCATTTGCTGCCTGGATGTGAGAAGGTCACCACAGGATATAACCCCTATGCCCCACAGCTGTTTCTTCTTGGGCCGCTGTTTAATTATTTGTCCCCCTCATGTAGCCAGAATAATGCTGATGGTAGCTATCATAATGAAGACGCTGCATCTTCAGCTGTCAGAAGACGTTAGACTCACTTGACCTCTCCGGAGTTACCTGCCGACACAAATCATCATTCAGCTCTCGGCTATAGCAAAGGACTCCTCCTGTATTTGTACAAGTACAACATGGCAAAGACTGTGTTCAGGCTAGCTCCACTCAGTTAGAGAATCATTTAGCATTTAACAGTTTACCGAAGGGTTACACTTTGAATTTTAAAAGTGAGTTTTTCACACCTCATGCTGCCTCATCAGTAAATCTAAACTCTAAATTGAGTTTCGGGAATGCACCGCGAAGATTAAAACAAGTGCCATCAAAGGTAGCCGACCAGCTGTGGATAAGAGGAGATCTTTCATCAGACACTAACAACAGACACACAGCCCAATTATACGACATCAGTCAAGACGAGAATCACGACTTCAATCACCACCTTTGAAACATGATCAGAAATGCAAAGCGCGTTACGATCAACAAACACCAAAGACTTAGCCTTCTCAGAGGGACGTGGTCCGAGACGAATGCAAGAAGTTCATAAAAATGTCTGTGTTTGCTGGAGTTTACCAGGTGCTCCGCTTAAAACACATTCATCATTATAAACTAAACATCTCGGAAGAGGTCTCTTCTCGAGCGCCACATAACACAAATGTTCTTTCTGCATTTTGCCATTCAGGAAATTATTTTCTAATGACTTCAGTACATAATTCATACACAGCATCTGTTGGTGGGTGAGGCGAATCACAGATTTTCTTGCCAAAGGGATCTTTGACGACGACACAAACACTGCAGAATCTCCCCTTTTCTGCTCTTTTGAACGGGACGCACTTGAAATATACTCTGACATCCATAGCAATTAAATTAGCTGCTAAAATTCCCATTCTTGCACTCCAGTGATGAACAGGACATGAAAGGGCTTTCTAAAAGCTTTCAGCATTATTTCTCTCACACAGTTTACAACAGGAGCGCCCTAGTTTCAGTTGTATTTTTGAATAATGAATGCTTCGTGACACAGTACTTGGGCATCAATCCAAAAAACAAATCTATTTGCCAAAGCAAATCTAGAATTAATAAAGACTTGGAAAAGTGTTGCTGTTGATTTAACGCATTCATATTAATTTTCGGCAGTAACATCCATCAGTCGAGAGTCTTTCCATTATGTCTTCTGAGTAAACACCAGAACCCAGTAAGGTTCAACAATGCTGTTTTACTTGGAGAAGAAAGAAAAAATCTTTAAAAAACATTCCTTCCTCACACAGTAATGGCAGGCATGGATCAATTTTGACCTTACTGAAAAAAAAGTCTAGACAGATTCCGAATGGTTTGTTTAGCCAAAGGCAGTTTAATAACTTCCCAATCATAATCTATAAATAGTTAAAGGTACCGACTCTGACGCACAAAATGAACATAAGTGCGGAAGACAGCAAGTAGGAGACGGGAGGAGACAAACAGAGACACAGCAAATGAGACAGAAAGGCGCTGCAGATCTGCCCAGAGTGGATGTGGCACAGATGGTGGGGAGGGTAGGTAATGGGGGGGCTGCCATCCTGTGTTCTCCAGACACATAACTCAAACGCACCATTATTACATTGACACAGTGATTGCTTCACAGACATCTCCATAGCTGGCCTGCATTCTTCTACTGCCGTATATAAAAACAGGGAGACATAACACATGGAAAATAAAAATGTGAAATAAATTTCATCCACTGTGAGGGGCAACTTTTATTATTGACAGTTTTATTAACTCCAGAGGAAGAACAGCTGAAGGTGGGGAAATGATAAAACACCCCATTAATTTCAGTGGCATCTCTTGAAATTTCCAAACAAGATAGAGTAGTTTTGAGGAGTGGATGCAAGGCTCCATAAGCCCACTCATTTGTTGATTCGAAGCCAACATCTGGATGGTGGCGTCTTTTACTGTAATGATGCTCAAGTTTCTCCTCCTACGGAGATCTTCTGTGACAACAGGCCCTCGTACATAAATGACAAAATAGGCTGACTGACAGTGATTACCCGAAACCATACATCCATAATGAGCAAATCTGCCAGTATTTTATTGGAGATGTAGGGAATGGCATGAAACAAATACAGGAGGTTTCATCCAGGAGATGGGAGATTGTATCTGTGTCAGTCAGCTGTGCGAGAGGTTAGGTTAAGGCAAAGAAAGGACTCAGTTAGGTTTGACTTTTCAGTTTGACAATTCAGTCCTTTCACAACAAGGCACATATTCCACATCTTCTCCCCAAGTGGGTGATTTTATTTATTTATTTTAACTCCATTGAACAGTTGACTGGGTGTCATATGGCATGTGTCATGTTTAGTGCTGTGCTCCCTCCCCGCCTGCAGGGATTGCTGTGTTCTTCTTTTCAGCTTCCTGTATGCTGGGCAGGAATTGGAGGACAGCTGATTGAGTGCAGTTCAAACATTGGATTTATAGCTCTTCGAAGGTAGCCGGATCTTGTGGATCCATTCCATTCAAAGAGCGGTTCAAAAGACTTTCTCATTTTGAGAATTTTTTTTTTTTTTTTTTTTTTTGAGGATCCCAGCCTGGGCGTAAATCATTTTATCCAGGAAATAATCACTGGGAGTATTGCAAGCTTAAACGTCTCACCAATATCTATTCTATTGGTGGGACATCTGGGTTTGAAGTATCGATTCTAGGTAGATACTTTATTTATCCTGTGAGAAATTCAATAAACGCCTTCCCTTTCACCTTCCTGAGGCCGATGCGTACTGAATCACTCATGTAAAGTCAGTGTGGAAAACTCAGATGACATCGAGTGATATTTGCAGCACCTTGGTGCGACTTGTTTTATTTAAAGAGCCTTTCAATAGATTTGGTTTGTTCGTGAACGGCACAACTCTGGTGCAGTGTAAAGGGGCCTTTGTGGAGAAGAGAAGAAGACAGACTCTTTTTTTCCTGTAGCAAGACTGCTGAACCATCCTATGTTCTGGGCCTATATCTGAACATCTAGTAAGGCCATGTGTTTTAAAATTTTACAACTGCAGTCCTGCCAAGTAGGGGTGAAAAGGAGGTTCTGTTTCTTTGTGTTTTCTTCTGTTTCTGGATAGGGAGCTGAGGGAAGGTCTCCTATATTTCATTTTAGTTTTTGTTTCATAGGTAAGGTAGAACTTGTGTTGACTTGTTGTTTTGGACTGCAAGTTCATCAAGCACTGGTTCTTCTTGGGAGCAGGGAAAAGGGTCATCCTTTATGTTATGTACTGGTTTTCTTTAGGCTGGTCGTAGCAGCTAGTGTTTTTCTGGTGAGATTGGGCTGTCGATCACTGGGCAGCCATGTCTGCTGCCATGCTGTAGCCCTTTGGGATTGACGCTGAGACTTTAAAGTCGGGGAGTTCAGGAAGTTTGTTTGTGGGGTCAGGACACTTCCAGCCCTCTGGGGATGCGGATTGGACAAGTAAACTCAAACATGCTCATTATTAATTTCACTTAATCACTCAAATGTGTGGTGTTGTAATGTTGCTCTCACTAAAGGATTTGAAGAATGAAACACAACTTTGACAAAACAACAACCGATGTGTCGGCTTTCATGCCTGTCAGGAACTTAAAGTAACATTGTAATATTTCCCAGGTACATAGTAAATATTTTACTGCTGACAATTATGTTGCTCATTACTTGAGTACACGTGGGCGTGCTCATTTAATGATCTGCCCTTGTGCATGTGTATCCGTATGCAGGTGCGCGTGACCGTTGGCTTGCCCCACATTTAATTTACAGCCAGTCATTCAGTTAAAATGACGACAAGAACAACCTTTGACAAAAGTCGTAAAGAACAGAGCGAATCCAATTAAATTATGTAGCTAGCAACCTGCAGGAAAGTGGGATGGACAAAGGAATAACAGCACAAGATGAAATACAGCGAGAACGGAGAAAGTTATGTGACGATTTTCAGCTGCTGTAATTTGCAGTGCTGTGTCATTTCAGAGTCGTGAACACTTAGAGGTCGCTTAGGCATCCTAGATTAATTGAGATGAGACGGCCAGATTAGGAGGAGGGAGAAGAAAGACAAAAGGCTGGAGCTATAGATTCCTTGCCTTTGAGAAGAGAGGGAAATAACCCATGTCCTGACCTTCCATGCCCCACTGCGTGACAAAACACAGCAGCACTGTGATCTGTTGCACTGAACCTCCAGAGAAAACACAGTAAATGCATGGCCTCTCCTTCTCCACAGCTGGAGCCAGTAATCTGACAGCCATGTCTGTAAATCACATCTTCACGGCCATTCCTCACACTGCAAGGAGAAGAACACACTTTTCTCTCTCTCTGGTTTTATCCTTGATTTCATCAGCAGGACAAAAAAGCCCAGCTAACAGACTTTAGGCACTATATTTAGTAGAGTAACCCCAATGTTAAATGGTTTACAATGCAGATGGAAAATGGAGCATCGTTGATATAATCCTCTTAAGGCTCTCAGTATCACTTGTGAAGCACTGATCTGAGCAGGACAATTCTCCGAGTCTAAATCTCTGTCTATCTGGAGGAATCAGCCAAACGTGTGTTTTAAATAGCAGTCTGAGGTCAAACAGACTGGGAGCTTAAGGGCTGTTTGAAATTATTTTTAAACCTTGTATCTGTAACAAGCAGATCCTGGCGAAAGAGGAGGAAATGGCAATAAGGCAGAAAACAAGAACTCATCAGAAGCTTGATTGCATTCCGATGAAAAACAATCATGTCGTTTCAATTCCTGTGTTTTTCATGTTTTGTTTGGAGTACCAAAATTGACTGCAGCGACAGAATGAGATTTGAGGGGGGAAAAAAAGAATGGCAAACAGAGGAGCTATGGACTGCAAATAAGAACCTTTCCAGGGACACAGAGGGGTGTCTTTTATTCAAAGAGCAGTCTAGCTGAACAGAGGGGTGGTTTGAGGCTGAGGGAGTGCTCGCGTTGCCAGCTCCGGCTCAAGAGAAAGGTGTTAGCAAGAAGAGCGGTGTACAGTGTCCCCAGCATATATACACACAGGTATGTTTGAAGATACTCCAATACTCTACCGCTACATCATGCATGAACATGTGATCAAATGTATAGGTTTTTCAGTCTGTCCACTGGTCAGCGTGCCCACATCAGCTTATTTATTTGGTCTTTAATCTTGAGCTACCAACAAGGCAAGCAAAGGCAAATCAATATTTCCTTGTGGTGTTGCTATCTTCCCAATCCCTGCAGCCTCGGGGATCAAGGGATGGATGTGACACTGCAGCCATCTTTGGTCTTTGCCTGTGTTCTAGGTCATCCTCCAACACTTTTCACATTTGTGCAGCTTTCTGGGCCGAGGTGATAGTTACGAGAAATGTCAGATAACTGTGCGGCCCGTGTTTACAAAACACTACGTGAATGTGCACCGTGCAAGTGACAAGTCCGCGTCCTTGAAATTATATTTGTACATTACAGGCTTGTTTTGTGAAATACATTTTATGGAGGAAGTCATTTCTGCCTCGTCGCCGGTAAAAGACTTTTCACTGCATTCAGCTATTCAGACAGCTAGTCAGACTGTGACACTGGTGGCCAAGGGTTTATATGTGGTTGGGTTACGAAACCAAAAGTGTCTTACGTAAAGGAGTATTGTTTCCGCATCTGCACTTCTCTAAAATTGTTGTAGATAAAAAATAATTATTCAAAGTTACTCTTTAATATGGAAGATATCTCTATGTCTTTGTCCATCATTTTTGAATCATACTAAGTTACCTAAATGGAGAACAAGAGGATATAATATTGGGACCAGAAATAAACAGCCCAATTTGATCTCAGTGGAGCCAGACCAGTAAATAAACTCCAAATGTTTTCCTCTGTTTTAGTACATTGCTGCTTCTGCTGTTTAGTTCTGGTGTTGCATCATGTGCGCAGTTTTTAAAGTTGTTGTTTTTGTTTTTAAAAAGTTTCTAAAACAGTGCGACCACTGGTGGACAAATTAGGAATAGGTCCCACGGGGCAGATTGGACCCTCTGGTGGCCTGGTTATGGTCCAGGCCTGTGCTCTAAGCGTACACCTCACTGTTCATATCAACATGTAGGACATGTAGGTCTCTGAAGTGTGACCTAAAATCCCTAAGTGCCAGTGAAAGTTAGATGGTTTCAGTAATGCATATTTCAACACGTAAGCAGGAATGTTGCTACTTATCCAAATCTGTCTGCTGAGTATCACAGAACTTGTGACGCAGCCAATTCAGTCCTTAGCAATTTTCCTTGTTGCATGTGTTTCCATCTTTGCAGTATTTTTATAGTTGGAGTTTGCTTAGTGAGCGTTCACTCTTGTATGTTCCCACACATGTGGATATTTTGGTCATGCTTACTTTGCAACTTTCACCACTGCTGCAAAGAGGGATTGGGCAAAGCAATATGGGAACAGAGTTGGACACCAAAAAGTAGGAGCTCCTTGCAGCTTTCCAGAAAATATATTTTTACATCAGTCATTTAAATGAATTGCCATTTGTCTAACTACATGGAGGACTTACCAGTTAATCCAGTCACATCACATTTACTAAGCTGCCATATCTATTTTCTTGTGTTATCAACAATGTTTCTTGTAATTTCGTAGCATCTAAATATAACTTACTGCATCTGAAATCATTTTACTGTTGACTGTCGAGCTGAGAACAACATGAAGTGACCTGATGAATTAACAGTAGAAGTAGTACCTACTTTATGTAACTCCTTAGAGCTCTGTCTTTTGTCTGTCCATCTTACCTGTCTCAGCTGATGAACTTTTATCAAAATCCATCTTTTCAGTTTATCTGTGTCTGTTTGTGCGTCACATTTAATCTTCCTCAGTCAGTCTGGTATCACCCAAACGATTAGGGAGAGCGATGTCAAGATGCACTCAGCCAACCCTGGCCCTTTTAAGGCACCGGGGAAGTTCTCTGAAGTTACATTTGGGACGAATGCTCCGCGGACAAATGTACTGTGTTACTTCAGAGAACTGGGAGCCAAAGGCGTCCTCAATTTTTTTAAAAGCCACTGTCCCAGGATGTAATCTGCCCTCAAGGTAACAAAAATAATCGTCGAAGACATTTATGTTGTTGTGATTTTTCCGTACTTCACTCTCTTTCCCCCTCTGGTAAACACGCCCCGACTCAAGCTACACTGAGCAGCATGGCTGCCAACTAGCCTAGGGGGGGACAGGGAACATATTGCTCTTCCTGCCTAACACTTCCAGGATTAAACATTAATTCACAGGGCTCTGAAACTTTAATATCTTGGGTCTGTGTGAGTGAGTTATAAATGTGAATCCAACTCGCACGTCTCATGTAAGTTCGGGGATAAAACAAGACATTTTCTAATTAACTAATGTTCTAACATAGCCATATTGTTGAGAACCGTGTATGTGTTTGTTTGGGGTTTAATAATTCTATTTAAAATGTAAATTACAGAGGAGTGGTCCTTTTCACCTCACAAACCAAGGCGATCCAAGTAATATCTAAATAAACTGTAACAGCTGATAACGGCTTTCACCAAATACGGTTAACATCACAAACTGTGATGCGCTCATGTATTTTTCATGAGCACGTCCAACTTTCTCAGCCATAACCCTGACTGCTTTTGCGGAATACTTCATCCTCCCGCATAATTCTCCATACCCCTGTCACACAAAAGTCACAAAGCCAAAATTTTTTGAAGAAACTTTTGTTGTCGGGTTTAAACAGCTTTCAAAAGACAATACCCTGAATGAAATGTGTGCACATTCCCCTCAGAATACACTTCACGGCAGAGCCAAGTGTGTGCGTTACAGACAGCAAAACAACTGCTGCTGCTGCACATGACCGACCAAAAAAGAGAGACATCGTACCGAAAAAGCAAAATGTTGCTCACATTTTCACATGATTTATTCAGTCTGCTGCTGGCGCTGGTGGAATATAACAAAAATAATTCTAGTTTTCTGCTGCTTTACTTCACTTTCATTCGGGGAGGTGTTACAAACATATGATCAGCTCAAAAAATGGAAAAATTTAAAATATTTCATAGATTGAAGTAGTTAATTTGGCATCTATATAAAATTTAATCATTTACTGAAATGCCAGTGTTTTAATGAAATTAATCCAGTACAACTTAGCTAGTACAAATAACACTTACTTTAATTGAGCCACACGATAGATAGAAATGAAAATACTAACCAATGAAAAACAAATAAATGAATACATTTTTTTTTAAATGTTTTATTAAACTTATTAGAAACTACAAGTAGAAATCTGTAAGAGTCAAATTCTGACCTCTGATTGCCCGAATGAATACACGAGTGGATCATCAGTAAGCCCGCTGTCCGTCCAGCTGTCCGTAAGTTGCGTGTTCTTCCATCATTCACTCTCACTCTGCGATCAGTCCACTCGTTCGTCTCTGGTACGCCTTTAGAAAGTTAAATAATCACAGCTGCGGTAACTGAGGAGAAAAGACCTGGAGGACTGGAGTCTGCAGCGTAGAAAGTGTGCTAGCAGTCGACATCTGTGGCAAAAATACTCAGGGGCTGAGGTCTGGTGGAGAAAAGGTGGTAGGTGGAAAAGATTCAACCTACAATACTGGTGTGAGACTTGATCAGTATTATTGGTGAGATGGGAACCAAAGAACTGCAAAGAAAAAGATCACTGGGCATTTTTGTCAGAAAAATTCAAAGTAGAAATGATAATGTCTATGACAGAAGAGCGGTAGAAAGTCCTAGCTTTAACTTTCCTTCTTTCATTTCCACCTCAGTCCTGTGAATGTCTGTGTGGACCAACACTGTTGCCCTAATTGCCATTCCTCAGCCATTATTCATAGGCCTCTAAAGTTATTAGACTTAGACTATAATCCTCTGAATTTCAGAGTTTTAAAATGAATGCTACACAATGTACTTCATAACTTCTTTGCAGTATTATATGGTTGTCATTTCTGGGTTTTGTTTGTGTTCCCCAGTAAACTCATTCAATTCAAAGTTTGAATGGTTCATAAAAGTTTTTCAACAGGTGAGGACAGTTTTGCAAAGTTCAAAACGCAAAATGATTGCTAATTATGGTGAAAGGTCCTGACAAATGTGCATGTGAGGATAAATGGCTGCAAAATCTGCATACTTTCAAGTTGTTTTTCATTATTTGCAGGTCACTTGACCACTTTGGTCTAAACTGTTGGATGTACACAAAATTTAGTTCAGACATTCAATTTTCTCAGAAGCTGACTTTATCCCAATCATAGAGTGTATATAAATATGGACAATGCGTCACCACTTCCTTGGCCAAACAGACCCACACATCCTCCAGACTCACTCACATTCCACCAGTAACAAGGAAAAGTTGGATTATACACTGTACTTATAAATGTTTTTCAACTCTCATGGTCCTGCTGGACCACTTCACAGAGCGGTTGACATGGCAACTTGTAGTAAACATGATGTCACATCCTATTTCTATAGGCGTCAAATCAATAACTAAAATGAAACTTAACAGACAAATTGACATTTGAGTATGGAAATGTTAGTATTTTAGTGTTTCAGTTTGGCCCATCCACTAACATGGAAGGGGTGGAGCTTATGACCTATACTGCAGCCAGTCACCAGGGGACGCTCTACTTGCTTTGGCTTCACTTTTGAGGAGCTGTTCCTTCATACATGTTTATTTACTGTCTATGAGCCTGATGCAGTAGGGCTAGAGACAATGCAGAGTCAGTAGGGTAAATGCTCCCACAACAGTTAGAACTGAAGTAGCCTTGTCTATGAGCAGTGAAACCTCTTAAAGACACTCAAGAAAATCCAGTTGCCTGTGTTTTAGCACTTGCAGTAGACACCCAATGTCACAAGTCTTGACGTTGCAGGGCAAATTACTGCCCTCTGCAAGGTAAAATTATTCACCACTTTAAGTGCTGCTTGCTTTCCATTACATTACTGCTGTTTTGGGCACTTCCTGATTTCCCAAATGATTGCCTGCGTTAATTGCACGCTAACAATGTTGTTGCGTCTAAAGTACTTTGTGTTACTATATTAAATGTTAATTCTGTCAGCTGTAATTGTAAATATGATCTTTTAAACGTCAAGATGCCATCATGAGCATGTTGCATCCTGACATTAGGTTTTGGTTGAGCCATTCAGTGTTGTGCGTAGAGAAGCTGGCGCTGCTGTATGATTTATGTCACCAGCAAAGTTGGACATCCATGTCTGTCCAGATATTAGTTAGTGAATGCTTTACAAAACATTGATAAAAATGGGTACATTATGATTGTAGGCAATGCCACTGACCGACTTTATCCCAGCTGACATTGAATTTCTTTTCATAATTATTCTATGATTTTCCAACTTATGGCCGAAAGCACGTTGTGTGATTTCACAGTGACCTTTGACCATCAAATTAGTGCAAAAGGATTCCCTCCAGATATCACATTTCACCACATTTCACTTATTTCCCTCATGGTTTGGCCTTTATACCATATGTCATACATCTTAACTCCCTCATGCGTAAAGGACGCATGGCACAACAACGACAGTTCTTTTTTCCAGTGCCGTGTGATATCTTCACATACAGTTTCTTCCTCCCATTGTCTGCCTCCAAAACCTGTGGCTCGTTCAGCACGGCCCTTGCACGGGTTGCAAATGAGGCAGAGAAATTGATTTTTCAGAGAGAAAGTGATTTTTCTGAGAAAGAGATTGGTTACAAATGCTGTTTCATATAATTTCCCAAGAAGCAGATAACATGATGATGACAGCTTGATGACAAAATGATAGAACGAGACAACAAAATGTGAAAATGAAAAAGTCAAATTAGTCTTTGTCTTTGTGTTGACTCTGTCGGGTTGTGGAGCACTTTCAGCAACTTCTGTTGTTTTTAAATTCCGCTATCTGAATAAAAGCCTCTAATTCTCCAAAGTTATTCAAAAAGATGAAATTAACTAATTTAGCTAGGCGTGCGGTTGGTTGTTTTATAATAACTAATAGACAGGAGGGTTTAAGGACAATGAAATGTATATAAGAAAGGCAGATCAAGCAGGATTGGCAGTGATATGTGTATATACTCAACCCCTACACAGTGTATGCCGTTTTATAGAGAGTAAGAGAGAGATAGATTCTACCACTTCCACTCTGTTGGAGGATGCAGTATTTCAAACACCTGCAGTGAATACAGCTGATGGCAGTGGAGAGCACATGTATTTGTAGTGTTTGCCAGGCAGAATGCAAACAGGAGCTCTCACCGACTCTAACCCCGCGACTCACTCCTTCTCCTCCATCCTCTGAAGAGATGACACTGCCGCACAAACACCTCTAAATAATGAAAATGCGCTCTCAGGGTCAAGCTCCTCTTTGGCTCAGCCTGTTTCCTGCCAAACTGTCAATGCAGTGTTCTAGCACAGAGCCGGGGCGCGGGGAAAACTCCGTCTTCATCCCCGAGGCTTAAATGCAGTGGAGTGGCCGAACTGGGGAAGCCAAACAGCAGATCTGCCGGGACCCTGTGTGCCGTAGCCTTGGAGCCTTATAATTCATCTTGGCTCCCTAATCTTTATTGCAAGTTTTGGCTCTCACCTGCAGCAGTCTCCCATCCCCACCCGCCTTCTTTCCCACTGCCTCCCTGATCCTTTCTCAAGTACCCTTCCTCTACCTTAAGAGCATGAAAGCTTCAACGTAAGAACGCCAACTTCGGGGGACGGCGACTTTAACTGTAACATTTTTTTTTTTTTGTCCTTTCCTCATACGTGACACGATCGCAGATTTGTCACTTGCATTTGTTTACGTGTGTGCATCTGGGCGTGAGAGCCTGACTATGCATTGCCTAGTCCACTGGGGAATAAGGATGATTTGTCTCTAGAGAGTCTTCATACCATGTTCGTACGCCTGGGCCCTTCAGCCACGTATCTCAACATGTCATTTGCTGATATTAAACTTTGAGTTTCCTTATTGGGTTTTGACATTATTCCCAAGCTGATTTCTTTTGTTATTGTGACCAATTTTTTTTTATTCCCACATGCATTGTTCTGAACATTGTGTTTCTCTGGACATATATTAGTGTGTCAAAGCTGAAATGGAAGCTGATATATTGGAGATAATTAGCTTTAAGATGGCAAACAGGGCTACATTCCTGCTGAAAGGACAGGTTGGGTTTCCATAGGACGGCAGTTACTCCAAAGAAGCCGGCGCTGCACCTTCAGTTCGGTTTTGTGCCCTGGATAGAGTTCAGAATTCAGGTGCTTCCTCTTCAGCTTAGCAGGCAGCGCACAAGGCCATGCAGAGCTCCGGAGAGTGTCGATTATCATGCAGAAACACCCGGGAGTCTGCCTCCCACACTCCATTAAAACATCAGCCTCAAGGTGCTGAAGGCAGCAGGAAAACACAGAAAACAAGAAGGGTTCTCCCCACTGGGCATGGCTCACCACATGGGTTCAAGCATGTAGGCATTAGGGTCACTGAGGCGGGGGTCTTTGCACCTGGTTTCCGTGGAAACTCGTCTGTAGTAAATATAAATGGGGTTGTAAAGGCATTTTCCTTAGTAGGCGCTATCACGTAATCTCAGGCTGTCTGTTCAGGGTGTGACTTGTTATTTTGGGTGTGTTTTTCTTGTCTTGAAGGAAACATAAATACTTTCTTTGAACTTCTCATTTGTGCTTCCCAAAAATGTCGTACTGCTTCCGTCTTTCTGCAAAGGACGCGGCGAGGAACGGGCAGACACACAAAAACTGGGTGTTAAAGCACCAGGAGACACACTCACCGCTGTGGCTCGGCGTACAAGCGAGGGTTTTTTTTCTTTTTTCAGTTTGTATAAATAATGTGACAAGAAAGTACACGACAGTACTCTGATGTCCTGAGGTAGAGACGGGTATGATTTAATTTCAAACAGCATTTAAATATATTACAAAAATGATTATTTCATCCGGACTATTTCCTGGCAGCACATCAGAATGACTAAATGAGAACATTTGGTCTTTTTATTTTTAAGTCCTTTGACAAACAACTTTTTTCTCCGTACACCTCTGTTTATTATTTTTTTTTCTTTTCAGAGACAGATGAGAAATACTTCCGCAAATGTGCATTAAGTTAAAATGACAGTAGCCTCATTATTAGAGCCGCTTATTCTTGTAAAGAATAAAGGGGAAATTAGTTTTTTGGAGAGGACCTTGCCATAACAAATCCGTGCGTCTGAGCTGCGGCTCGTTTTCTTCAACATTTGTGAGGTTGGTCTACTGCACTGGAGGGTATCTCAGTGCACCTCATTCGCTTGTCCCTCGGCCACATTGGGAGAATGTGGGTGCATAATACAAAGAAAATGTCACCATGATAAATCTAACCTTTCCAGGGATCCCTTGGTGGCTGCGTACCTGTGTACTTGCATTAATAACCAGATCTATCAAAGGGGAGTTTTCAGTTGCATTAGAGTTTAGGGAGTAATTGCTGTCAGCAGGTCGGGCCATAAATCCTGACACCTCAATCATAGCGGCTCCATAAATCACACTTAAAAAGTTCACACCTGATGTACACTCTCCTCCTGGGTTAGCCGCTAACTGGGAAGTGTTGCAGGAGAAAAGTTAGGAAACGCTAAAATTTTTCATATTCCTGCGGGCTTGTTTCCAGTTCCAGCTTCTCTCGTGGGTGAGTAGGAAGTTTAATGGTGTTAAGTAAGTGAACTGTTACATTTCCAAGTTTATCGTACTGGCAGGAGTCGCATAATCTGTTACAGATTTATTTATTTATACTCGTAATAAAACTCCCTCCCTATATGAGTTTGTCTGACTCAGTGCAAAAATAATTGTAGTGATAAAACAGTTTATACACTTTATTTCCCAGCCTTGTCTCATCAAACCACTCAAACAGTCTGACTTGTTGCTGCATACCCAAAGAGTAAAGTCGGTATGAACATACACGGCCCCCATATGACATCCCAAGTAGCCTCTGTGACTCCTGTCTCTCTGCTGGTGAATAAAGGGGGCCCGCTGACATGCTTTTAAACATTTCGCTGGCGATTGTAGATGACTGGGAGGTACAGTCGACCTACTGTCGGTAGGGCTTGGCTTGATCCTTACTTTGTGAGGATTAAGGTGGCTGAGGAGCGAAATCTGTGCACTGCAGACATTTTCATGTCAAACCGGAGGCTTGAAGCAGCCACGACAGCGTCCCGGTGACGATGGATGCCGGCTAGTGAAAGCTGCTTCTTGAGGCGCGCCTCGGTTTCACCAAAGTTCACCAGAGAAGACAGCCATTGAAGCTGTGTTTCCTCCATCCCTGTGAAATGCGCCAACCTTGGCTGTTGTTTAAGGATCACGAATTCATGTGCTTGTTGGATACTCGTTTCTCCTCATCGTCTAGCTAAGACCATATCTTAACTGATGCAAGGAATTTTATTAGTTGACAGGATGGAGGGAGACAGAGGGAAGGATGAGTGGGCTTGAATGCAGAGATGGAAGATGGTCTTCAGATACAGAGAAACGCAGCTGGCGAGACGTAGGAGAGAGAACTAATATAACCAGTAAGAGAGAGGTTAGACACGCCTCTGTAGGTGAGAACAGGAAAGAGAATGGCATGAGGTTCAGTCTTTTTAAATTAAAATAACTCAACATAGAGCTCCAGTACCTGACGTACCCTGCACCAGCAATCACAACACCGCCATATTGGCAGGAAAGCGCATTTTTCGAATTACTACTCGGTTGACAACTGCGAACAACTAACTTACTTGTCCTTGTACAGTTACATCCAAAAATGGTCGGCAGCTGTTGTGCCCCAGGACGCTAGTATAGTCGGGGACAAGCAAAATTGTTTTACAGGATTCCCAAAGATCCCGCAAGATGGCAGATGCGCGTTACTCTAATAAAATGCGCAAGAAGCAGGCACAAGAAAACAGAGCGGCGGGATCCCTCAAGAAACAGGTTTCGCTTTTGTAGCAATCAGTATATGTCAGGTATAGAATCCAGTGTTTGTTTTTAACACGATGTCCAACAGATTTTTTTTTCATAAAGGCAAATTAGGCTGATATTTATAATGCGGATTACAAAGCAGTGTTGCTCATTCAGCACTAAAACTATTACGATGAAATTCAGGATTAGACCGTTACGTGTTATTGTAGTTACGTTACTGTCATGATGTCATGAATGAGATAATGATACAAAAACGGATATGAATACGGATAATCCGAATACAGCAGGTCAGGAACATTGTCCACACCGGCTGTTTCAGTGCTCGAAAAAAGCACACCTGGGACGTGATAAGGGTCAGTGATATCTGTTTAAAGTGCGCAGTAAATTCTGACGACCTGAAGCCAGCGCTGGCGTCTTTAATTTTTCCAGCCAATATGGCGGTGTCAACAAAAAAAGTCACTCAGTTGGAGATCTATACCACTATATTTCCAAATTACAAAGTATCCCACCTTGACGGCGATTCGACTCCATCCAGCGTGAATGTTCAGGATGACTCTCACATATTTTTTACGTGATCAGACAGCACGACTCGAGGACTAGATCTGAGAGACCTTAACCCGGCCCTTACTTAGCGGGGAGTGCGGAGCAAAGATACATTTCCCCTTCAGGGGGAAGCCAGGCTCAGAGCCCACAGGTGAACGCTGTAATTGAGGTGGGGCTTTTTTGAAATGCGGGCAGCAGCTGCAACACGCAAGGGCACGTCTTTCAGGTGCGCGGAAATGTGGCGAGAACATCGGCGTGTTACAGATACGTGCTGAAGTGAGAGGAGTATGTCATGTGAGAGCAGCAGCAGGCTCCAGTTGGGCTGTCTGAACCAGCCTTCAAACTCCCCCTCCATTTCTTTGACGTTTTTTTTTTTTTTTTTCCAAATAACTCATCCTTCCACACGTGTTGTCTGCCAAGTGTTACATACCTGCAGATGTGTCCACATAAACAAAACCTGGGAAGAAATGTTTTTCTTTCTTTCTTCTTTTTTTTGACAAAATGGTTCAGCAGGACATGGTTTGCTGTGTCCACAGGATGTGGTTTTGGTGGGCAGAGAACGAAACAGAAAACCAAAACATGCAGCCTATGCAATGGCGAAACAAGACAAGAAAGACGACATTGTTGAACATAAAGAGGACAGACTGTTTTGCTATTCTTAAACGACTGGAAGTAGTGGAGCTAAAAAGCATCATCTGATAGAGGTGCATGACACATGCACATTGTGACAATGCACAACATTTTGCCCAATGCTGATACAAACTATGTTCCCACTGATCTCAGAGAACAGTGGAAGCGGTTTTGTTTTTAAAGGTTGTGGACTGAAATGACCTCTTGCTGGCATTAGACATAAAAAAAACACGTACTTTTATCTTTTGGGTACCATAAATATCAGTGGCAAATTTCATATAAGTAGTCAGTTTCACTGTCATCTGATGAACACGTCGGTCCTTTGAGCCATGCCATCACCGTAATTAAAAATGCTGATCAGTTCCTCTTGTGATGTCTGTAGCATTACTGCTGGTTTCCTGCACGCTGTATACTGCACCTACAAACGTGTCTCCTGCACCTGATTGTGGTTAAATGCAGATGAGACAAGTGCTTCTGTTCCTCCAGATGTGTTATTCTCCTTTCACTGTAAGACCTCCAAAGACAGAGAGGAGAGATGGATGAAGCCTGTCTGCCTACAGGTAATCTGATTATAGGACCATTAATAAAACATCATTCATTAAGAGCCTGTATCAATCCGCTGTCAACATCAAGCGGTTCACTCATCAAAGAATGACAGAGACAGAGAGAGAGAGAGAGAGGCAGGGAGAGTGTTGTTGTGGCACTGTATCGCCGCATCTCTGTTATGTATTTTACAAAATTGCATTTTCTATTAATCGTGTGCGCCCGGATGTGCCTCATGTGCACTGTTCTCTTGGGGGAGAGTTAAAAATGTAAATCACGGACACTGGCTCGTTTCTTAACTGTGTAATGGAACCGCAGGTTAATCCAGTTAACTCCATTTCACTATTTAATTTTTATGTTTTGAGTCTTTTTCCCCTTTAAATGAATGAATTATTACTTTCCTCCTCTTCATTTCCCTTTATCCCTCCATCTCTTTCTTTAACCTTCTTTTGCATGCTCCTGCTGCAGCAGAGTGACAATAGTCGCCCAGCCTCTGGGTCCCACAGGGCCTTCATTATGACTGACTGTATTATGTAAAGCACTTAAAATGCCTAATTATGCTCTCTGCCTGGCTCTATTTTAGTTCCTAAGTGCTGCAGTCTTCTGACTGATGGTCCTCAGGGACTTTTCACTGCGCGTTTGAATTTATTTTTTTTCCCTCATATCCTCTCTTCACTTAACAGTGTAACTTCAGACACAAACACCTTCCGTCAGATTTAGCGACAGCATCGTGGCAGTGAAAGCACGGGGCTCGGGCTGCCTGTGGAAATCAAGTTAATGTCTTTTTCAAATTTACCATATGCAAATTGCAAAAAGGAAATCTTTAAGTTATGGAAGTTAATTTGAAATTCCCAAAAATGTGTGTTCAATTTTAAAATAAAATGATTACTCAGTGGGCAGATGATTCCAATCAAGCGCTTACATGATTAAAACGCAGCCTGGGGTTTGAAAAAAATAATAATTTATAGTTCACATCTCATGAAAATCGAAGCTGTTCTGAGACTGTTTTCGTTGTGATTCATGGGTAGTGATGGCATAATGGAATCTGAATACAGACAGTTATATTTAGTGTGAATGGCATTTCCTCACCAGAGAGAAATTTAATTGAATCTTCCCCTGGGTTTCCGCTGATTGCACTGCAGCCACCCCCTTTTTTTAACCTGGACTCTTTCTGTTCTCTTCAGCTTGCCCGCTGCATTGTGATTTGCGCGTGTGCGTGGTGTGTGTGCGCTTCCGCTCATCTGCATGTGTGTGTGGGCGGATCAACGTGGGTGTGTGCAAATAGTGGAGATAAAGTAGAAAAGAGTGAGTGTGGTTTTGTGCGCCGCCACTGTAGGTGGAATTTGTGGTGTGTGTGATGGATTTGTTTCTGATTGTCTGAGAAAATTACCATAAACAGAACAAAACAAATCCCTAATTGTTTTGGCTCTATATTTACAGCAGACATGCCTGCGGCATATTGCAGTCTCTTCCGTGAAAACTCCCCAGATTGCTTACGATGCTCCCCTCGCCGGAGAGCCGAGTCATAACCGGGTCAATCGCAGGTTACGCTCAGGTCGGAGCCGAGAAGACAGCAATGCATCACTCTCTACATATAAAGCTGAGGGATTGTCTCACAGGTGACTGGGCGCAAAGATTATTTGACCGTCGCTGAGCTTCTAACCATCTTGTCTGTACATCGTTCATCCAAATAAGGCTTCCTGTGGGTGAAATTCTCAGCTGGGCTCTTGTCCGTTACAGGAGCCAGAGCAGATGGCTGACTATTGACATGCAAGGGAGCCTGCCTAATGCAGGCGCTGTGCTGCAGCGTTACTGGCGACAAGGGAAAAGGCTTGATGGAGTTTAAAGTGAATTAGCTGCATGTTTCGTTAGCGTTTATTGCAGCCCTGTGAGTCAACACTGTGGGTGATCTGGTGAGAGAGCGGAAGAGGCAGGGGGGCATCAGGAAATACGCGTTTGACAACTTCTTTAGAAATCAAACTATGAATTTCTCACCTAAATTGGCTACAGTTTATACTATACGTGCATTCAGGCATAGGCCTATTGTCAATGTGAAACTCTTCCCATTCATCCACTCATGTAATTACTTCCGTGTTTCTGTTTGTAAATTTATCTCACAGTGAGACACTTCCCTCATACCGATGGCTCCCCTCAGGAGTTATCAGAGCTTATTATAAAGCTGATACTATCGATGAAACGTTAATTAGCAGCCGCACTGATAATTGGTTACTCTTCTCAGTCATTTATCAATAAATAACTCTGCAATCATATACAAATGTAGTATTTGATATTGCAAAGGCAAATGTATTGATTGACAGGCAAGCAAATGATCAAGGGAATCATGGTCATTTACAGCTGATGAACTCTCCCCCATTATATTTCTGTATTAATTCTTCATTGAAATATACATAAACTTGAAGACAACCTCCAGTCATGCTCATGTGATCATTTTCTAGTTTGTTAGGTCGTGACTATTTCAGGAGGTGAAATTAGTGCTGTAGCCAATAACATATATAAACATATATGTAAACATGTATAGACATATAGTCCTGTTCCAGAGAATCCGACACACTAAATGCGTGCGGGCTCACCATTCAGTGCTCACTCTCTTTTTTTTCCCCCTGCTGAAATCCTCTCTGTCTGTCTTGCCTCAGCGAGCCTTATCAGGTAATTAATGTCATGAATGGAGGTTTAATGACCCTCGCATCAACCTTGTTTAAAGGAAGTAGAATTAAAGATGCTATCTGGACATGCGCTAATGCAGGAGGAGCCCGGGTAGCATGGATGGCAGGTCTGAGCATCAGTGGCATCGTTCTGCTGATCGGGCACCGAGAGTCCTGCTCATGCATTATGAGAGCTCCTTAAGGCGAGCAAAGCCTTCCTGACACCTACTGACTTTTCTATCCGGTCTCCACAGCAGAGAAAATAAGAAGTTCACGCTCAGTAATTGGGCTACGACCCGGCATGGACATGCTTTAGTTAAGGTTTATATACAGGTGAGTAGGTGGAAAATAAAACTGGAGATTAGAAATAATTAAAAAAAATAAAGTACAAAATGTAACGTAGTCGCCGTGAATACTCTTCTAGTTCTTTGGTTACTAACAAGGTGAAGTGCATCTAGAGCACATCCAACCCTTATCTCATACGTACAGGCATACAGTTTGTGTAAATCAAACTGGATGGCGGCTTTTCACAATTCCCACTTTTCATTTTCATTTTTTGTTTTTTCTTGTAGCTGTTGGCAAACCCTGTACCTGCACTGCAGTGGGGAATGGGGTCATAATAAAAACTTGCTATAGTTGTAGTCATGGCAAATGTAATCCCTTGTTTTCCTTCCCTTTAAAAGATATGCAGCCTGTACAGCTGTGCAAAAAGCACTTTCATGATGGAAGGAAGAGTCTGGAGTGGATTCACTACAAGAGCGCCCCTCCAGAGGAAACTAATACTCCTGTGCTGAAAAGGTGCTGAATCACAAAAGATGAATATAAAGCTTTTTACATTTAAGGTAGGGAGGAGATTACACCAGCAAGCTGTGGTTCTCAAAGTGCACTTCCCCGGAACGAGAAACATGTTGGTGACTGGGGGGAAAAGGAGAAAAACAGAATTTGGTTTCAAGCAGCAGTGTTCAGAATATCCATCTGTCAATCAGAGACGTAGTTGGAAAGGTTAATTTGGTTTATTTTTGGTCAATAAATTTGAGGATTAGCAGCAATATTTCAAATTTTGATGTAAACCAGGCCAGGTGTTTTGGCCGCAGTGATTTCACTTGCACTCGTCATTCTGTGTTTATGGTTCTTATTCACACCATAATCACATGTGCATGCGAGAAATGATGAAACATACTGTGTTTTATTTGTACAGACCATCAAAGTCAGGGTGGACGACTCCGACATCCAGAGAGAGTTGACAATCTTCCAAACAGGACTGTGTTTTTTTTATGTGTACGGCGCCTTAGATGGGTTTATAATAAGGCTGCTGAAAGAGCATATAAGAAAACGATGAATGCTTGAGTGACAGTTTGAATACATTAACACCTATAAAAGATAAAGACGTATGAGTGTAAAGACCACCATTAGCACCCCTCCCAGCGAGCGTAAGGCCTTTAGTCCTTAATTAAATGTCACCACTGTATGAGATGCAGTTCAAAGTCGTGTTAGTTCTCTCATCCACGCGCAGAAGAATTCCTCTAATAATACTATTATGTGTTTTGAGGGATATCTCTCTCTTTTTATTTTTGTTTTTTTTTATTCAAGTAGATATGGCAAAAGCCTACAGGGAGTTAAAGATCAGGGTATGTGAACATAAAATTGCAATTAGAAATAATGATGTTCAGTAGCCAGGCACGACATGATGTTATCTCTGTCAGGTTCATGGTTGGAAAAGTAATGGGAATGCAACCTAGGGGAGGAGATGAGATGTATTATCTGAAAGACTGCGAAAACGGTGTTATGTTTAACGCTTAAACCACAAATTGAAAAGAACTCTGATGTGGACAAACTCACAGGAAGATTTTTTTATTTTTCATTTATTCATTCGTTTTGCATTGCGTGTGCGTCGTACAGTTTGTAAACCCTTTCCTCGTGTGATGTGGTTGCTCCTGTTCGCCAGTCAGATCCTGCAGAGCATTTTAAACTGATGTCCAGATGTTAGACTGAATTAAAAGGTGGTCCCAAGAAGGACACAAACCTAGCAAGCATCATGGTTGAGCCCTGGTGGGTTAGTGCTGGAAATGTTGGGCTCCCTGACAGCTCACCAACAGCTCTTACACTATAACAAGCTCTGGATGCCTCGAATCATTCAGTTTTTCTCCACAGACTGTGCCCCTGTCAGCTTGGCAGTGGGAAACATATTAGTCAGAATGCCACTGATACTTGACATCAAAATTGCTCCGTGTTGGCTGAATTCTTATTGTCACATCCCCTACAGTGTCCTTCCACCAGTGTGTGGGTCCAGTTCATGATGGGTCACCCAAATTCCACTCTTGTGCAAGTGTGAGAACACCTGTATGCAGCTAACGCCGGTGCCACTCGGATGGCCCGCATGCCCAGTGTTCACCGCTGAGAGAGGGAACAGAGCCCTCGCTGTCATATTTATTGTCATGGCATCAGCCTGAAGGCGTTTTTTTGCTGCAGCTTTTATTGTCCGTGATTGTCTAGCTTTCTGGGGATGCCTCCTCTGGTTTCTAATTAATCTAAAACATTTAAACCTTTGAATGGTCAAATTAAAAGCAGACGCTGCGGCTGCTCTCGAGGCTGTTCTAACAGGAACATTTCCTTAACATATTAATAATCAACAGTAATTAATAAAAACGACTCTTGACAAGTCAATTGTGCTTCAGTGCAACAGCCTCTTCCTTCAGCAGAAAATTACAGCTTTAATTCACAGAGCCTCAGTCTGTTTCTCAGCCCTCTCACAGAAAATAAACAGGCCAGGAGTCACGTCTTATTTTAGTGCACCTTTAATCCTGCACTTAACTTTATTTGTAAGACTAATCGCATGTACTATCTAAGGAAACAATTGACTTCAACTTGATCAGCCAATCGTTTAGCCTCTTCCCTCGCTAATTCATCACAATTAGCAGTGACTGACAAACCGGGTTTACATTGGGCCTGCTACTGACAACACATATGTTCCACAGTTGGAAAGCACAGCTGCCCACTTACCCCAAATGAATGCAGATTTTATGAGAGGCTGTTTTGGCCGTAGGTCCCCATGGGAATTTAGGATGTAGACTGAAAATTGCCAGAAATAAACTTGCTGACTTTTGCAGTAATGTCTCAAATTTTATTTTATCACCCAACCTGTTCCCTTCAGTACTAGCCTGTCAGCAACATGCACACAGATGCAAGTGCGGACACATTTGTCCAGAATGAGGTTGGGTCAGATGATGACTTGTGCTATTTTTATTTGAAAACTAGAGCCTCTTTCCATTATTTTTCCACACTGACCACAAGACTGAATGCGCCCACCTGCCGCCCCCCCCACAAACAGTCTGCTTTATCGCCTTTGCATTACTCAGAGGTAATTTACAATGCCTGTGGCATGATGGTTCCTTCGTATCCCTCGCTACTGATCATCAAACAAGCCTTCGGCCGTGGCCTCTGACTGCTGCCTATACCGCCTCCCTATCATCCTCCTCGCACTGAACACAAAACAGAGGGGAAGGGAGATTGTATTTATAGAAAGGAAGAGAAGGAGCGATCAAAAGGAACAGAGGGAGAGAGTTATCAGTTCGATTGAACGACGTTCCTTTTCTCCAGTAGCACAGAGGAGATTTCATTGAAAGGCTGTTGCAGTCTATCGATCGCCCCTCAGGGATAGATACTGTGAAGCCAAGAACGGCGAGAGAGAGAGAGAGGGGAGGGGGAGGAGGAGGAGGGATTCGTGCAGCGAGAGAAACACGGAGACAGAACAGCATTCAGTTGTGTTACAGGAGAGTACAGCTGAGAAGAGGAACAAAAGAAGAGAGAGTCCTAGCACTCACTGAGTCTCTTGGTTTCTTGATGTTCTGTGTGGCTCAAAGTTTTTCCTCTGCCGGTCAACCATATCAGTAGCCATGAGCTGTGCTTGTACAAGTCTGTGAGGGAGTGAGGGCGGGGGAGAAGATCCACAAAGGACATGTAAGCAGTGGTCAGCTAGTGCTGCTCATGAGCAGAAAGGTTCTTTCTCATGAAAAAAGATCACAAGGCGCTGGGATTTATTTCATGATACAATCGTGAGTAGGTGGTTTGTTTTCCTCACATTGCATAGAGCCGGGTGTATTGATTGGGAACATATAAAAGAGTGCTTTCTTGTTTTGTGGGAAAGTTTTGTAAAATGCAGTTTAGAAAAAATCACCGCATTAGTTTGTAAGGTGTTTTTTTTTATATGGATTTAATTTTGGGGAATCTTGACCTGTGAGCAGAGCAGCCTCTGATTTCTTACTGTATAAATAAACTGAACTGACGATAAAGCAGTCTTGTTGACGACAGCGCTCGGACTGGAAGCGGAGATTAAATTTGCTACACAATTTTATGGTGATCAAGTGTGAAAATCACTTTACCAGACACAGTATCACTATATATGCCAGTTGTGGGAGTAAGAAAAGGCTCATTGGTGAAATCAATAAAGAAGAGGCCTTGCTGCAATAATCCTATCTGTCTATGCTATTATTTGACGATTCATTTAGCTTAGTAAAACCTCAGCATTTTAATTGTATTTTTTTTATTATAGTGTTCTTTTGTTATCAGAGAAAGGGAATTAATAGTTTGGATTTTGCCACACATGCAGGGGCAAGGTACAGTTTGCTCCCAATTATGTTATGTCAACTTTACTAACTTGGGCAAATTGGTTTCTGGTGACTCCTTTTATTTATATTTGTTCAACTAAAACAAAGTTGAAATGTAACTTCCAGGCCTACATTTTTTTTTCCTTTACTCCCCAGTTCGCGCTGTGTGTCAGAGACTGGCTGTTGCTCTCCTCCTATTCTCTCAGCTGGCAAGACCATACAAGAGCCTGCTTTTTAGAAATCATGTTTGTAGGTCCCTCAGCAGGGAACTCCCACACTGCTTACATACTGACATGGATCTTAGCAAGTTTTAAATAGTGAGAAAAGCAACTTTGCTGCCTTTGCTTGGGACCTGAATTATCTGAGCACACAGGAAAAGTAGGCGTATGTACTGTAGGACTAAGCATGAGGCATTTCTCCACAGTGTCTCACCACACGTGCATGTATTAGTGTATGTGTGTTAATAAGAGTACAAGTGCTCTCACACGTACTCTAAAAGTTCTGCTGTTGTTTGAAGCCTAGTGACCTGCTGAACAAGTCTTAGAAAAGCTTCAGTAAAGTTACACAAACACTCCAAGTAGCCACAAGACACAAAGCAGCCATAAAGATAAAGGACAAAATAACAGGTTCCCATGAGTCCCACACCCGTCAGCCTTACAGTATGCCTAATGAGTCCAACCACTCCTCCAGCTCCTTGAGCACAGAGATAGAGCCTTGGATCCATCCAGGGTGAGAGCATGCACCACGGGACAAGATCCGTCCACCAGGGTCAGATCCAGCTCTGATGGATGACTCCTCCGGGACATGCGATGGCTGAGCTGGTCCTCGTCTCCCTTTGTCTTTGCGGTGTATACATCAGCAGGCAACAGCAGACACGTCCACACTAAAAGTGTACATACGTACAGTTGGGCTTGTGACCTTGTCCATGGCCACACACTTAAATGGCCGTCTTTCTGATGAGCGGTTTCCCATGAGGGAGGGAGGCAGGAAAAGGGGGATAGATGTGATGATGAAATACACCGATTGTCCCCTGATAGATTGGGGACAAGGCCCCTAATCGCTCTTGATGTCATGTGGATGACCTCCCAGGATACAGAGCCCAGATTTATCACCCGCGGCTCTCCTCTCATTCACCACCAAGTGAATCTCTGGTCATGATGTACAGTAGAGGTACGCCATAAATAGCACCTTTCACCTGATGAAATTCTATATCAAGCACTATTATTAGGGCTGTGTAACCTGGAGCGCTGCTGATATGGGGACCCCTTTAACACTCGGTGAATATAGAACGGCTTTAGCTTACTTTTCCACGTGATTTATCGCAACATACAAATACTGTAGTGTTTTTTTTTGTTATAATCTGCTACGATCTGCCTACGCTAAGCTGTGAGAAATGTATCCAGTAAAATTCAGCGCTTCAGTTTTACACAAGAACTTTACAAGTATACGATTTCATTTTGGGGATTTTCATTTTAAAAAACATTTTCTTTCGCTTTTATTTATTTATTTATTTATTTATTTTGCCTACTGACTACTCGGATCCCGCTTCCCTTTTCACTTTGTGCTTTTCAGACTGAGACCAATATATCCTCTACAAAGTACGACACTCATGCATTAAATGGGCAAGAGTTCAATAACAAATCTGTACTATTCAGTCAATGGCACTCGTTTTTGATACTGTCAAAGGGTATAAACACTCTGTCTTAATTTTTTGTGATGAGTTGTACCCATTAATGGGAGGTACCCCCCTTTTTTGAGAAATGTTTGTCCAAATATTCCATAGATGGTTATGCCATGTGTCTTCTCTTAACCATAATCTACAATGTTTGTCATAAATTCCTTGCAATAGCACTTTGAAACTTGTATTTCACAGATAAGAAAGTGGATTAACCGAGTTTGGGTGGTAAACTCCCCATTTCATGTTGTGTTCACAACATAGGGATCCCATTCCTTCAGACCTCATCCGTATGCACCCCGCTGGTGTTGTGCAGCAGCCACCGCAGTGTATCTATTGCAATGCTCCGTGTAGCGTGACTGTTGCCTGTGTATCATCTATCAGGGGATAGTATAACCTCGCTTTAAAATCATATTCCACTGAATCAGAATTCAATTCCAGATTCCTCCAAGAAACTATCGTAATAATACATCTCCCCCGGATTCCACTTGGGCCACTGTCACCGTGCTTCCTGACTCATTGCCTGTACTGTAATTTCTCAATAACATTGTTGGCAGAGACATGATGAAACATTCAGCGTATGAATTTCATTGGCTGCAGGGGAGAGGGGAAAATTTTAGATGAATGAAATCCAAATGTGCTTACCACATTGTTCGAGCTGCGAATATGAAACACCTCGACTATGTTTCTTATTACTGTATTATTCATAAATCAGAGAGATGCCACTGTTTGTTAGAAGAGCCAAGCTTAAAAAATGAAAGCAAAGCAGTGTTACCTTTTCCAGCTTGTGCTCTGTATTTGAAATGCTTCTTGATTGCACAGTAGCAGTTTTCATCTTACACATGCTTAAACACTGAATAGAGGTAATGAGATTGGAGCTGAATAACAATGAGGAAATGGATTACTGCACTGTCCACATTGCAGAGGTTTGACAGTTTCCCCACAAATGGCACAAATTTAACTAAATAACTTGTTAGCCGTTATGTAAACAGCACTGAAAGAGATTATTTGTCAGGCATGGTGGGATTCTATCTAGAGCATCAGCCTGTGTGATGAATAAAACTTTTCCAGTGCTCTCCATGCCTGCAACTGCTGTTTATCTACTGATCACGGTAGATAAAGAGCCCCTTTATGTGACTACGACTTACTGACATACAAAACACATGGATTCTGATTACATGACAAATACAAAGTGCGTTGCCCCCTTGCGAAATGTAATGATCACATTTCCTGTTTCAAATAAAGAGTTGCAAAACTTAGCTACAGCACGTTTAATGTGTTATTTTTGCCAATGAGCCGTTAGCTTTAGCAGACATGTCTAGTGGTTGCCTAGCAACCTGTAAATCACTTCTTAGGAGAATTAATCCAGAAGGAAAAACCTAAACTTTTGAGTTATTGCAAGATGGATTAAACAAATGCCATATAATCGTATTAAACTTTAGATGAGCTGTTTTGTGTTCTTTATTATTTTTTTAAATCTGTCATTTTTGTTTTAATTAAGTGATACTTAAGTGCGCTTGTACAATGTATATATTAATGTGTGCATCATGAATCTACCGACCAAGTGTGCAAGAAATGCTGAACAATTTAGGAACAGTCAGAAAATTAAAAAAAAAAAAAACAAACAAAAAAAACATGCTAAGTGAACCAAATCAAACACACCCACGGCATGAGAGGTGCATGCTGGGTATATTATTTAGCATTAGCTCGTTTTATGCAGTCGTTTTAAGCAGTGTAACTAGTGGCCGTGTCTGACTGTATTGACTGTATACTATATAACTATATAACTTATACCTTCAGTGAAGTGAGGACAAACTAACAGACTGCGGAGGACTTCACGGAGTGCAGTTCAAACAGGTGAGTACACTCGTAGTTATTTTAACCGGCAGCTCTGAGGACAGATATCACGGTGTTGCTTAGCGACATAGCGCTCTTGAGTGTGCACAAATTGCGCAGCTCACGTGTTGCGAAAAACGTAGTACGTTTGTGTGTTGTAGCTGGGGGAGTATATTATTTACACATAATATCATATAGGGTAATTATTTAAACATGTGTTCTGTAGGCTGTCAATAGTAAAGGAATATCGGCTAATGCAGTTTGAAATCATCATTGCAAAATATCAATTAGACCCAAAAATATAACACTGTGATAATATTTGAACTTATCCACGTTTAGGTTTTGTTTGACTACATTTTACGCTGATTACATTTTATTTTATTTTATTATAAAGCAACTGTACATTTGCTTTAGTACTATATCCACAGTTCTTCCACACTTCTTCATTGCCAAATTCTTAGATGGTCAAAAATCTTTTCATAATACTTTTATTTCATATTGATCGACATTCTTCCAATTATTGCAACACGTGAATAAAATAAATCAGGCAGAAAATGTATTAAACATGTTTGTTAACCCCTCGGAGTTCACACAGGGTGACCCAAGGCCAGGGAATATTATTATTACAATAGCACAAACCATCAATCAAAACTGTTTGACTAGAACTGTCAGAGTGTCTTCGTTGTGATGACCTAACCTCAGTGCAGCAGCAGAGCTGATGTAATTACACTGACTTATTCATGTGTGATCTGAAGCGTGGTGCCTCATCTCCAGGATCCATGTCCCATTGACCATTGACTTAAAGTCAGCGGTGCAAGTGTCTGGAGGTCTGTTTGTCTTCATCAACAGTAACATGTGTCTTTCCGCTTATTGGCGAACTGTGTGTGTTTTCCGCTCTTCCTCACTTTAATCAATATGGTCACGTGCATTGACTTGTAAATAACTGTCGCACGTTGCAGATTTAAAGAGGTCTTCCTGCCCTGTGTATTGATCTGGTGGGTGATCTACTGCTCTACAGTGAATTTGCTGTTTACAAGGCGTTTTTAAACTGAAACATTTAAGGTTTGTAAATGATATGTAGAATATTACCACTCATACCCCTTTCCAGTTAAATCACTTTCCTCTTTTAGTTGCCATAGATTGGCCTGCATGTTGGTTTTCATATAGTATTCATATCACTGATACGGTATGCTGGTTTTCCTTTGTTCTATATCCACACTCTTCGTGAGTATTTTTCACAAGGGACCTTGGGACCTGTTACTTGTCTTGGATTCCATTACGCCAACATTTGTGTATTTTGACTGTCCTAACCTACCGTTTAGATGTGAAAGAAATCCTGCTTTTATAGAAGTATGGCGTCTATCCCAAGCCAGCCTCCTCTTCAGCCGCTGTAGTGATTGCAATGGCTCTCAACTTTAAGAGTTGTGAGATTTCAAATTATATATATATATATATATATATGTATATATTTCTTTTTTCTTTTTTTTGACCTTTCTCACTTTACTTCTCCTACAGAACTGTCGGTCTACCTGCCTTGATATGTTTTTGAATATCAATGCAATTTTCCAGCCGATTCCCCTCAGATGTTGTCACGGTGGAGGTAAATCACGGTCTGGCCTTGCGAGACTAATTAAGGGCTGAAACTTGCCTGGTCCCCGCTTTCTGGCGCTTTCCTTGCAAGTTCTTATCTGGCAGATAAGAACGTCGGCTTAATGTGATGATGTTTCATATACATTTCTCACCGCTGATTCTGAATGGCAAAACTAGCTGCAGGCGTTTATTTTTTCATAGCGTTTTGATACATGCCTTTATTCTTCATCTCTTCTTTCTACATGTGAGCTGATATTTTTAGAACACAGCCACGTAGTAGTACAAACAGAATGAGGACCCTCCAGATTTTTCATAAAGTGAGTGCCCTAAACCATCCCAGAGTTAACACCCATGTCTCCTCTCCAAATGCAAGTTATAGTGAGAATTTAATTTCAGTAGTGGCTCTGAGGTCATGTTTCTTGTACATAGTTTCTTGCAGAAGTAGTAAGGAACACACAATACATACAAATAAAATTGCCTTGCATATCTGCGGGAGAATACCATACAGTTGTTGGTGGTAGGGGGGTTATAGTTGTCATTGCCATCAGAGGGTCCAAAGAATTGCTTGGTTTCACTGTCCTGATGGTGCACTTTCAACCAAGAAGACCTACAAGCCAAGATGCAGTAGGAGGATGCCTAACATGAAACCCGACAGATCTTGTAGCTAGGTATATTTAATTAGAACATTAGCATCATTGGTATCGTAGCAAGTTATTCCTTGTAGTACACTGAGCCACGAGCTTCAGCGGCTTGTCATGAACCTTGCGAGGATCAAGTTGTTTTTCATGGTCAGCACAGTAGTGCAGCCTCAGGTCCAAAGTCAGGATCTGCTAGCAGCTCTAACTATTCAGTTACGCATGATGACCTGTGCCTTTCAGCTTTCAAAATCCCTGCTAGATTATCTCAGGTTTGCTATCACTCCATCATCTTTTAAATCAAATTAAATAGAAAGCCATGTCTAAAATTCACTTTCATCAAGTTGTAATCTTAAATGGTGACTGAATTCCAGCCTTGTTTTTATTTTTGATCCTCTGTTTACTTAATGTCATATTCTGTGTAATAGAAAATGCTGGTGTTTTAAGCTGAGGAGAGTAGCTCCTAAACAGACCCACCCTCACTCACTCACTCACTCACCACACTGACCCAGTCAGGAGGGACTCTCTGATTTCCTGACAGAAGTGGTGTCACATGACATGGCCATCAGCAGACTTGGAGGACCCCTGACAGAAACCAAGGGACAGAAAACCGATCTTGGTGTCCACAAAGTGTGACCTCATCTAAGGCATAACAATCCGCTGTTTGTGGCTGCATGGTCAAATAAAGATAATGTATCAAAAAAGACTGAAAGTAATTTCCAAAGACTGATGTGGGTGGTTTGATCTGTTGTTGCTATACCAGCAAAGACAAGAAAAGACTGCCTATTGACCGTGTAAATTTGATTTAGTATATACAAAATCAATAGCAACGCGAACAAATCCGCCGTCATTCGCTTCCTCTAATCGGCCTCCCATTAGTGTGATTATTTTCGCTAAATGAGCTGTCTGTTTTTAGTTTAGGGATTGTGTCAAGATAAAATCAATCAAGCCAACTCCAAACATTATTTTAATGAGGCTTCTCCATCCCTTTTAAATATTATCTGTCAAATGGGAAGAAAGCACATGTCAAAGTTAGACTCTGAACCAACTCGGTTTTCGTGTGAAACACAAATGGTGGAAAAGTTCCTCTACTGAGGTATTTCAGCAAGGGCCCTGCTTAAATGCTCAAAGGATGTGCACCCTGGGGAATATGTATGTACAAAGTGGAGGTAAATAAATAATAAAGAGATGAATGGAAGGCTAAGCAGACAGCTGATGAGACTGATCATAGGAAACGGGTGAGACTGGTCCTCTCTGACGCTGTCAGCAGGGTGTGAGGGTGAGTGGTGATTAAAACTGCTTTCCTCTTAACCGTCAGCAAACACAAACACACACAAACACGCACACACTGCTATCTCTGCAAACTGACTTACAAATAAACAGCTTAAGCCCCTGTGATGTGCAAAATCGATGATTTTTTTTGACTCGAGTCAGACAGATCCATTTGACTAACTCTGCTTTTCTCTGTGTTTATTTGCTAAGTTGTTAAACAGAAGCTGAAGGCTCCTGCCGAGGATATAATGCAGTAATAGAAAAATACAGAGTATAACAACGAGTCAGTCAAACTTTCAGCCAGCCATTTAATGAGTTAGTTAGGGATTCAGATGTTTTCCAGAACGAGGCCCTGAACTTGTACTCTGCTGCTGAATAACAGACTCGTCTCTCTGTGCAACCTTGCTGCCCTTCTGTGATTCAAACATGAATTATAACAAGCATGAAAGGTCTAGGATTCAGATGTCTCACATTCAGTCTTATGTAGCTCTCTGGTGTCTTAATGTATTGACAGAAATGCAGGGAATGCACACACATACAAACATTCATATCCATTTGTTAAATTGTTACGTAGCAGTAAATAAGCAGGAAATGTTTACCTATGCCTGAATGGTGGAAGATCCAGGTAACAGGCAGCTCATAATGAGAGAACGTTAAAGAATGACAGGAACAGCAAAATAAATGAGATGAAAAAACTGCCTCACAATCTCTAATTTTAGGAAAATGGAGATGTTCAAACAGAGCAACCGGAGAAAGAAGAAGAGTTTGAAATGGATAACAATGGACCATCTAGCAATCATATTGGAAGAAAATAATGCTTCATTGTTATTCAGTTCCATTAAGGCCATAGTGCATACATACTGTATGTACAATGTATAATTCATTTCAAGTAGGCATGAATATGAAATAAGTTCATTTCTGGATGGGATGTCAAAAATACACAGAGACGGGCTTAACTAGCTTACTGTACATGACGTCAAGATTTGGCTATATAGACAATCTTTATTCAAATCAGATGGTTTAAGGTGCCTTTGAGCTACAGAAGCCTACAATACTGTATCTTGTAACTCTTTATGGAAAAAGGCTGCATCAGAGCAGTTCATATTCTATGCAGTGTGACCAATTTCTAAAGAAATTTAATGAAGCTGTAAATCTTGTCCGATATTAAAATGTAAATTAAAATGATCACCCCTAAGATTAAAACTTGGCACATTGAGCAAATGAAATAGCAGTATTACATGGGCTGTCAGTGAATACTACAAAGTCATTTGTATAATGTGAATGACTGCAGGTTGTGCACAGTTGAAATGTTTATTCTTTAAAGCTCAGTCTATTTTTGGTCCATCCAATTATACAGCCCCTAATGTGGATGAATGAAGCAGTACTCTGAGGGGAGGAAGTGGAGTGCAAGAGAAACACACTGCAAGGGGACAACACTTTTTAGAGGCTGGAAGAGGGGAAACAAGATGGGAACAAAGCAGAGACAGGGAGATAATGACAGCAGAGGAAGAGTAAAGATACTGTGTTGCACAGCTGAAAGACAGATACGCAGATTAAGGTTTAGAAAGGGAGACAACAGAGGACAGATAGGAGGGACAGGTAGAGAGATGAGAGAGGAAAAACAAAGATAAAGAGCTCTGATTAGGGTTTATTGCCCTCTTGTTCTCCTTTGCGCCCCTTTCCTCTTATTCCACTTGAGTTGTAGAAGGAGACAGAGGTTGGGACGTATTTAATGTCTCTTGTCACATGAGAGAAATGTGCAATGACAAAACTGAAATAAACTCCTTGCCATCACACCAGCACCGGAGCTGTTACATCTGCACATCTTTTTAATATATTTCAGGTGCACAGCACAGCCATTGGTGCCATTCATTTATTTTTATTTAAGTTAACCCAGAAATAGTCAAATATCTAATCTTAAATCTTAAATGAGACCTAGGCATAGCTTTTAAAATGTTGCCATGCATTCCATACGTATGGTATGGATGTAGAAAGTGGGTATCCACTTTCCACCCTACCTATTCAGACTGCAGGAAAAAGTGGCAAAATCAGATTGAATCCATCAGATGACAGCGTGGACAGCACAAATCACATGAATTCTGATCCTCTGTGGTGTATCCTAGTTTATTGAGAACAATCCTAATCAGTCTTTTCTAGATAGACGGTGGTCACAATTGCGCACTGATTGAAGTTAGATGGCTGTTATCACTCAGCATCGTATGAGGAACACAGGACGTTCTCTTGCTTCCTAGCATGTTGTTATTTTGGGATGTTATAGCATGCCTGTCTATCCTGTCCTTGGTTCTAACTTTAATCATCTTGTTTGTCATGAAACGCCATAAAACGACATCCTTAAAGCTTAAAATGCCTTTAAGTGGAATGACTTATCAAAACTTTTTGTAGTTGATTTTACCATAGCCGCTGTTTCTATTTTCTGTCTAGTTCTAAGCTGCCTCCCAAAGAGGGATGCTTTGCAGACAGTTATAAAACAGGAGTTCAGACTGTATATTGTTAGTGATTGCACAAACCAGACACAGAAGTTCACCAACTAATTCAGCAAGTACATGCTATTTCACTGAGCATATAAATATCTTATGAAAATGTGCGGCTTCATTTCACTCGCCCATTATTTGGTTCTGCTGCAGACAACAGCCAAAACAACAGTATACGTAATGAACAAAACACAACACCTAATCGAAGTGTAAAATCCATCAAGTTTAGTTTGCAGGTGTAGTAACAACGGGTGATTCTATCAAAAAAACGTAAGTAATTTCTTATATCCGTCACCTTAGGTCCAAAGCAAGGCTGCTATATTAATAAACATGCACATATGGTGGAGACCCACCTTCAGGGAGATATGTATGTTTTCATTTGGAACGAATTTTGCACAAGCTCTAATGAAATATTCACCAATCAATCCCCCTGCAGCTGCACCACGCTCGACATATGGTCATTGTTCAACTCCTTCCTCATACTGTAGTACTTTCGCGTGAGCTTTAAATCCACTCGCACGGTTAGAAGAGACACTAGGGGCACGCGTGAATGTGTGCTCTCTCTGGTTGTGCATATTTGTCTGCGCTCAGTTAGACATTTCTCATCATCTAAAGTTCAAGTAAGCCCTTCAAAGCTCCCAGGAGAGCTCCCGAAGACCAGTTTCAGACGTCAGTGGACTGAACGCACCTCTAAAACTCTTTCCCGGTTCTTTGTCTGAGGTGAGATAGCATCACCTTTCTGTCTATTCAGAAGGTTTCAGATGGTAGAGAGGCCTGAATTGAATTGATTTTATATATATTTGAGGCCCATTGAGTTTCATTTTCATCTCCTTCATTATATGAAGAAACCCCATGATAGCCTTGGTCCAGCGTGAAACGTAATAAAAGGTGACCCCATCATCTCCAGATAACTGTGCTGCCAATAAATCTGACGTGATGACTCAGTTTAAACACTCATTTCCTGGCCTGTTTATAGTCTAATAATCCATTAAACGTTCACAACATGAAATATTAACCATAGTGTTTACAATGCTTAGCCAGCTAGAGTATAATGATATACTGTACATGGCATTATTGTCCCCATGGGTGCTCTTCAAACCCCCCCCCCCCCCCCCCCCCCTTCACTCCTGTGCTGTAGTGTTTATAGCACAGTCTGCCCAATGGTGTAAAAGCTTTCACATTCCAAATGATCTCTGCAAACATTACACCCATAAACACATTTTATAATGGCATTACATGCTCAGGTACGTTTGAAGCACAATGGACAGACTTCATTGAGACATCTCCTGATGCCGGTAAAGAGAGGAGGAGGAGGAGGAGGAGGTGGTGATCTAATACAAACATGTTTGTGTAAAAAAGGTCCCAGATCAGTGCCTCTCTATTACACAGCAGTGTGGTGATTAGCTGGTCATGTTCCTCTTTATCTAGATTGACAGGGCACATCTGTGGAGGGGACTGGGTGGCTCCGAGCAAGAGGAGACCAGGTGTGACTATTTCAGCAGATATATGAATACATGGATCACTGGATAGAGGGTTTGGGAGAAGTGGATGGATGGAAGGCTGGGGAGACATATGTCTAATCAGGGTAAGGGTTGTAGATGGTGTACATGGGCAGGTAGACACATACTGGGTGTTGGGGACTGTTCGTGTCCATTACTTTTCTTGGGGTGAATTTTGTCATTTCATTTTTCCTTTTTAATGCTCTGCCTGTTTTCGAATTCAGCTTATTGATTAATTAACCAGAAAAGCACTATTCAAAGCATGTATGGATAGGAACTGTCAGTTGGGAGTCGGGTTGCATTACGCACGTTCTTGCTGCATTGATTTCCATCTGTCACAAACCAGGGCAGTGACAAAATGACAATTAAATGATCTTCAGTGGTTGTCGTCAGTCAGACTGACAGAAAATCAGAAATTATTTTTGTGAGCTACACAAAAAACTTTATTTTTGGTTATGCCAACAATGGCCTCAACCCCACTTTATTGTTCATTTAGAGGGTCCAAGCAAAGATCTAACCACAAAGCTATGGCAGATTGAAATGCAAGCAATGGCTAAAAACACCAATGAGCACACCACACTCGAGCAACTGGTGACCTGTTCAGTGAGTAACAGCAGGCTAACTATACTGTATGACATTGCAAGTGTTTTACTCAGGCAGCAATACCACTAATACCAAAAATAGATGCTATTTTTTGCTAGAAACTATTTAGTGAAAACTAGTGCTGTCCAGAGATTTCTTATATGTCCATAATATTTGTTATGATGTATTTTGGCTCTATCTTCCGCTAGAAATGCCTTGTATTTAAAAATATATAATAATAATAATAATAATAATAATAATTGAAGGATTTTGTATAATGGTATCTGAGATTTCAAATCAAGGTGTGAGTCTATTTGAATCAGAAAAATCTATTTTTATTTAACCCAGCCCTATTCAGCACATCAGGATGCAAAGCCAACTACTTTAGTGTTAATGCCACTCAACTGATTCAGTAGATCACATGAATTTGATTTTAGCAGCAGCAGAATAAAGTGTTTTGCCACTTTGTTTGACATCTTGGTCGCCTCTCTTTCAAAGCAGCAAAATGTTGTCTTGCTGTGGCATTGATGGAAAAAGCAAAATAAAAAAACAGGGAACAGGTTACGTAACAGTTAGGGCAAGCCACCCCCGGAGGCATTCAGAATCTGTTGCAGCATTTGCAGTCTGAATCCCCAACAACCTAAACATGAGAGTCTATGAGAATGAGATGGGTGATTCGTAGCCATACTGGGACAGGGGCTGGCCAAAAGTACTCCGTGAAACGTGGCTTGATGTTGGCCGGACTGTTTTCAGAAGCGTCAGTGACGGTCTGCCGTTGACAGTCCCTGACTGCTAGCCAGATACTGTGATTGTGGTAGAAAAATATATTTCTCTACGTTTTGCGGTGCTTCACACAATGGAGGGAATGTCACTGCCAGATACCAATACCTAAATGTAAGGTATCAGCCATTACTGACTACCGACACAATACTTGTGGTATTTCTAGAATGTAAAACTTGTCATCTTCTCTGTGTAGTCTTGTTTAAGATATGTGTGAGCTAACAACAGGTCACTTCTCAACTATGAGTTAAGATGTGTATACAACAACACACCTTAGTCATAATGAGTTCTTGTGAACTTTCTTGTGCAACGAAAGAAATATGCATCCACATTGTTTCTTTCTTTTAAGAAGCAGAAAACAATCGTAATGGAGTAAATTATTATAATGTTAGCTAAACTCAAAGTCAAAATTTCACTACAAAGGCCTTTCAAATAAGCATGCATGAACTGTGAAGCACTTTGAAGAAATACAGTTCAATGTGGAACAGAAGTATGAGACTTTCGGTATAAAGTGCTATTATATAGTTCAGTTAAGCTTTTGTTCATCTGCACTCATGGTTTTATATACTCAGTGTTCTCAAGTTTTTTTTTAAAGCATAGTTGATGACACGCAACATATTGTATATTGTATATTACTGATGTTGAGTTATTTCATATGCTGTACAAAACAGCAGGTGTTCGTTTACAGTTGTGTTTGTATGCCTATGATTTTGTGATGAGTGGGTGCTTATGCATTCACTCGGTGCATGAAAATTGTTATTGTGTTCCCCGTCATTGCCTCCAGCTGCTTCAGAACAACACAAACAAAACGCAGCGTGGCCCCCGTCCCTGCCTCCCTTTCCAGACACGAACACCGGTCCCCTCTGGGCAATAGACGCTGTGCTCATTCATTAACAGAGATATCAAGGCGAAAACAAGCATGACCCCAAGGAATCAGGGTGGAGAGATAGAGGAAGAGAGGATGAGGTGTTTAGCTCGGGTATCCTCCTCCACCTCTTTTCTCGAGTGGTCCTAATTACCTAGTGTCTGATGTCTCTCTCATCTGGCTGTCTGTTCCCAGCTGTGGTAGGCCCTCGGTGGACAGAGAAAGTTATCATGCCGGCCTGACCATGATGCTTTGCTGCTTTGCTGAAGCCTTCCTCCTTCTCTGCTTCTGGAGGCATAGTAATACTCATTAAAGAGGACACCGGAGGGAGTGGCCCTCAATCCTCATCTTCTGCCCTACATTTCCCCTCTCACTTTTGCGCAGTAGCCAGCCGAAAATTCCACCAATTCCCTCCAGCACCACCTGTCGACATGCCACAGCGCCTGCTGTTACGGGGAGTGTGTGAGACTGACTGACACAACCTCACTTCCTGCTGGGATGTTAATATGTGCTGCAGGGAAGCTTGTTGCTTACCATGGAAGTGCTTTTTATTGTTTATTTTCCCTCATACTTTTTTACATCCACATCTCCTCTCTGGAGGCTGAAACCCTGAATGTGTTCAGGGCTGATGAGTCAGTGATGTGACAAAAGGTTTAAAACTTTGTCAGTACTTTTTTACTATTGATGTCAGCAGTTTTGGAGTGTGACAGAAAATGACACCAACACAGCGCTGGCGAGCATGATTGGATAATGATCCGCAGACGGACCTCTTAGTGCAAGCCATCAGAAGCAGACAACAAGACCAGGCTCCATTGCTGCAAGAATATTGTTTTTGCGGTATAGATTTTCACTGAAAAAGTGGCCTGATTTGATGCCTCAAGTGCATTTCCTCTAGCTAATTTGCTACAGTCTCTTCTGTTTATTCAGCTATATTCAACAGCTTATATGCCCTGACCTGTCTCATCCAATTAGCCTAATTGGAGGAATAATTCCCCATCTGTCAAACACAGCAGTCTTTCACCTGTGGGGTCACATAAATGTTAACCCTCATTTTGGAATAAGGATACAAGAAACCACCGAACAGAATATAAATGTGAGAAAGTTTGACTTGGTACGATCCTGTCTTTCATGTGTAATAGCACTACAGAGAAGTTTCTGTCACATGGTTTGTCTCCGGGGAGAGAAAACATACCCTCTTGCCTTCCGAACTGTTTGGATGACACTACATTGAATTCTTTTCCCTGTGTTGTATTTTCTAATACACGGATAGCCAATAACGTGGGTGTGCTTGGCCATGAATTATAGATCTGTTGTTGGCACAGGGTGTGTGGATATGAACTGTGCATGCCGGGGCCAGATAAGGCCAGATTTATACCTTTAGCTGCCAGGAGCAGACACAGTGAGCCAGCTCACAAATTAAATGGAAATTGAGTTTGAGGGAGCTAATAAAACAGCCGTAGCACCCTCATACAACAGCATGTCCTCTTAGCATACAATGCATGCATGATGGGGAAACGTACTTAAAGATTGCCGCGGCTCTTGATCAGAAATGTGACTCCTAGTCTCTCTTAGCAAATTCATTTATGTACATTGAAGGCTAGATGAGGGTCAGAGTAAGCTGGGAAAAAAATATTTAGTTCTGTGATTATGAAGACAAATTCTCAGACTCCGGCTACGAGTATTAAAAAATTCTTAAAGTGATTAATTTGTGTCTACACAAAGGACATCACGTATCAAAAGGTTGGTTCGAATCATACATAATTGAGAAGAGGCGAATTGCTATTACTTTTTTCTGACTGCCCTCCCTGATGCTGCTGCCACCGTTTCAGTAATTTGGTTCTTCAATGCAAAAACCCCAAACCTTCCGTCTGTTACATTTATTGTTAGGGACTCAGAGGAAAGTAGTGGTCAGAAGTTACTCGGAGTGCAGACTGATACTTAAGGCATTTGGTATTTTGGAGAGCTTGTCAAGCATCAACAATAGTTAATAAATATATCCAACATCTCACTATGCTAATGCTGCAAGTCATACAACATAGATCTTTACTTGGGATGTCCGATATTATCGGCCGATATTGAGTCAAAAATGTAATATTGGGAATTATCGGTATCGGGTTTTTATAACCGATATTTGTTCTGTAGGCTTCAGCATTTCCGAGTCTGCATGAACACAGCATGGGACGTTAACAACAACAACAACACGCTAATCTCGTAGGTCGCTAACCGTGGCTAACAAGCTAGCTCGCCCGGTGTATGAGATGTCAGTGGTTTGGAAGTATTTCCAAGTGTCACCTACTGACAATAAATTTGTGATTTGCAATGACTGCAAAGCAAAGGTGGTTATGAGAGGAGGAAACAAGGCGTCTTCCTTTAATACATATATTACATATACATATATACGCTACATTTGTCTTCCTTGTTTTGATGTTGTCTGTAGTGTTGTTTGAGGCAAAAAATTCTCTTTAGAAACACAAAAAAATAAATGAATGGCACTTTTTTAGCACTTTTTTCGGTAACTTGTTTTGCACAGACAGTGTTTACATTTGAAAGGCCATGTTGCATTTATGTTTGCATCCAGTGGGACATCGCAATAAAATTAATTTAATTTAATTAATTTAGGTTAATTCACAATAGGTGATATGTTATGTTGTTACCTAATAATTTTGGTGAAAAAAGACTGCATATATCAGTATCGGGTGATATCAGTATCGGAAATTAGGAGTTGGACAGTATCGGAATATCGGATATCGGTAGAAAAGCCAATATCGAGCATCCCTAATCTTTACCAATGCGCAACACATTTGTTATTTTGCTATATATTGCTATTTGTGCAGTAATTAGACCAACCTGGTAAGATATATTTGTCCATCTTCCCTTACCACAAGCTCACTGGCTAGGGATTTTGAGCCTCTATAAAGATTTATTCTGAAGAAAAGTCGCCACTGACAGCACCCTTCAGTGACAAGGAGCGACACTTGCTTACCTGTGTGACATCTTCAACTTGCTCAATGGACTCACTTCAGTGGAGACTGACATCTGTCCTTAGGTTGGCAGACAAAGTGCCTGCATTCAAGGTCAGACTGGAACCACGGGGACTGTGAGTGAACAGGGACATATTTGACATGTTCCCAACATTAGGTGAGATTTTCAGAGAGACTGAGGCTGAACCGTCCTTATCGGAGCCAGTGTCACCTGGCTTCGACGTCAATAGAATTTACCGTTCCACCGCAACCGTGGATTACGCAAGAAATGCAAAGGAATGAATCCGTGACCCATTTGTGAGTGTCCTTGCGAATCGTCCATGTCAGTGTGGGGAGGGGATCAGCTCTCCATATGGATTTATACTATAGAGGTTTTCCTCTCTCAGTTATGAGCATACCTTATCTAATCCCCACCTGGACTTCACAATACCTCTGAGGGATTCTGGTAGCGGATACTTTAAACCCTGTATGTTGCTAGTTGGAGCAGCCACAGTCCCCAATTCCCTGTTGCCGGCTTATGGTCTGCTCTTCGTCGGACCACTGTTGTTAATAGGCACTCACCACCTCTCACCTGGTGCATCTCACAACCCTCAGTGTTTCAGAGATGCTCCAACTCAATCTTCTCGACAATTAGGACTGAGCTCTTATCAAAGTGATTCATGTCATCTATCAAGTTAACTTAACAATATGACTGTTACCTTAATGTCTAATATATCTAATATATCCATTGACTTTGCTCTGATTATGAGGCAGCTGATGTTTTATGTTCCATCTGAGTGGTCACAGTGCTTTATCTCCTCAGTGTAGACTTGTTATAAGTCACTCCAATTATAAAATACACATGGGATTTCGCATAATGAAGCCACAAAACACATTCTGTACTTACGCTTACGGTTTAATGTTACACTTAATTAAACTACTCTTTTTAAACTACTTGTTAACTACAATTAATGTGGACTTGCCGTAATCATTCAGATGTGACAGTCTTGTGCTGTTAATGGCATGATATGGTCACTAACACACTTCCATAAATAATAGAACCCAACCTTAATTTATTTAATGAAGCTTTTCTTGTAAAACGTGACAAGTCCTTTAAAATGCTGAAACATTTTTTTTTTGTCTTCATTTTAGTTAGATATTTTAGAGTTTATGGAGTAACTTAGGTGTTTTGAACTTATTTTCTTTGTGAATGGCCCATGGGCAAGAACCATATACCTGTCACCTTCAATATGACTGCATTGTAGTCATATGAGGGCAGGTACCCATCTGCGTCAAGCAACGTCCACTAAAACTGCCCTCCATTGACTCATTGACAGTTTCCTGGCATATTTAATTGCTGTTATTGCCTTTATCCTGCCAAGCCTTCCTGCAAAGACACAACTCCCGTGAGCTTTCAGAGCAAGATTTCACCCTCAGTGGGATATTTGTTACATGCTGGACTCACGCCTATCTCTGTGGGGATCCTTGCTATAACTGTCAAACAAGCAGTATTAGTGGATGACATTTTATGTTGATGACTAGCTGCCACCATTTTAATGGTTGTCGGGTTTACCATTCTTGCTCAATAGTGGAGAGAACATTTTAACCCCATCAATCATTTACGCAAGTACATGAAAAAAAAAAAATAGGATAAGGTTAAAACTAATACGTATGACTCTGGACCTTTTAACCGTGGTTTTTATCTTGATGCCTGACTCGCATTGCGTGACTGCTCAAGAGAAACCTTTCTGGATGAATCCCCGCTCCACATAAACCCATCCCTGCCCAGCCATCCGCCTCTTGGACGGAGATCTGAGGAAGTATAGGCTGCCCCTGGAGGTCTCGGCTTGGACATTTTTGTTGTTGTTGTTAATTAATTACCTCCCTGCAGTCTGACTGAGCATCCCTTGCTGAAATACCACCCAATGCTGTGTTCTTATTTTTCACTTCACTCTGCTCTCTCTTTGCCCTCCTTTCCACATTTGTGGATCCAACGAGCATATCTAGCCTGGGGATGAGCTGGAGGGGACTGGGCAACACCCAGTTTCAAGTGTCATGGATAATGTATGTGATATATACATTCTGCCTCTTAAAGAAATGTTTTTTTTTTTGTTGTTGTTTTTTTTCCCTGTGGAATCTACCGTGATGCATTGATAATTAGACAAACATCCATCCCAGGTCTCTATTAATTTCTTGAAGACGGGTAAAAGGTCTCTTGGGAAGATATGGGCAATTATTTATGGAGGAAATGCTGACAACTATGCATTAAGTTGTCTTGTAATATGACTTAAATGAACTGACATAGCAGAAAGTAACAAACAGCTTTTTGTTTTTCAAGACATGATCTAAAAATCACTATAGCTCTTGAAACCACTTAATATTACTTGTTTATTCAAACTGATTGTTGTTCACTTCGATTGCTAGTCATGTTTCCAGGCTCTGGTTGCCAAGGTAACCGTCTTGTATATTTCCCACATCAAATGTGTGAGTGAAACAAGCATTACTTATTGCTTTTGACATATTTAATACATACAACATAATAACAGTGCCAATGCATTCACTTTCTTTCAGTTCAGACAGGCCTAGTACTGTCTTCTTAGACATTATCGGTAAGAGCTGGCCCTTGTTGCCGTTGCTGGTCTCCATTTTAAAAGAAAATACCATCAACCTACTGCTGCTCCATCTGAGATGACCTGATGCTTCAAGCACACTATCAGCTTTGTGAATTTACTAGTACGAAACAAAGTTGTGGACGGTGAATTCTTGTGGATTAAGGCACTATAGCAAACAAAAAGCACCTGAATACACAACGGTTATAGCCACAGATGGCTATTGCATTGTTGAAGAACCTTAGCAATCTGACTAGCAGGTCCAACGACTGGTGAAACTGGCAGTATTACATTTATTTTTGTAAATGTTCATTTAGTTGTGTTTCTACTTCCATTTATGGCTAACTATGAGGACTAAAATGAACCTCATGTCCCTGTACATAGACCCACAGTGAAGCAAAATCAAGGAGTTGTGTGTCTTTTGAAAACAGATGAAAACAATGCGTATGCTTGTTTCTCTCTTCACACACAAATTGTAGCTGTGAATTTACACATTTCGTACAGTTTCATGCTTCAGTTGGCCCCAGGTGTTTGTGGAATGAATGGCCTCCAAGCCTTAACATTTGGTTGTAATGATGGTATACTGTGGACCATCATGCTGTGCATTTGTGTTATTCATCGCAATATCTGCTACAGGTAGAAGATCTGCTGCACGACTGGCCATAGCGGGGATGAAGAAACTCTTAAAGACAGTAATGTGCACCGGGCCAATGAGCCATTCACGGGCCTGGTGCCATCTCATTAGTCTTGATATGACACTGGCAAAAGCATGCCTAATGTCCCATTGTCTGTTGCAGTCAGAGACAGGAAAGGAGACAGTTAAAAGTTAAAAGAAAATCCTCACCAAACTCATCTGCTTCCCCCTTTCGCTCCCTATCTCTGATCCCCTCTCTACCTCCTCTCGTTCTGTTTTCACTTTGTGTATTCCTGTGGGATACAATTTTTTAAATAGCTGCCTTTAAGCTCTCATTTCTGGTGACTTTTGAAAGGAGAGCTCTCATTTTTTTTTGGCCATTACCATGATAATGGCTTAAAGTTCAGATTTTGACCATGAGCTGTTAGTCAGCCTTAAATGAGGTCCCTAACGGTCATGTTTTTAAGTGAGAAATGAGTCCGCTGAATAGCAATACATATACTCACCAGTCTCTTATCCCAATTCTGTCTGGTCCTCTTAAAAACAGCCCCTCCCTTTCAACTTAAATTATACATGTGCCTGCAGGGTAGCGATGTAATACTAAAATTCAAAAGGTATAAACCTAAAGGTGTAGGTAAAAATTGAAGCATTTTCTGGCATTCTTTCATTGATCATTATAAATAATGAATTCTTTGATATATACTAAAGCTGCCGTTAACGCCGCCAAGTTGTCAAATCATAGTTAGATTACTGTAAGTAGACATGGCAGGCCATAGACTGTATATTAATATGGACGGTGCCTCCCCACTTCCTTGCATTGGATGACCTGACCACATGTCCACCTGACTCACTCGTGTTTAACACCTCTGCTCTACCTCTGCCAGTTAAAAGGAAATGTTGGATTACAGTCCCACAGGATGCTTTACGGAGCGGCTGGCATGGCAGCCGGTAGTCGCCATTGCGTCACATCCTGTTTCTATAGCGTCAAATGACTAACTAAAATGAAACTTTTGACTACCTAAAGTGTCAGAAACCCTCTTTGAAAAAAAAATATTTGATTTGTATTTTAGTGACCTATACTGCAGCCAGCCTGTTGTTTAAAAAAATGCAAAGAATGTGACTTTGTAACAGTGGGTTAGCCAGACATGTGTTGGACATCCTTGACAACAGCCAACACCTAATGCCTACTGCTACTGTAATTGGCTTATTATCTACACTGACGTTACTTCCAAGACATTCAGTATCAAAAGCTAGCCTATCATTAGCTAACTAAATTATTATTATGCCATTTGTTTGTAGCGTAGTATAGTTTTATAGTTCTTTGCTTATGAGACTTTACCATATAGTGGGGCTGACAGCCTGTTTCATATCAAGACTTTTCAACCACAGCTGCAAGCTCTAGCCTTGAGGCATTTTTGCATCATTACACAGTGCTTAGTCAGCATTAAATCCGTTCAGTTCCTTCTAATGACCATAAAGCTTAGCTACACAGCTAATCTATACAGTATATAATGTATATAGACATTTAATGAATATTTAATTTCATTTTGCAAGGTTGTGATTTTCATACATGTCGACTGGGGACATTAAAATGGATGCAGATTCAGTTTTGAACCTACTCGCAGTGTTAATGTAATTATCCGGCTAGCTACATAATCTGTTAGTGAAGATGTTGGTCTGAAAACTGGACGTTTCAAACATCAGGCAATTTTTAGAGTAATAAATACTATCACTGTAAGCTGCACGTTTTAGATTGATTTTGATTGTCGTAGCAAGAGTAGCTAAGGAAGGTGTGGCCTGGTGATCAGTCGGTTACTACGGTCACTTTATTTGTCAGAAAATACCAAAATAAAGGAATCTGCTCCGCGTTTACTGCCAGATGATTACACGTGTGCACATGAGCGTAATATGACCTGTGTAAAGCGTTTAATGGACTGTGGTCTGTAGTCCCTTGACTTGAATGTGTTTTACAAACCTGCACAGCTCAAAGTTCAGAAAGTCACTCTAGTGATCACCTACTCTTACAAACACACAGAGTAGCCTGTAATCACTGAGCAGTGCGCTTCTAAGAATCTCATATTATTTATTTTTTGTTCTCTCAATTCAGGTGGATCACGGTCATAAATGATCTGTGGCCTCTGGAAGCTGCATGCACTTACTGAACACCTGCTGAATAACAGTAATAACAGCTATGACCTGTGGTCACAACCCAGAGGCTGCTACTTCTGCTCATTCACTCTGTTGTTGATGGAAAACATAGCATCTGTTGTGTTGATTCCCTAGCAGATATTAAATATCAAAATACCATCATTTGTGTGTTTGTGTATTTTGCAATCACTGCAAATTCACACAGTCATTCTAGCTGAAAATGCTTAAGATTTAGTCAGAAGTCAATACTTCTGAGATAGTACTCTGACACATAAGGGCATTACATATATACATATATATTTCAACGATACGGCAAATCTGAGTGATTTAAAAAGGAGGATTGTGATTGACTGCGGGGGGAAATAATGTGCCTGGTCAGAGATGGGGTCATCCCTGGTTCCAAGGTGAATGGGAGAATCAGTATAATGACTAACCTTGACGTCGAAATTAAGTAGAAATCTGCTCCTTTTCTCTTTCTGCCGCCGCGGTCCTGTTGGGTAATGTGCGGCGGTATTATGTTAACTGCAGTGTCAGTGAGGAAGCCATGGGTGTGGGAGGAAAATGGATGTGGGTCATTTAAAGCCTCCATGAAACAGAATATGAGTGAGTTGTCGCTAGCTGTGCGAGCTTTAACCAGATTTTTATATATTTTTTTTTTTTTTTGCAGCCATTAGATAATGATTTTGATAAAAGCCATTCTGTGGGAGGAGAATGATAACAGCACAAAGGCAATTAAATTGAACCCAGCATTCAATTTTGTCAGTGCTCAAAGGCTGTGTGAAACATCGAGTGAAATCATTTCACAGATAATGATGTGAACATCCTCACCTTTTTTTGACATGTTTCTGTCCCACTTTCTTTTAGCCTTCAGTCAGACAGGTTGACAAACTGAAATGATTTTTTTTATTTTTTATTTTATTTCTAAATTTAACTCTACATTTCCAACCCTGTAGTGTTCCACATATGAACACTTACACAAGCCCTGAAGTAAAACACAAATAGAGACACTTGGAGACACAGTCCTTGTTGCATCCAAGGAATCTCCAGTGTTATTTCTGTTAGCTCCAAATAATACTGAGGCATCAGTTGACTTTTTATTCACACATTATTTCACACTTTTGTTGTTAGGTGCACTGTTTTGATATTCATTGAGCTGGGCTCTGGTTGAAATGATAAAAACCATAAATACGACAAAATATTACAATAAAATTATAGAACAGTGACAGATGTGCGCTATGAAATGCTCTGTAAAACCATAGTCTCTTTGCTGAAAACAGTCTTCTGAGCACTTTTCAATTACCAACCTGAAACTAAAAGCATTTTCTACGGCTTCAAAATGCATGAAATTGACAATCAACTCTCAACCAAGTCTCCACCCCCCCCACCCCCCACCCCCCAACCACCACCCCCCCGACCCTAAAGATACAAGCTTTTTACAAAATATTTGACAAATTTACATGTGGGAAGTAAAGCAGATCAGATCGACTAAAAGGATCATAATTCACCTTAAAACAGTCTCCATGGCAGAGCACAAGCCACTGAGTCATCTCATGTGGGAAGGACAGACTAGAAATTGTGGGGTGGAAGTAAGCAGTGGCTCTTTGCAGCATTAAGCGCCCAACAATATTTGAGACATGTTCTCATGCATCATCCCTCAGCGTTATCATGCTGGACCATATGTGTATAAACACACATACTCAAATGAGCTTGATGCCAGTGGAATGGAGCACACAAAAGGGATTTTAATTGGAAAGCCTCAACTGTTTGTTGATAATGGTGTGCCAGTTCCGAGCTGATCATCTTTTTGTTGCGGAGTTGTCGACTGTACTGCAGATACATAATGATAAAACCCACTGTTGTATGCGAGCCTGTACCAGAAGGCAATTGCATCTTTATTTAATAAAGTGTGATTGGTAGAGATTGATAACAGGCAGACATAGCTTTGCAATTAATATCCTGATTGAGTGGCTATGGAGAGGGGTATCAGAGTGCTGTTATTGCTGCAGCCTCCAGCTGGCTGCAGAGTTTAAGGGAAATAAATGGCTTTAGTGATTAACATCACATTGATGTTCTCTTCTCAGGGAACGGAATGAATTGTCAGTCTTTGCACTTAGTACCATGGGCAGTAGCCAAATTGCTTTAGAGCCATAGCTCACTGCAAGGTAAACCTTCATCTACATGTTTAATTATTATGATTAAAATAAGAAAGAAAGTCAGATAAGAAATTGGATAGATCTTATCAATACAGGTTATATATTGTGTTAAAATTGTACTAAAAGTACAGTCTGATGGTGCTTTTACACTAATATTTTGTTTCAGATGGAGCAATTGATACAATATTGCTACAATGTTCCATTTAACCTTGAGTCTATTCGTGCTCAAAGGGTAGTTGAGACCAAGTAATCGGGACAGAAGGTCCAGCACACCCTCTATAACACATGCTTGCAAACAGTTTTGTGTTTGGTCAGGATTTTGTAGGAAAAACTGTATTTCAGGAAATCAGGAAATAATGAAATTGAAAGTTGAGCATCAGCAGCAAGTGTGGGCACTAGTATTTATTGCTATTATGTGGTTCTTGTACCAGTGTTCTGTATGTGGACAACATGTTCAGTGTGATAAAGCATCTTAGGCTATATGACAGGAAGACGCATCAGGCAGACTACTTGCTTACACAATTATAAAGTAGTTGTATCGGTTCATGGGTAACAACAGCATACCAGCTCACACTGCACAGGACCAGCTCTGGGGAGCGATTGCGATCGTGCTGAGACCAGCCTCTCTAACCCAGCTCTGCTCGGTTCATTTGTTCTGGAACAGAGTGCGATTACTGCGTTCACATCGGCCCAAACCAACCGACCTGAGGGATAAATGCTCCCAGTTTGTGAGCAACGACCTATGTGTGAAAGCACCCTGAGCATTGCGTCTTCATCTGTTAGGGGTATTTCTGGGTGGAAATCCAACTGTAATAAGCTTGTTTCAGATCAGAATTGTACGGTGCCTACTGAAAAAAAAAAACACCCATTATAGATTATAAAATAGTGCTTTCTATTTTAAGCAATCTGTCTGATTTGATCTGCAAGTAAATCACCCAAATAATTAATTCCACATCCTTTGTGCATGAGTGTGATATGTTGTTATCAATAGACTAGTTGAGAGAAAACTACCCACTGCCAAGAACATGTTTGTTTTTGAATTCTCTTGTGTTACAGACCCCAAGCCAAGAGCTGCAGTAATTTCATTTTCGCCAAATACTTATATACTTATATACTCTGTAAAACTTTTATCTTATCAGCATCCTATTTTGATAGCTAACTTTGTTATTAAAGCAAGATTTTGTACTTTTTTATACGATTATTCGTTTGCTTCACTATTCTTGACTATTCACTTACAGCTGGAAGAACCCAGTAGTTTGATGAAGCTTTACCATCAAGTCAACAACTCTAACGCGCCAATTGTTATTTTTAGTTTTCTTGCCGCTCATACACAAATCGAGAGCAAGTCACCTGGACTGGCATGTTCACACAGCTGGACTTTAACTGAAGGTTTCCCTTTTAGCAGTTATTTACCACAAGGACAAAAAACATCAGTTTTCCAAAATGGGATAATGCCACTTCCACAAAAAGTGATGCATCTCTCGGATGCTTACGAGAAGAATTTCATAAATTAAGACGATATTTTTACTGCCAAACAATTTACCCCTTGGATTAAATCCCTCCTAATGGCAGACTATTTGTCAGCTTTGTAGTGTGTTATTGTTTCTCGGGTGTGATTTTTAACTGTGCCCTTTGTGAGGTTTTAATGTAATTAGGGACATGACAGCTATTCAAATGCACAGTTTGCTTTCGAAATACCAGGTGTGGCCTTTGTTGGAGTCCCTTTTTTATGTTTCTAATCTTCATTATCTCCGTTAATTGCTGCCAATTTCCTCTCTAATGCACACCATTTCATTTTGTTATCAACAAGAAGTAGGTGCAGTTTTTCCTTTTTAACCCTCTACTTGATGTCTTCTAAAGGGGTTAAATTTCAGCAGATGCTGGAAGAATTGATTCCCTTGGAAAATGCATCTTTTTACATTCTTTAGGATATCTAGGTTCCTTTGCTGACTGGAAAATGTACGAGCCAACTCCTTCAAGTGAGATTCTGATGGTATTCACTCAATAATTCTATAAAACGCACAAAGCATTATGTGAAATGAGTCAGATTTTTGCAGACAATTTAAACTTGCTCCTCTGCTTTTTACGGGACAAATGGGGGGTGGCGGGAAAGATGGAAAGAGCGGGAAAAAAAGAGAGAGAGCAAGGGGGCGAAAAAACACGATATAAACACGAGCCTTACGAGCAGAGAAATTAAGGTAAACCAACGTTTGTGTGGTTGCGATAGATTAAAGTCATAGAATCTCATAACTCACTCCTGTCACACTCTCGACTGATGAGAGATTGCACTCCCGGGCGTCTCTCTGTGTGAGTGTGTTCAATAATGCTACAATTCGTTTATCCCGTTTCATTAAAAACCCAAGAGACAAACTTTTAATACAGTTAAGTTAGTTACTGAAGCATGGCTGTTCCACACTAAATGAATGTTTAATTCATCGTCCACCGTGAAGATGTAGTGCAGGTACAGCGATTCTTTGTTCTGTTTTTCTTAATTAAAAGTAATGTGCACAATGCTTCTGAGATTCCCAGGGTAACACAAATAGAAGGGATGTGACAACACTTTGTAGTCGTCCCCAAATGAAGCTAAACCAATATTGTCACAAATCTATTTATGTCTATATACTACTACGCAACAAGACCATGCGCCCTGTCTTAGACCATGAGCATTTTGGCAGTGCACCAGTTGTTGTCCATCAGAATTACATGCTACCATGTGAGTACCTTATTGTTGAAAACTGGCAGAAAAGTGCTGCTATGTCAGTTTCATGGAACATGTACAATGGGTTAACGTACACACTGCATGTTGGGTTTGAGCTTTAATCACCGTACAGGCCAATCAATGCGGAGCTCACATGGAACATAAATAACAACCTACTGGTCATTGTATTCGTTCCACGACAATTCCAGTGATGCTTTTTTTAAACAAGATGGCATTGTCCTCTGAGATAGTCAGCATTCATTTCTGCACAGTCTGTAATTTTAGTTGTGGGCTCATTTTAGTTAATGATTAATGTGACACCTTAGGTCAAAAGATTTTCTGGCTGCTAATGGGTTGTTGGAGAACCATTGGTTGTGGAAAAAAGAGGACTCCAGGTTAATCTGAATTATATCCTTTTGATTGAAGGGGAATACTGGGTCGTTAACAGACCTTAGTTATGCGAGTTTCAAAATGGGCAGCACCAATAGCATTTATTTAGACTGAAGAAGACACTTCTTCATAAAGAGTTGCTGCTAATGTGGTAAAAATGGAATATCTTCCAAACATCTTCACTCCTTCACCTACATATGGGGGATAATCTGAATTGGTGTGTTGGAACAAAACCACTAGGTTTTGTTCCAACACCAGTTGAGTCCACTCTGTATCTTTTAAATGGCTTCTGGGGATTCCTTATTTCTTTACACACAAATGTACTCCAGGACTTCTGGCATGGGCAAGCCAATTCGTTTTCTCACTTGGACGTGGCTTGGGTAATTCTACTAAGAGGTCAATGGTGTTTAGTCCATTAGTCCATTTAAATAGCTTAATTCTGACACACACATATATATATATATATATATATATTTTTTTTTTTTGTAGGAGACCCTTCTTAGGTGTAAAGATCATTATTGGCTCTGGTCTCCCTGGATAGGACAGATACACTACTCTGATTGCAAATGTAAAGCTGCAGGGGTTGCTATTATGTTTGATAAATGTCTTCATTTTCAATCTACAGACATCATTGCTGATACACAATGATGTACGTTAATGCAAGCAAAAGTGGTGATAGTTAATGCTTACCAAACTTTGATCATGTTGTGTAATCATGCTCCTTTGTATCTAGACATCCAGTTTTCCATGCATAAACCCTCTCAACTCTCAACTACTGGCAGATAATTCATGTTGTGAGTTTATTTCCAAATGAATCCACATCTTATTTGTTATTTTGGGAGTCACTAAAAGCCTTTCTTTGGGGGCAGATTATATAATTTTCCTCTTAGTCTAACAAGAAATGGAATGCCAGACTTACAGAATTAGCCTCTACAATTGGTGAGCTTGACCGAGAATGCGTCTCTAGTCCCTCTCTCCAGAAACTATTTAAAAAGCGTCTAAACCTTAAAGCGGAGTTTGATCTCATCATCATCTCATCTCTACCAGGAATGCAGAGCGTATGCTATTACAAACCAGAGGTATTCACTATTAGCATGGTGATAAACCAAGCCGTTTGTTAGCTCACTAGTTGAAGCGTCAATCCAATCCACCTTGCGTCTTATACCCCATGTTATTGTCTCAAATCCTGTAGCAGTTAATAACACATTTATATCTTTTTATTCCTACAAATCTCAATTTCCCACTGACACCACTGAAATGAATGAGTTTCTGGCTGACCTTCAAATCCCTACTATTGAACCTAACAGAGCAAAAGAATTGGATGCTTCTCTTTCCCTTGAGGTATTAAAACCTTCAGTTAAAGCAATGCAATCTAATAAGGCCCCTGGCCCAGATGGACACCCAATCGAGTTCTTGGAGAAATTTATCGATACATTGTCGTCTTTACATTTGTCAGTGTTTAATGAATCTTTTGAAAATGGCTTGTTACCTCTCACTTTGACCCAAGCTTCGATTTCTCTTCTTTTAAAAGGTGAAACGGTTTTGGCGACACATTTATTAGATGTTTGAGATTATTGTACACTTCACCACAAGCCGGTGTCCATGCAAATGATGTTCACTCAGATTATTTTGCGTTAGAACGTGCTACCCTCTCCATCTCCTTCCCTCTTTGCTTTGGCGATCGAACCATTGGTTATCTCACTACAGTCCTCCACATCACTAAGAGGGGTTATCCATAATGGCGGTGAATATCGTCTATCTTTGTATGCGGACGATTTGTTGATGTATATAACGGATCCTCTATCGTGCCTTCCAAATGTCCTATCCCTCTTAGATAAGTTTAGTGGCGATTTATTTTTTGGCCATTCGGGCCAAACCGCAGTAGCTTACATTTCAATAATGAGGGATCAATTTGAATTGTGTGGCCATGTTGAGATAAGACACAGGCCAGGGTCCTCTCACAAGGTGGTAGACAGAAACACTGCTGTATTCCCTGGAACATTCTCTGGTTAATAGTCGTAATAAAGAGATGGGGGCGCGGAAGATCTGAAAGGAACGACAGAATCCCAATTATATTTAAAGAACGACGTCCATGGGCTGACTCGACGACGTCACAGCTACGACTTTTTGGAAGTGACAGAGGAGATTTGAATGAAAAGAAACGGTGGAGACAATCAAAGAAACAATCACAGTTCCCACTGTAGTACAAAGAAGACAAAGCTGAAATCGGCAAAGTGAATTGCAGGATAAATAAAACAAGTCCTCCTCATGCTGTACTTGGACTGTTGTCTTGGATTCCATTACAGGTACAGATGTTTCTGTTTTTTGCTTTTTTTTCCCACTACTTCCCGACGATTTGTAGAACTTGTTTTAATTTCTGGTAGGGTATTTTTTTTTTTTTTTTTTTTTTTTTTGCAAATTCAGCTTTGTTTGTTGTCACTCATGTTTTATTTTTTTTGTTTTTTTTTTCTCAGAATCGAGTCTGTCCTAAGTGCCAATTGTAAATCCTCTGTTTAATAGCTGCTGCTGCTTTTCACTTCCCTTAATCTTGGGTGTAAATATTGACTTGAAATCAGAGCTGGCAGAAAGCTGTTTCATCCCTGATTCATTTGGCTGTTAAAACTGTTTTAGTCTCCAGGCTTTGGAAGAGAAATATACGTATATGGAAACAGGCCAGCTATGGTGGGATATATATGGACATTCACTACACTGCACTTACCGGTGCTTTAAATCAATGGCAGAAGTTTTCTTCTTCTTCTTCTTTGTTATTTATTTATTTGTCTAATAGCCATTGTCTAAGCATGTATCTGCAGTTAATAATCAATCATGATAGAGAAACAGCCAGAGTAATGCAATATGTGATCATGAATTCTGGTCCCCCAAAGTTTGAAGAAGCTTTATGTACATGTTAAAGCCATGGCAGGTTACACATTTCAATGCTCCTACACTTGAAGGCCATTCTCTTATACAGTATGCTGAGGTGTGAAACATCTTGAAATGGAGATGTGAAAGGTTAACGGGACACGCTGTACATCCAAATATTTTAAGGAAAAAGTTAGATGTCAGATGAAGTGTTGCTTCTTTTTTATGGGACATGTCAAGCCAGGACTGGTGAGCTATGAGCTATTAAAAATATGTAGATGTGACAGGGCTCCTACGAGGATGGCTGATGTGAATTCCCTGTTGGTCGCTTGGCCAGATTCATAAATAAATGATCACGTCAGTGAATGAGTGAAGGGAATATCAGAGGAGACACGCTCCATGATCTCAGAATGAAAAACAACCTCACAAGGTAGTATTTCTCTGGGCCTCGGCCGCGGTTCCTCCTCCGATTGTTTTGTAGCAGATGTCCCTCTCTGCGCAATGTCAACCTCAACAGAATCAGTTTGACAGGAGACTTGTCCACTGGAATGTCTTGATGTCATGGTGATAAGTAGCCAATCAGACAGCTGCTCCTCTGTGTGGCCTCACTAATGTCTCCATAATGGTCAGTGAACATGTCAGATTTCAGGCTGCAGCATTGATGAACTTTAAAAGTTCCTCATGGTTTCTGAAACAAACGGCAATGCTGAATGATTACAGTCTAAGTTCTGAAGAGTTTTTAATCGTCATGTTAATGGTTCACAGTGTTCAGCATTGTGGGAAATACATGTATTTGAGTTAAATGAGTATATACACTGATCAGCCACAACATTAAAACCACTGACAGGAGAAGTACATATCATTGACCGTGTCGTCACTTAAAAGATCCCTTCAGAGCTTTGTGGAAACACACATTGGTGGCTTTGGCCATTGCCATCTTGACAGTGCCTGACTGTGCTTCGCTCCTGGCTATTTTAAAAATGGGTAATACGAGTATGCAGCATCTGAGGGAGCTGATGCGCTGCCACCAAGGCAGACAGCTAGCAACCTGTCAGGGGACCATCTGTAAGTAACGGAGGCCATGTCCTTAGATATGATTTACACTTGAGTTATTGTATTTAATCATCCACCCACTGCTGTAATGAATATGAAAAACTAGCTATAGAGAGCAAAACTCTGTTTATTTCTACATGGCTGTAAACTTGGATATTTCTCCTTTAATGTTGGGCATTTTAAAGTAGAGGCCTGTGGATACTGATTTACTTTTGGAGCCAGTGTCCATTTAAAGAACTGCATTTTTTTGGCACTTTCTGTGCGTTTCATTTTTCACAGACACTGGCGCTTCAGTGATAGAATTAAAAATAAAGCACTGTGACAGAAAAGTCAATTGAACACATTTAGCTGAAAAAGTTTGTGGAGTCTAGTACTTTTTTTTTCACTTAATGCATTTCAACTGACATTTGGGCAACAATTTAGTCTTTAAGCTGTATTTAAGATGCAAATGTATTGTGATCCTTATTCAGTCCATGGCACTAAATGTAACATAAAAAAGCAGTGAAGTACCACTTTACTATTCTCTGCAAACATTCATTAAAATACAAATATGTTAACTGAGAAAATACAGTCATATAAAATGAAATCAATAAACAGAATACAGGCCAGAGGTGAGTAATTATTCATACAGTTCATATACAGGAAAATGGATTAAATACATGTGACAAACAAACAAGCTCTTGAATGCCTTTAGTGACAAAAAAATAAAAATGAATTATATTCATGTCACGTTAGTTATACATGATCCCACATCATGTTTTCCTATGTCAAATCACCGTTGTTTAACCTTCTTCCTACGCTGATTCTGAGACTCCAGCTTGGCTCCTTTTTTTGTGTGTTTCAACCAAATGCATCGTTCCACAGGTACAAACAGGCCCCTGCATGTACTGAAAGCACTTCACAACAATGTTTGATTTTCAAAGAGATGCCAATATAATTGCTTTTATTCACGCATTAATAGTTTTGACAAGCAGCCACCTCACCCTTCATCTTGCAAGCTCCACCAAATGTGTGCGAGTGCGGAGTCAAAAAGATTACTTGCTAAAAAAGATTTCGGCTTCAAAGTGAATCTACTTATGCAGTTATGATGTGGGTTGAAATCTGCTTTTCACTCCACCCAAACAAAAGCTGAACCTGTGGTTAAAATGAATGGGCCTAAGCTATTAACAGTCAGAGCTGATAGGAAAAAAAACGCTGCGTGATTTGAGCTCAAGTATGTTACAGTGTGCTCTGCTAAGCTATCCTCAGATCTCCATGTGATTGTCAAGAGTACATGTGAGTAGTCGGAGGATCCGGCTCTCAATATTTTCTTTCTTCAACTCTGCCTTTGTGGTGCACTTGGCTCACTCAAGAAAATCGGTTGATGATATTGACAGGGCCATAGACATTTGCAAATCAGGCTTATAGTATATAGTGATGAAGGAAAACTACGAAAATCATGCCGGGGGAGTAAAAATCAATTTCTGGCTCATTCGATGTCATCTGGTTATATTATTTATTCCATGATTATGCCTCACTTCTTCATTTGAAGGGTTATTCCTTGATGCAGCCGCAGTAATTTGGAGATATTTTTCAGGCCCATGCTGTTAATCCATTCCTTTGAAGTAGGGATATTGATAAGTCTCCCAGTGGTCTATGGGAAGATCCTCTCTTTAGTACTGATTACTACTACTAATTTTCATTACCATTCTGTACACATCAACAGCGTCCTTCTGAAACTCACAGGCTAAAAACTTCTCTTTTAAACGCGGTTTATGCCTCTGCGGGACATAGACGGTGCAAGCCACGCACATAGCCTATGCCGTGTGAGACGTTCATACTTGTGCGCTCGTCAGTCTGGCTCGCTCTGTAAAAACGCCACCCAAACACCAGTCGGCACTGTGTCCTTTTTTGCCAGTTGGGTTCATTTTTGCTTCCTGCTTCACCTTCAACCATGGCGGCTAAAACCTTCGCTGAAATTTGTATCGCCGAACCTCCTCGGTTAATCTTTCCTCGATGCGTTCCATCTTCATTGATCCAAAACAATCAATTTGAAAATTGCAGAGATGGGGAAGCGGCCGAAAAATTGATGCAGAGGCACAAACCGAGCTTCACAATCATAACATGTTGCCTTCAGATAGGGAGGATTTTAGCAGGGAGGCAGGTGTGGTAATATGGATTGTGTGTTTTACTGTTCAGTCTGTTTCTCTCTGTGCCACTGCCGCTACATACAGATGTATGTTTGGTTTATTTGGGTTTTTGGGTGGAATGCCACCCTGCCATTTTGTTAGCTGCCAAATAGCTAGCGGCACTGGCTTGTCTGCTTCCACAATGAGCAGCTGTGCACAAGCCCTTTCAACTGGGCTGTGTGTCGCCATGCTGCAGTGAGAGATGGGTAGACATTGTATGTAGCGTGTCGATTGTATGTTTAGGTTGCATTTCATTGATGACCTGGCAGCTTGGGTAACGTATGGATCTGAGTACGACGATTATTAATGATAACATTTTCGGGTGGTGCCAATTACGTGGGGTTTTTCTGGGAGTAATCAAAGAAAAGGAAGAGCAGAGGTAGATGGCACTGAGGGTGCACATCACTGCGTCTCTCGGCGATGCACATAGCAACCATGTTCCGTAGTGATACTTTTAAGACATGTTGCTCAGAATAAAAGGAATGATGGTTCACAGAAAAAAAGGCAGAGAAATGCTAAAATGCTCCAAAAGAAGCAACATATTCATACACACGTATATAGTTATGTGTATGCATTTCTAATATCACTGACTCAGTGTTTAGATGTGTTCATTTTTGTGCCGTTTGTTTTATGGTTACCAGTGTGTGTCATTTTTTAACAACTGTAATACGCTTGTATCATCAGTCACTGAGCTATGTCTACGTCTGTATCTCATCTTTTTAAAACGTATAGGTCAGTTGTTTTCTGTGTGTGGCATGATACAGTGCACAATGTCCACAGACAATGGCAACTCTTCTATCATATGGGCTTCTTTATATCTCTCTTTTTTTTTTTTTTTTTTTGTTATCTGGATTCTTTCCAAATAAATATATTGGCCAAATTTAGGACCAGTCTGCTATTTATCATGTCAAAAAATAGTGTTTGCTTGCAATATTAGTGGTCTAGAAGTTTGCGTGAGCAGGGGAGTCAAAAATTCCAGCTACAATCACCCCTACCAGAATGTATCACTGTCAATGGCCATTCCTTTGTTTCAGGTCAACAACACTGTATTTCACTGCACACATTTTGCTCTCACCTTTGCCGTCTGTTTTGATATGGATGTCAATTTGACCAAACAAAAAAGTGTCTCTCTAACTCACACTGGCTCTCCAAAACACTATGCAGCACAAATAAGTCTGAACAAGCCTTAGGACAAGAGTTGTTCAAGTCACGCAGCACTCTAATCTCATCTCCTTTATGTAGACATAGCCAATGGCTTCTGCCCTGTTCAAATAAGGGTGTGGGTCCTCCTAAATGCGTGGATTTCGAACAAAAAGATAACATCTTCTGCTGCTATGTTAACGTGTATTTCACGATCTCCTTGCAGCACCTCTGCATACCCTCTATTGAAGACCTCTGATTTAGAAAACAGCAAGGAGTGATCCTTCAGCTAAATAGTGATGTCAGTAAACGATTAGTCTGTGAAATTCTTGGATAGGATGTCACAACAAGGCCTCAATGAGTGTGTTGGAGCTTTGTTTCAGAACGGCAGGGCAGGGCTTTTTGCAGTGACATTAGTTGTGGAGTGGCTCGTAAACTGAGTGGAAAAGGGACGGAATAAACGTCAAGTTAAGTCAAATGGAAAGGGTATTGCACTTGTTCCTCGTACCTAAAGACAGAATGTTTTGATCCATAGTGACACACAGCATGCTCTAGACGTGTAAGTAGAGATGGTAGAATGACAGAACCATCTTTACAGCATGGCACACATAGTACCATTTTCTCTGCATGTCTTTCTGTTTTTTTCTTTTTTTCTCCTCATAACAATTCAGTCAATCAATCATAACAATTGTAAAAAAAAAAAAGTGCTGACAGGTCAGTATGAATCATCTAAAAATGACCAGTTCCTACTTCCTTATTACAGTCCTTATTTGTTACTTTTTATCAAAATCAAAATTATAGTACTCAGTGCTCTTCTAAAACAATCGAACTCTAATATAATACAAACAGGAAAATAACAACTACAAGTACATATATTTTTAAAGCCACAAGAACAACAACAGCAAAACCAACTATTAAATTGTACCCAATCCCAACTACTAGACTGTACCCAATCATGCAAGAAAAATGTGAAGTGTGTTAAATGTCCAGGTGCTGTGACACTATAGATTATGGTGAATATTAAACTGATTCAAGGTGCAAAAAAGTTTAGGAACCCCACCTGTTCAGTGTAAAGTAACATGAAATGAAGTATCTACGCAAGTGAGCACACTTGGAAGCGATGGAAGGCCATGCAAGGTCCCCGTGGAGCAGTCTCAGGGGTTTTCAGTGTTTGCTCGGGGCACCTCAGCCATAGAACTGTAACTTCACGGTCCCAAAGCTCCTTCTCTAATCACTTCCCCAGCTCCACACCCAGGGCAACAAAGCTTAAATTATAACATGACTTTCATGACGTAATCTGCATAGTTACATTACTTATTACCACCCCAATGCTGTGCAAGTTGAACAAAATATGCAGGGGCACCAGGTATAACAAGTAAGAAGCTAGCCAGTTACCCCGTTCCAGGATAAGAACTTAGTAGGACAACATGCGCTTCTTAAAATGCAGTAATCAGTGTCCTCACAATGTGCATATCCAGTGGTGAACCATCATTTGGCCTTGCAGCTCAAGTGTAATCAGTTTAGTGTAAGTTCTTGTTTTATCCAGTGTAGCATAGGCTATGGTATACAGTACGTACTCCTCATCCAGCAGAAATGCATTTTGTTATTCTCGTCCTTCATGGTCCATAATCTTTCTGTGTTGCACGTTTCCTAAAATTACCTCCGTGTAACTCTTTTGCAGATGCAATGGTTTTTGAGTGAACCCATCTGTTGAGGTCTTCGTCGTGATGCCGTTGGCCTCCAGCTAAATTCAAATAAGGCTGAATCTTAACAATACATCGTGAAGACAAGTGTCACTTTGATGTGTGTCATTTAAAAAAGAAATACATTGCTGGTTGCGGCAATGAGGAGGAGAGTAGGGCTTCAGTGAAAGAAGACGGAGAAAGAAAGAAAGGGGAAGCATCAGAGGAAAGAAACGGTCTCCCAGCTTTTGATTAGCGTCAGTTTCCCTTAATTGGGAGTGGGCCCATTAAGAGGCAGACGCATATCCAATGAATTTTACCTAGAAAATTCACATGAGACATGAGAGAACGCCTCTTCTTCTCTTTTCTTCTCTTCTGATAAAACAGATATAACAGGTGCACTTAGATGGGCGCCTCATTATGAGAACCATCCTCTCTCTCTCATCTGTGTTTCAGGATGGTAATGCTCTACATTGGTATTAATCTAGCTAGCAGGCTAATGATTAAGGCTTCTCTTTGGGTTGGCCTGCTAGGATCAGATAAATCGCATACCTGCACCCTACGTTGGCGTTAAGATCAAGGATTAGGAGCGCTGCTTCATACATCCGAAGTTGTGATGAGAACTGGAAGAAGCTAAGTTAAGTGCTTCATTTAATTGTTTGAGTAGAAGTCAAAGCTTGCTGTAGTTGCATCAGCTGCAGCAGGCCCACAGTGAGCTTGAGAATATTTAAATGGGCTGTAAGAAATATTTTTATATTAATCAAATGACTGCGTGACTGTAAACAGGGTCATTCGTAGCGATGGACCCTCTGAGATTTACTGCCAGACTCTGCAGTTCAACCGAGCACTGTGCAGCTTTATAGCATCTTTTAACTCAGTGTTTTGGTTTTATGGTGCACAACATTAGGGTTTCGGTTTAGTTTCGCCGCTCCCCTCAGCAGGCAGTTGAGCGGATAGCTCTAATAAACTGTCTTTACTACCGCCTTGCCAGCTTCAAATTGCAAAGGCAAAGCAACTAGTTGGTTGTGGAGGAATTAAGAGGTAGTGAGCCACATATTACCCTCAGAGGAGTTGGCGGAGACCAAAACATAGCAATACCAAGGGTGAATATCGGAGCCTCAGGTGCACTTTCCTCCAGCTCTAAATGAATGCAGATGTTTCTGTAGGTTCTTTTTTTTATGTTTGTGTGTCATTAGCCACTTGTTAGGTAATAATAATGTGCTCTGCTTACAGCTTTATATGCTACATCAAGTCTAAATAATTAGCCAGGGCTGGGCAATTTAAAAGTCTATTTTAAAGTTGTCACATGTGAAACTTTAAGATCCATCTTGAAACAGGGTCACTTCCAAAAAGAAGCACTAAAGCACATGTGTTATAGACCTCAAAGCAGAATAAAACCCAAAAGATAAAAAGCATTTTGGTTCACCTTACATCTGAATGAATGGATAAAATTTTAAAGTACAATATCCAGTTCTTAAAATAGTCCTGAGGCCTTCACGCCAAACAAACAAAGAAAAACAAAATGAGTCCAGTACGTTCCTCCAGAGCTGAAGACTCTTAATGTTATTTGTAGCCACCGTAGTGCACTACAAACTGCTATAACCGCTGTAGTTCACTACAAAGTAATGCTGGGGCTCTCTGGGCTTAGCACCTCCATTGGCGTACCATTTGTTTAAAGAAATCCACACAAGCGTGTTCATTAACATTCCCCTATTCCAGAATGACAGCGAGCACGACAGTTCCCCGTTGGTGACACAGAGCTATGGATGGATGCATTGGGTCTACCAACATTTGACTAATAATGACCACACCGCATACCCGTTAGGACTAAGTGATGCAGTGGGGGAGTAACCCCCCAAGGATGCCCAGTGTCTGCAGTTTGCCTTATAAATATGGACACGTTTGGTATGGCAGGATTCAGGGAAGGTGTTGTCTTTGCAAAACGTAGGACTGATTTAGCATTTAGCCTTGACATATTTCTTATGTATTATCCTAAATGCACACTTCCTGAAGGTGATCACCATAAAACTGACCATGCAGCATGTTGACGCGATAAGATATTCAGGATTGCAAAGCGATTATTGTTTAAACATTTTCAAACATTTTTAATATAGTCAGTTTTGTTCCGAACCTACTACTATGTTAGTATTTTTGCTGCAAATTAGGAGAGAGTGGAGGAGAGGGGAAGAGATCAGACTCCTTAATCCTTGTCTATTCCTGATCTTGAATTTGCTGTCGATTGTTTAGTTATCTTGATAATTCTCAGTGCTCCTTGCTTTCCCTTTCACCCCTTATGCTCAGTTGGAGGCAGGCATGAATGCTCACCTAGATGACCAGGAACAAAGATAAAACACTGTCCAGATAATCACTAGAGGCTCCCCGCAGTGCACTGCATGTCGGAGGTTGGAGTAAAAGATTGCGTTTGAGGACGCGGTACGGACTGCTTCTCAAGTGACACGACAACAGCTTGGACACGGGCTGAGACGGGTTAAAAATCGCACACTCCTCATTTGTGATCTCTGGGAAAAACGGAGCTGGTGACAGGAGAATCTTTGCAAATGGGGTCAGTGACTGTGACATGCTTTTCCACTGCAGTGTAAAGTATACGCACACCGTCTAGGTGTGTCAGTCAGAGAGGCATTGATGTGAGCAACATGTCAGTTTGTCTGCTTGGTATTCATGCTGTCCCTCCTCCAGACAGTACGCTACCCAGTGTCTAAACATCACTCAACGGTGAAAGCCACCAGTAGACCCTATGTCTTATTTTGGCTGTCTACATAATCGCCAGCAAGCCTTTTCTGTACTGTATAAAAATACTACCAGTATTTCCAGTTGGCCCCGACTGCTGGAACGCAGTCTTTTTAAGCTGCGGTGACTGCTGCATACTGCTCCCTTCGCTCGTCTGCGGCTACAGGCGGCAATCTGTAATCTTTTGTTCAGTAACCTGGGAGAGATTGGAGGGAGAAAAAAGGGGAACAAATGCAACAAAATAAACAAAGGGAGCGAATGCACGAGCGTGTACGAAAGCCCGCGAATGTGTGCTTGCGAGGGTGTGCAGGGAGGCAGAGGAGCTGTTCTGAGAATAGCCTTTAGAGGAACGTCGCAAACCACAACATCAGCCCCCCCTCCCAACAAAAAAACCCTGCCTGAGCATTAAGCACCATTATTATTTGAAACAATTCATCCACCACTGTCAGCCTTTCTCCACGTGTCCAACTGTGTCATTTTTCTCTTCCTCTGTTTATTATTGATTCAATTCCACAAAGTACAGTTAGCTCCTGTTAAGCCTCTCGGACACAGCAGGAGATCATCCTGGCAATGGACCAACACACACGGGCATTATCGTGACGCATTGTTTTGCGAGGTGCCTGTTTTTAAATCGGGACGTTTAAATCCTTCTGTTGTTTCTGCTTTTTTGCTGATATCTGTGGGAAAAAAAAGTAATGAAATGAATTGAAATTCAGCAAGAATGTGCCCAGTGGCACGTGCTAACGCGTTTCCAGGTGGATTTAACACGTACACCGCGCAGATACAACTCATCCTGGAGAAATACACGGACGGCAAACACGCGACCAATAGTTGAAAAGCCGGAGAACGTTTTCAGGGTCTTCATCGAGTCGTAGGACATTATGACCGTACAAAAGCGGAATCATAGGCCGATGGTGGTTGCTTTACGCAACCATAGAGACGCAAGGTTGTATGTGTGCTCTCAACAGATTTGTATGTTGCCTTCATGTAGTTGTGCGCCCTATCATCAACAAGACATCTGCTGTCAGAGGGTCCGCAGCAGTTGCAGTAATCAGTGCGCTTCCTTTTCCACCTCTCTCTGGGCAACCTCGATAAGGAGAAGGAAAAATGTGGTGTCATATTTATTCATGGCGAGCTTTTCAATTCGGCATTCTGCCTCCGTCTGCCGAGGCTCCGCGCGCACAGCCCCGCTCCACGGGCACCTTAAAGGACAGATTAATGTCGGGCGTCTTTCTTGCTATTGTATCTTTCAAAAAATGCAAAATGATCATGATTATTGTTTTTGCTTTGGTCTGTAGGAGCCGAGGCAGAACTGTGTTGGAATAACCTGCCTTTTTTTTTTTCCCTCCTCCACCTGTGTAATAAAGTAGACGAGGATCCCCTCTGTGGATAGGCAATCATTTTCTCATCATAGCAGGAGAGGATGGAGAGAGAAATGGGAAACTGAGGAACTCACAAAACTGAAGAGAATATTAACAGAAAATAGCAAAATAGAATAAAACCTGGTTGGGAATTGTGAATAAAGTGAGTTAAATGAGAAAGGAGGGGGATAAATGAAATACGAAAACATTAAGTTATACTACTATATACTAATATGTGCAGTACATTTATTGCTGTATAATACATTGTATATATTAAATTGTAATTTGATTGCTGGACGTAATGTTGAAGCAATATGTAAAATGTGTGGAAATCCAGCGAGGAAACATGTGCAAAAGTCCAACATTTTGAATTCTATTAACTAAAAGCCATTCATCCCTTTCTCTTTTCTACACCAGCCAGTTAGAGAGGGGCACACGCGGTGTGTTTCGTCCACCCCACACACAAATCTGCTTGCTAACATGCTCACTCAGTGATCCGTCCTTCGCTGGAAACTTCACATTCCAGTTGAGTCTATTTATTACATCCAGGACGTTTGCAAAGAGGACGAGGCGCTTGCGAGAGGGGCTTGAATAATGCGATGCAAAACTGCTGTGCGCCGCTGCCTGCTAAAGCGCTGCACTCAGAATGATTAGTACAACACACTAAAAACACAACTACTTATTTCCCTGCGTGATTATACAGGATAAACAACTTCATCTGCATCCGTAGTACAAATTTGTGTATTTAAGGTGCGATCTGCATAATTTATGATAATACAAAGCAAGGTGTCATGTTGAAAGGCATGGATAATGGGCCCAAAGGTAAAATTACTTAGCAGCCTCTGTGTATTTGGGAGAGTGTGCGTGCTCATGGCTCTCTGGAAAGCTCTGCAAAGCGTATCCTTAGTTCTGTTCCTTGGTCGGTTAGATCAATACACACACAGACACACAGTTTGTTCATGAACTGCCTCAGCCACGCTGCCCCGAGTCCAAACTTTTCAATAACTGATGAAGCAGATACAAGCTTCCAGTGATAGAAGTGCGTCTGCTGCGGACGCCCTGATGATGCACTATCCAGCAGCCTGTTTTTGTCTCGTATCGACTTACAGCCTCTCCTGTCTTCTCCCAGTCTCTCTGTCTTCTTATGATTTCAGCAAGCGCAGACAGTCGGATTCCCTCGCACTGACACAGAGGCAGATAAATGTGACAACTTCTTTTCAATCCTCTGATGAACATCCATACACGTCCCTCAGATGAAGTCAGCAACCTTTTTATTCGACTAGTCACTTAAATGTTCCCCTGTTCTTTCCTCCCTGCTGTATTCTAGTAAAGGGTGAGGAGGGTGAGGAGGAGGAGGAGGAGGAGGAGGGGGAGGGGGGGGGGGGGGGGGGGGGGGGGGGGGCAGGGGCAGTTTGGGAAGCATTTGGGACACCTCCTCCTGCTGATAATTTACTTGCAGTGCCTCCTCTAACCACTTACTGTCTCTCTTTCCCCCCCTCTGTTCCTAAAATTCTCATTCAACCGGAGGGACGATTATTTTTGTTGTCTACAAAGAGTGCTCACAATGTGCTTGTGATGTATTTAAAACTGTTTTTACGTTTGCGAGCTTGGCAACAGAGTAACTACTACTTTACCACGGTTGCTACAAAGTGTGAAATATCCCCATATTCTTTACAGTTAACAAGCATAACAGTGAGCATCTTAGTTGGATCCTTTAAGCGATTAGAAGAGATGAGACCGCTGCAGGAGAGCACTATTAACGCGGACGGAGATAAGAGAGCAAAATCCATCATTAAAGAAATAAACGGGAGCAAAGCTTTTTCGGGGGGCATCTCACTCTCCCGTGCAGGAACTGTGGAGTGACTTTATTGGTCATTTAAAGCTCTCCCTCTCTTCGGCAGCTCAAATAGAACGTGCACTGTGTGTGTGCCACTGTTTAATTTCCTGTAACGTAATAAACAGCCAATTTATTACAGCCGGCAGAGCAGTGCTTCCTTAGAGAGAGCTCCTCGCCGAATTCTGCAGCAGTCTCCAGCTTTCGGCTCGTTTTCCCAACAGCCAGTACTTCCCTTCTATTATCGCTGTACTCTGAGGAGGCTTTTAATGCATGTTTGCTTAGCTGCCAACCATATTAATCAAAGAAATGACTAAAACACACATTTTATTTTTTATTTTTTTGCATTGATACCACCATAGTACCTTGGGTATAGTGAGGAAATGGAATGGATGGTATTTTTCCGAAAAGAGCAAATTTCAATTCTGGTGTTTCAGTCAAGGCTATGAATTTCAAAATGTCAACAATATACACTTAGTATATCTTCTAACAGCTCCCTTCCTCACACAGCCCTCTTCGTACTAGTCTGAGTTTGCCTCTATTTGTTCAGTTTTTATTTAGCTCTCTATATCTGTCTATATCCCGTACGCGTGCTCCCTGAAAGTCACAGTCGCTCGTGAGCCTGGAATTCTTGACTGATAAAGTTAACTCTAATTCAGCTGCCACGCGTTATTTTCGGGGTTTGTTGTAGAGAGCGACAGCACAAACGGCCCTCTGTTAAAAGAAAGAGAGGTGGAAGGAGGAGTGTCTTCTTACACCTTATCACACAGGATGCTTTAAGTAAACGGGATGCTGTATGCCAAGTACGTGCGGAGAAAAGTCGCAGCTTGAGGTTTGATTGAACGGAATTTGGAAATTATATGTTTTTGCATAACTGACATCGAACAAGGACTAAAGAAGTTTCTTATATTCCAATCCAATCTCCTATTGCCCTCCCAGTTTTGGTTTCTACGAGCAATTGTCACACATAGATCCATCCAAGTTTCCTGCATTTCTCTGGCGTTGCCCAGGTTGTCATATTCTTCATGAACCCAGTCTATACAAACGCTCCATGCAGAAATGTGTCATCAAAACCTGGCAACACGCAACTGGATTCAAGTATTAATGGTCTACAAGTAAAGATATGCAAATCCTCAGAGTGGTGCATTGTGGTCACTGTCGCTGCAGATCAAAAGACCAAACCTCCAGATCATCTGGCATCTATGCATCACTTTAGTATTTAATAAAATTGAAAAGAATAAATGATTATCCCCTACAGATGTCAGTAATGAGTAAATTACATTAAGTTAGAGAGACCGAAACCATACCAGGACCAGGTCATTTTAACATGTTTGTCTGTGTGGATAGACTCGCTCTTGGTACAAGCTTTTTTTTTGCCATTTAAACTCAGGTGGTATGTTTGCAGCTGCTGTCCACACAGGAAGGTGAGCCAGTTTCATGCTGAATAAGCTAGCTAGCTATTGTCAAACGGTTTTGACATGAAGGTTACAGACTATCCAGACTATCTGCTAGACACCACTGGAGCGTCAGTGCTTTTTACAAAGTCTATAGGGCAAAACTGTCATTGTACTGCAGAGATAACAGAGAATGACCCCATGGCCTATCATTTATTTGAGCTGGATAACTTTCATTGTATTGACAGGCCAGAAAAGCTTCAGGGCACCTTCAAACAGTAAGTTCAAGTCATTTGCATTTTGTTGTTTTGTTTCTATTGTGTCGGCTGTTGTCGCCATGTGCTGGTTGTGACCTTTTAGACTTTTGTCATTGCTTCTGTGTTTAGATGTAGGCCATCTTCACACTTGTTATTGTTAAATGAGTGTGCGTTGATGCATATGAATAAACCTGAGTTAGCCTGTTAGTAGCCTGGACTTTGTCTTTGTGTAATTTGTCGTAAGATTTGCGGATGTATTAAGTGGTTGTATTTCAAAAGTAATTTGTCATCCTAGATTAGATTAGATTAGATTAGATTAGAAAACTTTATTGATCCCCAAGGGGAAACTGCTTTGCCACGCAATAAAAACACAAACGTCCACTTAACAAACAATACAAACAATGGGACGCTTACGTTAGAGCTTAATTCAACCCATCGGACTCATTTGAATTCACTTTCGAAAGCAATAGGGAAAAAACACAGTTTAAAGATGGACAGCGAAACTAAAATAAGTAGAGCTCCCCCTGGTGACTGGCTGCAGTATAGGTCATAAGCTCCGCCTCCTCCATGTTAAAACGCTAAAATACAGGTTAAATATTTTTCCATCAAGGTTTCTGTCATGTTATGTAGTTAATGGCAACCAATAGTTGCCATGCCAACCACTCTGTAGAGCAATCCCGTGGAACCATGACAGTTGTAAACATTTTTTTTGAAAAATAAGTACAGTGTATAAGCCAATATTTCCTTGTAAGTGGTGGAGGTAGAGCAGAGCGCAGTATTAATTAAATCAAAAGTGCAAGTGACAGTGCAGACTCTGGCTCCAAACTCGCAAGATGGCCCCGCCTATATCCCACGGGAAAATGGCGTCAGTTTGGACAATGCAAGGAAGTGGCGACATGTTGTCCGTATTTATACAGTCTATGGGAAAAACACAACGCTAGCACAATGTTGTTTAAGACGCGCAGAAATATTTCCGATTCATTTTGAGACCTTGGCAGACTAAATCAGACCCTGACTGGCCGCCGTAGGGTTAACATGTGCGGGAAACCCTGGTCACTCCAATCCAGTCCATCTGTCTTTCAGCGGCTTCACTGACAGAGAAATGAAGCCCAGCACAGTTAAAGAAGTAAAGACAGTTTTGAGGATTTACATTGCTGGTGGTTTTAAGACCGTAGGTTAATCCTTTTAGGAGCATGAATATGGTTTTCAAATTTTTGCGTCGATGCCTGTGTGTATGAATATGTGATATCCTGTGTGGGGAAGGCTGACCATAAACACTAGATTTTATGGCGGCATTTGCAGTGGCTGCTGTCAGCCACAAATGACTGAGACAGCCAACCATACTCGCAGACAACTTTTTTTCATGGACTGCACCACTAATGGGCCCCAAAACCACCCCAGATTATGAGAGAAACCAGCACACACATTTTGCACCCTTACGTCAGGACGATGGTATCAGGCTGGACACTGGATATTAATTCGTCCTTATGTTTATCTAGCAACTTCCAAGAGCTAAAATAAGATACAGCAAAAACATACTGGTTCATATAAGTCTAGAGTTCAAGTAAATGAACTCCACTTTAAAGTGAAACCACTTTATTTTAACGATTTAATACATTTTAGCAATAAAACATAAGAGAAACACACTCTACTGCATGATTTTGTTCTTAAGAACCGTTGTCAATCCCTTCATTGCTACTCACCAGAGTCAAACAAACCTGCTCATGACAAATACAGTGCATGTGCAGTTGGAGTGATGGATGCGGCTTAATATTTTCAGTTTTCTGCGGACACCGTTTTGACCTTTAACTTCTGTCTCCTCTTTTTTTTTTTTTTTTTACTGTAGGTGTTTGGTCTGTTTTTAAAGACACGCAGGAGTAATAAAGCTGAGTATATTGAACTGACCTATCTCTCATATTAAATGTACCTCCCTCACAGAGATTTAACTCAAATGGTGCCCATGCTTTAGTAATTCTCAGACCTAATCCTTTGGGACAGTAGTGATTTTCAGCTCCCACTCACATTTTGTTGCCATGCCATTCATGAAGGAGAGGAGTGTAGCCTTAATCTTCGTTTTTTTTTCCCCCCACACCTTCCCTTTTTTGTGCTCTTTGTCCATCTGCTGCGTCCCAGTGGCATCTGTTTCTGTACCATTAGACTTTAATTACAATTGTTTTGATGAAATATTCCGTCAAAGTAAGAACTTACAGAAAATCGAAGTCAACAGCGAGGCTGGTAGGGTGCCAAACAACTAGAACAAAGCCGAATTTGGGCTTAGCATCATGTTTCCTTGACCCTCTGCTGACCCATGAGACGTGTTTCCCCCGTTCCCCGGCTCTGTCCGCAGCTCCGAGTCCTAGCCCCCCCCAACGGCCCACCCCTTAAAAATATCCTTTGCAAAGGGCAGACCTCCAAGCAGTATTTTAATGGTGGATTTGGAAAGGACACATTCATGGAAAAGCACGCCCCCACAACTCTCATATAGGGCAGTAATCAACAGCGGTAGCTCCTTATGCACTGTGTAAAGTGTTTGCCATCAGGTTGACAGTTCTGTTGTTTCAGAACCACTTACAGGACCAGATAATTTGGTGGGAATCGTTTATAATAAATTATGAGGAGGGAGGTATTTCTATTTTAATAAACACAAAGAAACCAAAAAAAAAAACAACAACAAAAAAAACACTGTTCACCTGGGTAGCTCATGGGACCATGATAGAAGCTCTGAGAAAAATTAACAACAACAAAAAATCATTCATTCTACAAAATAAGGAATGAAAAATGCTCCACTTCTGAAATGCTGCTGGTTTGATATGATGCCTCACAGGCGACGTAATGACACCATTTTGCATCCGAAAATCAGCGCACAACCCAGATTGTACGTAGCCTAATCGGTTTGCATGGCCATGCCAAATGAATCAGCGGCGTGCGTCAGGGAACTTACTTCTTGTAGTTTGCCAGGGCGCGCCCATCTTTTGCAACTTGGGGACGATGATTGGCGCTTCCTTTTGGGCATGGCTCATCTGCTTCCTCTTCTTTTTGTCCTTGTTTGGCGGAAAAAAAGTTGCTGCCACGTTGAGACGCAAATGTGCAAGCTGCTTTCCAGTTAGGAATATACAGTAACGGCAACAGGAAAGATCCAGATTGGAAAAAAAAGTTGTGCAAAGTTAAAAGTAAAAAGTTTAAATGTGAATAATTGAACGAGGGAATACAAAAGCAAAAGGGTGCATTACCAATCTCTATGCGAAAAGAGCTGCCACTGGGGTAGCAGAGTTGGAGCAGCTTCCAGCCTGTGGCGGATGAATATTTAATGATCCTAACCAAGATGCAGTAATTACAAGGAGAACGGACTGTCATAGCTACTGGAGCACTTTGTGCAGAACACCCTGGCATTTGCCGATTAGTGCTCTTTATGGTCCCTGTGCCTCAGGTGTGACACTGTGTTTGGTTAAGGTCACTGGGAGGGGAGGAGACAGGAAGCGGCACAGACGCCGCAGCCTCTTGTGATGCTGTTGCTGCGAATGTGTCATAATTTTTTTTTTTTTTTTTTTTTTTCTGCTGTTTCTGTCTGTTGAACCCTGGGAACACGAGACGGGGAGATGTGATAAGACGTGAGAGCGGAGGGAGAGAAGGAGATAACTTACAGTTTCGTGGCAAATTGACTTTTTTTGCAGCATCAGTGTGAAGATCTAATTTAGTCAGCGCACTCTTGCTATCTCCAGGTCTTGGGGGGGATCACAGGACTTGTGGGAATTTGTTGTTGACATCGGGAGTTACGCACGGGTACTGTAGCAGGAAGACCATTAGAGCTGGTTATTCTGCTCAGGTGCGGAGACGTTTAAAGCACATTACAGAGCTAACAGGCTTCAAAGACATCTTTCTGACTTCAAAGCTCCCCCGACCGACCCCACCTATCACCAGCTCTCACCCCTTTACGCACACAAGTTTTACCGAGCCATGAATCAAAATAACTTTATCAATACGACATGATAAACTTGTTGTCAAAACACACATAACGCTGGATGTAAAGAAGCAGGTCAAAGTAGGAACTGATATTCATGATCACTGCGTACACATGCACAATACACTATTTTAAGACTTTTCACAGTCTTCTGTTACCTCTGATATCCTTAAACACAGCAACTTTATAAGACTCTGGGTGGTCAAAACCATTTTAACCAAAGCCACTCGATTAAGTAAAGAGATTTAAATACATTTCCTTCCTCTGGGTATTGGCATTGTGTGTACGTGTGTTTGTTTTATCTTAGAAGACAATAAATAAAAGTCCGCTCCACACTGCATGTGTGCAATTCCCTGATTGGTCGACTCCAAGACTGGTGGATTGTATAATGAAACTGTGATGCATGTGCTGTTTACTAAATTACTTCTTGAAGGTCTACCGATTGCTAATGAATAACGCGGCTGGCAGTGCAGAAGATGTGTGGCCGCCTCTGTGTTTTTGGTTCTGTGCACCTGTCACGAGGACTTTATGGTGTGTAATAACAGCTTGACAAGGTATTATTCATGTCATATTTTTCATTAAATCGGTGGTAATAATTGTGTGATGCAGTGCGGGTGGATGCTTTGCCTCTTATCTGAGGGGCTTCTGCAGTTCTAGTGGTGAGCTTCAGGTTTTCATTTAGCCCATGTGTGGCTGGTTCCTCACCCAGAACATGGGCTTTCTGAAGGCTCAAAGCGAAATGTCTTCAAGATGCGCAGGCGCCTTCTGCTTTTGTGCTCATGCTAACATCCAAAAAGCAATTCCAATAAGGAGAGATCAAGTAGGTGGAGGACGAACATTTATTGAGGAACATGCAAGGTGATAGTTTGGCGGCTAGTGTTGGTGTCACAGAACTGAATCTCAGACAGATGCAGGTACATAGGGACGGGACCCATTGGAGTCTTGACGCTTGTGGTGGTGGAGAAGAAGAAGTTGGCATGTGGCTGAAGGAGACCTCTGATTAAGACTTCTGGGATGACCATGGGGAGGTGGAGATGAGGAGGAGGAGGGTTGCGCAGTGGACAGATAGAGTCACAGAATGACTTTAAAGCACAGGAAATGAGGAAATGATCGGCTGAGAGAAGTCGGGCAAAATGTTCAGTGGATGGATGTAGGGACGTGTCAGTTGAGGACTGATTTTTGACAGTGTGGGAAAATGCAGGAAAGTAACAAGAGTGGCAACCCACTTTCATCAGAGGGGAACAGATCTTCCTCTCTGAAGTGACCGACTGACGCTACTATGATGCAGTGACGCATCACCAATCATACGCATTTATTTCACTGGTAAACTTTTAAATGGATGACCTCATGCAACCGTGTTTACATAAGCTTGAGCAGCATTTCAACAACGACAAAGTGAAAGCAACTGGACATCCTTTTGACATTTTACCTCTTACATTAGAGACTTCTTCAGTTCCAGCAGAGTTGCGGGCTTTACGTTAGGGTCGTCTGTGGCTGGTTACTCACCCAGACCCCGCGTAACTAAAGGCTCAAAATAAAACTTCTTTAAACTCCCCAAGGACGTGCAGTTGCTTTGTGAGGATTAACATGACCTGGATGACTTTATGTTTCAACCAGAGGCGATTGCTCTAAGACTACAGGGGAAGCTCAGCCTCCCCTAAAATATCACTGGCAATTTCGTCAAATACTACGAATTTACATTACTACTCAAACTAAAATGTGCTAGAACATGATCGACTTCATGGCTACTTCTTATAATAACACAATCATTAATAAGTTTTATCCGTTCGTCTATCGTGATTTTTTTTCTCATATTGCTGTAATGGCACGGCCCGTTTAAAAACCCACTGAGGCTCGGCTTCAATGGACTTTCAATGGGGCTTCAGAATGGGCCGATCTCAGGGCAAAAAAGCTGGACGTTTATTGGACAAACGCTCCAAAATCTTCACTTCCAGGGAGGCCGGGCGTCTCTGGGAGTCAATGGGCAGTGGGATGTACCTGGACGCCGAGCTTCTCTATGATGATTGGATGAACTGTTAACGTGGCTGGAACTCGTCGTGATTGACAGCGCTTTAAGACTATAGAGAGTGAGGAGCTGTCGTCATGCTACATCTTCTCCAAATACCGCTGTTTTGCTGTTTTATGTAAGCTTGTTCCTGTAAGGTCCATTTTCTTTCCCCTTAACTTCCTCCATTGCTTTACTTCCTTACTTTTCTTGTATCTGTCCCGCCGAAATAATAAACGCGCAAAAATTTATGTTTCGTCGCTCCTCCGTTAAATTCTGAGGGCGTTGCCCCTGGCAACCGATAGTGTCTCCTATCATCGTGGCCGACCGGCTCAGACCCCGTCCAAATCAACCCAGATCGGCACGTGACAAGCTCGGATGAGTGGCGAAACGTTTTCTCGAGAAATCTACAAGTCCAGTTGCCTTTTTTGAAACTTTTTGGATTGCCATGACCTGGATGACTGAGAACCTTCACAGACATAAATTTAATGATTTGAAAGACCAGCAGCCGCCACTGGTTTCAACTATGTCCATCTGGACTAATACAGATGAGTTAGTGCAGCATTCGTTGAAATCTTGACTTTTTCTCCAGTCTTCAACTTTAACACATGGAAAAATTTCAAAGTCTGCCTACGCAGTGTTATAATAACATGTTTAAAAAAAAATAAAAAAAAAAATAAAAATAAAAATCTTTTGGTCACAGGATACAATCTGCCTTCTTACCTAAAGAGAAAAAAGCAAATAGGCTTGAGAAATCTTACATCATTCAAGTAGATGATAGAAGTATAGAGCTTTACAGAGAGTAAGTGATTAAATTCCTGAGAGTAAAAAGCCTATTATTTATCACAGCTGTATACATCAGTTATCAACCTTGAATAGGTAAAATGCTATTCAAGGTAAAAGTTCTTGGCCATATATATGTTTGAATTTATCTCCCAGTGGTCATACATTTCAAAAGCATCCCATGAAAGGAGGATGCCAATCACTCTTTGCTACTGATTTATTTTACTTTTTTTTTCTCTCCGGTGACAAACAATAGTTTGTCAATTTTCACTGATTACAAATCAGTGAAAAGTCGCATCTTCTATCCTAATTATCTAAATTATGTCGGAGTATATGGATTTGCCTTTTCTCTGTATGTCTGTTAATTATTTATCCCTGCCACTCTTCATCGACTGTTTCTGTCTTCGTTAGACCAACGACATCTATTATTCAAAAACTGTGTGGGATGAGTCATTGAACACTTGGGCGTTTTGAATATGAGTGGATATGCTGTGTTTTTCATAAATAATTTTCAATAAGCAGCTCTTAATAACGGCGCGTTGTTGAAATGAGTTGGGGCTTGCAGCTTCGCCTACTGATAAAAGCACTAAGTGATTATATGCTGCATTTAAGCAACTTGTTTCTGATACAGACAAAAACATTTCTGCATCCTCTCAAGAGATGAGAGTGTGAAAGAGTTGTTTTGAAAGCGCATTAAAGTCCACATAGCAGAGCTAATAATTCAGTTCAATTCAACAAAGAGAGCGATTGGAATTTTCATGGCCTTCTGACCATAAATTTATTGATGCAGATTAAATAAAAGCATTAACGGCTTCTTTGATTAACTTATTGTTACAATAATGATGCAATAAAAATGTGCTTTACTGTCACAACACAGGATATAATGTAAAATGATTATGACAGGAATAAGACCTTGCTACATTTCTTTAGCCTTTAGTAAATCCTGCCTTTGAATTTATCTTATCACTATTGATCAAACCACTTTCAATGTGCTCTTGAACGAAGGCCGCGGCTCTCAATATATGTTCAAACTTTTTCATCATTCTCTCAGTCTCACGTCTTTGTTCGCGCACTCCTTGGAAAGGACACACAATCAGACAGATGGACAGGCTGTTTTGTAAAATTTGACTCCTGGTCTTGGTGAAAAATTAGAATTTTGGGTTAAGCAATTTGCCAAAGCGAACGGCAAACAGGCCTCACCAAAGCTGGGAATGATTCAAGGAAAAGACCATTCACTGATTATCAGAATCAGAAAAGACTTTATTGCCAAGCATGTTTGTGCATACAAGGAATTTGCCTTGGTGTTGGTACGCGTAAAATGAAAATAAAATAAAATAAAATAAATATAGAATCCATCAATATGGGTATAACGTGTTCAAAATGTTACTTTGGTTGCTCTGTAAGACAGTCAAAAAATAAAAAATAAAAATTCTAGGAAATTCAATGTTGTTCGATCATCTATCACAAAAGAGTCTTGCTTTCACCAAATGCACACATAAATCTCCTCCAAGTCCTTCAAACTTCTCCTGACGTCTCCTTTCCAGCTTGGTAACTTCTACCAGCAACTTATCAATAAATAAAACCAAATGTAATGCGGTTTTTGAAATCGCACAGAAACACACAATGTCTAAGACACACACAATGCATTCATGAAAACTGCAAAGACCGGACGGCGTGTTCCACCGCGGACCAGCAGCACTTTCGAAACCCAGTTCTTTTAGAAAAGACTGATATATGATGGTGGTTTAAGTGCTGAATGAAAATATGCAAATCAACTCAAATGTTTTATTTACAAACCTTAGACGTGATCCGTCTCGTTCAGAGTGTCTTTGTCTTTACAACAAAGTCGCACAATTGCTATTCAAAGGTTTCACGGTATGTAGGATTTATTCTCAACACAATGCAACTGAGATGTTTAACGCCGAATGTCCTTGCTGTTGTAGTACAATATCCGTGAATATATAAAGATATCATTATGAAGCAACATTATTCTTAGGATGACTCATGACTTATTCATATTAAAAAGCAAATATCGGTTCACCTTGCCAACAGTCATCTTTCCCCACTTCTCTGTTCGTCCTCTGCGCTCGCATGTACAGTTATAGTCGTTGGTTCAACACAAGTTCAGTCTGTGTCCCAAAAAGTACCGCGTGCTTTAAACGCTAAGTGGCAGACCCGACCGACTCCTCATAGACGTCGGCGTACGGGGTCAGACTGACTGTCGGGGCTACATGACAGCACGCAGAAGGAAATGGGCCTTAGTCTGCTATTAACTCTCCAACTGACCTAAGTTCAACTTCCCAGGTGGGCTGCCATGCACTAATAAGTCTAACCGATCCAAGTTCAGGCATTAAGTAGCTGGAGTCACAGACGCCAGCTGGGTTAACAATCACTGCCAACAGTGTCACTGACCTGAGTTCAGCCCAAGTTACAGGTGCCAGACAGGTTAATCACACAACAAGCACAACAAAGGGGCTTAGTATCGTCCTTATGCAGACCTGGCCTGTGTGCCTTCACATTACAAAAGTCAGCGACAACAAAACTGCTGAGCTTCTTGTGTAAACGCATGTGAACATTTCTAGACTTGCCAGAAATAAATGTTATGCCCATCCCCTCGCCATTTTTCGCATCTGAAGCAAAGCTGACTTACTTGAAAATGTGCCGTAGCACTTATTAATCCTCATATTAATATGTGTATGTTCAAGTATGTTTAATGGTCGTGTTCGCTAACTGATGCATTCATTAATCGGGATTAATTGGGTACAAGGGGTGCATGTGTATTCCTGTTATAAACCAGTTTCCTTATTTAAACACAATGGGTCAGCCAAGTTTATGAGAGCGTATCTGATGCACCACAACGCCCCGTAGTGCCTCACATCGCTGCTATTTTTTAATACATAGTGGGAGACAGAGTTGACAGGAAACCAAAACCAAGTCCAAGTGCTTAACTCATCGGGTGCGGCGTTACTGGCAGCGGCCTAAAAAAAAATACACAACCGTATGCATAATTCATGCCGACGTATCTGCAATATGTGTAAACACATTTCCACACACATATACACACAAGGATATGAGCAGCGGGAGCTTATGTAGGATATATAAAATGTGACCCGGGGCTGAGATGCGCTTTCTTAATTCCAGACTTGTGCGTTATCTGCCAAAGGTTAGAGAGGAGAAAGTCTCACCTCAAGGTGGCAATACTGCAGAAAAGACTAATCCAGGCTCTCTCAGGTGAAAAATACAAACTCAAGAATGTGGCTAGAAAACAAAAATAAAAATGTGAAAAGTGAGTACATACTGTACATCTTGTTATTATTGACATACTGTACTGAGTTATTGATATTCTTAGCAATTTGTCAAACATCATTATTTATGCATGTAAGGCCTAAAGGGCTAAAGGCTTTGAAGAGGAAAGATAATGGAGTGCAGTTGTATGTGGGGAATCTTTTTAGTGCTTTTTTATAAATGTATAGCTCCAGCATTATATTTAGAAATGCATTTTAATTGCATAACGAAAAGTCCACGAAAGAATGTAACAAATCAAACAGATCATTTTCTTTTCTATAAAGCTACCTTTTTTGTTTAGTATCATCTACCTTTTTATTATCATAAACCTTTACCATGTTTTCTCATCAGACCGTATTGTAACACAAAATTTTAACTTTTACCTATTCAACAAAAGTCTTGTGCACTGTCGCCCGAATTTGTTGTTTACTGTTGTCTGTATTTAATTTAACATTGTTGAGTGTGATTTAACTTCAATGGCCTGTGCTGATTATAAATGGAAATGCACTGGTATTAATTATCTGGAGAAGGTTGCTTACACCCACTCAGAGCATAACATTAATGGAAATCTACTTTGTTTAGTTTTATAGGTCTTGCAAATGCACTTGAAAGCAGCCATTATCATCCACTCTGGGGAATTTTGTCGAGTTGTTGTCCGAAACGAAAGATAAGAACATGACGGCGACTCCCGGCACTGCCCGCCAACCGAGAAACAGACCAAACTGTAATAGCCTGACGTTTTCTCTTGAAAGGCTCGTGTGTAGTGTTGCTGCTCCTTTTTATTACGTCTCTGTTTAAAGAAATCCTACATTTTTGACAAGAGTTAGAAAAAAAAAAAAGATTTGGCTTTTTTTTCCTGGGCTTACTGAATGCCAGGCATTCCAGCACTGACAGGGGTAGCCTCTCTTAAACTGTTTAATGCGCAACTTATTCCATGCGAATCGCAAAATTTATGAGATCATTGATTTCAACGATGCATCATTTAAGCCTAAGCTGATGGAAAACAGAAGCACATCATTATAAGTGTGTTTTTTTATTTATTTATTTACATTTAATCAAGTTATCACAGTACAAGTAATGACAGAATGGGGAAAGCTGTTGAGAAGGCATCTTGAATTGAACTTTGAGTCAATCAAAAATGTTTGTCTTAATAAAAAACCCTAATTACGACGCTGTCCCGGCTAATATAAACTATTTTATCTTATTTAATGTGTCAAATTAAATAAGAGCATGCGTTTTGCATTAGTCCGTCTTTAAAATAACGTAACAATGCGGACACTGGATTTAGCGACAAATAGCAGCACCCTCTGCAGTTCATGTACATGGATACGAAACAAAATGCTGTTGAAATATGGTTTTTTATGGACAAATGTACATACTATTAAATAAAGTACCAGTAAATAAATCTAATTTATAGTTGACTTTCAGTCTAAGAGGATACTCAACAGTTGACTTTCAAGCTAATTTTGCAAGCTAGCTTGTAAATTTAAGCTAGTTCACATTACATCAGGAGTAATTTTCCTCAGATTTTGACAGACTCTCTTTAAATCATTGTAAATCTCCACGGTCTAAAAAAATTAAGAGTATAGACACTGGCGGTAGTGTCTGTTTTCATTAGTGAACAACACAAATAGCTTGACCTGCCACGTGAGCTGTCCGAGTCGTTTTCTCCATCAGGTGAAATTCAGTACAGAGCCGGTGAGGACACAACGCTGTGTGAAACGTGCAAAAATATTTCATTATGAGACCATGGTGGAGTAAATTAGACCCTTCCGGGGTGCGGTAGTATTAGCTCTGTATGGGAAACGGTGCACACAGGTTCTGGAGTCTCTAACCTGGCCATAAATACAGCTTGTAGTCGTGAGTTACTTTATTGATTCCGTTTCATTAACTTACATTTCTACTTTATTCGACAGTGTGTGTGATTCCCTACTGTGTAAGAAGGATTAACATAAATGCTGCAGCAGTCTCACCACCATCAGGACTTTGATAGCCTGGCTGATAAACTCATTCAACAGCCCCAGCAGGAGATGGTGGGATAAAAGCAGTCAGTTGAAGGATGTTAAGATAAGACTGGCAAATGAAATAAGACACGTCAGGATTTTACTTCCCAGGATTTGGTCAGGAAGTAAACTTTACTTCCACACAACTTGATAGAGTTTACTAAATAAACCCAGAGTCAATATTTCAAAAAAATTCCAGTTTGTCAAGGTATGTAATATTTCTAATATTTACTTAAAGTAATAACTATTTGGGTGAAATCTCTGTAGATGAGAAGATTTTAAAATGCTCTGAGCACCACAAAGTCCACTTCATTAATCGTGATTGAACTGTGATTACTGCAGCGGTCTCAAAGCACGAGCAATTTATGTTGCTATGTTATCTAGCTGTGTAGTCGGTTGCGCTCCTTTTAAATAATAAACACACGACTTACTGTTATATAGTTTCTCTTCAGTTCGTAGAGTGGGGCCGTGCTCTGTAAGCCCGTGACATTTCTGCGTTCTGTTACTTATTTTGCTAAAGTTATTTTCTTTCTAAAGTTTTTTACACGCATATTGAAGTCGAAGCACATTCTGAGGACGCCGGCTGTCACGAAATAATGGCTGCAGGCAGCTCTCCATAGAAAATGCAAAGAACATGAATCCGAGCAAATAATATAGGGCAACACAGTAACAGTGTAACAATAGCATGTGCCACAAATGAAATGTTTGTGTTTCACATGTCGAACAGTAACCCAGCTGAGTTATTACGTTCTTTCAAACATTCTAATACAGTGGCTTGTCTGAAGGATTTGTGAAACGCGGTGCGCCGTTTAACAAAATTAAATACAGGAGGAGTTAAAATGAATATTGTCCAACTTGTCCTTTTTCCTGTGTTTCCCGCTACACCATTCTGCCTGTCATATTGTGCTTTTTTGGGGGGAATAATTATAATTGATAAAATTGAAAGTGTATCTCTCAAAGAAAAAGGTCAACCCCTTTTCAATAACCTCACTTCCTTCCAAGGGCCACTGAAGGACAGTCCTGTGGTAATGGCCTTGCATTGATTTTCATATATTTCCTCAAATGCAGACAAAGCTAGAACATGATGCATTACCTTCAAATAATGGACAAAAGACAGCTTTCGTGTGACTTTGCGGAAAGGTCGCCATTCTAAACATATGCAAATCTTGCACAGCTTGACCTGACTCTAGTCAATGCTTGTAATGGTGTAGTGGAAAACAAATGTGTTCTGCTTGGTGTAAAAGTAGTGAATATACTGTACGTGGAGTGGAGGACACAGAACACTCCTGTTCTCATGCAACTGGAAGGAGCTTTGAGTTGCAGCACCGCCACCTTATGCCACGCTGTGGACTGTGATCTTATTGTTGCCATGGCTAACGCTACCTTGCACTGTGGAGACGTGTCAGCCACTCGAAGGCCTGTATCTCAGTGTTTACAACCCAACATTAAAAAGCACGATGCCAGCATTGCGCTCGCTCGCCCCAATTCTACCCAAGGGTGAAATTGCCTTTTCATTATTTCCATTATACTTGGTTTTTGAAAAATGTCTCTCGCAATCTGTTGTGAGATAGGGGAAGTTATTTTTCTTTCAAAGCGTGTTTTGATGATGCGCTGTTTGATGGAGTGTCTCGGCCCTGGTTTCCAAAGAAGCTGGTAACCGCGCTTTGTTTTTTCAGTTTCGTTTCGGTGCCAGGTGGAAGTGATGAATGAAGGATCTCATTGCAAAGAACCTTTGCTCGGGGACACCTGGGACCCCGTAATCTGCAAAAGAAACACAATGATGAAGACCCTGTGCAAAGTGACAAGCCTCTTTTAAAGCAAAGTGACAAATAAGACACTCAAAAGCGCATTGAAGGTAATGGTGTTTAAAAATACTATGTTGTTGCAGCTAAACCAACAGCAGAAAAAAGATTGAGTATTGTTATTTACAGTAATTATCCAACTTTCATATTCGAAAGCAAATAAAACCAACCATTGGGGTTAGTGAATAAATCTGGCAACTGCACTTAACTGAACAGATTAAGCTTCTGTCCTCTGAGATTCCAACTGAAAAGCCCCACAAAGCATACATTTCTTGATGTAAAATCATGATGTATGCCACCATACCAGCCCACACGAGGGAAACACCTGGTTCTTATTTGTGTGCAGAAAAAGAAAGATTGGCCTTTTCGTCTGCACTTCAAGGTAAATCTGTGTGCTGGAAAATATATCATCTGTGTGAAAACCTGGTTTAAAATCTTGGTTATGTAAACTATGCTATATCTAACAAATACAATGGATACCATTAGACATTAGCCTTTTTTTTTTTTTCAAATTGTGTTTGGGGCCGTTTCCTTTAAAACAAACCCGAAGTATCTTTAGTGTAAATGCTCATTTTAATTTGCTTGTCTGAGAAGTCTGATTGAAAATAATCCCTGGCAAGACGCATACGTGATGATTCACAAGTCGTAGGTTTAATAAAACGTGTTTTACACGGAGCTGAGAGCTTTTGATATGTCAGCTGTTCTGTATGGGTTTTTTTCTGTTTGTGTACTATCATGTTGCTCAGGCCACATAAGCACTGAGCTGGGGCAGCTTAGAGGATAGGAGTAGTGTCTGCACATTGCAGCGCAGCCATATGTTCACATTTTGATTTGGACCTCCGGAGGGAGTGTACTGAATAAATGAGAAATCCGTTGCTGTAGGTCTGTTGTCTGACAGAGCGGTGGGAGACGGAGAGAGATTGAGGTCATATCAAAGTATGAACCAATGTGGTAGAGAACTTACCCTGCTAAATGCATTACGGTTGAAAGTAATCTGCCAAGATCCGACAGCTAATATCTCATTCTGCCCTTATACTGAGTTAGAGCTCAAGTATAATTTTCTGTAGTCTCTCTTTCATGCTAGTCAGGCCAGGCCTGTTAGTCTAGTAAATGGGTTAACTGTTTGGGCATTGGAAAGAAGTGAGGGTCAAGCGATGGCAGACCCTGTTTTCATGTTTCTTTTCTGTCATAGTGTTCCAAGCAGACGCGATTTAAGTGCCGTCAGACGACCAGAGGCTTGGTATGAACCCCATAAGTCTGCCTCATTTAAAGGGGAATGGGGACTCGTTCACTGGGAATAGTTTAATAATTTAGTATGGCCTTAACCTAATCTATTTCAAGCACCCAGATGGTATTTATATTGAGCAAATGCTCAGATAATTGAATGGAATAATTTACTCACTACTGTTGCTCGGTGTCAGAAAATCCCCATGCTGAACCAACTCTGGAAAAGACATAAAGTGAAGCACTAAACCAAATCACTGGGAAAGTGTTTTCAGAAATAAATATGCTGCCGAGGAATCAAAGCATTTGAATTATATCAAACAGCACAGAAATCTGGGCGCAATCAGTCTAGGTCTATGGCCGCACATTTTCCTCCGTGCATTCGGATTGGACTTGACTTATTAGTGCAGACTGTGTCTGTTTCAGGAAGTTGCGCGCGTGCCTTTGTGTGTATTTATTAGTGCTGCCTGTCTCATGGTTATGATGTGTTTCGGGGAATGCTGTGGGCCATCTGTCTGGGGCTGCTGCCTCCTGTGGGCATAGCTGAGCAACCACCTGGGGATCTGCAATGGGCTGGAGCATGGTTGAAACAAGACGGCTCCTCTGACCCTTGGGCGTTAGTACGGTTCCACAGAGACACAGAGGGTCGGAAGATAAAAAAAGAGAGAGGACGTAGGAAAAATGAGAGATTGCAGGATATATGAAGAGGAGGTAGACAGACTTTCTCGATAGAAAGAGAGGCATAGAAAAAGAGGAATACAAAGAGATGGAGGGGGAATGGGCAACTGCAGTTTTTAAACAGGCGTGTCCCTCCATCTCTGATCAAAGCATCCTATCAGCCTTAAGGGCATCTCCGCCGAGTACCTCCCATAGCTGCTAAAAATTCTCCCTACCTCGGAATCATTTTAGCACCTCTTCGTCAGCCCCCCTCGTATTTGACCATTTATAGGCCATGGCACACGCATCATGGCTGCTGCACATGAAAGGGCCTGTTTGTGTTTCCGTGTGCCGGCGCCGGCAACAATATATCACAGAGTTTTTTTGTTAATGAAAGAGAATAGGGGATGATCCGCGGCCCGTTGCCTGGTTTGCTCTCTCAGCTCGGCGCCGCTTAAGTTAGAAACGTGATTGACAGCTGCACATGAAAGTTAATACCAAACTAAGGTAGATAATGCAGCGCCGTTCCGATCAGATTTCTTGTCTCATCCCTTCATTCTGACGGATGTGGGATTTCAGAGGATAAATAATGTATATTAGATTTTCAATTCAACACAGCCTCACACTTTATGCTTTTTTTTTTTTTTTTAGGTGCCTCTTAAACACGTCACAGGATTTGTTTGACTCATTTAAGATATGACTCGGTTTGAATGGCACAATGCCGCATTCCCTTGACCGTTTTTATTTTTCTACAGACTGTGAGACCCGGTGCTCCACATTGTTGCGCTGACCACTTTGCACCTGCCTTTCTGAATATCATAAGGCTGCGTGCCACTGCCGTGCCACTGGGGATATCCAGCTGTATTTTCTTTCCACTGTGTCTCAATCAAAGTTGGGAAATCAAACAATAGTATTCTGTATTGCTCCAAGCCCAGAATTTCCCTGATCCCTGCCCGGGTCATTGTTCCAGAGCTGTCAACGAGTCTTTGAATCTATCCTCATCCTTTGTGGGCCTTGCCTCCTGTGTCAGCCACGGGCAATGCCACAGGATACAGAAGCCAGGGCAGGGAAGCCCCAGAGGACACATAATCCAGGAATGAATGGGATCACATCCTCATTCCTCATAAAAATCCAATTTTCCAAAAATGGATCCGTCTTATTTCCTTATAAGCCAGTCCGACGGGTGACTGGAGGATCCCTGCCATGAGTGACAATTCAGATACAGAGGAAGATCCCTGGGGTCACTTAAAGGGAGAATAATTTAATAGTTTATATACAGATTGGTACGACACTCAGTGGGTTTATGTTTTACCATTTACTCTCTTTTTCCCCTTCACATAATATTACACATTACATTAATGGGCTCAGAGTGAAGTGGGGACAATAATAAAAAAGTCAAACCCAAACTGCTACTAAATCAGTTCACTGAGAGTAAGCGAGACACACACAGAGAGATCCCTACTGGTTTTAGTGTATAGGACATGCCTGGCATCCCAATGGCTAATGAAAGCATCATTATCAGGAGAGCACGGTGACTGCCCCCCTCAGAATATGCTTACAGACAACTTAGAGCGATGCCGCCTGTCTCCCCTGCTTTCTTTTACTGCCATTAGACCCGGGCTGTCTGGCTGTTTACTGCTCCCTTGGCTTGGGTTTATTTGAGTATTTTGAATGCAGTAATATAAGATGACATAATGAAGCAACCGTACACAGCACGCTGGCAACCCTCAATGGGAGTTTGGCACATAGATGCTGTTTTGCTGTTTTCAGCTTCCATAAATTCTGCTGACAGATGTGTTTGTGTTGGTCAGTTCCTGTTTTAAAAGGCGGTTACTCAAGAGATGCGATGCAAAATATGTTTCTGTGTCCGAATGATCGAACCATTTGTCAGTACAAATGTGCCTCTGTGGCAGATTTAAAAGATGGGAATCATTCAGTACCGAAGATGCAATGCCACTGGCTTCAGCCTGATAATACCCCATAAACATAATAAAAATCTATATTAATATTTGTATCACTGTCAAATGGAGTTTATTCAACCAAAGCTGGAAAAGATTCCTTAAACATGCAGGATGTTTTATGTCTTTTATTTAAAAAAAAACAAAACAAAAAAACACCAGCAATTTTCAGCATTTTCTCTGAATAATAGCTGTTTGTCTAATCGTCCATTAGCTTTAACAGAGGGTAGTGTTCTGTGTGTGTGTGTGTGTGAAACTCTGCCAAAGACCTGCTGAAAAATGTCCGCTGCTTAACATCACTGGCAGAGAGTGTGTGAATACTGAAAGCTGCAGCACTAAAAGCCTGGTTTTAAGGAACCTCCCTGCAGTGTTTGTGACCCTGTCTTTTTTTCTTTTTACATTTTTTTTTAACAATAAAAGTAAGACTTAAATGCACGCCCTGTTCCAATTCCACTATTCAGATATAGTACATACAGTACTGTAAGAAGTACGCACTATACTCGAGAATGAAACGAAAAGAATTCGAAATAAAATCTTGTTCCTGTGGTTGTATTTTTACCTCCTCATTGTCCAACAACTCTGTATATTTTCAGCTGTGTTTGACACGCAGGCAACTCTCCTGATTCCCCTATGCAATGCATTGTGGGACAGAAGTGTACAAACAGATTTTGGAGCAAAACTAAATTTTTTCCTGTTTCAAACATACTAGTGATCAGAATTCCATTGCCTTTAAGGGGGAGCTGTGAGCTAGTGGTTGGAGAAGCCGATTTGGGACTGGCTCAAATCCCCTTCACCTCCGCGGCGGATGCGCCTTGAGCAAACACCTAACTCCCCCTTAACTGCTCCCTGGCCACTGCATGCGTGGCTGCCCGCTGCTCTGAGCGTGCTCATTAAAATGAGTGCGAAGGGATGGGTTAAATGCAGAGGACGAATTTCTTCATTGTGGGATTAATAAAACATAGAAGAAATGAATTAGTTAGCTTGTTGATACGACATGTCGTGCATGTGGTGCACACGGAAATGCTTGTGGTTTAAGCGTTGACCTCAGTTGGTCGTGAGAACACCACTGCTTGCTGGAAGCCACTGATGCTCACGGTACCACCAGGATTATGTTGTTGGGAAGCCCCTTGTGTTCCTCAACCACTCGTTGTTGGCAACTTGTCGTGGCAACTGAAAATCAGTCACTTGTCTAGTGCAGACGAGAGTCGGTCAAAATACCAAGTTATGACACAATACTTAGTTTCTCAAAACCTTTATTGCTTGCAAGCAAGAGCCACTCATCAGCGACGGATAATGACTGAAAAGAGGCAGTCTCTCCTCAGCGTTTATATCCTAAACAATGTTCACATCATAAGATCACATATGACTCATTGTACTAACATCTCAGCATACATCTCATGACACGCGCAACACTTCTCCTTCACTTTACCCATCATCGTGTGATATACAGTGACCTTTTTCCCGAACACACGTACACAGAAGAGGTACCTCCCCTTCAGGTTGAACTCCTTAAAGTGAGTTACTTATGTTAATTCACATAACACATTACACAATGGAGCATACAGCAACATATCCATTCATACCTTGCAACCACATGAGTATCACAAGGCAGCGCTTCTGACCATACCACAAGCTTCCACCCTACATACAATCTAATGTTGCATCCAAATATGTTAGGTTTCATATATAATATTAAAATAATAAGGGACATTTAAGGATTTTCCTCACAAGTGCTGAAAAAGTTTGATCTATAGGGCGTCACAAATATGTACAGTACATAGTAAGAATGGCAGTAATGACGGTTGGCCAAGGTCCTGCTCTTGTGTCTCCTTATTGGGGAGCTTAAATATAATGATACTTTACAGTGTGGTTGTATTTATCATGTTTGTGAGGGGAGTCCATATGAAGGGCGCCCTTCTAGTGGCATTTTATATATATATATATTTTTAGATATTATCAGAAGTGGTGGATACCATGGACCTCAGTTCTTTGGTGGATATAAGGTAATTTAGTCATAATGTGTTTTTGTATTAACAGTAATAATTGTAATATGTCTGTAGAAAATGTTAATATTCACAAGTCTCATTGTTTCATTATGGGCTTGCATTTCCTACATTATGCATTTGTTAACTTGCTAAATTGTCACCCTTGTTTGTTAGCAGACGTTTTCTCACAACACACGGTCAATGCTAACCCTATGAATACAAAGCAGTTTGTGTAAACTGCTTCTTATAGGAGAAACAGTGTTTTAAAATCAATAAAAGATCACACTGCTGATCAAAAACTACCTAAGGGAGCAAAAAGGTTCTGGGTTCGAATCCATGGGCTGGCGGGGACATTCTGTGTGGAGTTTGCAGGTTCTCCCTGGGTCTGCGTGGGTTCTCTCTGGGTACTCTGACTTCCTCCCACTGTCCAAAGACATGTTAGGTTAGCTGGTCGTAGGTGTGCATGTGAGTGTGAATGGTTGCCTGTCTCTCTGTGTTAGCTGTGGGATGGACTGACGACCTGTCCAGGGTGTACTCCGCCTCTCGTCTATAGCCCTCCTGTGACCCTTCACAGGACAAGTGGTTACAGAAGATGAATTAATGAATGAATGAATTCTGTGTTCAGTTCGGTTTTTGTTTATCTATTTAATACTTTATGGAAAATGGACGAATGCAATGTGACACCTAAGCCACTGTAATTTAATTTTTTTTAGTACCTTTTAGTGTACGCCTATTGGAATGCAACTTTCAGATTTTCAGTGTCTTTATAAAGCCTTGTGCTCAACATCATTTAAAATGATGAGAAATGAAAACCCCCAATTTTGGGGAAAATTTAGAAGAAAACAAACATGACTGCATCAGGTTGTTTCCCTGGTGTCTTTTGCTTGAAATGCCGACGTCTGTCACAGTTTACACTCAGTTACAACATTCGGTTACAAAACACAGAGCAGTGTCCTCTATGTAGCAGCGGTCTGCGGAGGCCGCGGTGTTGGTTTGTTGTGTACTTTGACTTTCACAACAGAGAAGTCTCAGATCAACAAGTGACAAGTTTTTTAGTTTTTTTTTTTTTTTTTTTTCACAGGCAAAACCTCTGCAGTCCCAGCCCAAGCTTTGTGTCCACTTCCTCCGTAACCTCACAGCAGGAAATAGAGAGGCACACTCCTGAATGATTCTGGTAGACCTTACTTTTGGAAAAAGAAAAAAAAAAAAACATTAATCAGTGACAGAAGACAAATCAAATTTTTTTCCAATGTATATACCCTGATCAGGCATAGAGGGAGGGGCACAGATACGTGATCAGTTTGGGATCTAGTGAATTGGAATTTGGGCTGTATCTTGTAGGGGATGGGCACTGAAATCAAAGAGTGTCGTTGCTATGGGGTGGGAAGGTTTCCCAGCAGAACATTGTATTGTCACAAGATGGTCAATGTTATTTACTTCTCCTTGTCAGTGATTTTAATGTTATGCCGGATCTGTGTATGTACCCACATACAAGGAATTTGTCCATTTAACCCAACGAACCGGCTGCTTGATCCGTCGGATCAGTGGGAAGCCATGCAAAGCGCCTGGGGAACAGTTTGGGAGGTTTTAGGTGCTTGCTCAAGGAACCTTAATCCTGTTTGAATTGTGTCAAGATTACTCAGCGTCAATTTAAAAAGAGATAAGTTTGTAAGTTGTGAAAGTCTCAATTTGTCTCCGTATAAGACTGTGAAGATATGTAATGATCCGAGAGTAAGCGAGGTTATTATAACGTAGTCGCTCTCCAAGCTACCCAGATAGATGGAAGGATAGGTACCAGATGGGAGCGGACTACACCCCACTATGGTCACACAGTCGTGGTCCTGCTTGTTACGGTTAGGGTAGTAACTCAATGCTAATCTATTAGTACTTTAAGGTGTTGTTGTTAATGCTGCTAATACAAACGGTTGCAGCTCTCCACCCCTGAAGCAAGAGGGGGGCTAGTTAGTGGTGCTGTTCTTTAATAAAAAGCCAGCACTATAAACCAAGGGTATATTGCTTTCTGCTTCAGCGAGACATTGCATGGATGACAAGCAGAAACGGAGCTCAGCTGTTATATGAAGAGGTTCAGGTGACAGCCTGCGCTGTGGTGCTTGTCCATCAGCATATCTCCAACACGGCATCAAAGTAAACAAAGCCTTTAACCGTCTTTCCTGCAACATCAACACTGTGCCAGCACGACTCGCGTGGTTCAGTTCAGTCAGAAGATCGTCGTATCCGTTGCAAAAATTTGTATTAATATTTCAAAATTTATGGGGTGGTTTGGTTTTACTGCGAAATGTTCAAGTCCCGCTCTGCCTTTTTCTGATAACACATATTGAATCTCATATGTTGGGCCGCACAAATGCTGCAAAGAAGAGAGGGTGAAAAAGAAAGACCACCAGACCTGCCAATCACAGCGTTTAAACAGGACAAAAAAAAAAAAAAACATAACCATGTAGCTAGAAATTTCAGGAATTAAAAAAAAAAGTCGGCTTCGAATGTGGAGGGATTGGGATGAGAGAGGTGCTAAAATTCCTACATGTCACAGAGAGGAAATTGGCTGAGCGGCTACCCGCTACTGCAGAGTCGTACTCTTTTTGATGGGATTAGAGCCCATTGGCTCACTAAGCAGATATGGAGAGCGGTCTGCCAATCAGAGGCGGCGGAATATAAAGGTCATTAGTAGCTCAAAAAGGCCACCAAGACCAGGCGGCCTCTGTATTATGCTTTTTTTTTTGTTAAGCGAAAGGTTTAACGTAGCCACAAGACACCTCGCTAAGACTAATAGGCTGTAGGTAATAGGCTGACCCGCATTCACACGGATGGGAGGTAATTCTCGGACATGGCCTTGTCAGCCCTCTTTTAGACGGAGGGCCATTTTGGGGAGAAAGCGTGCTCAGTTCAAAGGGAGCAGGTTTTTTTTTTGCGAGACATTTGGATTCACATTGAAAACCTTTTGAACTGACATTTGTTCAACTTTTCGTTTGATGAAATTTCTCTTTAATAGTCTCAGTCTCAGAGACACAGCTGCTGAAAGAGGGTAGGCTGAGTGTTCGGTGAGTTTGTCAGGTGAGAGCCAGCGTGGCAAGCCTGTGACAATCAAAGCCCGGCGCTGTGAGCTACATCTTCACAAAGAGCAGGGGAAGTGCTGCTGGACCATGACGCGCTGAAAAATGGCGCTGTCAACAAGCTACGTTACAAGTGATTCTGCACTGAAATGTCATTAACCAGGATCAGAAAAGTTAAATGCATCCAATGCTATGCTACAAGCCGTGCTATTATTCAGAGTAATCTGCAAAAAGTATGGGCAATGATGCACTGATTGAACCATAAAACTATCTCCTATTAATATATCTTGCTATGCTCAAATGTGTCACATGCATAGCTTGTTAAAAGGAATAAAGTTCCACTTGCTCTGATCACCTGGAGGTCATGTGGTGCACACGTGACGCACGCACCGCTTGTGTGGACGTTTTGAATCCTAATAACGCAATGATTTGATTTTATAAAAGGGGCCACGCTGTAATTGGTCAAAAGCTAGTAAGAATCGTGTGTAAAAGTCGCATGCGTGAAAGGCTGTGTTGGAAGTTTGGTGGCTTAATGCGTTGGCCATACGTTTGGCCGCACGGACTCGAATCGCTGCAGAACATTTCATTTCCAGCCATTAAAACTGCGAAGCCTTTTTGGTTCACAGTAGGAGACGGAGTCAGATTTCGGCGTTCCTGGAGAGACGATCGGCGCTGTGGTTGCTTGATCCAAAGCTTCAACGAGTGTTTCTTTAAGTGCGTGTGTGTGTGTGTGTGTGTGTGTGTGTGGAGTTTTCCTGCACCGGGTGATAGGAGGGGTTGGAGAGAGTGACGCTGGCTGCGCCTTGGTGCTGAGCGGAGCGCTCACCTGCAGATGAGAGAGCCGGGGAAACTCGGGGCAGAGCTGCAGCACACTCTCGGAGCTCAAGGAGGGACGTTACGCACAGTCTGACCAAGGAGGGGGGACATTAAACAATTACTGGCGCAGAATTACGATCCGAGCCTCTTTCTGGTTCCTTGTCCGGGCAGCCTTGACTCGCTTGCACGCCACGATGAGAACTGACTTCGCTCTGGTCCTGACAACAGCCCTTCTTCTTGACACATTCTGGGTGAGATTTCTCATTTTTCCGCCTCTCACTACTGATGGCGATAGAGGTTGAATAAAGTCATGCAGTCAGATAGAGACGGTGCGGTTTGCTGCAGCGCGGCGTCGGTCTCTGTTTCATTACAAGTGCACTAATTGTTTCCCTAATGAATTTCACTATACGGGATGAAAAAATAAAGAAGAAGTAAGAGGTCTGATGTTGTTGTTTTGTTTTTTTTATCTTTAGATTGCTGCCAGTTAATGTCTGGGCTTCAATATCCCACACAAGTTAAATTACGGCACAATCTAATCCTCCAGCGTGCTACCTTTATCGAGTCGTCTTATTATTTTAGCTGCAGCCATAAGCCTTCAGTGGCCAATACGCAACAACCTATAAAAAGTTCAACTTTGAAGTTGTAACGTGCTTTTCAACCTTTTCTCGTCGTTTAATCGATAAAACCGGAATGAAGTCGGCGCCGGAGGGCTCTTCGTAACGGCGCGCCAAGTAACCCTTGGATCTTATTTTTTTTGCTGCGCTCATGACAGAAGCCCTCATATTAAATGCATTTAGGTAAATGTCGTGAATATATTTTACTCCTGCCTTATTCCCTCCCGAGATGAGAGGATCCAGTGTTTTATGCCTCCTCTTCATTCCAGTCCTGGCACCGCTGTCTGTTAATGTGTGCGCGCACACGACTTACTTGTGTGGCCGTTGTGGCGCTGGCGGTCGTTTAATTTAACCAACAGCTATGGCCTGAACCTTGGGTGCAAAGTTGTCTGCAGACAGTTTGAGTGGCGGACACACACACACACACACACAGTCAGACAGACAGACAGACAGACACACAGCTCAGATCGTTTTTAGTCCTCTGGGCCGCGTCTTGTGAAAGAGCCACTGTAAGCAGAGATATTATGCTGCATTCCTCCCGTTTCTTTTGTGTGTGTTCCTCACTTAACCCTGAGCACACCACTTTGAACTGAATCCGTCCTCATTTCATCCAGGCTGGAGTGAGTTGCACAGCTCATTTTATCACAGACACTGGACTGTGTGAGCATTTAATCAGCGGCGTGCTCAGGAGCACACAGCCGATAAACTTGTTGAATACCTTTCTGCTTACTGCCGTTCTCTATATGCTGCCCCCCTTTGCATGGCTCATGGCCAAAAAGGAGACAGAAATCAATGGAATCCATGTTTATCGATGTCTTACGTTGTATTTTCTTTCTTCCAGAGGAATAATGGGGAGCATGCTTCCGGCGGTCCCTGCCGACCTGGCTTCTCTCAAAGCTTCTACTCTGTGCTGATTTCAAGGGATGTACTGCAAGGCCAGGGCATACTCAAAGGTAAGCCCCTCAGCTGGCCAATCAGTTATTTTAAATTTTGCCAAGACTTCTCGCAGGGCCGGAAAGACCTCCCTCTGCATTGAGGCCAGTCTAAAGAAACGCGTACAGTGTTTTGCTTCAGCTTTCACATTGTTGAGCTTGTGCCTGCTGGAAAAAAGTCAAAATTAAATTCAGCCATACTGATGCACACATTTGAATTGAAAGACTTAAGATATTGTAAACAGTTACAACTCGGCTCTGCAAAGTAATTACATTGGTCTGCTGTTTCAATTGTCTGGCTCCAGACAATACCATACAATTTTGTTTTCATTTATTTTATTTTTTTTTCTGAGCAGCAGCGTACGTGATTCAGCACAGAACATTTTATTTTTTTTCACACACTTTTCTGGTGCTCTTTTGGAATTGGAATTTATTTCTGCTTTCTGACATCATTCAGCCTCTCCTGGCATCACATTTATCTCTCATTTCATTTACGTGCCGTCGTTCTTCACACTACAGTATCTCACCCACTTGCGCCTCACGCGCGTGCTGCTCCCGTTGCACGGCGAGCCGACCAAGTTTGAGGGCCCGATAGTGCAGGAAATGGAATCGACATCCTGTGTCTAATCTGGCACTGCTCCTGCCAATGTGGGCTAATTGCAATTCTCTATTGATCCCAATGGTTTTTTCTCATAGCTCAGCTAAGCTGTATTGTTTTGCTGTGGGCGCACAATAGCTCTTTTGTGGGTCGACTGTGTCTTCGGCAGCTGCGCGGTATATATTTCTCACTCTCCTTAGCTGTGAGAGACCTGGCGGGGATACAGCTGTCTAGACTCTCTCTCCTGAGTGTGCACACACACACACACACATGCTTTTAACACCAAGGATATATGATGCAGTACGGCGTGTTATTGTTTTCTTGTTTCATTATGCGTGTATATATGTGTTTGTTCATTGCTGCAGTCATATAAGGCTGTAGGAAGGTATCAGTTTGACTTTGGTGTTTCATTAACTTCAAAGTATCGTATCCTGGCTGGAAGTGGGATTGGATGCGGGACATTGTCGCTGGAAGTGAGCTTGCTCTCAGTGTGGTAGTGATGTCTTCAGCCCAGCAGGGGGTGTCAACACAATCACAAACAATCACAGAATGAGCCATCACTGCTGCACAGGAGCCATTTATTTCAGAGAGCATTATTTATCCAGTTTGGTCTCGGGGAGATGAAAATGCCTCTGTGTCTCAGTTCACACATAAACTAAGCGTTAGTTGTATGACACTGATTGTTTTCAGTATCAGGAATTGAATTAATCACTGACAGTAGGCGCTTTAGCATGATTTTGCTGCACACCTTAGTTTATTTAATGCAAGCCACAGCTTTGAACATGAAACAGCAGCAGAGCGCGACAGATTCTGCCCATAAATCATGCAGGCTTGCAATTCATTTGCAGTATTCCCTGAAATCGCAAAAGCATATGCTTTAATTTAGCATACATCATTTGTTTCGGCTGCGTTGCTTGCCAAAACAACGTGCGCTCATCCTCGCCGTGACGCGCTCACAGCTGCAGCGGCGTCTTCGTACGTGTCTGCGAGCGCAGCTGCATCGGTCAGGCGAGCCCACATCGAGACGAATACGCACGCATCCTGTGTGATTTACAGGGCTCAGGCGGTTGATTTATAGTCGGTAAGGGTGTCACTGGAGGGAGGAAGGAAGCGGCTCTGGAAAGGCTTTAATAATAACATTGTTTAACCCAAAACCGTCAGATGGGGGCAGGAGTAATGACACCGGCTCATGCACACGCATACACACACACAAACGTATATATATATATATATATATATATATATTCATGTTAGCCACAGAGGGGAATAATGGGAAGGACAGAACTAGGACCTTAGCCATGATGGGGAGGATGCCTGGATCGAGACAGGGGGTCAGCAGGGAGGGGGAGGAGGAGGAGGAGGAGGAGGAGGAGGAAGGAGGAGGGTGTTACATTACACAGTTTATGGTTTTCACCCTAATGCACAAAACAGCCGAAAATATAAAAGACTCGTTTTGCTTTTCCAAAACACCACAGCACATCTTGATGACAAAACCACGGCTTAATCTCACTGCTAAGTCACAATTTTTTTATGGCGACATATTTTTTCTTAAGTGTGAAACAGTTTTCCCGCCTTCATTACTGCAATCTTTCACCACAAAGCAGCGCTACCCGTTCTCCTCATTTCCTTTGACTCTCTAATACAGTCCGCAGTCATTTATATTTTCAGCCTTCTCAGTCATTTGCGACTTTTTATTTTATATTTTTTTAAATGAATCTTCCTTTAATGAACATCGACGCTCATTTGGATCACTTTCTAAACATTCTGCGTGCCGCGGCCGGCTCAGGGTTCTTATTGATAAGCGCAGTCTGTCCAATAAACATTTACAAGTATTCTTTCTGCACGCTGAATTGTTCCAACTGCGGGGATTGATCCGCTCTCTATTTAGCTGGAAAGCCCCTGCCAGTTAGCGACGTTAATGACTGAAACACTAACATAAAACACATGCACCGCTCCGATTACGCTGGCAGATTATGAGGCCGGGCTGTGAGCGGGCCTTCTGGTGGTTGTTTCAACATTTGATATCGGCGAGCTCGCGCGCGTGCGTGCGTGTCGGGTGGCGGCGTGTGAGATTTGACGGAAAAGATGTTCCTCTCTTTACATCTAAAGAACAAATTGCTAACTGTGTTTTGAAGTTGCTAAAAAAGAGAAACAGCGGGGGTTTGAGAGGTGAGATAATGGGTTTAGGGGGTGAGAGGTCTCAGTCATGCTGGGCGTGTGAGAGTGTGTGTATGTATGTATGTATGTATGACGCATTCACTGCTGAGGACGTTCGCCGTCTTTTGTGGTTTTGATTAGAGCTATAACAGCCTCTTCAGAACTCACGCTCGCTGGTAGAGCTCTGCCCGGCCTTGCACACCGAACGGCAGGTGAAAGCAGACCGCTCCCAGAACTGTTTTCTCTGCTAGCCGAACATAACTGAATAATTTTGTATTCTGTTTCAGCGGAAAAAACGAAACAAACAAAAAAAAACATTTTGATTTTTGGATCAAACTGGAGATGCTGTCACGATGTTTGGAGTATTTTGTATCCCACAGACAAGAGAGACTATGAGCTGGATCGTGGCCACGTTCACACAGATAAACAGAGCCATTGAACGTAACCTCATCCCATGTCTCCCTCCCTCCCTCCCTCCCTCCCTCCTGCCTCCCTCTGCTGATTGTGTTCCCGGTAATGAAAGCCAGGAATGGTGGTTTCGGCTCAGCGAGCCCACGCTGCTGACCTTGGACTTTGTTTGGGTTTCTGGTGGTTTTTTGGGCAGCCCTCACTTTTCTGTACGTGTGCGACGCCGCTTTCGCTTGTCTGGGTGTTTGTTCTGGGGGGAGAGTCGGAAGGGGGATTGAAAGACAGATCTGGTAACTTCAGAAGCGTGTTGTACGGACGCGGACATACACAGTGCAGCTTCTCACTAGAAACTGGAGATTTTTTCCCCAGCAGTCATCACTTTGTTTTTTTTTTTTTTAGAAACTCCTCTGATGCTTTGCTCCATTTTGAAAGGGAGACCCCTCTGGTAACTCAGCAGCTGGAATGAATGGCCTGAATATCTCTTTAGGTTGACCATATCTGTCTTTAACCCCCTTGGCCAGGCTCAGGGTTGCTATTGTTCCCACAAATACCTTTTCTGATGCACTAAGCACAGCTTCTCTCTCTCTCTGTCTCTCTCTCTGTCTCTCTCTCTCTCTCTCAGGGATACAGTGTCTGTTGCAGTGTCTTTACATGTTGCCGTTCTGGAGGGACAGTGTGTGCAGTGGTTGCCATTTAAATGCCTCGCCTCTTTGACCCAGATCCCTCCTCCCTCCCTTCTGTGCCACCTCCTCTCTATAACACCATAACATATTCTGGTATTTGCCCATTTCGAGAATCAGCAGAAACCAGTAGAAAAGGCACGGGAGAGTTTTTTTTTCTGTCTGAACAAAACACATTGTTCAGAGATGGAATTTTCTCCAGGATAATATTTTCAAAACTCCCCTCCAGCGGGCGTCTGCGGTACAAGGCCCTGGGTGATGAGCCTCACTTGCCTCGCCGGTGACGCTTCTCTGTGAGGCTTTAGGTGATTTTTCAAAATCCAATAGCCCAGCTGTTACTTTGCTGTAGGCTTTGTATTCTGAACACCATTTTTCAACTTGGAATGCAGTGGTAAATATGCAGTAACTATCAATTTCAACCAATGGTTTAATACACAGCGCCATTTTCCTGCGAAGAAACGCCACGCCGTAACGTACGACCTCATAGGGTCGCTTGCTTTTGGTTTTAAAGTCCCCAAATCAGAGCTCACACACTCGCTCTTCGGTTGTTCGCGGAGCTGGTGATGTGGCGACAGAAGTCGGCTTGCGGAGGAGCGACTCGTGAGATCCTGAATAAAAGATGCCGTTTCCTTTCACACGCTCCACAGGGATGGGCAATACACCCGTTTTTCTCTTTCCCTTCACCCTCAAACAGAATTAGATTGTTTTGATTTCCTGTTTACCTTTTGGCCCAAATCTCATGACACACACTGGCTGAAGTGATATCTGGGCTGATAGCTGACAGGCGTCCTTATGGAGATTGCTGGAACACAGCCTCCTTTGTTTCTTTCTGCATCCGCCTCAATCATTTCCACGGGTCTTTCTCTCCGTCTTTATTAGCTGGGGTTCAGGCCGTCTTACCTTAGCCTAGTCGTTTTATGAGATCCTTTTCTGGTTGTGATACCCTACAAGATTCTCCGCAGCCCTCTCCCATATAGAAATTTAATCGGTGCTAAAACGCAACATAACAACAGAAGTCCTTATTCTGTCCTCACCATCTGCTGGAGCCATTACGTGGTTTATGGCCATTTTTTTTGTCTGGATATACAGTCCCAGAGACGGCGGCAGACAGTGGTTATTAATTACCGAAATGCATGCGAGACTGACGTTTGTTGGACGTCTTGCAAAGCGGTGAAGACACTGCAGACATCTCGAGGTGCTGGTTTATGCGTTTCAGGCCAAAGGCTAATCTGACCGCGGGGAGCCGTTAAAAATATCCAGCTGACACATGTTTAGTTAGCGTGTAACGGTACGCCTGATGTATGCGTTCAATAGCCTTAAAGAACTGTGCATTTTCCAGAGAGACTCGTTTAGATGGTCGGACATTTCTTTCCCTGTTAAGGTCTAGACACGAGTTGTTTATGAGGTAAATGGGGAGGCAGCGAGGGGAAGAGGAAAGGAGGGTGGTGGTGGTGGTGGCGGTGGAGGGTTACACCTGCAAGAGTGCCTTTTGATTAATACTGTTAGGCTTGGGAAACCACGCTGCGGAGCGTTTCTGTGCTTTTGTATGCATGATGTGTGCATTTCGTGCTTGAATGTACCGTGTGAGGTAGTCGACTGGTGCTCCGCGCATAGCAGGCATCCTCCAGGTTTTGCCAAGCTGGTCATTAGAAAGGCAAGCGGGAGAGAATTAAAAAAAAACGAAAGGAAGCAGACGGAGGCCATTATTTTTTTAATGGGATTTTTGACATCTCCTACCTTTTGTTTTGAGAGGAGGGACAAAGGCGTGGAGAAAAGCGGCCGACTTCCTGCAGATTGAGTTACTCTGCGGCGTGTGTGAACTCTGCATCCTTGTCATCTGCTCGGTACATTAAGAGACCTCCTGCCTTGGTGTGATGGGCCTTCTGGGGTTCTGCAGGACCAAGGTTATGGCCCTCCTGAAGACATTAAACCCTTTTAAATACTTTGCTCGGACTCTAGCTCTTTAATGCACAGATGGTCTGTATGGGCTCTGAAGGCTGTACGGTGACAAGGGGACATTACTAGGTCTCTCGCTTGTGCCCTCTCTCTCTCTCTCTCACACACACACATTTTGTCTGAGGTTAGGAAGAGAGTTTTTGTCGCTGGGGCCAGATTAAGACTGCAGAGTGGCTGTTGTAAGATGTCCCTGTTGTCTTTTTTGAAATAGTTTTTCATGGGGAGCAAGAGCGATGCGAGGCGCTCCCAGGGCCGCTCCTTTGCTGGGATGTGGTGGACAGGGATTACACTCGCAGGATAATGATAAGCCTGCAAGGCTGTTTTCTCTTTGCTCGAGAGTCACACTGGCCGTGTCCTTCAGCCAGGCTACTGTCAGAGGGAGGGTGAAATGGAAGGTGGACTAGAGGCAGAGAGAGAGAGAGAGGGAGACGCTTTCATCTCAACAGGGTTGAGGAGGAAGTATGAGATAAGGCTCTGCTCCCTGAGGCAGCCGGCACATTATAATGCATGGTGCTGCTTACTGTTGCATTCATACAAACACACACAAGGAAACACAGAAACCCATTACAGCCCTCTAAAACAAATGGGATCCAGATTTCCCCTCCCAGGCCGCCCACTACTCCAGTATAGCTTTGGCACTGGCCCAGGCACTGTGGTGTCCTCGTCCTGCCTACTCACTCCTACCTCCTCTGCAGGCTCCGTTAGTCTTGCAGCGTTTTAATTAGAGCCTAATTGATTCAGTTACAAATTAAGCCGCTATGAGGGGAACCAAAAAAAAACAAAAAACTGATGATTCAGCTATCACGGCTCTAACACATTTTTTATTTTTTTATTTTTTTATTTTCTTGTTGTGCTGCAATGAAGACAGGCAGAGGCACCGGAGGAGACGCATGAGACAACGTACTGTTGGATCTATTGTGCGTGAACGCTGCATCCTTGTTTTATTTCGCTTCCAGAACGGAGCAAATCAGAAAATGCCCAAGCTCACCTCGGATTATTCTCCTCAAAATAAATTCTCTTCTAACCTAAAAAGTGGACTAAAATCTCGTTTACAGCTGTTGGCACCGAATCGTCTCAAAACAACGGTTCGTGCGAGAAGCGTTCCAGCGTTCTCGTCTCTAACTCTGCCTTCCAAACTGAGGGATCAGATCATTATTTTTAATTAAGGAGACTTCTGTCCATTTTTCACTCTTTTCTAATCAACAGGAGAAATGCATGAGCGTCTCTGTGGGCAGGGCAAATCCAAGCTTCATATGCTATTCCCTTTGCTCGGAGATCCCTTGTCTTTGTTAAGGGAGGATGAAAAATAGGATGGAAGCCCTCAGAAGACACGGCTGTCTGGTGATCACTAATTGTGTCCTGAACTCCTTGTGAATGTTCCCCATTAAGTTCTTAAGTTCAGCACACATTCGAATCATTGCCTCTGAACAAGGAAGCCGTGCAGGAACACTGGGGACAGAAAGGAGAAAAGGATACGGGGGAGTTGGGGGTCGACAAACAGAGTTCCAGTAATGTTAATTAATGAGGAGACAATGATAGGTCCCACGGCGTCCTGGCCCCAGCTATTCAAGAGGCTAAAAGCTAATAAGGGGCTAACAAAGGCCCTTCCAGGCGAGCCCCGGTCTGTGCAAACAGTGTCATATCGAGATAGATGTTGGCTTTTTGACAGACTTCATTGATTTCCCCAAAGGACGAATTCCTACATTTCCCTGTGGTTTGGGGTTAGCTGGTTAGATAGGCACCATGTGAGGTTGTGGTCGAATGTTACATTGTTACTCAGAGACCTTTCAGCGTCTGTAATCCACTAGAGGTGCAATTACCACTAACTTTTTTTTTATCCGTCGGTGATCATTATTTTTCAAATTAACAAATGTATCTTTAAATTAATAAAATGTAAAGTGAGCTGTCTTCAAGTAGCCAAGAACCTCTGATGGTAGAAATATAAAACAGAGGAATTTCAGAGGGTTGAACCGGTCCACACTGAGTCTGTGTGTATTGGAAGCGTACAACCAGGCACGCATTCATGTTTTTCTGTTTGAATGCAGTGTGGTTATGCTGGCCAAACACAATGCAGATGGTAAGGAAATTACAAAATCATTCAGTAGGAATGAAGAACTGTCGGCCTTTGCCATAGACTGTATAAGATGGACAGCGGACCAGCTCATCAAAAGTGGAGCCAAAGCAAGTAGAGCTCCCCCTGGTGACTGGCTGCAGTATAGGTTATAAGCTCCACCTCCTCCATGTTAGTGGATGGGACTTGGGCCAAATTAAAATACTAACATACATGTAAAATATACATATATTTTATCAAGGATGGTTTTTTATCATTTTAGGTGTTTAATATGATGTTGACGTATGCCAATTTTTTGGATAGGTTTCATTTTAGTTATTTGACACTATAGAAACAAGATGTGACATAATGGCTACAACCAGTTTTGCCATGACAACCGCTCCGTGGCCAAGAGAGTTGTAAAATAAAATATTTTTAAAATGTACAGTGTATAATCACCAGGGAAGTGGCAACACATTGTCCATACTTATATACAGTCTATGGTCTTTGCAAGGAAAAGAGAGTTTGACTTTTGGAAATGGATTTTTTAATTTAGCTTAAAGGTGAGGTGGCTGTTGAAGAATTACAGCCTCGAAGCTGCCCTGATCTCCACATCCACAAAACTTTTGCTGCGGAAAGTTGGTCTGGGGTTACTCCATTGGGAGCTGATTATGCCGGGCCAATTAAATTCTTTGGGCAGGCTTTATGTGGTGAAGGACAGAAGATCAACAGCGACGTAGTCATCTGAGCACAGATTCTGGTTCTGGTTGTGGGACTATTCAGTTGCGTGCAGTGGTATTTGTTCTCTGTGCTGGTTGAAAAACACCCCATAATGAATTCCAAACGACTACGCCAGGCTACTGGCAGTTTAAAAAATAAACCAGATTTTTACAGCCGACAGTACCTTTACTGAAGCTGGGTTTTTGATGCTTGGTTTCTGCTTGAAATATTGTACATAAATGCTTCGCTACTTTCACCATATGCTGGCAAAGGGTATTTCTTCCACAGCTGTCTGTTTGCTTTATTGCCACTTCAGTGAGTTCCACCCAGTAGTCAGACAGAAAAAATCACATCAATTAAATGTGTAAATGCATCCGCACATGTCTGGATTCTCTAAACAATGTTACAGTGAGGCACTTAATTCTCAATTTGTCTCCAAATTACAGCAAGAGCAAACGTTTCTTGTTTGTTTGTTTGTTTCTGTCGCAAGAGAGAGTCGGGTTATTTGTCGTTGCGAAACTCAGAAGTTGACCACGAAAGTAAGAAGTGTCTTCAGCAGATCGTACGTAAACGTGCTTCGAAAGTGGTGATGGCTGTTGGAATCTAGAGGCAAAATGCAGTCCACAGTGCTGCCGTATGGCTGCTCTGAATCCCTACTGTGGTGGCCTCTGCAGTGTGCTCGTTTCAGATACAGTGCTGTGCTGTAAAGAGACCGTTTTCTTTCTTCTTTTCGCTAAACAAAATCAACTGCGGGCCTTGAAGTTAGGAGCGCTCGTTTATTCTCAGAAACCGAAGGATAAGAGGCATGCACAGTATTGATCTGAACCTTGTATCGTTTGTTTAACACGAAGGCGTCATGCTCCCAAAATGCACTGGATAACTTCTGTGAAGAGCTGCCGTTATGTCTTTGTTGCTATTTTAATCGGAGCTATGAGCTGAATTTCAAGGACTTGTATAGCATGTCACAGTGCAGCATTTCTCCAGTGAGGCTACAAAGGGCCCTGTAATACCACTGGTCAAACCCCATGACTAGTGAGTCTGCTTTCAAGCCTTGGGACCGAGTCACTTTAAAAAAAAAAAAAAAAAGAACACTGGCCAGAATCCCTTTCTTCTTCTCCCTCTTCTCCCAATCTGACTATTGTCTTTTGCAGCACATCAGAGGGAGAGGCAAAGAGCGAGGGTCCTGGGAGAATGTAGAGGAGCCGATAAGTTGTCTAGCTCTGCGTCTGAGAATGATCAAAAACAAAGTGAATCCTGCGGCCGCAGAGGGAACGAGGTCCTGTGAGGGCGGGAAGGGGAGAGGAGGAAGGGAGGAGAAACAGTGGAGGAGGAGGAGGAGGAGGAGGAGAAGGGCTGGAGGAGCAGCAGCAGACGCTCCCGGAGAAGACAGTGTTTGCTCGTCTGTGAGGCGGACGGGGATGAGGAGCCGCAGACAGCTTGGCCATCAGGCAGATGTACAGAGCGGCGTAAGGAAATGTTGGAGGTCTTTTTTTTCTTGGCATGTTGGTGGCATCAGTGGAGATAATGTTTCTTTGCCCTCTTGTGAACTGGGCTTAACTTTTAGCCACACATAGTTGAATATTACTCACGCTTCAATACGTGCATACGCTTGAGTGTAGGTTGTTGAATGTCCCTAGAGGCCAGAGGCAGGGCCCTGGTCTGGGACGGGGTGATTATCCTAAACAGAGAAATGAAAGGATTACAAAGCGATGTTGTAATCCAGCTGTCAATCCCACACCTCATTAGCAAACATAGGGTTCGGAACTAGCAAAAGTAGAGGGGGAAGAGAAGGGTTGAGCGGGTTGGGAGGTGGGGAGGAGGAGGAGGAGGAGGGGGGGGGTATAAGCGAGGGATAGAGATAGTTGGAGTGGGAGGGGAGAAAACTAAGTAAGGGAGGGACGACAAGGATGTAAGAGAGTGGGAGAGGAAACCAAAGAAGGGAGGGGAAGAGGAAACCGAGGTAACAGCCTTGCTATTCTGCTCCGGGGGCTCTGTGGAGAGTTTTTATTAAGCTTTCATCTGCCTTTCCTCTCCTCCTCTCCCACCCCAACGGCACCAACAAAAGCAGATGCAAGGAGTGCTAGCCATGTCAGTCACGTCTCAAACCCACAGTTCTGCTTGTAATTCCCAGATTAATTAAGAACAGTGATTTGTTAATTTAATTGTAGGTGTTGGGTCGTTTTTTTTTTCCTTCATCCCCCCCCCCCTCTTGGTTGCTTTCTTCTGCCGCTTGCTCCCCATCATCCTCTTGGCAGGCTAATTTGCCCTGCAGCTTTGAGGAGGGGAAATGAAAGGTATAGTAGAGGAAGCCTTCAGATGGTTTATTAAGAATTGATTTGCCACGGTGGCAAAGAGACAGACCGTGGGGAGATACATGCTGATGTGGCTCCCGGGCAGACACCCACGGGCTGCAGGGGGGGGACCGCGAGACGGGGAGAGGGCGAAAAGATTACTGTAATATTGTTTGTGTGCTCACCGGGTGCGTTTCAGTACCACAGCTCATCGACCGCCGGCACCTTTTAAAATCTGGATGCTCTGAGCTGTCGGTGGCTGATTCTTCGGCTTCTTACTCATGGCCATTGTCTTTCGTGTGATGAAGCGGTTGGCAGCCTAATAGCTAAGCTCAGTGGTAAATGAAAAGACACTCTGTGAGAAAACATCAGCGCGCCCCACTGCGAAGCATCTAATATGTATTGTTATAAATACATACGCTTAAGACGACTGTGACTGGAGTAATCCAGACAAAATGACTCGCCTCGCACAGCGACCAGCTACTTTTCAACTGTCGCATCCCAACCCAGTTCTTTAATGAATTTACATCAGCGCAGCCTGCCCGTTCCAAATAACCCAGGACACCTGTCCCACTGTGCGCTGGCTGCGGTGCTATCACATTGTCCTGCTCATGAGCAAGACGCGCACCGGACAGCATGGGAGGCAAGAGATAGATGACAGATCAGAGGCATTAGAGCTTCAAAGCTTGGGAGAGAACAGAGAAACAGAATCCCCCGCAGCTAGGAGAGACGGCTAAGGAGCCGGTGCATCTTATCTTTAGCGGCTCATCTCCGCGTGTGCACACACAAGCTTCTGCCCCTTCATTTACAGCTGGTCGGACACCACAGCCGCGGAGGCTTATTGACTCTCCAGTCAGGTTTTTTCATCCCTGCATGTTTCCCATGTCAGGTGAGGCTGTTGATTCTATTTCCAATCTTCACGAGTTGATTGGCCACTGCTGCGTTCCATTTCCCCTCATCACAGAAGCGTGGCATTTCTCATTATCCCCTCTCTTAATTTATGCGCAAATTATTCATAGTTTGGTAAATCACAAAGTTTGGCGACACTTATTTGACAGTTCCTGTTGTGTTTTAAGAAAATGCAAAAGAGTCGTGAATGAGTCCCGTGCCTCTTTTCGCACCGGTGACTGTGTTTGTCTGTTCGCTTGCAACCCCACACACGTGTCTATGTGAAATCACGCTGGCTTGATGAAGACTGAACTCGAAGAAGTTTTTCTTTTTTTGTTTTGTTTTGTCTCTTCCGCCGAATGAGATGAACCGAAGAAAATGAAGTAGAAATGCAGAATAAAAGCACTCACTGGGTTGCTGATAAAAGACTTGGCTCATCATGCTGCAGTACCTCACAACAACCAACAGCATTGTTGGGATCTATGATGAAAAGGATTTACTGAACAGAGGCAGAGCATAATAACACCATCTCCGCCATGTGACAGGCAACATGTATGAGTATGAATTAGCTGCCAGTCAAAGAGGCTTTATATAACTTCACACACCGGGTTGACAATACTGTTAAAGATTTTCACTATTCAAAATAAAAGACTTCTCTACTGATTTTTTTTCCTGCCTGACGCTGCCGTGACTATTTAGTGGTTGACATGCTGTATTAAAATAACTCGATTAATCAGTCAGTGAGCAATAGGCAACATTTTGGACCAGGAATTTGAATAATTATACTGAACTGTAGTCCTCTCTCTGGACAGAAAAAAAACCCGGAGGAGGGCTTGTCCTCTCATGGGAGAGTGGGTAGAAATGCTGAGTCGGACATGATACCTAGTGGACAGAGAAAATAAAGATAAATGATACTGCATTGAAGGGCACAAGTCAGTATGTAGAATACTCTTTATAGATGCCGGCTCCTTCTTATAGAGAAGAGGAGGACTTAGCTTTCATCCATTTGATCCATATTCCCACTCAGGCAGAGTAGATGCTGAGGCGCTCTAAAAGAAACTGTGCCATAGAGGAAAAAGCCATTTTTCTTTGAAGCACACACAAATTTGCATACACACATGCCTGCTGCAGTGCGCGCTGCAACGCCACTTTACCATGCAGGGGATTTACGGGGAGAGCCGCTGCACGGGAAACAGTTCAGAAAGTTAAATGGGATGTTGCATCAAATCCATCAATTCAGATATTTTCACCGTTGTTTATCTGATGTCGCCAGGCCGCTACAAGTTTCGCCGCGTCGTCTTGTGCACGCGCGCGTGTGCGGAGCTTTTGTGTGTCAGCGTAGGAGTGATTTGTCCTGCAGATGCAGACTAATGAATGAGGCGTCCTGCTCATGGGCTGATATTAGCCTGGGTAGCAGTTCTTTTGATGTGATTAGCTCCATGCACTCTCTTGACAAATTGGGCTGTCCTTTCCCCACAGCTGAAGCACTTATCTATGCCAAAAAACAAAGACACTCCCTTTTGCTTCACTGAACGTGCAGCTCTCAGTGTGTGTATATGTGTAGTAATTAGATGGACTGATAAGATGCGTAAGATAGAAGGTACGTAGACTGGGAGAAAGAGTGTCATTCGGTATTCATGTGTAAATCCAAGTTGTGGGGCAACACAGGAAAGGAAAAGCGAACCAAAAATCTTGTGATATTTTGAAGATGAGACATTAGTCTGTAAAAAAAAAAAAAAAAAGCTCACTGATTAGAGATGAACCCTGGAAACAGCAGTCAGGCTAATGAGCCAGCTTCGAGGAGTGGTTTAGGTGATGGCAACAAATTTAACTGAGCGCTAACTCCCCGAAGTCCCTGTTTTTCCCCAGACGAAATGAGGAAAAATCAAAGGGCAGACCAGCGAGTTAGGCTTTTGTCCAACAATTCATGTTGATGTTTCTGTAAAGCAGAGCGCTTGTCGTGCTGGGGTAGAGTCTTACCTTATTGCCTCGTACAGTAACTCTGGCCGGCGTTCAGTGAAATCGCAAACTGTGCAAACGCATTTTCAGACCACAGTGAGCAAAGCTAAATGTGTGGACTCGGAGAATGAGGCTATCAACAGATTGCCAGCTGACTGAAGTGAAGAACTGGATGGTAATTAGCATTATTGATGGAATGAATCAATGAATGATTGTCCTCTGTTCTCCATCAGTTTTCCCAGCATCCTCCCTCCCTACCTCTGTTGTCTCCAGCCGCTGAATCAAAATAAAACAAGTAGCTTGATTTCCCCTATATACGTATATGCATTTAACAAGGGAACAGACTGGATTACGGTTTACGTACAAGTTACGCTTTAACATCATCAAGGGCTCTTGAAATGACTTTGTTCACATTCCAGTCCATTCCTCTCCCATTCTGTTCGTCTGTTTTTCTTTCCCTCTGTTTTTCAACCTCACATGTCTCTCCTGCCAAAGTGCATTAAAAAGTAATTAGGTTAAATTACACTTTCTCTCTTTCATCTTTGTGTTTAATTATTGCACATTACTTATGCTAGGTGTTTGTGTTGTTGTTAAGTTGACCATTAAGATTCTACTACACCAAGGAATATGTATTTCTGTTGGAATTAGGCCTACTCTCTAGATTACTTGAATGTAAATAGTTCAGGTTTGGTACAGTACGTCTCTGATCTCCATGATTTTAAAATGCTAGCAGGCAGGGACAGCATGCATGGAGGATGGACTGCAAGTCCACCCAGGAAGGTAGTGAAGAAGGACCGAGCCAAGGTCTAATCTAAAGATACAGACTGAGCAACAGTGGTCCTGGTGGTGATAGGAACACTTGAGGCAGGGAGAGTGGCGCTGGCAGATTCCAGGAACAAACATCTGAGGTCTCTGTCCAGAATACTGCAGTACTAGGACTAGCTAAGATACTGGGCAGAACCCTCAGGCTCCCATGCCTATACTAGATGGCCCTCATTTTAACAAGAATTTTAACGTTTAACAAAAAAGAATGAGAAAGAAATTGAGTTTAGCTTTGGTTTAAAGTTTGTCACTCTGACATTAGATGGATGTGATTAATGTGAGCTGGCTAGCTAGCTAGCTAATTCACTCGCTCACGTGAAACTAACAAGCTTGGATCATGATGGACGGCCACTGTTAAACGTAGCCCGCCCGTGCACAAGCTATGTATTTGTCAAATTATATCTGGGAATGAAAGAGTCATCTGTTTTTTCCCTAAAGATAATGGGAAAAAAACAAACAAACAAAAAAAAACGTAATGTTGAGTAGATTTTGTAGTAACAACAAGATCATATACTTCAACCACCTAACACAGCGTGGCGCTGGTGATCAGGATGGCTCACATAAATATATTTGCAGCACCAAGGCACAGTTATCATTTGGTAATGTTTCCGACTTTTATTAGGTACACTTCGAAAAAATGCCCAGGACCAGACCTCTGTTACCTCAATGGTATGTCATAATCCTGATGTGTGTGTGTGTGCGTGTCAGACGTTGAGTAAGAACATATATTTGAAGCATGCTTTCTTTCCTAACCACTCGGTGTTTGGACAGTGAAAACCACGGCGCACGGTAAATTCAGAAGAGACACATGGCAAATTATTTTCTTCTTCATCTGTTTGCCGTCAGACTTATCTTGGAAATGAACACATAAAACATCCAGCCCCATCCCTCTAGCAGCTTTAGCAAGATTTTCTAAATATTTAACTTTAATTTAGATACCAGTGCTCAGAGGTAATTGTATTGGAGGACTTGCTGTGAAACTTTTTGAATAATGGAAGTCCATCAGCTCAGCTTCTTAAGATAGTGTTTAATGAATTAAGCAGGCCCTGCATGGGCGACCTGAGGTGGAAGACAAAGAGGTTGTATATATTACACCTATCTGATGGGACGTCTGCACATTAAGCATAAAGTATTCTCATATCATCATCAGGGGAAAAGGGATTTGCATATCTTGGACTTAAAGCAACGGGCTCCTTTTCTGTCTACCACCTGGCCAGAGAGCGTTCAGATGTCCATTTGACCACAGAGGAAAGTAAAGGCGTGTTTTACAGAATTTAGCCTTGTATAGTGATACAGTGATTTCTGTTAAAATTGATTTTTGTTGTTCCAAACATTAAGCAATGCTACTACCCGAACAGGGTGTCAGTGCAAGTCAGACTCCCTCCCCCCAAATGCACACACACACCTCAGTCTTTTACTGTGGCAAGTGGAGACTCTTATCATTGATTTTCTCTTTTCGCTCCTCTCCTCTGTTCACTCACTGCAGCGCCTCCCAACTTATCTGGCTCCGACAGAACAATGCTGCAGTAGGAGGGCACTCAAGGACAGATTAGATTGTTTGGGGAATCTCATTCCTCATTTTTTTTCATACTTTTCCCCGTTTGTGTTCCCTTACTGTTGCACATTCCTGCCGTGATAATGTTTATCCACCTCTATCACTTACACTTGCAACTATTTCTTCTCTTCTTCTGCTTCTTGGGCTGAAAAAATAATCTTCTCCCTGTTACTGTATATTTCCCTCGTGCGTCTGAGCATTAGTTAAAAACGTAGGTAACGCGTGTGTGTTTGTGTGTGTGTTGCCCTCCACGCTGCCGAGTGTTTGCGGTGGTAGCAGCGCCTCCTCTGTCTGAGCCATTGTAATTACTGTGCTTCACTGCATTTGTAGAAGTCAATGAAGCTGAACTCATTGTCTCTCTCTACATGGAAGTCAACAATTGTGTGAATTCCCTGGTGACATCGCAGCCACTACGAAACCAGCTTCCTGCATTTTTTTATCCGTCTCAGTTTGTTCTTTGGGTCTCTTTTTCTCTCTCTGCCTCTTGGTGTGTGTGTTTGTTTGCATATGTGTGCGTGGTTATTGTTTTCTCCTCTCAATCCCAGGGGTAATTGAGCTTTGGAGTGTTATTTAATTTCCATGTATGTATTTCAGTGTTTAATTTGGATCATGCAGTCTATTTAAAGTTGCTAACAGCAGCTTAATCAGATTCCCCAAACAACAGCTAGAAGGCATCTCAGTAAAACTGTAATGTTTCCTAAATGGATTTCAAATATCTGAAGTAATATTTCTTTGCACACTAATAGTGCTAACAGTCAGTTTTATGTCTGTCTTTTAAAAAATGGCCTCCCGTGCCACTCTCAGCCTCGCTATAGCTGTGAGCGTACAGGAACTGCATCCCAGTGGAGCTGAAACAGAGAGAAAATATTACTATTAGCTGTGCTAAACCTAAAACCACAGTGGCCGCGCTGGTGTCTTAATGGGGGATTTCCAGTTGTTCTCAGACCCAGACTCCCTTTGGTGATGTTTAACCTTCACACTGCACTGCAGCGCGCATTCAATGCTGAATAGGTTAGCCTCAAACCCAGGCAGCCTCAATAGATTGTGTGTGTGTGTGGGAAGAGAAGATCATAAAAAGGAGGTTAGCTGCGTGGAATGTGTGTAATGGGATGATAAGCCGAGGCCAGAGTGAGATGCTGGATGTGATTTAGACCGTGGTGGCTTGGGTTAGCTAATTGCTGTTTGGGAGAGGATGAGATAAGATGGAGCGCGATGGATGGCCACTGAGCGCAAGGATGGAAGTTGACGCCGACTGTTTTTGCCCCTTTGGAATGGGGATGGAAACCCAATCAGGGATGTGTTGCCATGGCAAAAAAAAAAAGAAAGAAAAGAAAACAGCCAACTCAAATCATGTATTTCACGTAAATTTATGTTTTAGATTCTGTAGGTGTTGTATTATATGTACTATAGCAATGCATTCATGATAAAGACGGACACAGAGGGACGGAGGAAGATGATGATGGTATTTATAGCATTTAATAAAGTGAACAGATAGTTGGCACCTTCACATTTAAACAGATGATGGCAGGAGGAGAGAGAGCGAGGGAGCAGGATATGGATTAGGGCAGGGACTACAATGCAGATGTCATTAATGCGGTTCTATTGTCTAATAAATTGGCTTGAGTATACTTACGCCCGCTTAAACAGCACGCATGCAATTAGGGCAGAGATAGCGAGAAAGAGAGCAAGTGCTTTGCATGCCAGTGGCATGCTGTGTGAGTCTTTTGGCACTGGTTAGCTTCTGTTGCCATGTTTAGAGTGTATAAATTGGTCCGCAGTTGTGTGTTGGCTCACACTGCCCTCCTCTGCGTCCATTTGTTTTCATCGCTACGGCTCCTTAATAGACCAACTGTGGCATCTTTCTTAAATAGCTAGCCTTGCAGAAGTTTGTTTAAAGCTAAGTAAAAAGATTTTTTTCTCTTTAAGCGGTCTATTTAACCTCAAGTATGCGTAATGGCCAGACAGCCATTTACCAGTTAACAGTACTACGAATGGAGCTTACTGGAAAAAAAAGTAATAGGGGATCTTGACTCCAGAGCTCCCTCAGTTTTTCAGTCTGGAAAACTGACAAAAAAGAGGGAAGAGGTCTTCGTGTGCTATACAAAGGACACCGGTAAAGGAGATACTGGGGGTAATGTTATCATATCACTGGGCAGAATTTGTGTTGTTTCTCCTTGTGGAGATGCTTTTGTTTACAGTGGCCTTTACCTGAAAATGTCATGCAGAGCACTCAGGCATCAAGGGCCACTCTCAGGGCAGTGCCCTGGGCTTCAACAATCGGGTTGATACAAATACACCCACATGCGCTATACACTGATCAGCCACAACATTAGGACCACTGACAGGTGAAGTAAATAACATTGACCATCTTGTGACAATATAGTGTTCTGCTGTAAATGTGGATGTTACTTAGACATATACCACCCACCTAGACCAGACCAGGCACCCCCACCCCATAGCAATGACACTCCTTGATGGCAGCAGCCATCCCCAGCAGGATGCAGCCTGACATGGACACACACACAAAAACGGTTCAGGAACAACTAAAATAACATGAAGAACAGCGCAAGGTGTTGATCTGGCCTCTAAATTCACTAGATCCAAAACTGATCAGGTATCTCTGGCATGCAGTGGAGCCTGATCCACAGAGCCCCCTCCCCTCAGTAGGACCCAAAAGCACAGACTAACAATGTATGATACGTATGTATGATAAGCGCATGCAGAAAATTACCCGATCTGTTTAGCTGCAGTCATCATCATTGTAACATTTACAAAATCATAAAAAAGAGAAACAGTTTAAAATGCTACAAAACAAAAATCGTATACAGTCTCAATAGTCTCTATTTTAGGTGTTTTTTTCCATCAGACAACAAACAGTGTTGTCTTGGGATTGATAAATTTGCAGGATCAGCTTAAACCGCAGATGAAACAAAGACAATACTTCATTGTTACAGTCTCACATGACATTTGACTTATTTTTTGTGCTTCTGTTTGTAGTTTTGCTCAGTGGTTCTCAAGGCGAGAGGGAATAGCCTGCTGAACTAGACGGTGGAGACTCTGACATTTAAACTCAAAGGCTAATGGGATGCCTGCGTCTGCCTTGCGCTTGCTGCCTCTTTGTCGGGGTTCTCAGATCAGGAACTGACTTGCCCGCGCTGCTCTCCCAGACCGTCTGGAGCCCTAATGCACTGTCTCTCCAGACGCAGCGTCTTTCAGATGTGCCAACTTTTTCATTTGGCCACTGTGTCTGAATGGTGGTAGCTGACATCGTCGTGGTATTGTCTCTTGTCTCACTGGTGGCTTCAGCTGACAAGTCGACAGGTTTCACGCTGAGAGAGGGCCGAGGGGAGGCATTGTCTTTTCCTCTAATGGAGGCCAGGGACTCATGGAGTTCTGCCCTTACAGTGGTGAAGCCAGGCCTTCTTCAGACCAGTCATTCATTCTGTCTAAAGGCTCATTTATTCTATCCCAGGGCTATGTTGTGAAAACATCTCTAATGATGATCGTAATACCCAGTGGGTTAAAATGTTGGAATGATCTTTCATCTCCTGTGAGATGTCTTAGCGTGACCTATTCTTTGACCCTCAGGGCTAATGCTGCCTATTGGAGCCAGAAGACTAATTTGACATAGCTCAAAGCGTGTCTTAACCCCTGTGGTAAACTCATATGTCACAGCTGCACATCTTCAGAATACTGTATTATCACGCAGAGCTTGAATACTTCTCCTCCACAGACACCAGTCTGACACCATAGGGTAGTTGATGCTGTGACCAAAGTTTTGACAAAGTGCAAATCAGATCAGACACTAAATTCTGGTTTAGTTTTTAAATGACTGGGAAATGCATGAATGGAAGATTTCAGACCTTCAAGCACCTGTGCCTAAGAGCTTCTTGTGCTGTTTTTACGCCGCTCCATTAGATCAGCTCAAGTTTTACTGCCTTGCTCGGGTTCTTTAGGGAGCAGTGAGTTTTACTCATTTAATTTTGACTCTCAGGTTCTTATGGACGGCTGTTATAACCTTCACGACATTAAAACCCAGAGATGTGAAAGGACACCTGTTAGAAGAGAGTTCTTAAATGTAAGATCTTAGAGTTGTACCACTAATGGAGTTGCTCGTCTCCCAAAAGGCAGTAAAATTTTGAATATAAAAAGAAGAGGTAGAGGGGGAGAAAGATGGCAAGTGAAGGAGAGAGGTTTGTTTTGCTCCTGGAAATATCAATGTAATTAGGAGTAGCATATCATTTACAAATCAGGCCTGACATTTAGGATGCTGGCGGGTAATAATGGAGAATTGTATTTCACTTGTGTGATGAGAGGAATGCCTTCCTGATTGGAGAGGGGCGATGCATACGGCATAGCCCTTTTCCCAGGTGTCAAAATCAGTCCTGTAGTACCAGATGTTACATTAGTCAATCTGTCTACTCTGTTCAGCCAGCACGTCAAAGTTTTCATTGACTGTTGAAGTTGCAAGCTCGACCCCTACTCTGTCTTGTTATCTGTAGAATCGATAACGAGTATGATGAATAAAAAATAAGTGATTGTTTCCTACTAGCCGTACTGGAGCGATATAAACAATTTAGAAAGAGTCTTTGAAAATCCTCAATCAATTAATTTAATTTATTGAAAACGCTCTTCTTGGTTGCAACTTTCAGAAGTATTCAATTCAGAGGATATGAAGTAGAGGAGGCATTCAGTAAACCAAAACCAGGTGCTTCAAACACATCTACAGAAATCTTAGGTTATTTCTTGCATCCCACTGCTTTTAAAGACCTCTCGTAATCCTTGAAGCGATGTCACTATCAACAACTCATATGCACATTTCTACTGTAACATTTGACACTTCAGCAGTTGTCACCGTTCTGGCATTTTTGTCCTCTCAAAACTATCCCAGCTCTTTGCAGGAGACCTGAGAGGTAGTGAGTGAACCTAAAACCATCTGTTCCAGTCACATCATCTCATCTGTGATCCAGTTAGGCTGTGGCATGCTACTAAGAGATGCGTCCCAGATAGAGCATAAAACATCAACGTAACACTTCAGCGCCACATCTCTCCCAGGCACTCGCAGACAGGGAGGGAGTAGAGCCGGACGGACGTTTCTTCTAAACACTCAGACGACTAAAGTAAGGGCTACGCCGGGCAGGAGAGTGGGTGCAGCCTCTGCACACACTGGAAATTGTCTGTGTGAGAGAGAGGCCCCCGAAGACCTGAGGTTCACTTGAAAAAGTATTGCGCGGATTTTGAGACAGAGCTTTTCATCATCTGTATTCAGGGGTTAAAGGACTGCTGCTAGGTGATGCTGGGCTGTGATAGATAACTGGGATGCATCCTCTGCAACTCTCACAGATATATGCCTGTCTTACAGAGAGATAATAAACAAGCACAGACCTCTGCAGCCTGTAAGTAATACATGTACATTACCCACGATTACCTTTGTGTTTTATGACTGCAGATTTGGTAATAACAGAGCACTGGGTCTTGTTTTATTATAATTTATTATGGGCTCTGATGGCACGACTGCAGACGACTATAGTTATATATCTACTGTAGTATGTAGCTAAGAGAAACTGCCACATTCCCCCAGAGAGCAATCTTAACTTAATACAAATCTGCTCTGCTTTTCTGCTCGTGATGAATGTCCTCTGATCACAGGGTTCTGAAGTTCTTCCCTCTGGGTTCATCTCGCTGTAAAGAAATGTGAATAAAAGCTGCAAAACATGATTTGTTTCCCATTTTAGCTACGCATCCTGCACTCTGATATTCATCCACCTACACCACTTGACGCGTTTGAAATGACAGCTAAAATTGAGCTCACGTAATACTTTCGGGTAGGACCAGATTGACAAATTCAGCATTTCTCAGACAGCGATGCTGGACACATTGCCGAGGTGTGATAGGTAATTTCTCAGGAGGCAGCCTTATCTGTCTTCGCACCCCATCCCTCACAGAAGAGGAGAACAGTGGAAAAAGAGAGGACAGGAGATGAGAGTAGTTGTGAGAGGAGGTAGATACATGTAGTGTGATCTGAGGCAGCTGTCTGCCAGAGTCCGCCAACCCACACTAGAAATCTCTTATAGCTGCATGGACTTTCTGGGTCACGAGAGTATACAATAGAAAACGCACCAACAGTGAATCTCAAGTAGATTCTATTAAAAATAACAATCTTGTAGTAATCTTCTCGTGCTCAAAGGAAAGGATGGGGTGAAATATCAAATTGTGGAAATTAAAATTTCTTTGGCTTGATGTTGCATTACATGACCCATTTCTTCTGTATTACCATGCAAGCAGTGTTTCCCAAAAGATTTCCGGAGACCCTGTGGGGGTGGGGGGGACTTTTATTGGTCTGTCATTATCCGTAATAAGGCGGATATTGGATTTAGCCACAAATAGAAGCAGTCTGTGTATCTCATCAGTTTATCTACAGGACTACTAATAATGATGCTGTTGAGACGTGGCATCCTATGGACAAATGTATGTAAGACTAAATCCAGTATCAGCGAATAAATGTAATTTATAGCAAACAGTAAACTTTGAATCTAACTTTGCTAGCTAGCTCGTATGACGTTAAGCTAGTTCACATTACGTCTGGAGTCTGTTTCTCTGGGTTTTGGCCAACTCTCTTAAAATAACGGTAAATCTCCGTTGTCTAAAACATTAAAAGCACAAACACTGGGTAAAAAGTCACATGATTTTTTATTATGAAGCACACATAGCTTCACATGCTATGTGAGTTGTCTGCGCCCTTTTCTCCGTCATTGCTATCGGCAAAAATCAACAACGCAGGGCAAATTAGACCCTGGTAGGTCGCCATAGCGTTAACATTGTATGGGAAACACTGATGCAAATGCGTCTTTCCTCTCTTACACTATCTGTGGAAAAACCCGCCCCTCTTGCTAACAAGTTGCCCTGTAACACGGAGGGAGATGTGATGACGGTACTTACTGCCAAAGACAGTTGGAATTGTTCTCCGTTCTCATCGCTTCGTTGTTGCTGATGAAAACAACTGAAGGAGCATTTTCAGAGAAAGCAGATCGATAAAGACCTGCACAGGTAGATAAAATCCCTCACTTTCAGCTTGGGTAAATCTTACATTAGAATGCCTTATTTCATTCTTTTCAAACTAATTGGTTTTCAGCCTCACACACCTGTGCACAGCTACCCTGCTAGAGTCTCAGGATAGCCTGCGTGCGAGGCATTCGGGGAGCGTTGGTAAATTGTAGCTGCAGAAAATAACCTGGGTTACACTCTCCTCCTCTAAACTGCATGAGGCTCGACATGCACACGGTCACAATGTGTGTCATTCACCATCACAAATAATATAAAAGCCTTGTTCTATTCAGTATTTTTTATATAATTCTCCAGCTCTTTGCAACGGTATATTTTCAACCAGGAAAGGAAACCTTGCATTTTGTTTTGAACACGGTCTTTATGTATGTGGCTTTGACATACCACTGCACATTATTTCCACCATGTTACATTTAGCCTAAAAATGCAGCAATATGAATTTTGGCCCCATCACCTGTTTACACTTGTATATGAAGTATCTTTGCTAAAATTTAACGCCAATCTGTTTGTGTTGCTAAAATAAAAAAAAATAAAAAAGAAGAATAAACTACAGTGAAAAGAAAATTGCTATCAGCCCACACAGCCGCTCAAGTGCACATCTGTCACAGCTGGTTGCCTAACTGTTTGTGAAACCCTTTCAGAGGCACGGTGTAGGGAAGGACACGGTGTCACATTTTTGCTTAATTCAGATCTGCGCTGAGTGTGGCTGAGTGAGAGTGTAGTCTATGACCCACTGTGTAACAAGCTCAGAATAGATCGTTTGCCCTTTTCACTTTCAAACACAGTCACGCCAACTGTATCACCGGTGAAATCGAACGCAGGCAGTGGAGGATGAGCTAACCAATCCACATATTTAGCATTATCTTTTCTGGATTTTGAATTGCCACTGATATCTTTTGACAAAATCTGCTAAATTTTTATTTATTGTTTTGCATTTCGGTAGTGTGATATTAAAAATGGAAGGCTGAATACAACCTTCACACACAAGGTTGTAGTATGCACTGCAGGCACAGAGCTCTAACTAGTCAACACTTTCCTTTTATGGGAGGTCATTGAGTCTAAGATGCCGTAAAACAAGGAACATTTTATTTGTCTTTGGTAAAATAAATATAGATAGAAAATAGTGCATATTTTAATGCCCCTGAATCATTTAAATACAATCTTGGTTCCATCCAATTAGCATAGCATTTAGGGGCCGTGCAGTTTCATATGCCGCACCATATGATTTGCTCATTTGGGCTTCATCAGCGACGCTCATCAAGCGGCGGAAGGCCTCAGTATTAGATGGCTAATTTGCATGCCACTCATGCTCTCTGTCTGCGCAGCTCGAACAATAGAAGAAATTATAAAACTCGCCTCGTAACTATATTGGAACGAAAGCCTGAATAGTTTTGAATTGATTAGCTCATTGATAGCAAGCCGCTTGCTTGACCAATATTATTGAACATTTAATGCAACTTTCAAAACAAAGAGTGGACGACGTGCTGGTCCTGCTCACTTCATCCTGCTATTGATTTATTTACTTGCTTTACCTGATATTTCAGCCAAAGTGTGTGGAAGGAGGAGTGCTTAATGTGTACTGACTAAGATGTAGTTATATCGCACAGCAGGTGGTATTTTGATCTGCCCACCTGGTTAAATGGGTCCACAAATCCTCGGTAAGGTTCGCGAGGAGGATGGAGCAGTGAACTCCACCACCTCTGCATGTGAGTGTGTGTGTGTGCGTGTGTGTGTGTGCGTGGGTGCTGCAGTGCATAGGTCATAGTTAATTGCATAAAGTACACCAGTACACCAGGGTACCAATAATACCGGTGGCCTCGGAGGTATTAAATTCTTAATTTCTATGCAAAAGAGCCGAGTTTAAACATCCATGGTGGAGGATGGACTGACTGATTGATTATGCCTTTCATGGGTTCTTGTCACTTTGATCACAAAAATACTCTTGTCACTTTTAATATCACGGCCTAATGGCTGGTTTAGCATGACAAATAGATATTTTGTTACGAGCGCTGTCCCCAAATATTAGCCGTGCTGAGGGATACGCAATAATACACCTTCAAAGGCCTTCTGTTTGGTTGCCTGAGAGAAAAGGGAGACAAGGAGAAACTGATGATGATGACAGTTCCCCGTTGACTGAGGCATTTTCTGAGGAACTGATAATCTTCATAGTTGCGAGAATAAGATCAAAAGAAGAAGAAAAATGTCGAGAGGGCATTGCCATCCATCCATCTATTTATCTCTCCCTTTTACCCCCTTCACTGGATCTATCTCTGCATATCCCACGTGTCTTGCCTTATTCCTTCTGGCCATCCATCACATCCCTGTGTCCAACTGCGTTCTCATCGCTTCCTCTTTCCTTTTGTCTTCCCATCTTGCTGCTTTCTTCTTTTCATCGCCTTCTTCTGTCTTATCAAACAAGCCTCTGGGCTTCTTTGTCTATCAGTGGAATTTCACTCTCTCCTATCGTTCCCGGTCTTTTACCCCTCCCTCCACTCACCTGACATTTCTGCTTGCTTCCTTTTTCCTTTTTTTACCGAGCGGGCCCAGGCGGCATGCAGCGTGAAGTATGCTAGGCTTATTTCCCATGGCATCGTTGTGGTTTAGATGTGGTGGCTTTCCCAGACTCTGAGGCAGTGACCCTGTCAGCCAAAGTGGGGATTTTCCTTAAGAGCCAGAAGAAGAAGACGACGAAGAAGACCCCTGGCTCAGAAACCCACCTGTCAGCTTGACAGAAAGCGAAGACCATTGCATCACCATGGAGAATTACTCGAGAGCTTCCCCCCCTCACAGCTAATTGCCATTCAGACAGAAAATCTTACACCAGTGAAACCACTAGAGAAGAAGAGGAGGACACTAGGATCAATAGATCGAGGGAGTGAGCGTGAGAGAGAAACAGCGAATGAGTGACACTGGCATGAAAAGCGTGTGTGATGATTCCGTCAACACTCGAGCTACAGTGTTTCCTCAAGAGCTCCCTTTCTAGGCTTCGTGTCAGGCCTCACTCATCCGCTCTCTGGTCTGACACGCTGAAAGAGTTGCAGCGTAGGGGGAAAGAGAGCGGCCATTGATACTAAGGGAATTGATCCGCTCGGGTCTCCGCGGGTTTGCCTGTCTGCCCGTGATTGTAGTGTGCTCATTATCCATCTCCGCTCCAGGTAATTACTGCCTTGTTTTGATCGGAAAGCTTTTAATTAGTTGCTCATTAGCATTGTTTAATTAAACTCACCCCATGCCTTTAATAACACAGGAATGTTTTCTCGCTGCTTCGTTAGCTGTTGTAGGATGGGGTTGTAGTGAGATTGAGAGATAATGGGTGGACAGGAGTACTGTATGTTTGTGCATAATTAACGTTTAGAAAAAGCAAATAGCATTAGATGTTTGTGCGTATATTGCGTCTGATGGCAGCGCAGGAAAGTACAGTGGCACGGCTACGTGGAACTGGTGAAGATAAACATTCCCCCGTCCCAGAAGTTTTGGCGGACAGTGACTTAGAGTTGAGGTGATAGTAGGGGGGCTAACGGACTGAGAGACGAGGCAAGTACGATGAAGAGGGAAAGGCTATGCGAGAAGCTTCTGAGTAGCCGAGCTGCAAAGTGGAGGAGCCGGACGAGACGTCGACAGGACCGCGAGAAGAATGCCAAACGGAGCAGCGAAGACTGATGCTCCGCTTTTTTGTACAGCTTTCGCTTTCTCCATTTCCCCTTGTCTGTCGCTCTGTCTCTGTCTATCCCTGAGCCCTCACTCTACTCTCGCTCTTTATATTCCTTCATGTCGCTGTGCATCTTTCATGCTGCTTTCCTCATGAATTCTCTCTCCTACATATTCAGTTCTTTATCTCAGCTTATATTCTCTCTCTCTCTCTCTCTCTCTCTCTCTCTCTCTCTTTCTTTGCTCCTGTCTATCTTTGCGCTTCCTTCTCCCACAGAGCAATAGCTGACACAGTGTTCTTCCAGCTGAGTAGTTTGCAGAGGGAGGGGGGAGCATTTATGTGCGTTTGCATCAGCATACGTGAAAGTGTACATATTTGTCCCTACATATGTGTGTGTGTTTGCGCGTTGGGTAAGCACTGGCTGAACACTCTTGGTTTTGTTTTCTTAGCACGTCCTGGCAGAGTGTGACAGTGGACAAAGTGTCAGTGTGTGAGGGCGGACTGAAAGCCAGCCCGTGTCATAGCATGCCCCAGATCTGACACTTGCAGGATCCCATGGCTGGGGACAGTGGCTAGCTGTCCACATCATGTGGAGAGTAGCAAACTCGGCGCAGGCCACATGAAGAGCGAGTGGAAAGCCAATAAAGATGTGGGGACAGTAGGTGGTCAGGGTAAACTTACCCTGCTGGCAGTGAGCTCTGTCTGGGCATCACATTGCGGCCGGACTGGGCAGACACACAAAGAGCCACAAAGTCACCACCCCCGCTCTCAAGTGTCATCACTGCTGCTCTACGGCAGAAATTACATTCTAGTTTGGGGACTTCAAACTGTTCCATACACAGTGTGAATATATACAGAATATACAGAAATGCTTTCTATCTTAGTATAATACGTTTTTGATGCCATATGACATATGACATTGTTTGAGTTACCTTACTCTGAAAGCACTTGGCCTCTGGGTTCGCCGATTATACAACAGAAGGTTCACCAAATCTATTTTTTGTTTCTAAGTAACGGTTCTAACGACGCAACAGTTGAATGGTTTTATTTTCATATGTGTATTTTTTCTGTCACAAGAAATCAGCTCCTTGTTTCCCCTGCAGCAGCAGGAGCAGCAACAAACAGTGAGCCACGGCACACCGTCTTTAGCTTTGGGCCTGTACATTTATGCTGGGGTAGTAATATATTGAATTATCTTGTATTATGTCTCCACCGCTTAGCTTTGAGACAGTCACGATGATCCCCGTGCAGCAGCTGTCTCCCCCCCCGCCCCATCCCTCTCCGTGTAGTGCATTTATATACATTAAGCTGCCATTTCCTCTGAGGTGAATTACATCTATGCGCAATTCTATCGCTCTTTGCTCTCCTCTGCTCTTCCCTCCCGCCGCTCATTTCCCAGTGGTGGCGCTTTACCACTTCCGCAGTGGAGTTGGTCTCAGTGGGGGGACGAAACAGAGAGCCGTCAGCATTGTGAAATCTCCCAGCAAGCAAAGGGGGTTGCTCCTTCTGCAGTGGTACACAGAGACTGTTGAACGGTGATTTAGGCAGCTAGATCTAGGAACTGGAAGACCCATCAAGCCATTAGGGAGTACGGGGAAAGTGCAGAAATGAGCCTACGAGGCATTGTGGGTAAAGAAGCAGGCTACACTTAAGAATACTCGGGGGACAGAAATGGGGAAAACAGCAGCATGCCTCCTCTGTGTGTGCAGATGTGTGTGGGCAAACATACCTATGTGCACAAAGACCACAATCATATTCACATAATCACTGGCACAGGATGCCCGGCTCAGGTACTGGCTCACTGAGCTTAACGGAGAGACAAACATGCCACCTAATACAAATTCAGCTGAGCAGCACGGAGACAGAGGGAAAGAGATAAAGAATAAGTCTTCAGGAGGGGACACGGCAGAAGGGGGTGGACAACAGATCAATGATTTTACTCCTCTGTTTGAGAAAAGGAAGTGCACGCTGAGCGAAGAGACGTGGGTGACCTTCAGGTGCCCTGGCGCCTTCCTTTCATGTGCAGATTACCAAGTGATTTTCAGCAGGAAAAATGAACTCACTGATGCATTGCGCTAATTTCATTTAACATAAAAAAAAGAGAGAGAGAGACAGAAGAACAGGTCCCGGAGAGTTGCCATGAGCGAGGTGGGAATAGGGGGTGGCGGCTGGGGAGTGGCGTCAGCTGTGGGAAACATGACGGAGTCAGCAAATTGTGTTGAATGGAGCAGGAATGAGAGATAAGCCGGGAGCCATCAATTCATTACTCTATATATTGCTCATTTTCAGCAATCTCTTTACATCTCTTGAACTGCAGTCCATCATTTCTTGCTTGGTTTCTTAGTTGGACGCAGTCCCGACAAGCATTACCAAACCTGAGCGGTTGTGTCTTGTTGGCCGTCAGGCCTGACGGCGTGCACGTGTGTGTGTGTTTTGAGTTCAAAGGGCCAGAGCCCAGCGTCATGTAGCAGAATCAGGCCTTTTCTTGCACCATCAGCATAGCTGTATTGGCTGTGGCAGAGATGCTTCTCAGCGATTTCTGCAGCAGAAAGAGTTAAGATGGTCGTGCTCTTGACTTCTACTAATCCTATTACTTGAGAGTGCTGCTGTTAGAGGGCTCCAACCTCACTTTTATTGGAAATCCTTTGCCGTTATAAAGCCTTTTAGCCTTTGGCTGGGCTATTGCACTCATAAATCTAGTTCCCGGCCTTTGGGCAATTCTCTCATGTTTGTTATTGCAATGTTACTTACAGACATTTGTGTACTTACCAAATCCAGCGCTCTTATAATTGTCATAATGTTTCATTCACCTACAACTTTTCGGCCAAGGCTTGCTTTTTATGGGTTTATTTTATTAGTTGCCCTGCAGTTCTACTGTTCTACTGTTTCATTAATGCCATTCAGACAGAATCAAGTAAAAGTCAAACAGACAGAAAGCACAGAAACAAGCAGGGTTGGCTGTAATGCTTCTAATTTCCTCCTTAGCTGATCTCTAAATGCTTGTGCTTTGTCATTGCCACTACACCACAGAATAAATTCACTCTTTCACCCCTCTGTGCCTCCTCCTCCTCACTCTCTAATTCATCTCATTTCCGCCGCGTGGTTGGTTCCGAACCCACCTCCTTTCAGTGCCGGCTCCTCCAGCATCAGGCCAGCGCTGCTGGCTGCTCCGTATTCTGGGGCCGTTGTGTCTCCGGTGGAGAATGATTGTGCTGGTGGCAGGGAGGTCAATTGGAAGAAATTGCGTTGCAGCCACTGTGGAGCTGAGGCGAGAGAGAACAAACTGGATATTAGCCCAATCCATGTAGGCTGGTGTGTTTACACCATCTATCCCCCACCCTAACCGCCCCACTACCACCGCCCTCAACACATACACTCACACATTCCCTCACTGTGGTCAGTGTCTGACGGGGAAAAAAAATGGAAATGCACTATTGCACTGTTAAACATTGTAATGCGATTGTGCAAACCCAAATGTACATATCTAGATACAGTTGCATTGCTTAGTGCGTCACAACACAGATTGTATTTTGTATATTGCAGGCATTCCTACTTTATCTCCCTTGGTGGAAAAAAAATGTTTTCAAAGCGTGTTTGTGTTGCAAGATCGGTTCAAGGAAGAAATGCCTTGTCTTCGTGACAACCAGTAAGTTACAAAAACCCAAACAGTCAGCCATGGGAAGATTTTTGTCTCAGCAGGCAGGTGTAGAGATTCTTCTTTAGTGTTTCTGAACATTTACTGTAATACATACATAGTTGAATTCTACTTAGTAATGCTCTATAATCCTAATGCGCGGTTTATACATCTGCAGCAATTTGTCACCATAGCTACATTGTCAGCCTGACATGAACCACCCCAGACATATAACTACGCACTGTGGTGAACTGCGGTTGGTCTGCTCGGTAGTAGCGTATTCTGCTTTAATTTTTCTGGCTGCTTCTCCATCTCTGCAGTTTTTAAATAGATTGTTTTGGATGTATAAAGATGGAACCGATCAAGGAAAGGTTAACTGAGGAGGTTCAAAGTTTGCATGACACGTCTTTGGCGAAATATCTGCAAATGTTTCAGTCGCCATTGTTGAAAATGAAGCAGGAAGTAGAAGACTTAACCAAAAACGAACTCATCTACGTCCAGCGGTACCTTAAATGAGCCTTAATGCAAAATCGAGTTTGAGTGCAGAGGAAGGTTTGAAATTTAGGTTCTGATTATTCTGTTTTGGTTTTTTGGGGGTTTTTTTTGAGCTGCATGTGGGAACAGTGCTCTGTCCACAGACCAGCATGTTAGTGGTTCAGTCATCATCTAAAGTGTTCTTCAGCAAGACACAGGACAAGTTGCTCCAAATACTTGGTGTGTAAATCTGTGTTTTGTGTGAATGAGTGTGTAGTTGCGTCATTATGCCTGTAAGTGTTTTGATTGCCAGTAAAGGCGCCATATAAATACAAGACAACCATTTATCATTTCTGCACAATCAGAGCTTAAAGTAAGGGAAAATAGGCTCCATTTGTCATTTTGGAAAGTGTTAACAGTAACATGTTCAACTGCTCTTGTGAACTCGTAATCTGACAGTATTGCCATTTTCGTTCCCATCACTCATTCACCCTCATGTTAGCCACATTCGTGTTGGGTGGTATTTTCAGCTGACATGGAGCATGTAGCTTCATTTCTGTCACTGAAACTTAAATACAAACCCAAAATGTTATATTCAGTTATCCCAAAGCCTTGGTAGACAAATTCAAAGCGTGATGGGTGAGTGTGATTTTTTTTTTTTTTTTTTTTCATTTTTTCATTTTTTCATTTTATGCAGGTTAGCTCATCTTTTGGCTCCGAAGCTTTTTGATATTTACTTTGGTTGGGTCCAGTAGTAAACACAAAAGATGCTCTTTTACACCTCAGCTTCTCAAAACCACTCAACTTTTCTTCCTGATCTTCCAGGACCTCCCTGAATGTTGGTCTGCCAAAAGCAGCTCCACGCATGCGAAGTACACCAGCTTCAGAGTGTGCTCACAATTTCTGGTTTCGGTGTTCTGGGTCGACCGCCAAGGCGTCCTCAAAAACAAGGTCTACCAAGGTCTACATTTTCAAATTGCGCAAACTAGGTTTAGTAGATCTGTCTAAGGTACAGAGTACCATGCGTTTGCTACCCAGCACAAAATCCAGACAGTCTCTGCCAAGGAACAGGAGGAGGTGCTGCCACCCATTTGATCTGATAGTGTTATCTGTAAGCTTCATACATTTTCTAATGGAGGTTGGCATTGGCAATTTCCGTCTGAGACCTTTTGTTGTTGTGATGAGTAATTAACAATGGCCTACAAAGATGTTGGTGTGAATATTTAATAGTGACAAAGCGGGGGGGGGGGGGTGAGCAGACAGTGTTAAAACTACAACTCATGTATAATTCATGATCGCTGACAGTGATTGGGCTATCTCTCTGTTTCTCTCTTTATGTGCCCCCTCCCACTCCCTATCCCCCCCCTCTCCCCCTGTTTCCCAGAGTACATTGGGCTCTCCTTGTACAGAGGAGAACCCAATATGGAGTGGCACTTCATATCTTGTTAGGCGATTTATTCATGGTAATGAAGGGTTTTAATGTACTGTACAGCACAGAGCTCGGGCTTTGGTTGTAACACACTCAGCCATGATCTGCGGGATGGATTAGCCGAGAACTGGCTTTAATTCAGATTCAATTATAGGGCTGGTGTTGTAGGATGAGATGTGACCTCTAATGTCTGTCCATGCTGTCTCTGTCCGAGACTTTACATCCAAGCACGGCAGAGCAACACTAGTTCAAGCTGCCCAACCATTAGACTGTGTGTCAGCTCTAGACAGCCCCCTTCTCCTCTCAGATTTTCCAAGGTATTCATGCCCACCGCGTTACCTCTCTCAGCCGCGCGCTCTCTGTTCAACCCCTCCTTTTCCCATTAGTTGTTCGGACTTGCTGTTTGCTATGGCTCTCTTATCTCCTTGCCCTCGCCATCTCAGTCTCTCTCAGCCCAAACTTGCCAATACAGTCCTTCATTTGTACAGCTCCTCACATCTCCAAAACACCGTTCTTCATACAAGTTTGTGATCAAACAGAATTTGAGCACACTTGCACGCACATGTGCATGGATGCAGGCATATATTCAAACCCACACACCTCTGGATGATCTCTCTTCCCTATCCACTATCGTCTTTTAGGCCAAGCCGTACCTGATTGGTTTTCCACCAGTCTCCCACACATACAGCATCTGAAGCATATGGAGAAAGATGGATGGAGTGATTATAACAGAACACATGGTTTGACATTTATTAGTTGCTTTTTAGTTCAGATATTTTCTCATTTCCTTGCAGCATTGGACTTAGGTTTTTTTTTTTTTTTTTTACAATTGAAATTGATTGCCTTGTTACTCAGCATCTCTCTTTTACTTGCACACATATTCCCTCTCTTTCTCCTTCTCTTTTTGTCCCAAGCCAGCTGGAGGGAGTAAATAGCTATTGATCCGAGCCAACTGAAGCCCGCTAGCTGAGATGCTATTGTGCTAACTGTTCTCTTTGTCACTTGTCCATGTTGTTTAGCTCGGACATGTTCGCTCTTACAGGAAGTTTAATTCGCAGTTTCACAGACTTTGTCTTGAAATAGCTCCTAATAGTCCTGTACTATTTATATCATATTCCTAAATGTTGTATTTTGGGCCTTTTTCGTGGTCTGCCTTTTTTCCACAATCAGATATGTAGGCTTAATAAATTGCTCTCCATCTGATAACTGCGGTCTGTGTGTGTGTACTGGGAAAAAAGTTTTTTCCCAAGACAACGATCAAGGATCTTCTCCACAGATCTTGACCTTAATGTGACATTTTCTCACAGAGCAAAAAGAACCAACGCAGTGTTCTCATTTGCATCCGGCAAGAGGATTCCTGACTCTGACAACATGCAGATGTCTGCGCAGACGTTTTATGGTGGATGTGCTGATGTGCTTAATGTGCTCATTAAATCAGCGACAACTACACATGTGTTTCTGCTCATTCTGCCCATATGAGACCGAGTCGTAATTCAATCTGCAGCCTCTCTGGTTAGCCACATGTGCTAATGCCCGGACCAGGCCTTAATGCAGTTTGACACTGCTGTGCTCAAGATAAAATCTGTATGGAAGCGGTTGCCAGAATGGCTCGAGTGAGATAGGGAGGGAGGTATTGGGTTCTCAGGCGTGAGAGTGCGTCTGTGTGGGGTGTAGGGACGGAAGAGTGGGGGTTTTAAAGGAGGTTAGGGACTGGACCGCATTTGGCCTCTTTAGCACGCTGGGGAAATTTTAGTGACCGGAGAGATAGCAGCTTCATTAGAGTTTTCATTTCATTTTTAATCATGGCAGTCCAGTGAGGTAAGAGAGCTAAAATAACAGTTATTAATAGAGACGCACACTTTCCACCAGGGTCTGGATGTCCTACAGTCAGGACAAAAACAGGAATTGGGCAAAGCAAGTGAAAAAAACAACAAGTGGCAATGGCTGTTATTTCCACTTTGTTTTTTTTTTCTTTTTAAATTTCCCCAGTCAAAAGATATTAGCCTGGGGCTGACAAATGCAAATGGCTGACATTTTTATATCCAGCTTGAAAGGGTGAGTCATCCTTGTTATGGTGTCATCCTTGTCACCTTTGCTTTGGCGCAGACACAAGACAAGTCCGTGTGTGCGTGACCTGGCAATGGCCTCCATGACACGCCAGTGATTGAGACAAGGAGACAATGGGATCAGGAGGTCAGCGCTGGACTCCTGTTAGAGGAGAAAGCATCGTTAAAACATGGTGTATCACTTCATTAGAGACTGTGTAACTACCGAGTCACACACATTCGCTCCTCAGACAAAGGCGTAATAGCTGTGGTTAAACATCTCAAATACATTATCCTCCCTTCCCTTTCCCTTCCGTCTCTCTCTGCTCAACCGATTCGCATAACGAGCCAGACTGTTGGAGCCGGGATTAAATGGAAGTGACACCCCATGTACCCTTCTGGATTTCTTCAACTGACCTCGGGCTACAGTCCCTGCTGTGTATCAGGCACCTCCCCTGCTCAGTTGCCTGTCACAGAAGAAAATAACCACACACAGCTTCAAAACCTTCCGTATTTATTAAAAGACTATAGAAAATCCATCGGTGCCGCCACAATCAGGCACCTATGCTGTAAGTCTTAGATACAATCAGGGCCTCTCTTACAAAGGTGGCTTGGTATTACTAACATATGTGGTTCAGTGTTCTGGCAAAACGATCAATAATTTAACTCATTTTCCAGTTTACTCCGTTTACGCCTCCTTTCTCCACTCTGTGCCCACGTGGAGATTTGAAATGAACGCTTGAGCAGTGAGAGACATAGGAACTGCCTGTTCTCAGTGGAAGGAAAAAAAGTTAGGTGACTGCACTTTGCGGTTTTCATTCATTCATTCGTTTTCAGTAACCGCCTGACCTTGAGAGGGTCACAGGGGGGCTGTCACTGGGCAAGAGTCGTGGTACACCCAAGACAGGTCGCCGGTCCATCAGAGGGCAAGAAAAAGACAACCGTTCCCGCTCACGTGCACACCTGCGACCAATTTCGAATCCCCACTTAACCTTACAACCGCCTCTTTGGACAGTGAGAAGAAGCCAGATAAAGGCCCAGCCGTCTGGTGGGTTCAAACCGAGAGCTTTCTTGCTGTAAGGGCTCAGTGCTCCTACATTTACTCACCCTAATACAATGGATTATTGTCAAGGAACTGCAGCGATGTCTCTTTACTTTTGTAATGTTCCCGACTCTTTAGAGCTAAAAGCAATGTGCTGCTATGTGTGCCCATGGTCTCTTCTTTTTTAGATTGCAGTCCTTCTACTGAGAAGCGTTTTCTGAAAACTTCTGAAAAGAGTTTTTCTTTCATCTGGAGCATTATAAACATTTCATGGATGTTTGCTTGTTTTTATTTCAGCCATAGGAGAACTGTACTACTAGTTGCTGCAGCCCGGTCCGACCCCCTGCAGGTAGTCCAGCATGGGGTGATTGATTAAGCGCATTTAAAGCCCTGTGAAGTCCACAGACATTTACCAGGCTGAGAATTATGATATGTTATTGACTGTGAGGGTACGTTAATGTAAAAATTAAAGAGCAGAAACAGAGGTAATAACATGAAGCTGTAGAAAACAGGTGTCAGTTTCATTTTCTCTCTCTCTGTGTAGGAGCACTGGTTTTGTCCGTGTTTGCTCGTAATCTGTGCCCGTGTGTGTGAGACATGCAGAACGGGTAACGGAAGATTCGGGATGGATTGCTGTTGAGTGCGTACGAGCGAATCTGTAGGCTTCGGCCGCCTGGCATATGGCTGAGCGATGCTCTCACTCTGGTCACTGCTGCACTGCCAGTACGCAAACACCAGCATATTTCACAAACATTCACCGGCGGGTGTGCTTAGCCTCAGCGCCACCTCAGATCAACAATATTAATGCACTCCAAATATTAGTTTTCTCCCTCATTACCAAGCTGGGAGCTCTAAGCCTGAACCCGCAGCAATCCTTGAGGACGGAGACAGCAGGATGTGTGCTTGTGCGCGTGGCTGTAATGCCTCCTGGTTTCTTTTGCTCGAAGACAATATTTTCTGCCTGCGTGTTTGTTGTTATTCATCCTTATAGACACGAGGAACCATATACCGCCGATGACGAGTTTATATCATTGCGTGAACTTGTTTGTGGTTGTGCGCAGCAGAATATGAATGTGTATAGACAAGAGCCTTGACAGTCCCGCTAAAGAGTTGCTTCTCGCTAAGCCTAAACGGAGGAATAGTAAATAGAGAAGGAGGGGAGAGCCGTGCATTGTGAAATCCCCATCTGCTATAAAGTGGGGCGCTGACACTTTCAATCTGTGCGCGTTCGTCCCTTCCTCCTCCTCGGCGCTCTCTCTCCTCCCGGTTATTGCTCCCATCCTCGATCTCCCCCTCCGTTTCTGCTTTCGTTTCTTGTGTGGAAAGTCTCCTTGCTCTGTTTTATACAGTAATCACAGATCTATTGCGCTGACAAGGCCTTGGCTTGAGTCCCACAGCGTAGGTACTTGCTGGTAAAAGCTACCTTGTATTGAATATATCTGTAGCGTTCCTTAGTCCGGTCCAACCTTATGTATCCCTGGTGAAAGTCACTTTACGTACTGTAAACGTTTGTTTTTTTGGCCATGCATTATCCACACTTTAATTGCCTGGGAGTTTTGCTTGGGGGACCGTGGGAAATGTTTTGCACTGTGTGGATATGATAAAAAAGACAACATGACCACTTTCTCATGGGGACAAACGGTGGGATTGTCGCCTTGCTGTTCGAACGCTAGCATATTTAGCCTCTTCCCACCATGAGAACAAAACTACTTGAAGTATAAGCTTTTAGAAGAAAAAGTGATGTGGTTTTGTCGAGCGAATCTCGCGACACTGTCTCGTATTTACAGCACAGGGCTTCCTCTGTGGTTAAAATCTTGCCTCGGCGAGAAAACGCTTCCCTTTGTCTCCCGTGCGGGAGCAGCAGGTAAATTCATTCAATTATCAGCCTTTCAAGCTCCAGTGGGTCAGGAAAACTCTTACATTAGATGCAATCAGTGTGAGATAGCAGATGAATTTTTGCCAAATTTGCGGGTGTAAATGTGATTTCCACACATACATGGACAGATAATGCCTCTAGCGGGGATATATTTCCTCTTTGGTTTAACCTTAAAGAAATTACTTATCTGGCAAATTAAGTGTGGAATGGAAATATCAGCAGGCCAAGACTACCTGCAAATGAGGAAGAAAATGCATTTCTCTTTTCTGTATTAAAAACACAATATTCCTAGTGTGATATATATATTTTTTTATGTTATTAAAGTCTCTTTGTCAATACTTACCACTGCCGTGATCGCTAAAACATCCTGCTATTCCGTTAGCTGTGATACTCCCGCTGCACCTCTGAGTCTCTGTGTTTGCCGCACACCTGCACAATTCTGGTTAGTCAAAGGGTTTTCTGCATGGCTGGAGTGAGGGATGAGGTCGTTGGAGAAAAAGAATGAGGAAGCGAAGGTCTGCAAGTGAAAGAGGAAGTGGAAGGGTGCTAAAAGGGTCACGGAGGCTGGTCTGCAGTGCACAATTATTCATTTTCTCCTGGTTTATATATATATATATATTTATATATGGGTGAACGTGTGCACCTGCTGCTTTTGTTAGGGCAGAGGCAGGTTTGGTGAATCAGCTACAGTTGCGTTTGCGCATGTGTGCTCGTCTTCTTTGGATATATGACGTCCGCGTTTGTTCCCGCAATTGTGAGTCTGCTTTGAAATACTGAACGTTCTATACAGGAGATCAAACCTGAGGTATTGCGGTGATGGCTTCATTTTCTTTGTCATGCGGCGCGCTCTGATTGGATGGATTGAGTGAGGAATGTCAAGGTTACCTGGCTCAGGAATAATGCATATCTTTTGCCTTTTGTACTGACTTAAGGCGTGCTCCACATGAGAGACGGAGAGAGCACATGTCGTGAATAAGGGGAGCTCGGAAAAACCAAATGTACAGTTTCAACGCTATCTAGTCCAGGCTGCTTAGTGTCAGCACACGGATGCAGGCTCACACTTTCCCTCTTGCACGCGAGGCACTTTTGCGTTGTCGCACCTTTCCTCGGGAGGCTTTGGCGATAAATGAGTTTGGGGTGGCAGTGGAATGGAAAAAAAGGGTAGAGGAAAAAACAGGAGACATTAATGAAGTATGAAGGGCTGAGCATGGCCACATGGTTCCTGCCAAGCACCACCAGCCCTCCTCCCCGTGAGCTCCACCTGCCCCGGGGACACGGCGACGGGAGATGAGGCAATGGAGACAGGAAGAACTGGAAAGCAAATGCTGAATTAAAAGATTAAAATAAATTTTTTTACTTTTGAAATTTTTACTCTTCCTCCTAGTTAGCTATAATTAATTATAATTATCTCTCAGTTTTCGCCCATTGCCGTTTTGCCTTCTCGTCTCATCCTGTCGCCCCTTTATACGTGGCACTTTGCAGAGCTGCATAAAAATGGCGTTGCAAAAATGTCAAAGCTATTACGGTATAACTTGCATAGCCTACCCTCATCTGTGCTCTTTTCTTGTTATTTAAACGTGCCTGTCTTCTTAAGTGCCCGCTCACTTTTGCAGGCACTCAAGTCCACTCATGTGCGTGTGGCACAGCCACAATACCACCTTGTCTTTCAAGCACAATTGAGCATATTTAGCTGACGGCACAGGATCTGCGTCGGGTTCATATTGACTTCTCTATCCTTGTGTGATTCAGAAATGAATCACTATAGCCATTGTTCAGAAACTTCCAGTTACACAATTCCTTCTTGGAAACACAGTCACGTGCAAAATATCAATGCCAGTCAATGGTGACATCCGCGTTTCTATATCTTCACTTTCTTATTTTTTTTCCAAAGGGCTTCCTATTTTCTTGAGTTCGGATATGACTGAAAAAATAAGAGCTCTGACGGCGGCGACTGTGGCCTCCATTGTTTAGACAGACCATCACGTTCGTTTGTACAAATACCAACTCCCTCTCACGCAGCTGCACATCATCATCAGTCACTGACAGTTTAAGAGGAGGCTTGAGTGGAAAGTATGCCTGATTTCACAAAATTTATTTCCTCGATTCCTCCTCTCTCGCATCTCTTCCTCGCATCGCGCTGTTAAGCGCGAAGGAGGAAGTGCGTGAAGAGGAGAAACTAGATACGAGAAAACACACGTGGATGGGGAAACGGACGGTGTGTCCTCCGGCTGTATGACGAGTCGTCCAGTAAGGAAAGCGCTGTGAGCGTTTTTGTCTTGCGTTTCTTCATACACAGTGCTCATCATGTCAATGCATATTCTTAATACGCGTCAGTGAGTCCAATTCTGCTGTCATGCCTTTGTTTTGACATGCCCTGAACATGTCAGGAGTGTGGTCCTTGGCTGGCCCTTGTCTGTCAGTTGCAGGTGACTGGCATGATGTTGACGTGTCCCTGTTTTGACCCCAAACCTTTCCATTAAAAGAAATAAATACATGTATTCGGTCATAATTCTATTCCACTGTAAACTTTATCAACAAAGAACCATGAAAACTATATTAAAGTAAAAGTTTATTTTATTAGTCTTGCACTGAAGGTGGGTGTGAAAACTTGGCAGTTACCAAGATGAGTTTACACTTCCAGCCATCTCATTTATGCATATTTGGGAAAGTGCATATGGCGCACATTGCGAGCTCGACTGTGATGTTGCTTTGGAGCTTTAAGAAAAGAGGCCTGCAGCTTCTGCCTGGCCCCGCGCCAGACAGCAGGACGAATAAATCTCTAATGGGGACAAACATCCCACTGAGGATATGGTACGAACATCAAATAGCCCACCACACTTTGAACACATTCCAGGTCCTCCTCAACTGGTCGACTAAGCTGATGACAGTGAAAAAAAAAATTTGCCCGCAGTGCTGACGGTGATGGGCAATCAATTGCTGCAACCAACTTCTTGCATTCAAAGAGTAAAAAAAAAAAAAGTCAGATTTCTGCAATTCTGACAACATTTTCCCGTCATATCTTCAGCATAAATAAATGCTGCTCCGAGGGTTGATCACTGGTCCAGCTCAGAGCAGGCCAGGAGAGACCGCATGGGTAAGCAGAAAATGCCAATTTATGGCATCCAGGCAGATGCAATCCGTGTGAGGACTGCAGACACATGTTGTCCCGTCTGTGTGTGGCTGTGACTGATGAAACACGGCCAAACAAATGGGCAAGGAGTGAAAGGTGTTTCCCTTGAAGTTTCCGCTCTAAACTGACACGATAAGCGCTCTGTGGCCTGTTTCCTCATTAAAACTACCTTAATCTTCCTTCTCTCTCTTTTCCAGGTATATGTGTGACTCTGTATGTAGGCATGCATGCGTGCGTGCGTACGTGTGTGTGTTTGTGCAAGCGCACGTGTATTCCAGCTCAGGACTCGGCCTGGGGAGAGATAATGAAATAATAACTCTTATCAAACCACTGCAGACTGAGAGGAGCTCTCTCTTTTGCTCTCTTTCTCTCCCTCCTCTCTGCCTCCTTGTCTTTGCGGCTCCTCTCTGTGCCTCAGCACTCGTCTCTCAGGCTGATTCCCAGACTGATTCTTCCTGCCACTCAGAGGCTGCTGCCGGTGCTCGTGATGCTGAAGCACACGCCGCTAATCCAGCTGCGGTGGAGCATGTGGAGAGATTCGCTGATTCCCGATTTCAGCGGCGATCACCGCGGGGAAAAGCGGTCGGTCCTGACGCGCGCGGCACGGCTGCGCGTCGCCGTGCGCGTGGAGATGCAGTTTCGGAGACGAGACAAATGTTGGTTTTTTTTTTTGGTGATGTTTAATTCCAGGCTGAGGGGTCTTTAGACAGTGCAGGATGAAAGCCTTCCACACAGTGGCCACCGCCTCATTATAGATCCAGAACTGCTCCTCGTCCTGGAGATAAATTATTCACAACATGGCCCAAATGAATAATATTCTTTTTAACCCTACTTGCATCCCTTTATCTCTCCATCTCTTTAACCTGACACTGTGGTGAGGGTGTAGGAAGGGGACTGCAGCGGGTGTCCTATGTCGGGAACCTTGAATAAAGGACAGTTTGGTGTCAGCCCACTAATGAACAGCGAGTCTTTTATTACCAAGGCTTTAATAGGCTTCCTCTGGTTCCTGCACATCTCATTTGTACTTCAGCACTTTGTTGAATACCGCTCGGCACAATCAAGATGCGGCCCTCCCCCTTCTCTTGTGTCTTTATTTCTTCTTCCGCGTTACAATAAAGTTCGGAACCGAAAGTTAACTTTTCGCACGTCCTTTGGCTTCCCTTGCTCTCTGCCGCCTCTTGCCCTCCCCCTGTCTCTCACCTCGCTCATTCACCACTCATTTCCAAACTCTCTCTATCTCTGTCCGTCCCGCAGTGGCGTAGCCATTTAAAAAGAACATTAAAAGGAGATAGGAGGAATAAGGTGTGGGAGGTTGGAGGAGGGGAGAGATGAAGGAGCAGAGGTGAGGGAGGGGGAGGGAATGGCGGCGGGAGAGGCAGAGGTGTGAGGCAGAGAGCAGCAGAAGCCTAAGTGATGCTGACAGGGACACATTTGCTCCAGAGCTGTGGAATTGTGTTGTGTGAAATTGAAACGGCGGAGCATCAGGAGCAGTTATTTGCAATAAATTTCAACTGCTTCAACACTTTGAAAGCAGCCCCCCCCCCCTTACCATTACAGTCCCTGCCATTCCTTCTCCTTCATATTTTTTCAGTTACTCCGTTACCTCCAGCTATATTCCCCCTTCTTCCCGTGTCTCTTTTGCTGTCTTCATCCCCTTCTCATCTTTCAGCCATTCTTTCCTGCTTTTGTCCTCTCCCTTCCTTGTCTGCTTCCCCTCTCCAGCCGTCGCCGCTCTGCTGGTATCCCTCAGGCCTGCTGAGCGTCACGTCCGGGCTTGACAGTTGACGTTCAGACTTGGCTTTTCCTCCACAGGCCTCCCTCATCCGTCCTACCCAGCCGCCCTCCCCCTCCCAGCATCACGTTAAGCAGCAATGACAGGCACAGAGGCTGTCAGCCAGTCAAAGAGGAGAATTAATTTGTTTAATTTCATACCTTTTCATTTTGCCACCGAACCCAGCCAAGGCATAGGGTGACAACGCATCCAATAAATTTTGCACGCACGCTATTTTTTGGAAGCTGTGGCTGGAGGAGGGAGGAGGGACGCTGTAAAAACATTAGCACCTTTCATACAGTGTGGTTAATGTATTTATATCGTGGTGTAATAGAGTGGCTCTAATAATAAAATGCAATTTCCAAAATCATTTTGGCCAGCAGACTATCCAAGTCCATTTGAGCTTTAGACGCCCGTTGATAACATTGCCCGCGGATCTGTTACACGGGAAATGGGAAGTGACATGAAGTTCAGCATCGTGACCTCATCTGCGCCTGTCAGATTTTTTTTTAAACTGCTCACACATCCAGCGATGAAGATATTAATTATTCCAGACTTACCCTAATTGGGAGCCCCTCGCGCCTTATCCACCTACCCGCGCTGAAAGGCCCACACACCGTAGAAACACATGTAACTATACACAAAGAAGAGGAAGCAGATGCGCAATCCCAATCAATCCACTCCATCTAGAACGCCACTCGAGAGAGACATTGTGAAAGCAATATCCTATCTAGCCTGTGAATTTATGATGCTCCTTCCAGCAGCATACAAACGCCAGCCATTACAATGACACGTGTGAATGAGATGTTATAAATGAGACCTATATTTACAGAGAGGATCTTGTCTCTCTTGGCCTGTGGCGAGGGGTTACTTTCCCCAGCAACACGGTGTGCTGCCCTGCTGGGGTCCTCGTAGCATTATGACCAGCTTATCAGAGGACACAGGCCTTCTGAGGGTGTCCTGTGGTGTCTGGCAACAGATTGTTGTTAGTGCGAGCCTTTTGGTCCCATGGGTTGAGTGGAAGGGCCTCTGTGGATCAGGCTTGTTCCAGTGCATCCCACAGATACTTGATGAGTTTGGGATCTAGTGAACTTGGAGGCCAGGTCAACACCTTGTGCTGTTTTTTTAGGTTTTTTAAAGTTGTTCCTAAACCATTTTCGTGTGTGTGTTTCTGTGTCAGGCTACACCCCCATCGCTATGGGGTGGGGGTGCTTGGTGTGGTCTAAGTGGATGGTACATGTCTAAATAACATCCACACAAATGCCACATCTAAACGTTTCCCTTGTGAACATTGTATTGTCAAAAGATGGGCAATGCTATTTACTTGACTTATCAGTGGTCATAATGTTGTGGCTGATCAGTGTTTTTTACAGTGCTGCACATACTAGATATTAAACTACTGTGGTATTTTGATCTTGTTTGAAACTTTATACGACTAAAGTGTTGGTGGTATGACTCCAGCTAATTCCTGTCCCTTGCTGGCTGTGGAAATGTTGAAAAGTGAGCAATTTTCTTGTTGTACAGAATTATTAAAAGAGTGGTCAATTGACCCTGGCAGGTTTCAGCAACACCTTAAGTTGGTAATTGGGTCATAATAATTCCCCCCTTTCAGACTGTTCAGGATTTTTTCTACGACACGCGCAAAAACTAAAACCTTCCTTGAAACATCAGATTCTTACTGTATCTAGTTCAGCAAAAACAGAAAGAAACACAGGTTCTGCATGTGGATATGCCATACAAATATAACATAAACTCATCTCGTGGGAGCACGGACTTCAATCATCCATAAGTCCGAGCACAGCTGGACCAGAAAAGGCTGCACGCTAATATAGTCACTCCTGCTGTTTGTGTTTCTTGACAAGATAGTCTGATGTCCTCAGACAGCTGGCTAACTAGCGATAGCTACGCAGCAGGGACGGGCCGAGCAAAGTAGAATACACACACTGTTCAGTCGTCTCCTGTGGCTTCACCCCTTGAAACCAGATGGACCGTCCTTCTCATAGATGGGATTGTTTAATTCAATATGATAGAGCCAGAGCCAGAGCCAGCTAGTATCCAAACACATCTGATGTTAGCTGGATTTCATCAACATTAGCAGGTGTCCATATAATCTTAACCTTCACAATGTAGTGTACAGAACTGGGTTAGGGTTGGAGGTAGTTGGAGTTGGAGGTAACATCTACATTGCTTTCTGATTTAAATTTGGATCTTCCACGGCAGTTGGCTAGCATAGCCAACTGCCGTGGAAGATCCAAATTCCCACAAGTAAACATGTCTTCTATGTGGAAGTATTTTATTGTGGAAAATGAAGTTAGTCAGACTGAAACTAGAAAAGTATGCAATGTGGATTTTTTTTTGGGAGATGGTAGTAGGAAATTGTCACTCAGTACCACCGCCAAAAAATGTGTGCACCATTGAATAAAAACCTTAACTCCAGTCATTTAGACTTCGAGAAAACTCAAACAAATCCAGATGCCTTTGTTTTAGCTTTGTTTTAGGACTCACCGTAATGTGGATGACTGAGAATCTTCACAGTAATAGAGCAGATGTGATGTTTTTAAATAGGGGTAGAGTAAAAGAACTTTTTGCCCCATACATATGCTTATTTAATTTATTTGCAACTAGTACACTACTACTACTAAAAATTTAAAATGAAGAAATCTAAAATTTTGTTTGTAGTGTGCCTGTTTGTCTGTCCAAGTGTTTCGAGTTAATCACTCCGTGTTACTGGCCCAAGGAGCTCTTCATTGTGTCTTATGAGTCCTGCAGGCTCCTAAGGGGAGAGTTAACATGCAATATAAACTACACTATTTTCCATTAATTATACCAGACCACAAAGTCACTTGTATCAGCAGGCATTAAAGTTGTGTTAATCCACGCTACTGTTTTTGTATTAATATTGATGTGTTCATAAAAAGCCGGGCTGTGATTAGTAAGACCTCCAGGCCTTTGATAGGGGCTGTAGGGATTTCTGAAAAATGCATGAAACATAAAAGTAATATGAAAAGTTTATTAACTCTAAATATCCCTGTGCCAAGCACGCATTTGATTACGCAGTGCTAATTAAAAACACTTCTAAACCCAGTGGGATACATTCAGTCTATGAGCTTTTTATATATATATATATATATATATATATATATATATATATATATATATGCATTGTTAACTTATTAAAAATGTGTAGCGAGAAAATTCACAGGGAACACATATATATACTGTACATACAAAAAAAAAATTGTGTCATTTTGTATTTAGTTTTTTTGATAAAGGTGAAGTAAATTTTCCGGACGTGACATCTGGAGTTCGTCACTCTGTCTGGCAAGACTCTGGGGAGGATACAGAGGTGATGCATCCCCGACAAGCTAGCACTGGCAGTCCTCTAAAAGCACTGCACTCACTCAATGCAGGGAGCTAATGTGTTTGACCCCTCGTTCCCAAAGGAAATGCTTCCTCGCGCTTGCAGATGAATGAATCAGCATGTTTATAAGAGCTCCTCATCAGTTACACCGTTTTTCTTCCTTTCATTCTTTTTTTTTTAATCTCCGCTTTCTGTCTTCATGGTCTTGACACACTGATACTAAACAGTTATTAGCTGCGCTCAGTATATTGTCAGGGGTGTTTAAGTTGAAGTGATGTCGTGAGTTTGATTCTGAAATGAGAAATAAAAGCACAGCAATGGTGAAATGGCTGGTCTTAGATCACTTCTCAGCAAATCTCCTGGCATTTTGATGTATTCTCTATCAGTTATTAACCTGTTTTTAAAGGAAGGTGTGAACTGTTTGTCGCCTCTCCTTCCCCTCTGTCTTCTTTCTCTTTTGCAGCATGCACTGAGGCAGCCATTTAATGTTTCTCCCCTGTGGATCTTTTTTTTTTTTTTAAGATATTCACAAAAGCCCAGTTTTATTCTTAGCATCTACTCATACGGTGAAAATGAGAGTACTTTCACTTTGCTGCCCCCAGTTCTTTCTCATAGACACTCATCTCTATTGTGATCCTTTCTGTTCGTCTCATTTTCATACATATTAACTATTTACTGCTTTCATCCCTTTCCTTCTCTCTTGGATCTTTTATCTCTACGGAGAGTGGCTTTATGATGCAGCCATCTGCAGTTTTATGTGTGTGTGTGTGTGTGTGTGTCTATAATATTAGTGTGTCATTGTTTTTCTGTTGTGTTCAGTTACGTGTTTTTTTAGTAAGGCTTGTGGGATCCCAGTACACAGTTAAAGGATAAATCTGTCCCAGGATGGACCTTGTTTCTTTTAATACGTGCAGACTTCTCATGGTCAACACCTAGTGCTGTTCTTCATGTTTTTTGAGTTGTTCCTAAACTGTTGTGTGTGTCTGCTGGCCTCAAGGAGTGTCATTGCTATGAGGCAGGGGGTCCTGTCTAGGTGGGTGCTACATCTCTAAGCAACATACACACCAATGCCAGGTCCAAATGTTTCCCAGCAGAACATTCAATCGTCACAAGATGGTCAATGTCATTTGCTTAATGTTAATTGGTGTACAGTGATACTATATGTGGGTCAGTATTTGGTTGGATTGCTGTTGACAAGCAAGAGGATGTTTTAGAACAGAAATACCAGCATTTGTTTGAGAGCAAAGTGAACAACTGTGTTCAGAATTCCTCTGTGTTCACACCTCAAATATGAACGTGTCAGCTCTCTTGTCCTGCTTGTTGATCAGCCTGTGTAGAAGTTTCAGTTCTCAAACCTTCATCTCGAAAAGTTCAGACAAACAACATGCCTATCAGGTGTCTCCGTCTGAATCTCGACAGATGAAGGCGTGAGGAACAAAAAGACCTCGTCTCAGACTCGACTCTGGGAAGTTCTTTTTTTATTCCGTGTTTGTGTGTCTCTGATCCTATGCAGACTTTGCATTCGTGACCTGTTCTGAGGCACTATTGTTAGAAATGTTTATAAAATGACTACTACGATAGGGAATATTAATTATATTAAATGTAATATTAAAATAATGTTGTGAATATTCTTATTGTGCAGCATACACTGGGTACAAAGCTACTGTGGTATTTTTTTCTTGTACGAAGCTTTATATGAATTGAGTGTGTGGGGGGGTCGGGTTGTTTTGAAAGCATGTAGTCAAGGTCAGCAGTAAAATGGTCTGCTCATGTGTCTGAGATGAAAGGAACACAGGTGTGTTTGTGCAAGCAGCATCCTGCCAGTACTGCCTCCTCATCATTATTCTCAGTCTGTGCTTTCGCTAAAAGCATGCACATGAAGACAAGGCATGGACACACATCCATCTGATGGTCACAGAGTCCAGGCTGTGCCCTGAACTTCGTCCCTTCCAGAGGGTTTGACTTCTTCGTCGCCCTTCCTGTCACTGGAGCAGTGAACGATGAGGGTCAGCGCTCAGGTTAAATGGCCGGTCTCGAAACCCATCGTCTAAGCAGCTAGTCACCCGGTAACAGTTGTTGCAGAGAGAAACTCGGCCGCAGTTTGTTGTGTCCGCCCATCTTACGCACACTTGTACTATATTCATGAACGCAGATGGAAAAATAGAAGCGCATCACACCACTGGTTCCACCAGGGATGGAAACAGATAGATAGCTAGATACGTGCATGCTCATACGCACACACACACCCAGACAGAAACACACATTCAGGCCAGGTAAGTGAGCTTATCCCCCTGCGGCACAGGCTGAGGAGCTGTTCAGCGATCAGTGAAATGAAGTGTTGCCCGGCTCAGTCTGAGCTCTATTCTCTGGTCTCTCTCCCACTGAGACAGAAACGCGTTCGCCACCAGCTCCGTATAGATCCCCATCCTCATGGGTGAGCAAGTGCAGTTCACTCAGATAACTCTGTTTTAACTTTTGGGTCTGAACCTTTTACTGTTGTGACGGGGTGTGGATTATGCGTGACACTTTTATAACGTTACATGTATTTGCTGAACCTTGATTGTGTGTCCTTGAGATTTTGTGCATCGGTCGACATAAAGTCACTTTATGCTAGGGATGTGCCAGTGCCGCTTAATGTCACACCAAGTACTTATACGAAGTGCAAACACAAATACTTGATTACATAAACACAGAGAGATACAAAAATCTATAGTGTAGTTATTTACATCCAATATGCTGCCACAACAGCTGCACATCTTTTCTTTTAAGGTTATATCTTTTGGCCATTTGTGCCTTGACTCGATAACTATGAGTGAAGAGCGCTAATAGACGCTTGTCTCAGCTGTCTAACCTGCCTACAGCCACCTACCCCCTTCTTTCTCTTCTTCTTTTAGACTTATTAGCAGGTGGCAAACAACATGAACGCCATCTGCTACCACCGCCTACCTCTACAGCTAACGCTAGTTAAACATTGTATAGGCGTGTTATGTTGATATAAAAAGGAATTAAGTGCGTGTGTTTTTATTAAGTGTGAGTATTTACTTTATTGCTACTCAGTCAAAACAGTTTCTCTCCACGATATTGGCTGAACTACCATTGAACCTCTTACAAATATTCATTCAATTGTTCCCTGTAGGACGAAACCCAGTGGCAAGATGATCCCTATGTAGTGGTATTACATAAGTTAATTATTGCAACATCCATAAGACGAATTGGCGCAGAATTTGGTGCAGCCATTAATGGTTCCCAGAGGATGCATGGTAATGCCTCTAGCACCACTACAAGGTTGACTTTGGTGAATTTGAGTGTACTGTCTTCTTCTGCGAGTAGTTCGAAGTAATGCAGTTGTTGCATACATTCATGTTCCCCAGAGGATAATCGTTATCAGGTCAATGATTGGCATCACATCAGCACTTGTTCATGACTTTGGTTTATGACATAATATGTCCAAATCCACCTGTAACAGCATGCTATCATTCTCATTGTTCATGTTGGCGTGCTACTCTTAGTGTTTAGCCCACAGCACCACTGTGCTCCGTTGAGCCCCACAGAGCAGTGTGGCTTTCAGTCTTTCTTTCCGGTGAAGTTAAACCATTACATGCTTCCGCGTGAGTTGTGAAAATTACCCAGCCTCTTATAAAATCCTTTTAGGAGTCATTGAAAAATGCCAAAAGCCATTTTTAATCAACCTTTAAAGGTGGTCCTTAACAGGTGACATTTTGGAGATGCTTGGTTTTCACCTGCCACTCCGCACTTGCCTGAGTCTGTCAGCATGCAGGCGTTTTTTAATCTGTGCGTGCGTTTGTGTGTGTGTGCGTGCGTGCATATGTGTTGGTGTCAGTACGTGTATCAGTTTGGTCTGTAGCAGAGGGCGGTGTCAGGTCTAATCTGGGACAAACCAGCGATGGAAAGGTCAACTCTGCGGTGAAACGCTGAGATAGAGACACACGTGCACAGGCGCACGCACATACAGGGACAAGCACACATATAGACACATTGGAAAGCAAGCGCACAAAAGAAGATATTTATGGGAAACATGACTCTTGTGAAAAGGTCAGGATTCACACTGGGGATTTTTGCAGGTGTATACTACCAACCTGTACGGTATGTGCGGAGGTACACACGCATGCATGCAGTGTGTGTGCGCGTTAGAAGACGCAAGAGTGGGAGCGATGAGAGTGTCTGTGCTTTTCGAGAGCCTTGTGATAGTCCTCATGGGAGGCGAAAAGACAATGTAACAGTGAAGCAAAGAGCGAGAGGGAAACAGAGACGAGAGAGAATGGAAACGGGAGAGAGCCAGGAGAGTTGAGTGTGAATTTCCTTAAAGTGCTCCATTTGGTGAGTCATTATTTTCACTAAAGCCGCAAAGAGCATTTTGTTCCCCAAAGGAGTCTCTCCTACTCCTCGCTGCTTCCTGCCTGTTCTTCTCCCTCCCTTTCATCCAGAATACCATCTAGTGTCTATCATGTGTTTGTTTTTCAGGTGACTTTTTCCACATTTGGACCCCGTTCGCTGTCTGTGATCTTTTAAGATACTGTATACCTCAACCCTTGCGGTGTATCACTCATGAAGGAGACATTGTGAAAAGGAGCAAACCCTCCATATTCAGCACATAGTCTGCTGCCCCTCTTTCCTTATATTCATTTTTCTCCATGAGGGCTGCTGATCCAAGCTGATAGATTATGACTGCGAATTCATAGAGCCGTATTGCTTACTCATGCATATCTGTCGTGGCGGTGATTGTGTCTTCTCTGTGGGATCTGGCCGCGGCTATACAATCAGCTCAGTGTGATAAATAGGAACACAGAGAGAACAAACCTCGCTGTCACTACAAATAAACATCTGTGGGGGCGCCTCAAGGCCAACAGAGGCTTTCTCTTACACATAAACACCCGCGCGATAGCACGGAGACAGAGACACACCGGCGCACACGCTTGACACACAATCTGCCTCCTCCCACCAATGCAGTTGTTCAGAAGGTTACTGTCCTCTCTTGCGTATTATTTTCGATCCGCAGAAACAAACGCCTTCGCTCCCTCTGGATTTCGAGATAAGCAGATTGGTTTGTCTTCTGGAGAAGACAAAAGGAGCTCAGTCCGCGCAGAGGTTTAGAAAATGGCACCGCCGCAGTCGTAGGGAAGAGACCAAGGCTTACAGGCCGACTCCAAAGAGTACCTCTAATGCCAGAAAATGTCACTTCCCATATCAACAATAAAGACATGCAAATTCCTACCCAGGTGCTTTTGTCATGGCTTTACATCTGGGTCTCCTGCTGGCATGTGACTCACCAAGTGACTGTTTTTTTTGTTTTGTTTGCTGGAGTTCTTTGTTCATATTTCACTGTAAACTGCTTATATGCTTAAGACATCAATTTCTCTCCACTCTGGTTGCCGGATGCCAAACATTTCATTTCTGATTTAACCTGGTGTCAGCTGTGTTTTGCTCTTCTGCCTCCACCTCTCTCTCTCTCTATTCATCTTTGAGAACAAGGAGAAGTTCAACAGACTGTGGGGCTCCATCAAGCGCTTGATATGCTAAGCAGAATTGATCTGGATGGGGAAATTAAAAATAAAAAAAACTGGGGTGATTGCTGTCACTGTGCTCAGTGTGGGGCTGATTCGGAGCACCATAAATATTAATGGTGGATGCCCATCAGAGATGGCATGTCACTGACAGTCCCATGATTACCTGCTGGGTGTCGTGCGCAGCAACCTGTACAAGTGATTGGTTCAGGCACACACACACACACAGACACACAGACGCCAGCACACAAAGCGTTGGCTGAATGAGAAACCTAATTGAAAACATAAACAGTGTCAGTGATGTGTGTGGTGACAGGGTTGATTAGGCAGCGCACTACCTGCTTGAGCTTTATTAGAGATCTAATGGAAGATGTCCAGTCTGTCACTGGCACAGCTGGAAACAGTAAATCCACACACACTAACACAAACACACACACACTCGCCTCTAGCAGCCTCTAGAGAACTTGAGCACCTAATTAATAAAGAAAATACTAATGTGCAGACCTGTCTCAATAACAGCAAATCAGGATATGATAGGTTGCTGCCAATGACATATTACTGAATCCTTTAGGATTGCTCCTCAGTTGTACCAGCAGTATTTAACTCAGGCTTGTTTTCGGATTACTGATGCATTTTTATATATAACTGAAAATGTGCACAATGTCCAGTTCATGCTCAAAGGGTGATAACAGGAGCACATATGTTTTTTATTTTGATTAAGTGTGAAACACAGCTTTATAAAACTGCAGACAACATTGGAAAGAAACACTGACTGATGTCCAGTGCATTATTTGTCAGTTACAGTTGTTTTTGCATTATATTTTCTCATCAATAGTCAATTAATTCATTGATTATTTACTGCACATACTTTGGTTAATGACTCTTTTGTTCAAACAAAACAACAACTAGTATGACAAATTCAGTGTCAAACTTCAGTAGCATGTGCTCTGATTGGAAACGCATCTGTAATTTTCATCTGCAAAAGGTTGCTTAGACGCACTTAGAGCACAGCATTCATTATAAATGATGGTGTTTTTATACTGTGGCTCTCAATGCACATAAATAAACTGCTTCCAGTTTTCAACCTTACTGGAAATCTGTGTTACCATGCTAGCTAGCTATTATCATCTGCTCTAGGGAACCTTTATTGAGTTCTTCTCTAACATACAACAGATGACGCCAGGGCACTGACCAACAACCCCTGATAACACTGTGATGGTTTGAATACACACGCTGCCAGCTGGTTGTTTGGATCGTCAGGTGGATCCTCTCTTTGTACTCTTAGCGGTTTTGCTGCTGTGGCAGACTGTTACCTTTTCCAAAGTGTCCAGTTTATTAGGTCTCGGTTTAATGAATCCTCGCGCTTTTGATGACTGTAATCAGGCATTTTGTTCTTGACACATCAACCGGACGGAACAGGAAGTGTGGTGTCCGACACAACTGTTCTGTGGTCAGAAATTGGAGTGGGTGTGGTAAAATGGAAATGCCAATGGCCACGCTGAGCTCCCAGTTGCTAATATAAAAGACCTGATTAGAATGAACTTTGTTCTTGGTCTTGCTCACCTTGAGAACAAGTGCAAATTACTCGCTTCTCGCCGTGTATGTAACAAGCTTACGTCTTGAACAAATAAAACTTCTGAATGTGCTGTACCAGTCATATTTTTCTCCTCTTCACTTGTTATGTCCATACATACTTCTCAACCGGGACACAGCGCGTTTCTCCACAGCCTTGTAAGGTGACCCATGGACACACACAGTCTCCCTCCTCCCGATCCTGCCTTTTGAAGGGTGCCATTGGTTAAGCGAGGCACGTCTGTATCGATGCACATAGTTGGCAGTCTGCAGACAAGACCCACAGAACATCCAGGGCTATGGAGAAAATCAATGGTTCCCATCTCTGCCTGCTCCTAAATGATCTGAGGCCAGAGGACGGATCCTGTTTATTACTTCATTATTGGCCCTGTCCAAATTATTCATTGAGGAACACCATCATAATCCACTGCCTCTCTGGGTCAGGTCTTATTGTCTATAGTTCACTTTACCATTAACTGCACAGTGCTCACACTGTGGCAGTGACTTTTGGACTACTGTTATCATCAATAATTAACCCCCCCTTTTTCCCTATGTCCACATCTTAGCCAAGCTCAAGTGATTAAAGTTTTACCCCTGAAGCAAGAGTGTAACATTTCGATTTTGTTGGAGACCGAGGAAAAACAACTTCTGAGCACTGACATTTTGGTTTGATCCTGTGATTCAAGGCCATGACTTGAGAGAAGTTGTAAACAAATAATTTGACGGGCTGAACAGTGAGATAACTTCTGACTGTGGCGGTTGATGTGATATGTTTCAGATCTGTCAGCGCTTGTATTCAGGTGCTGAGAGGCGCGCTCATTTTGGCAGAGAGTAATTCAATCAGTGATACTGATAGTTGTAAACAAGGCTCTGTAGATAATGTCTGCAGTTTTCCACCTGATAATTCTGCCAGTGGCTGAGATGTCACCTGCCGTAGTAGAGGAGGGCTGTATATGCCTATCGGCCTCCCTGCTTTCCCCTCCAGCTGTCAGACCTGGCCCGGTCTAACGAGGAGAGGCAAGGCTAATTGAATCGTAAACACTTACTCCTTCTGCTTATCCCTGTCTTTCATTTCCACCTCCCCCGTGTCTCCCACCTTCACTGCAGGGACTTCTTAAACATGCAGTCTTCTAGGACAACACAACACTATTTTGTAGATTTTGTTATTATTCTATTTTTCGTCCCCCCCCCATCTGTACCTCTCTTCTTCACCTCCTCTGATCATTTTTATCTCCCATGGCCCGGGGCTTAATTGCTGTTATCCTGTTACCGTTTTAATGGTCCGTTAGCACTGAATTCGGTTGATGAAAGCCCATTAGCATAACTGTTCTGCATTCTCTCTCGAAGCCAAAACCGGCATAAACAACACAACTATCGCTCTGTGCTGTAATTTTTATTTTGCTACTCTTCTTTTGCACATTTACAGAAACGTGGGCTTTTAGCGATCTGCTCCAAAGCTGCTGGGGTTGCGATCTCAATCTTGGCACTGCTTGCCGTAGCTTGCTGGGCCTAAAGGCCAAAGCGCTTACTGAAGTAAAATAGTTTTCAATAAAATAAAGCCCATTAATGAATAAAACAACCATAGTAATTGCATACCAGATCTCTCTCCCCCTCTCTCCCTCAGTGTGAGTGAGTGAGTTAAAACTCTTTGTGTTTCTTTGCAGCCTTTTTTTTTCCATAAGGGGGCTTTAACCCCTGCTGTATCACACAAATAAGAGCTGCTACAAAAGAAACAGCTATGAATATCAATCACGCTTGGGAGACAGCGAGAGAGCCTGTGCTTTTTAAAGTCAAATAACGCTCCTAAGGCTCTATGATACAACGGTCAAGGTAGACCAGAATTGATTAAAGTTCTGAGCTGCAAAGGTTTGATATTTTTTGAAAAAAAAAAAAAAAGGAGAGACAAAAGGAAAGACCTTTAACACAAAGTAACTGTTCCTCTGAGAAATGTGCATGCTAGAGGACAGGAGAGCTTTGGTACGGAGAGGAGGCTTCGTGTCCTGGGGGTCATCTTTTAAGTAATGACAGATGAGCCAAGGCTCCACTCTGTCCCCACTCATTGCATTCTCTGATGTTAATGGCCTCTGATGCCCTGATAGGCAGAAGCATGTCCAGGGATAAATCATTCAGAGGTCATCGGTGAAGCTGTCACTCACGCGCTCTGACGACTGCCTGTTGGTTCCTCTCCAATTCCCTGCTTCGTTCTCCGGCTAATTTTTTCGCTTCTCTTTCTCTCGGCCCTGCGTTGCATCCTCTCTGTCTTTTCCAGTCTCTCCCCTTGTCCCAGGTCTTTTGTCATCTGCCCTCCCAGTAAGATTGCCAGTAGGGTATCTGTAAAGCCGCTAAGGCTGACTTCAGGAGGCCCCGATGTCAGATGTAATGGGAACATTACGTTTCATTAAACACGCTCTGCACCCTGTCCGCTGAGAAAACTATTGTTATTTTGATATAGAAGGATTAATTATTAACAAACAATATTATGCTCGTTGCCGACTCCAAAAGACATGCGAATATATGCACACACATAATGTGCATGTACATACACAAACACGCAAACAACAGGAGTGTCTCGTGACAAACACATCTTATAAAATAGATTTCCAGTAATTACTTCTGTCATTGCGTATTCCTTTTTTTTTATTTTCTTCTGGCTGTTGTAGGTTTAAGTGGCTGTTGTGCGGAACAAGACAAGCAGTGCTCCATAATGAAGTGTTTAATATTTGATGCCATTGGATTTCACAGCTAATAAAAGCTGCGTGTGTGCCTCCATTAGCCCGTTGTCCAGGCTTCAGAATAGTGCCGCATGGCTGCGCAGTGTAAATCACAATTTGTCCACTGCCGGCTAATGGGGCAACCCAAAAAAATCTGTCATGGTTGGGAGTAACAATACATACGCCATGCTCCAATTTTACAATCACCGATTATAAATTATTCACAGCAGTACTTTACGCTGTTTTGGTGCATGGCTGTTTGTGCCAGGGGACGTAGAGATATTTTGTTGGACGGGAGCCTCTGTTGAGTGTTATCTGTTAGAGAATATTTGAGAGGTGTGAGACCGCTGCCAGTTACTTCTCTGCGTGTGTGTGTGTCTGCTCAGGGAGGAAGAAAAGTGCAAAAAGAGAAAAGAGAGAAAGCACGGGGCTTGATCTCTCGGAGTATCGATGTTGCCAGCATTCAGCTGCCAGTGCAACTTTCAGTGGAGAAAACAAATAAATCACTTTTATTTTTAAATGTTTTGTTCTGCATTTATAGTGTTTTCCTAACGGAAACTTTTTTTTCTTTTACATGTCTTCCCTCCGCGTCGATGTCTTCCTGCAAACCAGGTGAGAAGAAAATGATTTGTGTAACAATAATCTCCCATCATGCTCTCCTTTTCTTGCCCCACTCTTTCTGTCTCATACACCACTGAGCTCCCCAGAGGAAATAACAAAGGGAGTTAGGGCCCAACAAATGTCAATGCTAACAGCAGTGTAAAGTAATGACAGCCATCGATTCTGGACTGAGGAGGGGACTGGCTGAGAGAAATCGTAGCTTATGTGGTTAGATACTTGATAGGCTGAATCAAGCAGATTGCCAGGTCGTGTTGTGGCTCATTTTGACTGGCCCTGTACAGTGAGTGCGTCAGTATACTTGCAACAAAGACTGCAAATACTATGAAAATACACACGTGTGTATATAGTGACGTCTATCTGTTGATGATGTGTGAGCAAATGACAGAAATGGCAGCGGCAGCCGTCCTGTTAAGATCCGAGCCTCTTTCTTCTTGGGATAAGTAGAGATGTAGATGGCTTTAGCTTACATTTACTCATTTGGTATTCACCTAGCACATTCCTTCAACATTTCACTAAAGTACCAGCCGTACTGCTCACTGCTAACGAAGATCCAGTTTCATGGATCGTGGAATATTTCAAACGTGTTCTTGGGTTCACACGGTTCTGGCTTCAGTGGCACAGCAGCTGGGATATTTTATTTAGGATGCTGAAACTTTTTGGTTTTTGTTCTGAGAAAAAAAAAAAAAAAACAGCTTACAGATTATTTCACCAGCAAAGACCGAGCCATTCGAAGACGGTTCACAAGTTCAAGGGAAGGAAAATAGCAATAGAGGGATGAGTGATGGTGGCGAGGGAGAGGACGGATGCGGAGGTCGTCTTGTCAGGTTAGTCCTTGGCGTCGGTGGCAGGAGGAGACTGATAGCAGGCCAAGTGAATGCTTGAATGTAGGACTGTTGTAGTCTGGAAGCCAGCCCAACTTATTTAAATGATGCTCTGCCGCACCGACACGTCATTCATGAAGCTGTATTCGTTTACGCCAAAGCAGTTCCGATTGGCTGTAGGACTGGGCGTGCAGTAGCATTTCTTCTCTGCATTGGAGGAAACGTGGCTCATGATAGAATACACATGGCGTGTTATGCCAGGCTGGGTGGGTATGCCAGGCTAGGACTGAGATGAAATGAGAGACATTTGATCTGACAAAGGAGTGCATAAAACCGATTTTTATTACTGTCCCGTCATCCATAAAACATCTGTAATTAGACAAGACATGGTTGTCACTGGAGTATCGGTTGCATGCTCAGCATTTGAATTCACATTCAATTTATTGAAGATCCAATCATGGAACCAAACACGCACACACACACACACACAAGACGAACTGGTGCACCAGTCTCCGTCCCATCACAGGGTAAATGTAAATATGGTGCCTGCAGTAGACGTCTGTAATGGTTTAATATATATTGCAAAGCTAATCCGGCTATATAGGTTATATTTAGATTTCAAGATGCATCTAAAAGTCAACGGACAAAGGTGGCAAGAGCCCACAGACACTACCACAGCCGTGCGAGCAGCATTTCTGGCGATACTCATCAGATATGCAGTAGGGAGCGTCTAATTTGAAGATACTAGCTTTAAAGACTAATATTCCCTACGAAGAAAGTGGTGCTCCCCCTCCAATTATATTTAGATTACAGAGTTGAAACTAGCCGGCGTTAGAGCCATTATTTAGGGAGGAGGAAAGGTTAGAAAGACTCCCCGGAGTAGCCACATGCAGCGCGGTCATTAGCTGGGGAACGAGGGACATTACAGTTTACGTTATATTTCCATTTTCATCCTCTCAATCTTTCACACTCTCTCCATCTTTTCTTTTTTTATTTCTTTTGCACGCAGCGGCGCAGCATTGTGTGGTCGCGGAAATCAGGCAGTTGAAGTGTCAGTGGTAGGATTTTCAGCAGCAATTTAGCACTTTGGTGCAGCAAGTCAACTGTGACCACCGCTCCTATTTATAGAATGAATGAATGATAACGGCGTGAAGCCCAAAAAAAAAAAAAATGCAGCTCACAAGAAGTTTGGTCGGGTACGCCGCTTTACGTTTATAAGCTGGAATATATGTTGACTTATGTGGTGAATAAGGCCGTCACGTTTTTTTTGTTGCTGAGCCGCTGAAGGTGAAATTCCATACACTGAGGCGATGATTTCCTGCCGTCAGGTTTAATATGTGGACAGAGAACCCCTCTCTCCTTGCATCACTAATGTCTGCGTGTGTCCATGAGAGATAACTGACAGTCTCAAGGGCTTGGCTCGGGCCGGCGCTCAAAGTAAACAATGACGAAGCGTGACATCAGCTGCATTGCCAAGCTGCTGGTCATCCACACGGAGATACAAACAAATAAGCGAGGAGAGACACTTTTTTTACTTTCCATTGAACTCTGAGGGTGAGTCAGGATCTTCCGTCGGATGCGCCGCGCCTTAAGAATGATATTGTGGCTTTGCACGAGGATGTGTCATTCATTGCATGCTACCACGCGTTACTACTCATCCATCTGCTGGTGTTACCGACAGTCACAGCCCCTCTGCGCCTTTGACGAGACACGGAGGGACACAAATCCGGCACATTTCTCACCAGTGTTGTGACACGGGGACAACAAAGAGGGCTGGAAGAGACATTGTGTGGAGTGAAAAGATGTTTACAGTGCAACCTCCACTGCAGCTGACAAAGTAACAGTGTGTGTACAGATTCTTCCTCTGATGGAAAATTCAGCCGGTCACGCCTAAACCCCAGAAGCCTCGAAAAGCAAAACACCTTTTAACGGAAAACTGCCCATTCTTGCAGAATCAATATATTGCTTGTCAGCTCTACACAGGCCCCTTTGAAAGTATCCTCCTCACACTTTGCATCGCACCAGTGTTGACACTAAACACTACATTTTGCCCAAACCAAGATGCGTTTTGGAATCAGATAACCTAGCTGCCATCGGCTGGAACCATCTGGGACACAGCTCTGTCCAGAAACATTACACACTCCCTCGTACGGAGTACGCACAAGGTTATTGTTGCCTCAGACATCAGCAGATTCATCATCAGGCCCAGACATATTTTACATCAGCTGATGGATTCAGACTGACAAATGAGATATGTCATCAATGGTAAACAGTGTGATTTATGAAGGTGATTTCACGCTCCGCTTTCGCTCACACCTCTTCTAACTGCCCTTTATTCTGCTCCAGTATTTATATAGATTGCAGATGCATAAAATACTGCTCATGTAAACATTTCCTTGGTCCGTATCTACAGTTAGAAAGGTGACATATCTTCTCTCCTCTGCACTTAAGTTTAATATTTGATACCAGTGCTTGGCTCCTGCATAACAAAGCAGGTGAGTGGGCAATAGAATATGCTAATGCGGTAATAGTTATTCAACAAAACAGCTCCCAAGGTAACAATGACTATAGAGAGACAGAGTGAGGGAAAGGTGGAGGGGAGAGCGGAGGATGCTCGCTCTGTGAGCCAGAACGAAGAGAGAATAAGCATCTTGAAATGTATTTTTTTTGTGAAGTTGTATTTTCTCCAGACTTTCTCACGGCTCTTTATGCCGAGTCCTTGGAGTGACAGAGAAGAATCATTTTTGGTATTTAAATTCCAGGATAGCTTCTCATTAAGACATTCATGAATGTGTGAGCACGAAAAGAAAGCAGGGGTGGAGGCAGGAGAAAATGAAGAACTGTTGTCTCAGGTTGTGAACAAATTCAATAATTTATTGGGGAGAAAAAAAAAACAAAAAACTCACCCGGATTAGATTAAGGACCTTCCTGGCGTGGCGTAAAACGTGCATCCCTGCGACCATATGTGCGCTAGGCGTGATTAAGTGTCTGCACGCGTGTGTACGCTCTGAAACAACGCGGTGATTATCGCCCTGGCAAAGTTTATCTGCTTTCTCCAGGAGATGATAACTAATGACCTTCAGCGGCACATTTGTCGCTGACACACCACTATCTGCACATTATAGAATCCAATACACAACAACGCGGCCTCAGCGTCACGCACACACGGAACGAACGGGGACAGGAAAGAGGTAAGGAAATGTGCAGGAAGGAGGATAGGAAGGACGTGAAACCTAATGCTTTCTAATGAAAGTATAAATCAGTATTTGCTCCGAGGGAAGAGGAGGACCTAATAGTAATTAAGGAGTTGTCAAGTTCTGTCGAATTCAACTATTGAACTCAGATTAGTTGATAATGAGAAAATCAGTGAGTGGGGGAGGCACAGCTATGGTTCTAGAGAGAGTACGAGTGTGTCACATTGTCAGCTACAATCTGTTGAGCGTGCAGCTGCAAAGGCATGTGGGTTTGTGCTGGATTGTTAGGTATTACGGGCATGAGTTGTGCGTCTGCGGCTCCTGGGTTGATTTGCTAGGCCGACTGTGAAAATGCCTTCGCGGGCACAAACTTTTTCAGTGCCACATGTTTCCAATTTCGTGGGGCGTTTATGGACACCGAGGATTTAATCGGGCACAGGCACTGTAGAGTTACTTAAATGCACTTTTGTTAATTAAGACCTTATGCTGGGACTATTTGCTGAAGAGAAAGTGCATCTTTTAGCGAGCTTTAGATACTGGCAAAGGAAGCAAACATTTTTTTTTCAGTTGTGCTTTTCTATTAACTAGAAGTAATTTCTGTTATTGTAATGAAAACTGATAGATTAAGTTTGGAACCATGAGTTAACAACATGAAAACCTTTTCAGTCAGCAGTTAAGAAACACCTAATTTTCTTCCTTCTGAAAGGCATTCAAAAGGCTTACTAAAACTCAAGGTTTGGCGCAGCTTAAGGCCTCCCAGAAATATAAAAATGATTCCATGGGTTTTTGGTGGTTATTTAATCCTTCAAAAACAAAAATACCACAGTTCACCAATCCGCTCCTAAAACTGATAGATGAAGCATTGCTAATTCTGTAAGATGCAAGAAACCCTCAATCTCAAACACAAGTCGGACCATTGCTGGTCTCAACATGCAGGCAGGTCACACACACGTGCACGATATGTGCGCGCCTGTGTGCTGGCGCTTCTGTTGGGACTCTCTCCTTGTCTAAATGGAAGAAAGAAAACACAGGAGCTCAAAATATAATTAGTCAGAAAAGCCAAGACAGCAGCTGTGAATAATTTAAAGTGGCAGTTTATGCAAATTGTCCAAATCTGGGACATGGTGCAGAAGGTGTTAGCATTTTACTGCTGACAGAATGAAACGGAGCCGAGTGGTACGTGCGGCATAAAGTCGGCGCACAGGCAAAACACTGCCGGTGTCACTCCATTAGTTTCACATCAGTTTCGAATGGGAAATATATCTTTTTCACAACGATGCGGCTCCGGTGTGAGCGGTGTTACCGCGGCGCGTCGTGCTAATGATGCATTCACAAGACGACCTGCATTTCCGGGGACAACCTGTGATCAGCCGGGCTTTTATAACCGGCTATGACACATCTAAACAACTTATATCTGTCATGAATTTTGTCGTTTCGTTTTCGCTACGCGCGGAGTAATGTCAGATGGCTGGACCTCTGTCACCCGGGGTCATTCTGCATCAGTTCCTGCCAACTCTTGATGCCTGCAGTCTCTTTTTTTTTTTTTTGTGAAACACAACAAAGCTGGGAGTCTTCTTTAAACTGCGAACTCACCTCTAGCACAGAGACATTCAAAGTAAAATTTGATCTAAGGTTGTCGCCATGGCAGCACGGTGGAAAGGGGGAAAAAAAACAACTTCAAGTCAAAGTTAGACTTTTGCTTACTTTGCTCAGAGATGGCTGCATTAGAGCTTTGAGTAGATTTCATTACCTCTCTAATTAGACTCCAATTATGGGATTTTAATATGCATTATTACATGCAGTACCCGACACACATCACCACCCACTGAATTCATTTGCTGGTGGTTAGCCATGCTCACAGAGCTAACAGAATGGAATTCAAAATCGAAGTCACTGAGAGGGAAAAGGAGTAAGCGCGCGAACGTGCAAGTGGAAGCGTTGCTCCGTTTTTATTTGATATTCCAGTATCATCAGGCCCCTGTCATTTAAATGTGGGGGTTGACAGTTTCCGTAATCGGAAACGTGGCATATTGGCTGGATACGTTCAATAATTGTTGCCCTGTAGCCATCAAGAAGACTACCGAGCGTTAGCTGGCATAAAGGGGCCATTGTGGCCACGTCTACGATGCTGACAAGCACATTGATTTGCATGAATCAAGCTTATATGCCTATGAAGCCCAGACACAGCAATGCATCCTTAATCTGCTCAATCTTTCTTTCTCTCTTTGTCTCCCTTTGCTTGCCTGCCTGTTTCCCTTCTCAGTATTTTACTCCCGCGTCTCCGCCTGGCGCCCAACCTCTGCTTTTGTCTCTTGTGCTGCGCTGGTGGTTTTCTCAGTTTGACATTCAAACAGTATCCATAAAATATTCCTCGGCATCGCTGCTTTGCCATTACCCAGGAATGCTCTTTTGAATTTTAACGTGTCAGCACAAAGAGGTTAAAAACATCAATACCCATAAATCCCCAATATTTGAATATGGATCCGAGTACAAAGGGACTGACCGCAGTAATACAGGCAGAAGGGCTAAACTGTAAGCCAAAGCAGAAACGCCCTTAACTCAACATTGCATGCTATTATCTGTGTGTTTCAAAGCGAGCTGGGGGAGTTATGGGGTTTTCTTAAGGATAAATGGATTCCACAGCAAGATCCCTCCTCAGCAAATTACTGCAGGATTCACTGTTATAGGTACATTCAGCAATACTAATATGCACGTCCACTGTCAGGCGTGGGGATGTTTTTGCAATGAAAAGGCATGCAAATGAGGGCGAGAGGTAAAGGTAAAAGGGAGAGAGGGTTCAGGTGTCGACCGAAGATAAAGATGGATAGATGATGGAATAGAGAGAGAGAAACAGAGTACACATTGTACCTGGTGTTACAAACACTCACCTGCTTTCTCTTTCCCTCACTTTCTTTTTTTTGTTTTTTACTCTGCCCTTTCTCTTTATGGCTACTTCTCACTCACAACAGGGGGACTATTTGTTTCTCTGAGTGGATTTGCTGTTCTCAGTGGGCATCTGAGGCAACTCAAAGCAGAATGACAGAATGAGCACACTCCCTAACACACACACACGCACGCACGCACACTCTCCCAGAAACACACAAACACAAACAAGCAGCAACCAACAAACAGTGGGCATATTTCAAACACGCAAACACGCACGGTTGTCCTACAGGGGTCCGGCGCTGCCCTATCCATCCCAAAAATTCGCGCGGAGACGAGTACGAGTGTGACACATCCTGTAGTTTTTAGCGTGATGAAAGGATCGTGCCAGGGAGAGCAAAGAAACGCGGGGAGGTGATTCACTGAAGTGCAGACGTTCGGTTTGAGTTTCTAGTTTTCTGTGGAGTCTGCGAATGCCAGACTGTCTGCCTGGCTGCCGTTCATTGTTTAACAAATCATGTCAGTGCCCCTCTCCTGGAAAACATGAAAAGCATCTTCAGTTTCAAGAAGAAGAAAAGTCATAAATTCTTCTGTTGCCGAATGCTGTTTTGGTTCAGACATGAATGAGAAGCCAAATGTGGCTTTGTAGAGAAATGGCTTAACACAAAAACTGTAGACTTTCCCCAAATGCATTAAGAGCTGACATTACTTACAATGCACCGATACCAGTGATGCCAGGGTTTGCAGCTTAATCCATTTGAATCACAAATATACATGCAAATGTAATGACACTAGCAGTTTTATTACATACAATGGCCTCCTACTGTTGGTAGAGAAAGGTGAAACATTTAATTAACTCACAGTGGCTGTGTTCACTTTAGACAATGGTCCAAGAATGTATCTATTTTCTAATGTATGTATTGTTCATGTGAAAGGACTCGCAGCCTTGACAGCACTAGGTACACCATCTATTCTTTTTCCAGGTTTTGTTTTTCAGTCCGGCTTAAATAAATATTAAATACAATTAAATAATTCATATTACATTATATTTATGATATAGATAATATATAATCTTGTATTTTTCAAATATCTTTTTATTTTACTTCATATTTTATACTATCATGTGACTGAACGCCTGTATCTCACTCAAGGACGACTAAAATAGTAATGTCCATGACGCTGATGGTGGGTTAAAGTGGACCCGTTGCAGACGGTCCTAATTTATTTCCAGTTTAATTCGGATTTACGCGCTCGAGACACATAATCCTTAATGGCCGCTGTAGTACCGATGTAGGTATCTGCCACTGTAAGCCCGTTTGAGGCAGCTGTTGTGGATTTATACCCGGAGGATTTATGCAGAGATGCCTCTTCTTTCCTGGCAGCCCAGTGAAGCAACAGTATCTGCCCTTCTGCCCTGGAACCTTGTTGTAAACACGCACAGATGTTTACAGCTCCTTATACGCGTACACGTGCATTCGACCACCGAATGCATAGGATCAAAGATAAACTAAGCTTGTCCTGGGGCAGAACTTCATGCGTGTTGGCCAACTGTGCAGCAGAACCCAAAGTAGCACACCCCTGGTGCACTAGCCTAGTGGGTAATGAAAACTAAGGGTGTGTGTGTGTGTGCAAGAATTTGTTGAAGTCAGATTAGGAATAAAAAAAAAAGTCAGAGAATACCGCCAGACCGCGAACTCTGCTGTGCATGCTGAAGAAAACAGAGCCCGGAGCTGTATTTAATACGGCCCAGCATGTGGTCCCTTCTGGAGCACGCTTCCTAAAGTACACTTTCAGTTCTGCCATTCAGCGCAGACTGACCCGCGTTGCAAGATATGGACATGAAAGGCTAAGTCGGAATTCAAATTAATTGGGTTATCTGAATACGGAGGCACTCGCTACACTTAACTCTACACGCGTTGTTTCAAACGTTCCATCATAAAATTGCATAATTATATATATTGTGTCTTAATCGCGAGCTAGAGGCTGTGGCAGGCAAACGCTGAGACACATGGACGTGGTTTGGTCGACCGTGGAAACACAGAGGTGAGATGAACCACTGAGGTGTAACTCATGGGCCATAATTGTATTTTCTCACTAAATTGCCCAGAGGAGAGGAACAGTGGCTGGTTGGGGATTAATTCAGTCTAAACTGATTTAAACGCAGTGCATTTCAGCAGTTGATTAATCATCACCTATGAGCTCTTGATTTTATGTTTCCATTAGCTTTTAATATGATTGCCCTGTTTTTGAGACGTAACCTTTTCCAAGATTACATTACTTATCTGAGGCAACATGTTGGGGGAAATGAGAAAGAGAGAGCGGCGCGCGTGTCGAAATGAGCGAGGCCTCGCTTCTGCCGGCGCGGTGGAAGAAATGTGAAGCCGCGGAATCTGACGCCGTTAAAAAAATCATGTTTCATGTGCGGCGTGGCTCGAATTTTAATCAGCGCGGCGCCGGTTCATTATACTTTTAAGCGCTTTTGAAGTACGTATCAGATCTTGTGCTGAGGTTGTTGTTGCGATGAAAAGAGCGCTTCCCCGCTCGTCTTCATCATGTGTGTTTGAGCTGGTGTCGAGTCTGGAGCACGCTCAAACGGGGAGCCGCCGGGACCAGGTGCGGATTCAGGCTCCGTCTTCCCCCTGAAACTGCGTGTCACAGGCGCCTCTTCACGATTGTGTAACATCTCCAGGAGAGATTCACTGATCTGAAATATATATAAAAGAAAAAGACAATTCAGGCAAAACATTTCACTTCTCTGTGACCTTGCTCATCACTGTAAACATCACACACAATCTCAAGGGCTTGACTTTATTATAGATAAGATGAGCATGATTTTCTAATCTTATCTAGAGAAATCCTATAACTTATTTTCACCTGAATTCAAAAATAACACTGAACAAAAAAAAAAGGTGAGACATTAAAGATAATACACATGATTTTCACTTTTTGGATCTGTTTCTGTTTTTTAATCTGATTTTTTTTTTTCAATTAGGAGTACCCTTGAACTCACTTTAGCCGCCTGCCCCCACCCCCGCCGTGCAGCATGCACTGCTTGTGGACGTGTGCTTGTGGGGTGTTTGTGAGTGTTTGCGATGCCCTCTTTAAAAGCGGGTGGCTGCATGCAGTTTTTTTAATGAATAATTTACAAAAGGGGTTGAATTATTAAAGTAGAAATATGCTAGTCAGAGTTGGCCTTAATTAGCCGAACCCTACCCCCCCTCAGCCCGCTAATTTACCCTCCATTATGGGTTCACAGTGCGACCTGAACTCTGACCTCCAGCCTTCACACTCTTTGCATTCTCATCTTCCTTGTCCCTCCGTCTGCAGCTTTTCGCTTCGTTATTTCATTCCACCTGTCTTTCCTTATTTCCGTTTAGCGTGGAAGACAACGTGGATATGCAAAAGCCCACAAGTCATTATGAGGCAGAAACACAACGGCTCACTTTAATGGCGTGATAATCAGCCGCTGGATTCTACTTGGAAATGTGATTATCTGTAACTATTTGTTATATTTCGTAATGAGCAATAGTGGTACAGCGTTTACAGTGTAGTCTTAATTACAGACATTTGCTACAGCATGTGTTGAGCAGTGATCAGACTCATATCTTTAAATAACTGTAGTGGTAGTGGGGTCATGTTAAATCCAATATATGATGTGAGATGGAAATGAAATAGACTGTGATAACCACTAGGTCCACACAAAACGTGGCAATAATTATAATTCCATAATGGAAACAGAATAATGAATATGACAGGGAACCTTGCTGCACAGTGTGGGACTATCGTGATGTTATGGAGTTCAGAGTTCAAATGAAGATCAAACATAAAAGGCCTGTTCAGACCCTGCACTAAGATCACATGTGGGGGATCCTGTCACATAAAAGAAAGGTGTGAACACCCCCAGGATGCACTGAGATCTCATTCGAGAGATCTGATCACTGATCACATTCGGAGGTGGTCCGGCTCGCTTCTATCCGGATGTGTCCGGATTCTGTTGGTAGTGTGAACGCAACGCTCCCTGGGTCGTTGCCCTGTGTCAGCGTCAGAGCTTTGCCTCATTCATTCAGAAAAAAGCAACATATGACTGCTGCTTTTATAAATTATCAACGGAAAAGGAAAAAGCACTGCACGTGATGTTTGTTCATTAGTAATAAAATATTCTGTCCCTGCAGCTGTTAACTAACTAAAAAAGTAAATAAATCTAAGTACGAATTTACAAATGAAAGTGTTTAGTATGAGAGCATGTGTGTTATTCTGTGTTAATTACTGATGCAGCCACATTGATGTATGAGGAGCCGCATGTGGCTATATATATATAGAAATCAATATTTAATAACTTATAATAACTACTGGAGTAGCAATAGAGATCCATTAGAAGCATCAGCTGTTACAATATTGCACTGCGCCCCAGATGATGTTGATGTTGGTCATGTTTATTTGAGAACGGATCTGGAGACACATCTGGACACGAGTGGTAGCGCGTTAAAGGTCTGAACACACTTACCTAAAGCTGGTCACTTGCGATCGGATAGTCCAGATCTTAATGCAGCGTCTGAACACGCCCGTAAAGCAGGCATATCTGTGACGCTGATAGGACTGATGCAAGGTACATTTGGTATTATAGGCTTATTTGCAGTTTTGCATTTAAAGCTCACCAGAACTGGATAGTACATTCCACAATCTGTCATCCACTGTATGTTTGGAAAAAGCTGTATAAAATGTTTTTTCCCCCCTCTGGTGAGAATGGCTCAGTTTGGATTAAAAGCAGATACAAAAGGACCTTGACACAGGGTGAAGTAGGAGGTGGTGTGTTTCAGGAGGAACAGAAACTCTACGGTGAGAGGACACAAAGTGGCAAAGTGCTCAGCCTCATATTCTAAACTGCAGCGGTGTACAGCTAAGTAGCGTGAGCCTTCACCAAACCTGCACTGTTCGCTCTTATCCACCACCGACAGAGGTTTGTCAAATCCCAGCAGAAGTGAAGCCTGTCAGTGCAGGGAGCGCATTGTGTTTTCATATTTACAGATTGACAGCTTCACTTTGCGGTGAGATAAATCCCTTCAGTTCTTCGATAACGCCTCGGCCTCGGCGCGCGTGATCAAGCCGCCTGTAAGTACGCCGCGTTCTCTCATTTTCATTTTATAAGGGACCATGTGGTTATGAATTATAAAGCATTTGTATACACATAAATAATTTAGACAGCTGTCCCTGGCCTTCGGCAAGTCTGACGGCTAATGAGAAAACAGAAGTCTAGATTATTGGACAGCGCCATCGAACAGATTACATGTTTGTTCATCCCTTTCCTTTCTTCTTAATGTCAGTCGGTCTATAGCACCCATCCCCAAGATACTTTATCTCATTTTCCTTATTGAGACCTCCCAACAAAGACGTGACTCCAGTATGACCTTGTGGATGACATATCGCTGTTTTTTCAAGTGAATATATTCCAGTTCTAGACTCTGGTCAGTAACACTGACCGATATCCTGCAGCTGTGCGGCGTGTGCGTCACAGCCGCCGACAGGCAAAACATCTATTTCAGTCTGCAGTCTTGATTTAGCCTCCGTGACAAACATTCCCACCAGGCCTGTTTGCCACAATTAGGTGTCATGTCATGGCCCTGTCCACAGTCAGAGCTGATACAGTGTGGCTACGGCTGTCCTTAGAGAATCAACAGCCCCGCTGTGATGGGATGCTTCTTTGAAACCATCATCACAGTTGAGGCTTAAATGTTTCAGTGACTGGAGGAAGCGGGGGTCTGAGTGAGGCGTCGTCTGCTGCTGGTCATGCAGCTGTTCTTTCTTCATAAGAGATGTGGCTCAAGAAAAGAGAGAGATACCTAGCAGAGACAGAAAGAGAGGGCATGAGTCAGCCTCGCCTCACTGTTTGTTGAGGAGTAATAGATTTTATCATGTCTATTTTTTATTTTTTTTATATCGCAAAGGAAACTCAGCAAAAGTGAACTGCTGCAACTAACCTTTTCTTCAATTGGCTTTATTTTGCTCAGTCTGTAGATTGACAAATGCTGATCAGCCACAACATTAAAACCGTAGAGGAGGAGAAGAACTTTTGGACCTGGCATTCATGTGGATGTTACTTAGACGTGTACCACCCACCTAGACCAGACCAGACACCCCCACCCCACAGCAATGACACTCCTTGAAAAACATTAAAAACAGCACAAGGTGTTGACCTGGCCTCCAAATTCCCTAGATCCGAAAATGATCAAGTATCTGTGGGATGCACTGGAACAAGCCAGAGGGCCCCTCTCCTCAACCCACAGGACCCAAAGACCCTCACTAACAACTTTCACCACAGGACAACCTCAGAAGGTCCATGTCCATTCGCTCATGAGTCTCAACTGTTTTGGAGGCACAAGGGACACAATAATGTTATGCTAGATCTGTGTATTTCAACATTAAGTCTATAAATAAAGGAACCGCTTCAGACTTTAACATTCACCTAATGATACTGTTCATCATAAGAGTTAAGATTTATGCAATGTAAACCTAATTAGGAAACCTATGTACTCTGTGATTTAACTTGTGCTCATTGTAATTGGAAATGCAGCTTATTATTTATCTACAAAAGGTCGGAGGTTACATCCTATGGACCCACATCTTTGCTTGGAGAGAGAGGATAAACTGTATCCCACAAGATCAAAATAAGTCTTGTGGAGTTTTTTGGGGGGCGTTGGACACCTCCTCTTGAAGGTTGATGCAGTCAGCCATGGACCATCCAAATGGTGCTACCACATACTTTTCCTGTTTTGTTGTCACGTTTGAGATAGATTTGGGAGGCTGGCGATCGTTTCTGGACTGCTTCGCCGCACGTGGTGCTTGGAAGAATGGCGCGAGAGTTCAGTGCGTGTGCTGGTTGTCAAATTGTTGGCTGTCAAACCTGTGATGTGAACCAATGTGGGGATACTGACTTTGTTGTTGATGCTCCTGAAGTTCTGAAATCTCATAATGTGCCAGACCAGCAAATGGATAGATTTATTTATTTACATAGTTGGCACGGCATCTCATATTACAACGACTTCTGAGGATGTACCGGCGCTGTCAGATGAGTTTTTAGAGCATCCTTTTTCTTGACTCGCGTTGCTGTGTTGAGAGATGAGCTGAGCTCCGGGTTTCGCAAAAACATCAGCCAAGATAAAACGCTTTGGGGATTGTCTAGTACTCAGTTTTCTTGAAATCCATTCAGGATAGGTAATAGAGTTGCAGGTAGTGCGTAAACAATACTACCTATACTGCTGTTCATCTGCAGATTTGGTATTCAGTGCAAATAAACCAGAACACGTCTGCTTTCTCCTTGAAATACAATAACAAGACCGGATTGGCATGACTGGTTGCACAGTGACAAAGTCTTGCCTCAGCTTCCTCCTTTGTGGATTGGTACATTTATCTTCTTCCCTCGTCTGCGTCGGGTTTCTGTCAAATTCTGCAGCCACCACATCATACTTACCATGTCACCTCGGTTTACAAGCAGGCGAGCAGGCGTGTGCTTCATTTTCACGTTTTGTTTCCAGATTCCTTCATCCAAATTCAACCAAAGGCTGAAAGTCTAAAACGGTTTTCTTACGGCTCGAGTTGAAACTGGATTTTTAGATTTAATTATTAATATCTTTTTACAGCTTTATGCGTCCCGTGTTGTTCGTGTTACTCACCGTGAATTCACAAATGCTATTAATGAGTGGGTGGAACGAGGAGTCGGGGACACGGTTTAAATTTGGCATTGATTGATGTGTACAACGAGCTGTTTTTCTTACTTTCACCATTTATTAATTACCGTTGAGTGTGTCAGAACCTCCACATCAGTATTTCCATCTTAGTATTGCCTGTCAGTCTTTTTTTTTTTTTTTCTCAACTGGCTGCAAAACTAACGGCGCTTGGCCGCTGTCATGTAAGCAAGCTCTTTTTGAATCTTCCCATTCTTGTAGAATTGGCTTCCCCTGATCCCTTCCTTAGGTACACAGAGGGGGCATGTCTCTATCACGTCTCTACACGGCGGCCTCCAACAAACAAACTTCAGGGTGTTTTTAGGGATTAGCTGCAGATTGAGTTTTACTCCCTCGAAGCTAGCAGGATCGCTGCAGCGCCGCAGAGCTCACCCCCATCCAGTCCCTGCAGCGGTTTGTGCGTCTGAACTCGTGTGCGTGTCCTAATGTGAGCTTGAGTGTAAATTTGTTGCATCTCCACCGCTGTCAGTCACTCTCCTGGCATAAAAGCACACGACTCTTAGACCGGCGCTATCACGGAGTCGGATCGCCGCTGTGGAGAAAGCCGGAATAACCTCCCAGGCCTCCACAACAAACAGAATAATCGTTTCCCATCAAAGCAGCTCACACCACCAAGGGTTAATAGAGGAGAGCTCTGGAGGGAGCGTGTGTTAATGTCGTTTATGACTTTGCAAATTATGCATTATAGGCAACAGCAGAGTGGAGACTCAGAAAACATAATTGCATTGATTTCTCAGTGATGGCTACAAATAATGACATTTCTCTTGATCCAGGGGAAGAACAGGATGGATCGGGAGGCCTGAGGGCATGCGCACATGTGCTGCAGACTTTAGCTCATGATGCCTTTTAAAAACCTTATATCACACGAGTGTAAACACCAAAGCGATCGCCTAACGCACACATCCAGGTCATCGTCTTCCTCCATCCAGCCCAGACGCAGACTAAACAAGCGCGCACGCCGGCGTGCGTACGGAGCGCAGACACGGATCTACATGAACGCACACAAACCCACACACAGATCTTATTGCTTCATCTCCACCCAGGCTCTTAGTTTCCCCTGGAGGGTTCCGTTTAGATGAAATGTCAGTTTTAATGGAAATGGGAATGGAATAACAAAAAGCAAGTTTTCTCGTATTGCGTTTCAGTGAAGAGGGAGAAGGTGTTTCTGCTAGATGGTACAGCTTGGGCGTTTGCTAGTGGCTCATATGGCGTGTGGCATTAAATTCCGCCCAAGGCAAAGGACATTGCTTTTATAGCTGTCATTTCAGAGTGGAGAGTGAAGCCGGACTGTTTGTCTGAGGTGCACTAAATTATGTAGAAATGGAGAGAGAGGTTAAAGTGTTGGAGAAATGGAACACTGATACTCTAAACACTGATTGACTTGTACGGGCCACTCTGTTTATATATTTTGGCCTTTTAGAAAACACCATATAGTACGCCGTTGAATTTCTAAGCAGTAATAAAATGTCGGCGTGTATTTTCCATAGCCTCCTGACTACCAGGAAAAAACAAATATCTACACATTTGGTCTAGCCCTAAATGTTCTCTGTAGATAGCAAGAGGAGTTCATTCAGTACTATGCAGTTGGTGGGAGGTATTCAGGTATTCACTATTTACAAATTTGAACCACTGGTAGTCAGGAGGATGGACTCTGAACGGATCTAAAGTGACACTCGGATGTGAAAGATCAAGAATAGAGAGGACGTTACCAAACAGGCCGGTCTTTGTTTGCACTCTGCGATGATAGGTCTCGTCACACAGACGTGATAAGGAGGCGATCTCCTCTGTACGCTGCTAACGCCGCGCGCATCTCACCTCTCCTCCGTGGAGAGAGACTGCTGTATCTGTACATCATCGGGGAGATCGTTGTCTTGGGCGCACAGTCCGACTTTATCATTTCATCGCTCCTCATCGAAGTCCCAGTCACATGACCCCGGCTTAAGAGGACGCCGTCGCGTACTTATGTGTATTCGTACATGTTCCCCGGCATTGTGCCCTTCTCCGCCTCTCTTTTCTCAAATTTGGGGCCCACACAAACTTGTGTGGCAGTCACATAGCAGGCGTGTGTTCCTGTGTGTGTGTGTGTGTGTGTGTGTCTGACTGCAACTTGCCTTCCTGTCTGTGCTCCATTAACTCCCGTTTCTAGTCTTTTAGCTTTGTTTGGATTGATGTCATGCCCCTAATCCCCACACTGCGTGAAAATACCCCCACCACCACCACACTCCTCCTCCCCAACAATTCCCCTCTGCTCTGCCATGCTTTGCTCTTTTCTTCCGTTTCTTTTAGCCCCACTTGTCCCGATCAGCCTCCCTGCCTTTCTTTAGCTAACCTTTATTTTGATTTCAGAGGGCAAAGCTTTTATTCCACACACTGCACGTTATTTAATTTAGGGCCAACTTTTTTCTTTTTCTTTTTTTTTTTTACCGATTAGAAAATCACATGGAGGACTTTGCTCGGTCTCGTTATAGCCACACTTATAATTGGATTTTATTTTTTTTAACCAGGTAGCATGTGTTTTGAATTTCTTGTTTTGTGTGGAAAGAACATTCGGCACCAACTCAAACTGCTTAAGAGCAGGTGGAAATATCACCGGCCATTTGGCAGGAGCGTTTCTCTCCTCTTAATTAAAAACAGGATTCTCAAAAAAGAAAAGGGGGGAGAAAAAAAAAAACACGTGAAACCAAATGAGACGTTAAGATGGCCATTTTTGCCGCGCACTCCGTGTCCCCCGCTTCCTCTGTTCCATCTTTCTGCTCCACTAACCGCTTTCCTTCGCAGCCCTGCTCCCTGCTCTCGCCTGACAGTATCTGCTGAGGAGGGTAAAAGTTGCAGACAGGGACGGAGACTCTTCAATTTCCCTGTCTGTCCACTCTGCATTTCTTACTCTATTGTTTCCTGATATTGCAGTGCCACATTACATTAAAAATTTGACACTTACACAGCATTTCCCCGCGTTGACACAGACGCTGGAGTTCTTCTAATAATCGTAGAATAATGGCCTCCGTAGTCAGAACAAAAACGCTTCACGTGCCCGCGCCTGGCGGTCTGAAAGAACGTTCAGTCAGGTTGAGACGGGCGGTGTAAACCTTTAACGTTTAATAGGAAACATTTAGCACATAATAATCAAGTGAACGCTTGGTCTGATCGGTTTGTCCCGCGTGTGCCCCGCGTAGGGTAAACAAGATGAGATGTGATGAGCTTCCAGGAGGGATGGAGACAGAGCGGTAGCACTACAGCGAAGCGAAGGTCCGTCTCAATCCGTCTTTGTCATCTTATTCTATTTAATGAAATAAATGTCTTCTTCTGTTATATTTCATCCCAGATTTAACTCTCCACAGTGGGTAGAAGTCATTTGTGCATGTCAGGATGTGGCACATTCTGATTCATGTTTTGATGTTTTAATGTTTTTATACAGTATCTTATCCTGTATTTATTCAGCATCCATGTAGTCACTAATCAGAATGATTTCAGCCTGGTTTCAAACGGTGTAGCAGTCTTCCTTTGAACTACATCAGCCTCTTTCTTTACTTTTTACCTTGTCTGTCTGTCTCGTCTTTCCCTCTCGCTACCTCTTTCTGAATCCTTGCGACTGAGAATAAGCAGGAATCCCCCAGTTTGCCAGTCAGGTCACCCTGTTGCTCTGTGTTCGGCACCAGGACAGACGCAGCCCAAGGTGACTGTATGTAGAACGCTCCTCAGGAGATGGAGAACACCTGCTTGGACAGAAAGACACACACGCGAGCGCACGCTTCGACACAATATCTCCCCGTCTGTTCCCTCATCAAACGTGGCAAACCTCTCTTCCTTGAAATTTGATCTGCTCAGCCAAAGGACAGACGGGGCGAGCTGTCATTACGGGCAAAGCCTTTCGTGAATGCTTTCATTTTTTATGTATTTTTTTATTTTATACAAACAGACAGGTCAAATGTGATTAAACCTGTCCTTTTTTTTTTCTTTTTTTTAACTTGACCATATTTCGAGCTCTGATCTATATCTCCATATACTTTGATAAGGTTAATATGGGCTATGATAACCGGTTTATCCAATATTGATTTGCTATTGAGGCTGATTGTTGCCAGACGGCGCCCAGCAGGTGGCCTTGAGGCATAATCAATTTATCAGCAACTTTAATCGACAAGGACCTCTGCAATAAAGACAGACAGTGTGTCCTCAGGTAATCCAATAGAGCCAGCCTCTGACACAAACTTCGTGCGCGCGTGCGTGTTGTTGTGGAGGTCTGTGCTATTGAAGCGTTGGGGAAAAAGCACCTGCTTCACACGCAGGACTCAGGCAAGCGCTCCTCGACTCTCTCCTCCTCGGTCCCTCCCTGTATTTTCTTCTCCCCCCACACTTTCCGTCCCCTCTGTGTAACTCCGCGTTCACCCTCCGTATCTTGTTGTGTAAGTGAAGATGAGTTATAGTGGTCAGAGCGATGCCGCTGATAGATGAAGGTGAACTCAGCTCTGGCCTACAACGGGAGACTTTAGAGGACACAGGGGCTGCCATCCATCCTCCTAGCCACCTACATACACCCGAGATCTCGCTGCGTGCGCTGAGCTGCAAACTGGATTTTTATTTTGCTATGCCGCGCTCAGCTTTATGAGGTGGCTCCGTGCTCAACAGATGCCGTTGCATCCTTTTTTTTTTATACGCTGAAAACGTCGAGCAGTTGATATTTTATGGAAAGCTTACATTATTTACTCTTCGTATAGCTTTCTGAATAATCTATAATTTGTCATGTCACGCTGTCAAGGCAGTGTATCATTGTGTCTTCCTTGAATGTGATGTGTCGACGAGAAATCTTAGCAGCACACACCGTGCAAGGTATCATACCAATCCGCTGAACATTGCTTCTGTGCGTTTCAAATTATTCATAAGTTCGCTTCATACATCAGCTCCGGAGTCACCTGTAGCCACGCATAACAGCTGATTCCCCCCATTCAACCCCCCAGTCACTGTCTGCTCTAATCAGCCCCGGCGTCTGTTAACTCAACAAATCCCAGCTTCAGTGTTAGGCCAGTTCACGTTGTCATGCTCTAAAGGACACCCCCCTTCTGCCGGTATTATCGGTGTCCTACTTCAGCGCCGCAACCTGCTCCTTTACCAGCCGCGCGATAGCGGCGGCGGCGAGCGGCGTCGCTGGGAGATGCAGGAGCCCTACTTCCTTATCCTGCGCGCCCAGGTGTGGCCCTCTACCGCATCCGCTATCGGCAGGAAATTACACGCACCTTAAGCACATTACCACTTCAAAAGGAACAGGCACGGGGAAGTGGAGTGGAGGCTCCCCATTAGTGCCCTGCAGCATTACGTCGCGCTGTACCTGCTCCTACTGTCAAGAAATAATTAATAATGGCAAATTCATTAGGCTGGCAACAAATAGCATATAGGTCATCTAGGGGTCTGCTGGTGTAGGTGAAGAAAGGTGCCGCACGCAAATGTCAGTATGTCTTATTGCTTTCACTATTGAACTATAAGTCTGTTCCAAAGAGCAGAGGTATATGAGAGAAATCCTTCTCGGGATTTACTGCTCCCCCTTGCAAAAGCTAAGGATTAGAATTATTTATTACTGTGCATGTTGCATTTTTTGACTCATGAGTAGACTCCATTTTCCTGTCATCTGCAGTTTTGATGGCGCACCAGAAAGCCTCGTGATTATACTCTTTTCCATAACAAGATATTTTACCACCGGCTGACATGCACTGCAGTTCATCGCGTCACAGCCGCATCCATCAGTGCTACAAATGTTTACATGTAAATGAGTGGATGTGTGGAGTTACAAAATGGGTAGAGAGGGAAGGGGTGGGGGCCGCTCTGGAGGAGAAAGTTATCAGTGCTGTCAGCGGAGTTGATCGGCGTGTCATCACGGCTGCTCCGTTAGTTTAGAATCCGTCACTGCAGGGGAAATGTTCTGTCGCAGTCACTATGGAAACGGAATCAGGAAGTACAGCGAGCGCTGCCCCAAAGTAGACAGAGTGGTGGTGAGCACACACACAAAACGTGCGGAAAAGAAATAGGAAAAGAGATGGAGAGATATGCTTGGTTGGACTAGCAATGCTTGACTGAAATGATTAAATTGTAACTGGCGGCTGATGTTCGTGTGTGTGTGTGAGAGAGAGCACATATGCTTCTGTGTAACACGTGTGAGTGTTTATGTTTTTGAGAGTCGGTGCAGCGGAGATGAAAGCATCTTTGGGTGTCAGGAAACATTAAGGTCTTGTACTTATCTGGTTCTCATCTTCCTCTGTGTTCCTATTAAACAGCCTCACCCCCCCTAACTCAACGCGCGCGGTCAACTCCCTAAATATTTTTCGGTGGGAAACCCGCCTGATGGCATAAGATCCGCTCCGATGGGGTGACATACTTGGCTTGTCATCATTAGGCAGTAAAAATGAATTATACGCCCCTCGCATGAAGGGGGATGTCAGACCCAGATCAAACACATTGGTCTGGTTCCAGTAATAGCTGTAAATGAAACCCCTTCCATCTCCTCGCACTCGCAGTCAAACACACGACAAGAAGCATGAAATCCAAACTTAGATCAGAGAACTTTCAGGTCCAGTGTGTTAAAAAAAAAGAAAAAGAAGAATGAAAGGCAGTCTCTCTTCTCCACCATCTGCACCATAGTCGCTAGCTGTGCGTCCATACATCCGCATTGGAAAAAGGTTTATGGAAATGCACAAATCTGTGTATGATCACGCAAAGTATTTAGTTGTTTTTCCCTAATTTGTGTGACTAATCGATGTAATTCATCAGCTGTTTCAACTTAAAGAGGGAAAGAAGTCGATCTTGTGTTTGTACCACCATGGTCCTAGCCGTTTGTATTAGAGTAGTTTCATTTCTTTGTTCCTGACAGCCTGAAACACAACCTTTACTCCTCCATTCTCTTTTAAAACGGTGCTGTGTAACGTTACCTGTACCACCACCTTTTCTTATTTCCCATTCTTCTTTTTGCATCATTTCAAAAGTCTGCTTTGAAATTTGCATGATAATTACACGGTCACATATGTTGCCCGTGACTGTTTAATGTCCATGAAGACATTAGGAGATGGCGATGTGACTGCGGGTCTTGACATCTTCCGCTGTCAGCTGGTGGACCATACTCTGCTGCTCTTTAATTGCATTATTTTTCATAAGCAGTGACAGAAAATGCCCCCGTCACACATGAGGCACTCTCACCCTGGATAGCTGGCTTTTTATCTGTCTCAAGATCAGGTTAATACCAGTGGCTAACCAAATGACTTGAAGTGGATGGACAAACTACTTAAATTATCCGATAAAAGAACGCATCCGCACCCGTGGCTCTTTTTATGTCAAATGTTGCGAGGTGTTATGAAACTGTCTGCACAGTAGCTAGAATGGAATGGCAGCAATAGCTCACAATGACTTTGTGATGGTTCTTTTTCTGCGTGGAGTGAATGGAGTATTGATATATGCTGTTGAGTGTGTTTACGTGCGATGGCAGATGGTTATAGAGCGGCAGTGCTGATGGCTTGTTTCCCACTGATTGTATGGGTCTGGAGCCTGGCTTGAGCTCTTATCTGTAAAGATTCAGATTTTCAGTGTCTGGGCCTTGATGAGTATTGGTCCAGAGGGTGGGACACCTGATGCAGTCAAGAGTGGGTCGTAAAGTTTTGAATGTGGTCTCTTGAGCCAGATTTAAAGTTGCTGCAGAAAGATAGAGGAGTAAATCTGTGGTTTAATTTATTATTATTTATATGGTTATTTTTTATTTATGGTAAATCCAGCTTTAAATGACACAAACCAAGTGTTGATTTTCTACGAGTTTTGTAAGGATACACCATAGACTGTGTAAAGATGGACGATGGAACAGCTCCTCAAAGGTGAAGCCAAAGCAAGTAGAGCTCCCCCTGGTGTCTGGTTTCAGTATAGGTCATAAGCTCCACCCCCTCCATGTTACTGGATGGGACTTGGGATAAAACAAAAATGGTATCATTTTAGGTAGTTAATATAATGCTGATGCACACTGAAGTGTCAAATTTTGTTTAATTTTAGCGTTATTTGATGCTATAGAAACAATATCATGATTACTACCAGTTGCCATGCCAGTCCCTCACTGGTAAAACTGATGCTTGCGTATTTGTTTGATTAACGCTGCACTCTGCTCTATCTCCACCAGTACCGGAAATTTTAAATTATACTGCATTATTTTTTTTCTAACTCACGGTCCTGCAGGAGCCGTTGGCATGGCAACTGGCAGTCATCACAATGTCACAGCCTTTTTCTGCAGCGTCAAATAACCAACTAAAGTGATGCTTTTAAGAAACGTTTGCACTTGAACATACATCAACATCATGTTGACTACCTGGAATGATTGAAACTGTCCTTGGAAAAAAAAAATATGTGACATTTACTTTAGTGTTTCAGTTTGACCTGAGTCCCATCCGCTAGCATGGAGGTGGTGGAGCTTATGACCTATACTGCATCCAGCCACCAGGGGGAGCACTACTTGCTTTGGCTCATTTAAGGAGCTGTCCCGTTGTCTCAGTCTTCTACAAAGAGATTTTGAAAGAGTTATTGTACCTCCATTCAGGCTGTAGATTGATGTGTCAAACTGTATCATATTTTGGACAGATTCTTTCAGAAGTTATGGTCAGTCCCATTTTCAGTGACATTCATTCAGTCCTCTAGTAACCAGTGTTGCACTTATACCGTGCAAACCCAGAGTCTTCATCCATTTAATGCCACTGCCTCTCTTTTCCACAATAAAGATAAGTATCAGCAACTTTCAGCTGGTCTACAGGGCTCATTTAAAGGGCCTGGGGCACAAGATGCCTTATTTCTCCACAGGCTATGCTTCCTGCTGATAATTATCCTAAGGCTTTGCACAGCAATCCAACATATTCTGCCCAACAATGTGCTGCCTGTGGATATTCTCCAGCTGTAATCCATGATTCGTATGTCTTTAGGAGATTATATGGGGCATTTCAGTGTCTGACTGCAGATGTACAGTAGAGGATGCATTCAAACCGGATTTTGAAAAGGGTAGATGAGATTAGCCACGTCTTCATCGGCATTGTCCTCAAAATACTCTGTTGTACCAGAATGATCCAATATTACAGTATGTACAGCTGCTATGGTGCAGTCCTCATGACACTTTCATCTTTCATCTTTGTTTAAATGTGTTCTACCTGCACTCTCCCAAATGGTGAAGAGCATTTACTTTGTTTAGTTCAAGTTTCCTAACCCTGCTCTCACCGTAGTGTCTAAAATGATGTTTTATCTTCCATTTCGTAAGGAGCTTGCTGGCCTTGCTTGTACAAGTTTCCTTGTTTGTTTGTTTTTTAAAGGTATGTCTACTTTGTCTAGACAATCTATCTATCAGTATCTTATTGTCAGAACTGAGAAAAGCCAAACTTTTGCACGCTACTGCATGTATTGGTAATACTGTCTTGGCAGCATAAACCGATCAGGCATAACAGTATGTCTGGCAACAGAATGTTGTTAGTGGGGGTCTTTGGTCCTATGGGTTGAGGAGAGGGGCCTCTGTTTGGGATCTAGTGAATTTTGAGTGTTTGAGTTGTTCCTAAACTGTTTGTGTGAGGTGCCAGGTCCAACAGCTTCCCAGCAGATCACTGTATTGTCACAACATGGTCTTCTTCTGTCAGTGGTTTTAATATTGTGGCTCCACACAGTACTAGGCTATTTAATATGCCATCAATTCGTACTAGGAGTTGCCAAATCACCACCACACCAGTGTGCCACCATAATGGTTCACGCACCAACCCCGTACGGCCAGAGTCCAGGGGCTTCAGTGGCAGATCTTTAATAAGGAATGTGCCTCCTGGAGTGTTAGTTATGTTTTAGAGGGACGCGATCGGAGGTTTGAGGTTGAGGCCGTTGTCGTCTCTCTCCTCGCTCTCAGTGGGAGCTAAGCAGTGTGATGGATTAGGCATAAGGAGTGTCCGCTGGTTTAATGGCAGGTCCAAGGCAGCCTGAGGAGATGGTTTTAATCATATTTGCCTCCTCATTACCCTCCCGTCTGCTGCCTTAGTGCTGCGCTGGGATATCAATGGCAGTCAACCGCCCCTTCCCTCACACAAAAACAACACACTGTAAAGCAGGAAGGGGCTGGTGTCATTTCAGGCGGCTTGACTGCATTTAGAAACGCTTGCTGACGTGGAAGGGCAGTCACCCCGGAGTTCTGTAGAAATACAGTGTAAAGAGTGTAGCGCTATGTGTAAGAGTTAATAACTCTGTTAGTGATGCCTTTCTAGATATTGCTGACTTTAAAGTGTGTGTTGTGATGTCCATACTAAGATGTATTGAATCGACAGAGTTTAGCCACAAAAAGAAAAAAAACAAAACAGGCTCTCACAATATATTTAAGCAACGAGAATTCAGAATGAACCCTGAGAAAACATGTCCCATGTTCCACAACGAACCAAACAGTGACCTTGATCATGAGCTAATGTGCTGGGGATAGACAGCTGGTTCTTATCTCCAAGGAGAGCCGCTCCAAGTCTGCAGTGTGACAGTGATGCCTATCATTCATTTAGCCGCGACCTCATCCTCCTTCACTGACATCTTAACAAATGCCGCCTCTCGGCAGCCAAACCTTAGAGGGAAGGAGGGGGGGTGAAATAACAGTTTGTTTTCCCTGCGTCTGAGCCAAAGTTCGACTCGGATTGTTTGTTTTGGGTTTTTTTTGCCCCCGTTTTCTTTCTTTGTTATTTGTCTTGGGCCCAGTGTATTTAAAATTGATTATTGAAGCTCAGGGCTTGAATGGTGTTTTGTTGTGGGGGAGCAATCAAAGAGTTGGCTGTGCTTCGTTGTCCGGGTTTGGGAGCAAGGGGATTTAGCTTTAGTAGTAGCACCTCAGCAAAACAAATAGCCATCGATTTGGATTTTCCAAACCTCCCCTGCAGTTTGTTCGTTCTCTCTGTTGTCCTGTCTTTTAGTATTTTCCAGGAGTACATCATTCTTCTATTTTTCTGCAGTCTCATTTATTTATTTATTTATTATTGAAACGTCTCCCTGCTCGTTGCCATGAGCAATGCGAGGGGGGCTAATTGCATTTCCAGCAACCTTGTTAATGACAATGTTGTAATGGCTTTCAGCTATTATTGAATTGACGTTCAACATTGCCATTTTAGTTTACACAACTGCCATTTGCTTAAAAGCCTCGCCACTGTACTTCTGGACACGCCGGCGCGGTCTAATATGTGCATGTGATAACAGGTTTATTTCTGTGAATAATATTAGTTCCCGGAAGACTCCACGGGGACAGCTTTTTTCAAGAGTGCGCTTGGCTTCGGCGCCGTGTGTATTATTTTATGAAGTGTGCAGGTGTCAGCGTTGTTTGGCATTAGAAACGACGCTAACGGGCATAAAATCCTAGAATTCTCTAACCAAGGTTCATTATAAAACATTACGTTTTATAAGCTGATTATATTAGTTCTAAAACCTGGCAGTTCTTTTTAATTTTTTTTTTTTTTATGCATGCTTTTCCATAGTTAATTACATTGGCTTCTTTCAAAATGGACTGAATTTAAAGTGATTTGAAAATCTTTTCAACGCGCCCAAAATGGCTAACCTCATTTGCGTCACGCTGTCACACTAACAAACAGTTCATCTGCTTTTGTTAAGTGCTTCCCGGCGTCTGTGCGCAGTCATACACACACACACGGCGTGCACGAGTACAGACTCGAATGCTGGACTAAAGTTCAATGCAGTAAATCATGAAAAGGAGTGGAGAGCGAGCCGAAGTAGCGCCTACTTTTATTCCTTCAAGACAAACCAGAGAGCGTTCTGAAAGACACCGATAGTTTTCTCACCTCCTCTCCTCCGCTGCTCCGCATTCTCAGCTTCCTTTAGTTACAGATGAAAGAAAAGCATTCTTACTGTTGACGCTCGCTCAATAAGCATGCGGGTTCGTTCCGTGACCGCTGAGACTCAAGATGTCACTCTTTGAAATGTGCATTAAAATAAAACCTTGAAGATCTTCGGCCTATTATTTTCATTATGCTCGCTGCCGGCATTTTCTGTAGTCAATAGTTTATCAGTTTGCTGGATGTTCTCAATCAGCCAGGTCGCGGTAAAAAGAGATCACAGTGTACATGTGTATGTTTTTGAGAGAGCGTTTGTGTGTGATTGACAGCGTTGCCTGTTGGGCGTGACAGTGTGACAGAGTGTGCTGATCCCTCATCCGGCCCTGCATCACTACATTTCTCCTCTGTCCCGCTTCACTCCCTTCATCTCCAACTCGGCATTTATCTTATTATCCATCCCAGTGGGCAAATATGTCTTAGTTTCCTTAACTTCCTGTCTTTTTGTTGTCCTCAAAGGGGTTTTATCACTATTAACCATCCCGCGGTCTCATCTTTCTCTCTTATTTTTTTATTTTTTTTTTGTCGCCACGGGAGTGCTAAATGTCTCCCTGCAGAGGACAGCAGAGAGAGCAGACGGTCTTCAGCGTCTGTGGAAGGATAGCGTTCTCCTCTTCAGCCTCGCACTCTTGATTTTGCACCCGAGTTAGGAGAGAGCGAGAGAGAGAGAGACACACATTTGATTTGGGTCAAAATAACACCGGGAGGTCCGCCGGTTTTCCGAGATCACAAAATGAGTTTTAAAATGTGTTTGTGCTTCAGTGGGACTCATTCACTTGATCTGTTTTTTGGTGAGCTGTCGTCCGCTTGGCTCCTCCTTTCCAGCTGACTAACCATTCTTTCCACACACTGGGCATTTTAAGGCTTTGCTGATAAGACGACAGGCTGGGGTGTGTCCGCACCGGAAGGCAGATTTTACTTTTCCGACCTAAGGGTGCTGCGGAGGTGCTCTGAGGTACCGTCAGATCTGGCCTGCATCTTTGAGAAAATACAGTTTACGCTACAGAAGAGCCAAATCAACCAGTAGGAACAGCGGCCGGGAAGCTTGGTTTGCATGGCCAGAAGGCTGATTTATCTTGCACATATAACTGCCCCTCTATTGCTCTATGGCATATCACAAAGTGATTGAGATGATATAATCGTATTGCAACATGAGCTAATACTGGATGACACATCCATCTAATGTTGCTCTGAGGAAATGACCCTCACATTAAATCCCACTCTGACGTATAAATTACTTTCAACTACTGGAAGCTACTACGACTAGACGGCTGGAATACGGCTGCTAATAGGCTGCGACTCTCTCCTTCAGCGCCAACACACCACCCTCCCGCAGCCACCTCGTCCTCCTCAAGCTTTAGGAGCTGTCCTTGGTCCTGAATTAGACATTCAGGTAGCAGCAGACAGTGTAGCTCCTCCATTAGCCCTGAGGCTTTTTTTTTTTTTTTCTCCCCTGTGTTCTGCTACAGCGCATCCACAGGTGGTTTATACAAACTCTGGATAAAAGTATTAATCACGCTTTGTATATGTGACATTTTGAAATACAATGGACAGGCCAGAAATGCCTGGGAATCTGTTCTTCGCCTGTTTTCTTGGAACTGGATGACGCGTGTACAGACACTTCTCGTTCAGTGGCTCTCATTGACTCAAATAAATAAATATAAAAAAATGGGTTTTGTGGAAAAAGGAAATCTTCCGCGGTGGTTTGGGGGGTTTTATTAGCGGCCATTATCTCTTAATGTGTGCACTTTAAAACTACTCCAGCCGTTGTTAGGGTCTTCTGATTATGACATTTCACATGAATCCACCGCACTTTTGTAACAGTATGAATTGCTACACAATTTGTAGTGGCATATTCTGCTGTATTTTTAGCTTGTCCAGTTTTTGTCTTAAGTGCATTAGCTTTTTCTTTTTTTAATTTTTCTTTCTTTGCTTTTTTTTTTTAATATCCACTCACAGTACCCGTTCCTGGAAATGTATGTAATATTTTCTGGCTGCTATTCTAAACTTCTAGACTAAAAGCATCAACCTTTACGCATCACAGTCATGTAGTTTTAGTTTGCTTTTAGCACAAATAGGACAGTATTTATGGTTACATTTCATTCCTTAGGTTGCAAAGAAAGGAAAATTCAAGAGTAATGTCCCACAGCTATAACACACACTGTGGATGAATATGTTGAAGATGCAAAAGTGTACCCTAAGGCGTCATTTTATTGTCTCAAACGCAAACCTAGCCTTTGTTATTATAGTTTTATGGAGAAATGCATCACGGTTAGCTGTAGGAACGTTTGTTATGGATATTTATGGGCCTGGCTCATTTGAATGCAGCAGTTCACTTAAACGTTAGTTTGCTGTATAATAAACTGCAGCATGAGCTCCCAAAAAGTAGATCACAAAATGAATAAGATAAAAAACAATTAAAGTGATGAGTTGCCGAGCATACAGTGAGCAGCTATAGAGAGGAGACAGCCATAGCTGCTCTCAGTTGCCGCTTGTTTAGTGCGTTTGATTTCAGGTTTTCATCACAAAAGTGAATAAAAACATTTAGTTATTGCTGCCGTCGTAACTTCCACGCTTCCTCTCGGCGTGGGTGTCCACTTGTGTTTGTCTTTGAGCTCGTGAGTTTGTCTTTCCGCGTGTGTTTGTGCCGGTTATGAAACTCTAGTTTTTATTTCATTCTGGAGTTGTAAGGAAGTGGCAGCTGCAAAATATCTGTTATTAAGTTGAGTGGAAACAAACAATATTTCTGATGGAGGGCAGGCTGTTAGATTTATGAAAACCAAGGACAGAATCAGAGTTTAAGCTGTTCAGAGTTTTATACCTACATTATGTAAAATGAGCACTCTTGTATCATTTTGAATGCTGTAATCAGACTCTCACAAAGCTTAACTGCCCCGTGATTCACAGAGATAAAGAGGATCCAGTGGCTAAAAGTGTGTAAAATAATGAGTTAGTATTTTGTAGCGTAACATAATCATTAGTTTAGTGGACCTGACAAATAGAGTGGCCATGCAAATAAAGTCTTTTTTGTGCTAGGGCCCCATTGATGTGTTGTTTTTTAAATCCAACATCAAATGAAAATAGTTGTTCACAGAAACCTTGAGTCTGATGACTTTTACCATTCGGTATGACACAAGATGGGCTTGTTAGGGAGTGAGGTTATATTCTAGTCCTCGCCCTACTTGAAGAAAAGAAAAAGGAGGATAGAGGAAAGACTGCTCATGAAGGAGCTGCAGACTTGACCCCTAATGGTTTCCTGGTAATAATTATAATATGTTCAGGGAGTTTATCTGTATGCGTTCTTGTCTGCGCTTGCGTTCACGTGGACTTGTGAAACGCCCAGAACTATCCAAATGCGTGCATGTGTTCTTACCATAGACTGTATAAAAACGGATGGCTCAATAACTCCTTAAAGGTGAAGCCCAAGCAAGTAGAGCTCCCCCTGGTGACTGGCTGCAGTATCGGTCATAAGCTCCGCCTGCTCCATGTTAGTGGATGGGACTTGGACCAAACTCCAAACTCGCAAGATGCCGCTGGCCGTATCCCTGGGGAAATATTCAGTCTGGCCAGGAAGTGAGGACACGTTGTCCATATTGGTTCTTTTCATCGAGGATGCAGCCCAGAGTGCATTTCATGGTTGGCATCATATACATTGCTGTTCAGATTACAGAATGACTGTACTGCATCCTCCCGTCTGTACTTCTGAGTCATCCATGTTAAGTCCAAATGAGCAAGTACGATGATACATCCATATACGGTGGCTCTGAGCACACATACAAATCTGCTCTGAAAACTTTAATGGCGGACTAAAGTTTTGGTGTTGTCGTGCAACCGCAACGTGTGACAGCATTGGGGGATGAATACAGATTTGGTGTGCCAGCTCCTATACTCTCACCGTGTCTCCTCTTTTATTTTATCACACCGAGGTATACTGTTTGCATTGGGGATTTTATTAAAATGCAAATTGTGAATGCCTTTATAACATGTATTTTTATGCTATTAAGGATCCAGAACTGATTCCAAATCTTACGTGAGGAGGAATGCATGCGGAGAGGAAACAATGAGAAATGGTGATTGAAGAGAAAAAAAACAAAGATAGGCCAAGGGCAGGTTAGGGTGTGAAAGGAAATAAAAAGGAGGGATGGGAAAGTAAAATAAGAGAAATCTCCAGTGGCCAGCTGTGGGGGTGGTTAAAAAGAAAGAGTACATGAAGAGGACTGAAGGTACCACTGCTTCTCATCCACTGTCTGATCTGTGGGTGGCAGTGATGACTGATGGAGAACCACTCTAACTGAAGGTCATATCCGAAGCCCTGCCATTTTAGACCGCCTCTGTCACAGGGGAAAGGATAAATAAAGCTCAGATTGTCGTGTTTATTCACCCTGCTTTCTCTGTAGCTTTGTCGGTAGAGGAGGAGGAGGAGGAGGAGGAGGGAGAGACAGACAGATGAAGCAGGTGGAAAGAAATGGAAGATATGAATACCAATAGATGAGTCACCAGTTAGCAGGGTTTATCTTATCATATCATTTTTTTTTTATATATATTTACATATAAAACATATTCAGAAACTGGCATGCTCGGATTTATATTCAGCATTAATAACAAAGACCTGATCACCCCTGTTATTATGTTTCTCATCATCTTGTGAGACACACCTGATGTTTCCATTGCAGATTTTTTAAATACATTCCTGTCATTTAGTGATTTCCACCAGACGCTGCTAGCACAGGAATAGTGAGCGATGGAAATGAATTGAAAGCTTTTCTTCAAATCCGGCTAAGTGGGATTTTGGTTATCAGCATGATTATTTCAGGCCGTACAACGGTAGCAATTACATAAGCATTTGTCATCAAATCATGTACAGCTCCCAAAAACGGGTGAAATGAATCGCTGGAGGGAAATAAACTCCAGCAGACAGCGTGTTTCTGAATTCTGCTTTCCCCCAGATTGTCACAGGGCTTAAGGACAGCAGTCTGTCGCTGCTCCAATGTCTCTGCAGTCTGGCTGGGACACAGAGCTGTTCGTCTGGCGCTGGAACCGTTGCCGGAGCTGGAAGTTCAGACGGGGTTGTTATCCCCCAGGCAGGGCAGAATGCACGCGGCCAGACGACCTCGTTGCCCAGCCTCTAATATCTGATCAAGAACCATCTGCTGAGGCTGCCAGAGCCCACTCACTCCCCGTACCCCTGACTCCTCCAAGGAGCGCCCGATGGGAAATCAAGCTATTAGTGGGCTATTAGAATGATTCAGATCACCATTTGAAAAGAAATGCAGCACAAGACAATTAGATTAACATAACAAGGATGCTGATTTTACTTCAGTATTAATTCAGAAAGAGGCTTTACTCTGCTTAGCCATCTCTACTGCACGCCTCTTAGGGTAGCTTTGCATCACCTGATTTCTCTTCCGTAAGGCTTTGAATCAAAATGCTAGATTTTTCCCGTCCTACCCGATGACTCCTGTTGATGGTTGACAGTAAATGCCAACACTTGGTCTCACCTTGATGAAATTGGCTTGGAGTAATTTGTTATGGTGCATAGAAAGGCTTTCGCGAAACTGTCCACATCAGCCCCAGACAAAATGTCTCCACACAGCGCGGGGTTCATACGAGAGAAAGCCGGTGGGCATCAATGAAAGTACATAGAATGTGTCACAAGTGCAGCTCGCAGGAAGTTTTAATGGCCTTTGCGAACACTTTCTGTTCCCGCTGTGTGTCGTGCAGCAGCATTCGCCAGGCCTTGATAACAGTTGGTTAATGGGTAATGTGCCACACAAGAGTGATGCTGCACTTTCTGTTTTCATTTTGTTGCTGTAGTGCAGTAATTAATCCAGCTGAACCCTTTGTGCTCGCAAAATAAATGCTTTCCATTTTCATTAATAGACAACTCATTAGTGCATAATGAGCAAGAAGGCAGTGCTCCCCACTCTCCCTGTGCAGTATGCAGCAGATGAGCATGCGCTGCACCCAGCTAATTAAAACCTAGGATTGTGTTCTGTCTCCTTGTATTCTTTTGTGGGGGGATAAAAAAAAAAAAGCACAGACGCGTGCTTTTAAAACATTACTTAAATGAATCACGGTATGAAAGCGCTTTGGGCACCAGCATTAAAGAAACATAATACAAATACTCAGTCACGTGCCGTGCTTTTATCTACATCTGAAAAAGATATGCTGTTGCAAATTGCGGAATCTGTTTGAAACATCGGAATCGCTCCGACTTGAAGTCCTTCTCCCATCAATGGTTAAACTCTCAAAAGTTTCAATGTAATGATTACCGGCCGTGACAAGCTGTCTGTATCTGTCTGGGTGACGGTCTTTGGGTGCCAGGGACTTTTCATCTGGACTCTAATTTGGGGCTTCCTGCTGTAGGTGACATCTTTCTCTTTCCTCAAATCGCCAGTTGTCACTGGTGGAACAACGTGGGTGCAGACTGTATATTTTCTCAAGAGACGGGGACAGAAATCTTCCACTGACTAAACCGGATTGACTCTGTATCTATACATGGTTTCACATGATTTGTTTAGCTTATCTTACAGGAGAAGTCTCCTTTAACGTCCAGGTCACAACTGACTGGTGTCACCGCCTGTTCACACATCGGCCTCTTCGCTTCATAACTTTATCTGATGTGCCGTCACCGTCCGCTAGTGAGCCCGATTAAGAGATGAACAGCCACAGAGCTGGAATTCATCCTAATTACATTATAGTGATGTTATGTCAATAGTGGTTAATCATCTGAAGACCGCCGCATTTGCTCTGTACACTTTGCCGCGCAGATATGTGTGAATATATTTACATCTTTTCAGCATGCATACTCGTGCGGGAATAATTGAGTCACGCACGCACGCTAGCACCTGGTGGAATGCGCCCCGTGTAATCGTGATGAAGCGATGATTTGCTGTAAGAATTCCTCATTCACGACGGGGATCAAATCAAGACCAGTTCCTGGGTGTAATTAAAACCGCTCCCAGGGCGGCTCGCTGGAAGGCCACAATTTTAAAAGGTCAATAAACGGTCAATAGCGTTGTAATTCAATCATTCTGGGCGGTATACTAGGTGAAAGATCAGTGATTCATTAATACCCACATACAGTACACTGGAGTATACATTTACTGTATGAGACAGACAGCATGTATGTGCAGTCTAACCTGCGGGTCTTAATCCCAGTCCACATACAGTGTCATTCTCTTGTTTACCAGGCACTGGTTGCCCAGGTAACCCACTTGTATGTTTCTAAACCCAATATTTTCCTGAGGGAAACTAGCAGAACAGAAAAGCTTTGCTAGCGGATGGGTAGAGCTGGCTCATTTGAAAAGGAAATACCATCAGCGGCCGTGATACTCCATGTGGGTTCACCCAGCGCTCCACCGCCTATCACCATGGTGAATTTAGTGGTAGCAACCAAAGTTGTGGATGGTGTTTCCCGGCGGTAAACATCTGTGGATACACTGTATGTGTGAGCGTCATGTGTCAGTCAAACGTATCGGACACTTCCACTGGTTTCTGCCTCGATCACGTCGCTTCAGCTCAGATTAGTTTAACTTGGGTACCGCTCTTTCTTTGCACATCGCTGCTTGTCACTTCTTGTGTGTGTTTGTGTCCCGTTAGAATTAGAACATTAGTATTACGATTGCCGCACTGTTGATTTTTTAATGCTAATTATGGAACTGTTTTTGTTTCGTGTTCATAGTCTTATCTTCCGTGTGCTGCATCAAATGGCCCAAGAGCATCTGAGAACCTCTGGAATCAAAGTGCTTTAACTTCAACTAATCCAGAGCAGTAATTAAAAAATAACCCAGCTACCAAAGTGTAAATCTGGATTAGAAAGGGCGCAAAGAAGATTAAGGAGTTGAAAAGAAGGAAGGAGGGCAAAGTCCCCAAAAACTTGCACCCACGCCTGAGAGATGGTATTTTTGAAGCAGCGCTAATCACCGCCCATGATAGGCCTCACTATCGTCATTAACTAAAGTTACATCCATCACATAATGTTTATGACTTCAATCCAGTCTGGAGCAGGTATGCCAATTCATCACTGAGACAGTAAAGGTAGAAAGAAGCAGCTCATTGGTCACAAAAAGAGAAAGGGCGCTCAATCAAACTGAGGCTTACCTCGCATATAATACCTTATATTTTGATGCTTACGTGTGACAGGTGCTACAGAATGTGCCACGCCGTGCAAAAAAGTGCTGACAGGAGAAAGAGACGCTGTCTGTCTGTCATCTTTGCTGCAAAGTGTTTGTCAACTTTTACTACGCAGCACAGTTTTTTTTTTTTGTGTTTGTTTTTTTTGCACAGTCAGGCAACTTTTGCGTTATTTGTCATGCGAAAGTACAACTTTTTCTTTCCTCCAAAATTGCGTGTGGGTCTCTTCAAAAGGTTGTGCTGTGACACGGGCTGATGATGCAAGTGCTGTAATGCTACCTAGCCGTACTGCTTCTGGTGATTCAAAAAATAAACTTCCTCCCACTGGAGGTTGAAGTGTTAGGCCGGAGATACACAGGCAGCCGGCAGCGTCTTGAGTGTAGCTGTACTCTGACTTGCCTGCGCGCCGTGTGTTACTGTAGGTCCCACCAGAGAACCTAGACTATATAGAACTACCCTGTTATTCATGTATTTTGTGGAAAATGACCCTCAGCGGAGCTTAAGTGTCTGATGATCAGTGGACGAACGACGCCGTCTGCGCTGAACGCGAAGGTTGTTGATCTTGTTGACGATGCAGTGGCTGCTTCATACCATCTCCTGCTAGACTTTATTTAGACTTTATATTGGTTTCCACTGTTTCATTCATAATGCAGGTTCATCCGAATGCAAGCAGCATTGATATAACTCAAACACAGACATTATTGCGGGTTGAGTTCCTCCCACACACTCTTGGCAGCCGCCTACCTTCCCGTGCACGTCTTGCAGGTGAGAATCTCCTGCTGTCTGCTACATGTGTGAAAGGTCCAGAGTTCGCGTGTGAAAACGACTTCTTCATTGTTGGATGTAGGTTTAAAAAAGAAAAACTCATTTGAAGCATAGTAAAGGTTATCTGTATATGCCGAGATGTGGTGTATAATATATTACTACTAACTACCTGCTGTGTGTAAACAACATTAGTGTTTTCATGTATCTGTGTGTAATTCAAGCCGAGGAAAATCACCTTCTGATGGTTTTATATTTACGTGTTGGATAAAAAAAGCAGTTCCTGGCCAATTAGATGTAATTTTAATGGCTAATGAATGTTATAAACACTCTCCAACCCTGCCCGATTAGCTTTTAGGTTCTCTAAAATGTGGTCTTGTCTATGTTTGCTACTTGACATGTTTCAACTGATAGAAATTCCCATTACATTAAAGTCGAATTACCAGGGTGCGCATATTTATCTAAATGAATAATTACCGTCTCTGTGTCGGTCTGCCTTTTCATCGCTTTCTTCTCATCAACCTCTTTTGATGGTGAGAGGCTAAATTTCTGAAAGGTAAAGCAAAGCGTCTGGGAGATGCTGATTTCCCTGTTTTGTAAATATCTCTTCAGAATGTATCTTTCAGTGTCCTCGGGCATGCTTTTGGGCAGCTTTAACTTCACTGCGCTTGGATACATACTTGTGGGGAAACCTGTATTGACACGTGCCCTATTTTACATAAAACTCAAGCCCACACGAGCTGCTGCTGTGGGTTCATGGGCGCATAAAAGGCTGCTCACATATTTACTACAAATTAGACTCCAAATCCATATAAGCCACTGGTGGCAGGAAAGAAATGTGGTAATCAATGACAGAGGTTTTCTTTGCCTACCTAAACAGTTATTCATGTGGGCTGACACCGATCGGCAGGACGCCTCTGCTCCGACCCAGCAAGTTGTGAAAAGGGAGGGTCTGCTTTCTTTTGATTATTAGTTAGAACCAGTTTGGTTTGTGCTTATTATGTATCATTATCCAAACAAACAATGTATCATACCAGTGGGCATGAAGAGAGAGAGAGAGCTGCACACGGTGCAGCACCCCGTGGTGTATTGCAGGTAACTGTGTGTGGGGGTAATTTATTAAAGTGTCATTTAAATGATGCCTTGTTACACTGAAATTAAATCACAGTTGAGTTGTGTTTTTCTTTTTTCATTTATTGTAATCTCTCTCTCTCTAAGTTTACATCAACTACTACTTTTGTTTTGCTGAAAATCCTCCTTTTAGTGCGTGTGAGTTATGAGAGGTTCTACAATAACTTTGATCACCACATCATTATTGTTTTGTCGTTGTTGTTCTGAGTAGCACAGACAATGGCTTTCATTATGATTCCTGTAAGCTCCTCATTTTCATCTACATTCAGAGATCCAGTGCATTTGCTTGATTGTTTTTTACCGTAGACAGTATAAATATGGATGTCAGCAAAGCTCCTCAAAAGTGAAGCCAAAGCAAGTAGAGCTCCCCCTGGTGTCTGGATGCAGTATAGGTCATAAGCTCCACCCACTCTACGTTAGTGGATGACTAACATACACACTAAGAACATGTTTTATTTAGTTATTTGACACTACAGAAATAGGATGTGACATAACGGTGACTACCAGTTGCCATGCTAACTGTTTAATGAAAAATAAAAAAGTAAAGTCTACAATCCAACAATTCCTTGTAACTGGTGGAGGTAGAGCAGAGCGTAGGATTAATTAAACCACTACTGCGAGTGAGTTGAAGTGTAGGAAGTGTTGGCGGGCCATCAGTAACGCGACTCCATGTGACTCCACTCTCAGACCACACTGCGCATATTCTGGCTCCAAAAGCACAAGATGCCCGCCCATATCCCTGGAAAAATACTCAGTTTGACCAATGCAAATAAGTGGGGATGTGTAGTCCATATTTATAAACAGTGTAGGATTTTTACCTGGATACCGTGTTTGCAACAGTCTTTGGAGGTGCTTCCATCCTGCCTCATTTATGCTTACATTGTATCAAGTATATGTTGGAAATAAACTGAAACTGTAAATTACTCACCACATGCAAAACTGTTGGTGAACTCTGAGCGGATTTCTTTTTCCCGTCTTTTCCTAAAAATGATCATATTTGGATGACACTCTGCTTTGTACTGCTTGCCAGAACACGCCTGTCTGACATGCTGTAGTCTTTCTTTTACATAATAAATGACAAAAAAAAGGTAGGATAGGGGCCAGTGGTTGTGACATGTTGAGTAATATTTTATCTGCCATGCTGCTACACTGAGGGTTTTAACAGTGGTGAGAGTTTGTAAGCCTTTGGGCTGAAAAGGGAATGGACCAAGAATTTTCCTTTAGTGATAAGGTTGACTGCACTGGGCTGTGAGAGTGCTTCACTAACTAATTATTTGAAGCCCTTCTCTCAGATTAGGGTAGACATGCAGAGCTTATGGACAGTTGCATAGCAGGCAATCAGACCATGTAATAACCAGAGGGCCAATATTTGCTCAAATCCACTGTAACACCTCACAAAACAAAAGTGTGTGAAGGCCTAATGCTCGGTCCAATCCCACGGCACACTGCCTTGATAAACACTGACGCCGCCTCCACAATGGGCGGCATCTTTACTCTGGCAATTAGACAGAGCTTTGGATTAACACTTCTTCAGCCCAGCACACCACAAATCCATCCGGATTCAATTATTCCCCTCCCATGTCTGTGGCCATTTGGGCTTTTTGGGCGCACGGCCAGTGGAGGAATGTTGCAAAGGAGGTGAAATGCTCAAAGTAAAAGCGGAATAAGAAATAAATAAAAGCAGTTTCTTTGGTTTTTAATTCACTCTCGTATTGCTGCGAGTTTGACAAGACTGTTAAATTAATATGAAACCTTGGGAACTTTCAAACACTGTGCTGGTGAATATTTTATGAGAACAATAAACTGAATTTACTTTATTTCTCTCCTTCACATTTCTTTGGTAAGCGTATAAGAAACATGTTGCAGTACTTCCCTTCCTCCAAGCAGCCGATGTTTTGATCCTGCCCCTGTGGGCCTGGAGTGTCTCTAGTGGCCTCTGCATAAGAAACTAAATGCTTTCTGAAAGGATTTGACTTGCACTGTCTTGCTGCATCTCAGTGGCATTGTGTTTTTCTTTTTACTTATTAGAAAGTTCGCTTGGGTAAATTGTGTAACATACTAGGGGTTTCCCAGCGGTCAGGTTACTCCTATTCTCCCTTCTCCTCGAGTTTTCTCTTCGCTGTGTTTGTGCAGATGCTTTTTCTCCTCCACCTGGTCTCTCTTCGCGAAAATCTGCTGGGTGTATCTGCTCGGCACGGCTGCCGTATGTTTTCCGTTTGCGCGTTTGCATATTCAGACACGACTAAGTGTGCGTGAGCGTCGTAAAACGAATGCGAGCGCTTCCCCTCGCCCCACACTGTTCCTCCTGTTAGGTGGCTTGTTTCATTCTGCACAGAATGGCCAAACCAGCTCTGTCATCTCTTACACTTTATGCGTGTAATTTACATTTCTCCTCTCTTTTCTCTCCAGGTACCACGCTGTCAGCACAAAAAGGTAAGACGGCGTTCCGTCAGTCACCTGTGGAGTCGCATTTTGAGACGGGTGATGCTGTGTGTGCTTGTGTGCGCGCATGCGTCCCCATTTTTTTGCTAATGAGATGAAAAACATTTCGTGGTTTTGTTGACGTTGATTTGAAATTGAGTCGTTCAGTGTTTTTGCCACAAAACAATCTGTTTGATTACAAAGTCAATCACTCACACCCACTGACACCTAGACTAAATTATCCTGCTATCCTGCAATGATCGACAGCCCACAGTCTGTGTTTATGCGCCGCTTTCTCCAAGTGTTATTCTCGGTCTAATCACAGTTCTGTTTAGAGTCCTCCACGCTTCCATATGCATGTTAATGTGCGTTTAGGGGAGGCGACTGTTTTGCATAGTGGATCTTCGGGGACACGCGGGACGTGTGGCGGGGTAGATCTTCGCAGGTACGTACCTGTAGGCTGTTTTGATTTCGCAAGATGACGGAGCCACACAGTCGAACTGTCTAAACAGCTCCAGGGGTCTTGTTCTGAGTGGCAGCCTGCAGGTGTGTGCACCAGTCAGTCCCAGCCCTCTTAAGTCTTCCTTGAGACGATACAGTAATGGCGGAGGGTGTGTCACGCTCTGTGATTGCAAAGCAGAAGCAGACAATCAGTCAGAAGAGCTCCCTGCTGATTTTGTTGAAACTTTCTTTTAATCCCTGCTGTGCTCGTGGGAACTTAGGCGTTGTTTTGTACGAGCTTTTGCCGGAGTAGAACAGAGTGCAGTGGAAAATGCCTCCATTGTCACCTGGATCTGATATAATCTCCATGTATATGCGAAACATCTAAATAGCAGGAGGGAGTGTTTGGGAACATGGTGATATTTTCATCTTTCCGAAGCCCCTCTGTTGTACAGTTTCGTGTACATTCCACAAGGCTTTGATAGAGGACGTCTGTGTGACGCGTTACACTTAGGATAACCCTCGCCCACACACACCTGTACACACTGTTGCGAGCCCGTGGACGTGATGACTGTGAGGTGTACAGTGCTGTCAGACGGGCCAATAAAGGTAAGTGATGCGAGCTGCCGGAGCCTCTCTGATGAATGTTGAGGGGGAGCAGAGGCTGGCGTGGCATACATCACCCCTCCGCAGCGTAGCTCGCATACATTTCTGAATGGGAGTGAGACAAATACGGCCGCGCAACCCTGACGACGAATGAATGAAAGCCTGTGTGTGTGTGTCCACGTCGGTGTCTCACTTTTGTGTATTTCCGCACCTCTCCTTTTTTTTTCCCCCATCCAGTGTGTCCGATTCAAATCTGTTTAGTCAGAGGCGTCAACAAAAACATTCGCCGTCTCTCAGTCCCACACACTGAGCGTGCCACGGAGGAAAAATAGCCCGCCGCATTCGTTCTCGGGCTGTGAGTTATAGATGACTCTGCTGCCGTGACAGTGTCATCGGTACTGAAGAGCCACGGGGCCTTGAGGCAAAGATAATGTACATAAACCATGTGTTTGCGTGTGCACATCTCTTAAAAGACTGGCTCGGGAGTGCGTCCGCGTGTTTGCCTGCGCCGCAGCGTGAACGATGGAGGAAGCAGGACATCTGTGCTCACTTGGAGTGTCAACAACCCCCCTACTTTCAATGTATTGGTATTCAACTTGGGATGTTAGAGCGGTACAGTGCTACTGGACATGTGTTGGACTGAAGGTCAGCACACACTGTTAAGTTCCAGGTAGGATTCAAGCTGGGTTTGAATAACCTTTACTGTTTTTTCCTCACAATTAATATAGAACCTCATTATAATTTGACCTTATTCTTCAGATCTCCACTTCTGTGGAACATTGCTACAATCTGCCCCCCTGCCACGACATCCTTTATCCAACACTTCTCCACCTCCTCACACTCCTCCTCCCACTCTGCTGCCAAATGAAGTATATTTATGGCACCTGTGCTGGAAAAACAGTCTCCAGGAGACGTCCCTCTAATTTCATTTTCAAAATGCCAGCAATAAATTTATCAAATGGGCTGAATCGAATCGGAGTCACACGCATTGCCATCCGTCATGGGCTGTCCCTCAGGGGCCTGTGGGCGTATTTAAGCCAGCCAAAAACCTCTGCTGGCAGGAGAAAAAGACAGAGTGTTGAGAGGGGAGGGTGTCCTGCTGGAGAAAACCAGACAAATGTACGAGAGAAATGTGCCGAGAACAAGGATGTGTGAGCATATCTTTATGTGCTTAGATGGATATGCGCATGCATAAATGAGCCTGTGCACGAGCGTGGATGCATATGTGTGCCCAGAGGTCAATGCTAATTCTTCAGCACATAGGAGCCTGATGCTGGAATCTCAGTTAAGCACTTTGGCTGTCAATACGCCAGCTTAATAATTGATTCATTGCAACACAAGTTAATTGATTGTTTTGCTCGTTTTGCATTTGTGGATCCCTCTCAGTTCAAACAACACTTTGAGCTTGAGCCCTCCCCCGCCTCCGGAAACTCCAGGTTCACACGCTCTGTGCCCTCGCGTTTCTTTCCACCTCATCTTCGGTACCTGACTCTGGCACCTCTGCCCCTCCATTTAAATGCCCCTGTCCCTGCTTTCCTTTTGTTTCACCCCGTTTCCCTGTGCCTATCTTTCATTGCGCTCTCGGCATTTATCACCGTGCAGGTTAAGCCAGACGTGAGTGAGGGTAAAGCAGCTTAGTACTAACAGTTCTAATGAAGTCAGGCCCCGTATTCCTGTAACAGGGATCAGTGGAGCTATTCTGTGAAGCCTGTCAGCATTTAATGATTAGATGAAACATTCAGACAGGCAATGAGAAGATATGCACACTGATACATGGTAATACCCTGGAGTGGTCTCTCTCACGCAGATCCACAAACATTTATTCATGTGCACTCACTCTCTGCTCTGACGCATGCGTGCACACGCACTCACGTGTGCATGAACGCACACCCTCTCGCGCCTTTGCCACTTTGTAGGGGCCTTGATTTATGACTCAAACATGGCATCAAGGGTATACACTGCAAAGTGATTGGAAGAAAAAACAAATGACAGAGGGTTTCAGAGAACGAGCAATCTGGCTATTGATTCCCGCTATGTGCAAGAAGGTGGAGAAAAAAGTAAGCTGCATGCTAGAGATTTACCCCTCGCCTTGATGAGCAGATTGTAAACAACTCGGCACGCTCTGCTCAAGATGCACGCTGTGATCCATGATTTTTCACGGCTTCTCACTTCAGCTAAAAAAGCTTGATAGAAGATCAATCGAAAGGCCAACATCTCAGAACCCGTTTGAACATTTGAAGATTCATCTCCGATTCATTCTCAATCCTATTAGATTAAGTTATCTCACTTAGTGCCCAGGCGTGTTACTTCAGTGTGAGTTTGTGTTGTTCTCTGTCTTGTTAATGTCAGTGGGATGGTGTTTTTGTGTGTGTGTGTGTGTGTGTGTGTGTGTTTAAATGCTGAGGAATGGAGTGACGGGGGGAATGGTTGGGTCACCAAACTGCCTGTTTGGCAGAATGAAAGGGTGCATGCGAGGCCTCGGCCGCTCTTTGCCCCATTAGCCACACATACTAATTTACCTGTCAACTTACAGCTACGCGATGAGACTTCACTCGCGTCTTCTTCTCTCTCCCCTTTTCCTCCAGTCTCCCCCTTTAAATCTCCAAATCTCCACATATCTATCTCCCTCTCATTACATTTTGTTCAACATTTTCCCACCGCTGCTAAATTGGAAATATATTCTGTCCTCACACCAATAATTTCTCCCCCTCTTGTGAAAGTACCTGTTTAGCTCCGGTTGAAGAATTTTAAGACTCCAGATTTGACCTAAATGTATGTGCGTTTCTGCCAATGCGCAGCTGCTGCACCGAGCCTTTCTTGTATCTCTTAGTTCGCAAAGCCTCCTTAAAAGTACTTGGTGGGGGGAAACTGCTTGAAAATATAGTTATATAAGGAAGCACATTCAGCCAAAGAAATGGGGTTAGCTCAGCATTTAAAAGTGCCCGCTGAGCTTAATTCAAAAATTGGTAACTAATAATCATAATACAGTAATCCTCTTGTGATCTTCTTAGCTATTAACTTCCTCATACTGCAAATCCATGTCCAAAGCTTTTCTGGCTCTGTGGCCGCATTAAAGTACGAGTGTGTGGTGTTGCTTTGAGATCATGTAATATACATGAAGTTAAGTACGAGCTAGGGGGTAAATAGTGATGTGTGAGAGACCTCATCTAGGGCTGTGAATACCACATTTTAACATGGAGGCGCTCAGTTGATGAGGTAGAGGAAGTCCTTGCAAAACCTCCTATCAACTCCTTTGCAAAGTTTTATCCACTTAAGCTGGTTTTATCCTGAGATTTTTCTTAAACTTACTACTACAGAATCTGAATAAAAAGTGATGAAGATGATGATGATGCATATTTACACTCCCTACAATGAACTATATTTCACTTCTAAGATGTAGCTGTTGTGATAGTCGTGGAGGCGTCTGGTTGTCTTGAATGTAACATTATGCCACCGTGACGTGCACGAACAGTATCAGAGTGTGTTCGCCGTGACTTTTAAATCACACACATATACAGCATGGGTGTGTGTGAATCTTAAATTGCACACACACATAGGAGTGTATAAATATGGACGCCGCATCCCTGCTTCCCTGCATTGGCCAAACTGATGCTATTGTCCTGGGGATACGGGCGGGATACGCTGCACTTATTTTTTTATTTCTTATTTTTCCAGCCCCCAAGGGACGGCTTCACAGAGCAGTTGGCATGGCAACTGGTCGTCATCATGTCACATCTTGCTTCTATAGCTTCAAATAACTAAACTTTACTTGAAAATGAAACACTTTAACGCACATCATGACAGAAACCCTCCTTGAAAAAAAAAGCATATATATATATATATATATATACATATCTGACGTGTATTTTAGTGTTTTAGTTCAGCCCATATCCCATCCATCAACATGGAGGAGGTGGAGCATATGACCTTTGCTGCAGCCACCTCGTCAACAGGGATACCTCTACTTGCTTTGGCTTCACTTTTGAGGAGCTGCTCTGCTGCCCATCTATATACAGTCTATGCACGCACCCCCCATAATTAGAGAAACTAAGATGTACACTGCACAAGTACTGTCCAGTACTATATGAAGACATACTGCATGCCATGGCATTAATAATACAATAAGCAAGTCAAAGCGCCTTGTGTTTTGCCGTGTCGTTACAGACCAGGTACATATGTTTGCCATTATTAATTCATCACCTCATTCTTTCCAAACATTGGTATTCATGTATTGGGAGGACTCTGCTATTTTTATTTTTATTTGATCAAAGCTAACCGCCTCAACTGTCATAAATTTAAGTATGCCTGATTGCAAGTCAGGATTAATCTCATTTATTATCTGTAATGCAGTTTTTGCCTTTTAGTTGTTTTTGGTGTTTTTACACAAAGTGGTAAATTAGTGTATTTTTTGTTATAGCTTGGGTGGGTGTTTATTTCTTGTATTTGTTGAAGATAAACTCTTAAGCAGTCGAGTGAAATTCTGTTTCTTATTATTCTCAGACATCTGTGTTTATAGCTGGCTTTGTTCATTGTATACCCGTCATATGGTTTCACAGCTGTTGCTTTGTTTTACTTTTATTCCCAAGTTTCGCTAACCATCTACACTCTGTTGGAATGTAACAATACGTTTACTTAAAGTTTTGGAAAGGAATACAATTATGCACACTTTCTCTTGAGGTTCCTCTGACTTTATCATCCTAGCGGTGTGTTGTAGGCTGTAGGTAGTTAATAAGTGTGTTTACTTAAGGCCAGAGTAAAATAACATAGTTATTAGATTCTTCTTGGTCCCTAGAGAATGAATCATACTTGTTGACTTGCCTGTGAAGTTTCTCAGCCATCTACACCCACAGATGTTCCTAAATAAACCTCAACTCTCCACCAGAACATTAGAAATGAAGAAGCTTCCTTAACGTTCCTTAACATCACTCAGCCATAAGTAAATAAGTGAAAATCTGCTGGGAGGATCGCCACAGACAGCTGAACATACCTGGGTTTTCACATTAACAGGTCTCTTAGGGTGAACACTCGGCGTCGTTTCACTTCATGACTAAAACCATGCGTCCTTTAAAATATTTCATTCACCCTCAGCTCTATTTTCTGTCCACTGAACGAAAATGGCGTTAGATGGTGGCTCTAAGTGCCATCCTCATTCACAAAGTGCCGTAACTAACAAAGCCTGTAACGCAGGCTTTTTGTCTTGTTGTCCATCTGCCACCATTTTGTTCCAGCGGTCTCTTTGAATGACACCAGGCCTTTGTCTGTGCAAGATGAAACGGTATCGCAGTCCACTCTTACAATTTATCATCTTAACCGTTTCACGTACAGTACAGTAGCCAAGCTAAGAGAATTTCCCTCCAGCTCCAGACTACAATGAAATCACTACAGTCTCAACATTGTTTTCGCTGAGTCTGATTTGAACCTTATAATAAAAACACTTTTTTGTTTTTACAAACCCGTGCATGTAGTCTGGTAAGAGAAGTGACTGACTTGTTTTCTGCGGTGTCCTACTGAGGATGCTGCAGATCCTGATGAGAAGAAAACAGTGATCACTTTGACCTTTTATTTTGTGTGTGTTGTGTTTTTAGATGAGGTTCTGAAGAGAGAGGGGTCTTTCTATCCAGGGTCTGGCCTATATTGCATCACTCAGGCAAACTAATGAGGTCCAGCATGTATGGATTTTAAATGTCAACATGAGACACTGCAGGTTCAGGCGCAGACGCTCCTAAATCTAAGTGACTGAACCGGGGGGAAAAAAAGAGACCTAAGTGATGAATAGTGTCACCTGGGCACGAGGCAGGAAGTAGCTTCTTCTTCAACAATGTGAAAGGCTCCTCGTTATTATTTCACAAGAGGCTGATAATGGGTTTTGTTTGCCAGGCTAAACCCCACAACATGTCCAACTGAGTGTTCGCCAAAGGGAAAGATAAAGACGAAAGCCACACAAAGGGAGCCTCGGCAGACCCACATCTTAGACTCATTAAGACTGTCTGGCCAATGAAACATTTCCCCAGCAACTACAGAGAGGCACGATAAAAGCAGAGACAAAGTCTAAGAAAAAGAATGAAGATGGAAGTAAATTTATCTCCCGTCTTTCTTATAGAATTCTGTTCTAAGCCCATACTGCCAATTAGATACGAGAACAGGCTGTTTCCTTGACGGATGAACTTAATTTGATATACTGTGTTCTGCTCAGTAGGGTGCAACACTGATTGAACTGGTGGATGGGATTCTAAGGCCCTCCACGCAGGCTGAAGTGTAATTGAACACACAGAGATGGACTGACGCTTATCATAACAACTCTCTTTGGTAGAGCAGTTTCATTTGCAAGGTGGGTCAGGTTTCTATCTGATGGAGTGTGTCAGGTATCTGAAGATTAGAGCATCGAGGATCGTTGCCGTGTAGCATTACCCAGGAACAGAGCTTCACTAATCCCATTGAGCACATAGCTCTGTGTCATGATTCAACACCATGTTTCTGTTACAGGGCTACCATCTCTGAGTCACCTAGATGATTCATGCATCTTTGTCTGTTTACTGACAAGATGCCACGGTTAGGTTTGAAGCCCTACAGGGCCGACGTTGCCAGGAAAGCGGGTGGCATATTGCACCCAGCAGGACCGCTCCTATGCAGGCCCGCTCGGTAGAGGGATTTGGCCGGCGTGGATTAGCTCAGCAGGGTGAAACGGAGGGGGGCAGACGGGGGCAGACGGGGGCAGACGGGGGAGAGGGGACAGATTGGGAGTGAAAGACGGATGTCTATCTCTGATTGGAGTACAGACACCTGAGAAAGAGCTGCAGAGGATTGCGGTGAATCTTGTTCGTAAGCTGGTGAGCAACACACACCAGTGAAACATGGAGCAACCGCCCACACCCCTGTCATTTGCTATAAAATGACAGCCAAGCTAATCAGCAAGAAATTAGGATTTCTTTATCCCTTTTCAAATAGTTTTGCCCTGCCTCCCACTTTTGGATTTCTTCCTTTTACGTTTAAGAACAATCCTAAAATTCTGAGCGAGGACTTGTGAATATTCATTTAAATGCCCATAATGAGATAAACACATCTCCCAGCTCCACAGTTACACTAATTAAGCAGGCTTTTCCCCTGCACAGCGCTGCACTCTCAAACCTCGTCAACTGCTCAAAGGCATGTCACCACAGTAATGGCAGATGGGTGTTCTCCAGCCAGAAATAAACTCGAAGGCTGAAATGGTTAACACACACACACACAAACAGGAAAGGAAGCAGAGCCAGTTGCCTCTGACAGACTGCTGAGGGAATGTGTCTTTATTCTTTGTGCAAACTGGCCCATTCTGTCCAAAGCATGGATCTACTCCAAGAGTTTATTACCAAACTTCAGATGCAAAGCCTATTCGTTTTGTGACACCAAAGAGGGCCAAGAAAATGAATCGGGGGTCTGGACAAATTGCCGTCCCTCACACAAGCGCAGTGGGAAGAAATTCTCCAATGTAGAAGTCGAGTCCTCCTCCAGCTCCTCTCTGGCATGTTTTAAGACTTTCTTCAAAAAAAAAATAATAATAATTCTAATTTTTGCCATTCGCACATTGACAGGAAAATCTGTTGAGAAGTTTTTTTTTGCAGTACAAGTCATTAGACTGACACTTCTGCAGCAAATCTTCACGTTAGTGCCGCCTTCCCTTTGAAGTCACGTAATAAGATTTCATCCTGTTATGGAGGACAATGGCAAAGAGAGAGAGGATGAGCAAAGGAGGGGATGATAAAGTGTCACATTGCGAGGTGTATTTGCTGCATCAGATAGTCGGGCCCCACATTTGTTTCTCGCAGCATCCTAGAATTCATCTTCCGCGCTACGCTAGGCTTCGCGAGGCATTGTAGGAGTGAGAGTAAACCACTGCAGAGCGCCATCCATTCAGCCGCATTATGATGAAGCACAAGGGTGAGAGAATGATTAGGGAGATCACCGGGTCGCTTTTGCTGTGCTTCCCTCTTTTTATGATGGGATCAGGGATTACCCTTTGGAAAATTATTTCCAAAAATAATCTATTTTCAGCGCGATTAGCCACTGTGTAAAGCTCGGTTCAAAGATTAATTAAAAATGTGTTCATTTACGCTCTTGGCATTATCCGTGCTTGCTCTTGTGGCTCTAATGGGAAAGCTCAGTGGTCACCTGCCTATTGTGCTCAGAGGATCCATCTGCTTCTTTTTTATTATTTTTTTTTGGCACTTTAAGTAACTACTTTACACTCAGCAGAAATCAGGATAACGAATTACCGTGCAAAGCTACATAAATTCCCAGTCAGCCTGTTTACCCTGGAGAAAGACGTGGCACCTAGGAAGCGAGGTGGGCCCAAATGGATTATTCTAGGCTAATTCCAAGCACAACTCGGCTCGCATCCATCAATAATTCATGTGAAAGTCTTTGAAAAGTAAACACCGCCTAGCCCATTAAGAATCCAGATTGGCACGGTGCCGCGAAGGCACACATACTGTACACAACTTAACTCCACATACGGAAGGTGTGTGGCCTCAGCAGGAGAAGAAAATGCTCTATATGGAAATCCAATGCTCATTAGAGGAGGTGGAATCTCTTGCAGACCCATAACTAGTATTACCTTACTGCAGCATGAGTGCTGAATTGATGCTAAAGATGGCAGTAGAGGGAGGCAATTAGAGTGACAGCTGGTGCTGGGATGTGTTAAGTTTGTGGATTGATCTTCTCTGTCAGCTTTGTTTCTGTTCACTTCAGACACACGGGAAACTTGAGCTCTCATTCAGTCAGTAGAAGCGTGCAGCTAAAATGCTAAAGAGGGTCATGCTCCCGCTGTAAACTTCACTTTACTCTTCTCTAGCCTGTATCGTTTTGCACGATGACTTTCCTTCCAATTTAGACGGAGGCAGCTCTTCTTTGTCTTTCATGTGCTTTTTCAAGGTCTGCGTGTGAATCCGAGGCTACGGGGACTTGCTGGGTGTGTGCTGTGTTTACATACTGTAGCTTTTAGCAATTCCCTGTCCTCAGCACTGCAATTCCCACCTGAGCAATGAAAGATGGGGAGTGGTTTCTGCCTCTCTCTATTTATGATGCTCATTAGATAAAGAGGAGGTCCGTGTGCTTTACTTCCGCTATTAGTTTACAGCCTGCTTGTCTGCCTGGACATTTCTCAATGTCCCGCTCTCTTTCTCTCATCTTGCAATGCTCTGGAGATGGTCTTCTCAGTACAAACAGCATCTGTCCGGCAGAATAATAACATCTATAATCGCTCCCCTGAGAATCAACAGTGGAAAACACAGTGTTTACTGTTCATTTTTCTAACTATGCAACAAAACCTTCCAGACATCTTGGTTTATAGACATCACACACTGGATTGTTGTCGAAATGCATCAGTTTGAAATGTATAACAAGAATTTGACTTTACTTTTGTATGTGGCTCTGTTTTTTTCTCCTCTGCACTTCTTCTGAAGACTATCAGTCCATCAGATGGGTTTTCGTGTGGAGCTGAACTTGATAATTGGCATGGTCTACGCTGTTGTGTTTTTCCAGTTTTTAAAATGTGTTGCACTGACTCCTTCCCTGTAACGCCTGCTTGGTTCTGGCAAATAGTCCCAGAGTGCTGCTCTCTAACAGGTAGAAATTAAACAGTTCCTGGAGAGAGTAAATCATCTTTTCAGCATCACATGCGGGGGAAAGGTACGCTCAAATAAAATCAGATTTTTATGGCAGGATTTCAACCATATGGATTTATGTCTCAATGCAGAGAGCAGTGAGAGAAAAGGGCTTTGGAGGCCTTCCCAGTAGGATTAAATGTGTACATGTGAGTAAACGCGTGTGTGCATAAAGGTGAGCAAGCGCACACTTGTCTGCGTATGTCTGCGCGTGCTCCGGTGTATGAGTGTTATCACTCCTGTTGCAGCTCACTCCATTAGCGAGTAGGGATTCCTGCGCTCTGCTCCTAGCCAGGGGAGACCAATTAAAGCCATCAGGCAGCGTCAGGGGAGCCGAGCTGCTCTCAGAGCCCGCAGAGCTGAAGAACAGAGGGTTTAGACTGCCTCAGTCCTCCACCTTTAGCTCTCCACTGCTTGCAGACAAGAGATTCTGGGACAATTACATGTATACACCCAATTAAATGATACGTGGATGTTATGGATTTTTTCTTTATTTTTTTGTTTGCATCCATCTCTTCCAGCTTCTTTCTGTTTCCATCTCTTGTAAAGCCTTTTGTATTACATTTATATTTGCACATAAATATTGTCTTCACACAGTCCACCATCACAAGGGAACAGGTTGCAGTGTACATCGGGCACTGAAGCCCCGGTCAGTCTATTACAAAGTTTTTCCCGAGGGCAGTTTCCAGTCAGAAGGAGATTGTTGTCATTTCCCACAGGCTTTTTGGATCATGTGTGCTTTAAATTCTTATTTTGTCCTCACTACAGATGCGGTCAAGATTGCTATCTCGACAGATAGCTAAACAGGTCCTTCAACAAACATCTAAGAGACGTCATGGCAGTTGAGGTGTTTACTGCTAGAAGCACTGTGAAACTGCAGTACAAAGTAAAGAAGAGGGGAGAAGAAAGTTACAAAATACACAAATACTGAGATATGAAAGAATAAGGCACAACACAAATACAAACAGCGCATGCTAGATTCACTCGCTAGCGATCGGCGATTAGCAACAATGACAAATGAACAATTTAGCGCCATAGCCGTTTTATATGTATCTGTGCAAATAACATTCATGTCCAATGAATTCGAAATAACGGTAATAAGTCTTACTTACAGACATACACCGATCAGCCACAACATTAAAACCACCCACTGGAGAAGTAAATAACATTGAGCTTCTTGTGACAGTACAATGTTCTGCTGGGAAACTTTTGGACCTGGCGTTCATGTGGATGTTTCTTTGTCATGTACCACCCACCTAGACCAGACCAGGCACTCCCATCCCATAATCCAAGGCAATGACACTCCTTGATAGCAGCAGCCATCTCCAGCAGGATGCAGCCTGACACAGACACACACACAAAAACGGTTCAGGAACAACTCAGAAAACATGAAAAACAGCATAAGGTGTTGACCTGGCCACCAAATTCACTAGATGATCCACAGAGGCTCCTCCCTTCAACCCATAGGACCCAAAGGCCCCCACTAACAACATTCTGGTGCCAGACGCCACAGGACACCCTCAGAAGGCCCATGTCCAGTGTCTGATGAGTCACAACAGTTTTGGAGGCAGCATGACTTCCTGTCTATAGTCTAGTACAGCAACCCAGATAGACAAAAGGTAATGGCAACAAACATCCACCACTAAAAGGTATACATTTCTTAACCATTAATTATGAGTTCTATCCCAATATAGAATGAAATGGGTGTTGACTTGGTTAAGAGTGTATTTATTCACTTTGGTAACTCCAAATCCCACTTTTTGCACGGCCCTGCTTCATTATACCAATAAACGCTGAATGATTCCAAAAGAGAGGCTTTCAATGCCGTGAGGATGCTTGCTTCAGTACTTCCTGTAAAACACTCCCCATCTCTCTCAAAAAGAAATGCAGAAAGGACTAGCAGTGATTCAGCGTAGTTTGAGGCCTTCCCAGTGGGTGTTATTATTGTGTGGTTTTCCTGCAGCCTTCCACACTAATGCTCGTCTCGTCTGTGATGCTTGACCATGCTTCAGGGCTTCGTTATAGCGCGGAGGCCAGAGATGTCATACCCCGTTACAAAATAAGGCACCAGATATGAACTTCCTCTTTTCATTCCTCGCCCCTCCTTCCACTGTGCCTCCTGTGCCCACCCCCCACCACCACCACCACCACCACCGCCGCCCCCGCCGCCGCCCTGGGGATCACTGTTGTGGAAACGGAACCCGCTCCGTAGTGTCTACTGAGGAGGTAATAACTTGCTGTTCAGGCTCAGATAAAGAGCTCCATTCATTTAAGTGGCTGCTCTCTTTCTACACACGAGTGACACCTATCCCCTGGGAGAGCAGCGGTGAACTACAGGGTTGAAAACACGGGCGCAGCCTTCACCAGCCCTGATTGCCTCCCCTGGAGCTCTTTGGCGGATGGGCCTAACCCCCTCTACATACCAACTCCCTGAGCCTCATTTTCCATCTGATTTTCATTTCTTTCAGTGGGAATCCCTAATCCTGCTTTTTTTTTTTGTAAAAAAATCCTTCATTCCCCTGCCTGCCCCTTAATACGCTAACTCATCGCCACTATTATCCCATTCACCTGCTACTGCCTTCGCCTTCTCCATCTGGCACTCTAATCACACCTCCTCTCCTTTCACCCATGTCATTTTGGTGCATTCCCCTTACACTCTTTGACTTCCTCTTTCCCATGCTCATCTCTATTATTAGGTTTGATTGTTTCACTGTCCTCTACCCATCCACCGTTTCCTCTTCTGTCTCTCCATCTGTGAGGTCCCTGAGCACTGGGAGTCACTGACGTGTGTACCGGTCAGCGGTACTCATGGGTAATGTGTAGATCATTCATCCTGTGGACAGGTACGTAATAGAGGCGGGACAGTGGGAGATCTCTGGGGGTATGAGAATCAATTTCATCGGGAATCACCAGAGCAAGGAAGCAGAACCTCTCTCGCTCTCTTTCTCTGTCTTTGCATCCCTTTCTCACTGTCTCTTACTCTCTGTCTTCATTCCCCCCGTCTCTTTTTCATTCCTCTCTCTCTGACGGTGCACACTGATCAGCTCACAATACACTGTAGCATTACACTAGCCAAGCAGCGGGATAAATCCCTACACAAATTAGAACACAGAAGCCATTATTTAAGTCAACCCCCTTTCTTGGCTCCAGCAAGAAAATTATAGTCCTGAACTGCAGAACAAAGGAAACACAGTCTCTTTTCTCCCTTCCACCATATTTCCCTGGGCGCGTTTGCACATCAGAGAAAACTAAAGAGAGAAATAGAGATGGGCAGGGAGAAAAAAATAAATAAAAAAAATCCCACAGAGATTTGCCGTGTAGTGCTACTGTAGTGCCACGGTGCAAGGCCTGCTACACTTGTACTGATGAGCCAGTGGACACAAACAGCACTAACTTGCATGCAGCGTTTCTCAGTCACCTGTGAAATAGAGGCTCGGTTAATACAGCACGACACGCATGCGCTCGGTACCTTTAGCAAACACGTGCATGCTAATGCCTCTGATGGCGTGACCATCAAGCACAGGTTCCACTTCATAAACTGAAATGAATGACTATTGGCTGACTAACACACACCATTTGACCTGGCACACTGGGGAAAACGATGATGTGGGAGACGGGAAAAATTGCCCATCAATCACGACCACGGATGGTCAGGCGCTCTCATCTTGTAGTAGTAATGTTCAGTGAATTGATTATGGAATGATGAGGTGGTGTAAAATGCTGCGTCTCACGCATTTATAGCAGACAAAACACTTTTTTTCAAATTCATGGCGGTCATAAATGGTTTAAACAGATGTTAATGTTTCTGCACAATGCCTGCAGTGGGGTGTGTGTGTTATCTCTTAGCTGTAAAGTAGGCAGTGATGAGGCGAGATCAAGATTGCGTGTGCCAGAATTAAAAAAAAGAGGGGAAAGATACAGAGAGTGAAAGACGCAGAGAGCCAAGGGAGGTTCTGCCAAGTGGGTTTTCCACTCTACCAGCACAGAAATGATGCATAACTCCACAGTATGCCCTTTAATTGGCGCTATTAATATCAGTTAAAGTTTTAATACCTATTTATTAAAACTTTAACTTTTTTCAGAGCCCTAATGTGAATAGAATTATGAATCTCAAGGGCTGCGCTCTATAAAAAGACTTGGTCATAAATTATTAATGCTCTACCACTTCATCTGCAAGATCTCACTCCTACAAGATTTGTTAAAAAAGAAATAGCCCAAGGGTCTAATATTAGGATCAGTTTTCATCGTTAAATATGCTGCACGAGAGTTGCCCCATCACTTTAATTCCGTTAAAAATGTAAACATCACCTCCACGCTGCTCGAAACGCTCTAGCACCGGTTCAGATGTGCTCATCATTAGCTCGCGGAACCGTAAACGACGACGATCTGCAGTCCGAACTGGTCGCGTATGAAATGTAAACAGAGCGCGGAGGCGGACGGAGAGGAATCCTAGCTCACACACAGCAGCCTAATTTGTCTGTTTGTATCATTAAAGTCCTTTCCACTGTCAGATAATCCGTGAAAAGCCCTCGCGCTTATCTGCTGGGGGGGTGGGGGGAGAAAAAAAAAAGCAAAAATGAACTGAGAAACATTTTGGGAATCCAGTTATCCTCTGTCATTAGAATTAATTATGCTTCGGAGATTAGGAACTTTCTCTGACACTGTGTTATCCGTGGTTTACAGTTTGTGCTTTACAAAAAGTTTTTAAGTCGGCAGCAGATGCGCCAGCCGTCTGGAAGGACTTGAATAGCCTGGAAATGGAAGATAAAAGGAATAAAACAGGATACCCCAAAACAAAGATCAGTGATTCCATGTGGTAGTATGTGAATTAGCTTGACAGTGGGAGATGGATTATAGTGTTGCACATCTATTGAACCCCATTTTTTTTTTTTATTATTATTATTTTTTGAGTAGCATCTGTGATGTTACGTTCCAAACAAACATGTGACTTGACCCTGTACTTTAGGTTTATGTTATCAGCTTTAACGACTACCCCATGTTGATTTGTTGTTCCATTTTAATGTTGGGATCTGAATGCAACTACTGCTGTGGAAAATCGCTCGCACTGAGCGCCACGCAGAACTAAATATTAATGTGACTTCCTGAACCAGGTTCCCAAAGTAGCCCCTCCCACTTCTTAACTCGATTTGAAATTAAAATGGCACTTGCATCTTCCTCCTCCACGCTCTGCTCCTTTTCTTCCTTTCTTCATCGCACCCTGAACCAACCCTGAGTATTCTTTTTCATCACTTCCCCCCACAGTGGTCCACTGCACCTCCATCTCCACCTCATGGTTTCAGTTGGAGAGTGTGAAATGAAGCTTGTATAATTAAATATTAACAGCCTGCCGATGAGGGGATTGAGAGCGAGGGTGGGAAGAGGAGCACACCACTGAATCCTCTGCCCTACTTCTTACAGTTAATGTCCACTGGGAATTATTCATGTATCGGCTAACCTGCACTGGCACCCAAGAAGGCACAGGGGTAGCAGTGAGCTGTGCCAAAGTGGCACTGAGTGAGCCAGGGTCAATCAACATTAATAGAAATCCTATTGGGGTGGTGGAATTCCAGGGTGGAGTGAAGCTTTCATTATTAATTAGCCTGTCAAGATGCCGTTTTTATCTGTTTGGATGGGGCGCGTTCAAAAGGAAAGTGGCTGCTGGATAAAGTTTTAGCGCTAGCACGGAAGGAAACTGAACAGTGGATTTGCTGTTTGACTCGGTTACCTCGCAACACATGTCTGTGAGCGGCACAAAACATGTCTGCATAAATAATACTTCATGAAATATTCAGCCGCAACTTTCATGCGGAATACAACATTTGAGTGAAGCCAGACTTTTTTATGAGGGAGTGCTGATTTTAATCCACTGTGTATTATCTTATTTGTCTTCAGCTGACTCGTAGCTTAACACGTTACTAATAGCGGAGGAAAATGTGTAAACCCTCCTAAGGGACAATACTCGTTCCAGTTCTGCTGTTTGTTGAGGCATTAACATTCACGCGTCCTCATAATCTCAACAATTAGACTTGATTAAACCAGGGTTTATGCAGTATCTGAGCAGCATGCGTCGACTGGCATAATGCGCCGTGGTCTCTTATTTTCACCATTAGGTTTGTCAAAGAGGATGTATTAGTGTAATATGAGGTATTAAAACACATGGCGAACTCGAGGTACAGTTTGTGCTCAGTTGTTCTTGCACTTTGAGGGTTACTGTTGCGTGGCGTGCTTAAGCTCTCTCTGATACTCAGTCAGGCGATTAGAGACCCCTCTGCTCTCAAGCCTTAGACCGGAGTCTCTTGTCTGCGTATGTGCTCTGTGCGTGCGTGCGTCGGTGTTGCCGTTAAAAGTGGACACAGGCTATGTTGCCCACCACGGCTCCTTAATTTCTCTCTGCGCGATATCGATGTTCAGAGCGAACGCATCACGCAGCTCAAGGAGTCCGTGAAGCAATTAGGGCTCTCTGCCGCCTCTGGTGTGTCATCTCCAGTAAATAAAGCACCACTGCAGCCGCAGCCGAGCCATGACAGGAGAAAGTACAGAACAGACTCTTGGCTGCTCCTGGAATTCAAAGGCAGGAACACCCACTAACCTTCCCCTCCCTATCCGCTCCTGCTTGGCTGAATCACGGATTCCAGTGGAGGGAGTGGGAGGTGGTTTGTGTGTGTGTGTGTGTGTGTGTTTGTGTCGAGTATGTGATCTTCCATCTAGAAGTGACCACCCAGTGAGGCTAATGGTCCCAGAGCTTCCTGCATCTCCAATTGCGTGAGCAGGTTAACCAACCGACACGCAACATGTATGGCATGACAAACTTGTTTTGGCTCTACTCACGCTTTATTCCCCATTGTTCGTATTGCTTTACTCAGTGATGTGGATGCTGGGCTCTTTCGCAGTAAACCCGATGCATGAATACATATAACAAGACCTAAACCCCATCAGAAATCATTCCACTCGTAATGACAGGTTCGTTTTTTTTCTTCCATTCTCAACCGCTGCCTCTGGCTGATTATCTTCAATCTATATAGACCTGCCATCCATACAAACACACACACACCTCCTCAGGATGCGTAGCAAGTAATTATTCCGCCCTGTGGTTCTCCAGAAGGACCACAAACACACATCAACCTTGAAAGCTAAAAGAGCTGATGAAGGTCCTCAGCGTGCCACCTCAGATTTTTTTCCCCCTTTGGAGTTTTAAAATCCAAACGTGTTGGTTATTTGTTTTTAAGCGCTTGCGTGCCTGCCTGCCTGCCTGCCTCTCATAGGAGGCATTTGTTATGTATAGTCTAAGGAGCTAAAGTTGAGTCGGTGAGAGAAGGCTCAGGGAGAGGGAAATTGGCAGCGAAAGGGAAGAGTAGATGATTTCCCCCGCTACCACTCAAAGAGTAAACACAATAATAGTGCTCACCTATCGGTGTGTGGGGCTTAGCGGAGGGCCCAGTCACCCAGTATAACTATGGCATGCACAGCTCTAAATGCCTGCTTTAACCAACTCCACAGTGACAGGAAGGCTGAAATGAGGGTGAAAGCCTCGCATCACACCACCGCTGCTAATGATGCCGCCGCCGATGACTGGCACTGTCTTCGCCGTGAATCATCATCGGCGTCGTTGGCCATTTTCAGAGCCCATTAAGTGACTTGCACGGTTCTGAATGAAAACAAAAAAATATTAAATCAGTGGGAAAAATGTGAGAGTCATTAAGTAAAATCAACAGCAATTAAGTAAAGACAATTAGGTGAATGTTTCTGTTTTTAAAATGGTGTTAAAAAGAATAACCTGAAGTTATTGGAGAGGTCAATCCAAATACCAAATTTCTGCAGTGACAAGGGCTCAACGACACCAGGATGTCTAAAATGGTTGCTTTTTTCGTCACACAAGACGCTGCGACAGATTTCGTGCATGCTGATGTCGGTATTTTCGACAGTGTTTTGTTGGGGTTTATTAGTAATATCGTTTGTTTGGTGCCGCCTCTAATGTGTTGCCGCTAATGACAGCGGTATTGCAGTGGGAGGGAGAGGACTGGCCTGTTTGCTGCTGAGCTTGTAAAAGAATGGCTGAACATGCACCTGCCATCTCCAGAGATACTCATTAAAGAGGAGAGATGCCAGGTCCCTACATCTCAGTTCCCCTTTGCCGACACGCAGTGGAAACTGTACGCTGCGTAGTCACACACACAAGAGCAAACACATTTTTAATCATCAAAATTGGATTTTTTTTCCCCCACCACGTCTCTTTCATTTGCCGATTCCTAAGAAACAAAATTAAACATTTCTCTCTTGGTTCGCTCCCCAGCTGCAGCGAGAGTAAACGGTCGGGATGCAGGTTAAGGTGTGAAATTACAGCCTAACACTATCTCCTCCTCTCCGACTTAAAAACCAGGGCGGCAGCTAATGCCGTAGAGTGGTGCCTCGCCTTATTATCATTAGCTATTCTCAGGAACCTGCGCGAATGTGCAGATTGAACGAGAAGCGATGAAACAGGAGCACGTATGTCGGATTACGTCTGCTGCCCAGGCCTTGTCGGCAGCCATGTAGATTGATATTGGCAGATCAAAGCATGTTGAGTGGCCAGCGTATGAAGAGTGAAATAAGATGTCCTCGCTCGCTGCACACATACATGCTAACGACTCTGATGGGTTCACACCCCCCGGTCACAATTTGAATTTGTTTGCATGTGGCATGTTGAATTTGTATTTAGTCCTAATCCCACATGACATGTCCATCCTTTGATAATGAAAACTTGCTATAACCGGATCATTTGACAAAGTTGCCTGCACACAAACCTGTAACAGACCCGTATGAGGGTGCACACATGTGTATGTGCTTTTTTTTTTTGCATCAGGGCGAAAAGCTCTTAAAGGCGGAACAAGGTGAATAGGAAGACTCTGTTGAACTTTGAACCACTGCATCTAATTGGTCTTTCACTTCCTTAGGCTTCCCGCAGCTTGCTGCTGTTCCACCACCAACCCCCATTACTCCAAACCCCCTTTTACTCTCAGCGAAATAAAGAGCGCTCTTGCTGAGTCTGTCGCCTCTGTCTTTCACTGTCAATCACATCTCTCACCTCTCTCTTGAACTCGTCTCTCTTAACCCTTTTAACTTCCCTTACCGCTCTCTTTTAGAGCCCTTTGCCTGTATCATCCCCTCCTGAATCATTTGTTCGATGTCTTTGATTTCCGGCTTGAAGCCAGGAAATGAAAGGTTAGGTTCTGTGATTGTTAGTTGGCTGGTTCCGGTGTAGCCTCAGACAGCTCCTTTTAAGGTTTCACCTGCGCAAGAAAGAGCACATGATGACATTTGTCCCTAACAAAAGTTGAAGATTGCAATTTTGAACACAGCTCTGCTGTTTTCTATCTCACGGCCTCTTTTTTTTTTTTTTACATTGTGTTTTTCCTTTTACATATCCAAACCGTGTATTAAATTAAGTCTGAATCTGAGTGTATGCTGTTTCAGTTTTCAACTTTGAATGTAATCTCCGCTTTATCCGCCGCTCTGAAAACAAAAGGAAATACCCTGGGTTGTTTTTCGACAACCACTTTCACAAGAGATTCTCCTTCATGTTTGCAAAGAACAGACTAAGGAATAAGAAGATAGTGTCAGGATACATCATACAAAGCAGTGTATATCCTTTTTCATCTGTTTGTGCGCGTGCCACGTGTGCAGGTGTATGTGAGAGAGGTGAATGTAAGAACAATAGCACGTGAGATTGAGTGGAAAAAGCCCAGAAGTGGCCCGGGATCAAATGAGTGCTGCTCAAATGAGCATAGAGCTGTTTAGTTAGCGAAGTAGCTACCACTAATTCTCTAATCTGGTGCCACTAAACCACTTCAGAGGAAGAGGGCACAATGAAATAATGTAATTAAGACTGCCAGTCAAACTTCAAACAGTGGACCACAGTGTTGACAACAGGATGATGATTATGTTTGTTTTCCTCTTATCAGAGCAGAGTAGTTGGGGAAGTGAGGTTTCATGTACATCATGTATTCACCCAGAAGTTTTTTTCTATGTTTTGCAAAAACTTAATAGAAAATATTACCTTTTTCTTAAAAACATTTTCATTATTACTGTTTTTATGTGCAAAAAAATGAAAATGTAGATTGACTGATGGATGGACGCATGGCCCCTGTGTGTCTTTTTTCCTTCCTGGTTGCCCCCTGGCCTGCCCTGGTCATTTGGCCACCATGGCAACGACAACTTTACCCTATTCCCGCATCCGCCCCAGACTGGTTCACCCTTAAAATGTCATATCTAATATTGACTCATTTTAGCATGAAACTTTAATAAGCTGCCGGAGAGGGGAACCCAACCAGACGCCTTCCATGAATGGTATATCCGGTCTCGAATTATTGCCTCTTTTTCCGAGCCCGCGCACATTTCCCTTTCTCTTTCTTGGATTCCTTTAATGTATGGCTGAATAATATTTCATACCATGCCATGGGTTTCAAGCTCTCCTGTTGTTTCACATTACAATTTCATCTCAAGGTTTCATCTTTTCCTTTTTTTTTCCTTCTCCGTCCTCTTTTTCTGCGAGCTACTCCACCTCTCCTTTCCTTTGTTGTCTGTCCTCCTGCTGTCATCTGATTGATGCCTTTGCCAGTGCGCTGCGTACTTCATTACTCTGATTTTACCATGTCTCAGGTGGGCTTTGCACTGGGGAGACTGTGAAGAACTAGAAATGTGTCAGTGGTGGTTGGGGGCATGGTGCCCTACTGAGCAAATAAAATCACCAAAATAACATCACAAAATTGCCTCCTGTCAGTACTCCTGTGACAGTGGATGGGAAGAAAAGGGTTGCTTGGAGACCATTCTAGGAAGCTAGTGGAGACAAATATTCGAATAGGCTGGTGGGACCAAAGTACTGACACGCTGTGGCTGGGGCGTGCATACCGTCCTCCCGGACACACAGAGCACCACGTGGAAGGATTTGCAGATGCCAGAGGTGATAGAGAAAATTTGGGATTGCTTCAGATTCCTGTTCCTTTAACCCTTGCCGTGTCTTTCGAAGTGTGTTATTTGGAGCTCTCGGCACCAGGAAGAAGACATGTGTGCAGTGTAATTACAGAGTTAGTTGAGCGCCGCTACTCTCTTATCTCTTCCATTGGGACAAGAGCCACATGAATGGACCCCTCTGTTCCCCATCCTCTCCAGCAAGCACCAAATCACTATCAGTAATAGATTTGCTCTCAGTCTGGCTCGCTCTTTATCTCTCTTTCCCTCTCTGTCACACACGCTCCCTCTCTCCAGCTCTTTCTCTGTGCGTTCAGTCACAGAACCTGTAACATTACATTTAGACAAACACAGCTGTTTTAAACAGAGCCGTGCTCAATAGTTGCAACAGGACGTAAGCGTTCAAAGAGTTGAATAGTGTGTAATGTATCAGTTCTGTAAGTTGGTATTCAGAAGGTTTCCCAGCATTTTCACTCAAGTGCCCTTGTTTACATAGCTTACAAACTCCTGGGAGTTAGGTGCGCCTCCTCAAGCGATCTCCGTGATCAAGTAGCACTTAAAGGCGCTGTTTATTGTCTGTCGTGAGTCTCTTTGTTCATACCTCGACCATGCAAATGTTAGAGAACTGCTTCTCAGCGCTAAGTAGGCAGGGCAGCGAAAGTCACAGGGTTGTGTCTTCCTCTTAACTCTTAAGTGTGTGTCTTTTTATTGCAAGCCCTGTTCGTGCATTCAGTAGCAACAAAAATCACAAATGGACTGTAAATTTTGTGTTTACAAAAGCCCACACTGCTGTTTTGCCTCTTCCTTTCTGCTGAGGACAGCAATGGGTGTCAAAACATAGCGGAGTTTGACATCCTGATGCTGCTTGAATCTCAGGCCAGAGGCTGTCAATTCACCAAGAGGGAGCGGGAGGCTCGGTGCCTCGTTTGAAGGCTTGTCTGTTTGACATCGCTTTCCCCCCTCACCATCCGACTGCATTATCTGTATTCTCATGCAAAGCCTGTATAACTCTGTCATTCCAAGCCACTGCGCTTGTATACTTATGTTTCTATGTGTGCACGTGCACGTGTGCGTGCGTGCGCGCATGTGTGCGTCACTAAAAGCGGTCGGCAAGACCTATGAAGTGTTAACGCACCGGTTTTATTCCGCGAGGAATCATAATGAAGTACCACCGCACAATTTCCATGTCAAAAAGAAACGGACGGGAGGAGAGGTGGAAGTAACATTGGACATGTATTTCGCTGACATTTTGCCGGCATACCTGTCATTCGAAATATCTATAATGGATGTCTTCTTGCTACACTGACAGTGTGAGAGGGAATAGGTCAACTGCGATGTCTGGCATTCTCTCTGCCTTAATTAGGAGTCACCTGGTCGCACAACATTTGAGCATTTCAAATGTAACATGCTGTATTTCCACACAAACACAGTGTCACAGCCAGACCCAATGAACACGGTAACTTGACTCCAGTGACAGCTTCCCACTATGTGCTGCATATTAACTTTGACAATGTGCTAACAAATTCAGTATCTATTGCAAACAGGAGATCATGTGGAGATGGAGATAGCTGCACGCGGCCAACACAGTGTTCATGTCTGTTGTTACCAAATTGAAAACACTATATTAGTGCGACGGGCCCCGCGCGTCAGCCCTGCCTCCAGCTCACAGTGTTTTTCTCTGCGTGTCTGTCTGTGCCCGTTTTTTTTTTTTTTTCTTCCCCCTGCTACATTTCTCACATTTGAAACTTCATTTTTTTTTTTTTTTCTGTTTCAAGCAATTAACGTGTGAGTGAACTTGCTGGGTCTGCGGATTCCTAATAGTCTGTCCTTGACTCGCTGAAAAGACAGATGGGGAAAAAAGGGCAGTAGCTGTGTGGGAGAGCAGAAAACTGCTAATTGAAACCGAGGAAGGCAATGTGTAGCGCGCATCACAGTTCTCTCTAGTAGCGCTGTCAAACAAATTGTCTGTCAGCTGATAATGTAATAACACAGCTGAACAAAGCATTCTCTTCAAAGCCATGGCAGGAGTAGGATGATGAGAAGAGAGTTGTGTTAGCTTAATTTTTCCTCCTTCGCCAGACAGTTTTTATCAGCAATGCCCAAGCCTGGATGAGAAACGCATGTCCCGTGCTCGTTCTGCTCTCTCCCCAACTATCTGCTGAAGCTATGATTCATGGGAAATTAGCGTTTTCCCCCCACTATCTTACCTGCTACGTTACGGAAAGAGAATTGCTTGCTCGCAGAGGTTTTATTTGAATTGCAGAAATTTAAAGATTTGCTCATAAATTCGGCAAATGAATGAAATAAGATCTGCTCCAGGAATGTATTTCTAGATTGGATTTGAAAGGCACAATTTAAAACGGAATGTAATAGCTTCAGTCTAATCTTCAGTCGCTGGCATTCCTAATTAAATTTCTTTCTCCTGCTGTTTAGGTGAAGATTTTTAAGCTCACTCGTAGCCGTGAGCAGCTTTTATTCATCCTCCGAGGTGTGTTTTGTATGAACTGTTTGGCTATTCAGCTTTGCATTATCGATGCGTGGCCCAGACTTGTTTAATGTAGATGCTTTGGAGAGAAACAGATCGGGGAAAAATAGAGTTCATAACACCACACTGAAGAAATGGAAAAAAAAACAAAAAAAAAACAATTAGCGTGAAGAGTGTTATAGACAGGTGACAGACTAGTGATGCTGAGCTGGGGATGTTGAGGTTGACAAATATAACAGAAAGGTGAAGATGGAAAAAGGTGGAGATGTGAGAGCAGTGTGAGGAGAAAAGGAAAGAAGACAAGGGTATGCAAAAAAAAGTACATATATAATAAGTAAGACTTATTTTATTACTTTACTTTATAGAGTCATTGGTTAAAAAGTACTTACACCACTGCTGTTCCTCCTAACAAATACTTGTTCTCTTGAGTTGAATTAATTGCTCAAAACTAATAATAATACTGTTCTTACGCTGAGCAGCACCTTGCACTGTAGTAAAAAAAAAAAGTATATGAAAATCAGTTGTGCTCTCATATTTGTCTCACAGATTTGCATATGCAGCTGACGCCTTTGCTACCGCACATTAAGCGAAATCCCAATACAATGAGGATCAAAAGGTTGCTCGTAAGATACGCTAATGATGCTCAGTCTCCTTTAAAACTAACTTGTTGGGAGAGTGTTTATCACTGAACTTTCAAGGCTTCCAAACTCTGGCACATGCATGTGATGCTTCTGCAGAGAATGGCCCGAGGCGGAACATTCACCTTTGACATGAATCTTATTATCCTACATAAGGCATGTTTTCCACCCTTAGAATTCATCCGTTGCTTGACTTTAGTCGGAGCTGCTTGTTAGAGCTTGTTGTTTTTTCTTCGATCGGCCTGAAAAGGACGAGGGGACGTGTACGTTGCTGGATGCGATCCGTATGCTGCCACCGTATGCACGCTGAAAGGATGTCTAATAATGACTTGATCCGTATTTTCCCTCCTCATGGGTTTGCTCTGAATACGTTGTTCTGTTGTATTATCGCTTTCTGTTCACTGACACTGATTTGAGTAAGACTTCAAAGAACTTTGCTTGGAGACACAGAGATAGGAGGAGTGCATGGATGTAAATCGCATACAATACGAGCTCCAGCCTTTGTAATGCATAGTTGTCTTTACTATGAAATCCGAAGAACATTCTCCTCCTTGCGTCCTTATCATTGTGACCCATCTCTAACACGATTTCATGCTAAGTATGCAGATTGAATCTCCCATGTCATTGTTTATACCATGTTAGCTGAGACTAAACAGCATTGGCTGAGCTGAAACCTTTTCCTTACTGCTTTCATGGAGATGAAGTGCGTTGAACCAAGTTTACTTTTGCACAAATCAGCATTTTTATATTGACATATAAACTGTGTAATGAAGGTGGTTACTTACAGGTTGTCTCTGCAGTTTCCTTAAAGGGGAACTACTGTTTTTTACAACCTGGACCTTATTTCTGGCATAAGATACGATTTGTTGCTCACCCACATAACTTAGGTGTTACGCAGCCTCTAAATAACGCATTATCTGCAGTGAAACCCATTCATTTTACCAATATTTTGTTACGTTACACTAGTGCTATTCCCCTGTTTTTTTAGAGGCTGTGTTTCGGTGCCCCAGTCACTCCCACTATATGGATATACGCGGATCTAAATATCTGACATACCACCAAACTTATATATGTCTGAGTAAACAGTCAGATTTTATTCCAGAAATAAGGTCCAGGTTGTAAAAAAAACAACTTGTTTTGATTTAACAGCCCACAACATTGCTGTTTCTGTTCACAGCTGTGGAAAGAAAAAACTTCTAATAAACCACTGCACCCCAATTACCTAGCACCAAGTAGCAAAGTTAGTGTTTTGTGTCTTTAAACTTGTCATATTGCCAGAGACGCTAATGTTTATTAGAAAATCACATGCCAGCGTTGTTTATTGCATGATTTACTGTTGATATTAACAAGTCTATAATAGCAGGCTAATGCACACATATAATGACAGCTTGGGCATAATTGTTATTATTGGCCTTTTGTATTTCTGTGTAACGAAAAAAAAATAGGACTCTCTGCTGTCTCATATCGCTATGATTACATTTTTAATAGTAATTCCTGTTTAATTATTGAGATTTTAACGTGGCGCTTTGTCACATAAAGGGATGATGAGAGAGAAAATAAAGGCAGAACAGAAAGAGACAGAAGAAACAGTAAAGGGAAAGAAGAAGAGCTCACAAACAAAAGAATGAAGAAGAATGAAGCAATAAAGAAATGCACAAATATACCCACAAAATTATATTAAGATACACACAGACCCAAGCTGCTGCTCTCTGATTTAATCTTCAGATTAAACATATGTGTATTTGTCACTTTTGGCCAGCTCATTGTCTGCTCTAATCTCTCTGTAATTGTATTTTGCTGTTACTCATACAAACACACTGAATCACACACACACAAAAAAAACATAAGTCATAGCACCTGCATCAGAGGAAATCCCACAGCCCCAAGAGACACGGGGACAGAAGTGTCTTGTGGATTATGGTGTGCGTTGCTGTCTCTTAAGAGTAATCTCAGCCCCAATGAAGAGCTGCAGCTACAGAGGAGGAAGTATATCCCTGACATCCGAGACATACAGCCAGGCTGGACTAAACCACTGCCACCGCACACAGTACGCCATCAGAGCAATCCCTAGATATACCCTGAGCAGCCCTGGAGATTCTTCTGTTCACATCTATCTTCCTCCATAACACACAGGCACAAACGCTTGCCCATTTCGGTAGTTTCATGTTTCTGGAAGTCAGCATTTATCTGGCCAGACATAAGGGTCCGTAGAGGAATGGGCAGTGGCCTGTCAGCACACTAGGATCAGTCTGTATTGATCCCAGCACTTCCTGACCCAAACTGTACCTCTGCAACTATCTTATTACCAGAGCCCTGGATGACCGTCTGCAATAGTTTTACATTAGTAGAGCAAAGCCTACAGTTTCTTGATATGACATGTTTGCAGCAATCTTCTCTGGGATTTATCTAGGCCCAAGAAAGTTTTGTTTGGCTCAAATTTAAGCGACATGGGATTGCCAAAAACTGCAGTTTCTCAAATGGCCGCTACAGACAGACTCTGAAAGTGAGTGAACCTCCAGACCCTACCAAGTTAAAACCTTTAACTTTGGTCAGTTTGGTCTCTAGAGCTAATTTCTCCAAACATGACTATAACTATACAGGTGAACAAAATAGCTCTTTGACACCGTAGCTACGGCGAGAGCCCAGACCCTACGCAGGCCCTTAGAAATTCCCCAGAAATGTAGCTGCGCGTTAAAGTGCCGCCGGCACCAAGAGCTGTGATTGGTCCGCTTGGCAGCACCGTGTATACGCTTTAGTATTTCCGTCTGCTTCTCCATCTCAGTTTCGAATTCTCACAGTTTTCAAATTGATTGTTTTGAGTCAGTTAAGATGGAACACATCGAGGAAAGGTCAAATGTAGAGGTTTGGAGAGTTCTTGAACGTTTCAGTGAAGTAAAGCAGGAAGTAGAAACAAAAATAAGAAAGTGCACAACTATGAATGACTCTCACTGGCATAGGCTACATGCCTAGGTTACGCTTCCATGTCCCGCAGAGGCATAGAGCACGCTTTAAATCCATCCGTAAATAAGGGCGTGGCTGCACGGAATAGCAGCCGTTAGCCGTCCACCTCAACACTCTTATGTACACTAATGTACAAATGTGATCAGCTGGGATGACATCATTTTGTCATATTGATACTGTAGTAGTGTTCATAGTTTGATGAACAACCCATTTTCAGCTAGTCATTTGTTAATTAAATTAAGCAAAATTAGGAAAAAAATCCAATCTTGTTGTCAGCTTGGGCAGTTTCATGAAATCCCTACACAAAAAAAGTCTACATGACAAAGCAAACATGCGGTTAATCATGACAATGTTTTTGTTTAAATACTGTCTATTTTCTATGCAGTAAATTTGTGATTTTAGCTTCTCATGTGAATAGCCAATGCACATTTATATGAGAGAGAGCAAGAGAGAGCGGGAGGGAAGCGTTTGTCAGGTAAATGTGACAATGACAGCAATAAAATGAAGATACTAATGGTCATGAAGGCAATAAAAGAGTGTTTGAAGTAGACTTCCCAGCAGACTTGGAGGTTGAGGGGCTACTAAGACTAACTGCCTCAGAACGGTTATGGCTGTCATTATGACGCCCCTGCTTCTCTAACAAGGATTATTGTACAGAAAAGGACGACCCAGGAGACACTTAAATCAGTGTGTGTGCTCTGTATGTCTTTGTGCGAACGGTAATCTGTATCCAAGTGTGTTTTATGTTGCACAATCAAAGACTATGAGCGCCTGTGTGTTTTATGTGTGTCTGTAGTGCTACCTGTTTTCTCTGAGCGCTCCCAGTAGTGTCTTTAAAACCAACAGTGCAGGGTAGAAAGCCTGGGAGCGATGTGTGCTAAAAGTACATGTCATCTTCAATAAAGGATGACAGAGTTCACAGGTCTACAACTGCATCCTGTTCCCTGTACCACTGTAGGCAACAGCATTATGTAGCACACAGAGTGCCTCCTCACAACAGCGATGAAACATTACTCTATTCATGAGGCGATGGTTTGAATGCTGCTGATGTCGAGGACGATATTATGATGCGGTGCAAACGGCGTTCACTTTGCCAGATGTCTGCTGGGGGAGATGTGAGCAGCTGTTTAAAATATTTTGCCTTCCTGCGTGCTCTCACATTTTGATTCTGTAAATTTGCATGTAAGTATAAATACGCTTTTCAGACGGGGGCTCGTTTTTGACTTGTTGTTATTCGTTGGACGTGAACCGAACGGGCTAATCTTTCCGCTAGCTGCACTTACCAGAAACACACGGCAGGCGGGGTTGCACAAACAAAGCTTGTGTAAAGTATAAATACAAAATCAAGAACAAACTGCATCATATACAGTGATCAGCCTTAATATTATGACCACCTTCCTAATATTGTGTAGGTATCCCTTGTCCTAAACAGTTGTGACCCATCAGAGAATGGACATGGGCCTTCTGAGGGTGTCCTGTGGTGTCTGGTAATGCAATGTTGTAAGTGGGGGCCTTTGGGTGCTATGGGTTGATGGGTTGCTATTTTGAATGTATTATGTTGTTGGAATTTAGCCCCTATGTATTTTTTACTTTAAGTCTGAAATTCAAACCCAGGGAACGTACTTTAAATCACTGAAAGCATTGCATATGCTAACAACACAGCCTCTAAAGCCAAAACAATTGTTGATGCTCTTGCTTTTCAGCGTCCTCTTGGCAGGCTAGATGGTCCGTCACAGATCAATCACAAGTCACAAATACTATTTAGAGTGACATTTGTCAGTTTTAGAACTGGGCCGGGCATGCCAGACAGTTAATCTGGTGGGAAGAGTTGAGACGGCTTGTGAGGCGGCAGATAGCCACCTCTGGGCTGACAGAGCCTATCTCAACTCTGTCTGTCTGCCCATGTGTCATCTCTATCTCTTTTTGTACTTTGTACAGCTTGTGTACACTACACTAGAAAAGCCCACATCCAGATACGCAGGCACACGCTGACAGGAGGACACACACCGGTGGGAAACCTCTGGTAGACATTTTGTGGTGCACACACAGCCACGGACAGTATCTATGTATGCGTATGCATGGATTCACACTGAAATGCACATAGCAGTTTACATCACCTGGAGATCTTTCCATTTAAAAAAAACAAAAAAACGTGACTGATTGATAATAGGCTGACTAAGCTCTTTGACTGGATGTAAGCAGCAAGAGGAAGCTGTGGTGTTTATCTGTGCCGTAGGAGAGAGAGAGAGAGAGAGAGGAGCGTCTGTATCAGACCTAGACTGTGATTCATTTCAGTTCCCGGGGTCTCGTCCTATCTGCGCTTGTTTACTGAGTGCAGCTCTGATAGTATCAGGACAGGAGGCAGACTTAATTGTTCTAGTGGAGCATGTGATTCTTTTGGCTCCTGAGATTTGGTGCAAGGACACTTCAAGAATGAATGGGAGCACATCTCTTCAATTAATCTCACATTCACATCATATACGGAAGATCGAAGAGACCCTTTCACTCGCCATCTGCTTGCAGATCCTCGATGATAAAACAGAGGTAGTCCTTTCATCCGTCTCATGATATAAATCAGCTTTATATATCTGATCTATCTGCGTTACATCTTCAGAGATAATAATCGCTTTGTCGGGGAAATAAACGTGACGCCGTGCAGTTGAGATAATATACAAGAGGTATATGTCTCATTTAAAAATAATGACTGTAAAGGACTGGAATAATCAGCTGATTTAGTTAAGAAGCGAATCAAATGAAAATGCGAAATGAGATTCATCACAAACGGAGGATCTCTCAATCAGGATTGTGTCTTTCATTCAAAAATGAAATGGCCTGCTTTCAGCACGTGCCGCCTTCACTGGCACTGATATGATATTCTTTATAAATCCATTCTTTTCGCTATCCCTACATATTTATCTTCTTTTAAACCTGAAATGTGGAAAATACAGTCTATAGTCTCTATTATGTGTAAGGACATATTTGTGGTTCCTAAGGTATGAACTGAACCGGGAAAGGCGGCTTTTACGTTTTCTGCCCGCCCTGCATGGAGCAACCTACAGTCTAATCTCCGGCTTCAAAACTTAGTTTAAAAATATGGTGATATCTGTTGAGTCCAGTTTGATTTTATGTCCCGTTTTTATGTTCTTTCCTGTTGTTTTCCTGCCACTCTTGGCCAGGTATGCTTTGTAAACTCAGTGGGATGAACCTGGATAAATTAAGGCTAAATAAATAAAATAAGATACAAAAATGATATTAGATGTTTGATGTGTGTGCAAGAAACTGTACAAGTATATACTGTGTTTTCATTTTGGCAAATCAGGAAACCCACACTGAGGTTTCTTACGGTTTCCTTCTTTTTTTTTTAGGCTATTTGAGAACTACACTAACTAAAACCAGACATTAACCATAGACTTGAATGAAAGCATTCTCTACACTCATTTATGTACTGTACACACAATATCCCACACCCTCGTACACACGAACCGGAACTCACTCAACCCCCTGCCGTGTTCTGATTTAAGAGTAAATGCGGCGCCGTGTTCCCCATAGCGATAGTGATGGGTAGCGCTGCGCCTGCCGCTGCGCTCGCCTCGTCTCACAACTCCGCATCCAGGGTTTAACCGGGGTGGACTTAGGGCCGGCGTTAGAGGGGAGTGAGGGAATCACAGGCTCTTCCATCATCTGGTTTACCTCTCAGCGGCTCTCTGCTAGCTCCTCGCTCTGAATAATGATGCACCTCTCCCTCCCTCTGATTACACTCCCCACATAGTAGCCAGCTGACAGACCACACATCTCCTCCCGTACACAGCAGCACTCCTCCACTTATGTTTTTTTCTTCTCTTTCTTTCTTGTCTCTGCGGCTTCCTCTCGCGCATATTTTCATCGTGCATTGCGGAGCTGATCTTGATTGTAATGGCATACCTTCCGTGTAGAAGGACCATCAAGGGATAAAAACAGGGGTAGTATAGGATGCATAATAATTTCCCAGGAATGTCACTGAAAAATGGATTTCACACACTCCTCACATACACAGCTTGGTATTGGACCTTGTCTCTTTTCCCCAGCAGTGCAGCCAACCCCATCCTAACCCTCACAACCCCCCACTTCCCTCACCTTCACCCCCCTCCAGCAGTCCAGTTTTACAAGAGATGGCTTTTTTGAACCTTTGTCTGGGCTCATTCTTAATTCATCAGCTGCTATTTGTATGAGGCAGGGGTAGGAGTTAGATTCTATTCCTGGTGTGCAGCAGAAGTGTCCTGCAGGTTTGTCAAGTGACAGCTCTATACTGAATTACCAAGTGTTCCCAGGCCCTCGGAGCGAATCCAGAAAGGCTTGGTTCTCTCCCGTAGCTGAAACAACAGCACATCCCTAAAACCCTGAGGTTTTAGGGATGTGCTGTTGTTTATTTTTTTTCCTTGAGTACTGGGAGTTTGTGGAAATAGGTGTTTTCTGTCTTTCTTTCTCCAAGAAAAGAAATCCACTGGGAACGTCTTGGAGTTTTGCCTCTAGCACAAACCCTACCACTGGGTAAATAGCATTTGTCACATTTTGTTCAATGCGTATTTCTGAATGTATATGAGCGTTTCACCTCAGACTTGACATTTCGTGTTTGAAAGATGTTAAAGCGCCGCAGGTTTTTCAAGACTTTCACAGTGTTTCCAGTCAAATTTGCAGAAAGAATTTAAACTTTCTCTGTAGGTTTAGCAGTTATTTGTTATCTTTGACATGTATTGGCGCTTTTATTGTCTTCACATTGTACGACTTGAATAAAAGATAACATTGCAGAGATGAGAATAATGCTTATTATGCACCCTGGGGTCCAGATCTAAATAAATACATACTCAATAAACATATTCATAATCTAATCTGTTGCTGCACGAATGTTTCTGAGAGACGTCTAGACTGCATTAATAAAACAGCAGTTCACCTACCTTTTTCCCCCCCTTCTTCTAACAAATACTTAAATCTTAATTAGGTGGTTTATCGTTTGGGGTATAGCCTTCTCTCATCCATGTCTCCTACCGCACAAACTCAACATTTACAGCAGCATAAAAAAGTGCTGTTTTCATCTTATTTTCCGCTGTTAAGCAGCTGAATGGACAGATCAATGATTATATGAAAGCAAGCGTTTACGCTTTGTGCTTGTGTGTCTGAGTGTGGGCTTGCTTTTGTCCATGGTTTTACACTTGTGTGCGGGTGTGTGTGTGTGCGTGTGTGCGCGCAGGCGAACACCCTCTAAAGTGTATCGACAGTTTGTGTTGCGCCCAGTAATTATGGCACAAAGATACACTCATTACGTCTCTGTGAGCGTGCGCCACCGCTCTAACCCACTGTGAAGGGGAGAGGCAGATTAAGCTAGGAAAGACACAAAAACAAATGAGCTCACAAATTAGGCCTCTATAGTCCTTTATTCCGTTATTCGATATTAGCATTTAAGTGTGAAAAATCATTTGACTGCTACTGGGGACTTTTTCCAGTTTTTCCAATTTAATTTAATTTAGTATATGGGCCGTGGGGGCAAACAACTTTGAAACTACGGGCCACTACTGAAGGATAGCCGCAGAATGGTGCGTTACTTTTATTTTCCGCTTAATGAAAGGCCGCATTTAAAAAAAAATAATAATAATTGAATTCAAGAACTCTGAACTACCGAAGAAAAAACAACAACAAAAAAAGTCAGCTGTGAGTTGGTGTGTGTCTGGTGACAATGCTCCCTCGCCTCTGACCTCCCCTGCACCCTAACCTTCGCTTCAACTCCTTCCTCCTGCTGTTTCCCTTCGTCCTTCTCCTCAAACGCTTCTCCCGCATGTCCACAGCAGCTATAGTAGGTAACACTGACCCATTTGATCATTCATCATTTTTATTTTCCCTCACCTCCTTTACTTAATCTTGTGTTCTATATATTCCACCCCTCTCCTCCCAACAATACCACAGCTCAAGCAGGGTTTTCTCCAGAGATATAATCTTCAGATTTTGATTTAGTTCAGCCTGCCGACCTACACTAGCACACTCCTTGTCTCCTCTGATGAAAATGGAAGGAGGTAAATAAATAGACTTGTGTGAGTACATTCTGCTCACCTCATTATTAGGCAGTTTGTCTTTCCCAAGGTCCAATTGACACTGATTTAGCAACAAATCCCTTTAAGGTGTGCATTGTTTGCTTGTCCTTCTCTCTTTAAGCAGAAAGGAGATGAACTGAAGGACACTTTTGAATATTTCCTGAGTGGAGGAATGCTACAAATTCAGATCCTGCCGTGTCAGACCGTAGCGGAACATCTATAGATTTTATAGGAGGTGTTTTCATACCTCCCACTGCCAGCATCACGCACTTAAGTGTGTTAGATCCTCGGGGCGTATGTGATGTATTATAGTGGCCCCAAAAACACACAGTGCAATTTTGTTCTAGCACATTTTCAAAAAAAATAAAAACTGGAGCAAATGACATAAAGCAACTAAGGGAGAAAAGATGTCTGAAGCAACAGGTAAGGAGTATAATGAATGAGGGATATATGTGGAAAATTCTACAGAGGATTATGTATAATTTAAAGCAAAATGGGAAGGGACGCTTGTACGCAGATGCTACTGCTTGGCTGCCAGGCAGACACAAGTCAAATGCTTGGACAGAAAGCCTGTTCTGGCAGCAGTGCCACCTCCTCCGCATGGCCTTCCTTGACCGCAGCTAGTGCTGTAGTACGCAGCATCTGGAACCCAACCCACCAGACAATGGAGCCGTCTCTCACAGCATGATTTATGAATTTCTTTATCTCTTGTAGTTCCTCACTCAATTGTCTTTGGAGTCGCACAAATTCACGAGTGTGTTTTTATTGTTAGTAAGATCAGTAACTCATGTTCAAGGTGCGTGGTTCAGTTCAGCTCCAAGTGTCAAGATCTGCACGCGAGGGTCATGTAACAAAATGAAAAAATACAAGTGACTTCCAGCATAAAGACAATGCAAAGTTGTGTCTTAGCGGGGAAGCGGTTAGATGTGCAGACAGGGCCTGAGGCTGGCTGACCCCGGGATCGGGTCATTAGATCCAAACCAGTCAGAGAAAATGTAATGGAACTAATAATGACGGATCCCGATGACCTCAAGCCCCTGCGCCTCGCAAGCCAAGCGCAAGAGAGATGCCTTTGCGTTGACTCAAATGGTCAGCCTTGGAGAATCTTTGAATACACGAGCCAGCCTCCTAATGAGCAGCCTAATGAAGCACCGACAGGGCTTTTGTCTTCTACTGTGCTGTTGTTCCGTCAGTGATCGGTTGTGACAGAGGGAGAAGACCAGTGACTCAGGGAGGGACTTGCCAAAAACTCAGTGGTTTACTGAGCAATAAACTTTTCTCTTCTTCTTCATCTTGGCGTCGTTATTCATATTAGCCGCCCGCATAATGTGAAATCTGAGTCATCCACTGGATATGATATATTTTGATCAGGCAGACGCGCGCATTGTGCTATTGTCTCATCCAATCCAGGCATTTCCATTCCCGCTGACACTGTTATTGTGTTGTTGTTACAGATCTAATTATCTGTTTTCAGAGCTTTGCACTTTATGATTTTTCTCCCAGCTTATTGTTATTTTTTTGGTCCCTCCCTCCTCCTGGTGGTAGCGTGACTGTACCGTTAAGTGTCTTCTTTACTGGTTTAGTCGTAACTAAGCATCTGCTGGGTATCTGATGCGCAGCGTGGGCATGCGCAGCCACAAATCACATTCCAGCAGGACTTAAAATAAATGAGGCTCAATCCAACCCGCGGAGAAGACATTTAATATTTGCAGTGTGTTTGTTTGTTTGTCTGATGTTAAACAGCAGTGATAATTAGTACCAATCGTTGCTTTGATGGTTTCATTTAGTCGACTTTTTTCGCAGCTCAAATTGCAGCTTAATAACAAAATGCAGGTCTCAACTCTCTGTTTTCTCCACAGAGGTCGAAGGCAGCTCACTGGGGTCCACATATTACAGCAGAGAGTAAAAGCGATCCCGCGCCTCGAATGCTTCTCATTACGCGTTCTGGAGGCGAAACTTTATTCTCTTTGCTGTAATTGCTCACAGCTTTTTTCTTACTCTGGTGTGGACAGAGAAAGGTGGCCGACGTGTCTGGCCAGTGACACCCTTGACACCGTGCGAAGCCTGTTAGCTGTGTTTGCACTGAATCAAATGATCCTCCGTCGTGTCCGTGGACAGGAGAAACACGCGCTCAGAACTGTTAGCTTTAAAACCACACATCCTCGCCTCTGTCACACCGTCCTGCCATCTCCCTCCTCTTTCATGTGCCAAGAGATGGAGCTTCAGGCCAGGGCTGACAAAACGGCGTCATTATCTTAGCGTTAGCGCCTGCCCACGCTTTGCCTCTCATTCATTTCACAGCTAGCCTCCTGCCCCCGGAGGGAGAGATGGATCATGTGGGCGAGGAAGAGAGAGTAATCGGAAGAGAGGTCTCTTCATTTGTGATTTTACCTTTTCCCACTTCTTCCCCTCCTGTCTCCCTGCTAGTCCTCATCTAGTGCTCCCTCATGGTGTTCCAAAAATGCGCGATGCCATTATTAGATTTCACGGTGGCGCTGAAAGAGAAAAAGATTTGGGATGTTTCCAGAAAGAAAGGACGTTAAGCTCACCTGGAGTTGGGGCTTTCAGAGTCTGTGAGGTGCACATGTTTTTTAAACCAGTGTGAGTGGTTAGCTGTTTATTGTGTTTCACACAAGTCGCAGTAATTACGTACTTCACAGCTCTGCTGCTCACAAAGAAAGTTCATAGCCTGAATCATCAAAAGAAAACTTACTGGGTAAAGATTCACACCAGCCAAGAAGCTTGTCAAATGTGAGTGGACACACTTAGCGAGGTGAGTCCAGTGGAGTGATTGTCAGCAGAGTGTCAGCGGAATAAGCGTGGGCAGGAATGGGAAAGGACAGGGCGCAGTGGTGGCAGCCCTTTAAATCCAGCTGTGAAGTCTGAATCATTTGCCTTTTAATGGCAATCATAACTCATTGTGCAGTTGTAATGTGTTCCACATTAACAGTGTGGGAGCTGGCTGTGGTTCATCTGTGCCTAATGCGCTATAGCTACAGGCTAAGAGCTCTCATCAAACACTGTTCAACCATCATTTCCTCCTCTTAAAGTCTTTTGTTTACTTTGTGCACTCCTCACGCCCACACCGCAACAAAACTTTGAAAGGCCCAAGACACCTCTCGCAGTGTACGCTTCCCGCACCAAGTCTCTGGAGATCTCGGTTACCTATATTTAGCCATTAGAGGTTATATTTGCTCATTATTTTGTGAGAGCAGTGCAGTGAAGTCTCACTTGTCAGGCAGAAGAGCACCTTATGATGCTAATGAGGTGATCCTGTGGCCATGTCTATAGGCCATATTCCAGGAAGGTGTCAGTCTGGTTACAAACCTTTGTGCTTTTGCTCTGCTGGAGGCATCTAGGAATAGAAGCAGCACAGGTGAGACTTTGCAAGAGAGAGCTGAGCATGAGAGGCAGTGTTTGTGTGAAAGAAATGCTGGATATGCCCGGGTAGAGATGCTGGCTAGCGTGCACAGATCAGGACCTTTAAGCTATTGAAACACATACATCTACATCCACATAATGACTGAGTGGTCAGGTGTGTGTCCACTAGGGCTACAACGTCCTTAGCAGTAGAACCCCTTGTTTGACTCCATAACCTTTACACATGCTTTTCCCTTGGCTCTCATTTCTTTCTGTAGCTCTGCAATGCACAGTCAAACAGAAAAGCAAAAGATGCCATAAAACACCTTCACAAACACATATGCTGTATGAAGGTATGTGTTCCACCTACACACAAACAAGCACACATTTAATTTATTAATAAATCAGACCGCAGTATTCTCCAAACATTAGCTTCGCTGGACAGTTTCCATTTTTCGAAATACATCTGAAGGTCCACAGGTGGCGTGCCATGCTGTGACACGCACAAACCCACACGGCTTGAAAAAAATAAATAATAAAAATCACACATCTTCACCCTGACCACGTTTCACCCACACCAGCGTCGGCACCCATTCCATTTCCTCCCCCCAGGGTTAAAAAAACACCCCTTCACTCTCTCCATGCGTGTTTGCCCGAAGCGTGCAAGGATTAGCTAAAGCGATTATCACAAGCTTTTGCAGTTTTGTGAAGATGAATCATGGTAATGCTACACAGCGAAGCGCCTCATGCATTTCTAAACCCCTCTACTTGGTTAGTGATTTTCCAAACTCGCGAGGAGCCAGTTGGCGTCGCCTCACTAAGCCAGGTGCAGGTGAGTCAACTGCAGCCAGAATGGCAACTTATCACAAATGCATGTTTGTGTGCACGCATGTTTGATCGCACACACACAGACATCTCTCCAGCTCGCCCACATGAGAGGCGCCTACGGTGAGGCACGGGATCACGGACACGTGCGTGGGGTTCACTTAAACGCAGCGCAATAAATCGGTGCAATAGGTCGAGATGTCGCTCGCGGTGTATTTTTTCACATTCCAGGCTTTCGGTGCAACATTACAGCTTTGTCGTAACATGTTTAACTCAATTTCACTCAGTCAAATGGAGCCGTCGCACACCCTATGGGGACAACATGCCTTTGGCAAGTTTTGACTTTGCTACGATGCTGTACATCACAAAAGCATGTTTGCCTAGAGGCTTTCTGACTTCTGAGTGCTGTAAGCGTTTTAAAGAGTTTATAGTGTGCTAATGTCCAGACTAAATACAAAACTTACTTAGTTGGTTTTTCTACTGCGTATAGTTCCAACCACACATTAACACCTCTCCTGCAGATGGTGTGGTCTAATTGTGCAGGATTTTTTTTTTTTCCCGTTCCCCCATCCCCAACACCCCGCAACCCCCTCCCTGCCTTCTTCCAGGCTGAACAGATGATTACGGCCTCTGGTTTCTCTCTCCGGCCCAAAAGGCTCTGGAGGATGTTCTCATTAACAGGACTTGTCAGAGCAACCTGCTAGCACTGCTAATTTATTTCCCCCGCTCACACAAAACATACCATAACCAGACCACACATACACGCATTCAGGACTCGCACTCGTGCTGGTGGGCTTATTTACCTGGTTACCTCTCAGACAAACACACTGAGACGTGCGCTGGCCTTCCTCTCATTTACCACATATAGCTCATGCTCCGGAGGAGCTCCGGGCTCGTAACCTGCTAGACTGCACAACAGACAGCTGCGGCGATGGTTCGAGTCACGTCTCTGAAACTCTGACAAGTGATATATGTCCATTTGTTTTCAAAGAATATGTGTTTGTTTGTGTATACCGGAGCATTTGTTTTTGGGAGGTAGGGGAGACGATGGGCTGTTACGCTGCTGTCTGTGTTTGTACCTTAGGGAGCCCTTCACTGCCAGTCTCCTTCAGCCCCCAGCTTCTGTGATTCTCACCATCCTGTTTGTTTGTGTGTGTCTGAGTGAGAGTTTAAGGGTGTTTGCCAGTGTCTGTGTGCTACCTGACAGGCTTGGCATATCAGCATGCACCTTATCAAGAGCTGCAGCAAAGCGTTGCCGTATTTCACACTTTCACCCACGGGAGAGATATTCGGACCGCTCATGCCAGGCGCGCAGAAAGACACACAAGTTAAACTATCTGTCCTTTCAGGGTGTGTCCCGTTATCGTCCGCCGGCCCTAAAACACTTTTAGCTGACAGTTTTAAGGCCCATCAGTCATCGGCCCGCTCGTTCAGCCCGCAAGACGGTTCAGTGCTGCTGCGTAATAGAAAACCATCATGTACTCACACACATAATGACACAGATGCCCTCGGGAAGATGTTGTTAGTAATTATCTCTTTCTCCTTTTGCTTGCTTTATGACACAGTACTCTAGCCTACAGGTATACACGCACACACTTATCCAATCGTGAATACATTTACGTACGCACCAATGCCGTCTCCTAGAGACTGTGCTTCTACACGGCTAAACTTTTTTTTCCCAAATTACTTTTGGTGCAGCATAATTGTTGCACTACATTCAGAGGCACCTTTTTTTGAATGAATGAATGAATGAACAAAACAACACTTTTATGAACCGTATCAGAGTCAGCAGGAGGTGTTCGCAGTGGATGTTGCGCGTACAAAGCACTCGGCACAGATCGGAACCCGAGGTTGGCATCCAGACAGCTGTGTGCTTCGGTTTACGCAATAATAACACTAATGTCAGAGAAGGGTCACGGTTTAGGTCAGTTGCAAATAGGCACGTTGTGTTTCGAGTCACTCTCAGCTTTGTCTGTATTAAATCACATGTTTCACCACTCATCCAACTAGCTTCTTTAGTTCTAAAGGACGGGAATGGTGTTGAGGTTTAGATCTGTGGTTGCTTGAAATACTAGGGTGGCTTTGTCTTTATCTGACAGACAGCTTTGTTAAGAATAACAAGAAATTGGTAAAAACTGGGCAACTAGGTTCATGCACATAAAAAAATAAAACAAATGCAGTTTAGGATACAAAATCCAACAGGCCAGGAAGCCTATGCGTCAGTACGTCATGAAGTTACAGCTTTCGGTCTTTGCTGATAATAACATATTTCTGATGTTTTTACTTGGATCTGTGTCAACAATTTGTCCGTTGGTTGAACTTTCAGCTCACTTTCTATCTCAGGGAATCTTCGGAACCACTAATTGCATGGTTCAGCCACTGTAGTTCCCCATCGGCCCCCAGATTTCAGGGATCACAGCCTGATGGCTGTCTTTCAAGGAAAAAATAATAAAAAAAGTGATATAGCCTCTTGCTGTTGAAAAACTGTTCCTCATCCTCCATACAGATCGTGTAATTACATATGTGTTTTTCTACGGTTTAAAGGCTAGAAGGAGATTTCTGCTTTATTCTCTGACCCCTAAAATTGGAAAACCTAATCTTTTCTTAAAGTTTTGATGGAACGATGTTGATTAGATTTGAGAAATACGGCCTGTATTTCCTCCAGCAGTTGGGGAAAGCAATTTTGTGCTGTTTGCTTCCTTGGGGAAGCTTGAGAAAACAATATGAAAATGATTTCTTTTTCTTTACAACAAGTATATTTGATGCTTGCAGGCAAACACCAAAATAAAAGCAAAGTTGAAGCCTTTGTTTTTTATGTACTACGCTGCCTTATTCTCTAGCACATCCACGTTTGTCCTTCTGCTTTCCTGTGCGACAGAATATTTAAAGAGATACGGGGTTTGGTTTTGCATCTGGGAGTTCCTCCAGGGGTTGCTGATAGATAGACTTTTGAGAAGGGACTGAACTGACAAAAGATGGTGGAATAAGGTTACGAAATTAGAATGAGACCAATGCTAAATCCTGCAGAGGCTGACTTTAGTCAAAACGCTGACAGCAGCAGTCACTCTCAAGGAGTACAACACTCAAAGACAACACAGTTGCCATCCCTCCTCAGCTTCTCCTCATGGACTCTTGCAGACGCCAGACCATGTTACACAAACACACATTCAGCCTGCTGCACAGCTCTGTGTTAAGTCCTGTTGGTCTGACTGTATCAGATCTCTTGCTGCGGGGCTTTAGGTGGTGCAGAGATACAAAATCTGGGTCAAGGCTCTGGGGAACGATAACCTATACTGTACGTCCGAATCCATCACTGAATTTGTAAGCAATCGATGCAAAGAGCGCACTGAACCACAACCGCAGAAAGGCAGGGTAAAAGGCCAAATCATTGCTGCGAGTGACTGAGAGGAACGTAGGGATATGAGCTGCGGTTTGCTCGGCAAATACCTTTTGACTGCGTTAACTGTGTGTGTACTTGCTGTCCAGCCTAGCATGGATCCACCGCTGTGAAGAAAGTTGAGGAAGTTTGTGCTTACTTTCATTCCATCGTTATGTCCGCTTCTGTTTTTTTTTTTTTTTCTACGAAGGGGCTTTTGTCTTCCTGGTAGAGGCTTTGTTCTGCCTGATCCCTCTCTCTCTTGCTCTGCCGTCCCCCCTTATCACCACTAAAGCTAGCCCTAATTGCCAAACGACTTGGTTTTCTCCCTTTTTCTCTGTGTCTCACTCTGTCTGCCTTTCATTTCCCATATCTCACCACAAGCACGCGGTGCAGATGAGAAGAAGTAGAACTTGGATGTGCAATGAAAACAGTACAGACTGGGGGAAATATATGAGTGTTTGGTTTTCATCATATGGACGCGTGTGGTAGAGACGTAGCTACGTCATTGTAACTGCAGGACGTTGTGTGGATGTTCATGCAAACTACTTTCTGTAGGTTTTTGAGGGAGACCTGTGGTTTTCATTGTACGTTGATGTATATTCTGCCTTTTCCTATTTTTCTTGCAAGTCATATAAGCAGTAACATACTGTGATTGTTTGAACCCCTGGGTGCGGGAGTTGCCTGAGAACTGATGAGGGCCAATCAAGCACTTCTGTGTTTGTTTGGAGGACTGCTAATCAGTTATTAGCGAAGTGTTGATTAGTCAAAAACGCCTTCGTGGTTGGTCTCTTTATGATTGTTTGATTGTGTCCTTGTGCATTATTGATTTGTGAGCCTATGCATTTCGCACTCCGGCATATTCAAACATGGCCCTCAGAGCCTTTACTAGGTGGTAAAGTCTCCAACACTTCAGCACAATACACGAGTTCCTTTCCTCCTACATCTAATGCAGCCTCTCCACTGCCCTTCAATATTGACTGGTCAGTTTCACAGATCAAAAAGTTTGGGCCACAGAAGTTCAGATCCGGTAGGTAAAATTAAACTAGGTGCACAGACAAAAATATCTTCACAGTTTCAATTTATGATTAGCCAGCAAGTGCGCATGCCAAGTCTCCAGCAGCTCTGAGATCTGGCAGCCTGTTAACACGAGTCGAACCCCTTCCGTGACTAACCAGCCACGGCTGCAGCAGCAGAGTCTTGATTAGCCGTCCAACAGCGCCTCCGCTCTGAAAGGGGCCAATCTAGATGGTCAGGTGGATAATTAATTTTACATTACATTTTCGCTCTGTATGTAAGTGTGACTTGTGGACCCGACTTAATCAAAATAATGGTAATGCTGTACAGCTGGCTGGAAAGTGATAGTACCAGTTCCAAACAAATTAGAAACACCCAGCATGTTTTCAAGTGGCTTTAAATGTGAAAATTGACTTGAACTCAAAGGTATTTTTGCTGAAATCCTTGCAGTGTTTTCAAGGAGGTGGTCAGACCTCCATACATGCAGACACAGCAGTCTTCGTCTGCACGCCTATCCTCATAATGTCAAACAACAGCAATAACATGATGGGTGTTAAAGCAAACCAAAAAAAATACAGTCGCCAAGCTGCATCTACAGCCTGATATCTCATGCTGACATTTTGGATTTTCACTCTGGGAAAGTGGAGTGCTGAAGCGAACTGTATTGATGTAGAGCCAAACAAAACACAGAATAAAGCTGCTTAATTTTACATAAGACACCACAGGCCATCCATACCCAGGACAAACACAACTCCACACTGCACATTCATTTTATGGTACACAATCTGCTGCATAAGCACATCGCTGCTGTATGGGCAAGGTTGGGAAAGTTCAGATGTACAGTAACTGGGAAGATGTTGCATGGCCAAAGTTTTAAAGAGGCTAAGAGGGAACTTTGGTTTTAAGAACACAAGAAATAGCACAGTGTTATTATTCATGTATACGCTCCACATTCATGTCTCAAGCTTACTGATGGACATGCAAAAGTATTAAATAAAACCTCTGTTGGAACTCAAAGGACCGAAATACTAATAAAGTGTGTTACAAGTGGTTATTGAATTTATCATGCTCTTGTTGTTGGCAAACTTTCCAAGTGCAGATAGACATAAAATGCATTAAACACATTAAAGCAATCAGCAAAGTGAACTGACATGAGCAGGTTTGAAAAGTAATACAAGCTTTGCTTTGGTGCATATTTGACTGGTAGTTTGCTTTAATGTAACATTTAAGGTATATGTACTTTTCACTATGAATAGGACAAGGAGGAGCATGCCTCTCCTTCTTGTCCTTCTTCCTGTTTCCATTTCTTTTCATGCAGTGTATACTGAAAAAAATGTGGTTTGATCTTTCAGTATTGTTCCTGGATATTGATACAAAGACTGAAACGACTCTACATCCAGTGCATGTTCCCTCTCCGTTTTTGTGTGTGCGACAACTTTCACACCGTGAACATTTTTGTAATAGAGCTGGTCGCTGCCATCAGCCTTTGAAGGTGTCTGGGAAGGATAGAGAGATGAGCCACTCTCCATGATTGGCTTAAAGCCCGGTGGGCTTCTAACATAGCTCAGCTTAAAACAGCCTTCCTTCACAAGTTTGTTCTGCCTTCATAGTCCATCAGTGGACAGTGGACCTAGCTCTGTTTAGTCAGTCACTGAGGGCCTAGCCCACTGTAGAGCTCCGCTCCACTCTGATTAGACTGCATGCTCCCCATGGTGCCTGTGATCAGTGGCCATACTCGTCTCTCACCATCCATCTCTTCATCCTGCCCTCTGTTTCCATCTCTCTGAGCTCCATTGCTCTCCCTTTGTCACTCTTTTGCTCTCTTTTTCTCTCCACTCTCATTCTATCCATCTATCCATCTGTCCTGATCTCTCGGGAGGCCAGCCCAATTAACCTGTTTAAACAGCCATCTGAGCATCCCGTCCATTCCAATGTGGATGTGTGAGTGGGAGCCAGTTCACTGAGCCCACTGCCAGCCCCCCATCCATTCCCCTCCCCAGTCTCCACCTAACCTCCCAGTCCTCGTTCCTCCTCCTCCTCCTCCTCCTCCTCTTTCTACTTCCTTCTCTCTTGTCCACAATGAGGCTGATTGAAATAGAGATCAGTGGGATCCAGTACTGGTAAAAGTGGTCTCTTTACTGTTTTGTAGGGCAGGGTGACATCCGATGCACTCAGTGCACCAGTTTAAATGACTGCAGCAATAAACCCAGCTGCCCCAGGAGATATCCACTTTAGCATCTGCAATCTGCCTACGAGCTTTTTTGCACTTTCTTTCCTCTTTAATGTTCTTCCATTCATTGCACTGTCTCTCTGAATGCCACCTCCGTCCCCTCATCCATCTCCTTTTCTGCCCTTCCCTTCTCCCCCTTTCCTCTCACCTTCTTCCTGTAACTCTTCTGCGCTCTCCCTCTCCCCTGACTCTATCCCTTTCTCACCTCCCTTTCAACACTTGTCAGCTACTTCCTGTCAGGCTGTCCAGAGAACACCACAAGAAGGTCATATCTCTTTTCAGCGTTCCTCTCCTCCTTGTCCTTGTCTTGTTGGTGGGAGACAGAAACTGTAATTAGAAAAGCGAGGGGGGAAATAAAGACATCAAGATAGAATCCAAGCAATACACAAAGCACCATTTCACTGTCTTCCACACAATTTTGATGAGCAATTCATTAAATGTATCGCTTTGCTGTGTGGCAGCAGACACTTAGCAAAGTAGAATTCATAACATTTCAGAAGTATAGTGTTCACATTGACTAGAGAGCAAAGAAATGCTGCACTGGCTGTTTGGCACACTGGGGCGTCTGTCTTATTTGCCAGATCAATGCACAACCTGGGCACACAGCTTTAGACCACTTGTACTGTGCCGTTGGGCTTTATTGCTTTGTTGCTGCCCGATTTTTATGATCTCTCTTATAGCAGTATTGACCCAACTGAGCGAAATAGGAGCTATTGGAGGTCTGCGTGTGTGTTGAGGGGGGGAAACTGGCACAGTCTTTTTCTTTAATTGGTGCGAGAACAACACCGTCTGGGGACTCTACGAACAACCTGTCATTCCATTTGCGTGTGGGTACCGGTGCAGTTAGTTCGGCTTGTCATTGTTAAAACATGATGGCAATCATAGAAAATAAATGTCTGCACACGCACAGGGATTGATTGATACGGCACGCACAGACTAAACAAACAAACACATCTGAATCCCTGGACTTTATTGTACTTTTGTATCGTACTTTTGTAAATGTACTTTTTTCAGCCGACAAACAGAGTTGCATATAAAACCCCCACACAAGTTTCCAGCTTTAAGTAACCGTACTTCCTTGCCTGCACACAGCTTAAATAATCCATCTGGTTTAATATTACATTGAGCTTTAATAATCCATTTGTCCATTCGTTAGCTGTATCTAATATGATGCACTCTCATACTTTTCACTTGCAGGGTCAGTGGGACTGACAACCAGGGCATGTACAGGAATACAAATATCTTTACACATAGAAAATCACAGACTTTCTCACCACGAGGTTCCACCTGCTGCAGAACAATGCTGCCTCTGTAGTTTACGCACAGAATATTATATTACTGATAAATGCACGTGTTGTTTTTTCATAATCAACTTTTTTTTTTAAATGTTAGCGAAGACTCAAGAGTGCATATAGGATGTATTTAAAGCTGAGCAAAGATACCCCTCCTGTGTTACCCCTTCTCTCAGTATAAAGCTGCAGCCTACAGGCCTCTACCAGCCATAACCGCAATACTGCTGCACTGTTGGCTGTGTGCCTGGCTCAAAGAGAGAAGAGACAATAATTGGGGGACAGTGAGGGAAGGGGCAACAGACCACCTGCTGCTTGTGCTTCTTTTTTTTTTCTCCTCTGGCGTTTGAATGTTTCACAGATACATGCGCTCAGAAATACAATAAAGAATGCTTTGAGTTTGATTTTTTTTATTTTTTTTGTTAATGTATTCAGGCAGCCTTCCAGTTTTCTATTTGCACAGACACATGTTTGCCAACTGGTGTGTTTGTCGTTATTGTCGCCGCCACCGCCGCCGCCTTCCAAAGCTAATCTTTGGGAATCTGCAAAAATAATGGTAGAGTGGAAGGAAGATGGGATTAGACAAAAAAAAAAGGGGGGGAAGCAACAAACAGATAAGAGCGAGCAATGTTTTTTAGGGGTTTGTTTGGGGCAGAAATTTTTAGCAATACAAAGACTACAAAGCAATCTAGTGAACGGCAGAAGCTTTGCTGCCTCTTGTGTAATCCGTCTCTTCTGACAGAGCTGTGAGTGACTGTCTGGACATGTCATGGCCTTAGATGGAGAGTACAGACGTGATCATAGGCCAGGCAGAACAGACAGCCAGATATACGAGCAGTTAACTTTCTGTACTGGAAAACCTCGCTTCAGCTGTTGTCGAGGCGTGGTAAGAGAAGAAACGGTGAGCTACCGCCCTCAGCTCAAGGTTTCTTGCGAAATGTGTGCGATTGTGTTCCTTGAGGGGGGAATGAAGTTAGGGTGGGAGGGCAGTATGGACAACACTCGTCTGTGAGCCTTCTTTTCGTGAACTGGGTACCTAAGAGATGAAACACGAGAGCATACTGAGCCGGGTTACAGTGCACTAACAACCGAAAACGAAGAACACGAAACTCTAGAGGTTATCTGGATGCTCTTCTGGTTGCATTTCGTTTTGCATTGCCTGTTTCTAGTCAATAGTTTGTGTACAGTGCAAGTTGCAAAAACACCTTATTTCTTATTTATATCATCATATCAAATACAACATGATATCAGGTTTTAATTTCCCTTAAGCCCATATGCAACGTACACTTTAAAAACTTCCCTTTAGAAAATTCCAGCAACATGACATTTGTGATTCGACTTCGTCCGCAATGAACCTGACCGCAGAGAGAACGGTTCAAATCCCCCTTAAGCCGTTCCCCTATAATGTACCTTGCAGTGAGACAGTGAGGTGTCGACCGTCTGTTGTTTGCGCGTGTGCCTCCAGTTTATCTCATCTCGGTGTAAACACAGAGCGCAGAAAGTAGAGGATGGGACGACCCGTGTGGCAATCATGTTGAAGGCAGATGACCTCATGGCTAAGAGCTGAGTCCAGCTGCCAGAGATAACTGGAGGAAGACAAGAAATACGGCGATTTGGCCTTCAGATTAAAGGCTAAAAGCATTGTATTTGTCACTCAGGGAAAAGCATAGCGCCGTTAAATGCCACAACATTTCAGGACAGAGCAGTAGAGTTTAAACATTTATGGAGCATACTATACATAAAGGACTATCAAGAATCCTTCATATCCTGTATTTATCAAGTTGTATTACTTACGTTATGGACAGATCTTTTATTTTTCTGTTATTCTAGCAGTTATTTCAGTTTCAAGCCCTCAGCAGTTCATCTCCTCTACAGTAACGTCATGCAAGACTTGGCAATGATTCGCTCATGCATCTCCTGAGAGTGATCCTCAGGAGTCTAATCCTAGTGACATTTTGACCTTGTAACTAATGGAGATTAATTGTTGAGATGCTTCCGTGTCGAACGAAGTACCCAGTACAATCTTTACAGTCTTTGTTTTGAGTTTTCACTCTGTTTACCTCCTGAGATGTGTGCACTGCAGATGTATTGTGTGTGTGTGTGTTTCTAAGTCCATGAGTTAGAAAAACAGTCTCCTGCGTTTCTACCTGTCATTATTTGTGCTGATTGCATTTCTCAGTAGATACAGCTTTAACTGCTACTCTTTTATTGACTAGTACATTACAGTTTTCTCAATTCTCTTCTCTGCAGTGAAGTTTGACGACTGCATGGGGAATGAAGACGTGGCTTTCCAGAGCAGTGACCCCATCTTCAGTGTGCGGACAGATGGATCCATCTTCGCCCAGGCAGAGGGAGCCGGCCTGGAGGAACCGGTCCAGTTTAAACTGACTGCGAATGGCCCGCACACGCATGTCTGGGAGACTGTGGTCCAACTGGCACTGGTTGACCCGGCGTCACCTCAACTAACTGAAAATGAGGTGAGGCTGCAGACTCAGAAAAGAATGATCACACAGAAATATCATGCTTCAAATTTCAGTTATCATCCCAGGGTTTCTGCGTCCTGTCACATATTTTTCCAGTGGTCTGGTGATAGTAACAGCCGAGAATCAGGTCAAAACTCCTTGGGGTTTGAGAGAGAAGGAGAGAGAGAGAGGAAGAAGTCGCAGTGGCACACAGTTAAAAGTGATAGAATCACAGTGCCACTGGGGGAGAGTATGATTCCCCTCAGCCATAAGCTGTTATTGGAAAACATCCTGTGCCTTGGATATCACGGAGGTTCTTGGTTCTTCCTTCTCTATTTAAAAGCTGTCAGAGGTCAGGTGAAGAGAGTGCAGCCCCGAGCTTAACTGTCCCCCTGACTACAGAACCACAGGGCCAGATCTGTTAGTCAGTGTCAACCCAAGCTCTAATCAGATTAAGAAATTACAAATAATGCAAATAATTACGAGCCCGTGTTTAGTAACTCAAAGGGCCATTCTAGATCTCATTCTAATCATTGGCCAGTTAGGTCCTGATGAGATTCAGTCTGCATCACATACAGGGAACAATGACTGACAAGGATGCACTCGGTCTCAACATCTTAGCTTCATGTGGGAGATTTTGTAGCGGTAGTGCGCTTTAGTAAGATTTACAGTGACTATAATGACTATAAGGTGTTATTTTCAGTGACCACAGAAAATTATATATAGCTTGTGTTACAGCTTCTTTCAGCTCATTGTTTCAGTTTGACAGCCCCGTCACCCACGCTACCTGCCCAGAACTCGCAATCTAACAAACTTAGTGGATACAGTAGCTGGTGAACATAATGGAAGATTTAGCATCTTTCCCCAGGATATGACAGAGGCGCAAAACAAATCAAAAAGGAAGAGTAATGTTTCACGTACGCTTGCCAGGTGGCCAGAAACCCAACCCTAAATGAATAGTAATGACGGGGTTGTATCCCGCACCAGGACAGAATTCTAGGACAGTCACAGTCAACAGAGAGATGTTTTCATTTTGATGGACTTCAAAAGCCATTTTGAACTGGTCTGAGCCTTGAGCTTACCACAGTCCAATAATAAACTGTTCATATAGCCAGCCAACGTTGAAAAATAAAACCAATTAAAAACCTTTGTGATACAACAGTGTCTGGGTGTATTTTGGGGTATTTAGATTTTCAGAGTGAACAAACAAGGAAATAAAAAAGATAGTTGGGTCTATGGTAGTGTCTGTAGACCATTTAGACTCACTGGACTGTATGGTATTATAGTGTTTCAAACAACCCACTATTTGCAGTGTCAGATATTATGGAGATCTTTAGGAGCCATGAATAAGACAGACCAACAATGAAAGAGCTAGACCTAGTCAGAGTTCAGAAATATGCCACGAGTTGCAGCAAACATGTATGAGAGCGGCAGCGTGTTGAAAGAAAATGTGATGTTTCATTATGGAAATGGTGCTTTGTGGCGCGCTCTGTTGAATAATAACTTCCAGATGTCTGGGTAGCCAGGGGCTGGCTGATATCAAAGCGTGCAGGGGCGTGGAGGGGAAGAGCTGGGACCACCGCCAGCTGGCTAAGGCGAATGGCACCAGGGCTGGGGGGCCACATCCATTTCACACTCAGTGACTCCTGTTCACATAGCGTTAGTGTGCGTTAGCGCGTGTGTCTGGCATGTGCATTAGAATGCTGTTTTATTGTGAGAGATTATGTTGGATCAAATGTGAATTATTCTAATTTTGCGTTAAATTTCCATGGCTGTGCATGGCCTAAGTGTGGTTTTGTATTGATTAATGGGGTAAAGTGTCAAATGTTTAATCTATGGAGGGCTGCATCCCAAAGAAAGTGTGCCCTCTCTTGGATTAAGGGAAATAACTCGACCTTAAAATCTCTAGAATCTACGGAGCTGTTTTAAAAGAAACTCTGATATCCAACCCCGATTCTCTCCAACTCCTTATCCTCCATCTCTCATAATAGTTTCAATAAATGCACAGACATCTCTGCTTAACCTGATTTTTTTTCAGCAATTTCATCACCTTCCTGTATACTTTCACTGTTTCTGTGCGAGTGTGAATAAGAAAGACCGAATTGAAGCTGCAGGGTTTGATCAGACTTACACCATGGCTTGTGAAAAGCCCGCTTAAGCCTTTTGCAGCAGTGATGGGCATAGCTCTTTCTACGTATGTCTCTGTCTTTCTTTTTTTCCCATCTTTTTCTCTCTGCATTTCTCCTCGGGGAACTCACTAGTACCTGTTAGCATGTGTAGATAAAAGGATCTGGAGCATGACTTATTTAGGCAGGGGCAGAGGGGAGGGAAGGGGGGGAGGGGGTCACATCTGCTTCTGACAACCCTTCTCCTGCCCCCCCCAATCCATTCCAAACATGTCTTGTTCCACCTCTGCCTCCCCTCGCCACACTGGTGGGATGTGGGGCAACCATCCCCTGCAGTCAGCCCCACTAAGCCTTCCTCTCTCTGAAGAAAAAGAATACATTTGTCCAGAACCAGCTCACATCTGTCTCATCCCGCTCTGCTGACAAACCCTGTTTGTACACACCGGCATGTTGTGCTTGGCAGAGGTTAGGCTCCTGAATATGGACTGAATGCAAAACATCTGTGCATGTTTCAGTGAACTTGTCACACAGAACAGCAAACACGAAATATGGCAACATGTGTTCAGGAGGCTATCTGTTTCTCGTACAGACTGGTAAGACAGTACAAGCGGAGGAGGATGGACGGTTGGCGCCTTCGGGCCGAGAGCATGGGAGCAAACAGCTCAGAGTATGATCAAGATGTTGCCCGTTCTAGGGGATATAGCACCCCTAGTGGTGAAGATAAGACATGCTGCTTCACCTCAACTGGACAAAAAATGTGTTCTTTTTCTTTTTCTTCTCTACACGTTTGCATGAATAACTTTGAATGTCCTTTTTAAAAAAGAAATGAAGCCAAAATATTATTACTTAGTAACCTTAGTTACAGGTAAAATACAATGAATGCACTTAAGATTAAAAGCTCTTGATTCAATCATACAGTCCTCCAGCAGGTAGAGTTTTCCCAGTTACAATAACTGAATTTTAGATGTTTGGATTATAGTTTCTGAGTCCTTGAGATCTCCACTACTTAACAGTAGAAATTGAGAGTTCATACTTGATCTTGAAAATTATTGCAGTTTGTATTACATGAGATTATACCTATTGCTGTACATCACTTTTGTACGGCTAATGTATTTAGTTGTGCAAAGTATATGTGAACAGTGTATCTGATGACTGAGCGTGAGATTGCTGTTGCTCATGCTCATTAGTAATTCAGAGAGTATTGTGCCTCGTGGCGTGTGTTTGCAGTTGCATTTATTTGGTGGCTCAGATGCAGACAGATGCTTTTAAAAAAGAAGAAAAAACACTTAGAAAGCCACTGTAAACGGACTGCCAGGATCAGACGGCGTGTGCACAAAGCTGGCAACAATAGTGAACATAATGAGGCACTTTGTCAAAGAGCTAAGGAGCGGATCACTCTCATGATTTGGTGGAGACCAAAAACTGAGCTAAAAGGACAGCGGGTATTGGGCCTACTACAAAATATGACTGAATGCTGGTGTTGCTTCAAGTGTGAGTCTATTATGTCCAGTTATGTCCACATCGAACACAGCTCAAAATATAGTCAAAGCACAGCGTTGCCATTTTAAAGCATCACGGTTGACATTTTAACCCTCTGAGACATTTTACTATAAGACAACAGATCCCATTGTGGTCAGGTGGAGCAGGGTATCTTGTCATTTTTTCAACCTAATGCTAAAATATGATCTCCACCCATTTTACAACCACTCCTTTTGCACCGTTACTTAAAGTGCCTTGGCTGGCACAGTACAAGATGTCTGAAACACAGCACTTGGCTGATGAAACTAAACATGACACCTTAGCCCATGCCCCTCCGCACCCCGCACCCATTTCCACCCACACCAACATATACACACCATATGCCATGTTGCTTGACACATTTTCTTTAAAGCAGCCTTAAAAGCTTTTTTTTTTTTTCCTGTGCGTCCATCTAATGAAGTCAGCCTTGAAAGCATTGTTTCTACTGGCAGATACAAGCCAACCCTCCGAGGGACCTTGACCAGCCAAGAACAAACAGAGGAAGAGACAAAGAGAAAACACTTTTTATAGACTGCATCATACAGGACCTTCAACTTTCAGTACGTGCCAGGAGCCATTGCCATCTTCCAACACAGTGGCCTGCTCCTATGTTGTATTTTATTTTTTTTTATTCTCAAATGTCAAACGCTGAAGTGGAACTATGAGCCTCAAATTGCAAAGAAGTCGCATAAAATGAAAAACTGGATTACCCTCTATGTATGTAAATGTGTGGCGATTGAACCTCTTTTTTTAATGCTCCAAATCTCTCAAGGCCAGATTTTTCTTGTGTTGTAACATGAATAAATTCCTATTCACCTGCATGGAGAGCGTTGGAGAGTATAGATGTTTCTAGACCATAATCTGCTATATGCTAGCAAATTAACGTAATACACACTCCCTGATGCAGCAAGCAAAAGATTTTAACCGCAAGTGAGACGAGTTAATAGCAAATGCCTACCACGGATACTGAAGCTGTATGATGATTATTCCCCCGTCCTTGATTCAAATATTAAAACATATTTTATCATATTATTGAATTTACAGTATACTGTATGCATCAAACTCACTCTGTTTCATTCTAGTGTTTTTCAAACTCAAGTCCAATACTGTATGTCCACCACTGAGTATTCCTGTAGGTTCCACTTCTGAATGATATAGTCTCTTTATACCACTCTTTATAACCCTTTCTCTTTACCCATTTCATGTGTTTTATTTTAGTCTTCTTGACTGTTTGACT